>JARBWK010000007.1:85671516-86973953 GCA_030556195.1 Anolis apletophallus
GTGATGCGGGAGGGCGGGAGGAGGTCGAAGTGCAGGACATTTTGATGCTCGCATCCGGTACCGGAAGTTGAGTATTTCATTGACTGGAAAGGTTTTGGCCTGGAAGAACGTGTTTGGGTCAAGGCTCGAGACGTTCACGCGCCGGAGTTGGTGCCCGTTCCACCGCAAGTATCCTGACAAGCCCAAGCCCCGGGCGGCCCAGGGGGCCTGAGGGGGGATAGTGTAGCACCCATGGGTTCGTTCGTTCCTCTGGGAGGGGGTGAGGCGCCGGGGGTTCCGATGCCATTGGGACCCGCACAGGCTGAAGGGGACTCGGAGGACGAGTTGGAAGGCCCAGAGCAAGATTGGTCAGCAGTGCCTTTGCCCAGTTCACCTGTAGAGAGTCTAGCATGGGATCTCGAGTGGGGAGCATGCTCCCGGGGACGGAGCGGACCAGGTGGAGATGGGAGGCAGCGAAGCAGATAGCGGAGATAGTTATGAATTCCCAAACGGCCGAGGTTCCCAGGACCTGGCCGAGCAGCAGATGGAGGCCAGCGGCTGGGAAAGTTCGGGAGGCTGCTTCTCAAGGATAGCGATACTGAACTGGAAGAGCGGGCGTTCTCATAACAGACGCAGGGACATAGAGCAGGGCAGGAGGAGCTGGCATCTGTCCCTAGGACCGTCACCGCTCGGAAAGTAGAGACTGAGACGCCGGGCCCTAGATCGTCGTGGGGCCCGGCCGAAGGGATTAAGAACGGCCCGTGGGAACTGATCCTCAGTTCTCCGGCCACGTCTGATCTGAAGGGCGTGAAAGCGGAGTGAACCACGGAGCCTAGTCTGCTCGCCTTGACCAAGACCTTGCCTTGTTATTGATTCGCATTGTTGCGGATACCCTGCTTTGTTCCGGAGGCAATCCGGGAACTTGCCAAGTTTATTGCCACGTTTGCTTTTGGAACTATCCTTTGGAACTTTGCTTTCTTAATTGGACTACAGCTTTGCTGTTTATGCTATTCTTGATCTCTTCAAGAGAATTGCCTTTTGGACTTTTTATATTCAATAAAACTAGTTAGCCTTTACTACGTCTCCGTGTGTGTGTTAAAGGGGCAGTACTAAGTCGGTGATTGTGACAATTGAAAATGATTTGTTGGAAGAGATGGATACAAATGCAATACTAGAAGAGTTCTCAAAATTGAAAGCCAGAAAAATCCATTTTCTAACTTGAAAAGTGTTCAATTTCTTGTGTGTTAAGGATAACTGGATGTTTTTTTTTTAAAAAAAAAAACAAAACTTAGATTTGTTGCAAAGATTAATAAATAATTGCATTCTAAAAGAGTAAATTTGTGTTAATTCTATGTAATGAAACATATGAACATAATGTGATACGTAAACTTCTGGTTTGTAAAATAAATCTTTTATTTACCTCTATGTATTTTTAATCTGAGTGATGAGTATATGTTTGTTTAAACTGTTATTGTTTAATGATGTATGTTTTAGGGTTCTGTACATTGTATGTTTGGGCATCAAATTGCTGCCTTGTTAGCCACTGAGAAGGGCGGGATAAAAATGTTGCAAATAAATAAATAAATAATACCTTATACCTTTTGTTATCAAGCGATTTGGGGGGGGGGGGACCAAAATACTGTTCGCTTACCATTTAAAATTACCTTCGTCCACCCCTGTCTACAAGGATTAAAAAGGCTATTGCATGACATGTTTAGTTTTTCTGAACATCAAATTATCAACATTCTTCAAATGCTCGGACCGGTCTAAAGCAGTTTAAAAACTCAACAGATAACCCTGGGAAAATGATGGCCCCTTAAGAAAGGTGAAAGATGAAAGATGACCAGAGTAGATAGACACCAAGGAAGAGAGATGTGTTTCATCTGCATGCTAGGTTCTTGAATTGTTTGGCCTGCCAATTAATATTTCCCCAATTCCTTCCTCCTACTTTGGCTTGTTTGCTAAAGTAAAAATATACTGCATCCCTTCAAAAGTGCTATAGCTCCTTATTCAAGTTTTAGAGGCACGTAGCAACATGAAGAACATTCATGCAGATTAAGTGCTCTTTGGAGTATTAGAAACCATTTAATCTGTATAAATATGCTTTAGGGCTGCTCGGTTGCTCAGTTTTTACAACACCTTGAGAAGGAGCTGCAATGGATAGGGAGTTCTGTGAAGAATTTATTTAAAAGAAGATATATAATCAGCAGCAAACTTAGCTACCCAGCAACTAATATCAGATCAGTAGCAGATTTCCTTATGTTTTGTACTTCATTTGCTCCTTATTATTGTCAGCTAAAAAAAGATGTTGTATTATATGGCCTATTGCATTCAAAATTCCATTTTAAAACTGTTGATTTTGCTGATAAGGTTGAGCTATGGTTAAGTACTGAACGGTTTTGCTTTAAAATCAATGTGCCAGGAAGGATTGATACTTTTAAACAGTCAAATGTAAACAGTACTTATTTCCTAATTTAACCCATTACCTTCTCCCTATGCCTAACAAAGGGCTACTTTCAAAACTTCCCATTGGATCTAATTTCATTTTTAATGGCGCTGAAAGGAATAACATGTGATATAGTACCAAGAGCATAATATTGGAATGTCAGCTATTTTGCTTTCGAGGCTTACATTGTAATTTAGCCTAATCACTCCTTACACTATAGCGTAATTATTTCCAAAATTAGAGAAAGTGTGCTTGTGTCGAAGAGCATTCCCAGAGGAGAGCTTACACATACCCTAAGAGGAATCCATGCTCCAAATTTAACAAATATAACTGTGTGTCAGAGTATAACGATCTTTGTCCAAGGATTTAATCTAAAATGTTTCAGCTTCCATTTACAACCAACAATGAAAATGCGAGGTTCTCTGCCAGTTTTGATATAACACTTTACTTTGGCTTCTGGACCTATTCCCAAGAGAGTGCATCCATGCAGATGTTTCATCTGAATGGGTCATCATGTTCTCATAAAAAGCAGCTAGCAAAAGGCCAGATTCATCTCAAGAGATGGATCATAACCAAGTCTCACAAATGATCCATTCAGCTGAAAATGCTGTCCTGTGCATTCAGCAAAGGAAATCATTCCAAGACCCACTTCTATAGGCATCATTTTATCCTTTTATTAGCATTTTGTAATATCTACTAATAGAGAGGTCCCGAAATGGAGTGCACTGCTTAGAGAGAACTCTTATGCATGTTGTATGGAAGGAAAGCCAATTGAGATCAATTGAGGAACAAAGTGTAAGATTTCAGCCCGAACTTGTGTGTTCTTGTTAAGAACCAAGAGTGCATCTTGGTGGATTCCTCTCCCATACTCCTCATGAGTTTAAAAGGGTCCATCTACACTGTAGAATGAATGCAGTTTAACACCACTTTAACTGCCAAACCTCAACAGTATGGAATCACAACAAAGGTATCTAGTTTTACAAGGTTTTTAGCCTTTGTTGTCAAAGAATGCTGGTGTCTCACCAAACAACAACCCTCGTCATTTCACAGCACTGAGCCATGGCAGTTAAAGTAGTATTAAACTGCAGCAATTCTAGAGTGTAGATCAGACCTGGGCAATTGCCGGCCCTCCAGGTGTTTTGGACTTCAAATCCCAGAAATCCTAACAGCTGGTAAACTGGCTAGGATTTCTGGGAGTTGAACTCCAAAACACCTGGAGGGCTGGCAATTGCCCAGGTCTGGTGTAGATGCACCTGAATCCCATAGATTGAAACGGACAATTCCATTCTCGAGCTCTGCACTCACAGGCTTTTAAAAGTGCAATATTCATCATCTTTTGGTGTTCGTTATTGTTGGAAGGAAACACACTCATGGTGAAATCTGTTAATCAGGTACCTTTGTTGTGACTCCAGTAATAAATTCATTGTGACATAAGATATTTTTGGATTTCACATTGTTTTAACAGATACATAAAGTGTGGTCCAGAATTTTAGATATATATGTAAAGTGAATTGCAGAGGAAAATCACATTATTAAGTATAGCCTTTTGCAAAAACGGTTGCAGCTAATAACACAACATCCTAGTTCTAGGTAAGCCAATCATCCTGTTTAAGCTTCAGGTGATAGACTGAAAACTCCTGATGAATCTCAGCTATCTCTTCCTCTAATCATCCTTTGAAGTTTCTTTGCTCCACAATGGGGACTTAATTTAAGTCAGTGGCAGGGTTTCCTAAAAGGTTGAAGAATTTTCAAGTTAATTTCTGAAGATTACTATTTCTGATGTCTGATCTGCATCTATTTAGGTTTCAGAAGAGAGGCTGGCTGGTTAGCCTCAAGTAGAATGAAGATGGTGTATAATATCACAACAGAAGATGAAAAATAAATGAACCATTATTTTCTGCAACAGACTGATATGGTTATTGGTTAACCTTCTGGAACTTATCCACCAAAGGCAACCCAATACACTGAAAGCAAGCATACTGTCCAAATGTTGTTTTTGAACTTTTATGCAGCCCAAAAGGAAGTAGAAGCTTGCTTTGTGTCCCAATATTTAGGTGCCAAAGATACAGATGTTGAGAAAATAAAGAACTGGAAGGTGTAAATAAATACATGTGAAGAAGTGAAATCACTGTGTTTGATAGAACCCTGAATAGTAGCACTCCATACGGCACTTTCATGTGACAGATCTCACTCTTAATTTCTGATGAAAGGGATAATAATATAATAACACTTCGTCATATTAGCAGTTCCTGAGAACCAACCAACCAATTTTAACTAATGGGTAAAATGGGGATTGTGAAAAGCCAACTGCTATCATATTCTCTTTGACTTCCCTTTAAGGATGTATTGTATCACTCTGCATAATATAGACCAGGGCTTCTTAAACTTTTTCTAGCTGCAACCCCTTTCTGCCTAATAATGTTTTACATGACTCTAGGTATATTCAATAGGTATAAAAACCAAACATTTACTGATAATAAATCAGCATATGGAAGGTTTGCTAAACAGGCTGATTTTCATTTTTGTGGAGTACAACTGCCAGCAGGACTGCTGACCAAGATGTCAACAGTTCAAATCCAGGGAGAGTGGGTTGAGCTCCCTCAGTCAGCTCCAGCTCCCCATGTGGGAACATGAGAGAAGCCTCCCACAAACATCAAACATCTGGCCATCCACTGGGCAATGTCTTTGCAGATGGGCAATTCTCTCACACCAGAAGCGACTTGCAGTTTCTCAAGTCGCTCCTGACATGAAAAATATATATATTCTGCACTTTAAACAGTGACATTGTTGCAAACAAATTGTTTAAAGTGGGTGGTGTTCAGAAACATTTTACTGTTGCCATTTTTGGGTGATCCCATTGAGCTTAAGGAGAACCCTTTTGGTTTGGGACCCACAGTGGTATAAACAATCTAAGTTAATCATAAACTGATGATCACATATAGGTTTTTTCATAGCAACATGTTTAGCTTTGTTTATTTTCACAAGATATACAAGGATGAAGTATAGTTGCCTGTTTTCCAATATATAATAATGACACTGGTCTCCTGAACATGTTGCCCTCTGCTATTAACATTATTTTTGTGACTTTTTAAAAATAGAGTATTACACCCACAAAGGGAGAATACGCTGCTACAGAAAAGCAGAGCAACATCGGCTACTGTTATTTGAAATGACAAATTGACGTCTAGTGCAAGACAATAAAAGCTTTATTCATGACTGACCTATGCCCTATGTATCCCCAGCTTTTCCTATAATTTAGTTCTGGGTTGTATAGAATACATTGCTAGCATCTCAAATTCATCAAAATGGATATAATTGATGTGTAATAGGGAATTTGCCAGTACATTGTCAAGATGTCAAGATGGAGAGAGCAAGGGCAAAAGGGGACAGAAATATAATGAATTCACAAAGCACTTGTGAATGAAAAATTCCAGACTATTTGGGGATGAAACCAGAGCCAGACAGAAAGTATGCATGGAAGGAAACTAAAGTGATTGTTAAGAAAATGGCTACCAGTGAGGAATTCTTGTAAATGCAAATAGAAAAAAAGGAAGAGGGCAGACTGCTTTTCTTGAAAAACTTATGCAAATAAGACAATAATTGGAGGGGGAGTATAGTAGTGATGGGGAAAAGCAGTGTTTTTCAAAGTATCAAGCTATCTCACCAACACTTATGATGATAAACTTTAATTATTTAAGTTACTTCAGCAATTTGGAAAGGATTTGAGCAATCTTCCTCAACCAATGATGGGAATAGTAGTGGGAAAGGATTGGCACATTAAATTGATCATTAATATGCCAGAAATCTAATATATTCACCTTATAAGTGGGACATTTTTAACAATTGAAGTTAATTCTACAGTGAGGTTTAAGTATGCATTACATTCCCAGAATTATGATGGGAAAATTCACATTTATTTTACTCTACCAGTGTCCCATCCCATTTGAGAACTTTGGAGGGAATGAAAAAGGTGCATGAAGTTTCGACATCCCCACCGACTATTTAGGAGCCCCGGTGGTACAATGGGTTAAACTGCTGAGCTGCTGTACTTGCTTACTGAAAGGTCGCAGGTTCGAATCTGGGGTGCTGCTTGAGCTCCCGCTGTTAGCCCCAGGTTCTGCCAACCTAGCAGTTTGAAAACATGCAAATGTGAGTAGATCAATAAGTACCGCTCCTATGGGAAGATAACAGTGCTCCATGCAGTCATGTCGGCCGCATGACCTTGGAGGTGTCTAAGAACAATGGCGGATCTAGAAATGGGAATAAGCATCAACCCCAGAGTTGGACACAACTGGACTTCATGTCAGGGAAAACTTTTACCTTTACCTACCAACTATTTAATTATTTATATCCTGCCTTTCTCATCCCTTATGGGACTCAGGGCAGCTCACATACATAGGCAGCGATTAGATGCCATATGAATATACATTAAATAAAATTAACATATACATTAAAACAATCACGGTACGAAACATTATCTTTCTCCTTCCCTTGTCCTCTCTTTCTCTCTCTGTAAATAGCCTTACATTTAGGAAAAAACTGAAAACGTGGATGTGAATGTGGTGCAGAGATAATTGGGATAATTGGGATGGCCTGGATTACGTGATTTTATTATTTCAATTGTTGAAATCTTTTTAGCAGTCGTTTTAATGTGTTTCTTTTATTGCTGGATATGTTTTGTATGGCATCAAATTGTGCCTTTTTGTGCACTATTCTGAGTCCCCTTTGGGATGAGAAGAATGGGATATAAATATGGCAAATAAATAAATACATACATACATTTAAGCTAAATTGTGGTGAATCCATTCATTTTATCTGGGCTTGGCTCTAATTGGCATCTGAGTTACAACAGGTTTCTTAGGCAAGGTTTACTCAGGTGGTTTTGCTAGTTCCTTCTTCTGAAATATAGCCTACAACAGCTGGCATTTATTTTTGGTCACCTATTCAAGTACTACTGTCCACTTTTCTTTAACTTCTTTAACTGAAAAATGTCAGTGGATTGCTGCAATTGTTCAAGGTGAAAATCTTCAAAATTCAGTTTCTTCTTCGAGAGCTCTGTAAATGCACGCTTATGAAGTTTGCGCGCCAGCGCGGGCTTCTAACGGAAACTTTTCCAGTTTGAAAGTTTTTTGGCGGTAGCTCCACCCAGCCGGCCCGGAGGGCATAAAAGGCGCCTCCATGCGCCCACCCCATTCCTTTGTTTTCCGCCACTTGGGCAACATCGAAATACGGTTGGTTGTGTGAGCATAGCATGTCCACAACCAGTTTCAAAAGGTGCTTATCCTGCGGTAGCAAGATCCCGGATTGCGACGGTCACACTCAAGTGCCTTCGGTGTCTCGGGAGGGACACGTCGTCTCGACCTGCCGACACTGCCAGGCCTTCTCATCGAGTACCAGGCGAGCGAGAGCCCGCAGGCTTCAGGCCTACCTGACGGAGCGTGCTCTCTGCCCTCCGGAGATGGCGACGGCTGTCCCATCTGCCTCCTTGGGGTCCGAGGCGGCTGCTTCGGTCCCCGCCGTGTCGACCGCTCACCCGGCTGGGAAGAAGCGCCCACGGAAGGAGAAGAACGCCTCTGTCTCCTCGGAGACTTCTCGGGCGTCGAAGAGGCCCTGCACCGTGACCACCGAAACGGTCCAGCTGCCTCCACCTCGTAGAGCTTCGATAAGCTCGATGGCGTCGGGCCTCTCCCAGAGGTCGGCCATCTCGAGGACTCCTCTGATCGGGCTATGGAGATAGCTTTCCGGAGGTCGAGTGAAGAAGCCCGTAGAGCCCAGACCAGAGGCCTGGTTCCTGTGACTCGGCAAGTCTCTGGAGGCCGCAGCCTCGAGACCGCCATCGCCAAAGAGGCGCAGGACTCTGACGTCATCGTCTTCGGTCTCCTGCCCCGACTCGTCGCCTATCCCTGTTCTCGCTGTGGAGACAGGGGTAGAGCACCACGTGTCACCGGAGGATTCGGTACAGACCGTCGTCCGAATCCCACCCGGACAGACCTCGGTCCGACAACTGTTTGTCACCTCGCCGGACAAAGGCAGACAAACCACGAGGCTCGCCCTGGCCCCCGGCCGAGCGAAACCTCCCTCCTGTGGTGACTGCGGCCCCTTCAACCTCGAGGTCGCCGCCTCAGTCACAACCTACGGCGAACCAGGACACGGTTCGGCCTTGGTCGGGTGACGAGATGGACGATGGCGAGGTCCTCGATCGATGAGATCGGGCTCCATCCTGTCCCTCAACATGGACAGGACCCCTTCCCATACAGGGTGCGAAGTGGAACCTTCGTCTTCACCGACCGACAATGCAAGAGCCTTCGGTGAGCAGGTCGGCCGGATGGCAAGGTCTCTGGGGATGCAACCCCTACGTCCCCACGAGCCAGCGCCTGCCCCGTTTTCAGCAGGGTGCAGGTCGAGGAAGAGGCCCAACCACACCTCCCCATGCTGGAGCCACTGGAAGAGGTGGTTAAGGCTTCGTGGATAACCCCATCGACCATCCCTCCTACGTCCGGCGTATCGAGGCATGGTACAAAAATAGATGAGAGGGAGAAGAGCTGGCTACATGATCACCCGACTCCCAACTCGATGATCGTCACCTCCTCCCAGTCTTGGGCCGAGAATCTGCAGCTCCTCAGTCCAAGAGGGAAAGTGGTTCGACACAGTCGGCCGAAAAATCTACAAGGCCGGACTCTTGCTGACCAAGATGGCCAATTATGGGGCGTGCATGGGAGCTTATCACCAGATCCTGTGGGAAAGGGCTCAACCCTTTTTCCAGGATCTCTCCCAAGAACAACAAAACTTCTCTCCATCTCCCAAGAGGCGCAGTCGTTGGCACACCACCAGATCCTGATGGCCCGCCACATGGGGACACCTCAGGAAAGCTGCTGGCCCACGGTGTCGCCATTCGAAGACACGCGTGGCTGAAGTCTTCTGGTCTCTTCGACCGAAGAAGACCATCGAGGATCTCCCGTTCGACACCCAGGACTGTTCTTTGCGGGCACGGACGATAAACTCAAGGCCACTCACGACTTTAGAGTCCTGACGGCCAAGCTGGATCGGCCCCAGCCACAACCAAAGCCGAGGTACTACCAACGGGCGAAGTTCCAGCCCAGGCAACAGTACCGCCAAGCTCCACGGCCTTACTCGGCCCCTCAGCAGCAGCAGCAGCAACAACAGCCGAGGCAACAACAACAACAGGCCAACCGACCCCGCCAGGGTAACAAATCGAGGCCTCGCCATAACAATGGCAATGGACAGTCCAACCGCCCCGCGTTTGACGGGGCGAAAGGGCGACACCGCCTCGTCGCTAGGTACCGCTGCCACCACCATGCCTCCTCCCAGCCTTCGACCTCCACCACCTCACCCACCATTCGGAGACCGCCTGGCCCGCTACATCGATGCCTGGCGTCGCATCACCTCAGATGCATGGGTTCTCCGGATTGTCGAAGACGGCTATGCCTTGGAATTCGACGAGCTTCCTCCAACGGGGTTCATCGTCGAGACAGAGCCGTCCAGGGTGATCTTGGAGGAGGTCGACGCATTGCTTCAAAAGGGAGCGATTTCACAGCTCCCCCAGAGCAAGGAAAGAGGGGCATACTTCTCACGGTATTTCACCGTGCCGAAACCAGACGGTTCCCTGCGACCCATCCTGGACCTCAGAGACTTAAACGCGTACGTTTCGCCGAGGAAATTCAGGATGGTGTCAGTGTCGTCCATTCTCCTGCTGCTCCGGAGAGGAGACCACTTCGCCTCAATAGATCTTCGGGATGCGTACTTCCACATCTCGATCAGGCCTGCACATCGACGCTTCCTCAGCTTCAAGGTGGCAGGAAGGGCGTACCAATTCAACGTCCTTCCCTTCGGCCTCGGGACGGCTCCCAGGACATTCTCAAAGTGCATGTCGGTCGTGGCTGCGCACTTGAGAAGGGAGAAAATCCGGATTTTCCCGTACCTGGACGACTGGCTGCTGGCGGCCCAGTCGCCAGACCTGCTGCACCAACAGGTCTCGACGGCACTGCAATTACTCTCGTCGTTAGGCCTGCGGCTCAACGAGGAAAAATCCCAGCTCACCCCGTCCCAGTCCATAAAGTTCATCGGGACGATTTTCGACTCTGTCGATCAGCTCGCCTATCTGCCAGACGTCAGATTCCAGGCACTTCGACGGGAGGTCAACGCCTGCACCGGGCCCTGCATCTCGGCAAAGCAGATCCAGGTCACGCTCGGCCACATGGCGTCCACGGTGTCAGTCACTCCGCTGGCAAGGCTCCGTTTCAGGCCTCTACAGCGCTGGTTTCTCGACCACTTCGATCCGGTCAGAGAACACCACTCAAAGAGACTCTCTCTCTCCCGAGGGCGGTCAAGGACTCCCTCCGATGGTGGACGTCCAAAACCAACGTCTGCAAAGGGGTGCCGTTCCACACGTTGACCCCGTCCATCACGCTGACGACCGACGCCTCGATGCTGGCTTGGGGAGGCCACATGAACAACTTGTCGATCAACGGCCAATGGTCGGCGGTGGAGAGGCTCCACCACATCAACTACCTCGAGCTCCTGGCCATAGCCAAGACTCTTCAGGCCTTCGCCCCCCTAGTCAGGGGACACGTAGTACTGGTCAGGACAGACAATATAGTGGCCATGTACTACGTCAACAAGCAGGGCGGAACGGGCTCGAGGAAGCTCCTGGCCCTGGCCCAGAGCCTGTGGGAGTGGTGCGTCCTTCATCAAGTGACCCCAGGGCCATTCATCTCCCGGGAGTCGAGACGTGGAGGCGGACTCCTCAGCAGGACCAGCTGGTCGTCCCACGAAGGGATGCTGCATCCGGACGAGCTCCACCGTGTCTTTCAACGGTGGGGATTCCCAGACGCAGATCTCTTCGCATCGCCGGAAAACAGCCAACTGCCAGTTTTCGGTGCCAGGCTTGCCCCGGATGCACGCCCGGGGTTGCCTCGGGACACACTCCTGCTCGACTGGACGACGGGTTTCTTCTACCTCTTCCCGCCCGTTCCCGCTTCTTCTCCGAATCATCGAGAAGATCCAGCTTTCGGGGACCGATTGCATCCTCATCGCCCCCTACTGGCCAAGACAAGTTTGGTTCCTGACCCTGCTCCACCTAGCAGGCCAGAACCACATGCCTCTCCCTCACCGGCCAGACCTGCTGACCGGGGGAGAAGGGGATGCTCCTCCATCCGGACCTTCCATCCTTGCACTTAACCGCATGGAGGATCCACCGGCGCCAGACGTCTCTCCAGCAGTAGCAGCGATCCTGGCAGCAGCCCACAAGCCGGCCACGTCGAAGGCGTACTCGGCTTGTATTGCCCGCTACGCAAAGTTCCAGTCTTCTCGATCCGCCGCCGTCTTCCCGCTTTCAATCCCGGCGGTACTGGAATTCCTGGCGGAGTTGGTCGACAGAGGTCTCTCCATGTCCTCGGTGAAGACCCACCTAGCGGCGCTCACCTGGCAGAATCAGCAGAGGGATGGTCCCTCGCTGTTCCAGTTCCCGATGGTCAAGAGATTCCTGAGGGGTGTCAACAACACTCACCCCCCGGTGCATCCACCTACACCGGGTTGGAACCTCGACCTGGTGCTGTCCTGCCTGTCATCTCCGCCGTTTGAGCCGCTGTCGTCCATCGACCTGCGGCTCCTCTCCTGGAAGGTGGCCTTCCTGGTCGCCATTGCTTCGGCGCGCAGGCCTTCCGAGCTGGCGGCGCTCCGGGTCGACGAGCCCTACTTGCTGTTTTTGGCAGATAGGGCCATCTTGCAGACGGACATCACTTTTTTGCCTAAAGTGGTGTCTCCGTTCCACGTGAACACCGACATTGTGCTCCCGGACATGGGGTCCCCCCAACCCGGGGACACGGACTCGACGCCAAGAGCTCTCGACGTCAGGAGAGCCCTCTGTCTACAAGGACCGATCGGGCGGACTACCGTCGGTCGACTAGACTTTTTGTTTCTTACGCCACCGACAAGCTGGGCTTGCCGGTGTCGTCACAAAGACTCTCGAATTGGGTGGCTTCCCTGGTTGAACTGTGCTATCAGATAGCACGTCAACCGTGTCCCCCTAGGGTCAAGGGTCGCTCGACTAGGGCAGTAGCCACGTCGACCGCTTTTCTCCAAGGGATCCCCCTGGACCAAATTTGTAGGGCGGCCATCTGGGCCAACCCCTCCACCTTCACATCACACTACCGGGTAGACACCCTGTTTGGAAGGGAGGGGGCTTTTGGTAGGTCGATTCTTAACCCCAAGGGCCCTCGGGGTGGTGCCGAGTAGGCAGCCCTGTCTCTCCCCTCTATGCACAGTTCGGTCGACAGTTACGGTCGGTCGACCCCTTTCGGTTGCACTAGCTAACGTTTAAGTGTGTGCCGTGCCCCGGGTAGGGGCACAGTCTACCGGTAAAGCGCGCTTTACCCACTCACGGGTTCAAGTGCACCAGTTGTGCACTTATGTTCTCAGTTGTGCTTGTTGCACTCACTGTTATGAGGCCTGTGTGCCTGACATGAATGGTGCTTGTTGCACTTATGCTGTGAGGCCTGTGTGCCTGACATGAATGGTGTTTGTTGCACTGTGTTTACAAGTGGGAGCATGCCTTCCACTCATATTTATATGATTGATATGTTATTTATTCGTGTTGTGGTTGTAATAAACCTGTTCATTTTTGTTCATATTTGGCTGGTTTGTTCCCACCTCCTTTACCTTAGCTCGGTAAATCTTCATAAGTGTGCATTCACAGAGCTCTCGAAGAAGAATGGTAGGTTACATACCTGTGACCATCTTTCTTCGAGTGAAGCTCTGTGAATCCGCACGAACCCGCCCGGCCGTCCCCACTCTCTCAAACCACCCTTTCCTAGTTGCTAATGTGGCGTAGGAATGGGGTGGGCGCGCATGGAGGCGCCTTTTATGCCCTCCGGGCCGGCTGGGCGGAGCTACCACCAAAAAAACGTTCAAACTGGAAAAGTTTCCGTTAGAAGCCCGCGCTGGCGCGCAAACTTCATAAGTGTGCATTCACAGAGCTTCACTCGAAGAAAGATGGTCACAGGTATGTAACCTACCATTCCCGAGGCACATCAGGTGAGCCCCTGAAACTCCCAGTGCCCTCAGATCCCCAGTTGTTTGGCACAATTTGTGGATAATTTTAACCATAAATGATAACAAAATACCGCAAAACATAATGACTTTCCACACACCCAGGATTCTTCCTGAATGTCTCTGTTTTTGATTATATACTGTTAAAAAAAACCCACAAAAATGTGACTGACAGTGGCATTGTAGTAGAATAGAAGCTATGTCCCTTTTAAGAACAGAGAAGATGTGCCTGCCTGATACATTACTGTTAAAGAGGAAAAGCTGTAAGATAAAAGACTACCTGCAGGAGAAAAAAGCAGATGATCATAATGCAGCAGTGCCACAGACATGGCCGAATTAAGCAAGGATTCAAAGAGCCACTATTAAAACTGTTTTAAGCATTCAAAAGTCTCTGGAGAAATGGACAAAATCTGCTTTGATCCCCCCCCCCCCCCCTAAAAAACCTCTCATCATCTTTCTGCCAATTATTGGTAGAAATTTGCAAATTTTGGAGATTAAAGAAAGAACCAATCATAATCCTCAATTAACCTTATTGTGAAGAAATAGATGTACATAGCTTTCTTTTAGATCTGATGCAGCAGGTGAGAGACGAGGGAGCTAAAAATGCATTTTTTATCTTAGGAGCAACATTCTTGCTATGTCCACACCAAATATGTATCAGATTCAAAGAATGCTTGTTTCTTAGGCAGGTAAGAAACTGTTAATGCACCAATAAACTGGAGCTTTAACAGAGTCCATTTCTCCCTGTAAGTTAGGGGTTCAATGAACAGTAGTAGTAACTACCAAGCTACTACTAATCTTGGTGGTAGTAACTACTAAGCTACTATTAATCTCTATTTATCCTCTAACTTTTCTCCTAACCCCCTGGTGGTGTAGCGAGTTAAACCGCTGAGCTGCTGAACTTGTTGACCAAAAGGTTGGCAGTTCAAATCTGGGCAGCAGGGTGAGCTCTTGCTGTTAGGCCCAGTTTCTGCCAACCTAGTGGATCAAAAATATGCAAATGTGAGTAGATCAATAGGTACCGCCTTGTCGCGAAGGTAATGGCACTCCATGCAGTTATACTGGCCACATGACCTTGGAGGTGTCTATGGACAATGCCAGCTCTTAGGCTTAGAAATGGAGATGAGCACCACCCCCCAGAGTCAGATATAGCTAGACTTCATGTCAGGGGAAATTTTTACCTTTACCTTTTTCTCCTAAAATTCAAAGCTGCATGTCTGCAATGTCTGCATCTGATATGTATTTGGCTCACTGGATATTATAAATTGAATTGTATTTGTTATTCCCAAGTAAAGTCAACCCATTGTATCAATTATTGAATGCTAAGTTCACTAAATTCAATAAATGTGACCCATTTAAGGTGGAATCAGGTGTCAAACAGAGATGTGTTATTGCCCCAACTTTATTTTCCATCTTCATAGCTATGATACTTCATCTTGTTGATGGGAAGCTTCCCACCAGAGTGGAAATTATCTATCGGAGAGATGGCAAGCTATTTAACCTCAGCAGACTGAAAGCCAAAACCAAGGTTACAACAACATCTGTTATAGAACTCCAGTATGCTGATGACAACGTTGTCTGTGAGCATTCATAAGAAGACCTACAAGCCACTCTAAACACCTTCGCAGAAGCATATAAGAAGCTCGGCATGTCATTGAACATTGAGAAAACCAAAGTGCTCTTCCAGCAGTCGCTAATCAATACCTCTCCAATGCCAGAAATACAGCTTAATGGTATAACATTAGAAAATGTTGACCATTTCCGCTACCTTGGCAGCCACCTCTCCACAAAAGTCAACATTGACATTGAAATACAACAATGCCTGAGCTCTGCGAATGAAGCAGAAAGTGTTTGAGGACTGGAACATCTGTAGGGATACTAAGGTGCTTGTTTATAAAACTATTGTCCTCCCAACCCTGCTATACACCTGCAAAACATGGACTATCTACAGACATCACATGCAACTCCTGGAATGATTCCATCAGCACTGCCTCCAGAAAATCCTGCAAATCTCTTGGGAAGACAAGTGGACAAATGTCAGCATGCTGGAAGAAACAAAGACCACCAGCATTGAAGCGATGGTCCTCCGCCATCAACTCCGCTGGACTGGCCATGTTGTCCGGATGCCTGACCACTGTCTCCCAAAGCAGTTGCTCTACTCTGAACTCAAGAACGGAAAACGGAAAGTTGGTGGGCAGGAAAAGAGATTTAAAGATGGGCTCAAAGCCAACCTTAAAAACTCTGGCATAGACACTGAGAACTGGGAAACCCTGGCCCTTGAGAGTGCCAGCTGGAGGTCAGCTGTGACCAGCAGTGCTGTAGAATTTGAAGAGGTACGAATGGAGGGCAAAAGAGAGAAACGTGCCAAGAGGAAGGCGTGTCAAGCCAACCCCGACCGGAACCGCCATCCACCTGGAATGCAATGCCCTCACTGCGGGAGAAGATGTAGATCAAGAATAGGGCTCCATAGTCACCTACGGACCCACCGCCAGAACACTGATCTTGGAGGACCATCATCCGCAGACCACGAGAGATCGCCTAAGTAAGTAAGTAAGTAAGCTAAATTCACCCATAGGTAAATGTGGGTATACTTCAATCAGGACTAACAGTGGAACTGTTACATGTAGGACACATTTAAGAATTAGTTACATGCAGGACACATCCAAGAAATCAACAGCATTAACAAAAATGTTGATCTACTATCCAGCATTCGATTCAGTGGGTCAACTTGAGTTTTGACTAGCAATTGTATTTCAGCCTTATTATGTAATTACACTGAGGATCTTCTTCACCATCCTCCCTAAAAGAGAAGTAAAGCTATTTTCCCAATTTAAATCTGACCCTGTCTTTGTGAACGTTAGCTGTCAAGAACATCGTTACAAGGGTCCTTAAGAGGAAATACAAGGCTGCCCATTTTAATCTTATTCCTCTTGCCCTTAATTTCCTTTGTTCACAGTGGATAAATAAAAAGATTAATTCTCACACATTCCTGAAGCACTGCTTGGCTCTAAATTAGATCAGGTTGGGAGTTTTGCCTCATTACAGCACTTCTCCCCTGGTACCAGCAAGACTTTCGCCTCTGTCACTTATCGGCTGGATGTGCTGCAAGTCTGTACAATTAAACTGTAAATCCCACATGGTCTTCTTTTTCAACAGAAGGAGCAGCTTGTCCTTCTGGACTGTGAATAGAGTTTTTGGGGGGCAGGGTGGGGAACATGATATTTGTCAAAATAGACAAACAAAATGTAACCCAGATCAGAATATGGATTAAAGATGTCCAGTTCCACTTCAGAGAGTCTCCACCCCACTCCCCCAGGAATTAAGAAAAAGATCCCTCGGTGTCTATAAAGGGTCCCTCATGTGGAATCGATCCAACAGAATGACATTTTTTTCTTATCCTATTTGGAGAAATGCACAGCCCATTTTATGAGGATCAGCAATGGAGTGCATCTTCCAACTCAAAAACAAAAAAAGGGAAAGCAATTTCTTTTTGGGAGGGGAGGGGGGAAGAAAGGTGTTTGTTTACTTTCTTGAGCGCGCCATACCTGATTCCTTTATCTGAATTTTCCAGAAGTGGTGCTGGTTAAACGGATGCTGCACAAATTAATTCTCTGTATCATTCATAAACTGATTAACTACAGAACATTTTATTGCCAATTTTGGATATTCTCTTGACTTTTTAACACATGTTTTTCATGTGGATTTATATTGCAATACACATTCAGGTGTACATTTCCTAGACAGCCCCCCCCCCTCCGGTCCATAATTCACATTATTCTGGATTTTACAGCATGTATAGATGAAGGTATAGAGGTGCTTACTGAGAACAGAGTCCAACTTTGTTCAGTAGGATTTGGCCTATCTGGTCAAGATGGCGAAAGGGCCAATTGAATTGACACTAAACCAATTGAAGCCATCTATAATTCAAACCCCACTTGCCTTAGGGGTTTTGGAAACTACGGAGGACTGCTGATGTCGGAAAATTCAGGTGAAGAAGAGGCAGAGTTCCAGCATTCCAGGGCTGTCCAACTGGCGGCCCGCGGGCAGTATACGGCTCCCCAGTCCCTTCACTACGGCCCCCTACCATTTTAAAAAAGAAATCGGCTTTTTATTTTTTATTATTTTTTTATTTTTTTTTTTTTCACGGAGGGGCGGGGCTGGGCAGGGCAGGGAGGAGGAGCAGGCTCCCTCCTACTCCCTCCCCCCGCCTGGCCCAGTTCGCGGAGGCCTGGCCACGGCCGCGGAGGCCTGGCCCAGTTCGCGCAGGCCTGGCCGCGGCTGCGGAGGCCTGGCCCAGTTCGCGGCGGCGCTCCCGCCTCCTCTGCTGCCACCTCAGGAGCCCCAACTGCCGCCCGGCCTTCTTTCCTCCCCCTTCCCGCTCTTCTTCCTCCTTTCCTTTCCTTCCACTCTTTCCTCTTTTCTTCCTTCCTTCTTTCCTCCCTCCCTCTCTTTCACCTTCTTTCCTTCCATCCATCCATCCACCCACCCTTTCCTTCTCCCTCCCTCCCTCCCTCCCTTCGTCCTCCTCTCTTTCTCCTTTTTTCCTTCCTTCCTTCCTTCCACCCATCCATCCACCCTTTCGTCCTTCCTTTCAACTGTTCTCCCTCCCTCCTTGCCCCTCTTTCACCTTCCTTCCTTTCTTTCCTGCCACCCTTTTATCTTTTCTTCCTTCTCACTTTCCCTCCTCCCTTTCCTCCCTCCATCCTTCTCTTCTTCCCCTCCTTCCTTCCTTCCTTCTCCTGTTCATATTTGGGCATATTGAGTATTCATGCCAAGTTTGGTCCTGATCCAACCATGTGCTCTCTGGATGTAGGTGAACTACAACTCCAAAACTCAAGGTCAGTTCCCAAGCAAACCCTTTCAGTACTTTCTGTTGGTAATGAGAGTTCAATATGCCAAGTTTGGTTCAATTCCATTGTTGCAAGAGTTCAGGATGCTCTTTGATTGTGTGTTAACTATAAATCCCAGAAACTGTAACTCTCAAATGTCAAGGTCTATTTTCCCACAACTCCATCTGTGTTCACATTTGGGCATATTGAGTATTCATGCCAAGTTTGGTCCAGATCCATCATTATTGGAGTCCACAGTGCTCTCTGGATGGAGGTGAACTACAACTCAACAACTCAAGGTCAATGCCCACCAAAGCCTTCCAGTATTTCCTGTTGGTCATGGGAGTTCTGTGTGCCAAGATTGGTTAATTCCATCATTGGTGGGGTTTAGAATGCTCTTTGATTGTAGGCGAACTACTAATCCCAGCAACTACAACTCCCAAATGTCAAGGTCTATTTCCCCCCAAATCCACCAGTGTTCACATTTGGGCATATTGAGTATGGGGGGCGGAGCCGGGGAGGGGGCAGAGCCAGGTAGGGGGCGGAGCTGGGTAGAGAGCGGGGGCGGGGCCAGACCCTTCGGCCCCCCAAGTCATCAGTGACCGGCAATCAGGCCCCTGGTCCGGTAGATGTTGGACAGCACTGCAGTATTCCATAGCTCCTGATAACAATGGTCTAGGGGCTGAGGATAAGGGGATGTGTGGGTCCTACTTCCCAATAGAAGATTGTATAATTCATTGAGTGATAAGGGGACAAAATAAGATTGAGCCATTCCCAGTGGTTGAGTAGGAGGCACTAACCTAATTAGGCACCTGGTGTCTTGAAACAGCTGTCCCTATAAATCACCTAGAAATTTTTGTTGCTTTCAAACATCCTTTCTGATGACTAGCATTACCATTTGATGGTTGTGTTTTCCTGACATTGGACTAGTTTATGTTTTCCTGACCTTTGGTGTTTGTGTTTCCCTGACCTTGGACATCTGTGTTACAACTTGATAGTTTTGCTTATTTGATTTGTGACTACCCTCTTGTTTCTCTGTTCACCCTGTAGCAGACTTAGACTGAATGAACTATTTGACAGAAACGTTCTAGGATTTCTCAGAACCCTATTTTCCAGACTATATTGGTGATATTTGCAAGCTATCCTTATGGAAAAAATACTAATTGTGCATGACTTTAAAAGAGGTGACACACACACACACACTGGTGGCCTACCACATCATTAACACATAATAATATCTTATGTCTATATAGTTTGCAAGCTTTTGATAATTTTGTGTGTGCCAAAAGCCTAAATTCAGCAAAGTGTTTAGAAGCAACATTAATTAAGCAAGATGGTTGAGGCATCCATTCTAATATTTTTAATTTCCATTGTATAATCCCATTTAAATTTGGTAAGTGCCACAGTTGGAGGATATTTTGCCTTTTATACCATTCTCTTTCTCAAATTAGGGCTATTTTTGCAATTTATTCTGATGTGTGCTATTCTTAACATGTGAACCACCCGAGGGTAGCTGAGGTTTGTACAAACACCTCAAAAATCCTCCTGGCTGTTTCTTTATTCAGAATTATAAAAGCAATATAGTACAAAGGCTGCATGACCATTGTGTTTGCTCTTTCATATGTCACAAGACTGACTGAACAATGGGCCATTTTAGCACATTGGACAAACACTGTAAAATACCAAAACAACAATTTCACAGATGTATGAATCTACATGCTTCCTCAGAATATTTTTTTTCCTCTAAAATTGGGATGGGTTAAAATTTAGTATGACTACAAATTAGATCCTTGAGCTATTTCTCCAGGGAAGCTCTGAAGAAATATCTGTAGAATTTTTTAACAAGGTGTCATTATGCTTTCATCAGGACATTGTGAGGTCTTCCTTTTTAATTTTAATTTATTGCATTACTTCTTTCTGTTTGTAAATGTGAAAATGGCCTTTATGAGCTGAAGGAATGCTGTTTGTAACATTTACTTATAACTTGCTGTATAAGGGCATTACATCTGAGAAAAACACTCTCTGGATAAGGTTATTGTTGTTTGCCATTGTTGTTTGCCAAAAAGTTGACTGAAAGCTGACAGCATTTGACTGAAAGACTTCTGATGGCTATATGAATGATAGACCTCCAAGAGCCTTGGTCATCAACTATCTTTTTTCAGATCTTGCAAACTTAAGCAGTGGTTTCTGTTACTGAAACAATAAACCTGTACTGTGGTCTTTGTTTTTCTACTGCATTACCAAGTGCCTTTCCCAGTTAATCATATCATACCATGATATGCACATAGCATGATAATGATATGTTTTGATCAACTTGTATTCTAGTAAGGCAAGACAAAGGTTGTAGATGTGTGCATTCAAATCATTTCTGTCTTATGGTTGAACCTTGAAATGAATATATTACAGGAGTTTCTTGGCAAGACTTTTTCAGGAGAGTTTTGTTGTTGCCTTTTTCTAAGGTTAGGAAAATGCGACTTACCCAAGTCATCCAGTTGGTTTTATGGCCAAGCAGATATTTGAACTCTACTCTCCAGAGTTGTAGTCTAATGCTCAAACCACTACATCACATTGACTCTAGTACTGAAATGCACAAAATAATACAATAATGAATTTATCACATCAACACATAATTCCACAAGTTATGTTAGTGTGCATAATGCATACATACAGCATTGAGCACCATTTATATTGTATCTCTCTTCAAAAGGACACTGGTTCACCAATCTGTGGTCTTGTGATAACACTTCTGCATATTCTTATAACTTTCTTTCATAACTCCCTACCCAGCATATCTTACAGTTTATCATTTTTTATTTTTAGTCAATTATATAATGCTAGCAATAAAAACAAAAAGAGCAAATATATACACAAAATAATAACAAACCAAACACATTGGGAATACTGAGGAAGTGAGGAGGAGAATCCCACTCACTGATGTAATGTTACTGCTGGCACAGGATTGGGAGGGACCTGCTGCACTAAGGTAGGTGATGGAAACATAGCAAGATGAGAAGCTATTGATGAGTTTTACTCATCAATAACTAGGGATAAAGATAGGTGAATTATTGGGGGGGGGCAAACCAATAGTGGGATGCATGTGACATCATGTGACAGGGACCATCATAAAAGGCTACAATGCAAGCTTGATCCATCATTTAATAAAGTCCTAGGAGTAAGGGAAATTACACCCTGGCTTTAGAGTATTGTTAAAAAGGCTACATTTTAATATATCCCTAATATAGAGATCAGTGATAAGTTGTGTTCAGTGATATTAATGAGAAAGGGGTAATTGGGGGTCACCAAAAGGTTGGCTAGTTACAACAACAAAGGTTTAGTGGAGTTAGGTTAAAAAACCTAGGCCATAAAATGCATAAGCAAGAAAAATATTATTTGGAGATCTTCAAGTCCCTTTCATCAATACACAAGTAACTCTGTGGTAAAGATTATGTGTACATCATGCAGAAGAGGCTTGTGGGTATGCAGATCGACTTTCTAGCTTCCAGACATTGGGGCTGACTGCTAAAACATCTTGTTATCCTGTTCAAAGACCTAGAGCTTTCTTACTTTTTTTGTAACATCCCCACTTCACAGAGTTAACTGTAAGGGGCTGTGAAACTCCTTTATCCATTTGGTAATTTGTTTCAATTGTTTTCCTTCAGCTTGAGACAACTAGAATTGCTCAAGGAAGGCACAGTAGGAGCCACATGGAGAATAAGGTGAAAGGCAAGGGTCATTGTGTTTGTTTTTCCCCCCTTTCTCACTCTAAGAAAAAGGGAAAGAGAAGGGGCCTCTAGTTGCCTTCTCAGCTGGTGGAGAAGTTAGAAATGGACTTGGGAAGTCAGTAAGCAGCAGTAGAACAAGACCTTTCCTGACCCATGAATTGTTGTTTTGTCTGCTTTCTAGGAGAGAAAGAAAGGAGGAAAGAAAAAGAAAAGAAAGAGAATACAAGAAAGAGGGAAGAAAAGAGTGGGAATGGAAGAGATCCTTTGAACAGACATAGTCTTATATGCCTCCACTTTGTTCACTAACTAACTAAATTCTGGACTCTTGAACATATGTCTGCAGGCAAATGGGCTATACATGTGAGAGCACCTGAGTGGTTCTCACACTGGTCTCCTGATAATAGTGTATCTAATAGGAGATAGCCAGTAGATTTACCAAGGCCTGAGTGGTGATCAGTAAATCATTGGAACTGGCAGGACATGTAGAAAGCAACATTATGAGGTAACATCTCACTTCCTATGGGTTTTGCTTTAAACTTAACACTGGTACCCTTGCTATTCCTTATGCATGCTACCTTTATTTACACCAACAACTGTAAATAATTCTCTAATACATTTAACTGAAAGCCATCTTGAGTATTTTTAGATAAAAGCATACACAAAATATTGATGGTGGTGATAATGATGATGCAGAGTCAGCACAGGAAAACTGTTGGTTGTAGGTGTGAGCAATATCAAAATACAGTATTCTGTT
Organism: Anolis apletophallus; assembly: GCA_030556195.1. Taxonomy (NCBI): domain Eukaryota; kingdom Metazoa; phylum Chordata; class Lepidosauria; order Squamata; family Anolidae; genus Anolis; species Anolis apletophallus. The sequence goes on from JARBWK010000007.1 coordinate 85,694,314, forward strand.
AACATTATTTATTTATTTATGACATTTCTACTTAAGTCGGTGGACAGCAGCGGCATCCATGGGGCAGCATGGCAAATCTGTTGGCTGCTGTGTACAGTAATATGTCATATTGATGCAGAGTGGAGGCAGGCACCCCCATCCCAAATTTGGGAATATTATCGTGATTTCTAGGCTTTTGATTGCATCTCCATTTCAGAAATTTTCCTAGTTAGAAATTATTAAGAACCAAAGTTATCAATCCCTTCTTAATGCTTTTTCACAACACATTTTAATCATGCATTTGATTAATAATATATTCTTTCTAGGAAACTAGGTTCTCCAGCATGTGTTCTCTCAGGGAAGGAGGAAGAGGCCGCCGCGCCTCCGCAGGGCTCCCTCCCTCTGGCGTCTCTCCTTCCGGGCATCCTTGCAGCGCGCGGCCGGTGAGGCCTTCCTCTCCTTCTTCCTCGGCAGAGGCGGCGATAAGGAAGTGACGTCAGGAAGATGCGCCTCTGGCTCCGGGCCCTTCCGGGGGCGCTGCTGCTGCCGCTGTTGCGTCTCTGTGGGGGCCGCCCTCGTGGCCTCCCCTCTCCTCCTGCTCCTCCTCGGGTCCAGGAGCCCACCCCGTGAGTCCCCTCTCCCCCCCGTTCCTCCGCGCCGGGAGTCAGTGCGCATGCGCGGGTGCAGCCGGGAGCCGCCGGGGGGGTGCCAAAATAACGTTCGCTTACTCCCCCCAGAGAGCTCGGACCGCCCCTGTCAGTCGCCCATCTGAGCGGGATATTAGGTAGCAACCTGTGCTGGAAGGGGTTGTACTCACCCTGATGTCACAGATCCGCAGTTTGGGGGTCCTCTTGGATTCAGCACTGACACTTGATGCATAGGTGTCGGCGATGGCTGGGAGGGCCTTTGCACAACTAAAACTCGTGCGCCAACTGTGACCTTACCTCGTGAAGTCTAATTTGATCATGGTGGTCCATGCCTTAGTTACCTCTAGACTGGATTACTGCAATGCACTCTACGTGGGGCTACCCTTGAAGACAGCCCAGAAACTTCAACTTGTTCAACGTTTGGCAGTCAGACTAATAACTGGGGTGAGCTACAGGGACCGGTCTACCCCCTGTTTAAGGAGCTTCACTGGTTGCCATTTATTTTCCGGTTTCAATTCAAGGTGCAGGTGATTACCTACAAAGCCCTAAACAGTTTAGGAACCGCCTACCTTTGTAACCCTATCTCTCTCCATGAACCAGCCCGAACCCTTCGATCTTTGGGGGAAGCCCTTCTTTTGCCACTACCACTCTCACAGGCTTGTCTTGTGGGCACAAGGAAGAGAGCCTTCTCCTCCCTGGCCCCCCGACTCTGGAACGCATTGCCCAGAGAAATTAGGAAAGCCCCCAGGTTGGAAATCTTTAAAAGCACCTTAAAACCTGGTTTTTCCGTTGCGCCATTGGAGAGTAGCCACTTAACCATATACCATTGCTCGCCTCAACGCTCCTGTCTCTGGAGTACACTCCCCCCCCCACCTTAGATGAAGGCCTCCTACAACCCATGCTGTACACGAACTTCCCTTTGCAAAGAATCTACTCCTGTTGTCTCACTCTGAGTTTTTAACTTTTTATCCTGTACATGTGGCCCACTGCGTTATTTGTGATTTTAGATATTAATTTTGTATATTGGTTTCTTATTTATATGTTTGCATTTCACTGTATTGTTTATGTTTTGATTTTTGTTTTATTGTAATTTGTTGTTTGGACTTGGTCTCATGTAAGCCGCCCCGAGTCCCATTGGGGAGATGGTGGCAGGGTATAAATAAAGTTTATTATTATGTCAAGTTAAATGTTTGCACTAAAAATTGCTTAGGTATTGAATTCAATGGACTCCAGAAATGAACAGAAAACTTCACAACTTTTTCATGGAGGGAGCTTATTTTAATATTGCTTCAAAACCTCTATCATGACGAGTGTGACTGGTTTCTCTAACAGTGATGCTTAAGAGACAAGAGTAAAGATCAAATTTGAACTTGTATTGGATGGCTATCATCGAACTGCCAGATTAAAGTACATATTGAAATGTGGCTCTTCAATGTGTTTAACTTGGTTTTCAGATTCATAAGGATAATAATTAATCCAAAATAAGGCTCTATTCTGATCTATCAGTTTCAACAGAAAATATATGTTCTTAAATATTTTCCCCTAAAATGGTTTTTTAAAATTTTTCTACATATATCCTGTGGAGGCTATTACACCTCTCATCTTTCTGGTTCTTTTTTCAGTTTAAATTATACTTTAAAAATCTATTGTTCTCTGGCTTCAAGTTGTTTCCCACTTATTCTGAACCGATTAACAGAGATTGTTTGGCAAGATTTGTTCAAAGGTGATTTGCCAGTGCCTTCCTTTGAGGTTGAGAGGGTGAGTCTTGCACAAGGCCATTGTGTGGGTGTCCATGGCTGAGTGGGGATTTGTACTCTGTTCTCCACTGTGATAATCCAGTGCCCAAAGCACTCCCTCCACTGGCTCTCATTTTTTTATCTGTAAATTGTTGAATTTGAAACAACACCCCATATTCTTCTGCGAGAGGTATCAGTGAAAGAGAATAAGTCCATGAAAGCTCATTCTATAAATGTGTTAGTTTTCTCAGTACCTCAGGATTATTTTCCAGTTTTTCCTGCATAATGCTAACATTGATGCCCCTTTGGATGTTTGCTGTAGAAATGTATTGTAGCAAAGATTCAGACCATTACCAGAGGTCTGAATTGGCAAAATGGAATCAACACGTGTTAATTGGCTTACCTATTGCCTGGATGTTTGTCTTGTCAGCAACATTTTAGTGACTTGCAAGTGATAATAATGTAATTGTTACTGACAGTACTTCCTTGATGTAATTAATCCCTGACCCCACTGTTTACAGAGACATGTGTATTCTCTTTGTATCTGAAATTCTGGATAACATTCAATGTCTCGGATGCTGTAAGTAACATGTATAAGTGTGGGTTATGTGCATCCATGTCCTGTTTTTTGTCTGGGCACAAAAGAGCTGTTCTCATTTCCTTGCACTTCATTTGCAAATTCCTCCCGTCAAGTCCGCGGATGGGTTCCTGCTGGTGCTGCTTCTTATTGCTGGAAAGCAGGCTTGCCACTTCAGGATTTTCCCAGTCTCTAAGGTTTTTGGGCCAAAACCTAATTTAGAGACAGCTCCTGGTCACATCACAAAGCATTTTGTATTATATACCAACTGCGCTGGCTGTCAAGGAACCCCCAGTGGCACAATGGGTTAAAGCACTGAGCAGCTGAACTTGCTGACTGAAAGGTTGCAGGTTCAAATCCGGGGAGCAATGTGAGCTCCCAATATTAGCCCCAGATTCTGCCAACCTAGCTGTTCGAAAAAATGTGAATGTGGGTAGATCAATAGCTACCACTCCGGCGGGAAGGTAACAGCATTCCATGAAGTCGTGCTGGCCACATGACCTTGGAGGTGTCTACGGACAACACTGGCTCTTCAGCTTAGAAATAGAGATGAACACCTACCCCCAGAGTCAGACACAACTGGACTTAATGTTAGGGAAAAACCTTTACCTATACAGGTTTTCTTCTCTCTATCAGTTAAGCAGCGGCCCTTTCTGGGGACTTGACAAGAATGGGGTTCAGAGGGAGAAAGACACAGAACTGCAGGGGAGAAGCTGCCTTCTAACGTAGCATCTTGGCCTATGTGTTTGATGCAATGAACTTCATAATCTGTGAAATCCTGTACCATAAGAAAATGCAACATTAACTGTTACAATACAACATGATACCTTTCCCCCTTTCCCTTTCTCCTCTCAATTTCTCAGTCTCTCTTAAATTCTTCAAGACTTCAGTATCTTCGTTTTACTATATTTTATTTATCTTATTTATAAGATAATTTTCCCTGCCTGAGCTAGTTTTGGATCTTGCATTTGTTCCAGATTAAATGCATATTTCCTCAATTCATGCTTCATGCTTCAACATGCAAATTAACAGCCCGGTCCTGCTGCTTGTGTTACCTCATTTGGTACAAGCAAAATACTGGGTGAAAGTTTCTTTACAAAATATCCCAGGAAAAATAAATGTATGTTTTGAATCTGTAATTAATGATGTCTGCATTAAAGAGAGATAGAAATAAAGGGAAGGATTTGTAGGCAAAAGGCATGGCACAAGAAGCAAAGCAAAAGTCATTTTGAATACACAAAAACTGTGATTGTGCAACTAGCTACATGCAACTGGTAATAATCATCATGAACTTCCAATAAACTCTAACTTTGGCCTAAGATAAGGACTTACCTTATCTTATCCCTGTGTTGAATGGAAAAGGAGGCTGATCTTTTTAGTGTCTCATACTTGGGAAACCGCACACCATATTTTCAAGTTTTCTAAAATACGAGAGCACAGATGGTAACAGTACTCAAGAGGTACAGGTACCAATTATTTATAAAGACATTAAAATGTTTTTGTATCACTTTTTAAAAATCAATTTCCTCTTAGAATGTTCCTTGTTTTACATCTGCAACACATTGAAGTCAATACTCTAAATTATTCACAGTAGCACAGTAAATATTTTCCTCAGCAGGAAATTTAGGAGCTAAATCTGCAAACACCTATTTGTGTTCAATAGGCATGGTTTAGAACCCATAAATAGCAAATCAAAAATCTAATGGGGGGGATTTTTTTAGTAATAGAAAGACTTACAAAAAAAATGTCCAAAAAATTTCTAAAATGTAACGTAATTACTAACGAAATTCGTTAGTAGTTCGTATGCCAGCATATGCGCATTCCAGATGGTTTTGGCCTACAACTCCCAGAAATCCAAACAGCTGGTAAACTGAAGGAGGGAGGGAAGGAGGGAGGGAAGGAGGGAGGGGGTATTCTATTCTTGGAAGCAGCAAAAAAAAAGGAGGAGCCGCCCCCCCTCACTCCTCGCTGCCTCTCTCTCGCCCCGATCCTGAAGGAGTGAGGGCCCAAGTTTGCCCAGGCTGAGGGGAAAAGGAAGAGGCCTGAGGCTGTGAGGAATGGTGAGAGTTGAAGTCCAAAACACCTGGAGGGCTGAAGTTGGCCCGTCATGAAGCCTCTTCAAGCCTTGATGCGTTTTAGATCCTGGCAGAGGAGGAGGAGCAGACGGGGCCCTCCCTGCCCTTACTCCCTGCCAGGATCTAAAGCGCATTCACGGGGCCCTCCTCCTTTCCTTGCCAATAAATCGGAGTATTGGCAAGGAAAGGAGGGGAAGGAGGAGGATGGGCTTTAGATCCTGGCAGAGGCTTCCCCCTCCTTTCCTTGCCAATACTCCGGTTTATTGCCCTTACTCCCTGCAAGGAAAGGAGCCCTTACTCCCTGCCAGGATCATTCAGTTCCCTCCTTTCCCTGCCAATAAATCGGAGTATTGGCAAGGGAAGGAGGGGAAGGAGGAGGCGATTCGCTTCCCCCCTCCTTTCCTTGCCAATACTCCGGTTTATTGGCAAGGAAAGGAGAGGGGGGCATTCAGTTCCCCCTCCTTTCCCTGCCAATAAATCAGAGTATTGGCAAGGAAAGGAGGGGAAGGAGGAGGCGATTCGCTTCCCCCCCCTTCTTTCCTTGTCAATACTCCGGTTTATTGGCAAGGAAAGGAGAGGGGGCATTCAGTTCCCCCTCCTTTCCCTGCCAATAAATCGGAGTATTGGCAAGGAAAGGAGGGGAAGGAGGAGGCGATTCGCTTCCCCCCCCCTTTCCTTGCCAATACTCCGGTTTATTGGCAAGGAAAGGAGAGGGGGCATTCAGTTCCCCCTCCTTTCCCTGCCAATAAATCGGAGTATTGGCAAGGAAAGGAGGGGAAGGAGGAGGCGATTCGCTTCCCCCCCTCCTTTCCTTGCCAATACTCTGGTTTATTGGCAGGAAAGGAGGGAGGGCGGCGAGAGAGGAGGAAGATGCCCCCGCGCCCTCGCTGTCCCTCTCTAGCTTCGATCCATGGATCCATGGATGGGGCTAGAGAGAGGCAGCGAGGGGCGTGGGGGGGATCCTCCTCCTCTCTCGCCACCCTGCCATAGGTGGGAGAGGAGGAGGAGGCCCTCACTCGCTGATTGGCTATAGGAAAGAAGGTGGTTTTATGGTACCACCTGGTCTCCATTAGCCAATCAGAAACCACGTCGAGTAAGGGCAAAGAAGCAATCTGGCGTCTTTACGACACTTACGCACCAGATACAAAAATGGCGCTGCAAAGTGTATTAAAAGAAAGGGTACTTCCGGGATCGCTGCGGCGATTCGTATAAACTAGAAAGTCCCATTACATACGAATCCCTTCCGATTTCATTTAATTTTCATAACTTTTTTCTCATGCCTAGTGTTCAAGACTGTTGTCATGCACACATTACTTTATGACAATCCATACCGAATTCTTCTGAGTAAATGCCTATGATTCAACTGCAAATCCTTCTGAAATGCAGGAACTTAATACTCTGACTCTAAATATCTGGGTACTACTGCAACCTGGTTTATGAAGGTGTCACAGTTGGGAGTGGTTATGCCTCTTAGTTAGGGAGTAAAATTCAGTGACAGAACACATGCTTTGTTTACAGAAGGTCTCTAGTATTGTCTCTCAGTAAATACGGCTAACAATGCGCTGTCACTCAAATTCTGGAAAAACATTCATTATCAGGCATATACAAGAGGGTCTCAACATGTGAGTCACAAGATGTTGGACTACAACTCCAAAGTGTAGCAGTTGGGCATTGAAATCCAACAACATTTGAACTTTGTTGGAAACTGCTATCACGAATGGGTTTTGTGATACCTCATGCATGATAGTGTGTAAGGTAATTTCAGATTCCTCCAGCATCAATTACTTCATCAATTTTGAATTCTATAAATCAATAATATAGAATTCTTATGATTTTTCTTTGCTCCAGTTATAATATTCGTATAATTTCACTTGTATATTTCTAATATGCTAGAAATATTTATTCATTATGTTTCACCAATCCAGTAAGTGCGTGTCTTCTCTGCTCACCTTCTGCTCCATGGAGTGCAGAGTAGCGGAAAGGAAAACTCACATCTTGGGGGGCAGTGTGCTTATGGAAACAGACTTCTCCCTGGGCCCCAAATCTGATGGGATGGGAAGCCCAGCTTTCTTCACTAAGAAAAGTGGTCTGTTTCCTCTGTGGAGAGAAGCAACTGAGGCCAGGCTCCTTTTCCCTCATAAGAGAAAAAAGTCTGTTTTCTTTCTTGGTGGACAGAAATGCAGCTTAGTTTCAGTTGCTTCTCTCTGCAGAGGAAAAAGATTCCTTTCTTGGTGGATAGAAAAACATCCAGACCTCTATTCCTTCTCTCCACGGAGAAAGACTGTTTTCTTGTGTCATGGACTTATTTATTTATTTAAAGCATTTATATTCTGCCCTTCTCACCTGGAGGGGACTTAGGATGAAGCACAACATACAAAAGGCAAACATTCAATGCCAGGACATAAATAAATTATATGTATACATAAAACAATAAAACATTTGTCTCAACATTAAAATCCACTGCTTAAACCATCTTGATCAACTGCATCAAATCCAGTTGGCATAGTAAGGTTTCCTATTGTTGCTTTATTGCACTGTATATGATGTGTTCAAAGCAGCAGAACACCTCCAAGTCATAAGTTCACAGTCAAGGTTGAGGAATGAAATCAGAATGGAAACATCTGGGGTCCTGTGTGGAAAGAAGCCTGATAATACAAACTGGCACAGACTGGAAGACATGGAGGCTGGATGGAGGAACTTTTGGGTGTTGAGGGGATGGGGATTTTAGGATATTGGACTGAGAAGTTGCCCATGTTTCCAAGATATCCTTGTGAGTAAATTTAATTGCTACAAGGTTCTGTAATCATCACTTCTTGGCAGACAGAAGCAGCTGTGTTTCAGTTCATTGAGAGAGATGCATGGCTCTGGACTTCTTACTGCGAGAGAGATATGGAACAGTTTTTCCCAGCAGATTTGGTACTTGGGGAGGGGACTACTTTTGGGAGCTCAGCATGGTCAGGCAGTTCTCAATTACTCTCACCTTTGTCCATGGAGAGCAAAAGTTTATAACTGAAACAGCATAACATGTTACATAATATGCAGGCCTACTGTACATGTTGACAGGGCTAGAAATGTTTGAAAAGAAGATCCATGATGTATCTAAATTACATCAACACTGGACTCGGCACTGAACCTGGTATTGGTGGTGTCCAGGAGGACCTTTGCACAATTAAAACTTGTGTGGCAACTGTGCCTGTTCCTTAAGAAGCTAGATCTGGCCATGGTGGTACATGACTTAGTTACATCCCATCTGAATTACTGTAACGTGCGCTATGTGGGGCTACCTCTGAAGAATGCTCAGAAGCTTCAGCTGATCCAAAGAGCTGCAGTCAGGTTGCTCACTGGGGCTGGCTACAGGGAACGGAGAACTCCCCTGTTGCAGCAGCTGCACTGGCTGCCAGTCTGTTACTGGGCATAGTTCAAAGTGCTGGTTATGACCGTTAAAGCCCTAGATGGTTCAGATCCAAGCTATTTGGTTGACCACATCCCCTTGTGCAAACCTGCCTGAGCCCTGCGATCTTCAGGAGAGGCCCTTGTCTCGGTCCTATCCCCCATCTCAAGCACAGTTGGTGAAAACAAGAGATTGGGCATTCTCAGTGGCTGCCCCTCAACTCTGGAGCTCCCTGCCCAAGGAAGCCAAGATGGCCTCTTCCCTGCTGTCCTTTTGGTGGCAGGCTAAAACCTTTTTATTCAGACAGGTTTTTAAAGATGAATGTGTTTAAGATCAATTAAGGGGGTATTGTGGTTTTTAACTTTGAATGTGTTTTTTTTGTGGTATAAAATCTTTATTGAGTTTCAAATATATGACAGAAAGGATTTTAAAAACATGAGACAGTAAAGAAGTGTATCACCCGAGTTGCTTGCTCTGGGTGTCAAGAATAGAAACAGAAAATCCATAAAAAGTTCAAAGTACGAAGTAAAGTGTGTGCCTTAGGGTGTATAAAGAAGCTTTGAATGTGTTTTAATGGTTTTTAACAGGGAATGCTTTAATACTGGTTATATTTAATCCTGTTTTAATGTTTGTATATTTTTAAATTTTTGTGCTGATGCTTTTATGCTAAGCTGCTTTGAGTCCCCTTTGAAAGAGATAAAGCAGGATATAAAGCAGAAATATAGTAGTAATAATGCACTGGCAGATATAATAATAATAATGCACTGGCAGATTATGTGAAAGGCAGTCAAGAACCAACATTGATGGAATTCAATAACAGAAAACTGCATCAAGTGCAAAAGATGAGGAAATACTGTAAAAATACAATGCTGAGCAGAAGAGAAAACTGACAAAAGAAAGCTCTCCATGGACAGTTCCTGGGAAAAATTGAGAATAAATTTTACAAAGAAAAAACATGGATGTGGCTCACAAACTGAACTTTGAAAAAGGAGATTAAGGACCTGATTCTTGCAGAACCAACGCCATCAAAGCAATAATTGAAAAATGGACGACATATCTGCATATCTGTAGATTCTGCAAGAAAGAAGACGAAACGAGAGATTACATCCTCAGCTGCTGCAAGATTTCACAGACAGACTACAAGCAGAGGCATAATACCATTGCTCTGATGATTTATTGGAACTTGTGCCACAAATACCATCTGCCTCAGACAAAGAACTGGTGGGATCACAAAAATGAAAAAAGTCACAGAAAATTAACACGTCAAACTACTCGGGGACTTCTGAATTCAGACTGACAGAGTTTTGGAGCACAATACTCCTGATCTCTCGATCATGTTAAAATACAAAATATGGATCATTGATGTTGCAGTCCCAGGCGACAGCAGGATTGAAGAGAAACAACTGGAAAAACTGACACAACATGAGGATTTAAAGATTGAACTGCAAAGACACTGGCATAAGCCAGTAAAGGTGGTCCTCGTGGAGATAGGCACACTGAGTGCAGTGCCTAAAGACCTTGGCCTGCACTTAAACACAATCGGCAGTGACAAAATTACCATCTGTCAGCTGCAAAAGGCCACCCTATTGGGATCTGTATGCATTATTCTCCGATACATCATACAGTCTTAGACACTTGGGAAGTGTCTGACGTGTGATCCAATACAACACCCAGCATAGTGATCTTGTTTGCTGTGAACCCATCTTGTTGTGTTTCTAATAATAATAATAATAATAATAATAATAATAATAATAATAATAATATTCTAGAGATTTGGACAGCTTCTCACAAACTGGTAATCTGTAAACATATTGAACATATTGTGCCCAGCCAAGAAATCCAGTTTGGGACAAAGGTGGGATATAAATCAAATAAACAATCCAATAAAAACATTAAAATGGAAAAATGCTAATTGTGGGAAATGATAAAAAAAGGGCAGTTTTAAAGGTGCCAACAGCAAAATATGCTGCCAGGGTGGGGGCTGGCTGGCAGTCACTGTGCCATTCTTAATAAATTCAACATTTTAAACAAATTAATAAATAATAACTTAAATAATGAAATTATTTCTGCTATTAATGTTGTTACTAATGAATTAATTTCCCAATTTATAACACATAACATTGTTGAATTAATTTTTAAACCTAATGTTCCAAGCTCTAGGGAAAACCAAAAAAAGAAACAAAGAAACATAAACATTGTGTGTGTTTGCTGTTATGCATCTGAAGTGGTGGTTGCTTTGCTGCTAAAAAGCACAAGTCAGTAGTACAATTTCTTCCCATAGAAATCTGCATTGTCCTTATATAACCCAGTTTATCAACTTGTCTGTGTTTTTCTCCTTCTCTGGAAAAAAAGGCAAAAGGAGAAATTCTATCAGTGCATAAAATGCTCCAGGCACATCGCTATCTAGAAAAATAATAAAGAATGAAAAGAAACGTGTAAGTGAGTGCCAATGAACAACAATAAAATGTGGCATTGAAAAAGCACATCCTGAAATACTTCTGAATCATTTGGGAGAATAGCAGCAGGAGCAAATTATTCTTGGAGCCCACAATGTTTTAATTTGCAAAGACATCTGTACCATGTGTTTCATCTTTATAGGTGGAACCAATCATCATCATCATCATGATCAAAGCATCTTGCTGTACACAACATCTAACAGTCATCTTTACAGCAAACTTGTAATGCAAGTCAGTAGTATTATCCCCAATAGTACAGATTGGACAGGGTGGGAGGAGGAACTGAGGCCAAGGAACAGTGGCTTGCCTAAGGCCAACTAGTGAATTTATGGCAGAGACAAGATAACACTAGAGGCTTCAGTGATTCATAGCTGAGCCTGTAAGCCACTAGGCTACAGCAGACCCTAGAAACCAAATGATGTCAACTATGCACTGACCATGTGATCTCACATTAGAAATTCTCTCCTAATCACAGGAAAAAGTGATGGTCTTATATCACTGGTGCACAATATGTGGCCCTCTAAGTGTTTGGGACTCCAACTCCCAGAAGCCCTAACCAGCTTGTTTAATGGGCAGGAGTTATGGGCTGAAGTTGTACACCACTGTCTTACAATATTCATTACCTTGTTTTTGAAGGCAAACTGAAATCCTGGGAAATTTGGGTAAGGGTGGTGGCAGCAGCATGGTAATATACAGACAACCATCCCATAGACACCTGAAGCATAAAAACTGGTGACAACCCGATTTTTTCCATCCTTAACCACCCACCTTTCATTCCCATTACTAACCAGTCACCCTGATTCCTCTGTTAATGGGCCGGGCTGGTAGCACAGCTGGTTAATCAGCGGCAATAAATCACTGCCAACCGAAAAGTGGCAAGTTCAAAGCCCAAGTCAGGATTGAGTGCCCGACTGTTAATAGCTGTTAAAAAATAGCACAGCTTACTGTCCACCTAAACGGCAAAGTGCCGCTTAAAGTGGGGGGGGGGGAGGTTAATTTATGACACCATAAAAATGCCAGGGAGCAAGGAGGAAAGGCTATGATCCAAAGGTTCAATGTCACACTGGATGTGAAGAGACAGCTCCTGCTGTGGCCAAATTGAGCAGCCTCCAGGATCCGAAATGGAAGAACTGCTGAATGGCCTCTATTTGTCTGTATGTCTTGTATGTCAAAAACGGCATTGAATGTTTGCTGTGTATATGTACATTGTGATCCACCCTGAGTCCCCTTCGGGGTGAGAAGGGTGGAATATAAATACTGTAAATAAATAAATAAAGAATAAATTTCTGCTTATGCTCAAGAAAGAGTATAAAATGAAAGTATATAAAAGAGTAAGCAGACTTTGAGTGAAACAGAGGTGGTAGACTTACTGACAAGATTTGTATGAGGCTAGTATTTCTCAATATAAGCAAGGTCTCTCTGACAAAATATATGCTTACTGCCAAAAGTGTTTTGAGGGGAAAATGAAAGTGTGAAATGGCCTATCTAACTTTTGCTATTTGCAAGCCACCCTCCATTACATGGAGGTCAAGAATAATCAGCCATAATAGTAAGAATAGCCAATGGCAGTAAAGAGACCAACAATGCAGTGCCATTTCTTTTCCAACAGCTGTAGGGAGAGCTGGACAAAAGTAGTCTTGTTTGACAGAGGAACAGCTATCTCCCTTTTGCAGCACTTACACCATCCCATGGCAACTTTATATTAGAGTCTGTTTGTATTAGAGGAGTGTGCTTCAAAAGTTCTTAAGTCCTTTGGTGGATTGGCAGGTACCACCTTATCTTATATCAACAACAAAGCCTACCATAATGAACAATAAAATGGTTATTTCACTGATCTAGCAAAAATGTTAGTACTAGCAAGCACCGAGCAAGTTAATCAATATCTTCTATTGGGTACATCTAAGCTAAGCAAATTAAGCCACCTGAATGTCACAGCAAAGTGCCTGTAAAAGTGGGGCAGGGAAAGAGGGAAGACTATTTCACCAGACATGTCTGAGAAAGGTTAGATTCTCCAGACATTTCTCTGCAGCAGGGCCCAGCATTTGCAGCAGCACAGTCTCTTTCTTGTTTCCACATTTTTGTGCTACCACTGTAAGAGGCAACTGTGTTGACCATTTGGCTACCATGTTTTGTTTTTTTTTACCACAATTACAATGAACATTCAAAGAGATTTGTGTTTTTATGCATCCACCTTGAAAATGGTAGACAATATTCAGAGAGTTTGCTGTTACCTTTTAAGGAGTGAGGAAAATAAAAATTGCAGGAGTGATCTCAGAAAAGAGGGTTCTGATAAATTTCATCTGTTGCTGTCTGTCTCCAAGGATTGGTTAGCTATATGACAGAACTGTTAAAGTGTAAGGACTATTTCTTGAGGGAGCCAAAAGTATTCAGCTAGTAAGAAGCTATTATCAGTTTGCATCAAAGCTCTGCCTCTTGAATTTAGCCACTAGCAACGAGCTTGCAATCTAGGGGCCTGTTCACCCTACACAACAGTACCAGAATGATTCCACTTGAACTGCCACTGCAACATCCTTTGGAGTCCTGGAATTTGCAGTTTAGGGAGTGATATCTCGAATTATCTCCCAGAGAACTCCACATACTTTTCTGACTCCAAACTCTAGAATTTCTAGTTCAACACTTTGTCTGACTACAAACACTAGAATTTCTTAGGCTGCAACCATACAATTTACAATGGAATCATAGTACTATAACTGGGTAATGTCAAATTGCCCATCTAAAAAACCCCCATATATACCCCATCCACATCTGAAAAGGATGAACCCATAACTGGGGAGAGGGGAGCTCAAAACTCCCTCGAATTGAGGCATGTGATGGTGGGGGCTCGACTGGCTTCATTTGGCTTTGATCATGTAGGAGGGTCAAATCTACATATTTAAGGCTGATCCACCTCTTCTTCCTTCCTTCTGGATCTAGCACAGGCATGGGCAAACTTTGGCCCTACAGGTGTTTTGAACTTCAGCTCCCACAATTCCTAACGGTTTACTGGCTGTTTGGAATTGTGGAAGCTGAAGTCCAAAATACCTGGAGGGCAAAGATTGCTCATGCCTTCTTCTAGCATGTGGCCCATGCTCCCACCTTATGGACAGTGTGAGTACAGACTGGTTGCATTCAGGGCTGGGTAGAAATGTCTCCGCTCAAGATCTCTTGAGGGTTGTTGTCGGTTTTTCGGGCTATATGGCCATGTTCTAGAAGCATTCTCTCCTGATGTTTTGCCTACATCTATGGCAGGCATCCTCAGAGGCTGTAGGTCTGCCATAGATGTAGACGAAACGTCAGGAGAGAATGCTTCTAGAAAATGGCCACATAGTCTGAAAAACCTACAACAACTCAGTGATTCCAGCCATGGAAGCCTTCGACAATCTCTTGAGGGTGTTTTCCCCACCAACCCCACACTGTTTCAGATGTGTGGGAATTGGCTTACAGTGGGTGAAATAAATAGGTCAAATAAAATGACCCTTTAGCTCCATGTTTGGTATCTTTATTTTGGACTGGGAGTTCAGTACAAGCTCCAAGTCAACTTGCAGCTGCAGTGACTACAAAATGCATACTGTTGATGTGTACTGCAACACAAATTAAACAGGAAGAGGCCTTTAAAATGAAGTGGTTCATTAAAAAAGTCACAAGAATGTATCTCCTAGCTTACCTGTCCAAATATATCTCACTCTATGATCAACCTCAGAGGCTAAGATCATCAGTTGGGTGCACATTGCTCTGTTAATGTGGGTGAACTATAACTCCCAACCTCTGAGGTCAGTCCCCTCGAAACACCACCAGTATTCAAAGTTTGACCTGTTGGTTTTGTGTGGCAAGGTTACTAGTTCCATCATCTGGTATACTATTTTATTAATCCCCCAAAATCTGTCAGCCCAAGGCAATTGATTATATAAATTGAGTGGGAGCATTTTATCAATAGGCAACATATACATTATTTACTTTTGTTTCAGTCCATATTATTATTCCTTCAGCACCCATAGCTCTTGATTTAATCTTCACCCTTCCAACTTCTTTCCCGTTCAGTTTCATCCTGTTGAGCTCACTCATCTAGTTATCTAATCCTAAAAATGATGCCCCAATATTTTGGTCACCTGAATCAGTTTTTATACAATTGAATTGGCCTTGGTTTATTTATTGATTGTTCATAGGCTGCTTTCATGTTCTTACCCATGACATGATTGCACATAAAAACATGTGCACTAATCTTGTTGGAAGCCTCTTTTCTCAGAAAGGGCAATTGGAAAGAGAATAAGATAACTCCAATGAAAAGAGTCAGTCCACAAGCTGAAAGGTTTGCCTGAAAGAAAAGGATGTTTACCAAGACCCTACAAAGTGGGAATGTGCTTTGAAATGATAACAAAGACTTGACACTATCATTGTTCAAAAGATCTCTTTGAAGTACCTCAAATGCAATCATGCAAAGTAGGAGGGAGTCAAAAGCTTGCTTAAATTGGCAAAAATAGAATGAATTTAAAGGATGATCCCATCTGTTAGGATGCTAAAGCAGACACTGAGTTGTAAACAAGGAAAATACGTAGATTAGGAGGACTTAATGGAGACTTCAGAGAGAAATAGGAAAACAAACTTAAAAAAGAAACCTGTCTGAAATGTACTTCTGCATCTGAGTAAGGGTTTTCAGTAAGTCAAAACTTTTTTTCAACCAGAAAGTCTTGGATCGACACTTGCATTGTTTCATTTTAATATCTACTAAGGTGCATGAACATGCAGCATCTTATGCATCTGACTGAACTCAGAGCTGCCACAAGTATCGACTGACACAAATCTGTCTCAAAACAGGGATCATGAAAAGTATTCTTAAGAAAACAAAGTTCACTTACCTCCATTTTGTCCATCCCAGTCCCATAAAATGGAAAGGTCACCTATGCGGGGCACAATACATCCATTGGCTGTTCTGTTGAGGATAACACAGAGCACAACTGTGAAAAATGACATGCACATATATTTTAATGCATTTACCACTGGCAATATATTATTAGTACTTGATATTGTTAATAGTAATAGTAATACGAGCACTATCAATAGTAATACTATTAATCCTACATTGCAATACTATTTCAATCATACATTTTGTATGATTTTAGCTACATGCATTTTATCTTTTCAGCTTGTAACCTGCCATGAATCTCAACTTTGAGAAAAATGTGAAGCATTTTATATGGAATATAATATACCATATTCCACTGCATATTAATTGCAGTCCCCATTTGGGGGTGCGTGCGACTGTTATTTGAGGAATGTTAAAAATCCAAAACTGGGACCCAAAATGAAATGTATCCTGAACTGTATTTCCCACATTGTATGAAATCATAATTTTTGGTTGTATCAGCATGGATACAGTGAACACTTACCCTACCCAATCCTTCAATGTAAAAATACCTTTACTCAACTAAATTGATGTTATTTTTAGAGCAATGTGCTGTTTTTCTACTAATGACAACCAAATGCCTTGTTGAGGGAACTGTGAGAAATCTTGAGTTTCCAAAGAATATTATGAGTCACATTTCAGAGAAAAGGCTTTGAAACTCATAGTCATAGTCTTAATGAAATAAAATTTCAATTTTAAAATTATTTTCAATCCTAGACTGAAACTGGGAACAATAACAGATACTCCAGTGAATTTAACAAGACATAAATGTCTCTCCTCTGCTAGATTTTAGGAATAGATAAGGTTGAGTGATAGTGACTGGCAGTGGTAGAGTCAATGTTTGCAAGGCAATGTACTCTGGGTTTTAATGGAACTATTTATTTATTATTTATTTACAGAATTTTTACCCGCCCTTCTCAACCCCCGGAGGGGGACTCAGAGTGACTAACAAAGGCAGCAATTCGATGCCACAAATCAATAAAATAATATAAAACCATAATACATATAAAATGTAAAACCATAACAGCTACAACACAATCCTTAAGTTAAAACAATACTCAGTCCACAAATCCATTGATAAACCATAAAACCATATCCTCATATCATACCATTTTACCAATCCTAATCCGGTTAAGTGCTGCTTGTATTATTTTGCAAAAGCCTGGTCCCAAAACCAAGATTTTAGTTTCTTCCTAAATGCCAGGAGGGATAGGGTCGATCGTATTTTGCTAGGAAGCGCATTTCACAGGTGGGGGGCTACAGTCGAGAAGGCCCTATCTCTCGTTCCCACGAGCCGCATTTGCGATGTTGGCGGGAGCGAGAGAAGGGCCTCCCCAGATGATCATAAGTTTCGAGGTGGGACATAGAAGCAGATGTGTTCAGACAAGTAAGCTGGGCCAGAACCGTATAGAGCTTTATAGGTCAAAACCAGTACTTTGAATTGAGCTCGGACGTGGACAGGCAGCCAATGGAGCTGACACAGCAAGGGGGTGGTATGTTCCTTGTATGTAGCTCATGTTAGTAATCTGACTGCCACCTGTTGGACTAACTGCAATTTCCAAAGTCTTCAAAGGCAGCCCCACATAGAGTGTGTTGCAGTAATCTATTCAGGATGTGACAAGAGTGTGGATGACCGTAGCCAGATCAGACTTCCCAGCTAAAGCTATGGCACCAACAACATAGATTCAGCATCTTGGGTAGTGCTTTTAAAGCAGTGGTTCTCTACCTGTGGGTCCCCAGGTGTTTTGGCCTTTAACTCCCAGAAATCCTAACAGCTGGTAAACTATTTGGGATTTCTGGGAGTTGTAGGCCAGCACCTGGAGACCCACAGGTTGAGAACCACTGCTTTAAAGTTTGGACTAAAATTATGAATGCATTCATTTTCCAGAGATACCAAATTATCTAACACCACTATTAACTGGCTACATGTTTATGAAACTGGATTCCATCTTGTTATATTTCCATTCTATGGATTCCTGGGGTTTGGAGTCCACTGTAACACTGGAGTGTTCTGGCTTGTAATTCTAAATGACCCTCAAATCTCAAGATTCCATAGGATGGAATAATAGCATTTAAAGTAGAATCATGGCACCATAATTCTATAGTGTGAATGGGGACCTGGATCTTCCTAGTCCCAATCCATATTTATACCACCAACATTAGTTGTACTCAAATCTACAAGAGAAATACCAAGATAAAATTAATTTTTGCAGTCCTAATGATTGTATTCACAGTTGCAGTTTTAAATGTCAGTCATTTTAATGGCTTAAATCTTGAGTTTCCAAACAAAATTACAAGTCACATTTCTGGGGTGTGAATCTTATCCCTGCTTCTGGAATTCCAGCTGAGTTGTTTCTCTTATTGCTATGCCAAGTAGTTCCTTAATAATAAATTACATGCAGGTTAATATTTTTAATGGAAGAATAATGGATATATAAATGACATTTGAACCCTTCACCATTCTTGAAGCATGACTTATCCATTCATGTTGCTGAATATTAGGTCTTCTATAGTGAGAAGGATTTATTTCAAATAACCTTACTCTGGAATTTCAGCATTGCCCTTTCCCCTTAAATGCTGTAAAATAATCTTGAAAACCCTTTGGTTTTAAGACAATATCTGATTCACCTTATTTATGAGTGTATGACTCACCTCTAGCAGATATCATTGTTTACTCCCACCTCAGAGCTACTTCGTAGGATTACCAGAAACTGAGATCTTTGTTTTGGTATCCCATTAATTTACTATCTAATTGGAGCTGATCTGAATCAAGCTATCCTCGGTTAGTTAATCATTTTGTAACTGAATTAACTATTCTACTCAGGTAGTTTCAGCAGAAACTTAGGACACTCCCAAACAGAAGTAAAACCATGCCAAAGTGGGTTAACCCTCCCCCCCTTTCATCATGGATTTTTGTCACCACAAGCTGTCCAAAACCTAGGCTTTCCCGGGGATGTTGGCTACATGCCATCCTGGTAACTGTCACAGTTGTTTTAAATGGTTCCAAAGTTGTGGTTTGCCCCAGATTCTGGACAATCAGTTACTTTGATAAATGCAGTTCAATACCATATTATAAACTCATATGGGTTCTGTACATTGTTTAGACACCACAAAGCTAATTTGTCAGTCTTTCAGTGTGGTTAGTGTAGAAGTAGATGTGCCCATACTGTTACAAAGAAGTGTTTTTTAAAGCTGTTTTTATTGTTAACTAAGCTGTTCAATTATGACCATATACAAATAAAGCTCCTAAAGAATACACATGCATTGTTCATATCTGGAACAATCTTAGGACCCTTATACAATGTGTGTGTGTATATATATACACACATATACATATACATATATATATATATATATGTGTGTGTGTGTGTGTGTGTGTGTGTGTGTAAAGGAAACAATTAAGATGTGTGTATTATCAAAGGCTTTCATGGTCGAAATCACTGGGTTGCTGTGAGTTTTCCGGGCTGTATGGCCATGTTCCAGAAACATTCTCTCCTGATGTTTCACCCACATCTATGGCAGGCATCATCAGAGGTTGTGAGTTCTGTTGGACGCAAGGAACGTGGGGTTTATATATCTGTGGAATGCCCAGAGTGGGAGAAAGAACTCTTGTCTGTTGGAGGCAAGTGTGAATGTTGCAGTTGATCACCTTGACTGGCATTGAATAGCCTTGCAATGTCAAGGCTTGACTGCTTCCTGCCTGGAGGAATCCTTTGTTTGGAGGTGATTAGCTGGCTCTGATTGTTTCATGTCAGGAATTAATAAATAGAGTCTCAGAAGAACTATGAACAGAAGTCCGCGACATTGTTCAGGAGGCAGCAACAAAGTACGTCCCAAAGAAAAAGAAAACCAAGAAGGCAAAATGGTTGTCTGCTGAGACACTGGAAGAATCTCAAGAAAGGAGAAAAGCAAAAGGAAACAGTGATAAGGAGAGATATGCCCAGTTAAATGCACAATCCCAGAGGAGGTTAGCCAGAAGAGATAAGGAACTATTTTTAAACAAACGATGCATTGAAGTGGAAGAAGACAACAGAATAGGAAGGACAAGAGACCTCTTCCAGAAAATTAGAAACATTGGAAGTAAATTTCAGGCAAAAATGGGCATGGTCAAAAACAAAGAAGGCAGGGACCTAACAGAAGCTGAAGAGATCAAGAGAAGGTGGTGGGACTATACAGAAGATCTGTATAGGAAGGATAATAATATCGAGGATAGTTTTGATGGTATGGTGAGTGAATTAGAACCAGACATTCTGAGGAATGAGGTTGAATGGACTTTAAGAAGCATTGCTAACAACAAGGCAACAGGAGATGACGGGATCCCAGCTGAACTGTTCAAAATCTTGAAAGCTGATGCTGTCAAGGTGATGCATGCCATATGACAGCAAATATGGAAAACACAAGAATGTCCATCAGACTGGAAAAAATCAACTTATATCCCTATACCAAAAAAAGGGAAATGCTAAAGAATGTTCAAACTTTTTTATTCATGTTAGTAAGGTAATGCTCAAGATCCTGCAAGGAAGACTCCAGTAACACATGGAGAGAGAGAGAGAGAGTTGTCAGATGTACACGCTGGGTTTAGTTAAGGCAAAAGAATGAGAGACCCAATTGCCAATATCCGCTGGATAATGGAGAAAGGCAGGGAGTTTCAGAAAAACATCTATTTCTGCTTTTGACTGTGTGGATCATAATAAATTGCAGCAAGTTCTTGGTAGCATGGGCATACCAAATCACTTTGTCTTTCTCCTGAGTAATCTGTATGATGACCAAGTAACAGTAAGAACTGACCATGGAACCACATACTGGTTTAAGATTGGAAAAGGTGTACGACAGGGTTGTATACTATCACCCAACCTATTCAACTTGTATGCAGAACACATCATGCAATGTGCGGGGCTTGATGAATGTGAGGCTAGGGTTAAAATTGCTGGAAGAAACATTAACAACCTTAGATATGCAGATGATACCACTTTGATGGCCGAAAGCGAGGAGCAGCTGAGGAGCCTTCTAATCAAGGTGAAAGAAGAAAGTGCAAAAGCTGGGTTGCAGTTAAACATCAAAAAAACCAAGATTATGGCAACCGGACTGATTGATAACTGGCAAATAGAGGGAGAAAACGTGGAGGCAGTGACAGACTTTGTATTTCTAGGTGCAAAGATTACTGCAGACACAGACTGCAGCCAGGAAATCAGAAGACGCTTACTTCTTCGGAGGAGAGCAATGGCCAATCTCGATAAAACAGTGAAGAGTAGAGACATCACACTAGCAACAAAAATCTGCATAGTCAAGGCAATGGTATTCCCTGTAGTAACCTACAGGTGTGAGAGCTGGACCTTAGGGAAGGCTGAGCGAAGGAAGATAGGTGCTTTTGAACTGTGGTGTTGAAGGAAAGTTCTGAGAGTGCCTTGGACTGCGAGAAGATCCAACCAGTCCATACTTCAGGAAATAAAGCCCGACTGCTCATTGGAGAGAAGGATATTAGAGGCAAAGATAAAGTACTTTGGCCACATCGTGAGAAGAAAGAAAAGCTTAGAGAAGACAATTATGTTGGGGAACATGGAAGGAAAAAGGAACAGGGTCCGACCAAGGACAAGATGAATGGTATCCTTGAAGTGACTGGCTTTATTCTGAAGGAGTTGGGGGAGGTGACGACCAACAGGGAGCTCTGGTGTGGGCTGGTCCATGAGGTCATAAAGAGTTGGAAGTGACTGAAGGAGTGAACAACAAAGCTTAAATTACCTTCCTTTCACGTGATCTTCGCTCTGTGCCACCCCCTCCCCCCAAATAACAAGTGTCTTGAGGAACTGACTGACTTTAGAAGACTCTCAAGGGACACTCAGATTAACAAATGGATAAAATCTGTTAGATCTTGTCTTACAGCACTTAGACGATTTCACATCTCATCACAAGCATCAATTAAACTTCTAACATCCTGCATGTAAGAGAATTATATCTATTTAAAAATGAACAAATGCTGTCAGATGTAGTTGAAGACTTCTCTGGATTCCTGCGTTTCTTTTTGCACTGGCCTTGAATGTGATGCTGCAGAAGCAGCAAGTTGGCTGAGAAGTCTCTGCTATGAGGGTGATCTTAGGTAAGTGCTTTAGGCAAATGGCAAGCACAACAGAGATACTCACATTTAGTTTGTATTATTTCAGCTACTGCCTATTCATTACTGATCTACTGTATTTCTACTCCTCCAGTCTCTCAAGCCACTTAGATTTTTTGAAAATGAAACAAATAAAACTACAAAACGAAGCACAATGAACAAGAGAGTTATCTTGGGGTATATCCACATCTATCTATCTATAAACAAATATCTATCTATATCTTCTATCTATCTATCTATCTATCTATCTATCATCTATCTATATCTATCTTCTATCTATATTCTTCTATTTATCTATCTATATCTTCTATCTATCTATCATCTTCTATCTATATCTATCTTCTATCTCTATCTCTATATACACATAATAAAAGTGAAAATATGGATATGTGGCAGAGGTGTCCATTTACACAGACAGCCTCTGGCTTTCACAAAATGGCTATATTTCCAAGTGCTGAAAAGCCTCTAAAGCAGTGGTTCTCAACTGTGGGTCCCCAGATATTTTGGCCTACAACTCCCAGAAATCCCAGCCAGTTTACCAGCTGTTAGGATTTCTGGGGGTTGGAGGCCAAAACATCTGGGGACCCACGGGTTGAGAACCACTGCTCTAAAGACACTCCCTAAACTGACATTGCAGGTTATAGTGAGCACAGCACTGTGTAGCCCACCCCCTGCCAATGTCCTCCCCAAAC
Organism: Anolis apletophallus; assembly: GCA_030556195.1. Taxonomy (NCBI): domain Eukaryota; kingdom Metazoa; phylum Chordata; class Lepidosauria; order Squamata; family Anolidae; genus Anolis; species Anolis apletophallus. The sequence goes on from JARBWK010000007.1 coordinate 85,716,876, forward strand.
ACCAACTCTCCAAGGAATGCTTTTATTAGGAGACCATTTCATCCTAGATGTTCTGTTTTTTCTTCAGAATGGACATCCCAGGATTCCTTTCTCTCCAAATTTGCATGACCCTGTCCACTGCCTCTCACTTAACCCTTTCCTACCCATTCCTATGGCACACAGCAAACAGGAATTGATCACCACCTGAACAAGAGGTTTGGGGAAAACGTCACAATGATTTAGAGGAATTGTAGTTCACCTACATCCAGAGAGCACTGCGAACCCAACCAACGATGGATCTGGACCACACTTGCCACAGATGATGGGATTTGCAGTACCGTCATTCAGTTCCAGATACCACTGCAACCCCCATGACTGATAGACCTGGACCACTTTTGGCACACAGACCCCTGCCATGGGCCACTATATGTCCTGATGTGGTTTGGGGAAGGATGGACAAAGAACAATGGGATATGCAGTACCTTCACCCATTTTGCCTCCCAAAGCCCACTGCAACCCCCATGAATGATGGACCTGCACCAAACTTGGCACACACATTCCCCATGACCAAGATAATATATTGGAGATGCTTTGGGGGGGGGGGTGATCTTTATGGGAGTTATAGTTCACCTGTATCCAGAGAAACTATGACCTCCACCAACAATGGACTGAGTCAAAACTTGACACAGAGAAGCCCCATGACCAATTGAACATACTGCAGGGGTTTGGAGGAATGGATCTTGCTGTTGGGAGTTGTAGTTCACCCTTATCCAGAGAGCCCTGAACCCAGATGATGTCACATCTGGACTACACTTGGCACACAGACCCAACTGTGCATACAGGTGTGGTTTGGCAGTCATTGTCCTTGGCTATGAGAGTTGCAGTTCACCCTTATCCAGAGAGCCCAGCCAATTATGGATCTGGAACAAACCTACCACACAGACCTAACATGGCCAACTTTGAATACTGGCTGGGTTTGGGGAGATTGACCCCTGATTTTGGGAATTACAGTTCATCCACTTCCTTTCGCATTTTCTAATGGAAGCATTCATAAAAAAAAAACAGGAAAGACTGGCTTTTTTCTAAGAAATAGAACTACAAATTACCAAACTGATATTACATAGCACCCCCAAACAAACAGTGCCTTTTTCAAATAACCCGGGCCAACATAACATACTGGAGGGGTTTAGGGGGATAATTACCACTGGATAATTGATGATGCTTGCAAAAACCTGTGCATGTATCTTTGTACCTCTGTGTCTTCTCTCCTTTGAGTTCCAGGCACTACTATCCTATAAGGTTCATAACCATAACATGTGGTGGGAGCTGCACATACATCCAATAAGATGAAATGCTCTGACAATTCCCGTCCAGAAAGTTAAGAGTTATAGTCCATAAGAAGAAGAAAACTGAAATAAAATAACAGACAATGAATTATTAGCCCAGCTGACCAGAACAAAGCTCAATGGACAATCTAACAGTGAATACCTCTTTGAATAAATCTGGGAGGCTAAGATAAACCGTCTGATAAAAGAAAATGGCTAGGAACAGAGATCTCACAGAAACACTCCCTAATATGGAGTATTTATACAGAATTAAAGACATGTATGATGGGAATAGCCATTTAATATCCTTGGATAGAATAATGGAAAAGACTGGACATAGAAACTGGTTAGAAATATTTGGACTAGCAATAAATTCAAACAAGAGAGATAAGGAAGGAAAACAGAAGAATAAGAAAAGATGGAAGAGATATTTTAAAAAACACAGAAATTAAAGGATTGACAAGACTTATATACAAGACTGATAGCTAAGGTTGGTGAATATATGATAAAGACAATACAAACTAAATGGCCAAAAGAAAAGCCACTGGCAAGTCAAGAATTAAAGAGCTTAATGAAAGGGACCAAACATATTAATGTGGAAAAATATAAAGAATTGGAAACAATGTTTTTATTAAAATGGTATAGGACCCCAGCCCAATTCTTAAAAGAGATAAGTCCAATGTGTTGGCATGGTGGTATACGTAAAGTTTGATATACCCATATATGGTGGGAATGTTCAAAAGCTCAACAAAATTGGAAAAAAATAATAGAAAAAAGATGGAAAAATTATTTAAAATACCACTTAAAGTGAATGCAGTAGTGATGCTAATGGGGATGTTCAGTAATAATAAGATTAATACAAAAGAACAAGAACTGTTCAAAATGATGATTTAAGCATGACAAGCCGTAATAGCCTGAGGATGGAAAAAATGGAATAACTAGTGATTTCATCATCCCTGCTAACCAAAACTTCAGGGGACTTCTACCTTGTAAGCCCTGCTTCCATTACACCAATGAATATACAGTCAAATAGGGCAACTTCACACAGCTGGGAGAATCATGTGATCCCAGCTTCCCATCCCTTTTGGTCAATATGCAGAGGTCAGGTATGGAGTCAGGAGGATACACTGGGGTGACGCTATGGCTGAAACTCAGTTTTCTTTGAATCATGTAGTGCCTCTTAATGTTTGCTCTGGATTTAGAATCCATCCCTTAAACCCAGAAAATGCAGAATCCCAGCTTTTTCCTGAATGGTACCGTTTGTCACAAGTCATTTCACATACATAATTATGCCTAGATTGCTTTGATAATAGAGAATGTCCAATTCTTAAACCACGGTTTGTGAATGCACTTGGCAGATTAGAAAATATTCAGAGGAGATTGATGAAGAAAGGAAAGATCTAGCCTTACAGGAAAAGGTTGAAAGTATTGGGAGTTTAAGAAGTGATAAGATAATCCTCTTCAAATATTTGTAGAGCTGTTATATAGCCAAAGGAGCAATTCTGTTTTCTATTCCTTCTGATGCTAGGATTCATGCTAATGGGTTTCAAAATTGCAGGAAAAAGACATTAAACTATACATCTTAAGAACTTCTTGTCTTAAGGTGGAATTTGTTGCTTTGAAAGGGGTGAACTTTTCTTTATTACAGGTTTTTTAAGCAAACCCAAATTACTTCTTGTCAACGTTCAGGATGCTACGGGTATTTCCTACAGAAGTGACTACACAGCCTTTGCGGCCCATTATAACTCTGCTGCTGTTTGTTTTCTCAAATATAAGTGCTTGAAACTTGCACTCAGAACATGTATTATACATGTATTATACCTTTTCCTTGGAACAATACATGATTCAAAAATAAGATAACATTATCAGAACCTATCAATCTAGAGGTTGACCCAAGAGTGCATCCAGTCAGTCCTCAGCACCCTGTTTTCCCCCTAAACTTATCAGAGGGGGCTGGCTGCATGCTCAGGCCTCTCAAAGAAAGCTGTTGTTGCGTCAGAATGACACGATCCTGGGAGCATAGTTTTTTAAGAGCATTTCCACTCTGCAATCATATAGTTTTATTATTTCTCATGGTTTTCCCCAAAACAACTATGGGAATTATAATTCAGAAAAGAAATTGACAATTTTCTGCTATGGAGTCTCAATTCCCTTTGTGGAGGAAATATTATTTTTCCTATAGAAGAATTACATCGGTATGCAAAATTTCCAATGACCATGAGTTTTACTTTCATTTGTTGCTTTTTATATGTGTTTTTAAAGATCAAGGTTGCTTTGGCATTAATATTACACAATTACTAAGACTGACAAAATCAATTCTCTAATAAACCAAGAGGTAAATCCTATACACATTTGTTCCTTACCACTGTTCGTTTTTACTCTCAGATAATTTGGCACAGAAATTACAGCCTACACAATATGTCTATTACTAATAATTATGCTGAAGGCGATTGTTAAAAAACTTGTTTTCTGTGCTGTGCATCTTAGGTGTGCAGGAAGATGTTCACATTTATTGACTTCAGTGAAGAAGCTGCTTGAATGCAAATAAATAGATTTCCTACAATTCATTTTAGGTTTGATTATTTTATCTGTGTGTCTTCTATGCCAAGTGGAAACATTAGACCTCTTTAAAAATATTGGGTACAATAAATGCTGTAGGCATTTGCTTTGCTGAAGCGATATAACGACAGAGAAGCATATGGCAATATATATATTTAATTACTTTTCAACACTGTTAAATGTTTTTCCCTTATTTTCATATTTCATCTTTTTCAACAAATCTGTTAATAGGCAGCTCCTGAGGAGTCTAACACTTTGCACAATAACGTATGATGAATTTAATTGCCTGGATTATACATATATAATGGAATGTCGGCAGCATTTTGCTATGGGAACGTTAGAACTTTGTTTACAATGTGTTGTATCATGAGAGGAAGTTATTGTTTTAACATGCACAACTATCACAGTGCTTTAGATGAGTTTTATTTCTGTTTTGGTTTGCATAGAGCACAGGAAACAGCCCAGTGCTAGAATAGACTAATCTTCAGAGAGTCCTGCTGAGCTTCACATAGTGTGTATGTTTCATTTTATGTCACCCCTTCCTGAACACTGTCCACTTCCACTTCCCTCCCTACTTGGAAGAAACTGATCTGCTGGGAAGTGCATCTATTTAAGTGAGGGAGGTGATAGCCCTAGGGGATGCAAATCTTTACGACTACAATAAATTTTATAATAATCCAATATTTTATATTTTGCCATAATCTTGCACCTACATAACATTGGTCAATAGCCTATCTCTACACAGGCCACATACATAGAATTGGGCCAGAGGTCACTCCTTAACATTCAGACTTTCCTGAAACTCCAGCTCAGCCTCACACTGAGGGGTTGGTGTGAACAACTAGGCCAGTTTTAATTTGAACCATCTCCAGCTGTTCACATGGGTCAATGCCACCATTCTGTTTTTCCTCCACCAGTGGCACAGGGAAATAGGGTGACATACCTTTTCTGTACTTTGCCATTCTGGCAGCAGACAGCCACAGAGCACTGGAGAGCTTCTAGTCATCACCAGACTCTTTACTGATGTCAGCAAAGGTGCTCAGAAAGGAAGGAGAAAGAAAGGTCCTTTACCCCTTTCTTTCTCCAAGTTGCATGTGTGCCAGCAGTTAGTAGGAGTTCTTTAAAGCTCCATGGCCACTGTCATAATGACAAACCATGGACAAGGGAAGGGTGAGTGGTTTCCAACCTATAGGCTGTGAGACCTAAAATAAGGTCCATGGCTGGGTGTGTGTGTGCTGCAGTTGGAGGACAGCAAGAGAGAGAAGGAGAGGGAAGGAAGGAAGGAAGGAAGGAAGGAAGGAAGGAAGAAGATGCTAGCACATTGCCCTTGCCAGCGCTTTCTCAGCCGTGGGAGGCTTCCCAGGCTAGGGTGGACAAGACTCTCCCAGTGGCATGTGCAAGGGAGCGAGAGAGAGAGGAGAGAGAGAGAAGGAAGGCCATTGTTTTCACCAGTGCTTTATCGGCTTTGGGAGGCTTCCCAGGCCAGAATGGAGAAGACTCATCCGGCAGCATGAATGAGGGAACAAGAGTCCCCCAAAGTTGTTGTAGTTGTAATAAGCTTCCATTGCCAAACACAAGAGTTGTAATGGGAAAGCATCCTTTTGTCAGACCATGTCTAGTCCCCCAAAGTTGTTGTTGTAACTTGTTACTACTACTACTACTAGCTCCCCATTGCCATGCAACAGTTGTAATAGGAAAGCAGTAACGGTTGGATGATGGGATAATGGGACATGTAATCCTCTATATCCACAGTTGCAGAGAAAACAGAAGAAGGTGGTTGATGGGTATTTGAGCAAACAGAAGCAAAAAGAACAAAGTTTGTCTTCATATAAAAAACAGGCAAAAACTTTAATTTACTAATATAGCTTCAAACAAACAAAAAAAGCAGCAACATGCTCTTTCAATAAACATTCTTCAGTAACAGGCTTCTGTGTTAACTCACACAGTATTTCAACTCCCAGCATCCCTGTTACCATTTCAGCATTGCAGCAGTTTATGAATGCATTTCTCCAAATTACAGCATTCCAGCATTACAGCAGTATAGGAATCCATTTCTCCAGGCTTCAGCATTTAAATGAATTTCTCCAGTCTACAGCATTCCAGCATTCCAGCATCACAGCAGTATATCAGCCAGGAACTTCAGCCAGTACAATAGCCAGCATAGACAGTAAGAAAACTGCAAAAGCCAAAAGCCTAACTCAATCTGTAACAAAGGAGATTTATACAAACACAGCTGCCACACCCTACTGGAGTCAGGCAAACCCAGCTGCACCTATTCAGACACACCTACAGTAGTACTACTACAGCACATAAACCAAAAGAAACAGATACTCATAACTCAAACATTTGTTTGATAAGAACATAAGAAGAGCCATGCTGAATCGGGCCTCAGCCCATCTAGTCCAGCATTCTGTGTCACACAGTGGCCCACCAGTTGTACACAGGGATCTCTAGCAGAAAGGAGGGCAAAACCCTCACCTGCTCCCAACCCCCCACAACCAGTACCCGGGGAAAATCCTGCCTGCCTCCATCAACACAGAGGTGGCACTTGGATGTCCATTTCAGTAGCTACTGATTCCCTTGGTATCCATGAATCTGTCTAATCCTGCCTTAAAGCTGTCCAGGCTGACAGCTGTCACAACCTCCTCTGGAAGTGAGTTCCATAACCCAATGACCCTCTGGGTGAAGAAATATTTCCCTTTATTAGTCCTAATTTTCCTACCTTGGAGCTTTAGGGAGTGCCCTAGTCCTAGTGTTGTGTGACAGAGAAAATATTTTCTCTATTCACCTTTTCTATCCCATGCATGATTTTATACACTTCGATCAAGTCACCTCTTAAACGCTGTCTTTCAAGGCTGAAAAGACCAAGGCATTGCAACCTGGTTTCATAAGGGAGCTGCTCCATCCCTTGGATCATTTTTGTTGCCCTTCTTTGTACCTTTTCCAGTTCGTTATATCCTTCTTGAGGTGCGGTGACCAGAATTGTACACAGTACTCCAGATGTGGCCTCACCATAGATTTGTAGAGAGGCAATACAACATTTGCCGACCTATTTTCGATTCCTTCCTGATCATGCCAAGCATAGAATTTGCTTTTTTTACTGCTGCTGCGCACTGGGTTGACATCTTCATTGAGCTGTCCACCAAAACCCCAAGATCCCTTTCCTGGTTTGTCTCAGAAAGCTTTGATCCCATCAGTTGATAAGTGTATTTGGGGTTCTTTGCCCCGATGTGCATGACTTTACACTTGTTTAGGTTAAAATGCATTTGCCACTTTGTTGCCCATTCACTCAATTTCGAGAGATCTTTCTGGAGCTCTTTACAATCAGTTTCATTTTTAACTACCCTGAACAATTTAGTGTCGTCTGCAAACTTTGCTACCTCACAATTTACTCCTACATCCAGATCATTAATGAATAAATTAAAAGTAATGGACCCAAAACTGAACCTGGGGTACGCCACTTCTCACCTCTTTCCACCCAGAGAAATGTCCGTTTATTACCACCCTTTGTTTCCTACAGTTTAGCCAGGTTTCGATCCAGGACAAGACCTGTCCTCTGATTCCATGGCTGAAGAGCTTATTTAGGAGCCTTTGGTGAGGGACTTTGTCAAAAGCCTTTTGAAAGTCAAGGTAAACAATATCGACTGGGTCCCCTTTATCTATGTGTTTATTTACACCCTCAAAGAATTCTATCAAGTTAGTAAGACATGATTTGCCTTTGCAGAAACCATGTTGATTTTCCTTCAGCAATGCCTGCACTTCTATGTGCTTGGTAATTTTTTCTTTAATAATGGTTTCCATTGATATCTTTACAGTCTGACAAGCAGCCCTTTATAAGATGCTGTTTAGTCCCCCAAAGTAATTATTATTAATAATATTAATATTAGCCCCATTGCCACACATCAGTTGTAATGGGAAAGCAACCCCTTGTAAGACCATGTTTAGTCCCCCAAAGTTGTTGTTGTTGTTGTTGTTGTTAGCTCCCATTGCCACAAATCAGCTGTAATGGGGAAAACAACCCCTTGTAAGACCCTGTTTAGTCCCCCAAGTAATAATTATAACAATTATAATTATACTTATAATTATTGAAGCCGTTAGGGACAGTTTCTTGAGTCTCGCATTCTGCTTTTTGTATTTTCCCAACCTCAGCCCCCTCCCCTTCTTTTTTTTTTACACAAACATGAATAAAATCCACAGATAATAACACAGCCTGATAAAAAAATTCTTGATGTCTTCATTTTTAGGCTTCTTTCTGGAATTATTTGGGGTGCTGATTCAGAAAATGGCATTGGATAGACCACATCAACTCTAGATTACTGGATGGCATATGTTCTAAATCAAAAACTAGAGCTGATGTGGTCTATCCAATGCAATTTTCTGAATCAGCACCCCAAATAACCAAACTGAATCTAAAGCTGACCAAAAATAGATTTGTAACCCTTTTGGTACTAATGTTGGAGAGTGGTCCTTGGTCAAATGGCTCCTGGTTAAAAAAAAAGTTGGGAATCACTGGTCTAAATGGTGCCCAAGACACCCAATGCCTACAAGGAGTCATAACATTTGAAAATCCCTCTATTTTCTTGTCACTGGTACTGTGCTTGTAGCAAGTAGCTGTGCTTTAGCAAGGTCATTGGGAAGCTGCTTTTTTATAGTATTCTTTTTTATGGCTCAGTGGTAAAACATATATGTTCAAGGCAATGTGGCCCTTAACAGAAAATGTTCTCTGAACTCCTAGAACAGACAATGAAAAGCCAGGGGTACACTCATCTGGCTTTGCATAAATAAGCTTCCTTTGTTTCTAGGGTATTCCTGCTTATTATCCAGAAAACTAGATCCACTGGATATGATCATGATCTTTTTTGGTGTGCAAGTAGTATAACTGATAGAGCAACACATTTTTACTGTGATGATCATATTTTGTCAGGATTATCTTTTGAGCCACTGCCTCGGCATGCATATGTCAGAATCCTCATTTTCCTTAAGATATTAGTTTTATGCCTAGCGTGGCAGAAACACAAGTGAATTACAGTTAATTTTATTTTTCTCCAGGAATTACCTAGAAAGGTTGCCAAAAGGCCAACCTCTGGGAATGCCGTGGATCACTTTGAGACTTTTTTTCATATATCCCAAATATGGAGAGGCACTGAGATTAAAATAGAGGTGTACATTCAGAATCCAGTACAGCCCCCAACTACTGGCGATTGGTATTCCCTGCTCAAGTAGAAGAGCATGTGCTTTCTATGAACTTTGTAGATAGCAAGACAGATCTTGGATATTGAAACACAGAATTTTGCCTAAAAGCAGCTGGTAATTAGGGTGAACAACATACAGGTCTGCCGTCTCTTCTGTGGCCTTAAATGGAGAGAAGGGTAAACAGACAGAACTACATCATACTTCAGTCCAGCAGCCAATGAAAAGCCCTCTTTTAATCCCAACTGCCACTACTGTGGCCTCAAAGGCAGAGGAGCAAGCAGTGTCTGCTCGATTTAATCCCATATACACTGTCATTTCCTTTTGCTTGTGTGTTGTGTCTTATTTAGATTCTAAGCTTGTCAAATGAACAATGTGTAAGCCTCTTTGGGAACCCTTTTGGCTGAAGGGCTGGATATAAATACTCCAAATGAATAAGTAAATAAGTAAGTAAGTAATTCAGGACAGAACAATGGGCTCTTTCAGTGTAAAGCAACTGCATCCATCTCCCCAGTTCCTTCTCTTTCCTATATATAACATTTCTTTCTTCTTTTGTTTTGCGGACTTGGTGTCAGGGCTGCCTCTACCATTCTGCAGACTGTGCAGATTTTCCAAGCAACTGGTTTGGGATGTCCTGGACACATTAATGTTACATATTTGATATTCTTTAAAAAAAACACCAGTGAAATACCTGTGGGATTTGCAAAATTAACATGCTCAGCCATGGCATAGTGCCAAAATGAGGCATTGGCTGTTCAGCCTCAATTAGCAAAAAATCTAGGTTCAATCCATTCTGGTATAGAGAAGGGACTTTTTCTTTGTGTGGTAGCATTGCTGGGAAAGCCTTTATGGAGCAATGTTACAAAGGGAACATGGGAAATTGGGGAAATCGTATTGAGTTATGGAAGAAACTTCTCAGCCCCATACACTTTCCCTAATCTAATTAGCAAACTCATTTGGCTATTTTGAAGTAAACTTTTAGGTGCTAGAAAAGCTGGACAAAGGGATTAAGTGGGGGTGGGGTGCACAGATATTGCTCCCATAGGATTTCGGTTCTCCATCCATGGATTACTTTTAGTTTCTTTCAGAAACAAGGATAGGCTTTTTGTTCGGTAGAGATCTGGAGTGCAGGAACACAGAATGTGCACCAAGTATAATGAGCTAGCCCCAACATACAAATACAGGCCATAAAGTTGACCCTCCATATCTACAGGTTCTGCATCTATTGGAGGGGGATCCAAAAACCCAACCTTTATTTCTTTCACTATGCTGATCTTGCATATTTTGCTATACTCTCCCGCCAGGTCTGTAGACAGAAAAAAAATTGGGGGGGGGGGGGGTTGAAATAATTTTAATTTTTAGCGAATCATGATTAGGTCCATAACACAAAATATTTTAAATTCTATGACAATATATACGTAGTTGAATCAAATTTCTATTTTACCTACAAAGTAATTGGTAATTTAGGGGTTACAAAAGAATACCACAACACCTATTGGAAACACTTAAAAACCGTGTCAATACACTTTGATCCAATTATAAACTTTGCTGGACACTCAGCAGTGCAAGTTGAGTTAGTTTTTCTTGCCCATTGTTTTCCACTGTGATTTAGCAAGAAGTTTTAGCCAAGCACAAGTTGTTTTGATGGTATTCTGTTTTTTGGTGTCCATTGAAGACTTGCATTGCATATTTTCATCGTACAAATAGTGTGGCAGCCAATGCACCAAGCTGCTGATGACCACCTTCCCTCCCAACTTCTCCTACAAACCTCACACAGTACTTAAAGAGTGCACCATGTACATGAAATGAGTAGTATAACCAGGGAAACATTATTTTGCTATGAACTCAAAAACATTCAGTCGCTTTGATATTGTTTAGGCATCTTCTGGAGTCAAGTGGATGAAAGAAAACACTAACATGAATGAACAAGGCTTTGGGTTTCAGAACAGCAAATCAGGCTAACAGGAAATTGCACAGTAAGACAGCTGTGCCTTCCTTTTATATCCCAGTGGGAGGAGCAACAGGGTGGACATAAGAGAGAGTTCTGAAAGAGGGAAGAGCCAGAGAGCAGTGACGTAACTACTTTCAGAAGTTTCTAAATAACATTTCAAAAACTGATAATGATACATGGGGTAAAAAAACAAACAACATAATAAAATAGATAATTGTGTTCAAATTTCATGAAAAAATGTTGATTAGAATCAGAGATTCAACTTTTTAAAGAATTTCTTACATATATATTTTCACTTTAAACTGGAATGTCTAAAAATCAAGATGTGTGACTCACACATGTCATATTTTTAGAAACTACATAAAATACCTAGTTATTCAAATAATATCTGATAGTTCAAGAGACATTTAGGTATAAACTTCTAAAGCAAGCATGAATTGTCGTAGTTGTTTTATACCTGGAAATATCATAAATTGTATTTAAACTTAAGCTTTTTCTTATGGAGTTTCACCTGGGGAGTCTGATGTCAGTTTCAGTGGATTATATTGTCTTCAGGTCAAAAGTGTTAATTAAACATCTGCAGTGTCAAAACCTGGTTGCTTCCACTTTGTTGACTATTGCTTCTATTGCAATGTAAATTGGCAGAAAGATAGGTAATTATAGTGTGAATAGATTATCAAAATTTGGTTGAGATAGCGCTTGCAGTTCTGGAGGAAATCTAATTTTCGCGTTTCATAGACTTAGCATGGGGATTTGATGAACCAGTTAAATTTCATGAATAAACGAGATATCTTTTTAACCTGAAAATTTTCAGAGGAAGGGGGTTGGCTAAAGGCTTGCTAAACACCATTTTATAGATCTTCAGGGTCTTCCTGTCATTGGCTTGAACTGTTCACCATTTTAAATAAGGGACACCATTTTACTGCACCATTGTATATGATGGGACTTGAACATCCAAAGATTTTAATGTCAGGGATGGGGGTCCTCCAACCAAACCCCAGTGGATAGCAAGGGCCCATTGCATGCACTCTTCCTCCATAAAGTATTCAAGCACTATAGGATATAGCTCAATTAATCCCTGCAATTGTATTTTAGTAAATAGTTTAGTGCAGAAGGGAGCAAAGTCTTTCTGTGCAGCTCCAGAGCATTTCTGGTACATCATCCATTGAGGTTGTTAACATCTTTAGAACAATTGGTTTAATCTCCAGTGTTTGAAATGCTTCAAAGAGTGGGGTCAGCTGTGTGCATCAAAAAAGAGCAATTTCCTTGGCGTTTCAGGTTTTATTTCATAGCTAACACTTTGTAGAACTCTCATCAAAGGCACAGAAAGGCACCAAAGCTGTGAAATATCACCTGCTACCAGGCTATTTCAAAACATAATGCCTTTATAAAAATGTGAGTTCACAATCTAACATTTTTCTTGAATTTTAATACTGATTGAGTCCACTTTTTATTCATCATGTCTGAGGCGCATTGAGAATACAGTTATAATGTATAGAAAACCCCAATACAATTAAGTCCACTGAGTGAGAGCCAGTGTAATATAGTAGCTTGAGTGTTGGACTAGAACACAAACACTTATTCATTAAGCACAGCTGTTTATTGACAGTAAGTAAAGTCAGAAAGTAATGTATTAGACTTGGATATGAGAACCCAATGTTTAGCCCTTACTTATCTGTGGTGCCAGAGTATGGGCACCACAGAGCCAAATCTATATCAATATATTGCTCTGAGGGTAAAATGACACTGTCACTGTCCTTGGACAAAGAGTTAGATACAAATGTAATATTAGGTAATTTTATTACCTGCAGGGCCGTGCCATAATTTCATTTAAGTTCAGTTCTCAAATATGCTAAATTCCCTGTGTGTTTTCTTCCATTAGAGTCACACTGGAACAGTCCCTTGCGAACAAATTGCCTGCTATATACGACTGCAGGGATTTTATGTTTTTATATGTCATACATCAACAATAATTCTCTGGGCAGATTATATGATATTAAAAGTGCAAAACACAATACATTACAGCAGTAATCAGTACATGTATATATTTTAAAAACAGGAATAGAAAATATATAAAACAGCCATTAGAAACTCTCTGTTGTTATGCACTTTCAGATTGTAAAAAAACCCTCTAAACTTAAAATCTATAATGCATTTAAAAAGAGAAATGCCTTTGATCAGTGCTGGGGATATAGAAGGTTGCACTCCTGGTGAGCCTGTGCCATAACTGGGAAGGATTTCTTAAATATTCAAATTCTTTCCAGATTTTTTTTTATTTGAACAATGGGGAAGCTTCAGTTTCACATATACATGGCTGGTTCACACATGCTGCATTCAGGATGGGACTTTGGGTACAAATTTGTAGCTAGCATTTAGAGTTAGTATTTTTAAGGGAGACTGCCTAGGGAAAATCAGCAGTCCTTCCACACTACACAAGGACAGCACTATGAATGCATGTCAACAGCTATTGCTCAATTCAGTGGAATCCTAGGATTTGCAGTTTATGGATGGTTATTTGGAATTCTTTATCAGAGGGCTCTTATGACTCACCAAATGACAAATCCCAGGATTCCACAGGATCCAGCCATGCTGTTAAAGTGAAATTAGAGTATTATAACTGCATAATAGGAAAAGGCGGCAGATGCCATAGGCAATATTCAGAAGAAGGAAATGGCAAGCTACCTCTTGCCTATGGAAACATTAGGAAATTTATACATTGCCATAAGTCAAGAGGTGACTTAGTGGTGCATACATTACATTAATGCCTTCAAAGGGAGAAGGTGACCCTCTCCATCATGGCATTAGGGACTCCCTGCTCACAGTTAATAGCAGCCACCAGACAGAAAAAACAGAGGGAGAAGAGGCATTTTCCTTGTGCTTAGTTAGATCCAGATTAATCATGTGCCAAATCACTACTTGGTAAACCAAAGGTGACCCCAAATATTTTGTTGATTTGTTCCATGCGGCAAATGCCCTCTTTTTCTTGATGTTAAGATTAGTCAAGATATTTTGGTGTCCAAAGTTCAGAATTCAACAAGCACCTCTCAACTTCTGTGGCAATAAAAATACATCAATAAGCTGAGCATCTGAGTCCCTGTCCTGCATCATGAGAACTTTGCAGATAATATGTCTCTCTCCCAATACCTTATCCTTTTGTCTTGTGTCTTTTAGATTTTAAGCATGTGGGATGAGATGTGGCTGCCTTTATAAAGTGTTTTGGATAACATTTTGGCTGGTAAAATGTCTTAAATAATAAAATGAAGTGGCATGGTTCTCATTGTCAAGAAAAATGGCATCCCATTGAAAATGGGTGCATATCAGAAGCTAAACAGGAGGTTTTACTCTTGATTTTTGTATGTGTCAGGAGCTACAAGTTGTTTCTGGTGTGAGTGAATTGATTATCTGCAAGGACGTTGCCGGGGGGTGTCAGAATGTTTTACCATCCTGTGGGAGGCTTTTCTCATGTCCCTAGCTGAGAAGCTGGAGCTGATAGGCAGGAGCTCACCCTGCTTACCAAATTCAAATCGCTGATCTTTTTGTCAGCAGTCCTGCTGGCACAAGGGTTTAATTCATTGTGCCACAGGGGCAACTCTTGATGAAAGCAAAATAGACAGCAAGTACATGTTCAAAGCTAGGCCATCCATTCTGACAGTATTTTAAGAATGTGAAAGCTGAATTGTTGCTAGGTTATGCATAATGGGCATCTAACATTTTATGAAAAAGATCATTAAAAATCCAATATCTTCCTGAAATGTAGAGAAACATCAATGCTGCCTTAGTGTTTCTAAGGCACCTTGCTGTTCATAGAAGCTTTCTGGTAGACCCTGCTTGTTTTCAACAAATGAAAATTGCTCATTACCTCAGGTAATGAATGGGAATGATGCCATCTATAATTGTTAGTTCATGGTAGGCATTTTCACCCTTCTATTTAAAAGAAAACAGATTTAATAAAAGAGAGACCTTAGTAACGTGAAACATTTTTACCCATTTGCCTATTAAAAATAATAACACATTAGATTAATCCATTTCATGAGTAATTTAAAAACCTTAGTTTACTTTCTGTAAACTTGATATTTATCAGCTTAAAGTGGTGGTATATTTTAGGACTAGGAAATGATAATCTGAATGCTTCATCTTATAAAACTCATGCAGAGCATGATAATATATGAAAGATCCTATATATTTATCCCTACTTCTCAACATTTTTTTGCCAAAAAGATATGTGTGCTGGGATCTGTAAAGTGGACAAATCTGGAAAGGGGTAAGAAATGGTTATGCTATAGAATTATAAAAGTGTTATCTTGATATGCAGCTTCCATTTTTATGCCTCCACATAGTTCTATGCTAATTCTATATTTTCTAGGGCTGTGCAAAGTTTAGTGTTATTATTAGTCCTCGTAAGTCGGATCAAATTTGTTAAATTCATATTATGACATGATACCTGACACAGCTTCCTTTTCAGTGCAAGTAAGCAAAGCCAAGCCAAAAGGGTTGCCATTCCACTTTAAATTAATGGCCTCTCACCATTAGCAAAGGGAAGCAGCAAGAGGAAAGCAGAGTTCACTGGCAAAGAGCCTGAGAAAGCACAGAATTCGAGGAAATATAGTTTGGGAAGGTGGGGAGCCCTATGCCAAAGACCTGCCCTAAACTACATTTCCAAGAATTCTGCTTGGCACCAGAAAATCCCAATCGGGATAGGGGAGAGATTTGTCCCTCTGTAGCCAGCCAATAAAATGTTGAGTTCCAATAAATTGTTGAATCTGAAAAGAGGAGGACTGACTGATACTTCTGGTAAGTACATTTATGTGCTGGGCTAGGAAGAAATCCCTAAATGGAAGCTATATTGGTTAATATGGCAGACATTGAATGAGATAGCTGTTGTGGCTTTTTAAAAAAAAACACGTCAAAACTTTTTTTAAAAAATCCCTAAAATCAGTAGATGTGTGAATATTTCTGAAAGTTAGGGGGAATGATCCCCTGTTATCTTGTGTCATGGTATAGAAAATTCAAGGAGATAGCAGTTGTAGGTTTTTTTTTTAAAAAAAACAAACGTTGTTTATACATTTTTTGAAAATTCTTCAAAGCTCTATGGATAAGTGAAACATTCTGAAACTTGATGGGCTAACAGTGGTAAATGTGTTCTGCCATTGTAGCAAGTTTCACCCCAATAGCTGTAAAAGTGAGGGAGAAAGGAACCACTGAATTTTCCTCACTTGCTCTATTACTATGATTTTGTAATGAATTTTGAAACATTTTTCCATCTATCTCACATCCCTAAATTATTTTTCTTTTGTCAGTTTAGATTTGGCCTAATGTCAGGGAAATAAACTGCCACTGGATTTCATTTTTTTAAAAAACAACAATCTGCGCTGCAACAGTACATGTGAAAGGGGTCTAGGAGTTTTAGTAGCTCACAAGCTGAACATGAGTCAACAGTGTGATGTGGCAGCTTAAAAAAACATTGTAATTCTAGGCTGCATCAATAGGAATATAGTGTCAAGACTGAGAAAAGTTATAGTCCAACTATATTTTGTTTTGATCAAACTTCACCTGGAAAACTGTGTCCAGCTCTAGGCTCCACAATTCAAGAAGGATATTGCCAACCTAGAACGTGACAAGAGAAGGACAACCAAAATGATCAAAGGTCGGAAACCAACCCCTATGAGGAATGGTTTTGGGAGCTGGGTATGTTTAGCTTGGAGAAAAGAAGGCAGAGAGGGGACATGATAACTTTATTTAAATATTTGAAAGGATATCACATAGAGAAGGATGCAAGTTTATTTTGTGCTGCTGTGGAGATAGGACAGAGAGCAATAGATTCAACTTGCAGAAAAAGAGATTCAATCTAAAAATTAGGATGAACTTCCTGGCCATAAAAGCAGTTCAACAGTGGAATTCATTACCTTGGAGTGTGGTGGAGTCACCTTCTCTGGAGGTCTTTAAGCAGAGGCTGAATGGCCATCTGCCAGGAGTACTTTGTTTGTACTTTTTCTGCATGGCAGGGAGTTGGCCCTTGTGGTCTCTTTCAGCTATATGATTCTATAATTCCATATATTTAAACTAACTATTTAAAGAAAAGTTATTCATATTTTTCCATTGAAGACCAATTTCTGTCCTTATTGCTATACAATAGGTTTTTAATACTTGAAAGATATTTGATCTACAGAAACAGAAAGATGATCAGTTTTTCACACTGAAACAACTATTTGTTTCATAATGCTAGTTATAATATGGAATACTGATATTTCACCCAGAACTCAAAATAGTTGTTGATATTCCTACCACATATTTACAATTTGTGTCAGTGGCACCATAGTTTTTTCAACATTTGTTACTCTGGTTGGAATTCACATTGTTATTATGTGTATGTCAGTTCCTTAATATAGGGAGAGATCTTGATAGTTGTTTCCAAATAAAGTTTCAAATGGCAGCTTCAAGGTTCAGTTTAAAACAAGTCAAAGCCTGTTTAAAAACCATCAGTGCAGGAAAAGCTATGTGCACCTTTAAATTATAGTTTTAAAATTAATCCCTTTATATTTTCTTAGAAGCATTAAATTGCAAGTTTACATTGGCTTTAAAAACTATAGAGGTTTTTAAAATACATAATTTGGTATTTATGGTCCACGAAGAAAAGGATGATTTGGATGTCTATGTTTATAAGATGTTTTTTAAATAGTATGTTCTGTGTAACACTGTATTTTCCCAAAGTTTTAAAATAAAGAATTAAATAATCTTGGAGTTAGCAGAGATTGAATCACTGCTGGATTTCTATTATGATACTCCTTTAATTTTACCTCTACAGTACCTTCAAAATTCTGGTCACTTCTCGTTACCAAGGCAGTGACATCTCCGGCCCACCCCCTGTTCAGATATCAGCCAGCACGCCACCTTGAATCAAGAAATAGTTTTCTAAGATCTACAGAGGTACTTGCAGGAGCATCTCACTAAGCTAGCATTCAAAAGTGGCAGGTTAAAACCTGGAACCTCAATCAGTGATACCAAATGAGAGACTCCCTCCTGGGCACACATAAGACTGGGTGACTTGGAAAGCACTGAACAGACTGTGCTCTGGCACCATGAGATGTAGAGCTAACCTTAAGAAATGGGGCTACAAAGTGGAGTCCACAACATGCAAGTGTGAAGAAGAGCAAACTACAGACCACCTATTACAATGCAGTCTGAGCCCTGCCACATACATAATGGGGACCCTTCTTATAGCAACACCAGAGGCACTCCCAAGTAGCCAGCTACTGGTCAAAGGACATGCCAAGTTTTTAAATGTGTTTTTTCTCCAATACATTACAACTGTACCCTCGGTTCACTGCTGATACGATAAATAAATAACTTTCAAAATAAAAATCATTTTGAAAGTACTGTAAAATAAAAGCAACAATACTTATTGAACAGTAATGACCTCATTAAGCATTATGGATTTGCCACACATTGCAACAAATCCATGGGGTTCCAGTGGGGGGATGTGATGAACTCATTGCTTAATGCCCCACATTGACCAGCTTACCTGGACCTCAATCCACCAAGGGGGGGGGGGGGTGCCACCACTTGGCTTCTCCTCATTGTTCCAAAGGCAATATGGGAAGCTTCCCATGTTGCCATGCTGGCAGTATTCGCTTCTTGCTTTCCCCTTTCGGCAAGAAGCCTGGCCCCAAATCCCTGTTTCATGCAATTGGCTCTATGTTGAAAGTGGAGAGCAAGTGGCATATGACAGGCAAATCAGCCTGTCTGATGAGGTCATCAGACTACCATATGATCTTCCTAAATCTTTACTTGTTGTTCTTATAAAACAATTGCATGCATTTCTGTTCAAATTAAAATGCAATGGTTTGGCAACTATTTTGGTTTTCTTATTAAAATATTTATATTCCATGTTGTATATAAATAATCTGTATATCTCTGATTCTGGATCTTGGCAAAACTAAAAAGTTTTTTAAAAACCAGTTGCCTTCATGCCCCACATCACTCGCATTGCTGCTTTCCCTATCACATGGGGGTAAGTGTCACTGTCTGGCTTCCCCCTGCACTGGCCCCATTCTAAGTAATGATAACATGGGAAGCCTTCCATGTTTTCTGAGCTCTGTTCTAGGACACTTCCAGGACAGAGCCAGGATACAACCCAGCCAGAAGTAGCCTTGCATTGTATGAAGGGCTCCAGTGGTCTTGGTCCTGGTTCTGTCCTGGAAGCATTCTAGGATGGATGAAGAAGTCAATGTAATGAGGTGATATTGAGAGACAACTTGTGAAACAAAATCTAGTTAAAACCAACTGTAGCCAAACTCAGCTTGAACTTCATTGCCTGTTACACTCCAGGACAGGAAAAGCCTCTTGTCTTTGAACACC
Organism: Anolis apletophallus; assembly: GCA_030556195.1. NCBI lineage: Eukaryota > Metazoa > Chordata > Lepidosauria > Squamata > Anolidae > Anolis > Anolis apletophallus. The sequence continues at coordinate 85,736,235 of JARBWK010000007.1, forward strand.
ACACCATTGATTAGGAAAACAATCCTTTTTAAATGATAATTTTAAAAAGCAGTAAAATAAAAAGCACTTTAAAGAAATAGGTAAATCCAATTAGGTAAGAAGATAAGCAGGAACAAAATAGTCCAGGGTAACAGTTCAGCAAAGTCCATGAAAACAAAGTCCACACTTCTCTAATTAAATCCAGAAAAACCGGGAACCATTAATCCAAGGCATGAGTATACAATCATAGCATTCAGGAATCAAAACCATGAAACAAAAGGTACTTAAGCATGAATCTTCCAAGCAAGGCTTCCATGAAACAAGGACAAGATCTTGACTTGATTCCAAACAATGCTTCATCTGAGTACATTTCCTGTGCTTGGAACTTTTATCCCCTCACTAAGCTATCCCAAGCACTCCATTTTGGCAGAGAATCCCTTATCTTTTTCTCTCGGAGCCTGGCAGTACGCCAAAGCCACTGCTTGGCTTTTCTGTTTTGACTAATCTCCTACTGTCTACCTATTTGCTCATTAATTTCTGAAGCTGGGCCAGGTGCCGAGCTGCTTTCAAACCCCAAATCATGGGAACTCTCTAGTAGCAATTCAGGGAGCACAACCTCATCCCACACCCTTCAGGGATATTCCCATGGGAAAGTACATTTTGAACAGGGATCTCTTGGTCATTCTCTGCCTCAATATAATTGGCCAAACCATTGCCATCTTGAAACTCATTGACATCAGTCCCCACATCCAAAGCACCCTGATCCTGAGACACAATCACATGCTGAGCTCCAACACTGCCCCATCCTAAAACATCCAAACAAGCTAAGCAGGGTCAAGCCTTGCTAATACTTGAATGGAAATACCAGGGATTACATGCCTGAAACCCAAGTTGTTACTGAGAGTCAGAACTGACAATGCTAGACCAAATGAAGCAAGGGGCTGACTAAGAATAAACTTACCATATTTCTATGATGTTTGACTACACAATAAAAAGAATGCTGAGATATACAAACTTCTGCTCTTGTCTGGAAAAAAATGAGCTGTGTTCTGATTCCCCTTGGCTCACCACTAGTATTGTAAGCAAAAATTAAAATGTATATATGACGATAATAGCCAGTGAGACCTTGCTCAGCTCCCCAAAGACGCTCTATGTTACACTTAATACAAGCTAATACCTTGATTCATGCCCAAGCATGAATCAAGGATCATGAAAGGCATTGCAGACTACTTCAACCAGAGAAGTCAGCCATAGCAGAGCACCTGATGAACCAACCTGGACATAGCATATTATCTGAGAACACAGAAATGCTGGACCACTCTAACAACTACCATGTCAGGCTACACAGAGAAGCCATTGAAATCCACAAGCATGTGGGCAATTTTAACAGAAAGGAGGAAACCATGAAAATGAACAAAATCTGGCTACCAGTATTAAAAACACAGGGAAACTTCAGACAACAAACAATCAGGAACAGCTAATCATCACCCCTCAACAAAGAATTTTCCCAGGCAGTAACAAGCCACACCTAAAAACAGTCAGGACATCAAATGCTAATCAAGGTGGCCAATTGAAACATTCACACCTAGCTCCAACAGACAAGAATTCTTTTTCCCATCCTGGACTTTCCACAGATATATAAACCCAAGTTTCCAAGTTTCCAACAGACCTCGCTACCTATGAAGATGCCTGTCATAGATGCAGGTGAAACGTCAGGAGAGAATACTTCTAGAACATGGCCATATAGCCTACAAATGTAGAATAACTCAGTGATTCTGGCCATGAAAGCCTTAGACAACACAATACCAGTTCAGTATGTGTTTCCTATACCAGGGATGAGAAGTTCCAGGGTGCATTTTTATATAGTAAGTAGATCACTGTACTTTTCCAACTACTTTCATACTTATGGGGGTCTCACTAAATGATTAAAATGCTTCTGGAATTCATTGTGCGTTGCTTTTTACTGTTACCTTATGCTCTGGTGCGATTGTTGTGGTGAAACTGAGGTGGAAGATGATGTGGGCCTTACCACAAGCCAGTAGCTGATAGTGCTCAGATGTTTTAGTAAGTGAGAAAAAAGTAAACAATATACATATTTAAAAAGCATATTTATAGCTAGTAACTATGCTAATTGGGGAATAATTACTTTTATCAAGCTTCTTTCAGGTTTAGACTCCAGTGAATATTATAATAGATAACTTTGTGGATGACCTATGAATGACAAGAACTTCATAACTCTGGCCTCACCAGTGTATGCAAGTATAAAATTAACAATACATGCAACTAGATGTGAAAATATGGACAGTATTTCTTCTTTGTGAGAAAGAAAAATAACCTGTGATGATCCAAACCTTGCTAATGTCTATAATTACTAGCTTTTCTATGACCTAATCTTGTTCATTTTCTACATTAAACATAGGAAGTTCTTGATCCAAGGTGCTATTAAGTTGTGTTGACAGTAAAACAATCATGTTAAAGGCACTTCTTTACCACTTACTTCAAAGATCTATTGTTCCCAGGAAGCAATTAACTGTAACACTTTATCTACTACCTTGGCTAGGGAATTGGGTTATCACCACTAAATATTGCCAATGGTCCACATGGCTTGTATACATTTGAGCTTTACATAGAGTATGACAGATATACATTTGCATTTTATGTCCTTTTTTGCCTCCATGCTTTCCATTTTTTCTTTGTGTACGTGTGTGTGGGTGAATGTGTATTTGTTACCAGTAGAGCTGAGGATAATACTTACAGGTAATGCATTCGACAGAAAAGCTTTTAGTCTATGAAAGTACATAACACATAATATCTATTTGGTTTGAACTATGGAAAGAAAACCCTCCATTTTGCTTCTTCTTACTTGATTTATTATTATTATTATTCGAACTTATATTCCGCTCCTCCCTGCAGGCTCGGGGCGGGTTACAACATACAATAAAAAACATGCTGCACACAACAAGCAGCCAACCATACAATGCAATAAAACATAAAAGCAAAACATATACACTAAAAGTCAGAGGAGTTTCAGTTTTCTAACTCAAGGCATAGAACATCCCAGTACAGACCAATTTAATTAAAAGCCAGTCTGAAGAGGGCAGTTTTACAGGCCCTTCGGAACGGGGTGAGCTCTGGAATTGCTCAAGTGTCCTCTGGAAGGGAGTTCCACCACACCGGGGCTACCACAGAGAAAGTTCTCTTCCTGATTGTGGATAGATGGCAGGAGCGGATCGATGGTACAAGTAACAGGTTCTGTTCTTCAGAACGTAGTGATCTCGGGGGTACATACGGGGTAAGGCGGTCCCTCAGGTACACAGGCCCTAGACCGTGTAAGGCCTTCAAGGTTAAAACCAACACCTTGAAGGCAATTTGTTACTCTATAGGAAGCCAGTGCAGTTGCCGAAGGATGGGGGTAATGTGCTCCCTCACTGGTGCTCCCACCAGCAAGCAAGCAGCAGCATTCTGCACCAGCTTGAGTTTCCGAATTGTCGACAAAGGAAGGCCAACGTAGAGGGCGTTACAGTAGTCTAATCTCGAGATGACCGTCGCTTGGATCACCGTGGCCAGGCCATCCCTGCCAGTCGCCTAGCCTGTCGCAGATGGTAAAACGCAGTTTTGCTGACCATGGAGACCTGAGTCTCCATGGACAGCAAAGGGTCCAATTGGACGCCCAAGCTCTTAACAAGGGATGACGGGCTAAGTTACTCACCATCCAGGGTAGGCAACCGGCACTCATCCAGCCCAGGGCGACCGGGCCACAAGATCTCCGTCTTCGGCGGGTTCACCTTCAGCCGGCTGGTACGCAGCCAACCAGTCACGGCTTCGAGGCATCGCTGGAAACAATCGGGTACGGTGTCCGGCTTGCCGTCCATTCTCAGCAACAGCTGGGTGTCGTCAGCGTACTGATAACACTCCAGACCAAAGTCACAGGCCAGTTGGGCCAGGTGGCACATGTAAATGTTGAATAACAAGGGGGAGAGGATGGCCCCCCGGGGGACCCCACAACTTAATGGGAGCCTCCCGGAGACCCCCTTACCCCCCTCCACACGTTGTCCCCGGTCTTGGAGGAAGGAGGCCACCCATTTAAGGGCCGTTCCCCCTAACCCCAGTCACGGCTAAACGGTGGGTCAACAAGGCATGATTTAGGCTTGATCCTCCTCTGATTTCTCTGCAACTCTCCTGAACAATGTGGAAAATGATCCAAGGGAGGGGAGTCACAAGTGGGAAACTTCCCTTGACAGGTCTATAACATTGCTTGAAGCTTTCTGAATATCTCACAATATTTTAATGCAGGCATAGTGGCATATTTTTGCTAGCTGGTGCTGAAACATGAATAAAATTTCTCAAAATGTCAAAATTTGACATTTTAAATTTCAGAAATGCCCACATTTTGTTTATGAGATCTGATTTTGAAAGATGCTTCAAACTCATATGAACAAAGAGTTCTTTAAAAATAAATCTCGAGTGTTCATGCTTTAAAGGACATAAATATCAACCTGTCAAATGGAGTCCTTTTATGTTGTCCCTTCCTCAATTCCAAAATACTCAAATCCACCACATTGCTAATTGGGAATGCTGTTGTTGTTGTTATGTGACTTCAAGTTGTTCTATCATATGGCACCCTAAAGTCAAACTAACATGGAATTTTCTTGTCAAGATTTGTTCAGAGGGTGTTTGCTTAATTAATAATAATAATAATAATAATGACAACAACTTTATGCCCTGCCACGATCTCCCCGAAGGGACTTGGGGCAACTAACATCAGTCAGGAGGTTTGGAGTGTCTATCTGGCCACCATGCGAGCCTATTCTGGTGTCTCAGATGCCTGCATTAGTGGTTAATGTAGAAGGGCCCTGAGGATGGTATTTCCAAGGCAAAGAAGCAGTTTGAACCCTGATCTCCAGAGCCATAGTGTAATATTCAAACTACTACGCCACTGACTCTCATTGAGATACTGTAAATTATTTAGATGAAGAAGGTAAAGATTCCAAACAAATGCATTAGAAAGGAAAATTTAGGAACTCCAACCTTCTCCAACATTTTGCTTTTTATCTTGAACTACTTTATAGTACTTTAGAAAATGGAAATCTGATATACTTTGGCTTGCAGGCTTATTAGATGTATTGAAGTTCTAATTGCTTTAAATATAGCATGGAAAACAGGACCATAGCATTCCTGAGCATCAACGTAAATCCTACCAAGCAAGGCAGAAAGTGGGATTAAAAAGCTCCGTCATCACCACAGTATGTCTTTATCTGAATGGCTAGGATACAGGTCAGTGGGTCAACACAAATATATAAAAGAGGATGTTTATGAGTTAATGAGCCAGGTTGGCTCATTTCTCGGAACAGATGACAATACAGATGAATCATGAGGTTGTCCAGACAACTTCATATCTTTCCACAAATATTGTCTGAGAAAGAATAAGAAAAGCTTCTATATTGAACTTTCTTCCTTCTGCCAATTCTCTTATATATTTTTGTTGACCTTCCCATAGGCAGGTATTTGAACCCGTATGCAATGACTACAATAAAGATAATTCCAGTTATATGTGGCCTTATTGAAACCTGTCATGATTGTCTTAATTCCAAGTGATTTCAAAGGCTCCAGAGCTTAGAAATGTTGTTTTTCTGCACTACAGTTCCCAGAAGCATCCCTCATCACAGCTAGCATGGCTATTAATCACTCTTACACACTTGGAGATGGAAGTCCAAATCTTGTAAGCTCTGAACAGTCTGCTTTTGTTATGACTAAACTAGAACTAATCAATTGCCATATCTCAAAGGTTTTTTATTTGTGACTTCCTCTTGTTGTACATGCCCGTGCTGTGATTTTGTTGTTGTATGCCTATAAAGACTGTGTGTGCATGGCAATTTGTCTTGAAACAAGCACAAATATACTAACATATCTGAAACGTTTTAGAAAAGGTGAAAGTAGTGTAGACATAATATCATAATAGCATGGGGTTGTTGTTTGGATATATTTTGCATTTGGAATCCACAAATGCTGTACTTTCAGATCTTCGAAGCAAGTATCACTTTTGGCTTTAGTGTTCCTTTTACATGGAGTGAATTAGCAATCTATTGCTCATGATTGTAGTGCTTGGGAGAATGTTTTATATCATTTTGCTTAACATAAAGGGACTTTATTTCTGAGCAGTTACATATCTTGAAACCATCTTGCATAGGTTTCAAATAGGAAAATTTGGGTCAGAGAGAAAGATGAATATTACTGAAATGTGAGCTGGAAATTGTCTGACAATTTAAAATTTAGTTATTTTGACAATATTTAATTTATTGACATTATTATAATATTTATTTATATGCTGCTTTTTCTCTCTCAAAAGAGACTCAATTTAGCTATGTCATGTCATAAAATTCAGTTTAAACATTCACCTATTTTGTTGCTACTTGGCCTAGTTTTTGTTAAAACAAACAAATGACTTAGAATCAACAATGAAATTTAAGCAGCATTACAATACAAAGCACCATTTTGGTGGACCTCGTGTGCTTACTTCCTGAATAATACCTATGTATAAGCCTCATATAGTACTATGAGATAGCATACTAAATTGGGCTGTGGTGCAGCTAGTCAGTAGCCAGCTGCATTAAATCACTACTGACTGGGTCAGAGTAAGCTCCCAACGATTAATAGTCTAGCTTGCTGTTGACCTATGCAGCCCGAAAAACAGTTGCATCTATCAAGCAGGAAATTTAGGTACCGCTTTATGCGGGGAGGCTTATTTAACTAACTTACGATGCCATAAAACCTTCCAGCAGCATGCAGAATAATGAGGAAGCCAAAGGACCCAATGTCACAAGTGGATGGTGAAGCGGCAATTCCCCTGGAGCCGGAACTGAGCATACCCTCATGAAGCCAGAGGAGCTTTGAAATAGTGGCTTCATTTGATAAAGTGCCTAACTATCATATTGCTAGAAGTTCTGGTTTTTGTTCAAAAGATACAATGTATAAGGGCTTCAGTGTTCATATTACAATACCCACATTATATTCAAATATATGATTTCAAACCAAGGTATTTCAAAAAGAAACTTAAGACATCCAAAGTTTAACAAATTTAAAAATCAATTACAAAAACCCCCTCTCATTGATTTTTATCTACCCTGGTCTCAATTAGTTGAAATGAAGTCAATATCAGAGTTGAGATTAGAACTCACTGTACCCATCTTGTGTCTGGAATAAATCTCTTTCCTTGTCAATTTTCATTAACACAAACTCCCAGCAAGTTAATTAAAAACATTGCTTTGGAAGGGGGGGGGGGATGGTGGCACATATCTGTTTAGCAAGGATTTAATCCTATATAACTTGGCACAAAATACTGCCAGATCAAGTAACAAAGAAACCACAACATATAGTAGCTACAGGGATATATCCTTGCCAAGGAAAGCATCAGCAATACCAACTCTGTGTTCAAATTACTATCATGTAGCTTTCTGACCAATTGCCAAGTAATTTTGTGATGCTTTATGTCACCTATACTTTACAGTTCAGTCATAACATGGTGGTTACTTGGAAATTATAGTCACTGGAACTTACCTCCAAATAAATATGGTGGAAATTATTGCTTTTGATGTGACTACACATCACATGCATATATCAGCAGTACAAAATTCAGATGGTACATGATTTCATAGAATTTGAGATTTTACCTTCTACACACGAATCTCCAAGTTTTCTTCATCAAATGTCTTTTGTCAAGTTTCTTCACATTTCAAAATTTGAAAAACAGAAAATTCCAACCAAAGCTTAAAGAAGACAAAATGTTTACTTATGTCTCCAGATACATAATTTTTAGGCTTGTGCATTTCAGTTGAACTTTGGTCTGTTTCTGCTGGCTGAATTTCAGAAGACCCCAGATCCATTTTTGTATGCTTCCCATAAATGGGCAGGTAGCTAAATAGCCATTTTTGGTCTGGAGTAAAAAAATGCAGCCCATTGACAGCAAGGGGAGGGACTCCCGGGCTCTCCTTCTTGTCATTTTTAGGGCTATTGGAATAAAAATACTACACTTGGAGAACACATCAACCACTGTCAGCCCACCAAGTTTCAGAACATTTGGGTCATCCCCTAATTTTAAGGATTTTTTTCTTTTTCTTTTTTTTAATCCAAAAAGATACCCTTTCCATTGGACCCGCCCTGTAACTTCTCCAGGAGCAGGAGCAGGGCACCATTCCTTCCTGCCAAACGTTAAAGAGGCACATCACACAGACCAGTGCCCCGCTATTATACTTCTTAACTAATAAAAAAACAACAGCAAGAAACTTATTTGCATTTCTTGATCTCACAAAACATACTGGAAGAATCCAGCAGCAACAAACAAGCATTGTCCCCTTATTAGAAAAACACTCCTGTATGATCCACTGGGGGGGGGGGGGGATGTATTGTATTGTGGAAAATCTAGCCATGTATTGGAGGGGAAAACTATGTTTTTGGAGCATATTATTTTAAATATTAGTGGTTCAAAGTAGCTCATCAACTTCACTTTTACAGAAAGGCAAGGTGGCAGCAGTCCCCCAAAAAAGGGCAATGGAGGGGCTCAGGGATAAGGGGAGAAGGATGACTTTAGGTCAGGGCAGAGTGGTTGGTAAAACTATATTGTATAGTATGATAGTTACACCTGTTTCAGTACATTTAGCTTCTACACTAAATCTTGATATTATCATTTGATACTAGAAAATCAAAGTGTGAGGTGCTTTTCACTGTGTGTATGCTTTTTTAAACAAAAAGTTTTATTTTGAACTTCTGTAAAGTTTTCTCCCAGCAGCAATCAAGACTACAGAATGCACACAGCAGTCGATCAGTCTGACATTACCCAAGGCAGATAAAAGCTCAGAAGGTAGCTTGCCGTACGTTGACCAATTTTGACATGATTTGAGAGCTGCACTGGCCCTTTCCAAATGTTATTGCATGGACACCATTAGTCTGGTTTCTTTTATCCAAAATTAATCCCCCACGTGTGAGAGAATAACCTTCCAAATACCATAGCTTTGAAGCTTTTTATGCCACATTTGGAGCTTAACTACAGAGGTAGCATGCTGTTGTTCTTTAGTAAAACTATCGATGAGCTATATTGAGCTTGGTGTTATATTACTTACTCCCCCCTCCATTTGTGTCAGCTAAAAAACCAACAGCACCAGCAGCAGACCTGTGTCTAATTATTCAGTTTACTTGGGGTTGCTTTTGATGTATACAACTGTTCCCTCACTTATCATGGGGGTTCTGTTCCAGGGGCCCCTACAATAAGTGAAAATCCACAAAATAGGCTTGGTCCGCCCACTCAGCAGCGGCCTCCTCCTCCTTGCCGCCTGTGATCCTGCAGGCTTCGGAGGCCTCTTGGGTGCCTTTGATGGTGCTGCCAGGCTGGGCTGGGGTGGTTTATTTGATTTGATTAATTGAACCAACAGTAGTGAAGTCTCCTTCTTTGCCTACAGTTTTCAATTTTACTAAGAATTATTGTCTTTTCCTATAAGGTATATCAATGAGCGACTAAGTTTAGTCATCTTTGCTTCTAATGAGACCCCAGCCTTGATTTGCTTTAACATCAACTCATTTGTCTTTCTAGTAGTTCATATTAACCATAGAACTCTCCTCCAATACCATATTTCAAATGAGTTCATTTTCTTTCTGTCAGCTATTACTACAGGGATTGTTACTTCAAGTTTGATTAACAACGAAACATCATTATCTTGATTATTCATAGTGTTTCATGCATATCATCTGGCCAACTATTATGATTGGTCAATATTCATTATTATATGTATGTATATACACACACACATAATTATATATAACACTTATAAAATACTTGTAATTATCTGACCACACACATGTAGTTATTTTTACAATAGCTGCTAGCCAGGAGATAGTGTTATTTTAACCCTGTTGTTAAGGAAACAGACCCCCCCTAATTGCTTAGCACACATTCACAAATATGTGAAAAGCTATATTGTAGAAAATGGAGTGTGTTTGTTCCCTATTGCTCCAAATGACTGTATTCAAATTACAAGAAAGGAGATTTTAACAAAACCTTAGAAGAACTTCTTGACAGTAAGAGCTGTTTGACAGTGCAGCAGACTGCCTCAAAGGGTGGTAGGCTCTTCTTTGTTGCATGTTTTTAACAGGTTCTGTCAGGGATGCTTTGTTTCCTGCATCAGCAGGGGTGTGAACTTGATGACCCTTTCCGTCCCTTTCAAGTCTTCTATTCTATGACTTGTGAATCATAGTAACATTCCAATGGAATTACAGCACCGTGGATATTCATTAGTCTACATATTTGTTCCATGAGATTCCCATACCAAGGCTTTAGAAAACAAGAAGAAAAAATGGATGAAGCAATATGGAATTGGAACTGAAACATCAATGAAGTGATCTAAGGAAATAAAGTAACTTGAACCCAATGTAAGTAGCATGTGCAAGACAACTGGCACTGTTCCAATACCAGTGTGTGATCTTTAAGTCACGTATTTATTTATTTTAAGTATTTATATCCCCATCCTTCTGGACCTCCGAGGAGGGACTCAGAACAGCTTCCAAACATGCAACAATTCAATGCCAAACATAATATAAAGCACATAATATGTACATTAGTTACTGAAAAGGACATTCAAGTGCCACCTCGGAGTTGGTTGAGGTAGGCAGGATTTCCCTGGGTACTGGTTGTGGGGGGTTGGGAGCAGGCCAGGGTTTTGCCAAACATAATATAAAGCACATAATATGTACATTAGTTACTGAAAAGGACATTCAAGTGCCACCTCGGAGTTGGTTGAGGTAGGCAGGATTTCCCTGGGTACTGGTTGTGGGGGGTTGGGAGCAGGCCAGGGTTTTGCCCTCCCTTCTGCTCGAGATCCCCGTGTACAACTGGTGGGCCACTGTGTGATACAGAATGCTGGACTAGATGGGCTGAGGTCCGATTCAGCATGGCTCTTCTTATGTTCTTATGTTCTTATGTACATTCATACAATTAAAATAGTTATAAATATACATTAAAATCCACTCCCAGATTAAAATTGGCCGAATTAAAATCATCGTCCAAAGCAGTCCAAGAACGGTCCAATAATAGCTTCTGTGAATGCTTGATCTCATAACCAGGATTTAAGTTTCTTCCAGAAGGTCAGGAGGGAGGGGGCAGATCTAACCTCATTGTGGAGGGAGTTCCACAGCTGAGGAGCCATCATGGAGAATGCCCTGTCTTTCATCCCTATGCAAATAATAAGAATAATAATACTTTATTTATATTCCCTCTTTTCCCTGTGGCAAATGGCCAGGATGGAACTGGATAGGATCTCTCAATATGCAATAAGGAAGAAACTCCCAAGAGTTGTGATTCGGTAGTTACTGAAAAGGACATTCAAGTGCCACCTCGGAGTTGGGTGAGGTAGGCAGGAATTCCCTGGGTACTCGTTGTGGGGGTCGGGAGCAGGTCAGGTTTTGCCCTCCCTTCTGCTCGAGATCCCCGTGTACAACTGGTGGGCCACTGTGTGATACAGAATGCTGGACTAGATGGGCTGAGGTCCGATTCAGCATGGCTCTTCTTATGTTCTTATGTTCTTATGATTGTGTCATTTGCAAAAAAGAAAGTAAGAGACCAAGTGTTGCAAGTACATGCAAAATATCAGGTTATGATAGGAAATACCAGGATTGCTATACTAAGAAAATTCCCACTACAGATATGAAAGGAAAGAAGAGACTACTTTTTCCTGACAAATAAGCTCAAGAAGAAAGGCTATAGGTTCCAATATGAAAATCCAGAAGGGTTGATGGTATTGTATAAAGGGCAAATATATTGGTTAACATAGATCATGAAGGGCAAGGATTTCTAAGAGAAATTTAAAAGATATTTAGACTCAGAGGAAAGATCAGGAGGAGGAGAACAAGCCCAAGCATGACCAAATCGAACTTATGAGAATCAACACCCAAGAAAACAGATAGAAGACAACCACAAAGGACTTATTGGAGCAGAAAGATGCTCAACAACAGCAACAGATGAAATTGACCTCTCAAAGAGCATTCAGGAAGACAATATATGAGGTAAAGTAGGTGAAAGAAAAATAATTGAGAAGATGTTGACAAGTGAAGGTGATACTATAGGGACAGGAGTAATAGTGAGAAAGTAGAAAAGATGTGGGAGACAGCCACCTTATGCTGGATCAAGTGAATTATGCCATCAGAATAAATGGGTTTCCATTAACAAAAGCATTAAAATAATATAAAATAAGATATTAGAAATGCAGGTATTAGATTTTATTGTCAATCTGAAAACATATTTATATATTGCTATGATGAAGGAATAAAAAAGAGAACAAAAGGAACCAGCACTTTGGGTAGGTAAAATTTCTTCCTGTGGTTGTATTGTATCCTTGTTTAAAGTTAACTTCTCTTCAGACTGTCATTTATACAATATGTGGTGGGCAAATCCTACTCGGTATAGAAAAGGTGATTGTGGGTGTTAAAAAAGAGAATGTCCTAATTAAGGGTGTTCAGCCATATAGTTTGCTGTGAATAGAACAACTTTTCTTGGAGTAAAAAATACAGCTATTATGCACATGTCTCAATGGAATAGAATAATAGCTGTTTAAATACAAGGTCTTGCGTTACTTTGATAAAAATCTGCATTTAATCAAGTTGTTTCAGCAGATCATTTTATTACAAGATACTGCTTCTACTCACACATTATCTCTTCACATGTACCCTTTCTCACAAGAGTAATTCCTGATCATTTTGCCCAGGATTGTACTCTGTTTAAGTACCTAAGGGTAGAATATTCATCCTAAAGCAATGTGGAAAGACTAGGCAGTTTGCATAAAGTCCAAATGGTAGAAACCTTTTAGAATTGTGTAACAAAGTACACATCCTAGTTAAATATAGAACAAAGGGGATAAAGAATTAAAGATTAATGCTATCTTTATTTTAAGGGGGAATATAAACCTACAAATACATGTTTCCATGATGGAGAGGGAAGATATTTTGAATACCATTCTGGCATTAGGAAGGCTCATATTTGGTGGTGGCCTATGATGGGAATGGTTTTCCAGATGTTGTTGGACTCCACCATCATTATTCCTCATCATTGGTTATGTTGGTTAGGTCTGATGGGAATTACAGTCCAAGTACATCTAGAGGACTGTCTGCTTCTCTCCCTCTCTCTGCCTGGGTGAAATAATAAAATAGAGGTCCCTTCCCTCAGTATTCTTTCCTTCTTGAGTTCTTGGCCACTTTTTATTTCTCCTTTCTGGCCTCCTAGCTTGTTTGATCTGATAGGATATCCTTCACCTATTCAATTACACAACTATACTATCCACCTACCCATCTGCTGAGATTCACCTGATGCCCATGGCACAGGAAACAATCTTGTATTTTTGTTCGTTGTATTTATCCTCCAAGCCATTGTAATACAATTTTCAGATCCATAGGTGATATATTTCCTGATTTCACATAGATATGCAAAATAGTGGATGATAATGAATGCTATTGACTCTTCTTCTAGTCCAAGAAGAGTCAGGCTGGAGAATTCAGAAAACACCTGGTCAGTGCATATTTTATTAGATGTGGATAAATGATTAGATGTGGGCCATACGCAATTGTCTATTCTGGTTCACAGTGGGTCTCCAGGATTTCAGCTGATGATTGAATGCTGGAGGCTCTATATACAAAAGCATGAGCAATAGAAGGATAATTTGTAGGCTATTGACGAGAGTGGGGTATAGTGAGCGTACAACGCCTTTGCTACACCAGCTCCACTGGCTGCCAATTAGCTTCCGAGCACAATTCAAAGTGCTGGTCTTAACCTATAAATCCCTATACGGTTCTGGCCCAGTTTACCTGTCCAAACGTGTTCTCCCCTATGAACCATCAAGGACACTAAGATCTTCCGGAGAGGCCCTGCTCTCAGTCCTGCCATCTTCGCAAGCGCGTCTGGTGGGAACGAGGGACAGGGCCTTCTCTGTGGTGGCCCCTCATCTATGGAACTCCCTCCCTCCTGAGATCAGATCTGCCTCCTCCCTCCTGTCCTTTAGGAGGCTAGGGAAATCTTGGCTTTGGAAGGAAGCATTCCCAGAATAAGGACCAAGACTGTTTTTAGACAAAGTTAACGACCACATATATGGATTGAGGTGAATTGATTTTATCTGACGATTTGGTTTTAATGTATTTTATCTATATGTATTTATCTATATGTATTTTAACTTTGTATTGTTGTATTATGTTTTAATTTATATCATGCATTGAATTCTTCCTGTAAGGCCAGTCTGAGTCCCTCTTTGGAGGTGAAAGGTCGGGATAGAAAAGTTTTAAATAAATAAATAATAATAAATAAATATCTCAGTGAAATGGGAGAAACAGATGACTCAGTGCTCTTGTTGGCCACCCCACTTAGATTATTACGTTATTAACCCTAGTTTCATTGGATATCAGTGTCACTGAAGCCTGTTGATTTTGGAATCCTTTCCTTGTTGCTTGTTTCAGTTTGCACAGTTTCCTTCTCTGCAGCAGAATTACATGTTTAAATATGGTGTGATGACACGTACATCCCTGTTGTCATCTGCTGTAAATTTTTGATGACAAATCAGTAGAATGAAGTAAGGACAATGTTTCTTGATGAGATTAATCAAATTTAGGGGAGCAAATTTGATACGTGAGCGACTGAAGCAGTTGGTCACCTCTAACTCTAGCCCCCAAAGCCCCTGAAGCCAATCCCTGGTCAACACATTGCTCAAAGGTCCAGCTAAGAAAACAGAAGGCTAGCTAATTGGTGTAAGCCCCTGAGCCACTTTGGCCCCTGGTATGGGCAAAGACCCAGAATCCAGTCCCAAGAATAGGAGATCCGTTATTTTATTCTTTATTCCCAACTCCAGATTGCCTGATAGTCAGGAAAAGTTCAAACACCAAATGTGCCAGTAGCTGGATCTCCAGATCATAGATTCCCCCCAACACCTGCTTAAGAAACTTGTTCAAATTGACACTTCCCTGAGCCAATTGTCCATATCTCCATGACAGCAACAAAAAAGAAAATTCATAAAAGAAAAAAACTTCCCACCTCACCCTGAAGCAACCAAAGCAAGGAAGTGAAAGTATGGGCTAAAAAGATTCAAGGCCAATTTCCAACCTCCATTTCCTGGGCAAGATCTTAGAGCGGGTGGTCGCCTCCCAGCTCCAGGGTTCCTCGATGACACTGATTTTCTGGATCGTTCACAGTCTGGCTTCAGACCCAAGTACCGTACCGAGGCGGCTTTGGCTGCCTTGGTGGAAGAGCGCAGGGAACTGGACAGGGGGAGTGTGACCCTACCAGTTCTCTTGGACATCTCAGCGGCTTTCGATACAATCAACCATGGTATCCTCCTGGGGTGATTTGCTGGGACGGGACTCAGGGGCATGGTCTTACTGTGGCTCCGGTCCTTCCTGGATGGTCATTCCCAGTTGGTGAAACTGGGGGACTCCTGCTCAGACCACTGGCCATTAACCTGTGGGGTCACGCAAGGTTCTATTCCAGGAGTGGGCAATTATTTTTTCCAAGGGGTCACACGAGAGTCAAAAAATATTATGGAGGGCCGCACCTAAAGGCTGAACTACATTCTACATAATATCAATTGAATTTCTTTAATAATAATAAAAAGGCACTACATTGCATTTTTGATATATTAATAAGACTGATAAGAGTATATGTTATGAGCAATGAAAAAGAGAGGTTGTCATAGGAAAAATGACATTTATTCACTAAAATTTTACAAAACAATGGTTAACAAAATGTGAACATTTGTATCATTTGTGATTCATTATATCAGGGGTCAAGAACCCTTTTGACTCAGAGAGTCATAAAAGCCAAATATTTGGAAATTTATTTCAGTGAGAGCCATATAATATATTTTAAGACTGAATTCAACTAAATGTGAGTATAATAAGCCCCTGAATTTATTCATAATAATAATAATAATATTCATTCAGCTTCTGCTAATAATAATAATAATAATAACAACAACAGCTTCCTAGAGTAGAAGACCTCCAAGGGCCATCCAGTCCAACCTCCTTCTGCCATACATGATAAACACAATCAAAGCATTCCTCACAGATGGCCATTCAGCCTCTGCTAATAATAATGATGATAACAATAGGTTCCTAGAGTAGGAGGAGACCTCCAACGGCCATCCAGTCCAACCTCCTTCTGCCATAAGGGAAAAACACAATCAAAGCATTCCTCACAGATGGCCATTCAGTCATCTTGAACCAAACTTGGCACACTGAACTCTCATGAGACCAATAGAAAGTACTGAAAGGGTTTGCTGGGCATTTACCTTGAGTTTGGAGGTTGTAGTTCACCTAGATCCAGAGAGCACTGTGGACTCAAATAATGATGGATCAGGACCAAACTTGGTCGAATCCTCAATATGCCCAAATCCTCAATATGCCCAAAGAGGCAGAAGAGAAGAGGAGGAAGGTGAGGAGGGAATAATAATAATGATGATAACAATAGGTTCCTAGAGTAGGAGGAGACCTCCAAGGGCCATCCAGTTCAACGTCCTTCTGCCATAGGGAAAAACACATTCAAAGCATTCCTCACAGATGGCCATTCAGCCATCTTGAACCAAGCTTGACACACTGAACTCTCATGAGACCAACAGAAAGTACTGAAAGGGTTTGCTGGGCATTTACCTTGAGTTTAGAGGTTGTAGTTCACCTAGATCCAGAGAGCACTGTGGACTCAAATAATGATGGATCAGGACCAAACTTGGCACAAATCCTCAATATGCCCAAAGAGGCAGAAGAGAAGAGAAAAGAAGAAAAGAGAAGAGGAGGAAGACGAGGAGGGAATGGAAGCGCCCCCCCCCGATGCTCCGGCCTCATCCCCGCCCCTTTCCTGTTCTGGCCCCTCCCCCTCGCTGCATTCCCCCTCCTTCCCTTTTGCGTTCATGTGGTGGAAGGGGGAAGGAATGAAACAGGGAAAGGGGGAAGGAAGGAGAGAGGGAGGGAGGGAGGGAAAGAAGGAAGGAAGGAAACAGGGAGTGAAGACAGGAAACAGAAGAGGGGAAAGAGCGCAAGGCAAGAGGGAGGGGGAGCGCGTGAGGCAGAAGTGAAGGGAGAAGGAAGAGGGCGAGGGCGAAGGCATGCTCTGCGGCAGCGCTTCTTCCTGGCCACCTCCTCTTCTCCCCCCCTCCCTTCCCCTCTGCTCTGCTTGCCTGCCTACCTGCTTCTTCATGCTTGCTTCTTCAAAATGTAGCGGTCCCAATGGGAGTTCACCTCCCTCTCTTCAGGACAAAGCCTTGAGGGAGCTGCGGGCCGGTCACCATCGTCCGGCGGGCCGCAAGATGCCCAGGTCTGTTCTCTTCTGTCTCCTATACTATTCAATATCTACATGAAACCGCTGGGAGAGGTCATCCGGAGTTTTGGAGTTGGGTGCCACCTCTACGCAAATGATGCTTGACTCCACTACTCTTTTACACCAGATTCCAAGGAAGTCCCTCGTATGCTGGACCAGTGCCTGGCTGCTGTGTCGCTCTGGATGAGGATGAATAGGCTGAAAATTAATGCTGATAAGACAAAGGTCCTCCAGGTCAGTCACATGTTTGACCAGGGTATTGGGTGGCAGCCTGTGCTGGACAGGGTTGCACTCCCCCTGAAGTCACAGGTCTGCAGCTTGAGGGTCCTCCTGGACTCAGCGCTGATGCTCGAGGCACAGGTGTTGGCGGTGGCTGGGAGGGCCTTCGCACAATTAAAACTCGTGCACCAGCTGCGACCATACCTCGTGAAGTCTGACTTGACCTTGATGGTCCATGCCTTAGTTACCTCTAGACTGAACTATTGGAATGCACTCTACATGAGGCTACCCTTGAAAATGGTCCGGAAACTTCAATTGGTCGAATGTGAGGCAGCCAGATTAATAACTGGGGCAAATTACAGGGAGTGGTCAACCCCATTGTTTAAGGAGCTCCATTGGCTACCATTTATTTTCCAGTCCCAATTCAAGGTGCAGATTATTACCTATAAAGCCCTAAACGGTTTGGGACCCACCTACCTTTGTGACCACCTCTCCTCCAACAAACCTGCCCAGACCTTTCGTTCTTCAGGGAAGGCCCTCCTTTCACCCCCTCCGTTATCACAGATTCGACTTGTGGGAACGAGGGAAAGAGCCTTTTCCTCTGTGGCCCCCCGACTTTGGAATGCATTGCCCAGTGAGGTTAGGTTAGCCCCACCATGGACATTTTCAAGAAGAATCTCAAAATGTGGCTTTTCCATTGCGCTTTTGGAGAATGATTTTGCATTTTCCTTGTCATTCTCCCCTAAAATGGGTGTCCTCATATTGCATTGTCTCTGAACCTCCCCTTAGAAATATATAGGTTTTAATCTTATTTCATCCTTAGTTTTTTATCATTGTATTTTACACATGTGTCCCGCTTATTTTATTCCAGGGCTGTCCAACTGGCGGCCCTGGGGCCGCATCCGGCCCCCCAGCCTGTTGGGCACGGCCCCAGCTATGCCCCCAGCCGCCATTTTTTAAATTTTTTAAAAATTCTAAATTTTTTTTTTAAAAAATGGCGGGGGGGGGGGGAGGTGGGGCAGGGAGGAGGAAGAGAGCTAGCTCCTCCTCCCTGCACCGCCCCTCCGTCCCTCTCTCCGCGCCGAAAAGGAGGGTAGGCGGCACCAAGGGCAGCGCGTCACGCCAGGCCTGTGACGCGCTGCCCTTGGTGCCGCCTTCTGCCTTGGCGGCTCCCCGCCCTAGGGAGGGCGGGGCCGCCAGGAGGAGTAGGCGGCGCCAAGGGCAGCGTCACGCCAGGCCTGTGACGCGCTGCCCTTGGCGCCGCCTTCTGCCCTTTACAGCGGCTCCCGCTAGGGGGAGGGCGGGGGCCACGAAAAGGAGGAGTAGCCGGCGCCAAGGGCAGTGCGTCACGCCAGGCCTGTGACGCGCTTCCCTTGGCGCCGCCTTCTGCTCTTTTGGCGGCTCCCGCCGCCTAGGGGAGGCGGGGGCCGCCGAAAAGGAGGAGTAGGCGGCGCCAAGGGCAGCGCGTCACGCCAGGCCTGTGACGCGCTGCCCTTGGCGCCGCCTTCTGCCCCACGGCGGCTCCCCCGCCCTAGGGAGGGCGGGGGCCACCGAAAAGGAGGAGTAGGCGGCGCCAAGGGCAGCGCGTCACGCCAGGCCTGTGACGCGCTGCCCTTGGTGCCGCTTCTGCTCTCCCTCCTCCTCCTCTTTCCCGGACGCCGTGCCTTTCCCGGGCGCCGTGGCGCTCGGGACAGACGGTGCCCGGGAAAGAGGAGGAGGAGGAGGAGGAGGGAGAAATCTCCCTCCTCCTCCACCGTTTCATCCTCTTTCCCTGGCGCCGTGGCGCCCGGGAAAGAGGAGGAGGAGGAGGAGGGAGAATGACAGCTTTAGGAGAGGGCGGGGCCTGGGCTGGGGCGGGGCCTGGGCTGGGGGCGGGGCCTGGGCTGGGGGCGGGGCCTGGGGCGGGGCCGAGCGGCCCCCGAGGTCATCAGTGACCTCTATTCCGGCCCTGGACCCGGTAGAAGTTGGACAGCCCTGTTTTATTCTATTTGAATGTAATGCTGTTTAATATTTTTATGTTATTGTATTGAAATACATTTTTTGGGCTTGGCCTCATGTAAGCTGCCCCGAGTTCCCCTTGGGGAGATGGTGGCGGGGTATAAATAAAGATTATAATAATTATTATTCAAAGAGGCAGATGGAGTGTATGGCTATCTTATATAAGAAAACAAAGCCACACTATGGTTTGGCTCCACCCCCAGATGCCAGCAAATTAATTTCCCACACTTACACAGCTTTACAGTGTGATAAATGGGCTAATGGTAAAACCTTTGGCTTGCCAAATGCCTCTCCTCTTTTTTAAAAAACCACCTTCGACATTTCTGCACAACACAAAACTAGATTTTTATGCATAAGCTTTTGCTTGTAATGAGTGTGTTTTTCATTTGTTTTTTTAAGTGGTAAAGTAATCAGGTTTTCAGATATTTTACATGGTATGTGCTAGGTGATGATATTATAAATCATTTTAATACATTCACTTTTTTAAGTGTACATAATACTTCATACAAAAAGAGTGATTTGTTCAAGCCTTCATAATAAGTATTGAAACTAAAGATTTGGATGTGGTTCTCTATTACCCAAACCTTCTCCTGTCCAATGAATCATTTATTTCTGTATTAAATATACATTTTTCTGTCTGCCAAAATGATATTCAATGGCTTAACAGCATTAAAATAAAGCAAATGAACTTTAAATCTAAAAGAGAGATTAAAACAAGTAAAACTGCAACTGTTAAAGAAAGAGCTATACTCACCTGGTTAAAAGCCCATTTTATAGGAATGTAATCTAACTGCCAAAGGCTTGCCTGGATAAAAAGGTCTATGCCTACAGATGCTTCATTTGATATCTGGTAGTAACCATGGAGAAACTTGTATTCCTTTCCCACCAAACATGTCCTCAAGGATCACACATACCCACACATGTCAATGTGTGTCATTTGAAGACTATTTGGTTACAAAAAAGAGCACAACGACAAATATAACCATAAGGTGTTCTATTCAACTCCTACTGAATGGAAGTGCAACACAATAACATTTTACATCACCCCAACATTCATTTCAATATAGAATAGCATCCTGCTGGGTTACTCAATTGATCATTCAATTGCGTCGTTTCTCTTGACAAGCTGTGTTTTCAAACCAAGAAATGAAGGTCATTCTTTGTTTCAATGCGCAATTGAAGGAACTATTTATTGATGACCTATGAAGTGCTCTATGATTTGAGTACATGCTCTATAACTTGAATGTCTGAGAATGCATAATCTACCATATGAGGCCTTTCTTTTATCCATCATCCTTGGGGACATGATTGGTAGGAATATGTGTTTGTGGGTGTGTATGAGTGCATATACACACATGCACACACACGCATGCACGCACACACACTTAAAAACCTGTTTGAAAACGTATCTCCTGCAAAATAATTAGAGAAAGAAAAGTGATGTTTTATTCACCCATCAGTAACTTAACAAGCTCATTTTACCTTTGATACCTCACAAAACATTTAGGCAATCTTGTATTGAGTCACATCGTTTGATGTTGGAAAATAGAGTGTTTCTCTATTCTCTGTGTGCTTTTTCTGTTTATAAAGAAAGTGAACAATGGCACAGCTTATTCATCATCAGCTCCAAACAGTAAAAGCAGTTACCTTCTAGCAATGCTCTATTCAAGGTGTAGTTTTGAAATACAAAGTTCAAGCTGAGCAGGTTTTGTTTCAATCAAGTAAAATAGGTATGTATGTACAGCGGGGTGGGGTGGGGGTTGCGGGGTTGGTTTATGCAAAGGAAAGGGGGAAAACTCAGCACTGAATGAAAGGCTGCAGGAATATTTTATTTGTGGTAATGTGTTTTTTTAAAAAAAGAAGCAGACATGTATCTGTTTAAACACTCAACAATAAAAAGTCAATATACTGTAGATGTACAACATGGTGTGAAAGAATGCCCAAACCTTTGCATGCTGTTCCACTGGTACAAAACCCCCATCAACCCAATTAGGATCATTGCTTTGTGTTGCTGAAACAGTGAGCAAGCAGAAATAGTCTGCTAAATTTGACTTATACACTGTACCACTATTTCATAAATAAAAAGAAGAAATTGATTCTGTATGTAAGTTGAACATGCCTTTGAAAAGGCAAAAATAGTCTGCTAAATTTGACCCTTACAAGTTACAGCAATTTCGCACATAAGAAGTAGAAATTAATTCTGTATACAAGTTGAATAGGCCTTATTTGAAATTCCAAAATCTGAAAAAACTCCAAAATCTTAAGCATGGCTGAGATAGTGACACCATTCCTTTTTGCCAGTTCAATGTACACAGTTTCATGCACAGCATTATTAAAATGTTGTATAAATTTACCTTTCAGCTATGTGTATAAGGTGCAGATGAAATGTAAATGAGTTTTGTGTGTAGACTTTGTCCCATCTCCAAGATATCACATTATCCAAAGTAAGAAATCCAAAATACTTCTGGTACCAAGTATTATGGAACAAGGGATAGTCAACTTCGATTTATTTAGATTCTATCAGTAACTCTAGCAATGGTAACAACTAGGATATCCCATAGAGGTCATAATGGTGCTTGTGTGTAAGTGTGCCTTGTTTTCAGCTATTTTGAGATTCTTTGGAAAAGTTTGATTGGCCACATTAGTTTCCTGATTGTGGTGGTAGTGTGCATGCTGAGCTGTGCTTTATAACCAAATACATAATGCTAATGGAATGCTGTGTCTGCTACATCAAACCATAATATATATATATAGCCAGTCACTGGATTTGGTTGTTTTCTTTTCTATTCTCTATCACAGACTTACTCATAAAAATAGTTCACTTCTGTATCCTTTTCTTTCTAAGCCAAAGTATCTGGGTTTTACAGTTGAGATGTTTTGGGATTAATGATTCTCAACTGCCTTTCTTCACTGAGACTGTGAGAGGTCAGAGCTCTGTAGGGAGAGAGCCTCAGTAGCACGTTTGCTTTGAATATGTGAAACTTTAAGGACAATAACCCAGCCTGTATAGTTTTTTAAAAAAAACTGCAAATTCACTTCCTAGTCTCTGCTGTAGTTTGGCCTGTAAAATATAGTGTCATGGGCCCCAGAGAACAGCTGTCAGTCAGGATTTGTAGCATTGTGATAGACAGACATTTGGCCTGACTCAGCATAAATCAGATCCTTTGATCCTTACACACAGCTCTTCTGAAAGTATAAAGCCCAGTTTGTTAATCTATGAATTAGGAAATGAATCATTACCTCTAGGTTTTTGGCTTGTGGCTGTGGCAGCTATATTTTCCACATATTTCTCCAAGTGTTCCTAATAAATAGATTATGATCACCTAATGTACAAGACTGCAGAACACAAAGAGAAGACCAACTGTGGCTTAGTAACTGCTTGAAGAAATGGAAAGACATGCTTAATTGCCTGTCAAAGAAAGGAGAGAAGTCTCATTCTCACCTCAAGCCTCCATCTTGTTTAAGATTTAATGGGGTCCATTAGTTTCTCCATCACAAAAGGCTTCTTGAGGGGGTAATCTCAATATGGGAGAAAAAATATTCATGCTATGTGAGTTCAGCTCTGCTAAAATCAAGGGTTTGGGGACCGGAGTGCTTAGCTCCCAAAGGATTGAATGAGACAGACAGGTTGAAGACAAAATTAGAAGCATTTATTCTCCTTAGCCAAAGTGTATGTCAGTGGACTCTGACAGACCTCAGTGCAAACATACAGAAATATTTGACAACTTTCAAAACAAAAGCATGTTGCACTGCTAGCTTCCAGTTGGTCCAAAATGTGGTCAGCTAGGATCTGCTCCTTGCCTGGGGTTTGTCCATTGTTATCACTGATTGGCTCCAGTCATGGTGGTGTAATGAAATATCTAATTATAATATAAGTTTTGAATATGTTTATTAATGTTAGTATATGGTAAGTGCAGGCCAGACTTAGCTACAGCTGCTTGGTTGGTGCATTGCTATAGTAACGAAGCCTGCAGTAGAAATGTATCAATTTCAGCAGAGCTAGTAAGAGAAAGGGGTGGAGCTAACTGCCAACAGAAGAGTGGACATTTTAAAATGTTAGCCAGTCTTTAGCTGGGTTTGCTAAAGGAAGGTTGGTTTTAGCTGTGTTAGAGCTGAACCAAAGCAGTTTAGGTCTTCAGTCTTGATATTTGGAGTGTTAAATGAACCAGTTCTGAATTAGAATCTAGCTTGTAAGCTAGGGGAAATGAATTCCCAGTATTATATTATTTATGCAGTGGCAGAGCTGAAGTAAATAAAAGGAGAAACGGTGCCAGTCAGTGGTACTGAGGAGGAAATTGTTCTTTGGGTAATAAATTCACAGTTAGCCTATTACTAAGGCAAAGAAACCACAAGATTAACGTTACCCAGTCAGGAGACTGAGAAAGAATTATATTTTAGAGTGAAGGAAGTTACTGAACCTGGCTGGTAAAAAGATAAGCTGTTCTGGAAGTTATATAAAAACTGTTGCAAGAGTACATGATAATAAAAGTCAACTGTAAGTATATCTAAAAAGTACTGGGAAGAAAATACTGTGTAACCAATATGCTTGTATGCCTGAGAATACTTAAATAAATATTTCTTTGTTCAATTTCTTACAAAGTCTTATGTCAAGTTACTGAATTGAAGATTTACTTCAATGAAGACGGCTGAAGATCATTTGAAACAGGATTCAGTTTATGGTATTGGGTTGCACATATTAAAGTGTCACATACAAAGTATTTTAAAAGTTAAACTTCTCTCATACAAGTTTCTCTCAAGCCACTCTCATATAAGCCTCATAAAAATAGTCCTAGTCAAGCCTCATAATAATCTTTCTCAAGCCTCACACAAATATAAATATACTTAAATATTAAAGTGCTCAGCCACATCATCACCATCCTCTTCTCCTCATCACCACGTCCTTATTTGTTGTTCTGTTGTTGTGGGTGTACGTCCCAGTGGGAAACATAATAAACTGTCATTGGATTAATTTGAAGACTTGCATCCACTTATTGATTGACACAGGAGAGGGGTGTGAGCAGAAAGGAACGAAGTGGAGCAAGACATAAATGGCTGAAATGGGTTTTGATATCTCAGCTTCAGTTAATACAATTGGTGCCAGTCGGGTCAACAAAAGGATGCTCAGCGTGTTGGCAATTTCAATGGAAACCCCAGGGAGGTGGTCCAATTTGGTGACATGATGCAAAAATGTTCCCAGGAATAAATCAGTGCATAATAGGAAACAGGAAAAGATCCAGAGGCTCTTTTGTAAACCCATTGTATGTTACATCAGCTCCACTGGCTGCCAATCTGCTGCCAAGCACAATTCAAACTGCTGGCTTTAGCCTATAAAGCCCTAACCATTTCTGGCCCAGCTTATCTGTCCAAACATATCTCTCTTTATGAACCATCACGGAGTTTAAATTTATCTGG
This sequence comes from Anolis apletophallus, assembly GCA_030556195.1. Lineage (NCBI taxonomy): Eukaryota > Metazoa > Chordata > Lepidosauria > Squamata > Anolidae > Anolis > Anolis apletophallus. Next base: position 85,761,166 of record JARBWK010000007.1, read on the forward strand.
GGAGGCCATTCCCTTGGTCCAGCCTCTCTCGCAGGAGCAGTTGGTGGAGATGAGAGACAGGGCCTTCTTACTGGTAGCCCCTCAGCTGTGGAACTCCCTTCCCAGCGATGTTAGATCAGCCCCCTCCCTTCTGACCACAAGAGATTGAAAACATGGCTTTATGACCAAGCCTTTAGAGAACTTGTACAATAGATAGACTTGTACAATGTACAATGACCATTGGAATGGCCTGGATTATGCTTGTAGATTAAGTGTATTATTTTTAAATGTTTTAATTTTAATGTACTTTTAAATTCTGTTTTAATATTTCTTTAAGTGTACATTGTGTTTTGTACTGTTGCCTGTATGTAAAGCCACCTTGAGTCTTTACATACACCTTGGGGGGGGGGGGGGTAGTAGAAATGTCATAAATAAATAAAGATGAGAGATGTTGCCCCCCTTCCCAACCCCCCTCCAAAAGCCTTAAAATAGAAAGCTTACGAACCGGCATGCCTCATCTCTGACAGGTCTCTCGGTGTATAGAAATGTGCTTGGGGGAGTACAGATGGACAAAAATTGCTTCTGCCCCCCCTGCCTCCTAGCACATCATTTTTACACACCATGAGGCCTGCTGAAAAGGAGGCATGGTGTCCCAGTAAGCTTTTATTTTATTTTAAGGGCTTGGGGGGATGTTTCAGTGGTTTTATGCCAGCACGGAAATTACTGCACTGGCATAGGGACAATCCCTGTGAAATCCTGGTTCTTTTGGGCGCGTGTAGGAGCTCTTTGGAGCGGGTTTCTTTAACCTGCTCTGAAGCAGGTTTAAGCTTTGTCTGGAAGTGCCCACAGAATCATACTTTGGGACTATGAGGAAGCATTTAGACAAGTAATTGTCCATTATAGCATGCTGCTCTTGAGGCTGATAAAAATCTTGAGCTCAGTGGATAGGCAATAATAAGCCAATGAGAAGTGTCGGAGCTCTATGCAGTAGCCATGAGAAATCACAAAATGGTGATTAGCATTCCTAAACTTCTTTGCCAAAAATGGAGCTCAAATAGGCATAAATGTAATGGGTTTAATTTTTTAAAAACCTAGCTCCCAAAGACCTTTAAATGAATAGTTTATCAGCAGTTAATTCCAAACCACTTCCATTTAGAAAACATGTCCAGGTCCTGAGAGTATGGCTTTAATGTCATATCAGCCTTCTGTTAGAGTTAAGAATTCTATTAGCACCTTTGCTTTTTCCCTCTTGTCCAAATTAAAACACTATCACAGCAAGAGGTTTTAATAGATGAAATTACCAATGCTTCATATGCTGGCAGATTTATTTTAGTAGTTTCTCAAGAGAGCTTTTTTGCTGAAGACCAAACCTTAACATCGCTTTTATAAAGACTTGCTTGTAGAGAAGAACTGGCTATTGCCCAATGTATGTACATTCTCCAAAATGCTAAATAGTTTACTAAAGCATTAGTGACTGGAGAACAAATTATGTCTCTGAAGGATAACGTCTATAGCTTTGTTTTAGGAGCAAGAGACTCCTTTTAGATTAGTGTTCTTTTTCTATTTTAGCTATATTTTTATGTACTGAAAAGGAGGAATTATGAAGAGTGGTGACATTCTGTAACTGTAACTGGCCTATTTGGTGTTTGAAGAACACCGAATGAAACATTTTCTTCTTAGTCATTTAAGGGACAAATTACATGTTACAAGTGAAGGCATATATTGGTAATACACCTATATGCATCTGTGGATGTGCATGAAGAAATCTAGTCATCCAGTTTCAATACTACAATGAAGGGGCTAAAGAGATTTGGGATTACAGTTTTCCCAAATGTGGGCATAACACATGTAAGTGTGCAAGTAAAATGTGATTACATCTATATTTGGAAATCTGTCATATAAATTCTTCATGCAGAACTGCGCACAACATCTCCCTCTCTCAAGTTAATCTTTTAGGTCCTATAGTCATCAGTAGAGAGCAAGTGACATTGGAGAAATACGTATCTGTCTGCATCTCTACAACCAAATGCAGTACAATTACACAACCCACTGAGACCTCCAGACCAATGATTCCTCTTTGGATGTTGAACTGTACCTTCCTCATTATTTGATATTTCTGTCCTGGAGTAGCAGCCCTGACCTTACTTTGATTGGCTTCATGCTATGTTCAGGTTAATCAACATCTGTAACACCCCCGCCCCCATCATTGAGGCAATAGCTATCTCAATGTTATTGGTCAATGCAGCACTGTGTGAAGACAGTGGCTAGATCTACACTGTCACATAATCCAGTTTCTGAATCCAGATTATCTGCTTTGAACTGGATTATATGAGTCTACATTGCCATATAATCCAGTTCAAAGAGGATAATCTGGATTCTGAAACTGAATTATATGACAGTGTAGATAGAGCCAGTAATTTCGCTATCTTGTTTTTTTTTATTAGAGTGGCATCTGTTCCTTCTGTGAACGCCACCATTCAAGAAGGATATTGACAAGTTGGAATGTGTCCAGAGGAAGGTGACTAAACTGTTCAAAGGTCTGGAAACTATGCCCTATGAGGAATGGTTTAGGAACTAGATATTTTTTATCCAGGAGAACATAAATGTAAGAGGTGACATGATCGTATGTTCAATATTGAAAGGACGTCAAATTGAAGATGATTCAAGCATGTGCTGCTGCAGAGATCAGAACATAGGCCAGTGGATAAAAGCCACCGGAAAAGAGATTCCACTTAAACATTTTGATAGTGTCTTGGAGTGTAGTAGAATCTCCTCCTCTAGAAGTTTTTAAATAGAGGCTGGATGGTCATATGTTAGGAGTGCTTTGATTGTATTTTCCCACATGGCAATGAATTGAGCTGGATGGCTTCCACATTCCCCTCCAACTCTATGATTCTATGTATTGATGTGATTGCTGTCATAACTGAAAGGCTCTGCAGATATTACTGAATCTCTCAACAGTTTTAGCCAATGTCACGAATGCTAAACTATGATTAGAATAGTAGTCCATCATCATCTAAAGGATCACAAGTTCTCCAACTCTGAATGGAAGCATAGCATTAAAACAATGACTGCTTGAAATGCAAGAAGCTGTTATTTTAGTTAGATCGATTCTGGACCATAATCAGAAACTGTCCCAAATATTCGTATCCCCTCCATTGTAAGATTCTTCTGTAAAGCTCAGAGCAAGTTCTGACAAGGCTGGAGTAGGGGAGGGGGAGATGAATAATGAGAAATTGAAAGTAGAAAGCCCTTAATTCACTTTCCTGTGAAAGATAATGTGTTTTAACTTTTCAAGGTCTTTCTACAAAGTAATAAATTGATCTCTTTAACATCACTATGATTTCTGTCTTTATTCAATGTTTTTTGTAATGTCATTTGTTTATTAATTCAGTGAATTTTGAGACATTAAATCTGTAGCTTTATCTATTCATAACAATATACTAAATGCAGTAAATAACTACACAAATCGCCAAATTTTGATGGAAATATCAAGATGTGGTTACTTAGAGGGCAATGACAGATATTTCTTATGGCAGGGCCATCCAGATGTTTTGTACTTCACAATCCTATGGTAGCTGCAGACAAAAGTGGTAGAAGGACCAAGGATTTCCAATTCCTGCCTCGGAAGCAAAGGCAGCAGAAAGGAAACAGGAATAATTCATAGTACAGTACTTAATATTTTCAAATTGGAACTATTAAGTACCATGATGTAACACCACTACACAGCATCATTTACAACTTGGTTTAAATATTTAAATCTCTGTCCTTGGCATGTGCAAGCATTACTAAAGTAACAGGAGGCAATGATAATGGTTGGTTCAAATACAAACAATTGTTTTCCCAACATTATTGATGGTTCTTTCATAGTTGATCTCATAGCAATGAATTCATGAAAGAAAGAAAAAAACCCAGAACTCCTGCAGCTATTATATCAAACAAAGGGCACCATAGCCAAGAATTAATATTTAAAATATTTGAAAAATGCCCATAAATGCATTACTTGACTATTTGAAAACATAACAAGAGACACCTGCACTGATGAGAATCTTTACATTTAAGGATTTATTCTATACAGATATTTTTCCATGGTTTTTTGCACAAAAAAAGGAATTTTCCCCATGATAGGGCCATCTTGGGGTGGCCATAAGTTAGAAATTACTAGAAGGCACACAACAGATAAGAATAGTGACGGATTGGTTTTAATATATAGGTGTGTGTTGATACATTTTTATGCCTATGTTTTGCTTTCTATATGTGTCTTTATATTTTGTTTATGTGGAAACTGCCCTGAGTCCCCTAGGAGAGTTAGAGTTATATATACAGTGTTCCTTCACTTATTGCTGGGATTAGGTTCCAGGAACTTCTGCAATAAGTGAAAAACTGTGATGTAGGGATACTCTTTTTATTTTAATATTTAGATATTATTTTAGTAGTTATACACTATTTTGAGTCTTTATAAACTTAAAAGAAAGTGAAGGAAAGGTCTCACAAAGAGTTTCACAAGCAAAAAGATGACAGATTGATTCAGGATGATTGTCGTATCATTCAGAGAGAAATTTCAAGCATAATCGGCATTTCACAAGAATGTGTGGGCCACATTATTGCTTTGCTTAGCTATCAGAATGATGGGTTGTGGAAACAGAGTGTCAACTTCATCCGTGATGGCTTCAGAAAACTTGTTCATCATTGGCAGAAATATCTCCAATTGTCTGGTGATTATGTGGAAAAGTGATTAGTGGTAGTTAAAGAGCACCTTCTAAGGATTATTTCTGTGTTTGATTTATTAAAATATTCCCATCCAAACCCAAGTAATGAAGGTGGAGGCATTATTTTTCATTCAACCCTCATAGATAATGTGTCCTACACTAGCTAGAAGAAAACAGTTAATTGCAGTGAAAAAATAAGAAAATTTCAATCATAATACAATCACATGACAGATGTTTAAAGCTGTGCTGGTAATTATAACAGGTCTGCTGACTCAAGAAATGTTTATCCACCTAATAATTTAGCCCTGCAAATTTCAGTTTCCACTTGCATCAAAAACATGTAGTTACAAAGTGAAACTACTTATTCATGTTTCCTGTTTTCTTATCACACACCCTCAGAATAGCAACTAGCAACACATCATGGGTGTGGCAATGTTTTAGCATACTCTCAACGAGACAATCTGGAGACATATTTCACACAAATCCCTAATTGACTGAGAGAGCAGGAAAGGCATGAAATCTGATCATCAAAGGTTATTTGGGTTCTTTTTCTTTTTCTACACAGGGTTGGGCACTTTGTATTCTTCCTTTAAACTTATTAATACACTTTCACTGAGGGTAATAAAGTGCAATACAAATCAGATTATATTAAGTGCTGATGACAAGGTAATTTAGACTTATGCTACATGTGATCTATAAAGTAGCAATAATTTTGATAAGAGTGACAAACTGTTGGTTGACAGATGTCAAGCATCTCTCCTTTTGATCAGTGTCCATAGGTTCACATCGGAAAATTGACCTAAACCCACCTGAAAGCTGAAAGGAGTGAGTTTGAAAGTTTCAAAAGAAAATGGATAAAGGTTTTGGGATCTATTATTTCACGGTTACTTTTTGGTTTGTATACAGCATCACTTTCCTTAATTAAAGTAAACTGAATGCTCATGGCTAAAAGATCAGGTAGTATTGACAGCTCACAGAATGATGGACCCTGAAGGTAATTTACTTTTCCTTACTATTCTTAAACACTTAAAGTACTGCAGCCTCTAAGGCTAGAAGCTTGTCTAGTGTAGTATTTTCCCCTTTTCCAGGGTTGAGTAATGGCTGCAAGGGAAGACAGAAAATCTGCTGGCTCCAGGCAGCCTATTTCTCCAGTGTCTTCTTTAGTTCATGGCTACTGCATACATGGGCTTTCCCCTCCTGCTTCCAACTACACAAATACACTTATGCTGACATAGTGCACCAACAAGATTTCAGCTGATAGCTGCATTCCTGTATATAAATATCTTGACATTTCCACTAAATCCTAAATGCTTTCTGATGAGATTTGAACAGGAATACACCACACTGAATTCTTTTGGTTAGATCAAGGGTGCATCTAAACTGTAGAATTATTACAGATTGACACCACTTTAATTGCTGTAACCCAATGCTATGGAATCCTGGAAGGGACTCTCCACAGAGATATATCATCCAAAATATCAAGGTAGAAAATCCCACACAATATCTGCTTTGAACTGGGGGTCAATCCAGGCAGCCCCATTATTGTGGAAGAATCTGCAATAAAAAGGGGTCTGTCCAGACAATGTTCTGGGCAGTCCCACATTAATTTGCTACAAACCAGGAAAACCCTAGTTTTTAGTGAATTAATTTGTTAGTGTAGAAATGACATGCCAGGAGAGCCGGGCCGGGGGGGGGGGGAGGAGGGAGGAAAATCTCCCCTACTCTCCTGTTGTGTCATTTCTATGTGCTGGGAGAGCTCGCCAGGATTCTAATGGAGACCATGTAAGTATTTCTTAGTTTTCCAAGGGATCTAGGGGCTTGGGGGAGGGTCTCCCCAAGTTGTAGACAACCCACCCCAGAAAGTGCATGCTTTCTGGGGTGGATGTGCACAGCTCTCCCAAAACATCTGCGGTTTTTTAAAAAAATGTGGATGCTTTTGGGATAAAGGGCTGTCTAGATCTGCCCTGGCTTATCTGTGCCCACACTGCCATATAATACAGCTCAAAGCAGAAAATGTGGAATTTTATTCAACTGTGTGGAAAGGGCCAAAGTTGTAGTTTGGGGAGATAACAGCACTATTGACAGAAAGGCTAAAGACTTTGTAAAGTTATTACTCCCATCATTCCATAGCATTGAACCATGGCAGTTAAAGTGGCATCATAATGCATTAATTCTACAGTTTACACCAAGAAAAGGGCTCCTATTCCTATTGCAGATTTGTGAATCAACAACACTAATTATTTATTCAATGAATTGACTCTAGTGGGGTAAAGATGGGATCAGAGCCATTGTAAAATATCAATATAGTTGAATTAATATTTCTCCACTATCTCATATCTATGATTGTATTTGAGAATTTTACCAGTGTTTGTTAGTATAACATTATTATCCTAGTACAATGCAAGGACGTCAATAACACTGTCAACATCATGAATAGTTCTGGGACTATCTTGACTGCCACTCAGTCATGGAAGATAGTGTGGGTTGTTCTAGAAGACAACATATTTATTTTATTATTGATTACATGTATAGCTTGCCTTTCTTCCAGTAAACTCACGATGGTGAACATCATTCTTCAGCATACTTACTTTTTATCCTTCAACAAATTAGGGAAGAACAAGTGGAGTGTTCTTGTAACTTGGGGTGCAAATGTGGCTTGTAGTCCATACTGCTGGTATAATGGTTACAACACTAGACTAGAAAGACTCAGATCCAATTAATTGTAATAATTAATCCCAAGTCATCCAACTAGTTTTATGGGAATTACTAAGAGTTCACTCTTAGGGCAGTTCCACACAGTGGAAAAGTCAGCTCTGACCTAGGTTTCAAAAACCTGGGTTGGGGTGGAGCTTTCTGTGGGGGGTGTCTAGATGTCCTCCTGGTACCTTCCAGGAGAATACCAAGACACACAAACCATTCCCCCCCAAAAGACTGTAAAACACAAAATCACTTACCCAGCCACCATTAAACTGCTGCTGGTGTGCACCAGGAGAAGGGGAGGGGGCAGGAGCAATTTTCTTCCTACCCCTTCTCCTGTGGGTTTCTACATGCCAGAAGAGCTCCAGCAGCAGTTTAATGGTGGCCCGGTAAGTCATTTTATTTTTTAAAGGGGAGAGGGTTAGAGTCCTCTCAGGTATTCTGGCTTGATTCAGCCTGGAAAACCTCAGAGGGCTATGCAAACTGTCCCTTTGGAAATTCCAGAACTTCTGAGGGGGCAGTACAGACTTAGATTTAGGAAGACCCAGATCTAATCCACTATCAAATTAATTCAGGACAAAGCAGGGTTTTCCCACATAAAAACATGGAAGCTCACGCATTTTAGACACTGTTTGGATGCACTCTTAATCACTACATCAGTTTGTGGGTCTTTTTAAAAGCTCCAAATCTTTTAGGATATCTCCAGGCCCCATATCAATAAAACATCACTTTTTAAAGTAAATGTTGTATCTTGTTGCCCAACCTCCTGCTCAAACCTATACAAATGAGATGGATTGACTAAAACTCCTTCCTCAATTCTCAAATTTGCTAGGACTGCAGGAAATGTGAGTTGAACACCAGTTAAAAATAATGACAAATCAAAATAGGAGTGCATTATGCATTCTGTGGGAAAGAAGATGGGGAGGTGAAAATTGGGCTCTGTTCAATCACAGTTGCTGAGCCCCGTACTACACTATACTGTCTCTTATGAGAAGCATTTCTGCACACTGCACTCAGTTGAACTATGGAATTTGCTACCACAAGATGGCATCAACTTGAATTACTGTAGACAGAGATTGGAGAGAATGAAAGTAGCAACGTTTACTAGATATGGCTATACATCTTCAAGAACAAAAGCAGTATTCCTTTGAACTACAATTGTTACTTCTGAGCTACTACTATATGTTATTACTGAAAGATTTTATCCTTAATATGTATGTTTTTTTGCAGTGTTCTTCTCAATGAGGAGGGAACAACTATTTCTTCACAGTTCCCACCTGAAATTCCTACATCTTTGAGTGACAATTGTAGATTTTTGTATGCAAAATATGGTTATCAGAAAGCTGTGTGTGTTATCTTATGAAAGATGGGAGTTTTCTATCCACAACCACAGCAATATTGCACAACAGAAATTTTGCTCACAAAACAACAGTTTTGTATAACAAATTCATAGGATTTTTTGGGCAAGATTGCTGGGTACACAAGACTTTTTAATGTACAAAATGTTTTTACTGTGCAAAACCCATATTTTGTGTAAAAGACAGCAACATGGCACAAAAAGTACATGGAGTTTCTGGAAACACTGTTTTTTATGCAAACCTCCATGATTCTTACGCAAAAAAGTCATATGTATTACACTTAATAATTTCTCCAAGTACTTCAGGATTTGAAAATACTGGGGGGAAACTATGAAGAAGTCTCACCATTGTATTATTCTTAATGACTGTTGAGAAATGCACTTTAAAGCCAGGAAATGAAAACACTTAGGCATAGACTTTGCAGTCTTACTCTGAGCTGAAAAGCATGAGCAGGAGTGATTTCCTTTAATTGTACTTGTGGGCTACTCATGGTTAACCATTGTGGAGAAATGAAATGAATTGCAAAAGTGGAAGGAGTTTCTGTAATACGGAAATGTGAAGGTATGCTGACTAGGGGTGTGTAGAACACCCCAAAACTACAATTTTCTGTTTTATTTTCAGTGCCCCCATTCTGTTTTCTGGGAAATTCCTGAAATCAGGAGTGGGTCCTTTTTTTTGTTCTAGCAAGACTTGGTCCATTGGCGCCAAGGGAGAAAATTTCTCCAACATTTTTAGGCCTATCAGGATGAAACTTGCTTTGTTTGCAGATCACATTTACAAGTGCAAACCTGCCAAGTTTCAACAAGTTTCACCAATCTGCTGATTTTTCAGAAATTTTAAAAGTTTTTACCATAACATTTTTTTAAAAAAAAACCCACAAGAGGGATTCTGGGAACTGAAGTCCCAACCAGCGTACCCCACTAGACAGAAGGAGAATGGACCCAGTCAACCAGGCCTCTGATTGGCTGAAAAAGAAACGTGAGAAATAGAGACAGAGACACCTCAACTCCCATCATGCCCCAGAAGGGAAAACAGAGGCTTCTTCAATGCCCGCTCTGTGCAAAATGCTCTCGGGAAAGTAGGTTCTTAGTGGGGCCCTCTCTGGAGGAGAGGTCTAGGGAAGCCTTTCCCACCTTTTTCTCTCTTTCTGGCATTATTTTCTCCAAGCAGGCACTCTGCTGGGGGTGCTTTGAGAAGGAATGGAGGAGGAAAAAAGAAGAGGAGCTGCCACTGTTAGGTGCCCACACTTGCCTGATTTGTGAGGCCACCCACATGCCATGGCCTCCACATCAAGTAGGTGCTTTTCAGCCCCATTGCACTCATTAGCCAAAAGTTCCAGCTGTTTGTGATCCGTTCCAATTAATGCTTTGGCTGGGTCCTGCCCAGCTTGTTTTCTGTCATCTTGCTGAATTTTCCTGAATCCCGAATCACCAAACAGATTTCTGCACACCCCTAATGCCGGCATATTTCCTTTCGTTCTATTAACTACAGATGTGAAATCATTCATCTTTTACTAAGGGATGGGAGCCATATAGCCCATCAGATGTGGTTAGACTATAACTCTTTATTATCAGGTATGCTGGCTAGGGCTGTTAAGATTTCACAGAATCATAGAGTTGGAAGAAACATGGGGCATCAAATCCAACCCCCTGCCATGCAGGAAAAGCACAATCAAATTATCCCTGACAGATGGCCATTCAACCTCTATTTAGAGGATTCTAAGGAACGAGCTTCTACCACACTCTGATGCAGAGAGTTCCACTACTGAACAGCTCTTACGGTGAGGAAGTTCTTCCTAATGTTCAGGTGGAATCTCCTTTCCTGTAATTTGAACCTATTGCTTCAAGTCCTAGTTTCCAGGGTAGCAGAAAACAAGCCTGCTCTCGCTTTCTTATGACATCCTTTCTGACTGCTAAACAATCCCAGCTTTTTTTAAGATGCTCCTCATAGGGTTTGGTTTCCAGACCTTTTAGTTGCCCTCCTCTGGACACCTTCCAGCTTATCAATATCTTACCTGGACACAGTATTCCTGGTGAGGTCTAACCAAAGCAGAATAGAGAGACACCATGACTTCCCTCGATCTAGACACTATACTTCTTTTGATGCAGCCCAAAATCACATTGGCTGTTCTAGCTGCTGCATCGCACTGTTGACTCATGTTCAGCTTGTTGTCCAAAAAGACTCCAAAATCATTTTCACATGGACTGCTGTCAATTCAGGCATCACCTATTCTGTATATTTGCATTTTGTTTTTTGTTGCAATGCAACAAACTCTAGAGGTTTGAATGTTGCATATTCCTGCTTGAAATATATATAAAAGGAAATCCTACACTCTTTCAATCTATCTTCTATGAATTCCCTTGTTAGCATCTGGAACACTGGTTGTTATTAGAGCATTCAACTCAACCTGTCAGAAGAGGATGTGAATATGTTTTGTTTCCAGCTTTTCATGTTATCAATAGTTTGTTGGAATATAGCAAATAGGTTGTGGAGGAGTTGCACATATTTTGACATTGTTATGAATACACTAGGCAAACCTTAGAACTGATGATCTTGTTAATATTAAAAGATGGATTTATCTAGGATACAACCCCACCCCATTCTTTTGTTCTTAAATAATTATTCCATGGTTCCTTGTGTCTATTTTCTAAGGGTGGTTGCAACACATTCTTGATAATAACTCTGCCAAAATCCACTCAAGTGGAAGAAAGAACAGAATAAGAATAACCTACTAAAGGCGATTCATGTGCGTCAAAGCAGCAGTGTTACTTGGTTTAGAACAGAATGATAATGCTGTGTTTCTGTCGTTGGCAGTTTACTACCTTTTCAAGCTGTCTATGGTGGGTTTTTTTATATACAAAAGAAAGCATTTTGAAGGTCAAGGATCATCTCCCAAGGGGTCAGGAATAAGAAACCAAAAAATACTGTCAAAGGTTTCTTTTATTTTCCTTTCATTTTCCCCCCAAAACATAGCACACACCTCAGATCAATGACACAACAAGCTACTTAAGTGTTGCCAAACTCTGTGTGTGGGTAAAAAGGAAAAAAAAAACCAGCCACCTCTACTCTGGGTATCTGTCAAGGTTAGCAAAAATCTATTTCTGGTTACAACCTCCTATCAGTTGGAATGTGTGAACTTTGTGTTTATTGGTCAGTTATCGACTCTGTTCATATATAAAGAATGCCTATATTTAAAGACTCCACTTCTCTTATCTTTTGTTTCCTATTATTCCTATAACCGTCATATCACAGAAACATGCCCTCAAGGTTCATGCTGATCAAATTATCAACACTCTTGGAAGCCTGTACTTTTCAGATGATCTGTTTGGGTTTCTCGTTGCGTTGCTACCTTATGAGAAAGTTGTGTGGATATTGGCCTGAGCAGAAGTGAGTGCACATTGAATTTTGCATGTGATGCTGCAGATGCAATGGTATGCAAGACACCAGTCTATCCACATTGGCTTTTGTTAGTGGCATATTCTAATCAATTGCTCAGTGCAAATGATTTCATCAAGTGCCAGTATAATACTACTAGTGCTGCCAGATCAGGACTAACCCCAGCCATGAGTTTGCAGAGCCAGAACCCAAGACCCAAGGACGATTTTTTATGACATCACAGAGGGTGAACCCTGGTGAGGTTACAAAGCTGGCGATACAAGGGGCAAGTATGATGATATCATTAAGCATGGTACATTTTGCACATTCAGAAGATGATGACCTACAAACCACTCTAAACATCTTTGCTGAAGCATAGGAGAAGCACAGTCCCTCATTGAACGTGAAAACCAAAGTGCTTTTCCAGCAGTCACCCGCCAATCCCTCTGCAATACCAGAAATACAGCTTGATGCTGTAACATTAGAAAATGTTAATCATTTCCACTATCTTGGCAGCCACCTCTTGACAAAAGTCAACATTGAAACTAAAATACAGTGTAGTATTTTTCCAAATGAAGCACAGAGTGTTTGAGGACCGGGACATCTGTAGGGATACCAAGGTGCTTGTTTATAAAACTATTGTCCTCCCAACCCTGTTATATGCTGCAAAATGTGGACAATCTACAGACATCACATTCAACTCCTGAAACGAGTCCATCAGTGTTGCCTCCAAAAAATCCTGCAAATCTTTTGGGAAAACAGACAGATGAATGTCGGCGTGCTGAAAGAAGCAAAGACCACCAGCACTGAAGTGATGTTTCTATGCTATCAACTTTGCTGGACTGGCTACATTGTACTGTACTTCCAACTCGAGAACAGGAAGTGTAATGTTGCTGGACAGGAAAAGAGAGTTAAAGTGTAAAATGCCTGGGGCCAGAAATGTTTTGATGTCAGTCTTTTTCTGCATTTCAGAATTCAAGATTTTCCATAAACATGCATAGTTATACATATATATCCTGGAAAGGGGACCCAAGTCTAAACACAAAAGTGCCGTATGCTTCATGTACACCTTATTACAAATATGGCCTGAAGATAATTGTATACACAGTTTAAACAATTTTGTGCATGAAACAAAGTTTATGTTCATTGGTTCTTCTCACCAAGACCTGAAATATCAGGGCCAAAACATGAGACGAAAGGTTGATTCCTTGTAATAGCACAAGGGGAGGGTCATAGTGATCTTACAAAGCTGATGTAACAAGGAATGCTATTAAGCATGCCATTTAAATAAAAATAACATCACCATATATAACAAATAACAAAAAGGCACACATACTTTTCACGCCAGTGTTTTTTGTTCTGAGATTCTTCCCCAGACTTCTGAGGACCATAGGAGAGGACTAGCTCCCCTAATTGTCACCCCAAAAAGAGTCCTACAGCAGAAAAATGATACATAGTATTTGTTTTCATTTTCTTCCTGGTACATTTTAAAAAAATTATTGTATCAGGTGCGAGCCAAGGGTACAGTTGTAATATATTTTTAAAAAACACAAAGTTTAGAAACTTGGCGTTATATTGAATGTCCTTTCACCAGTAGCTGGCCACTTGGAGTGCCTCTGGTGTTGATATAAGGTCCCCCATTGTGCATGTGGCAGGGCTCAGGTTGCGCTAAAATAGATGGTCTGTGGTTTGCTCTTCTCCACATTCACATGTCATGGACTTCACTTTGTGACCCCATTTCTTAAGGTTGGCTCTGTATCTTGTGGTGCCAGAGAGCAGTCTGTACAGTGCCTTCCAAGTTGCCCAGTCTTCTGTGTGCTCAGGAGGGAGTCTCTCATTTGGTATCAACCATTGATTGAAGTTCTGGGTATTTTCCTGCTACTTTTGGACTCTTGCTTGCTGAGGTATTCCTGCAAGTATCTCTGTAGGTCTTAGATTTCTTGATTTAAGGCCTTGGCGTGCTGGCTGATGTCCGAACAGGGGATGGGCCGGAGATGAATGGCTGACCCAGATTACTTGTCCGAATGTATCTCCTGCTATGAACCATCATGAAGCTTAAGGTCGCCAGGAGAGGCCCTGCTCTCGATCCCACCCCTCTTGCAAATGCGGTTGGTGGGGAGGAGAGACAGGGCCTTCTCGGCAGTGGCCCCCGTCTGTGGAACTCCCTCACTAAGGACATCAGGTTGGCCACCTCCCTCCTGTCCTTTAGAAGACAAGTGAAGACCTGGCTCTGGGGCCAGGCGTTTGGCTAGATAATAGTGACAATAGGAAAAGGAATTTTGGGCTTGCGATATTGGATTTCCCGGCTTGATGTTTGGTTTTTACTGGCATGCTAATATTATTGTTAAATGAATTTATTGGATGATTTGTAAATGTTTTAAAATGTTTTAACTGTTTTAACTGTTATTCTTATGATGTATATCTTGTAAGCATTGCTGATGCCTATGTGAGGCCGCCCTGAGTCCCCCTTGTGGGAAGAAGGGCGGGATAGAAGAGTATGAAATAAATAAATAAATGTCACTGCCTTGGTCCTTTCATTATTGGCTGCTACTTCCCGGCATATTTCTCCAGTGGTGTAGGGTGCAGACATCCTGTGATAATGCGGCACGTCTCATTAAGACATCTACTGTTTTAGCATGGTAAGATGTGTTCCACACTGGGCATGCATACTCAGAAACAGAGTAGCAAAGCACAAGGACAGATGTCCTTTTATGACAGCATTACATTTCTCTACTGGGAAAATACTAGTGGACAAAGCTATATCTTCTAAGGCACCTGTCTCCATAGAAGGATGCCACTGTGGAGAAAACCTTACTCCATTCCTCAGAAAAGTTCAGTTGTGCATAGAGAGAAGAATCCAGAGGAGGTCTTTCTGTTTCATTTTAATAGCTGGCTTGGGCCATGTAAAATCTAATTATCTTTAGCAGGTTTTAAGTTAGAAGTAAGTCTTGGAATCAGGCCAACTGCATCCAGGAGAAATACCTCAGAAGAAAAGTAGAATGTAATCTCGAATGAGTTCCTGAGCATTATATTTTCATCATGTATCAGCCATTTCCCAGTAATGACAACCTTCCCAAGACTTCTTTTTAATTCCTTTTGACATTGGATGGCTTTAGCACATGATGATATAGTTATGGAATCTAATTATTTCAATATTAATTTATTACTGTCATTTAGGTGGAAAGTTAATTATTACTCAAGCAGATAACCATGTGGCTGTCATAACTTTTAAGAACTAATTTCAATTTGAACTTGGCATCAATATAAACATGACAATAGCATTTTGCCATTACATATTGTAATCATGTATTTTTCTTTTTGTCATGAGAACTGACAGAATATGATTCATTGCCATAGCTTTGATAAACACATGTGCATAACAATAAGGATTGATAATAATATTAGCATACATAATATTGTCTACATTAGATCTGTCATCATTAATAACCAAGACTCTCCATATGTCTATAATTGTTTTCATTAATACACATTTATGATTACTGTTAAACTTGTGTGCCAAACCCCTTTTATTATGCAAATGAGGAATATAGCAGATATTCAAAGGCAGTAGCTTCCAATACATCACTTTTATCTTTTAATACATCTTATAAATGCCTAGTTGGTTAAAAACTTAGCCCTATTAATTAAATTTGGCTTTGCACTGCTGAACCCAAAATGATCCTGTTTCCACCAAGCCAATGGCTATATATCCCCCTGATTTATCTTTATAATATCTCTCAGCAAAAGCCACACAGAAAGAGCATCCATCTTAGATGGCAAGTAATGAAATGAAGGAAATGTACATCCAAACACAAAATCCACTCTGTCTCTTTGACACTTACCCACCATTTGGTACATTGAAATGGTCATAAAGGCCTTTCCAAATGACACTTAGGAGTTAGGAGGTATGTGGCTGATTTAACTCTTTACTAAAGTTTTCCACACACATTTATTGTTTTCAGTTAGAAACTTAACCAATTATTTTAATTTTTTGTGAAAAAAGTGAGTTTTTTTCTTTACAGTGCAGCCATTTAAAACCAGAGCAAAGAAAACAATGTCACTCACATCACAAACCTCCAGAGCAACAAAGATGTTGACTTGTGATGAAATCTAAACCGATGATATTGTGGCCCCGAAGAGAGGTCTTCATAGGCTGTACATGTTACGTTGACCTGAATCATCAAAGATATCATTCACTTTACATCAGAGTGTAATCTGCTGGATTTTATTCCTGTTAAACAAACAAGAAATGGTGCCAAAAAATCCAGCAAAGGAATTAGGACAACTATTATCTCAAGTATAAAACACAAATGTCAGAGGACTATTGTGGGCTCTGTAATCCCAAAGTCAAATAATATTATCCCTGCACTTTAGCAAACATGACGGTTTCCCATTTCCTTCTCTCTAGATGGAAAATGCTCCTGCAAGTAAATCCTATGCCTAAATTTACATGTGTGAAGATGGGTGATGGGGTGAGGAAGTGGCAACTATGCTTATTCACAGATTCCTTCCTGTACAACAGCATAATTTCAAAAGAAGGAGAATACAAAAACTCAATTAGAAATGTGAAGACTGTGTTATAGAGTGTCTCCTCTAAAATGATAGCAGCTAAATGTTTTACTCTTATTTTTGCATGCCATCCACTAAACTGGGGTGTGGGGAGGATATTTTGCAGAGAACCAAGACTGGTGGTAGCTGGTGACCTTGATGGAGTGGAGCAATAATCACTATGAGCTTTAAGGCTCGGCTATACTATTTTTTTTTTTAAAAAAAACACCACCTGAATTCACTTTGAATTCACTGTTGCCAATATACACAATGTGTGCCAACCTCCAGTGAATATCCTGTGGTCCCCTCCACCAGTCCAACTTTCTTCTGCTTTAAGCAATGTTGGGGAATACTAGGACTTCACAATTTGTCAGGAGTTGGATTGGGTTCCTTTAGGTCTGATCCCCTGTCTAGACAGGTACAGCTGCCACCATTCTTTTTCTGCACTGATCAGCACAGGAGAATGGCTCATCCTCATGTCACCACTATGGCACCCCACCATCATAGTCATGTCTGCTGATATCAGAATGGAGTGCTCCTGCAACTAGTAAGAAGAAAGGGTTCATTCTACCCCCTCTTTGTTGACTATGTAGGTGCCGTATTCAGGCATCAGCAGAAAACAGGTGATAACTAGGTACTTGTGGTAAGCTCCCTAGCAGGTAGGAAGTGAAGCAAAATGTAGACAAGGGAACACGCCAGAGAAAATTACACAGTTTGGCTAATCATCAAGTCCATGGAGAGAAATGGTATCTGGTAACTGTTCCAGTAAACCAGCATCTGCACTTATGCAAATGCTGCAGGATGACAGTTTACACCGGCATAGGATCTTTGCTGTGTCTACATGGCATAACTTCACAGATAATCCTTCACACATCACCAGTGGATTGGTTTTGGGGCTTGCCTTATTATTTTTCCACATTGAACATAACATAAGAGAAAATGATAGTTTTCCAAATTCGTTTAGTACTTTTCTTCAGCATCCCTTTTTTCTTTTAGTAATCCTTTCACATGCTTGTTGTTCTAGACCTCATACCGGCTCTCTGGCACTTTTACTATTCTGGACACATTAAAAATATTTGTTTGATCTTGCTTTTGAAATTCCTCCACTATTTGTCTTCTCACCAACTCATATTTATTCTGCAAGTGTCTGTGCTCTTTTTATTTTCCTTTGAGGGCAGCACTTCCGTTATTGAAAGGAAGCCTTGCTGATTATGGTATATATATGATCGTTTGATTTTTTTTTTTAAAAAAAAAAAACCTATGGCATTCTCTGAGAGTTATTCATCATCTAACTGATTGCAAGTGTACCTCAGTAATATGCAGAGGTCAATATAATAAGGCTCTTTTGCATGATGTATCTGAGCTTTTCTTATAATAGTTTTAAATAACCTGCCAGTTTGTTTCCTGTCACAATTCAAAGTGCTGGTCATGACCTTTAAAGCCTATATGACTCAGGTCCAGACTATTTGGCTAACCATATCTTCTTATATAAACCTGCCTAGGCCCTGAGATCTTCAGGAGAGGCCCTTGTCTTGGTTCCACTTCCATCGTAAGCATGGTTGGTGGAAATGAGAGAGTGGGCCTTCCTTCTCAGTGGCTGCCCTTCAGCTCTGGAGCTCCCTGCCTAGGGAAGCCAGAATGGCCTCTTCCCTGCTTTCAGTGTCTTAATTGCAGGCTTAAACCTTTTTATTCAGGTAAACTTTTAAAAAAATGGTTAAGGTCAAGTCAGGGAGAACTGTGATTTTAGATTTTAACATGTTTTTAATCAGTTTTATGCATTTTAATTGCTGTTTTAAATACCATTGATGTTTAATTGTGTTTTACTGTTTGTATATCTATAGATTTTTAATTGTATTGAAATTCTTTTAATATACTGTAAGTCACTTCAAGTTTTCTTTGTGGAGAGAAAAAGCGGGGTATAAATAAACATAATAATTCAAGTTTATAAAAAGATCTGTCCTTTTTGATTCTCTCTCCACCAACTTGACTAAACTCCACCAAAGGACCAGAGTAGCATGGTTCCTTACAGCAGCAAATATTGTTATTTATATCCAAATCCTGATCTTGCAGACTTAGGACTGTGGCCTCCTTGATTGAGTCTATCCATCTGGAATGTGGTTTTGCTCTTTTCTTGCTGCTTTGTACCTTACTAAACATTATTGCCTTATCTAATGAGTCATGTCTTCTCAGAAATCCTAAGCAGAAATCCAGTCTCCATTTAGTCATCTTCTTTCTTAGGGAGAGTACAGATTTGACTTGCTCTTGAACCCATTTATTTATTATTATTATTTGACAATCCAAGTTATCCAGTTAAGCCTTAAGTGAGTTGATTCTCTTCCTATCAGCTTTTCCATTTCCTGCTTTCACAGATGTATAGAGAAATCTAGAGAACACCTTTTAAGCTGTTATTCTTCCACTTTTAATTGTAGAAATGGGGAGAAATATCCATGTGAAATTGTAATCAGATGGCTTTAGATATTATTATTATTATTATTATTATTATTTATTTCGATTTGATAAACTGCCCTTCCCGAGGCTCAGGGTGGTTTACAACATATAAAACAGCATATAAAACAGCATATAAAACACATGGTTAAAACACATAAAATTACATCTTAAAACGGTCACATAAAATCATAGCCAGACATAGCTGGTACATGGAGAATGGTAGTGGTATGGCAGGATGGCAGTGTTAATAGGCGCTGTCAGACATCGAACGCCTGTCTAAACAGCCAGGTCTTGCAGGATAAACCATCAGGTCCTGGAAGGCTCGTGTCTCCGGTGGCAGCGGTTCCATAGAACGCCACTAAAATTACATCTTAAAGCCTGCAGGACTTCATACCGGGACTTCAAAATGAGCCCCTCTGAGCGCAGTGACATATGGGGTAAGCAGCTCCTTCAGGTACATGGAAACCATATAAGGCCTTGAAAGTCAAAACTAACACCTTGAAGGAGGAATTCAATGGACAACCAGTGCAGTTGGCAAGTGTTATATGTGCCGTTCTTGGGGCTCCTAGCAGCAAGTGAGCTGCCGCGTTCTGCACCAGTTTAACACGGATGCGACTAAAGGCAGGCCAATGTACAGGTCAGTTCAAGCCTCGAGATGACCGTGGCTTGGATCACCGTGGCCAGGTCGACGGGAGAGATAGGGAGCCAGGCGGTCCAGATGGTAAAAGGCTGTCTTGCAGGCACAAGCAATCTGTGCCTCCATAGACAGCTCGGGTCCAGCTGGACCCCCAAGCTCTTTACTGAGGACTGCGGGCATAGTGCCATGCCGTCAAACGTCGGCAGCTGGATCTCCCCCCCCCCCTCGGGCGGCCTAGACACAAGATCTCTGTCTTTGCTGGGTTCACCTTCAACTTACTGGCTCGCAGCCATCCAGTTATGGCTTCTAGGCAGAGTTGGAAATTATCGGGTACAGATTCCGCCCCGGGGTCCATCCTCAGAACGGGCTGGGTGTCATCAGCATACTGATGACATTCCAGCCCAAAACTCTGCACCAATTGGGTGAGTGGTTGCATGTAGATGTTAAATAACAGCAGGGAGAGGATGACCCCCTGAGGGATCCCGCAGTGTAAGGCGGAGCCCTCGGAGACCACCCCTCCCCACTTCACTCGCTGCAGGCGGGTTTGGAGGAAGGAGGACAGCCAGTTGAGAGCTGTCCCCCTCACCCCCGCCACCGCCAGGCGGTGTGTCAAAAGTTGGTAATCGACAGTATCAAATGCTGCCGTGAGGTCCAATAACACAAGCAGCACTGATCCGCCTCGGTCCAAGTGGCAACGGAGTAGGTCTGTGATGGAGACCAGGACGGTCTCTGTCCCATGGCCAGAACGGAAGCCGGACTGGAAGGGGTCTAGCCAGGTTACATCATCCAAGAAAGCCTGCAGCTGCTCCATTGCTGCCCTCTCAATTACCTTGCCCAGGTACGGTAAGTTGGACACTGGGCGGTAATTGGAGGGAGCCGTGGGGTCTAACCCTGGCTTCTTCAGCAATGGAGTTACCACTGCCTCTTTTAACTCCTCTGGAAAGGCTCCTTGCTCAAGGGAGCAGTTGACTATATTCAACAGAGGGCCACGTAACCCCTCCACGCAAGATCGAATCAGCGTGGAGGAGCAAGGGTCGAGGGAGCAGGCGGTAGGTCGAAGAGCTGCGACTATCTTGTCAACATCCTCTGCATCCAGTGGTCGAAACCGGTTGAAGGTGGATCTGGCGGAGGGCCACGGAGTATCAAGCTCCTGTACTGTATCAACTCTGGCGGGCAGGTCCCAACGGAGCGTCGCAATCTTGTCTGCAAAATGACTCTGGAAAGCCTCGGCGGTAAGAGCCTGATCATCATTATTTGGGATGGTAGGGACCATCGTGAGCTGCCGAATGATCTTGAACAATTGGGCCGGGCGTGAGTCTGCAGACACTATCAAGGAAGCATAATGGGAATTTTTCACTTCCTTGATAGCATGCTCATAAGCTTCCATAAAGAGCTTATAAGTTGATTCACGGAGCTTCCTCCACACGCGCTCTAGCCGTCTCTTCTCCCGCTTCATGGTTCTTAGGTCTTCTGTGAACCACGGGGAACGGCCCTTGTGGGGTTGGAGAGGGCGTTTAGGGGCAATCTCATCGAGAGCGGTGGATAACTTGCTGTTCCAGGTGGTAACTAGCTCCTCAAGCAAAACGCTGACAGGCTTCAGGTCCCTCAGGGCATTCAGGAACCTGTTTGGTTCCATAAGTCCCTTCGGGCAAACCCAAATCGGTTCGGCACCCTTGCCGGGGGGGGGTGGTGGTGGTAACTCAACCTGGACTCTTAGAGCACAGTGATCCGATCATGGCACCTCGATTACAGAGGCGACGGACACTTGGACACCCGCAGAGAAAATTAGATTGAGGGTGTGTCCAGCCCGATGTGTGGGGCCCGAGTTTGTGAGGGAGAGGCCTAGTGCCGCCATGGTCGACACTTGGTCCCCTGCTGCAGATGGAAGGGAGGCTGTGTCAGCGTGGACATTGAAGTCCCCCAGCACCACAAGTCTAGGGAGCCTCAATGCCCACTCAGCCACAGTCTCCAACAGCAGGGAGAGACTCCTTGCTGGTGCGCTAGGTGCTCGGTACACCAGCAAGAAGGCTACACTCTCCGGGGCTCCCCACATCAGGCCAACACTTTCAATCCCATCTGTTTCCAGTGCAGGGACCGCTCTAAGATGTAACAGCTCACGGGAGAGAATGGCCACTCCTCCTCCCCGCCCCCCGTTCCTATTCTGGTGAGTAACAACACCCTAACTTGAGAAATTATGAGTGTTCATACAAGCAGTAAAATGTTCTTGCATGGCCCAAGTCCTTAAGCTTTTCTAATGTCAAACAAAACAAACACATTATCCAAACTTGTAAAAATATAAGTGGTTTTCTGCTATTGGTGCTTAATCAGAAACCACTTGACTGGCAGATTGAGGCTTCACAACATTGTGGGAGAAGCTTCTTTCCCTGTAGCTTGGAGTACATTAGCTACATCAGACATACTTCATCACACTAGAGAATAAATCCACTTAAAATCAGGATTCTGCCTCCTGCAGAATTTTGGGGTTTGTAGTTTAGTGAGGCTGTAAAACTACAAACCTCAGTATTCTACGGGAGGCAGCAACCGCATTTAAAGTAGACTCATTCTCTAGTGTGATGAGTCACATAGTTGAAAATATTTGAAGATTAGAGAAAGCTGACTGAGCACTACTGAAAGAAATGTCACTCTTCTCACTGTTTTTGTAAATATAGCCCATGACTATACATGACATCACAGAGCATTATTCTCCAAAAACAATCTGTGCAGCTTCATTTTTGTTCCCACACATTTTTCTTATTTTTGTCATGTGCCTCATAACCATTTGGTGGTCAGGGAAGGGCAGGGGCAAACTGCAATTCTAATAGACATCAGGCTTCTGGAGCTCCAGTGCCAACAAAATCCCAGCTGTGTTGTCAAAGGCTTTCATGGCCAGAATCTCTGGGTTGCTGCGAGTTTTCCAGGCTGTATAACCATGTTCCAGATGCATTCTCTCCTGAATGTAATCCCAGCTATTACATTCAATGATAACTGTATCCTGCAGGTACCAATTTCCTCTTTTCTAAAATTTCTGAAGAACTTTAAGGTTTATTTAGGGGCCATTTGACAAATTCAAGGTTTGGATGTCATGCTATGAACTGAAGTTACCTACATCTCTAGATTAATGTTTGTGTTGAAATGTGGTTTTATATCAGTTTTCATACTTCCCTCATTTCCTTATATAATTTTCAGCTCAAAAGCAGAGCAGCAGCCCATTAAATATAATTTCATGCATATATTTTATATATATAGAAGCATTGTATTGAGGAAGAAATAAATTTCCAAATATGCAGATTTATGTGGAAAGAGGATGCTACAGGGAAAGGGCACACACACCTGCAGCTCCTGTCTCCTCTAGAGTAGAAACAGTTTTGACGAAGCATTAAACCCGGTCTCCTCTGCACACAGATGGGGAAAAAATCACACAAAGAGTGGTGCCTTGAGGCTTTTAATCCAGGTCTTAAAGAAGGATATAAGGACAAACACAATGCCTAAAATCACAGGAAGGGGAGCCTGTGGGAAAGCCCTCCCCCATTGCCACCAATTGGCCAGATAGAAAACAAACCATTCGGCTTCCTGGATTGAAAATGGATTTCTGTCCTCCTAAATTTGGGAGGTTCCCAAAAAAAGGATTGGGATCATCATTGAGATCCCGGACATTGAAATGAATCGTGGTTTACCTGGATTGCACAAGCCTATCAATGACTGCATTTTCCCCATACTTTGACTAGTACTTCCTTCTCTTCCCCTCTGTTTGTTGGTAGTTAATACCATTGCCAGAGGTTACAAGCAAGAATAAGATAGTTATACACAGTGGTTGAGAAATACTGTATTTATTCCTAGCATAAGAAGCAATTTTGCGATGGCAAGCTGGGTGCCCACCCCACTGACATTTTCAGGGCTGAAGCACCAGGTGGGGATTTTCCGCACTTTCCTCCAGACAGGAACCAGCTTTACTACTCACTAGGAAAACAATTAGGATCAATACAAGTAGATCCAGACAGCATTTCAAGACATGGATATGTCCCAAAATAGCTTTCTTGATCTTGTGTAAGGAGAAAGATGGTGTATAAATTTAATTAATTAATAAATAACCACGATTGACTACTGAAGCATCAGATGAGAGTACCTATGTTGCAAAGTCTGATAACCTCTTTGGTTTGAGTGTTAGAATGCTGAGTTTGCTGAATATTTTTATTACAGAGAAAGCAAAGGATGAAGGTGAAAAGGTGACAGCACTTTTGCTGTAAGGAAAAATTAAAGGCCTCCACAATCACCCAGTTTTCTCATGCTGAATCTAAATTCTCTTCAGATATGCTATGAATATGCTGGGAGCAGACATACACATCCTGTCCCTTCTATTGTCACTTATCCTTATTCTCTACTCATGGACAGTGTCCATTCTGAAACAGAGATCTTTCAGGTTTGAATTGTGAGTTGGAACCTTGTGAGTTGAAACCCTAAAAACCACACAGAACCTCCCTAAAAAGGGGGGGGGGGAGGGGGGTGTCTCTGCTTCAAATCAATCATCTTCCAAACAAACAGGATGACATAAATGGAGATAGGAGCAGTGCTATTGTGTTTCCTTTCCTTGGGTGTTTTCATTACATACTTTATTACTCCTGAATACAGAGAATCTCAAATTAGCATGGGAAAAGTCTCAAGGGACTCATCAATGTAGAGAAAGCTACAATATCAAAGAAGTGCAAAATATAATTTCATATAAAACCCTATATGTCAGGTTATTTGAAGAACCATATTTCCACTTAAAGTGTCAAAATCATCTAGAGAGGCCCAATACATCCTTGGACTTGCTTGTTGGGAACAAGGGACAGGGACTTCTTGGTGGCTTCTCTCAACATTTGGAACTCTCTTCCTGGAGAGGCCAGGATGGCTTTGTCCTTGCTCTCCTTCCTTATTTTTATGCTGCCATGTTATTACAATCTGATTTGGAGTTTTAATGTTGTGTGGTACTGTGTTTAAAGTGTGTATATAGTCTTTAATGAATTTTGATGTTTAATGTTTTAACTGTATGCATTGTTCAGCTGCTTTATCTGCATTTATATTTCATTAATGTTTTTGTATAGTTTTAAATTTGTATTGTTTTGAATATATTGTTAATTACATTGAGTCTATTATTGAAAGAAAACAGGAAATAAAATTACCAATAATATTAATAATAATACATTGTTGTTGTTGTTGCTGTTGTTGTGGTTATAGGTGTGTCTTTTTGAGTCAAACTTATGATTAACATTACATGGCTTTCTGGGAAGCATTTGTTCAGAGGGAGTTTGCCTTTACCTTTCTTTGGGGCTGAGAAAGTGTGATTTGCCCAAGGCCACCCAGTGGTTTACACGGCTAAGTGGGGATTCAAATCATAGTATCCAGAGTTGTCGTCCAATACTAAAAAACCTAAACCACAACTGCTCACAGAATATTTCACTCTGGACCTAAATATGAAGTGGAGTTAGTGGTTTCAAAGAAACAAAAGATGTACATTATTTTTCTTTAGCAAGCACATTCCAAGCAGATCTGCTTGAATGTTTATTGATCTGTGGCACTCATTTTCAAATGAAAAAAAACACAAAACCCCATCTGAACATTGGTAATAGATGTAAGATCATTTCAAAAATGATGTCCCACAAAGAAATATGAGTGTCAGATTAGTACAGTTAATATCCTTGCTCCAAAAGGAAACATAAACCTTTAGAACAGTAGTTTGCAACCTGTAGGTCCCCAGGTATTTTGGCCTACAACTCCCAGAAATCCCAGGCAGTTTACCAGCTGTTAGGATTTCTGGGAGTTGAAGGCCAAAGCATCTGGGGACCCACAAGTTGAGAACCACTGATTTAGAATAACAGAACATGTGTAATGGAGGGAAGCCTCCATGTCCTATTCCATGCATGTCCTGATATATATTGCCTAGCAAACTGGCTAGTCCCAACTAACATAACATGTGGGTATATCCCATTGATTCAATAGGTGTACAGCAAGATTTAGGCCAATATATAGCTTCTCAGTCCACTTCAGCCAATAACTATAAAGGCATATGTCTTTTCCAGTATAATTCTGCCTGTTTAAATGAGTGGAGACAATAATAAAGAGCTGATGCAAGAGTAAAATGGCTTAGACTAGGGATGAGAATGCCAGCATTCCTCACTATTGGAAACAATAGGGCTCCCCTCTTCTATATTAGATCATGTGCCATGAAATAACTGATTGAGAACCAAGTAGGAACTCATCACAAGTCCTGAGCAAGTGGTTCTTAACCAATAAAGCTGTAACTGTTAAGATTTCCAGAATTTTTTTCCACTGGTGATGTAAGCTGGAGCTTCTAACAACACCTGGAAGACATCTAAGCCACCTTGAGTCACCTTTGGGCTGAGATACCATGGATACCAAGGGAATCAGTAGTTACTGAAATGGACATCCAAGTGCCACCTCTGTGTTGATGGAGGCAGGCAGGATTTTCCCCGGGTACTGGTTGTGGGGGGTCGGGAGCAGGTGAGGGTTTTGCCCTCCTTTCTGCTAGAGATCCCTGTGTACAACTGGTGGGCCACTGTGTGACACAGAATGCTGGACTAGATGGGCTGAGGCCCGATTCAGCATGGCTCTTCTTATGTTCTTAAAGGCAGGATAGAACTACTGTAACAAAATCTAACAACAGAGCTGAAAAATATGGGCGTAAGCTCTTCCTGTCATATGGGATTAATTTTGTGCCCCCCCCATCTCTTCCTTGTAGGGAAGCCATGAACTATAGTTTATACTGAAAACCCAGTCAGCTTGTTTAATTGTCAGGAATTCTGGGATTTGATGTTTAAAACACCTGGAGGACCAAAGGTTGGGAACCACTGCTCTGAAACCTGATAAATAGTCCAACGAACTCTCTTACTGTGCATTATAGCAAGGCATTTAGATATGAAGTGACTATCAAGGACTTAGATAAATATTTTCTCACACTATATTATTTATTGATAAAATATTCATATCCTGCCCTATATATAAATAACTTAGGATGAGCTGCAGGCAATGGAACCATTGAGACAATGTAAAATCATAGAATAATTTAAAACCATTTAAAATGCTTATAAAACTATTTAGGGCAATTAAAAAACATTGTAAACAATTTTAATGCATGTAAAGAGATAAAAGTACACAGAGTAACTAGGATACGGTTTATAGGCTTTAATGATGCTTTAGTGAAGAAACATGTTTGAAAACATGGCATTGTTGACAACTGGATTGCTAAGAGGATGACATTTATAAGGTTATCACCCAAATAAGAATTCTGTCCCCATATTTCTGGCATTGCAGTAGGTTATAACGTTAATTTAGCATTTAGAAATCCAGTATGGGCAGCCAAAGCAAAGCATCAGACAAAGACCAAGGGAATGTGAACACAGAAAATATGACTTCTAGGTAGAAAACATTTTCAACATTGAACTGTTAAAATGTTCAAAATTTGGAGAAACTTTGGTAAGGGCAATAAAATTTATGGGGCAAGAGGGCAAAGCCATAATGTCCCTCCCCTAGCTGTACTGCCATTATCACAACTGCAGACAAGAGTGCTTTAGTAAGTTAGTACAGTACATTAAACAGTTTGAGAAAATATCTATGGAAAGAAAATTTTATTACAGTTTGAGAAGCTAACCAGGCAAGGACATAAGTGAAGATAAAGAAACCCAGCAAAATACTTTTTGAGACAGTTTTGCTAAGTTAGCCAATACATGTCAATAAGGAACCATCCAGCTCACTTAGTTGTTTAGTTGTTTTTCTCCCATTCAGATGCGCTGTAGGCTATACTTTTTTCTGCAACAGTGCATTGAGTTCATTTCTGGTGTTCTTCGATGCAACTGTCTTCAATATTTTGATCTTTTTCAACTAACAACTTCATTTTCTGGTTTGACTTACATACAGCCTGTTGACAAGTCCACTCGGCCTTTTAGCCAATCAGATGTAGAAGTATGGTTAAATTCCTATTTCCCTAGGCTGAATCTTTGAACTCCTGCAAGATCATTTCCATCCTTAATTGTTAAGTTCCTGGGATGAACTTGTGACCTTCTTATGAGCTCATTTCCCTTCTTAAATGCTACATTCCTGGACTGAACAATTAACTGTTCTGTTCTGATCCCTTTTTATGACCCTAACAGCCAAACACACAATGGTTGAGAGTTTTATTCCTTCATATCTCTATATAAGTTTATGTTAGAACTGAATAAAAATTACTTTATCACCACATTCAACAGTCCCCAAATTTCTAGCATTTACTCAGTGAATGAAAACTTTTTCTCTAATGTCAGTCATTGTAGTTCAGAACCCCATTCCACATGTGTATAGGATTCCTGACTTATCCCAATGCAAAAAGTTATTACACTGATATAAGGCAGAACAGCTCTTTCTTCTCAATTCATAGTGTTCATAGAGGATTTTTTTGCATTTGGGGAACTTATTTATGAAAATTTTGTTTCCATAAAACCATTGGGTTTGGTTTTTTTGCATAATCTAGAATTAACACAAACTTTAAAAAAATAGTCTTAAAAGACAAAAAAATCTCATGGAGGTTAATGGTTTTTCAGCAGGATGTATCAATGTATCAGGATAGTGTTTGTCATTGAGAATGAGAAAATTGACAAAATTTATTTGCAGAATCGAATGACTGCCTGGGAAGATGTACTTGTTCTGCATTGGAAAAACTACTTTGTAGTACTACAATTTCCAGAATGCCCCAGTTAGAATGTATTTCACAAAGGTAATAATTGCAAGCTCTGTTAGGACTTTAAAGACTTAAAGCCACTTGTGACATGACATTTAGCAATCTTGGAGCTTCTGTGATATATTGTTACTTATGTTGTCTGAGACTGAAAGGAGCCCTATGCCAGGAGGCACTCTTCTGCTGTTGTCATGTATCTGCAGTTGATGGTGGTTGGTGGTGGCATGTCTAGCAGTTGGTGATGGAAGGGTTAGTTCTAAAGGGTTGAGTAATTTGTAAGTAAGAGTTTATGGGTGAAAGCAAATAAAGGTGGAGGCATACAAGAGATAAATTGCAGCTGGGTGTTCTTGGATATAAGGAGCTAACCTTGGGACTGATCTTCGGGAGAAAAAATGGTCTTATCTTGGTGGTAGATGCTGCTGGTTTTCCCTGAGGTTTGTGATTTTTTGGTATCCTGAACTCTGGAACACTGGAACCTTGAATCTCTGGACTAGACCCTTTGACTATGGTGTAGCATTTGCTATCAATTTTTGTTTTATATTCTGTGGCTGAGTGTTATCTTTATGTTTTATATTCTGGACTATTAAAACAGTCAGAAAGTAAGTGCTGCTTTAATTAAACTGTTTGATACAAACTCTGTGTTTGTTTGGTTCACCTCTGCCTGCACTGACAGAGCACCGGCATCGTGACAGCTGTTACTATGACTGTTCATACACAGTCATCTCAAGGAGCTGTGGTGGCACAATGAGTTAAACCCTTGTGCCAGCTGAACTGCTGACCTGAAGGTTGGCAGTTTGAATCTGTGAGATATGGTGAGCTTCCGTCTGTCAGCCTCAGGGACATGAGAAAAGCCTCCCACAGGATGGTAACACATCCAGGAATCCCCTGGACAACATCTCTGTTGACAGCCAATTCTCTCACACTAGAAGTGACTTGCAGTTTCTCAAGACACTTCTGACACTATAAAAATATCTCAAGGTTGGCATAGACTCAGATTTTTGCAGTGGCCAGCAGCATTTAAATTCAGTACATCATCTGCATCCATTCCTGGAGATCAAAAAGATGCAGAGTAGGGTGTTCTTTGTATAAGTCACAAAAGCAAAAGGAGGGGTTCTTGCGATCAAACACAATGGTTTATTAAAGTATATAATATCATCATCTTCAGGTAATCCAAATATTCACAAGTAAAGTGGAACGTGGGCAAATATATGTTGTTGTTGGTAATAAATCCAAAACTTTCCGACCAAGGGAAAGTTGATAAAATTAATCATTCTAATGACCGTACCCGTGCCAATCTTTCTGGCAGGGACATCCAAAGGATCAAAGAGATAGGGAACCATCCCGATATTGTCAACCGCCCCGCAGATAAAGGGGGAGCCTTGGTCCTTCTCAGAAAACAAGATTACCTTCAAAAAGCCTACAGGCAACTATCTAACCTTACCTTTTACCAACCTATTCCCCTTGACCCCACATCTAATTTTTTGAATATCATTACACACACTGTACAATCTGGGGTTGAACAAGGCTTCATCTCATCCCAACTAGGGAGTTCCCTCATTAACCGCCATCCCTCCATTGCCAATTTCTATCTACTCCCAAAAATTCATAAAAGTTTAACCACACACCCCGGAAGGCCCATCGTGGGGGCCACCAACACATTATTACAACCCCTGGCTGTGTATCTAGACTCCTTTTTGCATCCTTACGTGATTCAATCCCCTGCCTTTATTACGGATACAGGTGACTTCATTGCTAAAATTGATGGTATCCCTGTTAACCCAGAGGACGTTCTTATTACTGCGGATATAACTTCGCTGTATACCAACATTGATTTACCTACAGCCAGGACCATTATTTTCAAACTTCTTGACCTTAGACCCCCACCCCATCACCCCCCCCCCCCACAGCATTTCTAATGGAATTAGTGGATATAGTCTTCGACTATAATTATTTTCGTTTTAAAAAAGATTTTTTTATCCAGAAGGGCGGGGTCAGTATGGGTTTAAGTTTCGCGCCTTCGGTGGCAAATCTGTACATGAGTGACTTAGAACAACAATTTTTATTCCCTGATTTAGATATTACTCTACCCATTAGTCACTACTACAGATATATTGATGACGTCTTCTTCCTCCTTTCGAAGGAAGGAGACCTAAACACCATTAGTGAATACTTTAATTCGTGGGCGGAACTGTCACGACACAGTAGCCAGGCCAGAAATAAGAGTAACAAGAGTTTTATTGTCCACAGTCTTTTAGGTCAAAAAGGCGACCAATAAACAGAAAACACTTCTCAGCAGTGATAAAAACCAAAAATAAGCCTTCTTGGCAAAACCCCACTCAAAAAATCCCACAAAGAAACACAAGTGGTTGTTTAAGCTTTAGCAGAAAACAAACAGGGAAAAAACCAGTTAACAGGAACTTTCGAAGGTCTTCAGCAGAGAAGGAGAGGAGTCAAATTTCCAAACCAGGTTGGGATTGGAGAATCACAGCAGTAGTCCTCAGAATGCATGCAGGAGCCAATCTTGAATCAAGGCAGCGTCTCTCATTCACAGTCAATTTGCAAGAAGACAAACCCCCAGTCAAGCGAAAAGGAGGGGTGGTGGGCAGCAGCTGAATAAAGAAGCATAGCATTTAAACCCACACAAAGAAAAAACCCCTCCTGCTTTTCCCCTTTTGCAGGCTTGTAGCAAGCCAGCTTCCAGCAGCAAAAACAAAACCCCACTCACGTTTCACAGCAAACCTAAAGTTCCAGACACAACACTTTGCCAGCCACAGAAAGCAATCCCTCAGATGCCCTTTATTTATTAATCCTCCATGTCAGATCCGTCCTCACTAGCATACGCCCTACTATGAGCAGCTCCAGGTGTTGCAACTCCCCCGGCTGTGCTCTCTTGATTCTCTCGCCAAACACGCCATCTTCTGTCTTCATTTAACTCACCCCAATCATCTAGATGTCCCGAGGCCCACTCCCTATCATATGAAAACCCCAAAATATGTGCTAGTATCAGAAGTTTCCCCACATACTGCTTGGACCTTGTTTACCAATGCCTCATCCATATCTGTCTCTTTGTCAGAGGAATCTCCCTCACCCTGACTCCCATCCTCCCCCGAAAAACCCAGAAATGATTCTTCGTCAGTTGACTCCGTAAGTATCTGCCGGATTCTTTTACTTTGGAGCACATCTTCCTCACTTTGTTCACGAGTCAACCTCTTTCCCCTCCTGAGGCCAGTACTATCATTGCAAGCAACCCCACCCAAATCCATATCAATGTTTGATGCCGTAGTATCCTCTTCACACAGCCCTGTCCTCCTAGTAGTACCTGAAGTCCCAGACTCAACTACAACAGGAACTGATTACTTTTACGTTCACAGCTGATCCCCACAGCGTTACTTTCTTGGACCTTACTGTGTTCAAACATAATAATACTTTAAAGGTAAAAAACTACACCAAACCCACCAATAGGAACTCCTACCTTCACTACCGGTCTTATCATACCCCTTTCCTTAAAAACAGCCTTCCCTTTTCCCAATTTATTAGATTAAAACGCAATTCATCAACGAATTCGGATTTTGAAACCTCAGCTTCTTCCCTTACTTCCCTTCTTCTTGCTCGGGGATATCCCTGGTCGATACTCCAATCTGCCCTCTATAAAGTTCGCAATACACCCAGATCTGAATTATTTACCCCACATTCGAAACTTCCTCCTGAACGTATCATCTGGCCCCTCACCTACTCACCCCACTCCCATACTATTCGCAAAATAGTACAAAAACATTGGCCCATAGTAGAAATTATTCCTGGCCTGTCCAAGGCGCCCATGATCGCTTATAAGAGAACATCGAATATTCGCCAGCTATTAGTTCACACACGTCCCCGCATTGACACCCCAGGGAATCTTTCCAAACACCACACAGTGGCATGTTTACACTGCTCTATATGCAAACATATCTCTAGACAAACCTCCATCACGGACCTCAAAAACAAACGCACCTTTTTAGTGCGATCTGGGGCCACCTGCCACTCAAAAAATATCATTTATTGTTTAATTTGTGCGTGCTCTAGATATTATATTGATGAATCTGGGCGTGAACTTAGAGTGAGGGTGCAGGAACATCGTTCCAGATTTAGGACTGGCAATGAATCCTCAGCACTATACAGCCACTTTAAACACACGCACCGCTTCGATGACTTTAAGGTGGTAGTTCTCGAACGGATTACTCCATTACCCCATCAAGATGTCAAACTACAGTTGCGCAGACGGGAATACTTCTGGATTAATTCCCTTTGTTCCGAGTTGTCTTTAGGTCTTAATGACCAATTAACCTTTAATGAAATCCTGATGCAATGATACTAATTGTATGTGCTATTCCACCTGTTGTAATTCCCCATTTAAACCGGCCCTTTTCGATGCGCCTTTTCTGGGCGTTTGGATATGCCGGTGGCTGCGTCCACCTCTCTTATGATGAATGTAATCAAGATTTAATATTGGTATGTATCCTTGTCTCAACCAGTGTACTTTTGGGTTTGTTCTTTACGGGGCTCACTAATATGACCGCAATATTGCTCTGACTATTTGCACTATATGTTTTTGTCATAGAACCCCTGGACCAGTGGAAGTCTTATTTACTGTGGAGATCATATTGTTTGTTTGTTTGTTTGGGGTCCGGACGAAGCCTATTTAGGCGAAACGGCAAGGCCTTTTTCTGACCGTCGACCCGCTTTCTTTCCGCCTGTCCCGGATTATTGTTTATCCCTGACTGGATCTGTCCACTGATGTTTCTGAACTTTGGGGACATTTGGTCGGAAAGTTTTTGATTTATTACCAACAACAACATATATTTGCCCACGTTCCACTTTACTTGTGAATATTTGGATTACCTGAAGATGATGATATTATAAACTTTAATAAACCATTGTGTTTGATCGCAAGAACCCCTCCTTTTGCTTTTGTGACTCCATTCCTGGAGATGTCTGATCCTGGCCATTGTGACACTTGCCTTGTTTACATCTTGTTTGGATTATTATAATGTGCTTTAAGAAAATTACTGTGAGCAATTTCTAGTGTGAGGAAAAATTGTGAAATGGATCCTGTTTCTAATTGCCAGACTGCATATCACTTAAAACAGTAGAGAAGCAGGAAAAACTCAGTTTTACTGGAGAATAGATCCCCATCTCTTGCATAAGCTGTTGTCCATTAATCAGGACTGGGAAGGTGGTCAGGTCATTAGATGCAGTTTGACTCCACAGCCAAGATATTAATGTAACTAAATAGAGTGTGTAAAATTCTGATTGTGGTTAAAAGCTTGATTCCATTTTCATATTTACTTTTTATATATTTTTAATTATTGGAATAATTTGAATCATGTCTCCCCAAATTCTAATCCTGGGGGAACATTGTGGTGACATCACTCTAACATATCAAATATTTTTGTAGCTATCATTTTAATCAAGGGGCTCCCAGTTTACCTTCAATCATCCCCATTTTATTCGTGTTAGTCAGTGATGGACTCAAGTGAATTGCCTAAGTAGAAGTCGTGATAAAGAGGAACTTAAACCCATGTCCCTCTGGTCAAATAATATGCAGTACACCACACTAGCTTCTTAGCTGTACTGATTTCTTCCTCTTTAGCTGATTTCAAAATCAGAAGCCACTGCCAGTTATTACATATTTCATAGAGACATTTTAAACCAGACTTTATAAGAATCACTCCCTTACAACACTTTCCTGAACTATTGGGCATAGGTTTTATTGCCTCTGACTTATGCAATTGCCGTTTAAATTATAGCCTTAAATTGAAAGGGCAAAACATTAATAAATATAATTCAGCTGCTATCCAAAAAAAGGAAGTCAATGTCAGAGCATCAATTTCTATACAGAAAATCGAGGGATTTGAGGGAAGTGAATAAATAACTAGAATGACATTTAATTTTGAAATCATACCATTTGTGAATAAAATGATTGAAGTTCTCTCTTAATATGAACAGGAGATGGATCTCTTGTTTGTTCTCAAATTTTCTTCATGTTCTCCAGATTTGTAAATGGCAATCCTTACATTCTACATAGAGATGAGAACAGTTGGAGTATCCCAGGCAGCTGATTTTGTGTATCAAAGAAAGGGCAGCAAAAATTTTACATCACTTCTTTTAGCCAAGGAGAGATATCTTTGGCCCTCTCTGTCTCAAGTGCCAAAATGAGTAATCTCAGTCCACAGGGGGAAAGTGTTTGGGATGTATGCAGGTACAACAGGTAGAGGAGACTGACAATTTTAGTGGAAGTATCCAGTAGATAAGTACCAATGGATTCTGGCCCTATCAAGATAAAACTAGAAAGGTAGGCAGATCAAGTAGACTCAGCAAATATGTAGGAGCTACTCAGTCTGACTGTTATCCAAACCCAAAAGAAATACTAATAGCTAGGTTAGTCATCTGCCCATCTCAGCAAATTCATTTCTGTGGATGTGTCTCCTGTCTCCAGAGAAATGTTATTGCTTCCTGTCTTTTACCAGAAGCATAAAAAACAGGGGTTTTTTAATATATAAAAACGTCTTAGAATCATCAGATATCTAAACTAAAAATGCTTTTGGTAGTTAACTGGGTTCAATTTTTGAATGAATGAATCTTGACCTCACTAAGATCTGAAAATATCATGCAGTTACAATTACAAAGAGCTTCTTCAAAAGGATTTCATCACACATTTATTTTTGGAATTATTCTGGTTCGAAAGGATCTAAAGTTCTTATTTTACCATGTCTTCCACAAAAGTCTAAAGATACGGTAACAAAATTAATACTTGTTGGAAAAATGCATGCACCATCAACAAGAACCAAGGACCAAAAGTACAATAATCCCAAATAAACGGCTCAGGGGAAGTTCTCAGGGGTTCACACGCCTTTACACTAATGCACAGAGTATAGAAAATAAACAAGTTGGACTTCAACTTTTAGCACAACACCACAATTATGATGCCATAGGCATCACTGAAACCTCTGGTGGGATGACATCGAGGGCAAGTGACCATGTGCTCCTGCAGTTTGAGGTACAAACAAAGGCTGAAACTAAGACCCTTCAAACCCACACTTTGAACTTTAGGAGAGCTGACTTCCGTGGACGCAGATACAAAAAGACAAGGGAGTTACGGATGGATGGGAGTTTCTCAAGAGTGAAATACTCAAGGTTGGTAAACAGTGCCAACAAAGAGAAAAAATAGGACAAGTGCAAAAAAGCCAGAAAGGATGTCCAAAGAACTTCTAATTGGGCTATGACTCAAAACAGACATACACAAGAAGTGGAAAAAGGGAGAAATCACCAAAGAAGAATTCAAACAAATAGCCAACTCCTGTAGGAAAAAGGCTAAAGCACAAAATGAGCTCAGGCTTGCCAGGGACATTAAAAACAATAAAAAGGGCTTCTTTGCCTACATCAGGAGAAAAAAGAAGAACAAGGAGGTGATAGGGCCTCTGCGAGGAGAAGATGGGCCAATGCCTTAATGCCTTCTTTGCCTCAGTCTTCTCACAAAAAGAAAGTCATCCTCAACCTCAGCAAGATAGAGTGGATGAGGGATTAGAGGACATCCAACCCCAAATTGGGAAACAAGTAATCCAGGAATACCTGGCCACTCTAAATGAGTTCAAGTCCCCAGGGCCAGATCAACTACACCCACGAGTATTGAAGGAACTAGCGGAAGTCATTTCAGAACCATTGGCAACCATCTTTGAGAGTTCTGGGAGAATGGGAGAAGTTCCAGCAGATTGGAGAAGGGCAAATGTGGTTCCTATCTTCAAGAAGGGGAAAAAGGACGCATCAATAAGAGTATAGTGTCTAGTAGGGTTGGTCTCTGCGGTTTAAAAATTATTTGAAATCGGATTAAATTCATATAAAAAGCTAATTTTGATGTTTACCGCACCTCGAGCACTAACCCAGAAGTGGACTTTGTTTACTAAACCTGGGGGCTGCCATTTTTCTTAGTTATTGTAATTAATTCGTAATTATTGTAATCACACACCAGAGAGTCCTGTCCCTGCCTTCTGTCTGGTTGGGAGAAGCAGGGGGAAGCATGCTAAAGCATTGCCAAAGCCACAGACATGAGGAATGGATGGCAGCGGAAATGGATCGATCCTTCTCCCTGTCATCTCCTGGCTCCCCCTCGGCTCCCACCTTCATTCATCTTATTGCTGCAGCCTTCCTAGCACCTTCACCTCACCATCCTGTCCTCCTGTCCCTGTGAAGCTGCATGAATCCTGTTATTTTTTTTAAAAACCCTGTCGAAATAGCAAGTGTCGCAAAAGTTTTCCTATGCGACCAGAGAACTGATTTACAGCGCAAGCTAACAACCGGGACTTTGACGAACCGTCGCAAAAGTTTTCCTGTCTTGCCACTTGTGTTCGGCTATGGAAGCGCCCAGGATGGCAGCGCCACACTTGGCTGCCTCTCTCTCCACCAGGATTCACAAGTGCCTTATTCAAGGACACTTCCCCACAGGATTTCTATCCACGTTCACCAGTACAGTGAGTACTGTCACATGGCACGACAAGACTCAGGTATATCCATCATTGTGAAGTTGCTACTATGAAGACTTCTGTGTGAAGTTGTTTTGTAAAGTTGCTCTGAGTTTATTATTATGAAGTTGCTATTGTGTTGATTATTGTGAAGCTGCTTTTGTGTAGATAGACTACTACTCTTGCAGAAACCACCCCTGTAGACTTGCTTGCTTTCCCCTCACACTTTGCCGATACATTGTGATTGCACCAGCCTCCTCCTCCTCCTTCTTCCTATTTGGAGTCACATCTAGAATTCAGTGTGGTTTATTCCAGTTTTGGCCTACAACTCCCAGAAATCCCAGCCAGTTTACCAGCTGTTAGGATTTCTGGGAGTTGTAGGCCAAAACCATCTGGAATAAGCATGCACTGGAATAAGAACTAATAATGAATTTTGTTATTAATTATGTTACATTTCAGAATTTTTTGGGAATTTTTTTGTAAGTCTTTCTATTACTAATAACCCCCCCCCCATTTGATTTTAGGACCACTTTTTTTTGGATCAACCAAGCCTAGTGTCTAGATCCAGGGAAATCATGCTACCCTTCTATTCTGCCTTGGTCACACCACATCTAGAATACTGTGTCTAATTCTGGGCACCACAACTGAAGGGAGATGTTAACTAGCTGGAATGTGTCCAGAGGAGGGCAACAAAAATGATCAAGGGCCTGGAGAACAAGCCCTATGAGGAGCGGCTTAAAGAGCTGGTCATGTTTAGCCTGAAGAAGAGAAGGCTGAGAGGAGACATAATGAGGGTCATGTATAAATATGTGAGAGGAAGTCATAGGGAGGAGGGAGCAAGTTTGTTTTCTGCCGCCCTGGAGACTAGGACCCGGAACAATGGTTTCAAACTACAAGACAGGAGATTCCATCTTAACATCAGGAAGAACTTCCTGACTGTGAGAGCTGTTCAGCAGTGGAACTCTCTGCACTGGAGTGTGGTGAAGGCGCCTTCTTTGGAGGCTTTTAAACAGAGGCTGGATGGCCATCTGTCGGGGGTGCTTTGAATGCAATTTTCCTGCTTCGTGGCAGGGGGTTGGATTGGATGGCCCATAAGGTCTCTTCCAACTCTATGATTCTATGATCAGTTAGATCCAGACATAACTGTAGTAAATTGCAACTATACCTGCATTAATTAATACTACTTTTTGTGTCATAGATTCATCCTCTCTATTCTTGGAATTTGTAGTTTGATGAAGTTCTTTACCAGTATATTTTACTGAAATAGAGCTATCTGGCACAAAATATTAGGTTCCTCATGGAATCTCACATCCCAGGATTCTGTAGAATGGAGCCATGAAAGTTAAAGGTATAAAATGGTTTTAATTGCATATCGTGGATAAACCCAAAACCCTATTTATTTCAATACTCTAAATATGGTTAGAGTGCATAAGATACATGTATTAGTACTATCCTCTTAACATTCATATGAACAGAGGAAGCATACAATGAGGTACATGGGATGAACGGTGCTTGGATTAATTTATTTATTATTTCCAGTTTTGTGAAAATCATTGTCTGTTGTTTGCGAAAAACCTTCTCTGTTGTTTTCATCCTTACATACTCTTTAAATTTATTGCTGGAGATTGTGCATTTTGTGGACTTTCAGTGTCATGTGAAAGATATACAGAGGAATCACTCTTGGCAGTCAGTTTGTTTTTGCGTTTAAAACTTGGCTTTGTTTGTTTCTTTTTCTGCCACTGTTATGGTTCTGACCAGATATTAGCTAGGCTTTCCTATTTCCTTTGCAATATAATAAGGGAAAGAATCTGCTTTCAGCCAAGAAGTTGAATCCACTAAAAAAACTTTTCACATACTACATTCAAGTAGTAAGTAGAGACAAAACGAAAAGAGTGTGATCAGCATAATTTGTTTCAAAGCACTCATGGCCAAGAACTCAGGTGGTAGCTTATTTATTGTGTATACTTACTTAATTTTCTCCATCTTGGGAGAAAAGCAGGATAAAAATTCAATAAGTAAATACATAAATGTATATTCCACCTTTGAGATGAGCATGAAATTCAAGGTACTCACAGCAACCCAGATTAAAGGTCACTTACAACAAATTGAAACAAAAGGTGAAAAAAATGAAATAACCAATTAAATTTGGAAACCTTGGGAACAGCCACTGGGGCCACACCTACATTGCCATATACTTCAGTTTAAAACTGTATTATATGGTCAGTGTAGACTTATATAATATGGGTCAAAACAATTAAACTGCATTATATAAGTCTACACTGACCGTATAATGCAGTTCCAAACTGGATTATATGGCAATGTAGACAGGGCTTGAGAAGGCCTTTTTCTCTGCACTCAGCAAACACACTGGTGATGGTGAAGATTGGAGAAAAGGCCTCCTTCCAAAGAGTGGAAGCTATTTCAACTTTTTAAAATGGGAAGCAAGAAAATCACTACACAGTTGTTTCAGTTGGAAGGAGTTGTTACCTAATATGCCACATAAGGTCATCAAGGACAGCTAGATTCAGCACCTCATGCTCTGAAGTTCCTCAGCCTTGCCATATTATTCTTCCAGGGCATTTGAAGGAGGAAACAGAAAGTTGAATGCCACTGTATTTAGGACGGTGAGGAACAGTGACTTCATGGCAGCCACTGATAAGATTTCTGCTACTGCAATCAGAGAAAGAAGACAAAAGACAAAGAAAAGACCCAAAACTGTTGCATACAGTAAGCATACACCTGTACTTTACCCATTTACCAATGTCTTAATACATTTATTTTCTCTTCTAATCATTACACTGCCTCTTCCCCCACACTCTCAAGTTAAAAAATTAATGTGCAAAATGTGGCTCTATTTTCCAATAATTAAGCAAATAAAAACCAGCTAGAAGCTTATCTTTACAAAACATTGCACTGACAGAAAGAATATTCACAATTATTCATGTACAAATTGTGGAATGGGTCCTCCCCCTCTCTCACACACACACACCTCGAACAGAACAGTGAGAACAATGTGCAATTTTCCCCTGGTATATTATTTAATATCCTGGAGTGTTGGGTGGGAATTATTCTGTAGAGAAAAAATGCAGAATAATTCTTTTCCAGCAGTTAGGGGTGGTTGAAAATGGGCGGTATACCATGGAGGAATATTTATTTTTCCCACAGTGGAAAGAAAGAATTTGAATTATTTGTCATCACAAGTACTCAGATACTTCACTTTAGCAACATAGCAGGCCAAGAGGTCAGACATATAATTTACTTCCAACTCTCTTTCCTCTGTTTTGTAGAAATTCTGGTATCTACATGAAGAGCAAGAACAGAGTGAAATATATTGGTTAAACTAGTTATGACTGCATTTTCTTGACGTTAACACAGTCATGTTTTTGCTAATTGGAGTGGACAGATATTAGTTATGAGACAATTTATAATTTTCTTTTTGTGTTCTCTTTTTTATGCTTCTAGGGAAAAGAGACTGACATTCAATATGAAAAGTTTCTTAATTTGATGTGTCCTTTTAGGGATATATCATTTCTTTCAATGTATAAATAGCCCTTTCATGGATGTTTTTCCCCAGACTTTTCAAAAGCCTGTCTTGTTTAGACAAGCACGTGTAGCTTGAAATTAATTGGTAACTCTTTTGCCTTTTCTTTTTCAAGGAAATAAGTAATATTTGCAATTGTCCTCGCTTTGCAAGAAAGTCTTCAATCAAAGTAAGTTTCTATTACTGCTCACACTTTGGGACTTACTCTGCTTAAATTCATACTGGGTTGCTCTGTGGAAAAAAGGGAGGTATCATTATCTGCACAGAAAATAATATGAAGAAATTATGTGAAGAAATATTGCTTTCAGTGCAGAAAATGCTATTTTATGTGCAAAGAAACAGTGTGTGAATTTTGTATAAAAGAGTGCATATTGAAAAGATTGTCAGTCCACAATGCTCATTTGGGTTTTTCAATATTTTCAAATCTTTTTTTAATTAAAAAAAATCCTAGCCCTTGCTCTAACTATTCCACTTTTTGCAGGTCTATTTCTGAGTCAGGGTGGTGGTAATGACCCATTGAACTCTTACACAAAGAGAGTGTCAGGCTGTTACAAGAGAGGCCCTTCTTTTACTGCCACCACTTTTACAGGTATGGCTGATGGGAGCAAGGGAGAGGGCATCATTAATGACTGTCCCTAGACTTTGGAACTCCCTCCCCAGATAGACTGGAATACCCATGTACTTCTGCAGGCAGCCAAAAAAAATCTGACTGGTTTTTAGAAATTAAGGCTTTTAATATAAAGAATGGTAAAATCTGTATAACGCAAGCTGTATAACATTTTTGAGAGATTTGTACAACACTAATTTCAATCTGTATGATAAAAACCACATCACTGGTTTTTTTTTTCTGGTAATGTTCCCAATCATATAATTCCAAATGCAAGGAGTGATAAATAGTTATGGGAATAAAATTATATGTTTGGCACATTTTAACTTATCCTGAACAATCTGAAAGGTAAAAATCATTTGTTTGCCATTTCATTTCAACCTACACATGCTTGTCCAAACAAGACAGGCTTTCAGCATGTCTGGAGAAAAAACGTGATGTCAGGATTTAATAGATCTCCAGGGAATCAATTTACATAACAGAGAAGGAGCCATGCCGATTGTCTTTATACACAGTCTCATAGTATGAGCCAAACACATTCTGCCTTCTGCAAAAGGGAAGGGATTCTGCAGCTCTTTCTAGCTCCACCCTTTAATATTTTTTAATCCATTCTTTGTTGAGACAAATCTTTCATGGACTACAAAGAGTTATGCCTCAATGAAAAATATTGATTGAAAACTGACTTTTGCATTTTGCCCAAAGCTCTTAACCACATAACATCTTGAGCTATGTTGTTCCATTTCATTTCATACAGTCATTGTATAACATTTACAAATCCAGCCATTTCTCATGGGAGATTTCTCTTAGCTTTAGTATGCTAGACCAGTTGGCTTCTGCAAAGCCCAGTTCATTTCGTGATGGGCTGCTCAACTTTTCCTCATGCCTGCTAAAGAGCAGAGTTATGTGGGGACCAATTGCTATGCACTGAAAGCATGCATCCACTCAGGAGTCATATTTATTTAATTTATGACATCGCAGAACATAATAAATTATGAATTAAAAAGGATTATTATTCACCATGTGATTCATGCCTGTTTTTGATAGCAAATTAATCTTGAAGCTTTGTCGGGGAGGAGGGAAGTCTTCAAGCTGCAGAGAACTATCAATAAGAAGAAAAGCACAATAAGATCTTACTATATTCAAATGGAAAGTCCTATGTAACAATTCTCTCTTTTTCTTTGCATGCTTTCTAGAAATGACTACATTGATATATGCACTTACCAGACTCATGCTCAGAAGTTATCCTTTTAATTTCTCTGAACAGGCAGAATTACTTTTAATATATATGTGCTGTTGTGTTTTTGCTTATGTTGCTTATGCTTATGTTGTTTTGTTAATTTTATGTTTATGTTGTTTACACTGTATGCTTTGGTGATGTTATTTGGAAACTGCCCTGATTCCCCTGGGGGAGATAGAGCGGCATATAAAGTTTTTATTATTATTTTTTTTATTATTCCTGATAAATAAAAAAGAGAATATAGAGAAGAAAGTACCTGCTTTTTTGTACCTTTTGGGACATTGCAGCTAGATGTGTGAACTGCCCTAGCAGGGAAATAGCTAGAGAGGTAAAAGATGTACACCCAGTTCAAAAACAAAAGCTCTGGGTAGATTCTGATAGATCTATTCACAAAACAGAGTTGATCACAGTGCACCAAGGTTGTCAGGATTGAAGGTTTTTGGATAGCACAAAGCAGTTCAAACATTATCATGGGCTTTCATCACATTCACAAACAACCCAAAATGTTCTGTCTTCCCCTCACACCCCCTCCCCTACATCCTGAGGAATATTTTCTCTGAACTCAATCATTAATTCATTTTAAAATTAATATAGTTAAATACAATAATAATTTGTTTTTAAGACAATCAAGTATGTGTATGAGTGTAGCTGAGTTTTATGTTTTTTCCTGTGATTTGACTAAAATAAATGGAAAATTAAAGCATGGGAACTTGACTAACCCGGAATGTGCTCCCCTCACCCCACTGGCATTTTTCACCCTGATTTATGTCTGAGGAGTAGAGCAGTGGCAGCCAGCATGGGGTAGTAGCTTGCATGTTTGACCATGACCAATGGAGACCAGGGACCTCATCTCACAAGGGAAAGAAAAAGTGGGGAATCATATTATTAGTGTGGCATTTACTGGTCTATTTCCAAAGCAAACTTAGAATATAACAATAGTTCTACTCACACCTTAACATACTCCGTTTTAGCTCTTTCAATGTGCTGGGAGAGCAGTGCAGTCAATTCCTCCTCAACTTCACAGTTCTATACACTACCCATTTCTATACACTTTAAAGACGAAATTCCATGGGCAACCACTGAAAGCAATTCTGCATTACTTGATGGGCTCTGTGGGGCTCCATCTTTAAAGTGAATAGAAATGAGGGGGACATTGTATCTGATGAGGTCATAGGACCATAACCACTACTTAAGCACTGGAAACCCATTGGGAAAATGATGCTCTCCCAGCCTCAAAGGGAAGCAGTGGCAATCTTCTTTTGATTTAATTAGGCCAGGAAAAACCTATGATAGGATTACCATAAGTGAAAATGAACATAATAACCACAAGAACAAAAACAATTAAGTGGGCCATGGGGAAACACTTCAGTTTCCATTTTGCTTCAAACCTACTAAAACCATATAAGAACATAGGAACATAAGAAGAGCCATGCTGAATCGGGCCTCAGCCCATCTAGTCCAGCATTCTGTGTCACACAATGGCCCACTAGATGTACACAGGGATCTCTAGCAGAAAGGAGGGCAAAACCCTCACCTGCTCCCGACCCCCACAACCAGTACCGGGGAAATCCTGCCTGCCTCCATCAACACAGAGGTGGCACTTGGATGTCCATTTCAGTAGCTACTGATTCCCTTGGTATCCATGAATCTGTCTAATCCTGCCTTGAAGCTGTCCAGGCTGACCGCTGTCACAACCTCCTCTGGAAGTGAGTTCCATAACCCAATGACCCTCTGGGTGA
Organism: Anolis apletophallus; assembly: GCA_030556195.1. Lineage (NCBI taxonomy): Eukaryota > Metazoa > Chordata > Lepidosauria > Squamata > Anolidae > Anolis > Anolis apletophallus. Next base: position 85,805,240 of record JARBWK010000007.1, read on the forward strand.
AGAAATATTTCCCTTTATTAGTCCTAACTTTCCTACCTTGGAGCTTTAGGGAGTGCCCCCTAGTCCTAGTGTTGTGTGACAGAGAAAATATTTTTTTCTCTATTCACCTTTTCTATCCCATGCATGATTTTATACACTTCGATCAAGTCACCTCTTAAACGCCGTCTTTCAAGGCTGAAAAGACCAAGGCGTTGCAACTGATTTCGTAAGGGAGCTGCTCCATCCCTTGGATCATTCTTGTTGCCCTTTTCTGTACCTTTTCCAGTTCCGTTATATCCTTCTTGAGGTGCGGTGACCAGAATTGTACACAGTACTCCAGATGTGGCCTCACCATAAATTTGTAGAGAGGCAATACAACATTTGACGACCTATTTTCGATTCCCTTCCTGATCATGCCAAGCATAGAATTTGCTTTTTTTACTGCTGCTGCACACTGGGTTGACATCTTCATTGAGCTGTCCACCAAAACCCCAAGATCCCTTTCCTGGTTTGTCTCGGAAAGCTTTGACCCCATCAATTTGTAGGTGTAGTTGGGGTTCTTTGCCCCGATGTGCATGACTTTACACATGTTTAGGTTAAAATGCATTTGCCACTTTGTTGCCCATATGTTATTTAAGTGGTGATCTTGGAAGTCAGCTGCTGACCATACCCACAAAAGAAGCCAGGTCACTCTTTCCCTACTACCTACACAGCTACTACGTATAAACAAAGGATCTGTATGCACTGTTACAACACAAATATTGCATTTTTAACTGCCATGCCAATGTCCCATGCAATCCCAGGGTTTGTGCTTTAGAGAGACATTAGAAATTTCTTGTTGAGAATTTGAAATATTCTGCTAAACTGTATACACCAGGATTTTATAGAGAGTTTCTATTAAAGTGGAATCATAGTTTTGTAACTGTATACTGTGAAAGTAGCCACTGATTTCAAAAAAGGAGTAACCTAGTTGTTCCAAATGTTAAATGTGTCCCCATATTTTGACTGCATCTTCAACCCCAACTCATTATAGCTTTAGGGTTGTGTGTGTTTGTATGTTTTAAGAGCATTTGTTATTCTAGATGTATTAGAAATATTACTGGATTGTTAATATTATTTTATATTACTGTTACATTTTATACCATTTTCTGATTGCATATTAAATTGTAAATTAAATTGTGATGTTGAAAAATAAAAGTATGTTGTAGAGCAGAAAAAGTCAGAGCAGAAAAAAATGAGCAGGGAACATTCTGACAAATAACCAGATTAAGTGGATTATTAATTAGAAATTCAAAGCTATTGAGGCAGCAAGTAAAACCCTAGCAACAAGAGGTCAACACACTTCAATGCAAGGTTAACCTGGTGATGAGAGATCTGAACCAACACACATCAAAGGATGTGTGTTCACTTGAATTTGTTTGGGAATATAATCCTTTTACATTAAGCATTTTTCATTTCTCCTGATCATTTGCTTTTCATGGATACTTAGATCAGAAAGTGAAAGAGGAGTCTTATTTTTGAGTCAGAATAAAATTTGAGATTCTCTGAATTTTCCATAGCTATAACACTTGAGTTCATTTTATGTTGGGTTCTGACCTTTTGTCTGTTTACACTGAGGAGGAATCAAGTATTTCTACATAGCATACAGCATTGTATAGAAAACATTGATCTCTTTATTCTTAAATTTAAAGCCCAACACAGAAAACAAAATTCACCTCACTATAGCAGACATGGAATGAATCACCAATGCTTTTTTGCTGAGAACTCAGGCATACTGACGAACATCCGGCTTTTTGTTACCATGAGGTTATTATTCTTGTCCTCAGCCATTTAATTTAGGGGGAAGGGTATGATTGTATGGTAGAGAAACCCAGAAGGTTACAACCATATGTATAGAGTAACGGATTTTTTTCATAAAGTTTATCATAGTGTCCAAGAACATCATTTACCCATTTACTTATGACATGAAATATCATGAAGTAACTGGGTACAAAATAAGCTGCTAGTCATACTGACTAGCAGCATATTTTGAAGGGTCTCTGTGTTAATGCAAGTCTATGTCTGCCCAATTTATTTAGAGAAAGAACACGAATGGATGGTATTTGTGAGTCAGATAAAAAGACAGAAACTGACAAAACAAGAGCAGTGATGTGGCAAAAGGGATTTGTGTGTTTGGTTTGGTTTTCAAAGGCACAATGGAAGGCTCCACTTACGGGAAAATGTGGCAGATCAGGACGGAAGGAAGGAAGCAAAACAGACAGTGTTTTTTTTAAGAGTGAGTTCAACATTTAAAACAAATTCTGCAAATGAGACATTTGGTGGTGGAGGAGTTGTGGGTTGTTATATAATGTAGAAAAGTCAAGTGGAGATGCGACAGCAGGCTTGTTGAACTGGTGACCCATCATACTAAACACTACCCATCTGCTATATGCTACATTTTGCTATAATCTTGTCTACCTCCATGTTTTTAACTTTCTTAGCTGGGAAGCAAAATATAGCAGGTTTGCCTTAAATGTTTATTTAATTTAAATGCCACCTTTTTTCTTTTATGAGATTCAATATGGTTTTACAATGTAGAGTTTGACAGAGTAGGGTTATATGCAGCCATACATTAAAACATAAACTATCATATTAAAAACACTGTCAAATTTAACAAGTTTAAAGAGATTTAAAATTTAGCAGATGAAGGAAGTACAGCTGTACCATCAAGAAAATCATTCTATCGCAACCAGTTAATGCCCAAAGTCTGTCTAAATAAAAAGTTATTTGCTTTCTGGCAAAAAGAATGAAAAGAAGACTAACCTAGCTTTTTTGTGGGAAGGAGTTTAACAGAATGGAAATGGTGATTAAGAATGCTCAACAAAGGGGGGGGGGTTGGGGCAGGGCCGGATGACTGGGAGGGTATGTAGGGGGGGTGGGGAGGGGGAGAGGAGGGAGAGTCCGGGAAGTGCCGGGCCAGGGTGGGTTCGGGGGGGGGATGGGTGCTGTGGGGAGACAGAATCGGGTAAGTGTGTGTGTGTGTGTGTGGGGGGCAGTCTCTGGGGACTCCCGAAGAAATTACAATTTTTGAGGGGTTAAAATGTCCAGAATCTACCTCATTAGGCTTCCCAACACCAGAAACCTTTTTGTCAGGTGTGACAACTCAAGGCAGTTTACTGTCGGCACAATTTGATGCTCCCAACAACATAAAATACCATTAAAACATTAGCATATAAGATATAAAACCATACAAAACCAATAAAAACATAAGAGATGGGCTGGTACCCAATACAACAATTAATAACAGGGAAGTTACATGCTTCTTGAAGCCTGCACCAGTGAACAGTCTAGCCACAACATTTTGGACTTGTGATTTTTCCAAGTTTCAAAGTAGTGTTTTACAGTAATCAACATGGGATGTAATTAAGCTATGTGTGCACACACACTGGTTTACCTGTACAAATGCCAGGAATCCATGCATATACCCAATCTAGAAACCTGAGATTTGAAGGGATATGTAACTACCCATTAAAAACTGAATCTCCATTCCCCGATATAGCCTTAAATCAGAGGCACATCTTTCTTGTTTAAATTAAGCTTTCACTTTTTCACCCTGATCCAGTGCATTCCTTACAGCAGATACTGGTTTAATATAAAATAATTTCCTTGGGCTTAGATGGGAAGGAAAGATGGAGTTGTGGTGATTAGCAGACTTGTGGCAGTAAAACCCAAAACTCTGTAGAACCTCTTCCAGAGATATGTATATATTAAATATCATAGGGATAAAACTGAATCTAGAGGGACCCTGCAAGCTAATAAGAAAGGGAATGAAAGAGGAATTCTTCCAGAAGTACCATCTGAGCTCACCCGCCAATAAAGACTATGCTGCCCTCAAGGCCCAAACCCATACCCAAACATAGGGCCAAAACCCATGATTGGTTCTAGATTAGCTCGATGTATCCAAACGACATCTTAGGCTAATCCAGATTAACCCAGAGTAAACCTGGATTCCCAGGGTTACTGCACGTTTAAAAAACAGCTGCAAAAAACCAAACCTTACAATAAGGTCTGGATCTTTGCAAGTGTGGGTCCTGTGGGGATTGTGTCTTGGGATCACCCTCCACAATCCTGAGAGGCAATCCTCACTGCCATTCCATTTTAATACAACAGGAGTTTATGCCAACAAACCAAGGCAGGCCTCTTGGGTAAGCATAGTGGGGAAATGGGGGACTGGGGATTCGGTAAGTGCCCTCGCAGTTTAAATTCAGAGCAACCCTGCTACCCAAAATTCTTTGATTAGGTCCCACTGTATGGAACCAGGATTTTAAGCCCTATCTCATAACTAAGTCTTAAGATCACTGAAACTTATCTAGGTAATCAGTCTCATCCAGGTACACCTGGAGGTGACATAGCACCGCGTACAGGTATGCCCCTCCCATCCAATCTCTTTATAGATCTACCGAAGAGTTTTTGTTATTTGTTTTTCAACCTTTATCTAGCTAGAATTGCATATTGTTCACTGTTTTTGTTACTTGACGGTGTGTTGTTTGGAAGAAAGAATTAGCTTTAATAAGTAGCCATAGGAAAATGTCACTGATTACTTCGTGACTATTTTGCTTGAGGTGGATTTTTATCTCCTTAGTAACCAACCAACCAATAAGTAGACAAGTTTCACTGAATGAATTAAACCACTATCTCTGAATATTGTTATCTGTCATCAAGCACGATTAAGGTCTCATTAAAGAACTGGAAATGCAGCTATATGGAGTCATACTTTTCTCCCCATAAGTCTAGTAATCTTTTCTTTTTTCCTAATTTCAACTCTGTTTATATTTAGCAGGCACTGTGTCCTGAAAGCTGTGGTAAGCAGTCTCTTTGAACAGTAATAACTTTATATTTTAAAGGTTTTCTCCTTTTTAAAGTTACATAATATTTTTCAGTGGGAACACTCTTTTGTGGAACTTAGTTCAGCTGCACCATTTGCAGTTTTGCACCATAGGGCCCATGGTAAATGTAACAATGGAAAATTTCTCTGGTGTCACCCTTCCCTTGGTGTCCTAAGAGTGCACTGATTTTGCTTAATGGTTAATACAGTTCTATTACTACAAGTGCTATAAGTAGACAGTGAGGATATGGAAAAGAGGACATTGGTGATTGATGCTAGTGGAAGCAGCACAAGGAGTCATAAGTCTGGAAGTTTCTTCCAGCCAGTAAACTTCGGCAACTCAGGTGCTGTGACAGTGTCACAATGCAGGGTCTCGGCCCAACCCCTTAATCACACACACAGAGACGGTAATCAGCTAACTATTTATTGAATAAAGAAAAACAGGTGAAAAGGTAAATTGTCCATAAAAGTATCAAAAGTTCAATCAAAATGATAAAGAGTTCGTAGGTAATTCAAAAGGCAAAAAGCTTGGCAAAAGTTCCGCAAAACAAGGCTGATCAAACAGACTTGGTCCGTGGCAATTCAAACAAGGGAAAGTTCACGGAATCAAGGCCCAAGAAACTTCTTGGCAAGGCACGAGCCCAAATCCTGGCTCCGTGGATCTTCACTCGCTTCACTCCCTTCAAATCAGAAGTGGCCAAGCAACTGAGGATCCACTCTAGGCTTCGGCGCCAATCTGTACTACGGGACCTAACGCTCCTTTGGCGCTCTAGGCTCCGGTGCCATTCCCTCCTACTGGACTCAATGCTCCGTCTCCTATCAGAGCTCCATCCTTGCCTCCCAGCACCTGGGTCGCTATCTTCGTGAGAGCCAGACTCCCTTTCAGCTTCCATGGGCTCATCCTCCGCTATCTCCCTGACCCTTTCTTGCGAACCGAAACCACCTGGTCTCTCATACTGATTATCTGAATCAGCACTTTCCATGTCAGCCTGACTTTCCCAGCTTTCATACCCATCGGGCCAGCCATCATCCCATTCCAAGCTCTCTGTGGGAGATGAAGGCCCAGCTACCTCATCATCCCCTTCATCTACCTTCCCATCAGCAGCAATTGGCCCTAATGCAATCGGGACCCCCGGGGCCGCCCCCTGCCCCCCAGGCATGAAGGAGAACGGGGTTGCTACAGACAGGTTTCTAAGTACAAATCACAATGAATGTTAAGTATCCTTTACAATGTATATGTAGGTTTGTGCAATCTATTACATATGTTTCAAAAATCATAACAAAATTAGGGGGCACTGGCATTTCCTTTCTAAAGTCTAGTTAATAAAAATTCATTACTATAATGAGAGTAATGATTTTTTGTTACTTTGTCATTATTGTAATTGCTCATAATTACTATAATTGGAGAAATTTCAGGGGCTCCTTTCTCCCTGGTTTTTACAGCTATTGGGGTGAAGCTTGCTACAATAGGTAGAGCACATTTACCACTATTAGCCTATCAAGTTTCACAACATTTCCCTTATCCACAATTTTTTGGGAATTTTCAAGGTTTTTATAACAGCATTTTTTTAAAAAAAAAACCCTACAAGAGCTATTCTCTTAAATTTTCTATACAATGACACAAGATAAAAAAGGACCATTCTCCCCCTGCATACCTCAACTTTCAGATATATTCATACATCTGCTGATTTTAGGGAAGTTTTTAAAGTTTTGACAAAACCTTTTTTTAAAGCCACAGTAGCTATGCCATTGAATGTCTCTCATATATTAACCAATATATATTAACCAATTCTACATTTTCATAAAATCCTAGAGTGTGTGTGGGGGGTGGACCCCCAAGGGCCATCTAGTTCAACTCTCTTCTTCCAAGCAGAAGGACACCATCAAAACTCTCCGAACAGATGGCCACCCAGCCTTTAAAGTAATTGATGTGCTTCCAATATTGAGTTGGAAGGGACCTCCAAGGGCCATCCATTTAGAGATTTCTTCCCAGAACAGCACTGATTTACTTACTTGTATTGAAGTATCAGTCAGTCCTCCTCTTTGCAGATTCAAAAATTTATTGTAACTCTGGTTGGCTGCTGGTAGGATGGACAAATCTCTCACCTATCTTAATTGGGGCTTTCTGATGCTAGCAGTATTATGGGAAATGTAGTTTAGTGCAGGGCCTTTTGCATTCTCTGCCATAGGGCTCCTCGGCTTCCCAAATTACATTTCCCAGAGTTCTGTGCTTCCTTTCTCAGTAAATTCTGCTTTCTCCCAGCTTTCCCTATTTTAATGGCAAGAGGCCATTAATCTAAAGAGGAAAGGCAATCATTTTGGCTTTGCTTTGCTTTTTTGCACTGAAAATAAAAACGAATTCTGGGAGGTTTTCGAGATTTACAAAATGCAAATGAAAAAGTATTAGGCTATTGCCTCATAAGTATAAATTTTACGAACTTGATATGACTTACGGGGACTAACGATAATTATGCATATCTCTAATCTATATTGCTGATTAATTCTCTTCCATTCCTGTTCCAAATAAAGCAATTTTGTTGTTAATCTGGAACTCCAGATATCTTACAGGAAAAAGAAAGAAAGAAAGAAAAAACTAGCATTTTTTCCCAGAGGTGACATGGACAATGATTCTGTAGAAAGCGCATGGGTGTTATTAAGCAAATATAAATGTTCAATGTATGGGCCACTAAAATGATTATAAACCCAGGTCTCAATTTAGAAAGAAATATCGATGAATGGAAATAATATTTTACAAGTGAACATGATGTGAAGGTAGATAAGCACATCAGTCTATCATTGCTATAATTGGGTTGTTCAGTCTCTGTTTCTGATGCATAGAATCAAGCCTCTTCATCATGCTTCTTGCATATCTAGCTCGTATAAGAATTCTGGTTAGTAGCCACACACCAATGGCAACCACATCCAAAGTATCTCTACAATCCATAGAGACATGTAAGGATTCCTATTTCAGAGAACAAATCCTGGATTACAGAAACATCTCGGTTTCACAGAGTTCTAAGGCATGTTTTCTTATTGACAATACTACAGTTATAGCTGGAATTTTAAACAGGTTAGGGAATAACAACACAAATATTTTCCTAAGGCAAATATTCTCAGATTCACTCTAAAATCCATCTGATGCTGTTTCGCTTCTAGGGCACATTCTCTTCATCATTGCTTAAGGCCAGTCTTTCATTCTTTTTCTCCTTTCTTTTCTTTTGTTTAAGCATAGCAAAAGGAAACCTTGAGGGTAGGAAACTTGTAGCAGATTACAAATAAAATACGTAAAACATCCTAAGAATTCAAAAATCAACTTACTTTCATCAGATTGAAAAATATTATGTGCCCATATTCAAAATAAATCTTTCCCCTAATTCATTACCCATTAACTGTTATATTTGAGGAAACTTATATTTTCATGATGTGTTTTATCAACATCCTAATACTGGATCTCTACTGCAGGATAATATGAACTATTGAAGAGAAAGGTATAAAATTATTTCCTTTCTGGATTCTACTTCCAAAATTTTACTAAGAAAAATTTGCCAACATTATAATTTACTTGATCCTGTGAATGGGTTGTCTTCACACAATAAATCTTTTTTCCCAGATGTGAACTCATCCCATCTGTAATGATAATCTGAAAATACTTCAATTGACACTGTCAGTTTTGGACAAGTCTTGTTTGATGGTTATATTTACCAGGGTTTACAGAGATCAGCTTTTGATTCCTGCACACACATATGACATCTTGGGAAGTGCTTAGATCTTCCTCTAGAATCTGAAATTAATTGCAGAAATTGCATTGTCTATATGGATTTGTTATCTCTGTGTGAATTTATGTATAAGTATTGTATTCCATTGTTGGGTGTTGTCTCCATTGGGATGCGGAGAGATGAGTGAGATCCATCCAGACTTGTTTATATCTGACTGTACTAGAACCTGACCTGTTTAGAAATCCAAAAGCCATAGGACTAGACTGGCATCTTCAGTATTTGTATGTCAAATCTCCACCCCATAAAAGGAACCCTGTGATACTCCACAGAAGCTGACTTGGAGCTTTCCATGGTACTGGAACTGTTGCTTCAGCAAGAGGACAAGACAGGCAGTGCAGAACAAGCAAAAGCATTCTGCTCATGTATATATGAAAACATGCATAAACTATGGCTAGGTATAAATACAAATTTGAAAAGAATAATATACCCTCATATGAAGCTTTCCTGCTTACATGTTAAACATTTACTTAAATAGGATTGTCTTCACTTGGCAACAAAGGAAAGTAAGGGGCTGGCCTAGATTTCCAATAGAGGAAATTCCAGAGGTTGGGAACAGCCACAGAGAGGCTGCCTCTTGCCTGCAATGGTGGTGGGACTGAGAGAAAACTTCCTCTGATAATCTGAAAGCTTTGGCAATTTTTTTACTGAGATACACAATTTTTCAGATAGTCTTGATCCAAGCTGTATAAGGGTATGCATTTTCCCTAACTTATTCATTTTTATATGTAATGTCTACAGTATACTCCTTTTTGTAGGTAGCTTTCCACAGTATAGCTGTTTTTATATGCATGTCTGCACAAGAACTGCATTGCAAAAATCTGAAGGATGACAATGTTGCAGTTGGCATAGTCATTTGGAAAGTGCAAATTAGGGCATTTCACTTTTTAAAATATGAACAAAATGAAGTTCTAACCATAGCTAGCAAAGTACAGTTTTAGAGTAAAGATTTTAGGATAGTTGTAACACCCAGATGTTTTAGGAATTGAAATGTAAAATGATATTTTAGGATTTGCATTGCACTTCACTTATACTACATGACTGTTTGCTTTAAAAACAAGTGGAGAGATTTGCTGCACGCATCACTGTCAAAGCAATGGAGATGGCATATCTTGCCTCAAAAAGGATCAGACAAGATTATATCTAAGCTTATAACCCTGGATTTTCATAATTTGAGATGGCATATGAAGAATCCTGCCTGATTTTGAGATAATGTGCTGATTTGTGTTTCAAGCAATTTGGAAGAAAATGCTGATCTGCAAAATGGAGCAGATTTGATTAGAAAGTCTTTGAAGAGAGCAAATTCAGAGCAGCATCAAGTTTGTATCATGATGTTTCAGATGATGGAAATCATAATTACAACAAATTTTATATATTGCCCTGACTCCCTTGATTTTGGTTGAAACAAGAGGAGGAAAAAAACAATACCAAACCTTGATGCAAAATAGGGTTTATTCAGGACATATGGTTAGTTCTTAACTAGATATTTACTCAATATTTTCATCAATTTAAAACTTCAGTTTTTATAAAAGTTCTATCAGAGACAAACTACAATTAAGGAAGAGAACAGTTTCACTTGTGGAAAAAAGAACTTTACTATGGCTTCTTATTGTTGTTACCTTGGCAATTTTTGTGAAAATCCCCACGGATAGCCCCTCAAGGGGAGTTGATACAGTGTGTCTTGAGATCTGCCATTCTATTTCACTTCCTTGAAAATATAAGCAAAACACTGTACGTTATTAAATTTTATAGGATTTTGTTAATCTTTTGTTTTTCATTACTGGTTTGGGCAGAAATCTCCTTTTCCTTTTTGTTCTTGAATAGATGTAGTTTTAATTTCTTTTTTTGAACTATGGTAGTATTCTATCAGATTCATGCATACGCCCATTTAGCCAATTTGGTCTTGACCCAGGGATCTTCTTGATGAATACATAGTCCTGCCTGTACTCTAAGATCTCACACCCTGGCATTCAAGAGGTTAGGCTCAGTAATGTCACAATGCAGAACTGCTAATGCCTGAAAGTAAAAAACAAAAACAAAAAAAACCCCTATATTTCCTCCTTGTTACTTCCCAGCATATGGGGTTTTTTTTTATAAGAATGGTTTAGTTGTTAAGATCTGGAGCCCAATGTTCAACGAGTTTATCTAGAGTAGTGTTTCTCAAAACTGTGTTTCTCCAGGTGTTTTAGACTTCAGCTTCAAGAAATCCCAGCCAGCTTACCAGCTGTTCGGAATTGTGGAAGCTGGAGTCCAAAACATCTGGAAGAGCACAGTTTGAGAAACTCAGATTTAGAGATATAGAAACTAAGAGGCAATGAGAAAATCACGAACCCCTTCCCCTTTTCAAATAAAATGGAACATAAATATTGAAATCCACATGCTTCTCCTTCCAGGATGTTCATAACAAAGTGAACACAAGAGCACTATGTACTGCCCATTTACATAACCATACTACATGTGTATGTGTATCATCTAGGGCAGTGGTGGTGAACCAATGGAACATGTGACACAAGAGACATGCAGTGCCCTCTCTCCTGGCACATGAGCCATCGCCTGCAGCCCTTCTTGCCTGCCTCTCTGCTTGCCAGCCTCCCTACTTGCTTGCTCACCTGCTTTCCTGCCCCCTTGCCCACTCACCGCTCACTGCCCATTCCCCCCTTGTTTGCTTGCTCTCTATTTGTCTCATATCACATGGGGGGGGAAATGTTGTTGAACAATTTCCCCCCACACTGTTCCCGGCTTTTTAAAATGAGAACATGGGTAGCCAGCCATGTTTTTAGGGATCTGTCTTACAATGTTACCAAGATGAAGCCAGGACAGAATCCTGCCAGAAGCAGCCCTGTGTCATGTGACAGCCTCTGCCAGGCTCCATCCTAGCTATGACTTGGCAGCATCGCAGGATGGGGCAAACACTCCATTTGATGAGGTCCTTAGAAACAAACACCAGGTGCATAGGTTGGATGGAACTCAGTAATGGCCCTTAGATTGAACCTTAGAATGAAAATCCAAAATTGCTATCTCTCGGCATGAAGCTGATCCCTGGAAACAATGCAAGCACAAGCAATCTCATTTCCCAGCATAAAAAATTGGAGTTTTCCACTTTTTATGATACCTTACTCTAAATATGCACTTGAACAACATTCATTGCTGTTCCTGATGACCCTCAAAGGTAGCACAAAGGTGTATGCAATCTAACTGCACAGAAAAGAGGAAGTGAGAAAATGAAATTCTGTTTTTCTCTTTACTAATTAAATCTGGTAAACTTATTTTGCAAATGTAAAAGTTAACTCCTTCATTAATTTTGATAACTGCCACTATATATAAATCTCTTTAAAATATCTTCCCCTCTCTTTGTATTGTTCAGGTAAGGTGATCAAATATAATAGTGATTCTAGAACATGACTAGGTTTGCCTGTCACTTTAAACCAGAATCCAATCTTATTAAACCTCAATGTGAATTAGCAGTATGCTGGCAAATCTAGATACTGATGTTCTCAACTTGAGTGAGTGAATGAAACAGGAAAAAGAGAATAGCATATGACATTCAAATATACATATTTCACACTTTCTTTCCTCAATAAATACTATGCCTTAATATAGATATGTGTTATTTAGTCATATTTGTGCTTTCTGAATTTTAAACTGCAAATAGCAAAATATTGCTTCCAAACTTATCTAGATGACATGGGTTGTTTGATTCCTTAAGTGGACTGGAAGAATGTGGAAATATATTATGAAATGCTATTTTTTTTCCTTTTAAACTAGTGAATCTAAAGAGAGAGTTTTATCCAGATTTTTTTTAAAAAGGCAACTAATGACATACTCCAGATTTCATTCCAGCACTAGCACTAGCTGCCAAAAAAATCTCTCTTCCCTCCTCACACCTCATCACACTTAACAGTGATTGCTGGAAGTCTGACACACATCCAAGATTCAGCACTGAAACATTCCAGATCAACTTTATCCCACCTTTAAGAATTGCTGTAGGCAGTAATGCCTAAAAATTAGGGAATTCATAAATAATTCTCAGTGCATTACTTGTAGAAACCATAATCCAATATTACACAAGTAGGCCATGGCTAGTTTTTGCTATATAACAATATATTTCACTTCTAGGTCTCTTCCAGGCAAATTTAGAACATGGTACAAAAATAACTATTTCTAGGAGCTGTAATCTAAAAAAAAAGTAATATTTCCAGTTGCTAATGAGTTGTTTAGACTATGTGTATGTATCTGTCAGACAAATATATCTACAAAATGAAGTCAGCATTTCATGCTTCTGATGAAATTATATTGAACCCAGACTTTTATCCCTTAACTGGCAGGGTATGGGTGGGAGCTGTAGTCCATCTTGATAGCACCAGATGTAGAAGGTTATTCAGCTTATTCTATAATTTTTTTTTATTACTTCATTTATATTCCGTCCTTCTCACCCTGCAAGAGACTCAGTGAATCACAATGAACATATACAGGCAAGCATTGAATATTGACACACAACACAAGACAGACAGAGGCACCAGGGGGAGCTGCCGCACTCCTTCATTCCTCAGTGCACTCCTTCATTCCTCAGCATCCTTCATTCCTCATCATGCTTCCTGGAGATCTTTTATGGCCTCGTAAATCAGTTAAATTTAACCTCCCCACTTAAGTGGTACCTTCAATTTCCTACTTAAGAGATGCAACTGTATTTCAGGTTGCAAAGGTCGACAACAGGCTACACAATAGGTCGAGAGCCCACCTCGACCTGGGCAGGCCTCAAACTCATGACCTTCTTGTCAGTAGAGATCTTACACAGCTGACACCCAGCCAGCTGCGCCTATTTAGTTGAAATCCAATTCATTCAATGCAATTTCAGTACACACTTACAAACTTCTCACACGTTCAGAAGGTCTGCTGCAGTTGGAACTATAGAAAAAGAGATTCCACTTAAACATTAGGAAAACTACTGGGGAAAAAATTCCATGTGGGAAAAACAAATCTCAGAATGGTAAGAGGGGTTTGAGAGTGAAATAAGCTACCTTTGAGTGTGGTGGAGTCTTTATCTCTGAAGCAGAGGATGGATAGCCATCTGCCAGAAGTGTTTTGATTGTGTATAGTTGCTTGTCAGTGGGTTGGATCAGATGGTCCTTGTGGTATCTTCAAACTTTATGGTTCTACCCATTGAGGCAGCCCTTAGTCTTTACAGTGCCAGAAGAAGAGAACTTGAAAAAGCCACTCTTTGGATTTGGATTCTCAGAATTTCATATGGTGGTGGAACTGCTTAGAGTCATAGTACTGTGTACAATTCTGGTCACCACACCTCAAGAAGGATATAACGGAACTGGAAAAGGTACAAAGAAGGGCAACAAAAATGATCCAAGGGATGGAGCAGCTCCCTTATGAAATCAGGTTGCAACGCCTTGGTCTTTTCAGCCTTGAAAGACGGCGTTTAAGAGGTGACTTGATCGAAGTGTATAAAATCATGCATGGGATAGAAAAGGTGAATAAAGAAAAAATATTTTCTCTGTCACACAACACTAGGACTAGGGGGCACTCCCTTGGGTTATGGAACTCACTTCCAGAGGAGGTTGTGACAGCTGTCAGCCTGGACAGCTTCAAGGCAGGATTAGACAGATTCATGGATACCAAGGGAATCAGTAGTTACTGAAATGGACATCCAAGTGCCACCTCTGTGTTGATGGAGGCAGGCAGGATTTTCCCCGGGTACTGGTTGTGGGGGGTCGGGAGCAGGTGAGGGTTTTGCCCTCCTTCCTGCTAGAGATCCCTGTGTACAACTAGTGGGCCACTTTGTGACACAGAATGCTGGACTAGATGGGCTGAGGCCCGATTCAGCATGGCTCTTCTTATGTTCTTATGTTCTTATAGTCCAGTAATAAAAATACTACCATATTTTCTCAAGCTTGTCCCAATATTTCTCCCCGTTATTCTTATGTGCATGGACATGGAGGAATGGCAATAGTCAGAGAATGGAAACAGCCCAGAGACTGTGGGTTTTTGGATAGGTTTTTCTCTTTGCAAGAAAGGCAGACACCTTCACTAGGAAAAAGCTGCTTCTTTGAGGCAAAAACTGAAAGGGCATCACAGAAAGGCTGTATTGATTTATCTTGATCTATACAAGTGTTTCCTCTACTATAAAAAAACAGAAAGAAAAAATGCTGATCAAGTACTGAAAGTAGTTCTTGGTTTTTTCATTTGCTTAAATTGTCCTGACAATAACATAGCAGTTTTCGAAGACTTAATTTTCTTTAGCTGGCTGGTAGACATTGTACGCTTTCTGAACAAACTCAGTTTATTCTCTAGTTCTTCCCTCTTATTTACTCCAGCATTGTGTCAGATGGTTTAGCCATATGTTCTATTTGTTAAAAAAAACCAACCAAAAAACAAATCCTGTTGCCTTTTCTAAACCTGTTTTGTTTCCCTCTTCCTACCCCTTAGGTGTTTCTTTTGTAAGCTGTGATGTTAATTAGTATGCAATATCTGACATGACTCTCCCCAGCTTCCTGGTGTCCCATGCTTGTTTATAGGTTCACAAATCATTAATATTGGGGTTTTTTTATTTTAAAAAATGTACCACCAACATTTTAATTTATTTTTTACATCTTGAACAGCTTTCATACCTTAAAGAAGCATTTTGCTTAACTTCCAGAGCATTGATTTGATATGTGTCTAATTATTTCCACCTGGACTATTAATTCAACCACAAAGCAATTGCTCACTACAGCTGTCTCAGTTGTATTTCCTGTCATTCCTACTACCAAATCTTTACCATTAGCTTCCTGCAAAGAATGATCAGCAGGTTGTGTGGAAAGTGCCACATATTTGACAGGAAGACTAGAGTTTCCTTCATACTGAACTGTTGAAATACTTTAACTGCCTTGGTTGCAACCTATGAAGTCTTGAGATTCGTGGTTTGATGAGGTTCAAAGAGAGAATTCTAAATACCCTTCTGCAAACTACAGACTCCAATATTCCATAGAATGATTCCAAAGAGAAGAGGTTTTACAGTTCAGGTATGTTGTAACCATACCTTGTTGCAACAGTAATCTCTTATCCATTCAATCCCTCTATCTGATATGGCAGGAAGTGTAAGGGTTTAGTACACCTGTAGATACTCTTCCTTTGCAAGGATCCTGTCCACATCTTTGGGGTACATAAATGGAACACTGGGAGGATCCAATTGAGATTCAGTAGTATCTCTCCCTCTGGCTTTTGGTCCCTGAAAGCCTGGCCACTTGACCCAGCAGCACCCACACCATGGCAAAAAATGACATCATAAACTCAATGGATTTTTTAAACTTTTATTTAATAATATTAATTTTATATAATCTTGTTATCAAAGAGGTGAATGAGAAGAAGAAAGGGCTTTTTGCAATTTTAAAAAAGTACATATTAAATTAAGAAAACTAAATTAAATTGCAGAAGGAAAAGATTGAAATTGAGTCAAAAAAGAAGCAAAGCGATACCAAGAGCAGTGACAACAGCTCTAAGATAGAAGATGGAGCTAGCCAGCACATGAATGGCTTTCTTCTTCTGATTGGCTCAGCTAGGCTATAGGGCTCACAGCCTCACAGGGAAACTCATGTGTGTGCGGCTGCTTCTCCACGTGTAGCCGAAAGAAACGGAAAGCATCCATTTTTGGCAGCTGTGTGTTTTGCTGTGGCCGAAAAAACATGGTCACGTGTCATGTATCATGTCCCACAGTTGATGGTGGCTGGTGGTGGCAGACCTAGCAGTTGGTGATGGAAGGGTTAATGTAAGTAATTTGTAAGTAATAGTTTTCAGGTAAAAGCAATTAAGGGTGGAGATATGCAAGAGGTAGGTGGCATCTGGGTGTTTCTTGATATAAGGAGGAAGCCTTGGAACTGATCTTTGGGAGAAAAGTATTTGTCTTCTTTTGGTGGTATTTCTTCTGATTTCCCCCCATGTTTGTTGGATTTTTGATATCCTGACCTGTCTCCTGTAATCTTGGAAACCTGGAACCTTGAACCTCTTGACTGGCTTTTGACTAATGGTATAGACTCTTGATCCCTGGACTTCGCTCACTGAACTCTCGGCATTTGACCACCGGACTGGACCCTTTGATCCTGGACCCTGGTAGCATTTGCTATCAGTTTTTGTTTATTCTGTGGTTGAGTGCTATCTTTACGTTTTATATTTTGGACTATTAAAACAGCCAGAAAGTAAGCGCTGTTTTAATTAAATTGTTTTATAGAAACTGAATAAGGCAGAGCCCTGGCAACGTGACATCACGCCACCCATGCTGTTACAAGCGATCTGGTAGCCAAAAATGCCAAATTATCCAGAACCTGTTTTGAAAAACAAATCTGTACACAGCCCTAGTTATTAGCTACTTTGAGTCTAAATCTTGAGATGAGAAAAGGAGGAGGAATTCAAAATTAGTTAAGATAACATACAAGGGATTCCATTCTCTCTATCATTACTTTCCTCTCATGAATAGTCATAGTCTGAACTAGATACCTTCCTGTAAAAGTGGAGACTCAATAAAATTCTAATTGCTGATTTTTCGGGGATTGACAGTTCCTTGAAGACCCTTTAAGGGCCTACAGAACATAGTCTGCTAGTGCTGCACTTCTGAAACAGGGTTTGTGTGTCTGTGTCTATCCACTGTCTGCTTAGTACTGTAATGTTTGGGAGCCTCATTGGATGTAATCCAAATCTTAATGTCACTTACTTCAAATCTTTTATCCCAGGACTGGAATTTTTGTGAAGACAGCCCTCAACATATCCCAGTTCTCAGGAAGAAAGATGGAGTAGGTTTTGCAGAATGGGAGAATGCACAGCCATAAAACTTGCTAAATGATTGCTTATGCTGTATAGTCCAGTGGAATACCATCTCTATGCTAATGTAATTTTACACTACACAACAACTTCAGTCAAATTGTATGTGTGGTGGGGAGTATGGGGAGGTCACATCATCTGATATGAATGTGGGCCAGGATGACAAAAATGGTAGGATTCTGAGAAATGCATAAAATTGAAATACTATACTCAGCTTTTCATACCTCTAAACTGTAGTCTATCCATAAGTGTTTGTTAAAGAATCGTCAGACAGTTATCCTGACTGTTAAGTTAACAAACTGCTGAGTAAGGAATGGTCAACCAGCAGGGTAACACTAGAATAACTGAAACTAATGGGTTATGCTACAGATTAGTTTCCTCTTTGTGACAGTTAAAGTTACCATCATTATAACGAAACACTGAAATTTGGAGGACATGCAATCAGTGATTTATTCAATATTAAATTTTGTTTCTGGGCTCCATTCAGAATGACTTCAGCCAAGTAGCTTCACATATATAGATTAAATGGAAAATAAGCTAAAAGATAGTAAAGCACTCTCAGCTGCCACAAGATCTTTCAAAGTCTTATGATAGGATTTTCAGCTTTGTCAGTAACACTACTGTGAGTTGTAAAGGAAGAAGAAAGCACAATAAATGTTAGAAATCACTGAAAGAGGTACACACACACACACACACACACACACACCTTCTTTCAATTTGGAAAAAAGGGGAAAAGGCTTAAACAGTCTTATAGTCCTGTTTTTTTGGATTTATTGTTTCTTGTGTGCAAGAAAAAGAGAAGTGCACATTTCTTTTCCTAATGGAGGAGTGAGAAGTGTTCACTTTCTTTTCATGTATTTATCTTGAAGTGGAATCCTGATAATAACCCCCCCCCCCCGGGGTTGAGAAAAGTGTTATATAAATAATAAATAAATATCATATTATCAGACTCTGTATCCAATAACATAAGGGGAAATTTGGGGGTGAAAAGTAAATGAACTATTAGTGGAGATGATGTAAAATATAATAATAATAATAATAATTTCATTTCTACACCATCAAAGGGACTCGGGGCGACTAACAAAATACAGCGAAGCCCTGAACATAAATATAAAATGATAAAACCATAGAGTTACAATCACACACATACATAATTACAAT
Organism: Anolis apletophallus; assembly: GCA_030556195.1. Lineage (NCBI taxonomy): Eukaryota > Metazoa > Chordata > Lepidosauria > Squamata > Anolidae > Anolis > Anolis apletophallus. The sequence goes on from JARBWK010000007.1 coordinate 85,823,816, forward strand.
GTAAAATATTAAAATTTAAAAAGAAGTAATAGCTGCAGCTAAAAACAAGCTGTTTCCAATTGACACAGCCCAGTGCTAATGTGATGCCAACCGTAAGTCCTCATATTAATCCTTTAAAAACCTACATAAGATCAAAGGCTTGTTTAAAAAGCCATCTTTTAAAACTGGAAAGAAGGCTTGAAGCAAGGGGGCTAGCTTGATCTCTCTAGGGAGGGTATTCCAGAGCTGGGGTGCAACCACTGAGATGGTCCTCTCTGTCATCCCCACCAACCATATTTCAGATGGTTTGGGACCGAGAAAAGGTCCTACCCAGCAGATCTCAATGCCCGCTCCAGTTCAAAGAAGTAGATGTGGTCTTGAAGATAGGTTGGACCCAAAGCATAGAGGGCTTTATAGGTAATCACCTGCACTTTGAATTGGACCCAGAAACTTGTTGGGGGGCAGGTAATGCTATATATAGGGTACACTGCTCTGTGTGTGTCTAGTTATAAATGAAGTACAATATGGCTAATGTGTTCACCTGATAATTAGCATAACTAGCTTGTCTTTTCCCACTTCTTCTCACATATATTTTAAAAAGTGCTTTTGAGGAGTTCTGTATGAGCAAGACTTAATTATTTTTTAGAAAATATATTACAGTGCATTTGCTAGTAGATCATAAAGTATTACAATAAATAATTAAATGTAAGCTAAAATTGTCAAAATGAATATCACTTTGTGCAGCAGTATCTTTTCTTAATTCAGTACATTTGTTCAATTACTAATCAGAAAGATTCATTAACTTGAAGTGGGCAAATTAACAAAGATCTGTAGAGCTACTTATTCATGTGGCTAAACCTTTATGCTGCTAAATTTAGTCAAATACCTTTTTATCAAATAGCTATCAGGAATAGTATATTTCACAGTACATTATTTAGTGAATTCATAATTTAATGATAAAACCATAATGTAGGTAGTGAGTAGAAATGCTCCTCAGACAATTAGTCCTTCATATTCATAGTTATTCAAGGACATAATAGATCAGGAAGCAGAATCATGACATTGTGCATCCCTTAAAATTATATTTGTGGTTCCTGGAACATTAAATCTCCATTTCCAACCCTTTACCAAAAGGAAATAATTTCAGAAACTTCAGAAGGTGTTAAAACAAGGGGCTGCTCCAAATGGGACAAATTTGTCAGGATGCTAGAGTTTGCTTATTTGGCTCTTTCTTGTTTTTGTTACTCCATCTTCTTAGATAATGCAAAGGGGATTTCTGTTGTTCTCAACTATTTTCTAGCCGTGTCCCATAGCAGCTGTAAATTTTACCTTCCATCCTTGAGGGTTTCTCCTATTTGGAAACTCTTCAAACTATTTCATCTCCATTCTGTTCTTTTCATTATTGTTCATCAAGGTTGTAGATGAATTATTGTTCATCAAGGTTGCATTTTATGACAGCTACAGTACATTTTAATTCACAACTGATGTTAGGCAATTTTAAAATGTGTTTTAGTAGTTTAACTGTCTGGGGCACATGTTTTCAGTGTAATAATTAGGATTGTTTAGGTTTGCTTCGTTAAAACCTAAAAGCCATAAAAGCCTACCGACTTTGGGCTTCTAATGCAATTTTGAACCATGCAGGAAAAGTGGGAGATGCAATTCTGAATTTGAACCACTTACCTTTTTTTATTTGTAAATGTTCAGATATCTCCCAAGGTTATTTTAATTTTCACAAGCATTAAGCAACTTTTGTAAAGCCTAACAGTTTTAAAATCTCATGCTTCCCCTCCCCGGGTGATGCAAGGGAGGGATGAGGTGGCCGTTGTTAAGCACAGCCATTGTTGTAGTTTGTGAAGGACAGGCCCCCAATGGTAGAGATTGCAAAAGGCCCTGCTGTTAAACTACATTTCCCACACTGCTTTGCTGCTCATTAGCCAAAATGGCCGAGCAGCAGTCTTTGTCTAATGCGGAGGATGAGGAGGTGCCAGCCTAGGATACTGACAGAGACCATGTGGGAAACTCATGGGGAGACCTTTGGCTGAGTCACTCTCTCAGCTATAGAGGAAGGCAAAAGCTAACCCCTCTCTGGACAAACCCAGCCAGAACCCCCCCCCCCCCCAGGAGACAGGCAGGACTTAAAGGCGCAGAACAAACTCCCATGTCCTTCTCCCCCAACTCAGCCCATCCTTCACCCACTTTCTAGACCACCAGCCCTTTTCTGGAGGTGGCAAAGGAAGGAAAGCCCTCTTCTTCCTCCTGCTTTACTTCATGTTCTATTAAAATATACTTTATATATAGTCAAAGACTTTCATGCCTGGAATCACTGGGTTGTGAGGTATAGACCTCACAACTTCTGAGGATGCTTGCCATAGATACAGGCGAAGCATCAGGAGAGAATGTTTCTAGATCATGGCCATATAGCCCAAAAAAACCTACAACAACCCATACGTTATATAATTTGACTCTCTATTTTTATATGTGCTTTAAAATCATGTGTATTTTTCATTTCTGTTTTCACATTTTCTATAAATACCATATTTTGGTTCTTAGTATTTGTTGATGGTCGTGTGTGTGTGCGCGTGCTTTTTTACGTCTGCTGAGCCCCTGCCATTTGTTTTGAGAAAAAAACAGCATTTTCTGTGAGTGAAACGGTTTCCTAAGCAAATCAACTGAGTGCAAATTTTGTATAGAATATGTCACAGATTGTGAATGGAATTTGAAAACTTTTAGTTTTGAAGACATTCTAGCAGTGTGAGAGTTGCTGAAATTGCTTCTTTTGAGAGAAAAATCAGAACCCCTGGGAGGAAGCACATCTCAGAAGGGCTTCCCTTACTATTTTCATGTCTTTTGTGTCCTGCTGGGGATAAGGAAGTAGATCTATCTACAGCTGAGCTAAGGAGATCTCAGTCTCTTAGCTCTCTCATTCACCACAGGATAGAAAACTTAAATCTCCCAATTAAGCAATGCTAGAGTAGGAATGAAAGTCGCCCCTCATTAGCCAATCTACATAGGTTATATATTTGCATGTGTATATATAAATAAAGGGGGGTGGGACGAAAATAGTATGTTTGGAATGAATGAAGGTTGTGTGCATGCATGCGTTTATCTGAATAAATGATGGGCATGTCTCATAAGATGGGTGAAAGAGGGCTGGAGGGAGAGTAGAGACAGATGGAAAATGTTTAAATGCAGTGTATCTTTCTCTCGGTCAATGTGTGTGGGTATGGTGGGTAGATTGGTTGCACATGGCAATGGGATGGATTGGATAGCCCTTTTAAGATGGTATTGTATTTTATTATTTATTTTGTTGTGCTACATTTGTGGAAAAGAGAACTTGGAAATGTTTAATTTGCTGTCTTTAGTAGTAGAACAGCTAATGCTTGACCCCTGTGAAATCCTTGGGACCACTCCTAGTTCTCAGATTATGTCAAAAATTGCAATTTTCTTGATACAACAAATTGAACTCATTTACCTGGACACAACATAGCTGTAACTTAAACACCCTCCATTGGGTTCAGTTGAAACTGGACCCAAAATAACTTGTGTCAACATACTTAATTCTGTCTGTGAAAAATATTTTAGGATTTTTCTCTCCCCCCCCCTTTTCTGCAAACCACGATAAATCCCTCTCTCTCATTCACTCCCCCATCCCCAAATCACATTGCTAAGAAAGGAGGAATTGTAGTGGAGGTCCCAGCTTTTTTTCAAGTAGTGAACAACTGAAATGTAAGGCATCTCCTCCCATTCCACAATCTGATATGATATAGCTAACTACAAATTAAGCAATGTTTCAATAATTTCTATGGAATACTTTTGGGTTTCTTCTTCTTTTATCAAACAAGAATATTTTGGTTACTCGCATTCTTGAAGTGTAGGCTACTTGGATTGTGTCACTCACCATTATCCCTCCTTCTTTCTCTAAAATCAGAGGAGGCAGGTGGGAGATAAAGATTCATGGGACAAATGTGCTAAAACTTCCTTCTGTAATTCCTTCCATCAGTGGAGAAAAGTTGCCTATTTTGTAATGAGATGAGGAATCTCCACTTTTTTCCTCCAAAGTTCCACTTCTCATGTTTAGCTGCATCTTCAGAGCCAGTCAAATTACATAGGGTGCTTCTTGTAGTGTAGCAATATGCCTTGTATGGGCTAAGCTGGTCAAATACATATCCCCACTTTCTGCATACCAGGCAGAATAATGGCCAGCCAAAGAGTGAGGTGAGCAACTTGTTTATTTATTTATTTATTTGCGATATTTATTTGCCACCCTTCTCACCACAAAGGGGACTCAGAGCGGCTTACAAGTAAAAGGTAAAAACAATACATTATATTATTGCCATAGCACAACATTTATATTATATCGTACTATAACATACTAAAATATTACATGTAATATAAAATATATAACTATAATATCATATTATTTTAGTAGTATTATATTGTATTACATTATAATATTATCAATATTATTTGTATATACAATATATTCTATTCTATTACATTCTATTCACAGTGCAGGAGGCAAGATGGAACTGCCTTCCTGGTCCCTCTCTTCACTCTGATCTCACAGCAACTGTTGGTGCTGGGGGGGGGGGGCTCCCAACTGATGACACTGGAGGCAAGATGGAACTGCCTTCTGTTGCAGTTAATACGAAAGCAAACCCAGAATGCGTGCAGACTCCCCAGCTCTTTGTTCATCCACAATGAATAAATATGAGCCAAGTAAACGGGGAAAATCAAAATTTACTCTTAAGTAACAGAGTCAAATAAGCAGCTACAAAAACTTCAGGTTTTGAAAATATAGCTCAGTCCATCTGCAAAAATAAACTCACATAAAATCCTTAGCATTAAGTTCATGCATCTTCTTAGTTTAAAGATTTCTTCTTCCATCAATGGTGCAAGGAGACAAGCATGATAGTCTCTCAGCCTGGAACTTACTCTGTGTAAGTTCTGAAGCAAATGCTTCAGTAAGTCCCAAAATCCATTACAAAACACTCTCCAAGTTATACTCCATACAGGGAGTGGTTCAAGATTGTTAACCTTGATTTCTTCAATTACCCAGGTGTTTTTCCTTTAACACATACATACACAGGAGACGATCCTTACATATATCGTAATACCTTCCTGGCCCCTCCCTTCACTCTGATCTCAGAGCAACGGTTGGTGCTGGGGGGGGAGGGGAGGGGGAGGCTCCCAACTGATTGAAGTATGTGGTCAAGCCATTGTCATAAGAGATCCATATTTGCTGTTATTTGAAACAATGATAAGGGAACTCTTTGATTTTTCACTAATTGGTAATGAAGCTTGTAATGGGAACTCTGTCTTCTTTAAAGTTGACCTTTGTGGCTTGTCTCAAACTTTGCTGATTTAAAGATCCAGTGAGCTTGTCATGTAAACCATGAAATAAGTTGAATTAAATTTCACAGGTTATTGAGCAGATTTCAAATACTTCATATGAATGTGCTGGGAATGATTTGCTGTATAATTATATCCCCTGGGACGACATTCACTCAAATTTTTGCTGATCTGTGAGAAGGTAAAATAATTGCTGTAAATGTCCTGAATACATTTGTATTTTTGAAACAGCGACATATTAATAAAAGGATTATTAAAAGCATAAAATGGCTGAAGCAAATGATCTGATTTATTGTAGAAGAGAAAACACATTAGGTTTGATTTAATGAGGAAAAATTGAATTCTACCATGTAAAGTCCAATATGGGATGTCAAAGTTAATTTAAATGATGCCAGTATGCTTGAGATGGGGCACCCACAATTTTGATTGATGAGTGTCCATTGACATTTGCTGAGCCACAGCAGAATTGGAGAACAATGAAAACCTCAGAACTGCAGATCATGTATTTTTGGAAAATATTTCCCCCTTTTCAAGTCTCATGCTGTTTAGTTTTGCTACTGGTATTTTCTCCAGCTCTTCAGTGACATGAATGGAATTTTTCTGTGACTAGCATGATCATTGGGCTGACTTGACTGTAAGAAGTTTTAAGGGTAGATAACTCTAGAACTTGTTCACATATTGTTATTTTTGTTGTTAATAAATAAAGAGTGTTCCCTTGAAAACTGTTCAGTGTCTGTGCACATTAGATAGAAGTTTCTTAGACACTAAAGACTGTGAGGAGGTTAGGTTTTTCAAACATCCAAAATGAACAAAAGTTTGGAAGCTACTATGTGTCCTATGACAACTATAATAAATAAAACTTTATCTATACCCCACCACCATCTCCCCAAAGAGACTTGGGGTAGCTCACAAAAGCACTGCAAAGTGCAGCACATAAAATAAACAATACATAAGCATAAAAACAATAAACATAAAATTACAACCATGAACAGGCATAATATATCACATAATAAAATATTAAAATTCATAAAATGCAGTCATGCCCGCAGATAAAATTGGCTATTTTCGATTGACAGGCCAGAGTGCTGGAGTGAAGCAATCATTAAGTCCTCAGTCAAACATTAAAGTCTACAGGCCAAAGACCTGTTTAATAATCCATGTTTTTTTTTACTAGACTGGAAAACTTGGAGAGAGGGACATAACCTAATCTCTCTAGGGAGGGCATTCCAGAGCTGGGGGAGCACCACTGAGAAGGCCCTCTCTCTCATCCCCACCAACTGCACTCGAGGCAGAGGTGGCACCAAGAGAAGGGCCTCCCCGGCAAATCTCAGAACCCACGCTAGTTCATAGAAAGAGATGCAGTCTTGAAGATAGGTTGGATCTGACTGGCCTCCAGGATAAACAAGATAGGGATATGTTTATCCTGGAGAAGAGAAGGTTAAGAAGAGACATGTTAGCCTTGTTTAAATATTTGAAATGATGGAATAAAGAATAGTCTTCTTTTCTGCTATTCTAGAGACTAGGACTTGAGCAATGGATTCAAATTGCAAAAAATAAGATCCACCTTAATATTAGGAAGAACTGCCTGATATGATCCATTTGACTGTGGAGTATACTGCCTCAGAGTGTAGTGGAGCCTCTTTCTCCTAATCATTTTATCCAAGGCTAGATAACCATCTGTCAAGAATTCTTAGATTGTGTATTCTTGAATGGCAGGGGTTTGGACTGAATGGCCTTTGTGGTTTCCTCTAAGTCTTTTGATTTGAAATATGAAATGTCCCTTCATTACAAGTATTGAAGCAGGCTTTAAAGACCCAACACTTTTTTAAGGATTTGATTGTGCTGCTTCTTAATTTAGAGCTAAATGTCTTGTTTTGTTAAGATCAGCAGGAGAGGCTCCTTTGAAGCTATGCCCACATGCAAAAGTCTACTTGCTAGGCACACAGGAAGACAGCTCTTTCCTTCATCAAGAACAATCTGCATTGCACTGTTTTTGACATTGTGATGGAGTCAGATTTTCTCTGCTTTCAGGAAAAGGGTGAAGACACACTCTTTTAACTTGGATTTTGGGACTATGGAAGGCAGGAGACTAAACAGTGGCAATTTTGGCAAAAATCAGGAGGCTATTCAGTCAGCCTTTTTTAGTCACAGATTCTGCATCCATGGGTTCCACCATCCACAACTTGAAAATATTAAAATAAAATCCCAAAAGGAAACTTTGATTTTGCCATTTTATACAAGGGACATTATTTTATTCTGCCATCAGCTATATAGGGACTTGAGCATCCACCATAGATAACAAGAATCCACTGTATTCTATTTATAAAGACTCCACCATTTCAGATGGAGATAATTTTATTACAAATAAACATTCTAAGAACTTAACAGATCCTATCAGGTAACTTGGGTGTTTAGTCTGGGTGAAATGAAAGTTACTTGCATCAAACTGTCAGTTCAAGCCAAAGCACATGTATTCCTGATCTCACTTACTATATTTTTCTTCAAGTGTCACCTTCATGGTTACTTGTTTTTGAACCTTAAGACTGTTGTTGTTGTTAGGAGAAGGTTGGGAGGGGAAGGAAACAAGTGACTCTAAGAGCTTTCAGAAAATGCAGAGCTTTCTGCAAGGGTGTTTCTCAGGAAAATTGACAGTTGCTTCTCAGAGCTGTGAAAGCTTGGTGGAAATGCTGCACATACAGTCTCACACACATGCTTACAAAAATATCCTGCCAGGATTATGGGTATATGTGAATACTTAACAAGAATAAGTGGTGACAATTCTCAAGGTTATAAAGAAGAAAACATCTACTTTTGAACTGGGCCAGCTCATTCAGTTTATAGATTAAGCAACTGGAAGCAACTTTATTTTTAACTAAGGTTAAATTAATTGAACGTAACTTCATACAGGCTTCCCCCCAAACCTTTTAATGCCCATAGTAGCCCAATTGACTCATTATTGAACATGGAGACTAATTAAATATCACAGAAATTTACAATTTTGAGGGGTCACATTAATTTCTATAAAGCAACATGTTTTTTTAATAGTGAAGAAAACAATAACTATTATGAAAACTGCAAGGCTTCCCCCCTCCACCCAATTTGCAGAGTCAAATATTAAATATGAGGACAATTAACATAATCCAGATGATTACACCTGAGTCTGTGTGTAACAGATTAACCCATTTTTCAAGTTTGGTGTACCAGCAGTAACAGGCCTGGCTTGAAAAACAAAACAAAGGAGAGCAAGGGAGAGGAGAGATCAGGCAGCTTCAGAGATGGAAGTGCAGTCTGATTGGCTGATGAATTTGGAGGGAGTTGCTTAGCAACTAGAAATGGGAAGATGTTGAACCTGTGGCTTCTGTGGATTCAGGGGTTGTGGGTTGTGGTGGTGTGCAGGGATCTATGTGATTTTCAGTGCAGGGTCAAGGTGATGGAACTCTGGAAAAGCAGTTAAGAGAATTTAGTTTTTCTGAGAGTCCAGTGGGCGGGAATTGAGACACCTGGCTTGCTGATTCTACCAGCAGCTGTTACTTTCCCAGGGAAAAGGGAGGGAAATGTTAGAATGTTGAGATCGTGTTATTAGCCCTGTAAAGGTTAAAATTCAGTTCCTGGTCAACTTTTGATTCTACTGCAAGCAGTTCCATGAACTCCTGATTTCATGATTTTTTGGTCATTCATGACAGAACTTTGAGCTTGCCTTTTGGGACTAACCTAGTTTTAAGTTCTGTTGCTTCTTAGTGGATTTATATTTAGAGACCTCACAACTTAATTAGCCTGAGGCAGGGCCATAGCCAGGATTTTGTTTCGGACGGGGCTGAGTTTGGTTCGGGGCTGAGACTGGGTGTAAGAGGGTCTACCCTAGCAAATCTTTTTTATTGTTATCCCAATAACCCCATTAATGTGGGATATAATGAGCATGGTTTGATCATGATATGAATAAACATAACAGTTTAAATAATGTACCAGTAAGGCCTTTTCGCGGACCACCCTGAGAATTTCGGGGGCTTAGCCCCCTGGCTACATGCCTGGCCTGAGGCATTGGAACATTTCCTGGGATTTTTCGAATGCTTTTTGCCTTGGCTATTTTCATGTTTACTGTTTTTTTTTTTGGACATTGTTTACTTCAATAAATAGAGTGTTATTTCCAGCCTTGGTTGTGTGAATATTGAAAGGGCCCTGGTTCCCAGCCGGTGTGCAACAGCAGAGCCAGAGGGGAAGAGAGAGCTAATGCAGCCATAGTTTATTCAGGTTTGGAGTTGGAAGAGTTAGTTAGGAGACTTGAAGGGGAAGGGAGAGTTTTGGGAACTGTGAATTAGAAAGATTCCTCTTTGAGGAAATTAATTAAAGCTTTCAGGGTAAAGAAGTTTTATTGAATCTCTGTAGTTTTTGAGTGCTGGTGTGGAAAGAGGGTTCAAAAGGTTTAAAACAACCAGTTTGTATTCCTGTGTGTAGAACATTGTTTGTGAGAAACTCAAGATATAAAACCATTCTCTGTAAAATAAAGTTTGTTGAAACCACTACACATATTTACTGTTCAAAAACAACATAAACAGCATTTTCTTGTTTTATTTCACCTGAAGAGTTTGTGTGTCTTCTTGAACATTTTAGCAAGGAGGGGGCCTATGGATCAATAAATGGTGGCAGAAAAATAAACCTTAATAGTAAATAATTGGTGGCAGCAAAGAAATATATATGATATACAGTGGTAGCATTGTCTGCGTGTATTTGTCCCTCTTGGCCTCGTTGGCTTGTCATCTTTATTGCATTGTGCAAGGCCTATTCAATTTGATTTGGAGTTTGATTTGGTAATTTGGGATGGTGCCTGTTACTGTGAGGTTTTCTAAAACTTACATGTTTCAGATACTGAATTCAAATCAAGTTTTCAAACGCAAGTTTCATAATGCAGCCATAGCATTACAGTTTCTTGCTGGTTGACTTTTTTATTTTATTTTAACACAGGTGTATAAAATGTAGTGATGTGACAGACTTTTGACCAAGTAATTTCTGCCAAATTGCAGACTCATAGTTTAAGGGCCTTTTGTGCTGATTACCAATATGTACTGAAAGCATGCACAGCCACTTCAATGTTTCTTCTTGCCTATTCATGCTGTTGTTTATTATGCTTTCATATTGCTTGTACATCAAAGGATTAACTGTAGCTATATAGTGTTTTCTTTCTCTCCTGCTTGTGCTATCTCTCTTTCTCTCAAACACACATCGACTCATTCACATATACAGATGAATGCAAACAACTCTTAATATTGCAGTCATCATATCTGATCTACTACAATGCTCTTCAGGTTCAGATTTCAGATGCAGTTGCAATGACTTAATGTTCAAAATCAAAATACACATATTTAAGGCAGCACAGTGGTGGGGAAGCATGCCTTCTCCATATCTCTAGCTACTAGACTTGGGCCCGAATAATTGTTAATAAAAAGATTTGTAGTTTTTGGTGGACCATTTTCGTTTAATTTCCAAAAACAGAAAAGAGCTGAGGGAAACGAAAAGACCGTCAAAACAGATTCAGAGAGCCAATATTTTCAGTTTTAGAGAGGAAAGAGTTAAGTCCATAAAATACCTCAGGCAGGGGAATCTGCAGTGTCTTTTTCACTCCCTGCCAGAAGAACCCTCCTCCATTTTTTCTTGAAAAGTTCCCTCCTCATCCTCCAGATGAGGCACTATGTTAGTGCCACTTCCCAGTGGCACTAACATAGGGTGGCCATTGGAAAGTTATTCTCAGAGTATGATTGGAGTTGAAGTTTTTTTTCTGTGTGTCTCCATTTCAGCCAATAAAAAGCCTGGTGGTATCCATGCTCTGATTGTCTGAGAATGGACACAACCAGTGACTAAAATTCCCAGAATCCTCTCTTGTGGTCTTTAAAATAAATTATGAGTAGAACTTTAAAGAATTCTTTAAAAAAATCAGTGGTTTGGTGAATTGTTTTGAAACTTGGCGGGCCTACAGTTGTAAATAGGGTGTACAGCAAAGAGGGTCTACAACTGAGGTAGGTTTCATGAAGATAGGTCTTAAATTGGCTGAGGATTGAGCCTTTAAAATTTACCATTGTAGCCAACTTTTTCAGGTAACTTTATGGTAAACAAAATGAGGGGTCAGATGAAAATGGACCTGGAAATGGCATGCCTTTGGCTAAAATGCACATGTCTACTAACTACCATGATTGGAAGAATTGGAAAAAGAGTATTACTGCACACTGGAAGCTGGGGTTCTCACTGTATAAAATTCAACTTCCTGGTCTGCCTTCTCCCACCAGATCATTGTTAAGGTGTATTTGAAGACACATTATGTGTCTGGTTTCCATTTTCACTGGTCAAAATTTGCTTCATATGGGATTGATCTACTCTGGATCTGTCCCATGATAAAACTGATCCAACCTGCTTCAGATTGATCACTTTGGCATTTAGTATGCATTTGAATTATTTTTTATAATATTAGTGCATTCTTATCATGGCTAGCCAAAACAAACTTCTCCATGAAACAAATGAATTCCACAGTAAAGGATAAGGTGTATTAATGTACCAAAAGCATAAAGAATACAAATTGCAGGATGAAGGTGGTGGCAGTGGAGGCATTTGAGTCAGGGTGGTATAGTGGTTTGAGTGTTGGATCAGGGCTCTGTGACACTAGGATTCAAGTCCTTATTCTGCCATGGAAACCCACTGGCTGATTCCCAGCAACTAGCATTCTTTTAGTCTCAAAAGGAGCAAATGGTAATCCACTACTGCATAAATCTTCCCTCAAAAAGCCAGTGATGGGTCACCATGGGTCAGAGTCAGCTTGAAGGCAAATAACAATAGCAATCAAACTTCAGCACCACAAAGAGGTTTGAATGCTTAGGGATTCAAAGCCAGAATTCTAAGAACTGAGCAGCACTCAAATCCCTCTGAATAACTTAAGAAAGCTTCCAGTATGATTTTCACATTTTGTTTTAAATTCCTTGTGTGAAGAAATAACCAAACAAAATTCCCACCCATTCATAGAAGAGTGTATCATAAACACTGTGCTGACTTTCACAATATAATTTGACCTTGCTTTGAAAAAGACTTGCACATTTGCGACCTAATGAATATAAACCCAAACCCTGACTATCATGTCCCAGGGGGTTGTGGTTTACCACCTGTGTGTAGTTAACAGGTTTCCTTTTTCCAGTTTATGGTTTCCAGTCTGAGGTTACCCAGTTGGACTTGCAAACTACTGAAGAATGTATCTGTTTCTGAAAGTCACTGCCTGCTGATCCTATTCAGTTGGAAGGGTGACAGTGACTAACTATAGAGTGGTGTCAGCAGCATCCATTGAATGGATACCTGGAAGACAAGTGTTCCTGTGAAAATTAGATGACAGTCAAGCTTTCCTCTGGAGTGCCACAATTATTACTCCATTCAGAGTCAGAGTGTGCAATGTGTAGTCAGTGAAAGAGTTCACTGTAGCATGGTGCACATTACATGGAACTGCAAATAGGGTCATTCTTCTGTTTAGAGCCCCAGTGCCCAGAGTAATTAACTTCACATGCCATGGCTGAATGCTGAGGCTGAGTTCAAGAGAAGTGATGAGAAGTCCAGCCCTGAAGAGTATGGTTACTTGAGTTCTTTATTACTAACACAATGAAAGAAATAACAGGGACTGTGTGTGTGTGGAGCGGGGGGGTGTACGACTATACACCATTGCAAAGTCTTCGCTCCAGAAATCTTTGCATCTTACAAATCCTGTGTTATTTCTTGCTTAAGGTTAAAGGAAAAATGCATTTGATTTGTTTTTATAAATACAAAGTAACAGATCATCATATATACAACACACCACATACTTCCAGAGAACAGCAATTGGCAGAGTCCCATACAATTTAGGTGTCAAAGATAGTGAACAAGGATAACATGAATACTGTAAAGTATCTTTAAAACATATTCTTGTTCGAGGGCAAACTGAGTATTTTTCAACTCATATGCACTACAAGATTGATGAGAATGAGAAGCACATCTACATTGACCACTTAATCTGGGGTAAAAGGTGTCAATTTGGAGTATCCTTTGACTTTGCTTATCTTGAATTTTTATTTAAGAAACTGGAAAGTAAACCTCATGGCTGCCTTGAAGTCCTGCAATGCTATGTGTTCATATTATTTGTTATGTAAACACAAAACTCTCAAATAGCCGTCAAACTGCATTAAACACTTAGTGTAGCTTTGCACTAGGATTGGGGGAGGGACATCCTATTTTCCCTTCATTGTAGAGAAGAGTTCTTAGAAAGCTGTTATGTTAGTCGTCAGGTGTAGGCTTTTCATAATTTGTGACTAAGATCATTTATTAAAGGCATAAGCAAGTAAGTATGGGTCCTTATCTTCAAAAGAAGAAGGTCTACTGAACCAAATGACTGCAGTATATTTATGGCTGTACTCCATATTTCTGGCATGAATGACAGATACTAATTGCATATTTAACTTTTGAGTGGGGAATGGAATGTACAACAATTAAAAGATCAGACAAAGGGAAATAGTATACTAGAAATGTGTGATTGTCTTACTCAGCTATCCCTAACCTGGAGTCCTTTAAAAATGTGGACTATAATTCCCATGGTCCCTAACCAGCACTGTGTAATGGAGGCCATAGTGTAGTGGACTATACACACTAGGCTGAGTGGTGGTTTCCTTGTTTTTCTTCCACTCACTACATTAGTTAAGAACACTGGTTTAATTGACTGATAGAAATAAATAATTTATATAAAATTAATATTGATATCTTGTGGTTAAAACTATAAATTTGATTTTGGGAGTTTGAGACATGTGAAGATGATTGTGTATGGAAATGCTATAATGTGGAATGTAGTGAGTAGTTCATACTTGCCAGATTTAGGATCTTGGATTTACGTATTCTGAGTTGGGTAGCATTTTGCCCCTAATAGTCCTTGTAAGACCAAATATTTCCATGGAGTCTGAACTGACATGCATCAGGAGAGATGTAGTCCAAAATGTCTGGAGAATAGGGGCCACCGAGTGTCACACTCAGTACAGGAAGTTACCACTTGTACAGGTCCTGGGATTAAGTTTCCTAATTTCTTTGGATTCACATTGTACCACATTGCAAATATCTATCCTGATACTTTCAAAAATGTCAGAGTCAAATGGATTTTTACAAACATCTTCTGAACAAGGAATCCAAGTCAGCAGACCCTATCTAAAAGTGAATCATGCTGCTGCCATAGTGTAAATGAATTCACTTAATGAGCTCTCTGTAAGATGATATTTTCAAAGCAGCTGAAATATGCTGCTCAGCCAAGTCTCCACTCCTAAGTCTGCCTGCTTTTTGTTTTAGAAGTGTCACCCTCAATGAGAAGGACCAAAGATGTGTTGCATTATGTAAAACCTTAGAAACATATTGGATTGTGTATAATAGAAAGCAAATTCTATCAGTTCACAGCTGTGCTCATTAAAATGACATCTTAAAATTATGGGGAATGAAGGAGGGAGGTGTTCCATCAGAACAGTAATACCTCTTTAATTTTGTTTAGAAAGAAGGAGAGCACTTATTGCATGAGATGTTTAGATGTGCAAATCAGAAGAGATAATGTGTAACTTATGATTGAATGTTCATACTTACTTAGATGATGAACATTTGCAAAAGCAATTTTCAGCAGATTTTTGTACATTTTATAATGTTGCATCTTTCTCTTACATTTAGGACCTTGTGTAGAATCCAACTGTAGAAACTGGAACTTTTCTCCTGTACAGAGAAAATGTAGGGCATGACTCTGCAGCTGTACTGAATAATATATTACGAAACAGGAATATGTGAGGAATCTGATCTTTGAGAAAAGTTCTGATGCAAACTAACCAGGTCTGTGAATCTCAACCTAACTAATGGACAGATTGGCACAGAATGTTCCTAGCAGAATTTGCAAATAAAATATTCCTCATACACTCATATTTACACATATATTTGGATATATCTATAAGAAATTATGGGTTAATTTGAGGTTTTGCTCAAAAATGTTTAATTGTTTGTTGCCTACTCTAAACTTATTCAATGCATTTCCAAATCACTCCATCCCCAACATTTCCATCAAGGAAAAAAAATTTCTCATGCTATAAGCACAACATAATTATTTAGGTAGGGATTACTTTGAGATCAGGTTTATCTGTTATGCCTTTCCTCATAAAAATGCAATCGAAATTAAAATCTAGCAACCATAAGAAATAAGCATAGAGCTGCATGTTGTGTTTATTTGCCTAACAGTTTCTTCTTACATGTCTAAAAGTAAGGTTGTGTGAACATTTTACAAGGGGAAATATTCCCTGTATCTATTGCTATTTTTAAAAAGACCATATTAATATCTACAGAATTCTGTAACTAATCCTTCATTTTCAAACTAGAAATGGATTCTTTAATGATATCTAAAACACAATTTTATTGCACATATGTTTTTATACATTTTAAGACACTATAATAGCTAAAGAACTGCTTTAGGCTATTCATATGTTGCTCCTCCCATATTATGTTGTTTATTTGGAATCCAGGAGTCATTATCAGACTGTATACTTAATTTTATGGGTCTTTGTTTTATTACTTTGTTGGGACTTAAGGTGTCCTGGTTTACACTTTCATGGCCTGGTGTGTTCTTATCAGATTGAAATGCTATGTGACTTGTAATATTTTATGGCAGGCATCCTCAAACTGTTTCCCTTCAACACACAGAATTCCTGACTATTGAACAGTTGAAGGAACACAGGTTAAGGATTCCTTTTTATGGCCTTGCTCCATAGATTGTTACATCCAAGTTTAAAGGTCAGTATCTTGATAGATGAATTGATTTTAAGGTTTAAATGCATATTGTTGGATCCAGAATTTTCTGGGAGACATCATTAGATCAAATTACTGGACATCTGGTTTTCTATGTCCATAACCTATGTTGTTGACTATATTTCAAGGAAAGAAAAAGGTGAAATAATTTTGAGTACTTTATTGTGAAACTCACAGAGTCTCCATAACTCGACAGGCAACTTGAAGGCATATACACACAAAGATATTATAGAGCTTCAAAACAAAGCCAGAGCAAAACTACTGTAGTACTATTTATATAATGCGTAATGGTATCTAATTATTTTCAAAATTACTTTCAAAGGGCATTTAAGAGGCATTTTAGCAGCATTTTCTTCTAAATTTTATGCAGTGCTTTTACGTATCAATTTTAAATGAATTTCCCTCCCCTCAAAATAATGAAAGACAAATAGAACAGAGAGATGGAACAAGCAATATTACTAATAACTTCAACTTTATAAAAAGGTAGTAGGCATGGTTAGGTTCAGTCAGGATCTTCATAATTCGGAATAAATTCAGAAACAAGTGATTTCGAAGTTTTTAAGGAAACCGGAATTCCTTTTGCCCTTCCGAAGCTTTTTCCGCCATTTCTCTTACGAATCAGTAAGTGAGTTGGAAATGATTCAGCTTTTCAAACCAGTGTGGATGGATTCCCTTAAATTTCCTTTTTCTCCCCATCAGTCCTAGGCGAGAGCAGCAGTTCAACCCAGTTTGGATGGATTTCCTTTCTCTCCCACATCAGCCCTGGGCAAGAGCAGCAGTTTAACCCAGTGTGGATGGATTCCCTTAAATTTTCTTTCTCTCTCCATCAGTTCTGAGCAAAAGCAGCAGTTTAACCCAGTGTGGATGGATTTCCTTCGGTTTCCTTTCTTTCTCGCGCTCCAGTCCTGGGTGAGAGCCTCAGTTTAACCCAGTATGGATGGATTTCTTCACTTCGCTTCCTCCCCCCTTTCTGGAATAAAACAACTACTTTCAAAGTAAAGACCACCCAATGAAACAGGAAATAACACTTTGAAACCATTAATGAAGGATTCTGAAGTCTCAGAAGTTTTGAAAAGTTTTGAACATTTTTTTCTGTGAAAATCGGAATTGACTTTAGATGCTACATGCTAAATGAATTTTGAACTAATTTTTTTGGATCGAACAAGCACAAGTATATAGCACATTATTTTTCAAATATTGTAATTAAATAAAGGAATGAAAGCTTAAGAAATAATAATAACATTGAAACTTTATAGTTCCTCACCTTCTGTCCAGTTGGTCTGAGCCTAGCTGAGCTTTGGATGTGATGGATTAGTTGTTACAGATTTTTTTCAGTCTCCTGCTCACATTTGGTTGCCTATTAAAATCAAATGAGATTATCAAACCTAGGATTAAACATAATTCATCTGGAAAATATGGGTGAGATGTCAGAATCTCATCTCTGTTCTTGGATGGTGTAGCAACCCAGTTCCCTTTCGTGCCTGGGGGGCAGGGGGCAGCACCGGGGGTCCCACTTGCATTAGGGCCAGTTGCAGCTGATGAGGATATGGAGGAAGGGGCTGAAGAGTTAGCTGGGCCTTCCTCTCCCACAGAAAGCTTGGCCTGGGATGATGAATAGCCTGACGGCTATCAGAGCTGGGAAAGTCAGGCTGACCCTGAGAGTGATTCAGATCAGTATGAGAAACCAGGTGGTTTCGGGTCGCAGGAAAGGATCAGGGAACAGTGGAGGATGAGCCCATGGAAGCTGAAAGGGAGTTCGGCTCTCACGAAGATAGTGACCCAGGTGCTGGGAGGCAAGGACAAAGCTTTGATAGGAGACGGAGCATTGAGTCCAGCAGGAGAGATTGGCACCGCAGCCTAGAGCGCCAGAGAAGCACTAGATCCCGTAGCACAGATTGGCGCAGAAGCCTAGAGCGTCGGAGCGGATGAGGGGGGCTAAAGTCTTCACCAAATTGGACCTGAGGAGTACTTACAATCTGGTGCGTATTCATCAGGGCGGCGAATGGAAGACCGCCTTCCAAACTAAATGGGGAAGTTTTGAATACAGAGTTATGGGATTCGGGTTGTGTAATGCCCCCGCCTGCTTCCAACATTTCATGAATGACATTTTTCGAGACCTGTTAGATTGATATCTGGCAGTGTATTTGGATGACCTGTTGATCTTCGCGCCTGACCAGGCGACCCACGACCGCCATGTGAAAGAGGTGCTACAGAGGCTGAGAGACCACGGTCTCTATGCCAAGTTGGAGAAATGCGCATTTGATCTACGCGAGGTGGATTTCCTGGGCTACCGCATCTCTCCCACTGGCATCGCCATGGACGACACCAAGATCCAAGCTGTGGCAGATTGGAAGGCTCCTGCCAGCAAAAAGGACATTCAAAGATTCCTGGGTTTTGCTAACTACTACAGGAAGTTCATCCCGGACTTTGCCAAGTGGGCCGACCCCATCACGCAGTGTTTGCGAGGAAAGGTGCCATTCCGGTGGACATCGGAGGCGGACGCGGGGTTCCGGAAGTTGAAGCAGCTGTTCACCACGCAGCCGCTTCTGCAGTATCCTAACCCCCACACTCCTTTCATTGTGCAAGCAGATGCTTCGGAGGTAGCAGTGGGAGTGATCCTGCTACAGCCGCAGGGGACAGACTTATTGCCCTGTGCTTACTATTCCCGGCAGCTGAAGGCGCCGGAAAGGAACTATACCATCTGGGAGAAGGAGCTCCTAGCCATTAAGGTGGCTTTTGAAGTTTGGCAACACCTGCTTGAAGGGGCCCAATTTCCGGTGGAAGTTCACACCGACCACCGGAACTTGGAGCACTTGAAGACTCAGCGCAAGTTGAACCAGAGGCAGCAGAGATGGTCTCTGTTCTTTGAGAGATTCAATTTCCGCATCCACTATGTGACCCCCAAGCAGACCAAACAGGCAGATGCGCTGTCTCGAAAGCCAGAGTATGTCAGAGGAGGAGAAGAGCAGTCCGAGACGCAGCTGCTGAAAGCGGAGAACTTTGCTGCCGCTGTCACAGCCACTGCGCCACCCCCGGTGGTCAACCCAGACCCGGGGAACAAGAGAACTCTGAGTGACCGGATTCAAACTCAACAGAAGGGAGACCCTTGGGTTCAAGAGCAGCTAACCAAGGGGGTGCAATTCCCTTTCCAAGTAAAAAACGGCTTGTTGTACCACCGTGATGGCATCTATGTTTCCCCCGGGCCTGAGAGAGAGGACATTGTCAAACTTTGTCATGATAGCCGGGCCGCAGGGCATTTTGGACTCTTCAAAACACTACAGTTGGTGTTGCGTGACTTTTGGTGGCCTAAGGTGCGGAGGGACGTTGAGGCTTATGTTAGCACTTGCCCTGTCTGCCAGAGGGCCAAGAAGCAAGGGGGCAAGCCGGCCGGTCTGCTCCAACCGCTCCCAACCCCTTCCGCACCCTGGAAGATGATTTCAGCCGATTTCATCACTGACTTGCCAAAGTCCAAGGGGTTCACCACGATCCTGGTCGTGGTGGACTGTCTCACCAAGATGAGTCATTCCATGTGTAGGGGTGCCTACTGCTAAAGAGACTGCTGATATGTTTGTGCAACATGTGTTTCGGTTGCATGGACTTCCACAGAGTTTGGTGATGGATCGAGGCACCCAATTCACTTCCCAGTTCTGGCGGGCGGTTCAGAAGCTGTTGGGAATTGAGGCACGGATGTCTACGGCTCATCATCCCCAGACCGACGGGCAAACCGAAAAGGTTAACGCCACGTTGGAACAGTATCTGCGGTGCTATGTAAACTATCAGCAAAACAATTGGGCGTCATTGTTGTCTTTGGCAGAGTTTGCTTACAACAATGCGATGCAAGAATCTATCAAAGAGACTCCTTTCTTTGCCAACTATGGACATCACCCTAGGTTCTACCCTCCTGTAGACCAATCCGGAGACGTGCCAGCAGCAGAAGATTGGCTACAGGAGCTCACTGCAATGCAAGAGATGCTGAGCACTCAACTGGACCAGGCTAAAGCGGATTACAAGCGGATGGCTGATCGGCGGCGCCAAGAGGGTCCAGAGATCCAAGTGGGAGACAAAGTTTGGCTGTCGACCAAGAATTTGCCTACGCAGAGACCTAGTCGCAAACTGGATGCGAGGTTTTTGGGTCCCTACAAGGTGTTGGAGAGTGTGGGACCTGTTGCTTTCAAACTACAACTTCCGGCGGACATGAAGATCCACCCAGTCTTTCATCGTTCCCTGCTGAGACCAGCAAAGGGGGTGCAGCCTGATGTGATGCAGCCGCCACGCCCTCCTGTGATGCGGGATGGGGAGGAGGAATTTGAGGTCCAGGACATCCTGGATGCCCGCATCAGATACCGGAAGCTGGAGTATTTGATTGACTGGAAGGGATTTGGACCGGAAGAGGGTTCTTGGACACCGGCACGAGACGTTCACGCCCCGGACATTATTGCCCGTTTCCACCGCAAGAATCCCGACAAGTCCAAGCCTCGAGGGAGGCCTCGGAGGGACCCTGAGGGGGGGATAGTGTAGCAACCCAGTTCCCTTTTGTGCCTGGGGGGCAGGGGGCAGCACCGGGGGTCCCACTTGCATTAGGGCCAGTTGCAGCTGATGAGGATATGGAGGAAGGGGCTGAAGAGTTAGCTGGGCCTTCCTCTCCCACAGAAAGCTTGGCCTGGGATAATGAATGGCCTGACGGCTATCAGAGCTGGGAAAGTCAGGCTGACCCTGAGAGTGATTCAGATCAGTATGAGAAACCAGGTGGTTTCGGGTTGCAGGAAAGGATCAGGGAAACAGTGGAGGATGAGCCCATGGAAGCTGAAAGGGAGTTCGGCTCTCACGAAGATAGTGACCCAGGTGCTGGGAGGCAAGGACGAAGCTTTGATAGGAGACGGAGCATTGAATCCAGCAGGAGAGATTGGCACCGCAGCCTAGAGTGCCAGAGAAGCGCTAGATCCCGTAGCACAGATTGGCGCAGAAGCCTAGAGCGTCGGGGCCCCCGCCAGGGGAATTAAGTATAGGATCCGTGGGAAAGGATCCTCAGTAGCTCGGCCACTTCTGTTCTAAAGGGAGTGAAGCGAGCGAAGATCCACGGAGCCAGGATTGGGCTCGTGCCATGCCAAGAAGTTTCTTGGGTTTACTTTCATGAACTTTGTCTTGTTTGCTTTGCCACAGACCAAATCTGTTTTTGATCCGCTTTGTTTTGCGGAGCCTTGCCAAGCTTTTGCCTTTGGATTTACCTAAGACTCTTACCTTATTGCTACTTTGATATTTCGATTCTTTTTATGGACAATTACCCTTTTCACCTGTTTTTATTATTCAATAAATAGTTAGCTGATTACCGTCTCTGTGTGTGATTAAGGGGCTGGGCCGAGACCCTGCATCGTGACAGTTGGTAACAACCCCCGTCCCAAATGTCAAATTACTGGAACTGTGAAAGTGATCGGTAAAGTTGTTTTGGTTTTTGGAGTGTTTTAAAAAAAAATAATGCCACAAAAATGGGATTTGTGATAGGTTACCTATGTGTTTTTATAAGAGCATTCATGCAATTAGCTGAAGTTTTGTCAGGTTCCCATTTTCAAATTCATCTTAAGTCTAACGCCAAACCGTATACAGTTGCATTTCTCCAGATGTGAACATTTATTTAAACAGTTCATTCATTTTATGTTTGCTCAGGGCCTTTCTATTTACTAGAAACTGTGGCATGTTGAAATCTATAGCATAAAGGAAAATAAAAATAGCTGACAGATTTTAGTGTTACCGCAACTAAATTTGAGGGACAAAATTAGAAATTTTAAAAAGGGGACAACAACATTGGCATGTTTTTTATGCTAATCAAGCATTTTGTATTTGGTTTTCTTACTGCAAAAGCAGTTTTATTGGAAAGTTCTGTTGTATGAAAGATTGATTGCATCTTAGGACTGTAGCTCATGTCTGCTTTTTGTATGAAACCTGGACTATATTCCTCTCCTAACTGCATTCTCATGACAGGAGGCAGGAAAATGACCTCGCTATGTATGCACTTTCTACAGGGCAAACTACTGAAAGCAGCCATAACACAAAGCTTTGTTTCTATGCCCTTTCCAATAATTCTATTTTTATAAGAATTGTCCAGTGTAGTTATTTTATGGGAAGCTGAAAGAGTGCTTTATTTCATGCCTCCCTCAAAAAAAGGTTTGAAGTTTAATAACTTAGCACCTCTGGTGAATTATTGCAAAAGTTTCCAATTCCCTTACTTTAAAAAAATTACCAACACAATTTTGTTATTATTCTGAATCACCCAGGCAATTCAATTCAATAACTAAACTATATAAAACTTCATTTCACTACCTGACCTTCATTGATGCATAACATCTCAGAAATGGTCTCATATTAAGTGGGCATGAACGTACATAATGTTGTAGTCAAATGTGGTTCACCCATTTGGCAATCTAGGGGTTCTGTTCATACAACTGGGAAGTATATGCCTTCAGTACATGTATATTCTATGTTACTGTAATGTCTGCCAGTCTAGTATGTGATGTAAAGATATAGGTACAACTGGGGGGTTGTTATTCTCTCCTGTGCCCATCCAGTTTTCCTCTCCTGTGCCCAGCTGACACATTTCAATGCACTGGAAGTAATATCAGTTCAATTTACAATTTTGGCTGTTTTTTAGTATGCATTTTTTTTGCTGGGAGAATGATCAAACTGCCCATAAGTGCCCTCAAATCACCTGACAACCAGTTCACTGAATTTTGGGAAGTGATCTGGGGGCTTTTGGAGGGGCTTCTAGGGAGCTCCAGGGGGGGGGGGGCATATAGGGATCCAAAAGGCTGCATGCAATCTGTGTAAACTTTACCCATGTAGGTGCAGCAAAACCAATGTGGTGTAATGGCTGAGCTAATGTAGGACAGTGTATTGCAAGTTGAACTTTTACTCTGGAGACCAGGATTCAAATCCTACTCAGCTATGAAAAACCACTTGGGCAAGTCTTAGCCTCAGAAGGAGGCTAAGACTCTCCTTCTGAACAAAAGTTACCAAGATAATTCCATGATAGATTTACCTTTGAGTTGCCCCACCAAGTAATGGTTGAGTTTTTTAAAAAAAGAGAATTGTAGTCTAGCGAAATCACTTTCTCCAGCTGTTGCTTATGAATGTACATGTTTGTGCCTTCTTTCAAACAGTGTACCAAGTAATGCAGATTATGATATATATGCACATTCTCATCTCCTTGTATAGAAAATATTATTTTCCTTCTTGCAAATAACTTAAGAGGTGTGGGAAGCCAGATCCCTTGGAACATTCACAAGCAGGTGAAACTTTTTTCACATAATCAGGCCTTAAGCCAATGAACTAAGTAAACCATTTCCTTGGCGCTTTTGTAAGAAAGGTCCCTGTAATTTCAAAATTAGAGAGTTTTACACTTCATTAACTTATTTCTATTAGTTTATTAATAGACCACTCACATTTTAAGGAAACCATTGTGTCCAGCCATTAGAAGCAGATGGTTTGGCTAGCCTATGTGCCTGCAAGGAATGACAATCATTCCACTCCAATATTTAATTACAGACAGAAATAGAATGTAGAGTAATTGATGCAATTTAATATAGAATCTACTTTGCCTAGAAACATAGTTAAGAGAGGAAGGAAAGACTAGTGTTTCCTTTGTGCTGTAAAAGACGCATGCTTAAACCAGGTTCTTCTGGAATTTGGAGATAATTATCTAAACATTTCCACTCTTTGGAATAACTGCTAACCTTTATGCACTTACAGCTATGTAAATTGGTATTTAAACTCATTTTAAAATGATTGCATCTTCTTAGCCCTGGGATTCAATTTCATGTAAGTAGTTCTGATACCATTGTCCTCTGTAGTCTATCATGCCCCAACTGATTATCTGGGACAGGCTGTTTATTTTTAAACTTTTGACTGTTGGAATTTATCCCTGTGCAAGAAACCAGATAATTGTGGCAGCACTTCTCCCAACAGTTAATGGTGTCTGAACACCTTCTAATTGTAGACCACCTACACAATGAAAAGCATAATGTTATTTGTAACTGACAGCCTTACAAGAAGTTTTATAGTCTATAATCCTGGAATAAAATATATAAACAGGTTTAATCTCACTTTTAGAATGCCAAACTAAAGTGTACACTCTTAAAGTAATTTAACCCTACTTATAATGTCTTCCAGTAGTAAAAAAAACAATCGGCTTGTGGTATTGCAAAGCTTGACAGATTTTTCAGGATGGGATTTTCTGCTATGGCCCAGTGTAGCATGCAACATATATATATATATATGGAGAGAGAGAGAGAGAAAGAGCGCTAGTCTTGAATTCAATTTTTGGGAGGAAGGCAACAAATAATGTGCATGGCAGCTTGTGGAGCCCCGTGTGGATGGGTGAGGGTGCTTGGGCACCCTTTCCCTCCCTTCATCAAATGGCAGAAAGGGTGGAAACGTACACTGGCTCATCACCCCTTCTGCCATCACAGGCAGAAAAGGGAGGAAAGTGCGGGTAGCTCTGTCAAAGCTACCCAGACTACATTTTCCTCCTGCATTGGAGGAGAAAATGCCTTTCGGCACTTCTTCACTTTGAGAGGAATGTGGGTGGTGTGTGCCATATGTCATATTGTGGCGCATGGCAGACACTGTCCTTTTATAAAATAATTTTTATTGAAAATGAATGGGGAAGTGCAAAGGGATATTTTACGTATGTATACATACAAAGTGGTGGAACAATCGTATTATAGAAAGGTAGGAAAAATAGATATCTGAAGAGAGAAAACCTGCAGAAAAATAAATGGAGCAGAAATAGAGAGAAAAAGAAAGAAGAGAAAAAATAGGATTTTTTTTTAAAAAATAAAAAAATAAAAAAATTAATTGACTTCCTTCTAAACTTCGGTGGAT
The DNA here is from genome assembly GCA_030556195.1 of Anolis apletophallus. NCBI lineage: Eukaryota > Metazoa > Chordata > Lepidosauria > Squamata > Anolidae > Anolis > Anolis apletophallus. Next base: position 85,848,830 of record JARBWK010000007.1, read on the forward strand.
GGCAGACCCTGTCCTTGCTGCTATTAAACGTGACAAAAATGCTTTGTGTGAAGAGATCCTAGGAGTCTAATGAATGTCATAATAATGTAAGTAAAACTAAATCTGGAATAAAGAATTCTTGATTCTTCTGATTTTATTGGTGGTGTTCAACTATTTTTGGACAAGAATGTACACCCCAGGGGTCATCTTATACCTAGTGAAAAACTCTTGATTTTTTAAAAAGTATTTTGCTGTGTCAGGATAGAGGAGAAAATGAACTAATTCTAAGTGCTTGAGAGTGCTGCTCTCAAAAGACACAAGCTAGTTAGTTTGCCATGTAATTTGCATTAAGCAGCAGCCATGAATTTGTATCTGAATTTTGGGTTTTTAAAAAAAATGTTTTGGGGAATGTATATAATATATTGTTCTCCATCAATTCCAATGATTTGAGTGTTAGCTCTACTTTTGTCATTTAAACCCTGTAAGCTACTCTGAAAGGTGAACAGCAACTAATATGTTAAAATCATAAATTATTGTGTGGATATTTGTTTAGGCAAATGTGTATGGACAAAAAACAACCAAAGTAGTAATAATGAACCACTAAAGAACAATAAAATTCAAAGTATTTGAATTTGGGCAATATCTCTAAGGCAAGAAGGGCAATACTTGTGGACTATGGGCTGGGAGCAGGTTCTATTAATGCAGCCCAGAGCAGATGGCCAGTAAGACTCAACCCCTGTGTGGCAATTTCAAACAGAATCAGTCTGACATTACTAATATCAAGATAGTGCTATAATTAGTATGCTAATGCTTTATTTTGATATGGTGTTGTTTCCAATGTGCTGATGAAGAATACCAAAGGGCTGCTGCCAATTGCAAATGGTTACGTCTTGACATGGGGACTAGATAGCCTGTATCTTTTGATGACAGCACTCTATAGCATGGGAATTAGCAGTGGCCCATTCCACACTGCCCCTATATCCCAAGATCTGATCCCAGATTATCTTCTTATTCCAGTTTATCTGGCTGTAGAGACTTACATAATTCTGTTTAAAGCTTGTAATCTGGGATCAAACTGTGATCTGAGGCAGTTTAGAAGGGGGCAGTGTTTTTCTTCCATATCCAGAGTGCTTCTCCTTCTCGGGGAGTGTTCATTTCCTACTATCTCTCTTAATCTCTCATGATGTGGAATGTACTTGGACATGCTGTAGGTATCTCCAGGAAGTGTTACATTATCTTTAGAAGAGTATTCCTTCAATAATTGCATTATATCAAGTAATCATAAGTAGAAAACAATGGAAGAAAAATCTAAAAGACCAATGTAGTTTTGTGAATGTCCAGCAAGAGGTAAGTCCCATTGTAAACATCACAAAGCTCATTATCTAGTAAACATGCTTAGAATTTATTCATAATATATAGAGTTGGAAAAGACAAGGACCCGGGTGTTAATCCCTACAGTGATCCTGTTTCTTCAGGCTTTGGGGCCCCTTTTACACTGCCATATAATCCAGATTATCAAATATGATAATCTACATTATTGGCTTTGAACTGGATTATATGAGTCTATATAGCCATATAATCCAGTTCAAAGCACATCATCTGTATTTTATATGGTGGTGTAGAAGAGGCCTAAGAGCCCAAAGGAGCAAGATGGTTCCCACCCTCAGCCCCTGCAAACTTACCTGAGAGGCCTAGCTGCACTTCTCTGGAGAGCTCATCTGGTACTCAAAAATGACATGTCAGGGGTGGAGGAAGAGGGAAATCCTGAGGATTATGGTAGGCATATGGTCTTAATCCTGGGAGGAACTAGGTTTAAATAAGACCTGTCTGGAAGGGGCCATGGGATCAGCAGATAACAAACTGACTCCATCTTCAATATAACATCCTTTCAAATATTTCAATATGGCTACCATGACACCTTTTAACCTTTTAAACTTTTCTTATGACCTGGTCACATGGCTGCTGAAATCTCCTTGCATTGTCAAAGGCATGAGGAACACTGTGCTCCTTGCCCCACATCGCCTGGCTCCTGTTCCAGCTGATCCCATGGTGAAAGTATCAATTGTGTGATTTCCTGCCATAACTTCCTATGGCAACATGGGCAGCCTCTCATGTTGCTGTGGCAGCATGCACTGGCTCCATGCTACATCACCCACAGAGCCTCGCCTGCATCATTTGATGGGAGCCAGAGCCTTCCATAGGTGATGTAGGGTGGAGCCGGCATATGCCGCTGAAAAGTGCCCTTTTTAATGAGGTAGTGAATCTGCTATTTGCCAATCAAGAATTAACAGTTCTCAATTACTAAAAACCCAATTCAGAATCTGCAGATTGTGTCTCAGGCATCTAAAGAAAGCAATAAGGATAGAATCAATGGAGAGGAAATTGTTGCTTGGTATGTATAAACCCGACCGTACACCCCAGCCCATGTACCTCCCCTTATTAATGAATGGTAACACCTCAGCGTATTTATTATACACAGCATATTTTAAGATAAGAAGTGCTAGTTAACACATAAAGCTTTAATAACTAGGAAAAAACCTAACATCTTCATTAACGGACAAAGACTGTAACATTAGTGTCTCACTGAACCTTCCTCCCTTGGAGTGAAAGTGCAGACTTGCATTCCCCTCTTTCTACTTCTGTTCATATTGTAGCAACTGAGCCCCCTTCTGTACTGCCATATAAAATCCAGATTATCTGCTTTGACCTGGATTATATGATCGTGTACACTCATAATCCAGTTCAAATCAGATAATGTGGATTGTTTGTTTTGATAATCTGGATTATATGGCAGTGTAGAAGAGGCCTGAGTTTCACGGAACTTCTTTAAAGGAATCTCCATGATTAATCCATAACAACTGCACCAAGATACATAAAAACATAATTCAAGCACAACCATTTTGGTGGAAATTACTCCAGAGATGATTATCACTTTTCCAAGGTATATTTTGAAGTACTATGCTTGCCAAGCCAACGCGATCAATGATTTGCTGATGTTAAAATGCGCCCCTACACTCTAAGGCTGGATCTACACTGCCACATAATCTAGATTACCAAATCAAGTAATCCACATAATCTGATTTTAACTGGATTATTATGTCTACACTGCCATATAATCTAGTTCAACACAGACAATCTGGATTTCATATGGCAGTATATAAGGGGCTGTAGACGGGGCCTTAACTGTGTTTTCAGGAGAAGTAATTTTAGCAAATAAAAGGCTTTGGAAGTTCAGGTTTCCAGATTATTTACAATTTGGTTTTTTCTCTGCAAAATTCTCACTTGACCTTTTTGGAAAGAAAACAGATTTTTCTGCACAGGAAACAAAATAATATTTCTTTAATAAAGGATATGTGAATTTTTCACAATCTTAATCTTTTAAGATTCTTCTCAGTCCAAGATTCTCTCCTCCTATATTGGAAAAAAATAGTTTTGGCTATCTATTCTTCCTTTGTCCATGCACACCTGCATGAAAATATGAATACATAGAATGGAATGGCATTAAAATTTTCACATACACAACGATTTTAAAACAAAATAGCAAATCTGCTAACTCCATATTGGAATTCTGGACATACAGAATTCTGGACATTTGGAATTCTTTAGTCACGTCACAAGGGAATTTTGAATAACCCAGTAATTTGGAGCTTGTGGGGTGAGGAATAATATGAGTGGTAACTATCTTTACTGCATTCACAAGTTTCCATATGATGAATACAGAAGCCCACTTGCTTATTCGTATACTTTGGACAACTTAGAAAATGAAGTTTAATAAGCATTTGTTACCCTTAAGAACCAGGTTTTTATTTTGTGTTTTAGGTGCTCCCAGATGAGACATTTACTGGGTAATCACACTGCTGCATTTGTGGAAGTTTATAGGAGGTCTAAATGTTGCTTTCCATTTATAGCCCTTCTGAGATCCCCCATTGTTTCTTCCCTCACTTTTCTTACCAATAAAAATGGCTAACAACTATGGCATAGCTGCTGAGCATCCTTTAATCGTGAGTAGTAGGATTCGTCTGTCTGGAAGCATTCAAAGTAGGCTCAGAGAAACAGAGCTGTGATTCAGCGAGTTCTGCTGACCTATAGTTTAAATTCAATGCCTGAGAAGCTGTCATTGTAGTAAATGATTGATATATTCAATTCAATTGCCTGTCCCAGTTAGAGTTGATCTATTCAACTGGTTGTAACTTAACATAAATGTTGCTCTACCAAGCTCCCATTTATTAAGCGGGTCTACTCTAATTGGAACTATTAACTCATTATTTATAAAAAGATTCCTTAAGTTAGAGTGTCTCATATTAAGGGCACACAGCAGTGCTTTTTTACATTCTACTTCTAGTTTGAAAACTTTAGCACTCTAGTTATTGAGGGCTACAGCAAGGTTAAATTGCCTTATGGCATTCTGGTGTATGTCTTTGCAATGTGAGTCAGCTTCTTTATGTTTCAGTTGGAAAAATGTTGCAATGCAATTGATACTGCCATCAAATTGTTGACTGGTGGCTTCCATATCAGTGGGGCAGTGAATCTGCTTTGGATTTCAATTAGAACTTTAAAGAAGCTGAGTGCAAAACCATATCCCTTCTATAGCTTCATCACTCCAAACAGCATTTTTTGAATTTTGATTCATTGCCCCTTAGACATGGAAACTGCCACTACTCTTTCTGAACCAGTACTTGAATAAAAAAGAAAATCTCAGTGTTGCTATTTTTCTGTATTACTTATGCTTTCTATTTTTGCTATTTCCAGCTGGCTCCATTAGTATTTACAGCTGGCTCCAAGGAACATTAAACTAGGTGCTTTTCCCTCCATGTTGCAAATGCTAAAATTGGAACCAAGGGCAAGCTGAACTTCCTGTTTTTGTGGTTCTTTTATATTTGTAAAAATGGAGGTCGGTCGAAGCATCTTTAGCCTTTCATGGGTTGGGAATTGATTCATATCATCCAAGGGTGGGGAAAGGGTCTGCTCAAGTTTGCATCTTAGATGCTGAAGAAGAATGAAAATGATTCACGGCTAAGAGAGGAGTGAATTTCTCCTTTTCAAAGAGCTCCTCTTTATGCCCTTACAGTCATTGCATTTAAAATCTATTACAAAGGATTTAGACTAGGGAAAATATGGGTGGTGTGGTTTTGTACTGGTGGAAGGATAAGGGGAGAAATACTGGAGAGTTGGGCCATAGTTACCTCATTCTAAATTGGATTTCTCTCTCTTCTTTTTGTATCATGGTCAATGTACAAAAAGAAGAGAGAAAAATCCAAACAAAAGTTAGACATCGAGTGAAAGTTTAAAATTCATAATTAAAACTGTCTGGGTAGGCCTGCCAGAAGAGAAAGGTCTTCACTTGTGTCTTAAATTCCGACAGCTGAATTAGCTGTCTGTAGCACAGCAGTTCTCATTTGTGCCTGGAGGGCTGGGAATAGGTCCTGGGGTTCCATTAGCATTAGGGCCTGCAGCAGCAGATGTGGATTCAGAGGATGAGCTAGATGACTGGGGCGAAGCACAGGGCCCTTCGGATGGGCCTCATTCGCCCACGGAGAGCTTGGCATGGGATGAGATGTTGTTTGGGCCTAACATAGATTCCGATCACCAGGTGGAGATGAGAAGCAGCGAAGGGAGTTATGAACACCCCGGGGGGAGGAATTCCCAGGAACTGGAAAGTGTAAACATGGACGAAGCCGAGTGGGAAAGTGCTAGGGAGGAAAGTTCTCAGGAAGATAGCGACACAGCTGCTGAGAGGCAAGGTCGCTCCTTCGATAGGCGACGGGACATTGAGTCTACCAGGAGGGCTTGGTCTAGGGTCCTAGACCGACCGAGGTCCGTGAGTAGAGATTGGAGACGAAGAAGCCTAGAGCGTCGCGGACCTCGGCCGAAGGATTAAGTACAGGATCCGTGGGAACGCATCCTCAGTTCTCCGGCCACGTCTTTCCTGAATAGGCGTGAAGCGGAGTGGGACCACAAGCCAGCCGTGGTCATCAAGCCTTGCCTTGCATTTGCCTTGTTTCCTGATCCGCATTGGTTTGCGGAGCCTTGCCCTGTTTCCTGATCCGCATTGGTTTGCGGAGCCTTGCCCTGTTTTCTGATCCGCATTGGTTTGTGGAGCCTTGCCCTGTTTCCTGATCCGCGTTGGATTGCGGAGCCTTGCCACGCTTCCAGCTTATTTGCTACGTTACTTTGGACTACTTTGCTTACTACCTTTTGGACACTTGCTTATTATTGGACTATTTACTCTTTGGAACTGTTTTTATACTCAATAAAGTAGTTAGCCTTCAGTACGTCTCTGTGTGTGTGATTAAGGGGCCCGCTAAGTCCCTGATCGTGACACTGTCAGAGCTCTACTATCAGGTTTTTCCACAGTCGTGGGGCACCTGATGAAAATATCCTCTGGGCAGATGCTCCTCAGGAGTTCCTGAACTTGGTACAAAGGTAGCCCAGTGTATAGTGCATACCGAAGTCCAACTTTGCGGTTACCAGCACATGCACTACCGTCTAGGAAGGGGCGCAGCTGGTGTATCAGCCAAAGCTGATAGTAAGTACTCCTGACCATTGCATCTACCTGAGCTGACATTTGGAGAGTCGGATCCAGGAGCACTCCCAAGCTGTGAACACAGGGTAAGTGTAACCCCATCCAGAACTGGTTGACACATCTGCACCCCTAGATTAGGACCCTTGATGTTTTAGCTGGATTCAGTTTCAATTTGTTTTTCCTCATCCAGACCATTACCTCTTCTCTAGGAATTCATTCAGAGGAGACATGCTATGGTCTACATGGGCTACATATCTCAAAATTGATGAGAAGGTGCTTCTGGGTATCCATGTACAGATGTATCCATGGGGTAGAACTGCTGTTCCATTTTCCCTGCACTCCATAGTGTAAGAAAAGGGGGATGACACTTACCTTTTCTGTCAATTGTAACCATGACAGCAGCCATGGAACTCTGAAGGGCTCCTGGAGATTGCTGAGTAGCTTTGTCATTGTGACCTAGGTAATTGCTGGGTACTTTTGCTGATGTTAGAAAAGGTACCTGTGTGACCTCCTTTCCCAAGTTCACACTAGTGCCTTTGGAGACATCATCAAAATTACCCTGCCAGGAGCTCTCTGGAGCCTTGTAGCCACTACCCAATAAACAAATGGCAGAAAAGGGAAGGGCGAGCTTCCAGTAGGGCTGAATCATGTTCAACTGGAGTATTGCTCCCACCATTGCCACAATTTGGGAACAGAGTATGTACAGTAAACACCTCAATGGAATCCAGGGACAATCCAAAGCAGCAATACTTCCGACCAGCTCCAGATTTAGGTGCCTGTGTAGATGGGATTTAAGTTTTCCAATGCTTCATGTCTAAAGGAAGTACCACTGATATAATGCTATCAGTTGAATAATGACTTTTTATTTTGTTTCATTGTCTCTTGAAATAGTAGGCAAAAGGAGGAAAAAAGAAACCTGAATTAAGAGTGCTGTGTGTAGTGAATGAAACTGAAAAATGAAGATGTTCTCCCCCTTTACATTTTGACTAGATACACAAGTTCAGAAAATTAAAATTAAAGAAAAAAAATCACCAGTATACCATTTGTCTTGTGCAAAAGCTGACATATTTATGAGAATGAGACCGCAGCAGACAATGAATATCAAATAGTGCAGTTGATGAAAATGTATTCATTCTCTTTCCAATTATTTGGCACATTTTACATTAAATTAGTACAAAGTTCTTTGTAAAATGAGAATTAATAACAATATCTAATAATATTTTCTCAGAGAGAAATAGTACCCTTCTGAAGCTTTTGAAAAGAAGGCAATTATAACTAAACCCCATGGATGAAAAGATAAGCTTCTTCAAGTTCAAAATGACTCAGCATGTTGTTTGCTTATTGCTCACTTGCAAAAGCAAGAATAGTAAAGAAATAACTTATTTTTGTTTGTGTTGATGCCATAAGATCAGAAAAAAACTTATTTGTTTTTCAGTGTGTCCATACAACTTCCTTCACATTAAAAACTATCACATTTGAGACTAACTGGGAAGAAAAAAAATAGCATAAGCTTTCATAGACTCAGCTCACTTCATCAAAAGTGGATTGCTGACCAGAAAAGCTTATGCTAGACATATCTTATCCCCGGTTTGTCTCAGAGGTACTAGAGGATTTATTTATGTCTTTTTATATTAAAATGAGAGGCACACATCATACAGTGCTGAGAGCTTGTGAGTTGAGGAGGGCCCAAAGTTTCAGGCTCCACTTGATTCTCGGTGGCTTGATTACAGGCCACTTCTTCTGGTGCAGCCCTGGGAAATAATTAATAATAATAAAACTTTATTTATACCCCACCTCATCTCCAACAAAGGATTCAGAGCAGCTTACAGTCATTAAAGTTGAGAAGATAACATAAAACAAAAAAGTAACATATTTAGTTTTTTAAAAACAAAAAAAATCACAAAATTATCATAATAAAACCAACTCATCAATAGGCAATTATTATATGAAACAACAACATCAAGGGTTCAAACATTGCACTACTAAGGATAAGCCATAAAATCCATTTGGTGGTTATTAAGAATTCTTATGGTTCACCATTGTCAAAGGCCTGTTTAAAAAGTCAAGTTTTCAATTTCTTCTTGAAGGACACATGTGTGGGTGCTTGCCAAATCTCTCTGGGAGAGTGTTCCAAAGCTGGTGGTCCACTACCGAGAAGGCCTTCTCCCTCATCCCCACCAATCGCACTTGTGATGGCGGTGGGACAGTGAGGAGGGCCTTACTGGCGGATTTTAAAGCCTGAACAGGTTCATAGGGGAAGATGCGGTCACATAAATAGACTGGACCCAAACCATGGAGGGCTGGGTAGGTAATAAACTGCACTTTGAATTGGAGCTAGAAGCATATAGGCAGCCAGTGAATCTGCTTTAATAGGGGGTGGTACGTTCCCTATAGCTCACTTCTGTCAGCAGCCTGGCTTCAGATCTTTGTACTAATGGAAGCTTCTGAATCATCTTTAAAGGTAGCCAAACATAGAGGGCATTGCGGTAATCTATATGAGATGTAACTAAAGCATAGACCACCGTGACCAGGCTTTTCAAGGTATGGGCGCAGTTGGAGCACAAGTTTTAATTGTGCAAAAGCCCTCCTGGCCACCACTGACTCCTGAGCTTCCAGGGTCAGCACTGAATCCAGAAAGACCCCCAAACTGTGGACCTGTGTCCTCATAGAGAGTGTTACCACACTGAGCACAGGTTGCCACCCTATACCCTGATTGGCCTCATGACTGACCAGGAGGACCTCTATCGTGTCTGGTTTAAATTTCAGTTTGTTAGCTCTTATCCAGTCCATCATGGCTGCCAGGCACTGGTCCAGGACTAAGGGAGTTTCCTTGGATTTAGGTGGAAACAAGAAATAAAGTTGTGTGTCATCTGCATATAAATGACACACAACTCCAAAACTCCTGATGAACTGACCCAGTGGTTTCATGTAGATGTTAGAAAGCATGGGGGAAAGAATAGAACCTTGCAGTTGGCGGACAAATTGAGAAGGTGAGAACAACCAGCCAATGATTTCAAACTTGCTTCAAGCTCATTCAGTAGTCACCCCAACCAGAATTATATCTCTTTCCAGCTAGATGAGGGAGATATAATTCTTTGCTACACTCAGTAGTTGCTTCCAAGTGTCAACATGTCCATCCACCCTTTATCTTGCTTATAATCCTTGTGTAAATTGGAAGTTTGTCGTCATGTTTGCTTTGCTCTTGTCATAACTTTTGGGAATGGTTGGCATGGGTCCTGGATCTGGACACTGGTAATATATGGAGTTCCCTTAGGGGACTCCAGGGGTATGTGGTGAAGGTGGGCCTAGTAGATATCTTTCCAACTTCCCCTAATGGGGTAGAAGACTCCATCTAGGACAATTGTCAACATGATTCCTTGCTTTGGCTTTCGAAGGGTTCTGGCAGTGGGCTAGAGCAGTCTTTCTCAACCAGTGTGCCGTGGCACACTAGTGTGCCGTGACAGACCTCCTGCTGTGCCGTGAAAAAGCTCTCTGCCCCCCTTCCTCCCCCCTCCTGCCGAACTCCTGCTGCTTGGGGGAGGAGGAAGGGCCGGGCTGTGGCGAAGAAAAAGAAGAAGGAACCGGGGCGCCGCGTCTTTCGGCCGTTTCCCCAGCCAGCCTCCAATCCGCCATGACTCCCACCATGACTCTCGCCCCTCGCTCACTGAAGCCGCGTGGAGGAGCCCCACCCACTGAAGCCCGTCCACCGCTCATGCTCCTCCTCTGTAGGAGAGCTGAAGCTGGGGGGAGGGGGTGGGGCATGGCGCGGCCTGTAGGAGAGCTGAGGATGGGGGGAGGGGCGGGGCTCTGCCCCTTCCCCTGGCTTCGGCACTCCCAGCAGCTGCTCCAGCCTTGAGGAGACAGTGCCAAGCCAGCATTGTGCTGGCTCTGGCACCGGTGGCTTGGCACTGCCCCCTCAAGGCTGGAGCAGCTGCTGGGAGAGGCGAAGCTGGGGGTAGGGGGCGTGGCATGGCACAGCCTGGCTCTGCCCCCTCCCCGGCTTCGGCACTCCCAGCAGCTGCTCCCAGCAGGCCACCAACCCCCAGCCGTTCTTTACTGTGTTAGAGTGTCATTTTGGTTGGTGGTGTGCCCCCGGATTTTTTTAATGTTAAAAGTGTGCCTTGGCTCTAAAAAGGTTGGGAAACACTGTATTACAGTATATGGCTGCGGTGAAGCTACGTTCAAATCAACCGGCTGGACAGGGTGGACCCTCTCTTAAAGGGTACTGTCTCACCCCTTCACCATTTAACTGACTGGAGTTTTAAAACTTCTCAGTGACCACTTGACCACGCTGCCACCATTTATCCGGCTGACCACTGACTTTGAGGGCCACCACCAATAAAAGAATCAGGAGAGGTGTTTTCCTTTTAAGATGCAAACAATTTATTTTGACACAAATGGGTACAATCTTGGTTGGTTTCAAACTTCCTTAGAGGCACAACTTTTTCTGTTACATAACACAATGGGGACCTATTATAGGGTTTCCACTAAACCTCTATAAACCCCTGCAACTTTAACTAGGGTCTCTATACCCTTTAACTGGACTGCTCACTAGCAGACCTTAAGACACACACTAACACTGGACCGTTCTCTTTCAGTCCTTAGGACACTCTAAACTAGAACATAACTCCTCCCCTCTCATTTGGCAGTTGGCTTCCGCTCTTTTCCAACTGTAGAATTCAAACCTGAACATTCTACTAGCCTCTAGCCCTGGTTGCCATGGCGACAGCTCTTCTAAGCTTCTGCCATGCCTCCCTTCTGTTTCACCCACAGAAACAAACCATAGAACATTCAAAACAACATACATTTTAACACATGTCACACAACATTTACACACAAATAATCAACATCATTACAATGGCTCTCACTGAAATACATTTCCAAATATTTTGCTTTCATGGCTCTCTCAGTCAAAAAGGTTCCCGACCCCTACTCTATTTAAATAAATAAGCTAATAATAATAATAATAATAATAACAACCCTCAATGGGAACATGATCTAGGACACACCCTCACTGATAGTGTCCTCTTAAGCTCTAATTTTTTAGATATGGTTATAATAATTTCTTATAAGTCAACAGAAGGAAACTGGGAGATGCTATATGGACCGGGTTGCGGCACAGCTAGCTGGGAGCCAGCTGCATTAAATCACTACTGACTGAGAGGTCATGAGTTCGAAGCCAGCCTGGGTTGGAGTGTGCTTCTGGCCATTAGTCTAGCTTGCTATTGACCTATGCAGCCTGAAAGGCAGTTGCATCTGTCAAGTAGGAAATTTGGTACCACTTTATGCGGGGAGGCTAATTTAACTAATTTACGATGCCATAAAACCTTCCAGCAGCGTGCAGAAGAATGAGAAAGTCCTCCATCAAAGGACTTGGTGCCACAAGTGGACGGTGAAGCAGCAGCCCCTCCTATTGCCAGAATCGAGCATATCCCCATGAAGCCGGGAAAAGGTGGAATGTTAAATTGCCTCTGTGCCTGTCTATGTATGTTGTATGTCTAATTGGCATTGAATGTTTGCCATGTACATTTATTTATTTATTTACTTCATTTCTATTCTGCCCTTCTCACCCTGCAGGGGACTCAGGGCGGATTACAATGTACACATTACATTTAGACACACAAACACACCAGACAGACTGAGGCAATTTAACATATGGCTACCAGGGGGAGCTGTGGCAATGACAACATGCACACTTGCCTCAATTTATTTATTTACTTCATTTCTATTCACCCTTCTCACCCCGCAGGGGACTCGGGGCAGATTACAATGTACACATCACATTTAGACACAAAAACACAAGACAGACAGAGGCAATTTAACGTCTGGCCACCAGGGGAATCTGTGGCAATGTCAACATTCACACTTGCCTCAATTTGTTTATTTACTTAATTTTATTCCGCCCTTCTCTCCCCGCAGGGGACTCAGGGCGGATTACAATGTACACATCACATTTAGACACACAAACACACAAGACAGACAGAGGCAATTTAACGTCTGGCCACCAGGGGGAGCTGTGGCAATGACAACATTCACACTTACCTCAATTTATTTATTTACTTCATTTTATTCCGCCCTTCTCAAGGTGGGATATTTATGTCTGAAGCACACAAGGCAGGGTATCTATGTTGTGTTCATCGAAATAGGCCCAGGTTTCACACTGAGTGTATTTTACATTTAAAAACATATTAACTGTATGTATTACTGTGTTAGAGTGTCATTTTGTGTCATTTTGGTTGGTGGTGTGCCCCAGGATTTGGTAAATGTAAAAAAATGTGCCGCGGCTCAAAAAAGGTTGAAAAACACTAGGCTAGAGTACTGGACTTATCAATAAATAGGTAGGTTAATTGAGACCTATATTTTTGAACCAGCCCAATTTACAACTGTAACCAATAAAGTTGTGATCTTTTTTTAACCCATTTAAAAGTTACTTGTGCTTGTTGCTTTTTTCAACAGAGTAGATTTACCTTTGACTGTGTAAGCTAACACAGGTATCATTCTGAGTATCATTTTTAATGTATTTTTCATAATGTGTTAGTGCCTGACATGTGATCCTCCACCATCAACTTCATGGGATTATCCACGTAGTCTGAATGCCCAATCACTGTTTCCCAAAGCAGTTACTTTACTCTCAGCTCAAAAATGGAAAGTGTATTTTCAGTGGACAGGAAAAGATATTATTTATTTATTTATTTATTTTATTACAGTATTTATATTCTGCCCTTCTCACCCCAAAGGTGACTCAGGGTGGATTACAATGTACATATGCATGGCAAACAATCAATGCCATAGGCACACAACACATATCGACAGACAGTCAGAGGCTATTTAACATTCCAACTTTTCTGGCCACCAGAGGAGCTGTCGCTTCATTGTTCATCTGCGACACTGATGAAGTATCGTATATTTCGGCATACAAGGTGGCTTTTGAATCCAGGAAAATCATCTCCAAACTGAGGAGTCGTCTTATATACCAGGTATCGCGAGGTCCCTTTGGTCTCTGCTTCGGGTGCCCTGCCTTGCTCCAGCGGGTGCTTTGCTTGGTTGCAGGAGGAGTGTGCGTGCATGCGTGTGTTTGCGGGGCGCAGTCTCTCCCTTTCTCCGACTCCCTGCTTGGGATGCCATTTAACAGGTGCCCTGCATTGGTTTCCTTTCCCTCCGTTGGCAGAAAGAGGAGTGCGTGGAGCAGCCTGCTGCGCCTTTGCGGGGCTTGAGGCAGGAAGACATGCAGCCCTGACGGCTGCCGCAATAGGCGGACTTTGGTGGCTGCAATGCAATGGTGCGGCAAAGGCAGCGGTTGAGGCAGCAAAGGCGGTGACGGAAGCAGCGGAGAGGCTTCAGGCTTGGTGGCAAAAGAGCTGTGCTGAAGGAGACGAGATAGGAGGCTGCTCTGAGCAAGAGGAGAAGGAGGAGGAGAAGCAGAAAGCCACGCCAAGTCCTCCTTCTCCTTCTCTACGTGCTCAGAGTAGCCTCCTCTCTCATCTCCTTCAGCACAGCTCCTTTGTCGCCAAGCCTGAAGCCTCTCCGCTGCTTCCGCCTCTCCGCTGCTTCCGCCTCTCCGCTGCTTCCGCCTCTCCGCTGCTTCCGCCTCTCCGCTGCTTCCGCCTCTCCGCTGCTTCCGCCTCTCCGCTGCTTCCGCCTCTCCGCTGCTTCCGCCTCTCCGCTGCTTCCGCCTCTCCGCTGCTTCCGTCTCTCCGCTGCTTCCGCCTCCACCTTTGGGAGTGGATGTGGCTTTCTGTTCCTCCTTCTCCTCCTTCTCCTTCTGCTGCAGCCTCCTCTCCTCCTCGGGAATATATGACAGTGTCGACTCGGGGATGGCGAGGGAGTTGCGGGAGCAGCTGGGGGGACCTCTTTTCCCCAGCTCCACCCCCTCTGCCCCCTCCCCACTCCTGGCTGCCTCCCACCTCCCTCCGCCATCCCCATCCATGTGCTCCAGGCCATGTGCTTCTTATGTCTGGAGAGGAAGGAGGGGGGGCTGCAGGAGCCTGATGGGCCTCAGGTGGATGGACATCTGTCAGGAGGGCTTAGATCAGTGGTTCTCAACCTGGGGTCCCCAGATATTTTGGCCTTCAACTCCCAGAAATCCTAACAGCTAGTAAACTGGCTGGGATTTCTGGGAGTTTTAGGCCAAAACACCTGGGGACCCACAGGTTGAGTACCACTGGCTTAGATGGTGTCATCTTGCCTGGCAGGAGTGAGTGGGGTTGGGCTGGATGGCCATTGGGGTCCCTTTCAACTCAAGGATTCCATTATTATTATTGTTATTGTTATTGTTATTGTTATTATTATTATAATAATAAAGTAAAGCTTGATGACCACCTGTTGGCAGGGCTTGCATTGTGTTTTCCTGCCTGGCAGGAGTGAGTTGGGTTGGACTGGATGGCCATTGGAGTCCCTTCCAACTCCAGGGTTCTGTTGTTGTTGTTGTTGTTGTTGTTGTTCTTATTAAGCAGAGCTGGATGGCCACCTGTCAGGAGGACTTGGATGTGTTTTTCTGCCTGGCAGAATTAGGGTTAGACTGGATGGCCATTGGAGTCCCTTCCAAATCTAGGGTTCTATTATTATTGTTGTTGGACCTGGGCTCACTCTAGGTATGTTAAAGGTTTTCCCCTGACATTAAGTCCAGTTGTGTTCAATTCTGGGGGCTGGTGCTCATCTGCATTTCTAAGTCGAATAACTAGATACCACTCTGATAGATTTGGATTTAAAATCAAATCTGTTGTGTGTGTTTTTTTTAAAACAAATGGTGTGCATTAGAAGAGGGGTGGTCTTATATGACAAGTAAATCCCAAAATCTATATTTTAACTGTAAAAGTGTGTGTGTGTGTGGGGGGGGGGGATAATCTTATATGCCCAGTCTTATACACTGGAATATACGGTACATCTTCATTCCCTGCATCCATGCTGGAGATTTTTTATGGCCTTGTAAATCAGTTTAATTAGCCTCCCCACAAAGTGGTACCTAAATTTCCTACTTGACAGATGCAACTGTCTTTCGGGTTGCAATGGTCGATAACAAGCTCCACAATTTTGGTCGGAAGCTCACTCCAACACGGGCTGGCTTCAAACTCATGACCTTTCAGTCAGTAGTGATCTTAATGCAGATGATTCCCAGCCAGTTGCGCCACAGTTCCCCAAAAAGTTAGGTTTTGACTTAAACCTAACTTTTAAAAATGTGGCACAAACATCAAGAACTGGGATGCCCTGGCCCTCCAGGGTTCTAACTGAAGGTGCTATGGATTTTGAAGAGGCACAAATAGAGGGCAAAAGAGAGAAATGTTCCAAGAATACGGCGCATCAAGCAAACCCTTGTCTGGACTGTATCTGTTCAGGAAATCAATGTCCTCATTGTGATAGACAATGGAAATCCAGAATAAGTCTCTACAGTCACTTACAGACTCACTGCCTAGACTCTACTCCCGAAAGGCAATCATACTCAGCCACAAGGGATCACCTATGATGATGAGTACCTGACAAGAAGAAAGGATGCTGTGGCTGAAATCTTTCTATTTGTATGTGTGCAAGAATGTAGTAATGATCTAAATCTAATTTCTAGTTCCAGGTAGCACAAACTAATTGGGTCAATGGAACCATGAGAATTGTAAAAAAAAAAAAAGCATGCTGGACCAATTGCTCTAATTATAAATTTTAATTATAAATTATAAATCAACCAAGATGAGCCTTGGGCCATGTGGTAATCTTGGTGTAGTCATGTAGTTAGGGGCTGACCTGGAATTTGTTTCAAGCTTCATTGCACAGCTTGAAAACAGAGCAGGAAAACAACAGTACCTTTCCATAGTAGGCTATGTCTTAATAGATCAATTGGCTCTGCTAAAGTTGTAGTGGTAATAGTATGCAGTCCTAAACCATATGAAATATAAATACAGGCAGTCCCCAAGTTATAAACAAGATAGGTTATGTAGGTTTGTATCTTAATTTGTATTTCTATATGTAGCTTTGGGTAGCAAATAACCCTGTGGTATTTGGTTTGTTGTGTGTGTCCCTGTTCAGAAGATTTTGCCTCACTGGATTTTGAAAGATTTGGCTTTGCAATAGTGAGAGTGGTCATCCCAATATATTGTCTCCATCAGTTATTACATAATTGCAATGAAATTACAGCCTCATGCAATAAAGTCCTTCATGAATTTATTCCTCTTTAAAGCTATCTAAGAAAGCAGTCATCATCACTATATTTTTCAGAAGTGAACCCCTACCTTTAATTGTGTCTTGTGTGAATAATTTTCTTTTCCCCAAATCTACTGCCCTTCAGTTTCATTGGGTACTCTGGATTTCTCTCATGCTGAGTCTGCCCAAAAGCCAGGCCAGCATAGTTCCCAGAGTTAAGCTGGTTATTCTTCTGGATAAAATGAAATCTCAGAAACATTTTTCTCAATTTTTGGCTGGAAAAAAGATAATAGACAAGTAAACTTTAGCATTTCATGACACTCCGAATTTGCTGCCTGAGGTGATTGCCTCAATCTTTTTAAAGAAAGAACAGCCTCACATTATTAGAAAGGGAGAAAAGTATGTCACCAATCCTATTTGAAGAGAGAAAACAATTTGAGAATAATTTAATGCAAACTTTGCAGGTATATATCTTAGAATACATACACTTGCTGATGGTATAATTGGCACCTTTAAAATAGATCTGTTCTAAAAATAATTGGATTTCCAAAAGAAAAACATTTTAAATCTGAATTCATTTTCATTTAGAAACCTTTGTATTAACAAAATCAGGACTGAGATGTGCAGATATTATATTACTTATTTTAATATATATGAACCATTCTTATTGAGGTATGAAAAAAGCTAATTGATGACTTGCTAGCAGAATATATGCCTATTTCTAAATCTATTCAGCACTTACAAAAATGCTTATATGTGGTTTCAAAATCAGAAATAAAATAATTGAATAAACATTAGCAAGAAGACTTGCAAAGTACAAGCCTTTCTGGAAGCTAAGCCATTGGCATTTTCTTCTGTGTAATGGAGTTCCATAATTTATGTTTTTTAAAATCTGTCTTGGCATGTGCCTTCCAGTCAACTCCAATTTATGGTGACCAATTCAGGCAAGATTTATTCCAAGGAGGTTTCCCATTGCCTCTTCTGAGGATGAGAGAATATGGATTTCAGGTGTTGGAGTGATGATTTGAAACCTGGTCTCCAAGATTCTCTTCAACATTCGTTCCATACCAGCTGAATGAAATGCATTGAATCCTACAGTCTGCTTTCTAATAAATCATCTTTAGTAAGATTCTGCACTAACTTCAAAATAATTTTGACCTCATTTGCCACATCAGAAAATGTCCTCTTTGGCTTAGCATGAGTCTACTTCAACTTGAGTCTTGAAATATAAACGTTTGTGCTTCTCATTGGCTATGTATTTTGTATGTGAATGTATGTGTGCATATTGTCTTTGGTATAAATAGGGTCTATCTACATGCATAGTAATCATTTAGGAGGAAATTGCACCTGAACATTTTCAAACTAATTTCATTTTACAAGTTGGTAGCCTTTATTTATATGAACATAACACACTTGGTCTTCAATACTGCATTATCTGTTTTATGAACACTTTACTATATGATTTAGAATTGTATCAGTGACTCAGAATTTCCATGAAACATGCAGGATGATGACTTAAGATAAGTGTCATGAACTTTATAGCTGCAGGTATGCAAAATGTACTGAATCAGATTTATAGGTCTTTTATTGGTCTTTTGAAAATAACCGTAAGTATGCACTGTTTACTGTTTGTAATGTTCACATTGTTTGAAAGCTAAAATCATATAGCTGCTTTCCTGGGAGTGAATTCCACAGAACCCTGTCCTCGCCCCACTTAGTAAATATATAAAGGTTTAAAATGAGTCATTGGACTGTGTTAAACAAATACAGTTTTTAAATCAGATACTGCTCTGAGGAATGCATATGACCCTTCTTTTTCTATAGGAAAAACAACAAAGGATGCTTTACTTCATCAGGCTCTATGAATGTTGGACACTAGAAGTACTATTTGAAGAACTACTAATAGTGGTTTTTGCCAAGACAGAGAACATCCACACATACATAATTTATGAATTATCCTGGTTGTGCAATTTGAATGTGTGATGAGCTTGAGAGGTTGAAATTGTCCATTACATCATGTGTCTGAGATCACTGGGAAGGGTCAAGTCACAAAAAACAATGCCGTGCAAATGAGAGCTGCCCCTCTCCCTCCCATGGGAACCTTCCAAGAGCTTTCACTGTAAAAATATAATTAAAATTGTCTGCTTTAATCATCCGTTAACTGATGGGACAATCTCTATTGATGCATGATAACATTTGATATGCTCAAGTGGTCTTTTATTTTGTCACATGTGGGAGATGCCAACAGGCCATTGAAATTGGGAGCTCCTGGATATAAATCTACATTTAGGAGAGGTGATGTTACCACAGCTGTTGCTAGACATTTTATAAACAGAAATCAATAGCATAGTGGAGTATGATTCATGGAGAGTGACTATTTTTCTCTCCCAGTAAAATAAAAGGGAAAGAAAAGGGAAAGGGAACAGAAGGCACAGTACTGATAGATAATGTTGAGGAGATTTTCAAAAAGTGTGACCAAGTGCTGAGATTCTGTTCCCTTCTATTTGTACTAACTAGGCAGTTCAACTTCCCAGATTAACCATTCAAACTATAGGCCATGTTGAACAAATGGAAGAGACTGTTCCGCATGTCAAGGTTATCCCCACTGAATTAAAGCCTATAGTTTTAGTAGCATTTAAGTCAGCCCAAATGGTTATGAGTATAAAATAACCAATAGAATCACTATTAGAACAAATAATCCATCTGTGGTATTTGAACTACCTAATAATTTTCACTTCCCAGATTATAACAAAATCATTCTTTATTAACTTAACTCATTTGAAAATTTAAAACAATGGTCTTTGAGGGGGGAAATGAGAGGCATCTAAATTTATTTATTTATTATTTATTTACATCATTTATATTCCACCCTTTTCACCCTGCAGGGGTCTCAGGGTGGATCACAATGCACATATACAGGCAAACATTCAATGCCATAGACATACAACGAGCTAAACAATTGGTCGAGAGCTCACCCCGACCTGGGCAGGCCTTGAACTCATGACCTTCTGGTCAGTAGAGACATGTATGGAACAAGGTCATGATTAGTTTGCCTTAGTTTGGACAGGAGGGGGGGAGTAAGATGGAGTATCAGGAGGGATGGCTCTCTGTGACTATCATTTTGAATGAAAAACCCACGTCCTTCCAAGATACATAAGTGTCTTTCCTCTCTCCTTTGCAAATTGTATTTACTCCTTCTAGTTTTATATCTTTGCTTTCAGCTTCATTCACTGAGGGCCGCCTTCTGGCCTTTTTCACCCATTAACTTGGAGTTAGACAATGTTCATGTAGCGGTAAGCGTAGGGGACAAAAACAATGGCAGAGTGATTTGGAGAGCAGCACCAATCTTTACAAGATGTAAAGAAAGCAAGACACAAACCCACAACACTAGATATTTGCATCACAGGAATATTCCCTTGTTGGTTACTTCAAACCAGAAAAAGAAAAGAAAAGAGAAAACACAGTTAATCTTAGAAGAGGCAAAGTAACCCCCCCCTTTATTATTGATATGCTTATAAAAACAAAAGCTCTGTTATGCCTGAGGTGATGTTTAGGAAACATTCCTTTAAATCTTAAACAGGAAAAAGGAGTGTCTCTGAGGAATTTAGATTATATGGTGAATGCAACCTTACAGGCTACATCCAATTTGTGAAGGTCTTCAATAATACACATATTTAGGTATTATTGGTTTGCAGTTATTGACATCTAACCTATGTGTTTGGTTGAGAGAGTCATTAAATGAATGTTGTGTAGGTCTTCTCTCCTACCCCATTAAATAAATGAGGCAGGATCCTAGTTCCAACAGACCTCACAACCTCTGAGGAGGCTTGCCATTGTCACAATGCAGGGTCTCGGCCCAGCCCCTTAATCACACACACAGAGACGGTAATCAGCTAACTATTTATTGAATAAAAAAACAGGTGAAAAAGGTAATTGTCCATAAAAGTATCAAAAAGTTTAATCAAAATGGTAAAGAGTTCGTAGATATATCCAAAGGCAAAACTTGGCAAAAGTTCCGCAAAACAATGCGGATCAAAGCAAACTTGGTCCGTGGCAATTCAAACAAGGCAAAGTTCAAGAAATCAAGGCCCAAGAAACTTCTTGGCAAGGCACGAGCCTAAATCCTGGCTCCGTGGATCTTCACTCACTTCACTCCCTTCAAATCAAAAGTGGCCGAGCAACTGAGGATCCGTTCCCACGGATCCTATACTTAATTCCCTTGGTGAGACCCCCGACGCTCTAGGCTTTGGCGCCAATCTGTACTACGGGACCTAATGCTCCTTTGGCGCTCTAGGCTTTGGTGCCATTCCCTCCTACTGGACTCAATGCTCTGTCTCCTATCAAAGCTCCGTCCTTGCCTCCCAGCACCTGGGTCGCTATCTTCGTGAGGGCCAGACTCCCTTTCGTCTTCCATGGGCTCATCCTCCGCTATCTCCCCGACCCTTTCTTGCGAACCGAAACCACCTGATTAACTGATTCAGATAATCTCATACTGATTATCTGAATCAGCACTTTCAGTGTCAGCCTGACTTTCCCAGCTTTCATACCCATCAGGCCAGCCATCATCCCATTCCAAACTCTCTGTGGGAGATGAAGGCCCAGCTACCTCATCATCCCCTTCATCTACCTCCCCATCAGCCGCAATTGGCCCTAATGCAAGCGGGACCCCCGGGGCCGCCCCCTGCCCCCCAGGCACGAATGAGAACGGGGTTGCTACAGCCATAGATGCAGGCGAAACGTAAAGAGAGAATGCCTCTAGAACAGGCGTGGGCAATTGCCAGCCCACCAAGGGGTTTGGACTTCAACTCCCAGAAATCCTAGCCAGTTTACCAGCTGTTAGGATTTCTGGGATTTGAAGTCCAAAACACTGGAGGGCCGGCAATTGCCCACGCCCACTCTAGAACATGGCCATATAGTCCAAAAAACCCTAAAACAACACTCCGAGGCAGGATCACCACAGGGTAAGGTTTTTTTTTCTTTGTTCTTATTGCTTTTACCAGGGAGGCAGACAGACACTTATATCATCCTGTGTCACCCCTGCCTAATAGAGATGAATAAGTATTCAGATAGTATAGTAGCTACAAACAGGTTCACCACAAACATTGCAGTGGCTGAGAGTGTTTTGTATGTGTATGGATTTGTGGAGAGCCAGCATGGTTTGAGCATTGACATATGACTCTGGAGAACAGAGCTGGATTCCCTGCTCAGCCATGGAAAACCACCAGATGAAAATCGCATAATCTAAGCCCCAGATATAATAAACAAAAATATCTTTCTACTGATTCTAGCACAGAAGAACAACCACACAAATATAAGAGCCAATCTACATGGGCCAATTGAACTAATGTGGGTGTAAATTGACATCCACATGATGCACAGGGTTCATTCACCTTAATATACAGGAAATTATTCCTTCGTTTCCTTCTCTCGTCTATTGTGTCACTTAATTGCTGTGGCTAATATTACTACAGGCACCAAGAAATGACCACCACCAATTTCATATCTGATGATTGCCACTAAAACCAGATTGATTGTGGAAAGTTAAGGATGTCAGTTTAGTGGTGCTAAACCAGTTTTGGCACTGCTGAACCATGCCGATGCCATCAAGCCATTAGGCCGACTTGGTACCATGCAGTACAGATACCCATCAGTCCTAAATCAGCTTGGTAGCTGGCTTTGCAAACTTTAATTACACTGATCTAGAGTAACCCATTCTGAATAAGTATCACCATTTCTGGCATGTGTAGATGGCCCTGAAGAGGTTAAGTATTACAGCCATTCAGGCATGTAGCCAGGGGGGGGCTAAGGGGGCTTCAGCCCCCCCCCAAATTTTCAGGGTGGTCCGCGAAAAGGCCTTACTGGTACATTATTTAAACTGTTATGTTTATTCATATCATGATCTGTTCACCATGCTCATTATATCCCACATTAATGGGGTTATTGGGATAACAATACAAAAGGTTTGCTAGGGTAGACCATCTTCCACCCAGTCTCAGCCCCGAACCAAACTCAGCCCCCGAATCAAAATCCTGGCTATGGCCCTGCAGCCATTTGTTACTTTATAACCATTAACCATCATCTTGCTGCAAGGGAGAAAGAGATTTAATAGTTATCTCACCAATGTTATATTTCCTATAAATCCCAACCCTAATTTGAAAGTTCTGAGAAAACTTTATATGTGGAAGAAATGGTTTATTGCAGGATTTATATTCTGGATCAATTTGAATGTTCCAGACCATGTTTCCCCCCCTGATTTCAATACTATGATCTACTTATCAGTTACCCTAAGATACAATTTGGAAATACTATTTACAACTACAATGTCTTTTGGTTTCTATGTATGGTTTATTAATCTTTTTGTAAATATATTTCAAGAATTCATTTTAAAAAGAGCATAAAACTTTTAAAATGAACACACACACACACACACTGTTTATATAACTTCTCAGAAGTAAACCCCTTTGAATTCAATGAGACAAAGTGTGCGTAGAACTGCATTGTTAAATGCTTGATTAGTATATCTGGTCTTAGCAGATGCCTTGTGTCTCTAGATGTGACACTTTATATTTCAGCATGGAGCAACACATTGCAAAGTATGCTATTTTGCAAGCCACCACACTAGCAGTCAAACAAACACCCTCTTTGATTTGAGTCAGTGTGGGTAAACAAACACTAGCTAGGCAGAGGAAAGAACTTCTGAGAATGTATAATAATGTCTGCATGGGGATGAAGGGAAGGAGCTGAATGTTATAAGCACATCTTTGTCTTCCACTGTCATATATTGAAGGATTGGACTGAGCAGTTCAGGCAGACACATGCTGGAGAAATCCTTAACATGGTTACTTTTTAGTTCTAGTTCTAAGAGTTTTCCAGAGGTGTAGGCCCCCTAGAATACTCATTATTTTTGATTGGAGAATTGAGTCCTCTGTGTAATTGTTTGCAAAAATATGTTTTTTCAATAGGTTTTGCATATTATGATTGAAAAGGAGGGCACTTCATGTGTTGATCAACCTCAGGCAGCAAAATCCTTTGGGCTGACCCTCTGCAAATGCTAGTTATTTGAGCAGGGAACCATTAGAGTCCCTGTATTATGCAGCCTCAAGTAGGCTAGTCTTATAGAGGGGTGAGAGAATTCCTCAGTTCTTTTTAAACTGATGTGCTACACATAGAGTGCCTGTACCAAGATGTCTCTTTAAGAACTGGTGAAAGAAGCAAAAACACGTCAAAACCTAAAGCAGCACATTTTGTATATATAAGCCCATGCTCATGTTTTTCGCTCTTCATTTTGTTTGCTAGCGGAAGCACTGGCATACATTTGCCCTGATGTTTCTTTTTAAATGGTGTGACTGTTTTGCAAAACGATTTTCCTCTGCTTTTGCAAATGGGAATTGGATATCGGTTCATTACTTTTGTATGGGGACTTTGAAGACTACTCAACAAATATAGGGCTTTTTGCATGCGGACACTGATTGTGTGATTGGAGGTGAACACCCCCAGGGACTCTATAAAAGATAGTTCAAAATCAGGGAATTCATAGTTTTGCCAAGGACACCAGGCTGGAATAATCCCATAATCCCCTATCTCTCCTCCTGTTTTTATGAATGGACTCCAACTACTCAATCCTCCCATGAACTTCCATGCACACCCCCCCCCTCGAACTCTTATGAGTTCTCGTCAACTTTCATGAACTTTATAGGAACTTCTATAAACTCTTGCCAAACTTTATGAATTTTTATGGACTGGGGGGGGGGGCAGGGCTGACGTGACTTCCCCTTAGACCCTGCATGATTCCTCCTTTTCCTATGAACTCTGTGTATGCTCCCTTGCCCCAGTCCTTATTCCCTATATCTATGTATGTCAATATATTTTCTTATATAGCAACCTTTTCATGAACCAGCAACTCATGGAGTTTCCAAACTTCTTGAGCCAATAATCCCCTAACAAATGACTCAACCAGATCAATTTGCATGAACAATAAATAAATGACTCTATCTATCTGGACCTCGGACGACTGGTAGCCAGTAGGCATGAGAAAAAAGTTATGAAAATGAAATGATTCGTAAGAAATTCGTACTTTTGAGTATTTCCGCATCTGGAACGCCAACCAGGAAGTGGACTTTCTTTATAGAACTTCGGGGGCCAGGATTTTCTTAAGTGTCGTTATTAGGTCGGGGGCACCCTCCTTCTCTCTCACCACCCTCCCGCCTCCCTTGCCAATAAGTATTATGGCAAGGCAAGCCCTAAACTCGCTCCTTCTTTCGGCTGGAAGCCTGGAAAAATGTAAACAGAGAGGTTTACTCAGAAGTAAATCTGCGAAGGAGGGCACTTTGGATGAAGTGCCCTCCTTTGTGGATTTACTTCTGAGTAAACCTCTCTGATTACATTTTTTCCAGGCTTCCCTCCTCTCCTGCCTGCCAGGATCTAAAGCATCAAAGAGTATTGGGGTGAGAAACCAACCTAATGTATAATAGAATGAATGCTACTGTAAGTGCCTAATATTATAAGTAATCCAACTGGTCATATACCTACATTCCATGCACATGCAATAATACAGCAGTAATAACAATGGGTATAAGAAGAGGTAAAATTCAAACCGAAGTATTCTGACTGTGGTCCCTCCTCAAGCGGTGCAAAATGCAAAAGGCTCTTCTCTATGAGCCGGGAAAGCCAAAACCCGGGCACAGCGTTTGCTGCTTGGGTGCCCACACATACATATTCTTTGGGGGGGGATTGGCTGCAGAATATTCTCTATGAGCCTGGGTTTCTGCAGCAAATCCCCCCCCCCCCCCAAGAATATGTATGTGTGTGCACCCAGGCAGCAAACGCTGAGCCCGGGCTTTTGGCTTTTCCTGGGCTCATAGAGAAGAGCCTTTGCAGTTTTCACAGCTTGAGGAGGGACCACAGTCAGAATACTTCGGTTTGAATTTTACCTCTTCTTATACCCATTGTTATTACTGCTGTATTATTGCATGTGCATGGAATGTAGGTATATGACCAGCCTGGGCAAACTTGGGCCCTTGCTCCCTCAGGATCGGGGTGAGAGAGAGGCAGCGAGGAGTGAGGGGGGGGGCTCCTCCTCCTTTTTTTTTGCTGCTTCCAAGAATAAAATACCCCCCTCCCTCCCTCCTTCCTATTTGGAGAGTCCCATCTAGAATTCAGTGTGATTTATTCAAGTTTTGGCCTACAACTCCCAGAAATCCCAGCCAATTTACCAGCTGTTAGGATTTCTGGGAGTTGTAGGCCAAAACCATCTGGAATGCGCATGCGCTGGCATGCGAACGACTAACGACTTTTGTTAGTTATTACGTTACATTTTAGAAATTTTTGGAAATTTTTTTGTAAGTCTTTCTATTACTAATCAAAAAAATCCCCCACTTTGATTTTAGAATCACGATTTTTGGATTCGAAGCCATGCCTAGTAGCCAGGCTATCCAGAATGATGGAGTCTACCGTGTTTCCCCGAAAGTAAGACAGTGTCTTACTTTCTTTTTATCCCCAAAAGCCCCACTATGTCTTACTTTCGGGGTATGTCTTATATTGGAAAAAATATTTTTCTCTGTCTCTCTGTATCTCTCTGTCTATGTCTCTATATTTCTCTCTATTTTTTCTCTGTGTGTCTCTGTCTCTGTCTTTCTATTTCTCTCTATCCCTCATTCTCTCTCTCTCTCTCTGGCTGCGTCTCTCTCTCTCTCTCTCTCTCTCTCTCTCACTGTCTATGTATCAGTCTCCCTATCCCCCCCCTCTCTCTGTCTATTTCTCTGTGTCTCTCTATGACTATCTCTTTATCACTTTCTCTCTTTCTCTGTCACTCTCTATGTTCCACTGTATCTCTTTCTGTGTCTGTGTGTCTGTCTGTTTTGCGGTGGTGGGGGCAGGTAGGGGAACACAGGTGGGAGGATGGGATGAGAGCTGGGTCCCTCTTCCATCCACCATAGGTTCCGGCCGGCTCCTTACCTCTTCCTCCCTCGGGTCTTTGTCCTCGCCGGTGCCGCCAGGGTCCTGTCCTCATTGGAGAAGGGCTTGAGGATGGCGGATGAGGCGGGAGGGGCATGGGACTACAATTCCCAGAATGCTCCACACGGTTCACTGGGAAAGAGGGTGGAGACAGGGCAGGAAGGAGAAGTGGTCGCACAGAGCATTCTGGGAATTGTAGTCCCATGCCCCTCCCGCCTCATCTGCCATCCCCAAGCCCTTCTCCAATGAGGACAGGACCCTGGCGGCACCGGCGAGGACAAAGACCCGAGGGAGGAAGAGGTAAGGAGGACAGGACCCTAGGGGGAGGGAAAGGAGAGAAAGGGGGAAGGGAGGCGCGAGAAGGAGGAGGAGGCGGTGCGCGAGGAGGAGGAGGAAAGGGGTGGGCGGGGGGAGGAGGAGGAGGCAGTCCGGGAGTGGCTCGCGCCCCGCTCCCTCTCCCTCCACGCGCACGGAGACAGACGCACGCACGCAACGGCTCCAAGAAGGGCCCCGCGCGCCGCCCCCTCCCTTCCTCCCTTCTTTCACTCTCTGTCTCTCTGTCTCTCTCGCTTTCCCTCTCGCGCGCTGGCCCTGCCCCTTGCCCCCGTTGCGCGACGGGGCTCCTCCCCCTCCAGCCGTTGCCTTGGCGCTGCGGCGCTTCGCATCGAAAAGTTGCCCGCCCCCTTCTGGGACAAAGCCAGTCTCACGGCGGCAATACGTCTTACTTTCGGGGTACAGCTTATATTAGCCGACCCCCCTGAAACCCCCGATACGTCTTACAATCGGGGGTGTCTTACTATCGGGGAAACATGGTATGAACAGTTTGGATCACCCAACATAAAATACATCTCTCCATCTGCAAGGAATAGGGGATTTGTCATCTGCCTCCTTGCTGTGCCACGTCCTGATCTCCCAAAATTAGCATCTACTTCATCAATGAACTCCATATTGCAGGACAGTGTGACAAAGAACCTGGCCTCTTGGGACTAGATATAAATGTTAATTCAAGGAATCAAACAAGAACCTAGGCCAGGCTTGAGAGCCTAAAGCTATCGCCCAGCCATTTGGCAAACACTGGCCATTCTTAATCCAGTCAATTAGACATTTCTTCATTGTTTCCCTGTTGCCCGCCTCTCTTCCACCTCAGAGCTCTCATTGGGTCTTCTCCTCGCTTGCTGATGTCACAGCCAATCATAACAAAGCCAGCTCGGGGATGGGGGTGGGCAAGGGAACTTTGAACCTGAAGGCTATATATTGTATTTCTCTGCCCAGTTGGTATGTCGATATTGTTGGCAGACTACTGCAATCGTCATCCTTTCCAGCTGGAATGAAATAAAACCTCAGTGGCTTTCTCTTCAACTTGGTGAAATTTATTCTGAAATACTGGCTTCTTTTCTCACCAGGCAACCCACAATAGCTTGGATCTCTCTATCCACAGCCACTCTAAATTGCTTGACAACAAAAGTATGGATAAATGGTTGGGCAGAGACCTTCAAATGTGATCATTTCCTTGTTGGGTTTCTCCTTCTATCTCTGTGTTTGTGTGGCTTAGTGTGTACTATTCCTTCAAAGGAATAGTACACACTATTGCAAGATCAACTCTTTCCCATTGCCAGGGTCTGAAGTTGATTCCAACTTCCAACACTATTGCAAGATCAACTCTTTCCCATTGCCAGGGTCTGAAGTTGATTCCAATGAAATTTGAAGCCAATGAAATTATCATCAAAAAGAGCAATCACTGTGTGCATGTAAATCATCTGGCTGATATAAAGTATAAATCAGTAGTTTCAGAGTTGTAGTTCACCTACATCCAGAGAGCACTATGGACTCATACAATGATGGATCGGGACCAAACTTGGCACAAATACTCAAATACATAAATACTGTGTTTTCTAATGGTCTTTGGTGACCCCACTGACACCCTCTCATGACCCCCCCAGGGATCCTGACCCCCAAGTTGAGAAACACTGGTATAAATCATTTGATTTATTTCAGTACCTTGTGGAAATAACAGAAAGCTTTCTTAGGCAGATACTGTTGAGACTATTTCACAAGGGGTTTGAAGATATTTTTCCATGGACATGTATCCATGGAGGCA
The DNA here is from genome assembly GCA_030556195.1 of Anolis apletophallus. Classification (NCBI taxonomy): domain Eukaryota; kingdom Metazoa; phylum Chordata; class Lepidosauria; order Squamata; family Anolidae; genus Anolis; species Anolis apletophallus. The sequence continues at coordinate 85,877,509 of JARBWK010000007.1, forward strand.
TTTCTTATTTTAATTAATTTTTTATCTAATTTTGGTACCCAATAAAAGACAATGCACGCCAGAAGTACCACCACCTCATATGACAAGTTTTACATAGATGATCTGGCATAACAATTAAAACCAAATCATTGTTTCAAGTAGTTTCTTAAAAGTAGCGATTCCAGAGTAATCTTTTGCTTGTCATTATCTTTCAGTTTACATCACAACAAGATTCATATTGCTATGAAATAGTAGGGAAGGCTGAAATAAATACCTGGAGTTAATTGTATTTTGAAAAGTGAATATACAAAGACAAATGACTTTGCGTTGCTTAGCCAACCATTGCAATGGGAAGGTGATACAAATCCCTTCTCAGTTACACTGGATAAAAACTAACCCCCATTGAAGCCAGTGGGATTTTTTTCCAATATATTTTTCTCAGGATTATAAATTTCCTCCAGTGAAATTAGACCTTAAAGTAATATTTATACTCATTTTAAAATACACTACAACATGAAAACTCACTTATCCAAATGGGTATTCTATCGGTTTTTTGATTGAATATGCTAAACAGCCTATTACCCACACTATTAACACCTATTAGATTTCAAATGCCTGACACAGTGGTGCAATGAAGCGTATCTTCTATCATGTAGTAAAATAAATCTGCATCTCTTCTTGTATCTAGATTTGCATGATCTTTATGCAGCTACAATGACTGTTTTATTACTTGTACTTTCATTTGATTTGGCACATGTTTATTTGTTAGGGGTTCATGAAAATTTTCAGAGCCGGTTTTCTTCCATCAAAACGTAATGTTTGATGGGGCACAAATGAAGTCAATAATTCAAGCCTTAGGACTTCATGATAATAATTCAGAAAATGTTGTCTTGCCTGTGTGGTTATAGTGTCACAGGTCTGGGATGTGAAGGAGAAGCTATTGCTTTGAGCTGTTGTTACTACTATTTCTACTATTACTGTTATTGTTGTTGCTGCTGCTAATTATATAGCTTATCAGAAGATACAAGTTTGGAATGGAAGTCACATCATTTTTTTTCTTTTTTCCCCCCTTATCTTTTTTTAAATCTCTTTTGACTGACTTTTTTCTTCTTACTTTCTCTCTTTTTCTTAAGTTTTTCCTACTTTCCTATTCGTTTATTATTCCCCCTCTTTCCTTGATATTACTTATTTTATATATGTTTAAAATAAAAAAAATCCAAAAAACAGAAGAAGTTATAGGCTAGAATTTCAGATCATCTGTGATATTATTTTATCCACATCTAATCAGTTTCAGGGACACATGAGCCATGTCCTTTTAATATAATTAGGATTTTATTCCCCAGTCTCCAACCCAAAAGAGGTCTAACACTGTGATTTTGATGCAAGTTTGGTGTATTTATTTTCTAATCACTTACTTTATAAGATGCCCTTGGAAGATATTGTCCTAAAGACAGCATATAAATCTCTGAAACACATCAGAATGGTATGGTATCTTTTTTCATGATTTTTTTTATTAAGACAGATTAAAACAAAACCTACATACAAATATACAAAAAACCCGATATCAACAACAACAAAATATTAACTTTTTCTAGAATAATGCTACTACATCCAAAATATCAAAGAAACAATAACTACGAACAACAAACAATCTATGTCACCTAATCAAAGTGCTTTAAATTCTCTATCTGGTGGTTATATTCTCTCAGTTTTCTACACCCATTTAATAAAAAGAGCCATTGTACACACTTTCCCCACATAATAACACACTTCTAGTCCAAAAAAACCAGTGATGGAGATTTGGCCCCATCTTTGCTGGAGGAACACAATACATGGGCTCTAGTCTTTTAAAAAGTTAGTTACAGATTTTTCCTGATTCAGTGTAGCAAGTTTATCTATTTCGAGAAGTTCACTTATTTTCATAAGCCAATTGTCTTCGGACAGAATAACTGAGTCTTTCCATCTTCGAGTGTAGGTAATTGTTAGCAATAACTTTCCAAATTTTCTATGAAGTTGTTCATCTAACATCCCAAGCAGATAGAGTTCAGGTTTCATTTCAATTTTGACTTTAACAATTTCTTCTAAAATCGTATGCATCTGTGCCCTGTATTTCTGGGCTTTTTTACATGATCAACACATATGTGCCCACCTTTTCCCTGCATTTCCAACAATCCTTATAAGTGTTTTAATACAGTACATCTTACAATATTTTTAGTGACTGATAACATCTATACATCATTTTAAGACATTATTTCAAGTATTGCACATTGTAATTTTAAAATTCTTTGAACAGACCGTTTTTCATTTGTATTTGTTTACCAAAATGTCGTGCCCACTTAACCATACAATGTTTCACTGGTTCCGTCTCCATTTCATATTTTAACAACAATGTATACAAATTAGCAATTAAGTAATCATCTCCAGATACGGAAACAGTTTCAAGTTCGGGTTTGTTACTAACTAATCTAAATAAGTTTTTATCCATTTTAAATCACTCTACTAATTGTTTGTAGGGAAACCATGGTTTTGAGAAGTTTTCGGACAGTAATTCCTCTCTCATCTTTATTCTATACTGATCATTATCCAACACTAACAAGTCTTTATAAGTCAACCATTTCTCTTTCAAGGCAATTTCCCTCTAAACAGAACTTAATGTAAAGAACAAGACAGTTACTTTCTACTGTAATATCTTTTCTTATATTTATTCCACACATTTAATAATGATCTCCTTATGTAGTGGTTATGAAAATTAGCATGGTATCTTATGCAAAGAAACTGTCAGAGTTTGGAGAGTTCCCTTTGAGTCACTAAAATGCCACTAATAGGTGTATTTGTAATTGTGACCAACCGAAACTGAAGGTTTCTCACCAATGGGTTTTCTAGTCACAGAGTTCTGTGCTGGGCCTAGTGCTATTCAACCTTTTTATAAATAATTTGGATTATGTAATAGAGGGCATGTTTACCAAATTATCAAATAACACCAAATTAGGAGGGTTAGGTAAAACCCTAGAGCAGAGTTTCTCAAACTGTACTCCTCCAGATGTTTTGGACTTAAGATTCCACCATTCCTAACAGCTATTAAGCTGGTTGGAATTTCTGAGAGCTGAAATCCAAAACACCTGGAGGAGCACAGTTTGAGGACAGGATCACAATGCAAAATGCAAGAAATGCAAAATGACCATAAAAGATTGGTGAACTGAGTCAAAATAAAAACGAACAAACAAACCCTAGTTTGGATTAAAACAGGTGTAGCTGCATCCCCAGACTGCCTTCATGTAGCTGCATCCCCAGACTGCCTTCCTCCTTGCTCATGTTACCTTGGAATCTAGCCTGAAGGTATATGCGTGGCAAACACAAATTCAATAATTAGGTGATGGTGGTGAGGTCAAAAACAGGAACTTTATCAAAGATTATTCTGCCTGTAGTAGAATATTTATCTTGATGTTGCCTCATTCCTTTCAGAGCACCAGTATGGATATATGGTCAGGTTCTTACATTTAAATCAGCAGTTTTATTTAGCTCTTGCTGTGGCATGCTGTTTCCTCATTTGTGTTTGTCTGTATAAATAATAAAAGCCTGAATAGCTCTACCTTTCCATGCAAATCAGTATTTGCTTTGAATTTTCTGATTCCTCAGCCTAGCAGTCTTTTGGTAGAATTTGTTCCCTACCTTGACTCATATAACAACTGTCATCCTTGAATAGGAAAACAAGGTTTCCATGATGCTGAGATTTATGACTGTTATCAAAGGACAGAGAAAAATGCTAGAATATTACCAGAACTTAAAAAAAATCTTTTTGATAACATGACCAGAAAGTAATGCATTTTTTCAAGCTATATATTTAATATTCTTTGACTAATTAATATCATGGAAGTAAGGAGATTAACTCAGAGCTAGGTAATGTAATATATCAGTCCAACAAGTTGAGTATAAACAAATTAGGAAAACTCAAAGCTGCTTATCTGGAGTCAAAACAAGATTTTATATGGAATATGGGTTGGTTACAAATTGGTCACATATTAAATAAACAAAGTTAAGCAAATATGTACTGTATTTACAAATCTCCATTACTTAAATCATGCTCTTGTTGGAAAACTAAATATTTACTTGATTAAATAGCTGAAAATAGTTTGGCTTAGCTCTTTTTTAAAAATAATGTGCAGTAAGCAAAAGCTGCCTTTTCCACGGTTTGTTGTTGTTTTGTAAACTGTGGCCTATACTTGTTGCTACACATTTGCTTGCCTTGTCCTTTACTTTTAGTTCCCAGCCTTACAAATACTTGTCTAAAAGGACACAATACCTCCTGGCAGCAAGTTCTATACATCAATGTCTGAATAAATAAGAAGACCACACACACAATGGGCAGTGTACCCAAAAAATGTTTCCAGATCCTGGATTTTTGTCTTCAGTCACTTGAATAAGAGACACATCTACATGGCTCTGAATAGATTGGGTAAGTATTTTCTAAGAGGCAAAAAGTCTTCAGTGAATTCAGAAATAATGAGAAACCAAATGAACTAGAATTCCTCAAGATGTTGCAAAGGTGGGACTTCGACTATGTAGACTAGGGACATGGAGGCGCTGTGTATTATCCAACAGCTTGGGCTCTCTCAATAGTCTTCTGAAGAAATAACATCATTATGAGGTTTAGTTTTGTTTCTCTGAATTATTTTTATCAGCTGCTTAATAGCATTTTGATTTCTAACTCACTTGTATGCTTATTGCCTCCGACATTGCTAAAGAGTCTTTGCAAGACAGCGGCCAACTTGTGCAGTTCCAGATATTCTTGGATTCTATCTTTTATCAGCCTTAACCAGCATACTCAATGGTAAGGACTGAGAGAAGTTGTAGTCTCAGAACATCTGGAGCAATACACAACTTCCGTTCTTCAAATAGATAGTGAACACAATAAACCATAACAGTGATACACAACATAACCCTATATCTGTGGTTTCATTTATCCACATCCAACAAAATATGTCATGTCTAGGTATTTCCAAGGTCCTCAAGTGCACCTATATGTTATTATTGGCATGATGTCCTTCATTTAAATAGGGTTCACTATTATCCACAGTTCTGTGTGAAGCCCAGGAACATATTCCCCATGCATACGAGAGTTGTACCTTTCTGTGGGTGAAGATGTTAGGCAGTCATTGTTTTTCTTCCTTGAGGCCTGTGGATTAATTTCTAATGTATTCTAAAGAAGAAAGTCAACATGTCTATTTCATTAAAAATCATTTCCCCTCAAAGCTAGGGGGATCTTTACCAGGTGTTGAATTAATGGCCCAAAATAATGAGTTGCTATCTAGGAGGGGTAAGTTTTAATATAATGAATCCAATTAACTGATACAGACCAGGGTCATGGTGACAAAAGAGAGTTGATGTCATAGACTCTAAAACTCTCTTATCTACAAACCTAAGATAGAATGTGTCAATAAACCAGGCAAGTGAAGGGCTATTATATTTATCTCTTTGAAGAAGTTCAGGTGAAGACTAATAGAGCTTGGCATTTATCCACCTGAGGCCTAAGAAGAATTAGGCAACATATATATTTAGATGATGGCTAAAAGACTTAGCACTGATGCTGTTCTCTCTGTAAAAGTTGTCAATAAAACTAGTTATCATTTACAAATGTGTGTTCATAGGAATCATTAATTTGAGTTCAACATTGGGATCCTTTGGTTGTGTTGGGCCTGTGTCCTTAGTGGGGATTCTGGGATCAACTGTGCAAGGGATTGGGGCAGCCACAGTTTATGAGAGAGATGCAACTTTTGCATATGTCTTGCAGAGATAGTGTTTAGGAAATGCTGTTAGGGAGGCACCTGGCTGTGCAACTTTGGATAGAGAGAAGGAATGTGCTAATGGGCAGCTCAACATCCCTCCTTCCAGTAGTGGTTTCGTTTTGCCAGAGTATGGGAGGGGAGTGAGGGAAATCTAGTTTCTGATATAGCCATGCCTTGCAGTTTGAATCTTCAGATTCAGGACAACTTTTGCAATTAAGTTTCATGAATTACTGCTCCTGCATTTAGCCTCCTATGTTCCTGGTCTCTTGTTTTTTTGTGCTCAAGTACTCAAGTCTGGACTTTGATCTTTCTTGGAAATCTTTTGGACTTCTTAATTACTGAAACTAGCCTGCTTGGATTTATAAGGAACTTTACAGAATTTATTCAGCCTATGACATTTGGAACATTTCCTTGGATTATTGATTGAACTCTCTATTTCTTTGATATATTTTCTATTGCTTTATTGCTTGCAGTTTTCTTCAATAAAAGACTATTTTCTTCAGCTGGAGTTGTGTGTTTGGATTCTAAGGGCTCAGGTTTCTACGCTGGTGTGCGACAGGTTGTAGGGAAAATTTCTGGTTAATACCCATGTGATTGGTAGTGTGCTCCCCAAAACGTAGTGGGACTATCTTCTGACTAGACATATACAGGGTTATTCATATCTCACTTAATATTTACATAATTTTCTTTAACCCCCCCCCCCCAAGAAAAAAACAAGAAATAGAACCAGGCATTAAGATGTCACCAGAGAAACAGTTTGATTTAAAATGATCACATTATAGTGAGATTGTCCTTACTGCAAAGAGGTAGAGGGAAAAAAGAGAATCCGCATTTAATTATAATTCAGAGTAATTTCAGGAAGGCACAAAGCTTTATTTTGTTTCATGATTCCATTTTTATAATTGAAAAGTTCTTTTGTTAAGTATTTCTTTCTTTGTTTGTTTTTTAAAAAATCATCTCTAAGTTTCCATTTTGCTCTCTCCCAGTCTGACTGAAGTCATGAGATGCAGTGGTTTATCACTCCACCGGTGAAAAACTAGATCCACCAGCAGATCAGTATAAGTGCCCCAGGGACCTGCTTTTGTATCTGCAGAAAATATAGGTACAGATGTCCCATTAGCACTTGTTCTGATGGCAGTAGAAACTGAAGCAGTTTCTCTTTGTGGGCACACTGGGTATACTTTAGTTGACAGATTCCAAGTCCCATTACAGATCCACAGTTCAGACCAAAAATGACAGTAGCTCTGGAGCTGGCAGAACTAATTTCTAAGCTTCATTCTTTATGCTCACTATTATCTGATGCTTCCATGTCAATGTGACAATGAATCCATGCCAAATTTTAGATGGGCTTGAAAGAAGCTCTCCAAGATATTAAATCCTCATTTCATAATAAGTTCAGAACTTGGATAACTCCCTGATTTCAGTTTGAAACCCAGCTCCAAACCAGTTGCTCCTGTTCATACCTTATGTGCAGGTAAACTGAGATGTAAGGAGGAACAAGGGTGGCACTTCCATCAGGATCTGGTTTCTGGTAGATTTCCAGCAGATCTTTACATTATAGAGTTCTTCTGATGGGCAAGGAGACTCCATGCAGACACTTTTCCATAGGATAGTTGTACATTATCTTTATGTCTTCTGGCTGGTGGCTCTTTAGTTAAGACTGGAGTGTTGATTATTTCCCTTATTAAAATAAAACCTAAATTTGGGTGACTAAGTTGAGTTGTTTATCTTCCATCTTCCTTCCCTTGCTCTGTTCCATTCCCTGGGTCCTATTTTAGATTGCAGGTCCCTGGGGAAATAGAACAGTAATTTTGTTTCTTTTGCCCTCACAGGTACCATCCACATTAACAGCACTATCCAAATAATGGTGCTAATGATGATGATTTGCAAGCCCTTTTAGATTATGCTTTCAGTCTGAGCAATTATGGGCAATACAGAAGGTAGAAACATTAATGCAGCTTTCCTTTTGTGTTTTGTCAGGTTTTACCTTCTGCAGAACACCGCAAGAGAAAAGCCTTAAGCAACTTGAGTCCCCCACAGTGATGGCACATCAATGTCAGCTTTTTATCTAAGATACTGTTGTCAGCTTGAACTCGCTTCTCATTTTCCTTTCCTTTCTCCAATTCTCCCTTTAAAAGGATACCATAACATATTTCAACAGAAATCTGTCTTTCTTTGTTGTGATTCCATGTGTCCAACTGTTCTTAGCAAAGCTACAATCTAAAGATCATCACAAATTCTCAGATGTATCATCTGCTACAGAAACCATACAAAACATCAATAGTTTTAAGGGGTTCATCATACTATTGTTTCCTAATAAGACGGTACACTTACTTTTTTGAACAGACAAATTCAGAAGAATTTTATTAAACTAGAGAACTGGGCTAATATTAAAATGTTAATATTTATTTATTTATGTATTATTCGGTCTTGTATGCCGCCACTCCCCGAGGGCTCGGAGCACCTCACAATACAGCATGAAACTATAAAAGCAGAAATTTAACATCAGTTAATGCTAGATTAAAACATCAGAAATTCAACAATCGAATGCCAGCTGAAATAGATGGGTTTTGCATGCCCTGCAGAAGGACGACAAATCTCACAGGGCACGAACTTCAATTGGCAAGGCATTCCAGATGGATGACGCAACTACTGAGAAGGCTCTGTGCCGTGTGGATGTTAAACGATGGCTTAAAAACTGGATATTTCAAGTAGGTTCAGATCTTCAGAACGGAGTGATCTCTGGGGTTGATAGGGGGTGAGACGGTGCTTCAGATACATCGGCCCTAGACCATATAAAGCAGGGGTGCCCACACTTTTTCAGCATGCGAGCTACTTATATTAAAACCAAGTCAGAAAGATCTACCTACCTCCTCAAGGCTGGAGAGGGAAGGGGGAAGGGCAGGGCTTGGCCAGAGGGGGGCCGAGCCAGGCTGCGCCAAGCCCCGCCCCCTCCCCTCTGGCTTTGGAGCTCCCAGCAGCTTCTCCAGGCTTGAGGATGGCAATGCCAAGCCAGTGGTGACATAGCTAGCACAAGGCTGGCTTGGCACTGCCATTGTCAAGCCTGGAGAAGCTGCTGGTAGAGCGGAAGCCACAGGGGGCGGAGCCAGGCCGCGCCAAGCCGCACCAAGCCCCGCCCCCTCCTCTCTAGCTTTGGAGCTCCTAGCAGCTTCTCCAGGCTTGAGGATGGCAATGCCAAGCCAGTGGTGGCATAGCTAGCACAAGGCTGGCTTGGCCCTGCCCTTCTCAAACCTGGAGCAGCTGCCGGGAGTGCCGAAGCCGTGGAGGGGGTGGGACTTGCCGTGGCCTGGCTCCACCCTCTCTGAGAAGTGCCCCATCTTGCTGGGATTGACCTCCTTCGGTCCCGGGATCGACTGGTCGATCGCGATCGACTTCCTGGGCAGCTCTGCACAATTGGATCTCTAATATGATCAGATTTATGGAAAAGCGAAAGTCTCACTCCTAGCTATTTAGGCTATAATGGTGAAATCAGCCATTGTAAACTCTGGCCAGAAATGAATTAATGGACAGTGAAACATTTAGATCCAAGAGTAGAATATCTCTCTCTCTCTCTCTCTCTCTCTCTTTATATTATGTATTTCTCCCATTACAGGGCCTAAAGCAGCTTACAATGTAGGTTAGAACAAAATAACTTATTTTGAAATCAAAAGTTTAAAAAAGCATTAAGCAGTTAATCCAATTAAAACATTTGTTTAAATAAGTTAAAACACATGGAAAACATAGTAAAAGGTACAATACACCTGTGTGAAAAATGTGTAAGTTAAACCAGAGATAAAAGTGGGAACATGAATGCTGAGAACCCCTAGGAGTCTGTGATAATCCTAGATGTCCACAACTCCTCAAAACAATGTCTGGATTATGCTAACTCATGCCATTCTCTTTCATTTGTCTTCATTCATGGGTGCTTGGTTACTGATGTGGATATGGCTTTAATTGTATTAAGTGATTCACATTTTATTGTAACGCAGAGAGAATAGCAGGATGGAAATGGATCAGAACAATGGGAAGAGATTTAAGGCTTTTGTGCTATGCTGTACTCCTACGAGCCTCACTACACTTGTTCAGCGAGGCAATTGCAAAGTCAGCTAGGGATAAAACTTTTAACTATTTGAAAGACATGCTACTCCACTGAAAGGGCTAAAGCACGACTTTATCCTGATGGATATATTTAACATATAAGCCACCTATATTCATGTTACCTAATGCATCTAAATTTGGATATAATACTGGAGTATACTTTGCAAATGTGCCTGTGTGGCTTTTTAAAAAACAAATGTCACCTCCTCTCTATTTACTACAAGAATTTTGTTAATATATGCTTTTAAAAATACATGTTCTCCTTTTCATTTCTAAAAATTATATAGTATCACTGAATTAATGTCTGTGGTATGATCTTAAGTAAGTAGTGAGATAGTTATTGTGCAATTATGTATTTTTTTCATCACCATGTTTGCCTTTTGGGACCCCAACATTCCAAGGGGCAATATACAGGGAGAAGTCTATTTAGCCTTCTTTGCTACTTAGTGAAAAAACATTATCTCCACTGAATGCATACATATCTATTTTTAGACGTACCAATGTTGCCCTTTTCTGCTGCATGATACATTTTTGATTTACAGAATATGATAATAATATTGCATCTATTTACAGCTCATGAGTATAGTCTTATCAACAGAGATTTCTGGGATATTACATCCATGGATTCCATAGAGAATCAAACTAGACAATATTTTAAACACATAGCTGCAGGCAAGATTTTTCTCTCTTTCAAACTCTTAAAGATATAACCTGGACGATTCCCAAATCATGAAATATAATTATTTAAAATATAGTAATACATTAGTTACTGCTTGTTCCATATCAAAGTAATATGTTAAACACTGTCCATTACTTCAGGAGCTATAAAGTCACTAATGTGTTATAAAATACATCATTAAATGCCATGGTCGGAATCATCAGGGCCACAGTAGTTCTGATTTCTATGTATGGTTGAGAAAGCTGGATGGCGAAGAAATCTGACAAGAAGAAAATCAACTCATTTGAAACATAGCACTAGAGGAGAGTTCTACAGACACCATGGATTACTAAAAAGAGAAATGAGTGTGTGTTAGAGCAAATCATGTCTGAATTCTCCCTAGAAGCCAATGTGACTAAACTGAAGTTGCCATACTTAGGACATATCACAAAATGATGTGACTCATTGGAGAAGACAGCAATGCACAGGAAAGTAAAAGGCACTGGAAAAATAAGAACACTACACTACAGGCCAGTTTATTCAGTTAAGGAAGCCATAGTCTTAGGTTTGCAAGAACCGAGGAGATGATTTCATGACTGGGTCTCCTGGAGGTATTTCATTTACTTGTGCATTTTGTCTTCTTTTTTCCAAATAAATGAATAAATCCTGGCCCGAATAATGAATAGTCCTCCCAAATCACACCTTCACCAACATTTTAGAATCAACAAGTAAACATGAAGGGATGTCACACTGCCAATTGGCACATTATTTTGGAAAAGGGATGTCTTTGTTGCCTCTGAAGCAATATGTGGTAGGCATTATTAACTACTTGACAGTTTACTTTCAAAATATATTTAGGACAAAATATATTTAGGACAATAGCATCCAGGGGAGGAGCTTTAACTCTTTTAACCTCTTCAAGTGCCTTTCTCTTCCACTGTCTTAAAGTTCAATAACTTCCATCAGAGTAGAAAATGAGAAACAATTGTTAAAATGTATTCTGCTGGCACAGCATCTTTCCCTCCTAATCCCAGAATACCCATAATTTTTCCTCTGGGGATATCTTGGACTAGTCTGATTAGGGTTAGGAAGAAGTTTTAGAACCATTAATGCCCCTTCTATACTGCCATATAATCTAGTATCTGATCCCAAGTTATCTGCTTTGAACTGGATTATATGGCAGTGTAGACTCAAATAATGCAGTTCAAAGTAGATAATCTGGGATCAGATTCTGAATTATATGGCAGTGTAGATCCAGCCTAAGAAGGAAGCCACATATTCTTTTTTTCCCATTGCTATGCATTCTCTGCTTATTTTAGTACAGCAAATGGAACATGTGATTAATCTGGCACACCATATCAACCGTAAACTCAAAATACTGTTGATTGCGGAATTTGACACTCACCCCTGATGGCGCAGCAGGTTAAACGAGCATACAAAAGGGAGGGGTAGGCTAACAAAGCAGCAAAAACACAAAAGTGGAACCACTGTGGGATGACGCAGGTGGAAGCTCACAGGTGGTTGTGATGAATCAAAATAATATTTATCAATGCAGCATATAAATCACAATATATCAACAGTGGTATACAGTGAAGGACACACACAATAATAGCCAGTATACACAGTATTTACAGCCTGGTTATGTGAGTACACGACAATAGAAAGGCAATGCATACGTTGAAACAGGGGCAACAAGGGCAAAGGTTCAGGGTGATATGCAGTTCTGTGTTTCTCACGACAGGGAAGTCCAGGGATGAAAGAAAGGCTGAGCGTGGTGTAGTAAAGCACAGGACCAAGCCGGGCTGGAGCGCTGGAGGCGCGTCACAAGGGCGCGACTGAAGGTGCCGGCACCGTGGCGCACTGGCCACGTCACTAGGAGGCGACTGGCGGTGCGGTGAGTGGCGTCATCAAGGGGCGCGAAGCAGCCCGAAGTAAATAAACAATGAAGAAATCAAACAGCGACTGGGTCCGCAGGGATGATGATGCAAGGAGGAAATTCAAAGGTAGAAGGAGAGCCGGGACCTTGTCGAACGGCTTGGAAATCCTTGGAGGCACCAGCAATTATTCGCCATTTTCGTGCCTGAACGGGCACTTCTTCTGGGCGCATCGCTGAATCAATTAAGTCAAGGCGATCATTACTAGTTACATCAGTGATTGGAATCCAAAGGGCATCCAGCTCCGGCCCGGCTTGGTCCCGTGCTTTACTATACCACGCTCAGCCTTTCTTTCATCCCTGGACTTCCCTGTCGTGAGTAACACAGAACTGCATACCACTATTGATATATTGTGATTTATATGCTGCATTGATAAATATTATTTTGATTCATCACGACCACCTGTGAGCTTCCACCTGCGTCATCCCACAGTGGTTCCACTTTTGTGTTTTTGCAGCAGGTTAAACCTCTGAGCTGCTGAACTTATTGATTGAAAGGGTTTTTAATCTTGGGTCAGCTCCTGCTGTTAGCCCTAGCTTCTGCCAACCTAGCAGTTTGAAAACATGCAAATGTGAGTAGATCAATAGGTACTACTTCTGCAGGGAAGGTAATGGTGTTCTATGCAGTCATTCTGGCCACATGACCTCGGAAGTGGCTATGGACAACACTGGCTCTTCAGCTTAGAAATAAGCACCATCCCTCAGAGTCAGACACAACTAGATTTAATGTCAAGTGGAAACCTTAACCTTTTTTTTTTTACTAAATTGTATAAAACAGGGAAAGGAAAGCATTTGTAACTCTGAAGATCAAGATTATATTATGTTGAATGAAAAGTAATGTCTCCACCTTCGTAACTCCTCAACAGATGGCAGTACTGGTATGTAGCAGGTACTGGCTTGTTCAGTAGACTCTCCTCTACAGTTCCATTTTGGCAGAAAGCCTTAGCATTGAACTGTTGTGTTGTTGAAGTGTGAAGTATGGAACCCTGTGCAGACGATTGGTCAATGCGACTTAAGCAATGTGCAGTCATTGAATTATTGACAGCAGCTGGAAAAATCATGGCAACAGTGTTCTGGGATCCAGATGGTGCTATCCATGTTGATTTCCTTGAACGTGGAACAACAATAAATTCAGAGTGTTACATCACAACTCTGCAAACTTTGAAACGATGGATAACAAGGGTCTGAAAGGAAAAGGGAAATGTTTTCCTGCAGCATGATAATGCCAGACCACACTCCACATTCCACCACAGCAGAGCTTCAGAGACTGGATCTCACCACCGTACAGCATTCTCCATAGAGTCCAGATTTAGTACCGTCTGACTTCCATCTGTTCCCGATAATGAAGAAAGATCTGTGGGGACACCATTATGCTTCTGATGAAGACGTTGAAAGAACTATGAGATGCTGGTTGCAGAAAGAGAGTGTCGACTTCTTCTGTGACAGCTTCAGAAAACTTGTTCATCATTGGTAGAAATGTGTCTAATTGTCTGGTGATCATGTGTAAAAGTTAATAGTGGTAGTTAAAGAGCACATTCTAAGGATTATTTCTGCGATTGATTTATTAAAATATTCCCATCCAAATTCAATTAATGAAGGTGGAGGCATAACTTTTCATTCAACGCTCATATAAAACAGTGTTTCATGCCTTCTGACCTGCTAGGCTGAATAAAGGCACACAGCCTTTATTCATTAATTAACCACCAGGAGCCTATTGACTTAGGGCTCATCTACACTATATAATTAATGCAACTTGACACCACTTTAATCCAATGGCCCAATGCTATGGAATACAGGAAGTAGCATTTCGCTTTTTTTGGGCAAAGAAAGCCAAATTCCTTGTAAAACATTTCACATGAATTCATAGCACTAAGCATCATAGTTAAAGGGGTGTCAAGCTGCATTAATTATGCAGTATAGAAGTACCCATAGCTACAATTGTCTGATTCAGATTGTTAAATGGAAGAAAGAAGTTAGGTACCACTTATTTATTTCCACCATTTCTACCCCACATCTTCTCAACCCCCCTGGGGGGGGGGGGGGGGACTCAGAGCTGCCACTCAGATTTTCCCAAGGATATGCCCCATTTCCTCAGGCCACACATCTCAATCATTGACTTCATCATCCTCAATCCCACAGCTACAAAGAGGAAGGAGGGAACATTATTCAAATGGAGGAGGAGAATGCTTGAAACATAGAGCTGGAAGATCTCACAGGAGCCATTATGTCTAACCCCCTGCCAAGATGGAACACAGAATCAAAGAACCCCTGACAGATGGCCATCCAGTTTCTGCTTTAAAACCTCCAGAGAAGAACCATAGCCTTAGTTAGAAAGCTAAAGGAGGGAACATTACACAATCAAAGGAGGAAAAAAGCTTGATGCAGAGTTATATGAGTCTACACTGCTGTATAATGCAGTTCAATTGCATTATATGTCAATGCAGGTAGGACCCGAGACCCGGCAGCAGCTACATACCGCCCAATTGCATTAGAGCCAAATTACTATTTCCACCTACTTCAGTCTTTGGCTGCTTTCATTTGGAATGTGGACTTTAAAATAAGGCTGTATGGGCTTTCAAAGGAAAACAAAAGATCTCTAGCCTGTCATTGTCTAAACAAAACTCATGAACTAAACCGATATCAAAATAATTTTAGACTTGAGGAATTTGCCAGGCATGGGTTAGTGGAAGATGCATGTATGAACAGAAAATTAGAAATGAGAAATTGGGCTGGTCTGTTATTTCTGTTTCTGCCCAGTTTCTCCTTTCAATGTCCCCATCTACGCTTCCATATAATCTAGTTTCTGGGTGCAGATTAACTGCATTGAACTTGTCTATTTGGCAGTGGAGATCTAGCCTCAGCCTCTGATTCTTCTGTGCAAAATTTGTGCTGACCGTAAAAGATTAAAATAATTTTCACTCATTTTATGTGCACTTTTCACATTTTTGTGTGTGTACACTAAGGGAGACTATGCATTTTAGAAATGTGTGGATGTTAAGAGCTTTTGTTTTTCTGCAAAATGTATCATGGGTACCAGGGCCGTAGCCAGGATTTTGTTTCGGGGGGTGAGTTTGGTTCGGGGGGCTGAGACTGGATGGAAGAGGGTCTACCCTAGCAAACCTATTGTATTGTTATCCCAATAACCCCATTAATGTGGGATATAATGAGCATGGTGATCAGATCATGATATGAATAAACATAACAGTTTAAATAATGTACCAGTAAGGCCTTTTCGCGGACCACCCTGAGAATTTGGGGGGCTGAAGCCCCCTTAGCCCCCGGCTACATGCCTGACGGGTACAGAAATGTATATATTTCAAAGCTCAATTAATTTCTATGTTAAATGCTGGCAGTACAGATGGGGTGAATCCACTAAACAACGTGAATTTCTCACATAAACATACATAAAAACCGGAGTAACAGTGATCATCCTCTTTGTTCAAGAAACGTGACAAATTGTGTTCAGGCATGATCACAGAACAAATGAAATCTAGGCTCAGAAATTCATGATACAGTGTTCAGTAGATTTCCATGCTTCTGTAGTTCATAACATAAATTTCCAGCATTCAGGTAAAAAGAATGTGAGACGTCATTACTGGAGAGCCACAGCAGGTGCTTTTTAAAGTTAAAGGCCTTGGCATTTTAGGGTGGGAAAAGGAGCTTAAAAATATCAGAGACATCAGCCTTCTATAAAGAGCAAGTGATACAGTCTAGATAAAATGCAAAAGGTCATTGTTTAAAAGCAAAAAATTGTAGTTAAAGTGGGGGCAGGGGAATCACACTCAAGAAAGATTGCTACCTGGATAGTAAATAGCTAGTTTTAATTGCTTCTTTGAAGCCAGATCCTCATCTAAGTACTTAATAGCCTAGAACGGAACAGAGTAAGGAAAGGTCAACAGTCCAACAAGGCCTTTCAAATAGTACCCCCCTTACCTATCCGATCCCCCACAAATCTGTTTTGAATGTAACTGCTGCTCGCTGCAGATCCAACCCTGGTGGACTATTGGCTGGAATCCGAAGGACTTTTTGGGAAAAGGAGGATGACATAGCATCCATACAACCCTTGGATTGAGGATGGCTGGGTTGGCTGTGGCTGGCGGCTCCTCCGTTTTCTTCAGCCCTCAGCTCTGATAGACTGAGGATAGCATGTGATGTAAGAAGCTTGTCTGCACTGCCCAGTAGATTTTGCTTGCACTGAAAGAATAAGTTGATTCACTGGGAATTATGGCAGTTACAGAGTTCTTACAAAAACAGCATAACTGTCAGACCCAAGCCTGATTCCTTAGCCAAACCAGACAAAGCCATGTTGTTTCAGAGATTCCAGCTAAGCCAGAAAGCAAGCCTCAGTGGAAGCCTCCAGTTCAATCCATGTTCAAGGACAGGTGAAGCTCAGCTCCATCCCAGGCCAATAAGGAACACTGGGAAAGTGGAGTCGGGTTAACTCCCTTCCTTCCAGGTGCAAGAATTAATGAGTTGACATACCATTCTGATGCGGGAGGCTTGAGAAGGCCCAGGCGGGGATCAGTTCATGAGAACCAGTTACGACGTACCTTGCGTCGTAAGGATCAAAGCCTGTGAGACCTATTTAAGTGAGGTCTTAGAGATGTGAGGCATCTCTCGCCAACGTTTAGCTTCAAGCCAAGTCTTCACGGAACTCTGTCTGGGCGATTGGGCCTTCTAGCCTTTGGACTCTGTTTGCCAAGTCTTTGTGCCAAGAACTTATCCCTGGATTTAGCCCATTGGGGCATCAAGACTCTTTTCACCTTGGATCCTGTTTTACCTTTGGACTATTGCTTTGCAATACCCTGATGCTTGGGAGCATCACTGGAGAATATTTCTATCTACCTTACTCTATCCATTTATTCTAAATAAAGCATTTAATCACAGCTGGTCTCAAGTGGTTTACTGAGGGATCCATCAGGTCTACGGTCCAACAATAACTGGATGTTTTCATTTGTTTGTATGGGGGGGGGTTAGTGTGTGTGCAGTGCTGCTTTTGTAATGTGGATTTTAAGTATAGATTTTAAAAATACACAATTTATGACCCACATCCAGATTTTTGCACACCCCTGATATGTAGTATTCTAGACGTTGTGCTGCCATTGTTGTTGTTGTGGTTTTGTTGTTTCCGAAGGATGTTTACTGAGAGGACAAAATTAACAGTTATTCACCAGATAAATAATTTTTTTAAATTCCTACCTCCTTTTGGGGGGGGGGGGGGAGTGATAATTCTTCAACACTATGGGACTCTTTTTTCAAAAATACCATGTTTCAATATTATATTTTGTGCAAAAAAGTTGACATTTGCAGAAAAATCCTAACATAAATAAAAGTTAAATATCAACAATGAGCAAGGCCTCTTGCTAAACCATGCTAAGTCATATTGGGATGATCAAGACTTCTTGCTAAGCCATGCTAAGCCATGTTGGGATATCCTTTCACTGAGGAATAGAAAATTGTGAATAATTTTACATCAGTTGTTGTTGTTGATGCTGCTGTTGTTATTGTTGTTGTCATCATCATATACCTTTAAATTGTTTCTAACTTATGATGACCCTATCATAGAGTTTTCTGGGGCTGAGACTTCATGATCTGCCCAAGGTCTATGGCATAGTATCCAATCCTGGAATCCAGGGTTATTGTCTAGTACTCAGATAACTCCGTCACACTGATTTTGTATTTCTTCTTCATAAAAAGGGCTTTATTTAATGAATGTTTCTTCTATAATAATTTTCAACTTGGCAATGGCATGTTTCCAGTTCTGCTGTACAATGGTAATACTTTCTGCAGCAATCTAATATTACGCCAAGATCTATTTTCTGATCAGTTATTGCTAGCTCAGGCAGTGTCAGCATATAGTAATCTGTTGGCACCAGAATGCATCATGTTGTACTTGCTTAGATGACAGTTTATTTGTCATTTTAATGCTCTTTCTCCCAATGTGAAGAGAACCATTTAAAAATCTTTTGTTGCCTCTTTTTGTTTTAATCTTCTTTAATAATTTTGGAGATGTTACCTGTTACCACTTTACTCACTGTAACTTCTCCAGTTCCCTCATGAACCCTTTATAATGCTTTATTTTACAACTGGTCATATTACAGTCCATAAATGTTCATATCTATTTAATATATACGTTGAATGATTATTTATAGATTCATTGCTTACAAAGCTTTGTAGAGATGCTTTTAATGGTTTTTATTGCTTAATTTTTAAAAATTGCATTAGCCTTCATGACAACCAACATTTAGAAGAAAGGCTGCACTGAAATATCATCATCACCACCATCACCACCATCATTATCATACTAGTGACAAAGGAAGAGGGAAAAATATATTTTAATAACCAAACTGTTTTGACTACTTATTTATATGGTGAAGAATATCTAAACAGTAGACATTTTCAGTAAAATTAAATGTGGCCCTTTGTGAACATATGTAAGTGAATTCTTATTGCGACTCTGCAGAGTTCTGAAAGGAGAATGCCCTAGGATTGCCTTTTAGAGCAATAAGTCCTTTTGAAATCTGTTCTCTGCATCTAGTATCTGGCTCTTGATATGTCTGGGATGAGTTTCTTTTTTAGTATGTAATTACAGGTTTGTTGCTGAACATAAACATCAGATCTTGGAAAGAAAACTGTCTACCTCAGAATGTCAAGATCCTGTTTGTACATGTTTCAGAATTCATGTTTCTAATATAAGGGAAGTTCAGTTGTTTGTGAAAATCTTAAATGCAAGGTTTGATTTACACATGCAGCGGAATGAGGTGGCCAAATCATGAGGTGGCAGACTGAAGCTACCAATATAGCCTTCATGTGGGATTTTTATTCACATTTTTTTCAGATGTAAAGAAATCTCTCTGGGGGTTGAGAATTAAGCTCACAAAGGAGGAACGGTCTAGCACCCATACCATTCTTTTCTAATGGAGATCATTTTTTCAGTTGATTTTGCAGTTCGAAACTATTGAGTCTTCTTCCTGGAGTACAATAGAAATCCTCCACTGTTCTGTTTTCCCCACTTTCTAATATTGTACAAATGAAATATTGTGTGTACGCTATTTAATGTAGCTGTAGACTTCTAATAATAATATATCTCTTTCCTACACCCTTCCTCTACATTAGCAATGCGGATGTGGAAAGAAGGCTGCCTTGTGTTCTCATCAATAACACCTGTGAAGATAGTGGGGCTGAGAGAAAGTTTTCCCTGAAGATCTTAGTACTCAGGTTGGTTTATATGGGCAAATGAAGTATTTAGATAGCCTTTAATCAATTATAAATACAATTCTATGTGGATTGTTTTGTGGCATCAATCTATGGGAGCACATGTGTGCATCGATAAAACAAGTGCTGCACCCCCTCCCAATTCATGTTGTGTTAATGATTTTCCATGTTTACTCATCCGTAATAAGTCCCTCTCCACAGCCACACCCAGACATTATTTAAGCAATATAGATATAGCAAAATATCCTGTGTGTTGGTAGTTGAAACTTTACCACTGCTTTAGAGTAAAGTCAATGGCAGTTAGTGCCAAGAAAAGAAAGGGAAGGATAAAAGAAAGAAAAAGAAGAAGAGGGAAAGGGGAAAATATTTATTTATTTTTAAAAAGAAATACTTAATGCTATTTGGACAAGCTGGAATGTTACAAAATTAGAAATAAGTGATTCCTGAAAATGCTAAATATGTTGGAATAATGTTAATGAAACATTTGATTATGATTTTAAACATCTTTCAATTTATGCAAATTAGGTTTTTCTAGTTATCCATAGCCTACTTGTGTATGTAAAACAGTCAGAACACTCAAATCACAAGAAAATACTTTATTGCCTGTTCCCATTCTTATGGGGTTATTTTGTTATTACTCTGATATCATGATGTGTTTAGACATATTCTGAAATTCTCTTGATCATGGAGATATATTCCCTGCCTTGCAAGGAGAATGTAGAACATTACATTAGGATTTTTGCATATGATATAAGGGGGAAGTAACTGGTAGCACTATTGCTATTATCCAGATGAAAACCGTTCTTCCTAAAACATAGTAACCAGTAATTCTAGTTAGGAATAGTTTGCATGGATTTTGCTTTGAAAATGTCTTCAATTTGAGTGAATGGTAAAGTATGTAATACTTATTTTGCACAAGTTACCATTTGAATATAGATCCACGTTTCATTATTTTTGAATATATATTTTCTGATTGTATATTAGATTATTTTATTAATTATTTGACACAATCTAAAAAAATGGCAGTTAATGGATCACATGTCAATCAGGCAATGATCCAGTGCAGGTTTTGGATAGCTTTCAAGGAATTTTCTGGGGTACTGAATCTATTTGTGCTACACGGTTTGACACCTTAGATAATGTAGATCAGGGGTGCTCATTAGGTAGCTACTAGTAGATCTTCGGCCGTCTTCCAGGTGATCTTCGGGCCTCACCAGCCGGATGGGGCGCTCCTGCCACGCACGCGCACAACCTGCGCGAACGTGCACTCCTGCTGCTGGCTTTTGCTCTCACTGTGCTTCTTTCGCCTGTGGGGCATTGCAGGACGAACGAAGCATGAGGCAGGGTCTCTGGAGGGAGCACCCTGCCTCTCTCTCATCCAGAAGCAGCTGTGCAGCCTCTGCTGCCAAGATAGGCAGGGCGGAGCGCTCCCTCTGGATACCCCGCCTCATGCTTCCTGCTTCCTGCAATGCCCCGCAGGCGGAAGAAGCGCTGCGCGGGCGGAAAGCAGCAGCAGGAGCCCGCGCGGTGGCAAGAGTGCACGCCGGCGGGAGCGCACAGGAGCGCACGGCGGTGGAGGCAGGTAGATCTTTTGGACTTGGTTGCTTTAAGAGTAGCTCGCATGCTAAAAAAATGTGAGCACCCCTAATGTAGATAAAGAACATATTCAAGGGATGAACTACATTGGATTTAGACTCTAAACTAAAACATGGAGTGATTCACTGATGCTGACATAACTTCCATCACTCAACACTGAGTCTGGATCTACACTGCCATATAATGCAGTTTCAGAATGCATAATAATGGCATTGAATTGGATTGCATGTCTTTGTAGACCCACATAATCTAGTTCAATGCAGTTAATCTGCATTCTGAAACTGCAATACATGACAGTGTAGATCCAGTCTGAGCTGGAGTTGAAGGCCAAAACATCTGGGGACCCACAGGTTGAAAACTCATGCATGCAGTCTTGTTTGTCTTTCTCTACATGGCTCTGTTTTTCTCTGCTCATGTATGGTTAGAGAAACTGATCATTGTGAACCAGGCCTTCACTTTCCAGGCAGGCTCGAGATTCTTTTTTCACCATTTAGAAATTCAGCCCAGGCCACTGGGGACTAATTCAGTAAAATACTCCACCTTAACTGATTTGTACATTGAACTACTGCTGTACTAGATCCTCTGATGAAGAATTCACCTCTACTCCTCTGTTTCCCTAATCCACATGTTTAATAAAAAGCTGTCAGCAGCTAGCATTTAAGTTACTGCTCAAGTGAAACCTTCTAGATACATTGTAAAATATGAACACCACTATTTGTGCAATGTTGTAAGCACGGCTAAGTTGAAATTAATGGGTACTTTTGGAATGACTTTACCTTTGCAGCAACATATGCTTCAGGGGATATTGACATTTGCCAGCTAACAATTAATCACCCTGAAATATCTCATTCTGGACATATGGGAAGGCAATCTGTTAACTGCAAAGCTACCAAACAAACCTGTTGTTATCAGTGCCTCTCTGAATTATAGGTGATGTGGAAGCAAGAGTTCATCTAGAAGTTTTTGTAGTAGGATAGTGTTAAATGAGCTATACTTGCGTTTACCGAAAGAGGTGGGCTTCAGACTCTATTTGCCAGCTAACTTTTATTTAATCAATAATCCTGTATTGAATTAAGTAGGATTCAAGCATCTGCAAAAGCTATTGGTCTCAAGTCTTGCAAGTAGACACAAGATTTCATTCATTTCTATACATTCAAAATGGGTGAAGACTGACTTCAACAGAGAAGTGTATCAACAACTGTGACAGCCCCAAACAATGGTTAGGTATTTTCTATAGAGAACTACAATTTTCTACAAATTTTAAAGGAACAATTCATACAGGCGAAAAAGTGTGTGTGTGTTGGGGGGAAAACAAAGAATGAGAGTGATCAATAAAGAGCAGTGACTGTATTCCATTAATATTGACCCTGAATTGCAGCATTGTTTGTTCTCCCAATTCCAAGCACCAAGAAATTGCACCTTTTCCATGTGCCTTTATTTGAAATAGATGGAAAATGAATGAAAATGAAAACCTTTTGAAAATCAGTGTTTCTTAAACACATTCACAGGTTAGATGGAGTACAGAACAAACATTCGTTCTAAACTGATCTTGTCCAAGGCAAAATTGTGTGAGTGTTTTCACCTACTGACTTCACTGACACCATGAATTAACATCGCGATATCTGAGATAAGGAATACTCAGGGTGCTTCCTGACAGGGTTCAAACACAGGACCAACAGGTTTAAGAAAAACACTTAAACCTGGGTTTAAGTAACTACCACCCTGCAATGGGGCCACCCAACACCCCCCCCAGCTTTAAAATTAAGAGGCGTCCTGCACACCTGCCATTTCTCTGGCGACTGCTGGCAAAAAGGAATGGCCCCAGGGGCCATGTGAAGAAGTCATAAGTCACTACATGGCTGAAATGCTTCAGTTCTTAGCTTGGTGTAAATATCCATTGACCCATTTACATCACACATCACATACACTAAATACACATGTAGTGCAAAATACATTTCATGGTCAATGTCCATACTTGATAACCTCATTATGTGATTGCAATACATAATGTACAAACAAAATACATAAAAGCAACGTGCACTCACACTCCTCCCTGTGTTTTGTAATATGCCAGCACATGTGCAACAGTCCTATATGCACAGCTCCAATTCTGGTATCTTCAGCTGGATTTTTACCTTTATTGAATATCCAAAATCATTTCCCAAATGTCTAGCACTACTTAATGCCAGTGAATTTCACTCTTTTTTCATGTCAGGAGCAACATGAGAAACTGCAAGTCACCTCTGGTTTCAAAGAATTGTCCGTCTGCAAGGACATTGCCCAGGGGACGCCTGGATGTTTGATGTTTTATCATCCTTGTTGGAGCTGGAGCTGACAGAGAGAGCTCAACCCACTCTCCCCAGATTTGAATTGCTCACCTGTCAGTTAGCAGTCCTCCCTGCACAAGGGTTTAACCAATTGTGCCACCGGAGGCTCCAGTGAATTTTACTGACATGATGCTATCCCATCTGTACATTGGTTGTCCTGTTCATATGTATCTTGATGATGCTGCTGCTGCCAACATTTGTTTGAGGGTCGGAAAGCAAGCTTCAGGTGGATTAATGGATGGATGGATGATGGCAAGGTGTTGGAGGATAGATTATTTGTGCTCCAAGGTTTGCTATGCATCCACTGAGACAAAATATAGAACTGGGTGCATCCACACTATAAAATTAATGCATTTTGATACCATTTTACTATGGCTGACTGCTATAGAATCATGAGAGTTGAAGTTTGGTGAGGTTACAGCACTTTTTGACAGAAAAAACTATAAAATTTTAAATTATAGCTCCCATGATTCTATAGCATTGACTCATGGAAGTTAAAATAGTGTCAAACTGCACCCAAAGTCTCAAAATCATAATCTTTCTTCTCCTTTTAAAAACATTGGCCTGAACAAGAAGCCAGTGAAGCTTCAAAAGGATGCATGGTGTATTTTTTGCCTTGGAGTTCACCATAAAGAAATTGCTGCTATGGGGATTTTGCTGCATTTTGCTGGATGGCTAGCACAGCTATCCAGTGACATATCTCCTTCAAATGTGGCGAAGGAATGTGTACCATGAGTGAGTCATCTTCCTATCTGTTGCATGTATGCTGTATGTAAAGAGGTCGTGTTTCTGTGTGTCTTCCCAGACTTCATTCCAGGTAGCAAAGCATATGGAGTTGATCTTGAGTTGGTTTAAGGGGGATTGGTCTCTGCAGTGGACAGAAAACCTTTGAAGGGTCAAACAGTTTGAAACTTGCTGTAGTGGCTCTACAGCCAGTTTATTCATTTTACTTTCTGCTTTGCTTATTATGCTCAACTTTTCCCTATGTCAGCTTTCTATTACAACTTCAATCTCTTAGTCACTGCCTCACTTTTCTATTTACTCCAGCCAAGCAATGGCAAAATATTTTCCTTCTTTCTAATAAGGAGGCATTAAAAACAGAAAGGTAAAAGATTCAAATGCTCCTGCAAGTGCACAGTTAATATTCTATTCCTCTCAGGAAAGTTCAGCTACAATCTAATAGTCAATCATCCTTGGACTGAATATGAGTTTTAAACCCAACTGAGGGGAAATTAGTTTTAAGGGAATCCCTAATACATTTCCTTCCAAATAAATGTGAGTCTTGCAGTCTATTAGAAAACTAGGTGACAGCTTTTAGATGCAGTAGTACCATATTGCATTTCCAAAAGAATGTATTCAGAGATACTAGTGCTTCCCATTTTGATAGCATTTGCAGATGGATTTAGTGAAGCTATTCTGTTCTCTCTGTCTGTGACTTGCAGATATCCATAGAAAGGGACTGGACATAGACTATAATCTAAATAAGGTTAACAGTGTGGAATTTTTCACTGACTCTTCTACTAAATTTTTAAAAATCGTAATTCCTGTACATTTATGTAATTTGTTCCTACTGTATAGCATTCAACTCTCTCTCCAGGCTTCATGTGATGGCATAGGTATAATATTTACTGGCTTTCCATATTTGGGGTCAAATATGGAAAGCCAGTCACATAGGTCTCTGCATCCCATAACATTGGCATATGACTACTCTATAGTAAGAGCCAGAGTAATTGGCCCCATTTACTTCCCCGGTTGGGTTTCAAACATCAGAGTCATGGCCACTGAAAAGTTAATTCCATACCTCTGCAATAAAATTTATAGAATAGTTGTGGTATACAGGAAATAATACTGTATGTTGTCATTTTCTTAAAATTAAAAAAGTAGTTAAATCATGCCACATCAGTACATATCTATATATATCTATACAAATGAACCCATTTTGGATCAGTTGATATCTGGTTTGCACAATTTTTGCATGGATTTCATCATAAGTCTGTTTTGTCTAATATCACATCTACTTCTGTTGTTTTTTTTTAAAAAAACGCACAAATGTGTATTTAATTTTCAGTACAGTTTCCTCTAACACATGAATTTTGTATACAGCTTTTCTTAATAACTTACATATCCTCTATACATTTCAAAGCAAAGCATAAACTAGGGAGCTCATCACATGGAGGTCCAAAAGCTTGTGGACAAAAGGGGGCAGTGGGGGGGGGCAGCATGGGAAACTGTGGGGGCATTGCCCAGCTTCATCCCCTTACCATTATGGGTCATGGGCTGCCATCTCACAATGTTTCCATGTTATCACCAACTTCCTTCCGTGCTGTCCCCGGCTTCTTCAATTAGGAAACTGGTAGTCACACTACTCCTCAGGGCTTCCTTTCAGCATGCTGCCTGCACACTGCCAACAGATCCCCTCTGGAAGTAGCGCTGCGTCATTTGATGGGCTCCAGTGGACTCTGTCCTGGTAGAGGCCTGGCAGTGAGCAGAGACAGGGAAAATCACCCATCTGATGAGGTCATATGTGCTTTCCATGCATGTTTTTGTACAACTCTCTTTGCCTGATAAAGAATCTCATGAGCTTCAAAAGCTATGCAATGAATGTTGTGACCTTTTCATTAACCTGATAGAGGTACATATCACCAGAACAGAGATTCAACAGCTAACTTTCTGGTCATGCTTACTTAGACTCTGATGTGTTGCTGCTTTATACAACGAAAACAAAATATTTTTAATCACTAGACTTTATACGTATTTTTTTGTTTCGTCCTCTTGGCATTGCATAGCCTTGCTTGCTTGGGTGTACAGGAGCTACTGTTTATCAGCTAGTTTCTTTGTGAACTACCCCTGTTATTCCCAGAGCAAATTTTGATCTGTATTACAGGAGAAGATTGTGTTTACATATGCAAGGGATGAGGTATTGATGATACTGCCTTTATAATTTGACTTTCTGAACCCAGGAAGTAATATTACCATTGCATCGTCTATTACAGATCAGCAATATCTCAGACTTTGAGAGCCTCAGCTCTGTTGCTAATTATTCTTTGCCTGAACTGCAAAATAATAATGATAAAAATGCCATTCAACATAGCAGTGTATCAAAAATCTCATCCCATCTCTGTAGGAATTTGTTCCTGCCAGTGTTAACCCAGCCTAAGACTTTTATTTTGAACATAGAAGATGCTGGCATTTCCCCACTCTTTCCCAGTATCATGTATTATTTATTATTTATTTATTTAAAACTTTTATATCCCAATCTTCTCTACCTCCGTATAGGGACTCAGACCGGCTAACAGCGAGAATTAAATGTTAACAATAAAATCTAAAACATCATACATAAACAATGAATTAAAATACATATAGGATAAATTGCATTGTGATGAATGATTTTGTAATAGTAATATGTTATTGATTATGCACTGTTGAATCCATTGTGAATATATATTTTGATAAGCTACACTCTGCTGTTCCTTGTATACATTGTTGCTCGCAACACCCTACCCCCACCTTGTTTAAATTGCATATAAGCCATTCGCCAAGATAAAATCATGTCCAACTCAGTCCAAATATTGTGGTCGATAACTTTGGTCAATTACTGGTCTCAGCCATCATTCTGCAAATGCCTCGTTCCACAGCCAGGATTTCACTAGCTTCCTAAAGGTCAGGAGGGAGGGGGCAGATCTAATTTCATTTGGGAGAGAGTTCCATAGCCAGGGGGCCACCACAGAAAAGCCCCTGTCTCTCGTTCCCACCAGATGCAACTGCAAAAGTGGTGGGACTGAGAGCAGGGCCACTCCAGAAGATTCTAGCACCCTTGATGGTTCATAAGACATGTAGGTGGTGAGCAGTAGAACAGGAGTTGAGCTGATGATTCACAGACTTGCTTTTCCCTACACTATCTGGTCTTTATTTCAGGCCACTGGTGATGAGATTCTATTACCATTATCTGAATATAAATAAATAAAGTATACAATTTCATGAACTGTTATTGTTTAGTCGACTTTGATTTATGGCAACCCCACAAATGAGAGATCTCCAAGTTATCCTGTCATTAAAAGCCATGTTCATATTTTGCAGACACAAGGCTGTGGTTCCCATGGCTAAACCTATCAACCTATTTTCTTTTTTTCATATGAACTTATTTTCTTCTTTTCCTACTGCCTTTTATCTTACCAAGTATTATGATCTTTTCCAGTGAATCATGTCTTCTCAGATATGGTCAAAGTACAACAGTCTCAGTTCAGTCATCTTGAGTTCTAGGGAAAGCTCAGATTTCATTTGCTCTAGCATTCTTTTTGTGTGTGCATGTTAGCAGCCATGGTATCTATAGAATTTTTCTTCAGCATCTTATTTCAAATGAGTTGATTTTCTTCCTATTAGCTTTCTTCCCTGTCCATTTTATACATCCATACATAAATGGGAAATGTTTTTAATGTTTTTAATGTTTTTTAATGATGTTGATTATATGGTGTATTTTTATATTGTATTGTGGTGGTGTGGCCTGTAGTGCTGCAAATGTAAGCCATGCTGAGTCCCCCTGTGGGGGTGAGAAGCTACAGGGTACAAATACCATAAATAAAATAAAATAAATAAATACAGTGACAAGGACAATCCTACTTTTATTATTCAATTATATATCTTTAAACTTTGGAATCTTGTCTTGTTTCTTCATAGCTACCCTTCCTAGTTTTATTCTTTGTCAGATGTCTCTATTTTGATTGATGATTGAGGCAAAGTATGGAAAATCTTGCTAATGATGCTTATCACATCAGTGCCGTTTATTTTGATTCACCATACAATCATGTTTGGTTTATGCAAAGTTTGGAATATATTAATGTTACTCATTTAGGATTAGCAGGGTATGAGTTTTCATGCTGCACATTCCTGCCAGCCCACATGTAATTGAGTGGCCAAAATGCAGAGCATTATGCTTGGCACATTCAAAAGGCAACTGTCAAGCTTTGGGGGCCTTGCTAGAAGCATTTCATGGAATGTAGGGAAGGGATTAGAAGGCTACCAGGCAGTGTCGAGTGGTAGTTCTGAAGCTGGGAGAAGAGTAATGAGACGCCTTGTGTGTCCTTTCCCTGCTCGCCATCAGCAGGATAATAGCTATGTTGGGGTGAGATGGCTATAGCTGAAAATTGGATTTTGGAAAGTGGAAAGTAAAGGAGGACAGGTGCCTTCATCTCAGTTGACAGAGCTCTATAGTACCTGTCCCAAACAAAAATCTGTGAAGGAATAAAGTTGCAGGTCTCTCACCATTCAGTCACTTCATTATCTACTCTGCCAATCCTACTATAGAGTGGTTTTGCATCAACTGATTTTTAATTGACATTATTTCTGATATAAGGCTCCGTTAACATTGATTATTTTAGTTTTATTTCATTGGTAACAAATAGTAATACCTTTCCTTTACTATATTAGCCATTGCCATCCCATGCTTTGTGTTGCAAAACATGTGGTGGGTAGCTACATAATTGCAATACAGTTTACAGGTGTTGATGTCTTAATTTTGTAAGACATACATACTTTTTTTTAAAAAGCAGACAGAAAAAGGCAGCATACATTTTGTAATTACTGTGTTAATAACAGTGCAGTTGTTTCTTCCCTACAAATTACATGGTAGTCATCTTTGGAATTACCATTAAAATGAAAAATGTCTTCATTCGATGCCAGTGAACGATTAGCTTATAATTATAATATAATGGCACACTTATTGGTGTCTGGCAAGATAAAGAGCTGCACAAAAATTGTGTACTATGAGGTATTGTCAGAGCTGACAGAAGTCCAAGGATATTCATCTCTTTGAACAATAGCTGTATAGACACCAAAATCCATGAATTTGTTCTTGGCAGAAAATGGACATCTGATGGCCTTTGTGGAGTCTGTGTAGTACTCCTCATTAAACAAACCGTTTACTCACTGACAGTAAGAAGCTATTTTAGTAACTGAGCCAGCTGTGCAGGTACAAGGGTAGATTGAAAATAGATATCAGTCATGAATTACTAGGACAGCAATGGATGGGTTGTATACAGTCCAGCATTTCAGAGATGAAAGATAGAACATGTCTAACCAAGTAGCATCTGAGTGTGGCTGAGATAGCAAAAGATATTAACAAGGAAGACCATATAAGCTTAAAGAAGATGCAATGGTTTACTTTTGCCTTAGTCTACTGGAATTGTCAAGATTCTGTCATCTTTTCTTCTCTTCCTTCAGCTGAATTTATTGGATGCAGACTACTTTTTCCGTAAACGTATGACAAAGGAAGAAAATGGGGGAAAAAGAAGAAATTTTAAAATGGATTTAAACATGGAATGGCAGAGATTAATTAACATTGCCTGTGTCAAATTTTGATAGTCGAGAGGAAGGATTTGTCATCTCTCATTTCCCCTCCTGTACCACTGCAACATAGACCTCCCAAGGTGTTTGTGGAGTGGAAACACATTCTCCCAGGACCATGTAGTACGGAGAACAAATTGCATACTGAAACAAGCAGACAAACAAGCAAGACCAAGGACCTGATCACACAAAGGGTGATCTCTGTTTCCACACACTTTAAAGTCAAAATTCTACAGATGCCATGACTTGTTCTGTGATTTTTCCATGGGATTCCATCTCTGTAACATGTAGAAAGGTGTAGATTTTAAAGTAGACTGGAAATGACTCCATTCACTTAGAAATTTTTAGAAAAATATCTGCCAGTTACTCTCGACTGTGCTGACTTATGAGGGCGGGTCAATAAGTTCATGACTTTTTGAATGAAACACAGGTTTTTGGATGAAAAAATCATTTTATTTTTCAATGTAGTCTCCTTTGAGCTCTATACACTTTGTCCAAAGTTTCTCCAATTTTTTTTATCCCTTCCAAAAAAAACCCCATTTGTTGAGGTCATCAAAATAGGTATTTGTTTGTGAGATAATTTCATGGTTGGAGTCAAATCTCTTTCCGCTGAGCCATTTCTTCAGGTTTGGAAACAAGAAATAGTCACTCGGGGCTAAATCTCGAGAATAGGGCAGATGAGGGAGCAATTCATATCCCAATTCATGGATTGTTGCCATGGCAACTGCACATGTGTGCACCCTTGCATTGTCCTGGTGCAAAAGAACTTTTTTCTTGGCCAAATGCAGTTGTTTCCCCCCCAAATCCTCATTAAATCAACCCAATAAGTTGTCATAATATTCGCCATTGATCGTCTTACCCTTTTGAAGGTAGTCAATGTGGATTATACTGTGTGCATCCCAAAAAACAGTCGCCATGACTTTATTGGCTGACAAACCCATCTTGGCCTTCTTTGGTGCCGATTCATCCTGAGAAAGCCAATGTTTTGACTGCTGTTTGGTCTCTGGTGTGTTGTGGATCCACGTTTCATCCACGGTTACGAAATGGTGCAAAAACCCATCCATATTGCGGTTGAACAGCACCAAACACTCCTGCGAAATTGTCACACAATTGCATTTGCGGTCGATTGTGAGCAAATGCGGCACCCATCTTGTGGAAAGCTTTCTCATACCCAAGTGATCATTTACAATTGAAACCATTGAAATTGATGGTGCAGAGTCCCCATGGTATTTATCAAGCTTAGTTTTGGTTTGAGTGATGGGTTTTACCACAAAAAATAATGCTTAATGAGCACACGAAATTCACTTTTTTCCATTTTCTCCTCAAATCACGTAGTAGTCTGATATCAATGGCTGTCAAACACAAACTAAATGACGCAGCTTGTTCAAATTTTGACAGGAGTCAACTGACAGATGCCTCTTGACAGGAGCATTGTTGCCTTTTCAGTTAAGAGGCGGGAAATTCAAAAAGTCACTGACTTATTGACCTGTCCTTGTATAAGCAGCACTGCTTGAATATCAAGCAAAACGTGGATGCCAGAAATAATATCATATGAAAGCTGACCGGCACAACCTGGGGATCACAACCAGGCACAGTGAAGACATCTGCCCTTGCGTTTTGCTACACTGCTGCTGAATATGCATGCCCAGTGTGAAATGCATATCACCACATTAAAACAGTTGATGTGGCACTTAATGAGACAATGGCAGGATGTCTATGCCCTACACCACTGATTTCCAACCTTTTTTGAGCCGCAGCACAATTTTTACATTTACAAAATCCTGGGGCACACCACCAACCAAGATGACACATAATGACACTCTAACTGTCATTTTACTAACTGTCACCCTCCCCCCTTGTGACGCCGCTGCTTCCGCCCCCCCCCATGCCCCGGGAGGCCCACACGTAGGAGGCCCATCACCGTCCCGTGGGGGAGGGCTGTGCTGAGTGGCCAAAGTGCATGCGGGCTCAGCTGAGCAGGACGAATAGCAGGACGAATAGGTTTGTTCCGAGGATCCGAGCCTCAGAACAAACTGCGGTAGACGGTCACAGCCATCGCCACCCCCAGCTCTCCTTACCGAAGGGGTTCAGCCCCCCAGAAGTGCCTCCTTCCCCCCATGTCCCTTCGGCTTCCCTGCTGTCACCTTGGGGCCTGATCGGGAAGGAACCAAGCTGAGCCATGGAGCTGCGCATCCTGGCCTCTGTTCTGCTCTGCAGCGAACCCAGAGCCCAGCCAGGAGAGGCCTGGAGATGAGGGGTTGCTCTGCTTCCCTGGGGCGGATTGGCTAGAGAGCAGAAAGCCTTGCCTTGAGTCTCTGGATCGGGGTCGGACAGGGGCAGCTCCCGTGGACTCCTCCTCCCTCTACTCCTCCTTGCTGCCAGAGGGGAGGAGGGCAGAAGAGTGCCCAGGAGCCAGGAAGCAGGAGGAGCCGCAGCCCGGCCAGGTAGCCCTTGGCGCGCAGAGAGAGGGAAGGAAGGGAAGAGAGAGAGAGAGAGAGAGAGAGAGAGGAGGGAGGAAAGTTCTGGACGCCGAGGGCTCTCCCTGACTGCAGCCAGGCTGGCTGGCATTACTGCTTCGGCCAGGAAAGCCTCATTTCTGCTGCCTGAAGTTTCCTAATAGGCGCTCTCTCTCTCGGTCTCTCTCTCTCTACGCTATAATTTCCCACAGCACACCTGATGATCTCTCACGGCACACTAGTGTTCCACGGCACACTGGTTGAAAATCACTGCCCTACACCACTGGAGAAATTATACTGTTGACATTTGTCAGGAAGTAGCAGCCAGTAATGAAAGGACCAAGGCATTGACATCTCTGGCCCATCCTCTTTTCGGATATCAGCCAGCAAGTCAATATCTTAAATCAAGAAATAGCTTCCTAAGAACTACAGAGATAACCTGCTGGAACACCTAAGCAAGTGAGAGTCCAAACTTGGCAGGCTAAAATCTGGAAACTCAATCAGTGGCTGAGACTGGATGAAAAACTCCCTCCTGGGCACATAGAAGGTTGGGAGGCTTGGAAGGTGCTGAACAGACTGCACTCTGGCACCATAAGATGCAGAGCCAATCTTACGAAATGGGGCTACAAAGTGGAGTCCACAACATGCAAGTGCAGAGAAGTGCCAAACACAGACTACCTAATACAATGAAGCCTGAGCCGTGTCACATACACAATGGGGGACTTTTTCACAGCTACACCAGAGGTACTTGAATTGGCCAGCTTAATGCCATGTTTTTAAGTTTGTTTGTGGTTTTTAAGAATATTATAACTGTATTCTCAATTTGCTTCTGACACAAAAAATAAAAGACTGAGAAAGAACAGAAAAGCCTAGTTTCAGGGTTGTTGTTTTTTTTACATGTGGAGAATAGCACCCCATTAGAAATACCACTGGAAAATGATGAGTAAATAACTCTTTTCAGTTAGCCACTGTTGTCTCAGAAAAAAATATACTAGGTAGCTTTTCTTCCAGTGTAAGGAGCTATTATGCTCTTCAGCAATTTCCTAATAATAATGAGAATTTTGACAATTGTGTCTACATTGATATGCATTGAGGTGGAGGGAGAAAAAAACACATGGATAACTCTAAGATACTAATTTGACTTTCAAATATATTTTTAAAATTAGGGGAAAACCCCACTCTATTTCCCAGGTTGGCATTTCCCTAGCGGCTACCTTTAGACATCACTTATGCACATACATTGGCATTTCCAATATCGCTCTGATAGGAAAATAATAAAAAAATCATCTCCTCTCTTTTTCATTTCAAATTTCAACATAAATTTGATCTTTAGTATAGAAATAGATGATGAAATGTTAGGGAGGCTCCAAGATTTTAGCTAATAAATATGACTGATGAATGATAGTTTCCTATTAACATACCATTGCTGTTTTCCTTTTTTTTTTGTCTTTTCTGGCATCTACTCTGTTTGCCATCCCCCCCCCCCCCCTGTATGCATTTTACCTGGCCCTCTGCATTCTGCTGCTTCTTTCACAATTCAGTGTTTTGGATTCCCACAGGTAACACAAAGGTTTGGGTTAAAAACAAAATAAGAAATGATCTCTGGATCTCTTTGCTCACCTAGAACCCCATATTAACTAGTGAATAAGGCATGCTTGTCTTCCATACAACCCCCCATGTGACAGTATTTGTACAAGTGATTGCAAGTAAAAACATAGGGTGGACCTCTTTGGGAAATTAAAATAATGTCTATGGGGTGTATGCAGAAGAGGTTTTGGTGCACATGATTGTCAGAATCCCTTGGCAATAAAGAATAGTCATTGTGGCACCTGAGGTGGATCAGCAGCCCTTGTGGTGCATGGACAATAATCTGGTTCTTAACACCAATAAGACCAAGGAGCTTATAGTAGATAACAGAAAGAACAGACCAGAAATCCAGCCCTTGGTCATAAATGGAGACCAAGTGGAGTGGGTGGCTAGTTTTAAGTCCCTGGGTGTCACTGTTAAGGAGGATCCAACCTTGGGGACTCATAAAGCAGTGTTGGTTACAAGGGCCCAGCAGAGACTGTACTACCTGAGACTTCTAAGGAAACAACAACTGAATGAAAAGCTGCTAGTTTCTCTCTACCACTGTGCTACAGATAATGCCCTAACCTAATGCAGATGCGCAGGGCTTGGTAACTGCAGTGGCATATAGGAGGGCGCTCCAAAGGGTCACTACTACTACACAGAGAATCATTGGTTGCCCTCTTCCCTCTTGGAAAAAACTGTATAGGTCCTGCAGCCTTAAAAAAGCTCAAAGCATTCTTTGGGATCACTCTCACACAGCATATTTTTTATTTTAAATTATTGCAATTTGGCAGACTGTACAGGATGACAAACACAAAGACAAACAGACTGCGAGATTGCTTTTATCCTGGAGCTGCAGCTTTGTTGAACTCCATGGTTTCACAATGATGTGGCATTGGTGACTGTGCATTGAGAGTTGGGGTGTGGAGAGATGGGTGTGTTGTTTTGTGGTGTGTGATGGGGAAGGCATTTAATTTAGTTGTGCAATAGTACGATGAGAATAAAGCTATTCTATTCCATTCTCATACATTCTTTAATTGCCAGCAACATACTGTATATAAACTGTAGAATGTTTATATAGTGTATCTATGGTACACTAAGCATTTCTTGTTACTGAAAATATAATCCAATGTATTTGTAGTCAGAACTTTCAAAGCCTTCCTCAGGGTATGGAAGACAGAAAAAGTGCTCCCTCCTGACCAAATACTCACTATAACATATGACACCTTTCTTTTCTAGCTCTTTGACTCTATAAAGAAAAGGCATGAAAAAGAACACGATTCCCTATAATTTAAAGTGAAAGCAATAGAATAAGGATCATTTACAATATTTTGCTGCACTCAGTGAAAAAGGCATAGCTGTTATGTAGGTCAGGGTCTGGAATGGTTTCAATTGGGAATTGTGTACCTTTCTAAATGTTGTCCTCTAATTCCCAGCAGGCCCAGCCAAGCATAAGCAATGTGGAGGAATGCCAGGAATTGTATTCAAATAAGAGTTGAAAGCTGTGTGATCCTCATTCCTGATTTTTCTTTAAAAAAAACAACAGAAATGTACAAAGACTAAAAACACATGATCATTATTATTTTACGTTGTACTGTGACTCATATTTTCTATCAGATATAATTATATCAATGGAACTGTGTCAACATGAGATCTTTTAGATGCCTACCAGTTAAGTGAAGGGTTCAGCATTCACAGTTCACTGCCACTCTGTTGTTGTGATACTGGTGCTGGTTGTTTCCTCAGATTTAATTTTGCTTTTCTCATGAAGAGGTAAATAAAGTTAAATCTTGGCTTTTCTTCACGAATGAAGATTCAGGAAGGAGTCATCCCACGCTTTGTACAAGCACGTTGATGATTCGGAGGTTGGATGTGTCCTTTAAGCCTGTGCAATGGACCTTTCTGGTGGAGCGCAGTGTGCACAGAACTGGCCTCACCCTTTAAACCAAAGGTTCGTCTGCCAGGGCCTAGCAAACTCAGGACAGTGGCAGCGAGGTCCTCAGGTCATAGGTTTGGTTCGAGTTTCCTTCTCTTAGATGGTTGACCTTACAGGGTTAAATGAGCACCATCTGCCTGGGTTTGAAATCAGAGTTTTCCTTTTCCTGGGATGTTTGCCAAAAGGCTAGACAGCCCGTCCTGTCCTTTGACGCTCTTTGTCAGACCCTTTGGTTGTGACCTGTCTGGCATGGGAGGCCCTACCGGTGACTATTATGTCACCGCCAGCATAGCTCACAAGTTCATTAGGGTGAGCAAGCCTCTCCCTCACAACAAGGGGGCACCAACAGAGAGGAAATAAAGTTAAATAGAATTGTTATAAATGATAATTTATATTGTTTGAAAACTGAGGCTTTTTGAAAATAATCTTCTTTAGGAAAACTAAAAGAAAATAATTAAATATGAAATAGTGTCATCATGAACATAAAATGCCAAGGCTAATCAATAAATGTCTTTTTTGAAGAGGAAGTGGTTCGTAATATAATATTACATGAGTAAGCAAGGATAATATGTATTGATGCATATGATTATATTTGAATTCTGGGAGAATTTAGATTTCAGAGCACCTTCAAAGAACACATAAACAGAATAAAATAGTAATAATCAATAACAGTCTTCAAAATGCAACATTTCATAGAGATTTTTAAGCCTAAGCAATTTTGCTAACTGGCTTAAAAGGACTTACCCTTATGTTAAAAAGCTTTCATTCTGAGTCTTTATTTGACCTCATGTTAGTATGTAGCTGTGCTTGAAAGAGGATCTGTGTCAACTGCCATACAGACCATATTGAAGCAGCAAATTGGGGGAGTTATGGAACTCCGGGTGGCAAGTTGACTTCTTACCAAACAGGCGCGTAGACGTGCGGGCAGCAGGGATGAGGAATCACGCAACAACTTCACTGCTCGTGTGAAATCAAAGAGATTTATTGGTAACACCAGCTGGTGGGGATTGCCAACAGAACAAGCTGTTATCAGGGGCAAACGGCCCCAATCAATCTTAACATGAAGCTTTTATACCCCCATGGCGGCATTTCCAAAAGCCCGCCCTCCTTCATGGATTTTACACAAACATTATTGGCTGATGTTACATGGCATTACATTGATCCAATAAAACATTACATTTTCATTAGCATCACATCTCAAAACCCCACCTATGTATTAGAACAATGAACATTTCTAAGTTAGTTCTTTCTCACAGTCCAGTTATCAGTGCCTGGGACGCTTCTGTTCTCAAATAGCAACATTTCACTTTCTGCCTTTCCTTGCCAGCAACGGATGGGGCAGAATCCCTCTGTACATGCGCAGTTCTTCTCCCTTTGGCACTGATGTCACCAAATAGCACGTCCTGTACTGTTAGACCAATCTGAGTCTACGTTATCTCACGCTAGGCACGGGGTGTACTTTAACAAATCATAGCATAGATTAGAAACACCAATCACAGTGTATTATTCACGGAGCAAGTGCCTGCCTGATTCTTGGCACAGAAACCCACTTTTCCAAGCTCTACACGTGTGCAGCATCACTCTCTGACCTTTCTCCTCCACAGAAAGTACCAAAACTGCTTTAATATGAGTCTTTCTGGGAAGTGGGATGCCAAAGGACATTATTGGTCAATGTGGAAGGAGAAGTAAAGGTCCAAAAGCTTTTAAGAACCAAGACTTTCTTAAAACATCCTCCTATTTCAAAAAGGTTTCAAACACATGTGGGAAGACTACTGGTGTGAGGGGAGATTTCCAGTTCTTGTAAAAGTGACAGAATTCAGTGGAAGTTGCCCCATAGCATCCTGGCCAATTTTTGGAAAAGGGGGGGGGGGCATCTTTGTTGTAGGACTACCACTAGGAGTACTATAATGAAAGGCATTGTCATTTGTGTTATCAAAGGCTTTCATGGCTGGAATCACTGGGTTGCTGTCAGTTTTCCAGGCTGTATGGCCATGTTCCAGAAGCATTATCTCCTGATGTTTCGCCCACTTCTATGGCAGGCATCCTCAGAGGTAGTGAGGTCTGTTGCAAACTAGGTTAGTGGTGCTATTTATGTATCTGTGGAATACCCCAGGTGGGAGAAATAACTATTGTCTGTTTGAGGCTAATGTGAATGTTGCAATTGGAGAGCTTGATTAGCATTGAATGGTCTCGCAGATTCCAAGCCTGTCTGCTTCCTGGCTGTAGGGAGGTGTTACTGGCCCTGATTGTTTCTTGTCTGGAATTCCCCTGTTTTCTGAGTGTTGATCAACTATCCTGATTTTAAAGTTTGTTTTTTTTTAAAAAATCCGGTAGCCAGATTATGTTCATTTTCATTGTTTCCTCTTTTCTATTGAAATTGTCCACTTGTTCATATTATTTGAGATCACAGAAATGCTGGACCATTCTAACAGCCACCATGTCTGACTATACAGAAAAGTCATTGAAATCCACAAGCATGTGGATAATTTCAACAGAAAGGAGCACAATAAGGAGTTCTTTCTCCCACCTTGGACATTCCACAGATATATAAACCCCACTTGCCTAATGTCAGCACTTGGAAGCTCTTGGAAAAAAAGCACGTTCACAAAGGCAAATTTTTAGATAGAGCTTTATTTCTGCCTTACCATAAGCGATAGGAAGACAGTACTGGAGAATTCCCGCCAACCCCCCTGTGCATGTCATCCTATTGTTCCATCCCCCTCTACTGGATACATGCCATTCCCAAGGCTAGCCTACAGTTTCTATTTTCCCCAGACCAGATGGCCCTTATCTCAGATGTGTTTCTCTCCTTCTTCCCTCCCCTCTTTCAACCTCCATGTCATGGGGTGGACAGAGCAGCTTGTTCTAAGCTGGCACAGACAGCGTCCTGACATCCAGTTTCCAATAAACCTCATAACTTTTGAGGATGCCTGACATAGGTATGGGTGAATTGTCAGGAGAGAATGCTACTGGAACATACAGCCCAGAAAACTCAAAGCAACCCATTCTTGTTATTGCTTAATATTATACATTATTATATAGCAATATTTCTGAACAGGATTGTGCTTGATGTACATTAAAAATGTTTATTGTGTAAAGAAATAATTGCTTTCCCCTGCCACCATTAATACCAGAAGTGGTTATATCTCTCTATAGCAGTGTTTCCCAACTACTGTGCCGCGGCACATTAGTGTGCCGTGAGCAATCACCTGGTGTGCCACGGGAAAACCTCTCTTCCCCCCTTTCTTCCCCCTCCTGCTGAACTCCTGCTGCTGCTGCTTGTGGGGGGAGGAGGAAGGGCCAGACGGCGAAGAAGATGGGGCTGGGGCGCTGCCTCCTTTGGCCTTTTTTCGTGTTTATGTGTACCAACTATTACTACATTTGGCATTGGCTGCACGGGATAGCCTTTCTAGTGACTGTGTAACAACTCTCCTGTTCACCAGTTATACATGAGAGACTTGTCTAATGCCCACCTGGAATAATGCAGGAGCATATACAGTATATTGAAGGTGGAAGCCTCATTATTGTTCCATGAGGTGTATTGATGCATAAGAACAGTACTAGTGGACTGCTGTGAAGCTATATGGACACATTTTTTCTAAACACAGAGAGAGACTGACAGCTGTTGAGCAAGACCTTCGTGTGTGTGTCTTTCTGCCATTCCTGCCAGGATATCTATGTTGTGTTCATCGAAACAGGCCCAGGTTTCACACTGAGTGTATAAATACATTTAAAAACATACTAACTATATGTATTACTGTGTTAGAGTGTCATTTTGTATCAGTTTGGTTGGTGATGTGCCCCAGGATTTTGTAAATGTAAAAAGTGTGCCGCGGCTCAAAAAAGGTTGGGAAACACTGCTCTATATTGAATGTTGAATAATTTCATTAAATTGTCTAATCAGGCTGATTGTATGCATACTGAATTGTGTATTTCTAATTTTTATAACCCTTTTTGGTCAGTTCCAGGTAGGTTCCATATATTTACAGATGCAAACTCTGGCATGTATATCCCAACTGGATTAGAAACTGTGTTTCTAATGAGAGATGTGTGTATGTTCTTTACTCACATCCACCTACATCCCAGGATCACAGTCCTAGAGCCTGGTTATAAAACTGATGACTGAGTCAAATAGCTGTTTATGGTAATGGCAGTCAATCTAGTACCCCTCGTACCACAGTTACGTATACTGTATGTTATCAAATATTGACAAAGATTTACATATAATTTACATATGTAAATATGAATTGAGAAATTGCTATGTAAATATAAATGCAATTCTATATAATAAACAAGGTTATAATCAAATGACCCTTGAGCCATTTTAATTGGCTATGTAGATGCTGATAACAGATTATGGACACCATCTTGAGATGAGAGAAAAGCTTTTCTGTTATTTCTAAACAAAAGCTGAACTGGATAACCGTTCTGTCCTCTGCACCAAGAAATTATTCTTGCTTTTTAAACATGGCATTGTGGATAGTTACTACTGTAATTCTTGTGTGGGACTAGTTTTGGATCAGAACTACATTTGCTAGTGTTTTTTTTTTTACATTGTCTCCATCAAACAATTTCATTTTAGTTTGATTTTCTGATTCCAAAAAGCATGACTTATTATGGTAGGTCCAGGAATGTGACAGCCATAGATGAATGCTTGTAAAGATCCCAAGTATAGATTTTGAATGACTTCGCCTACACCCTTGGATCGAGTAATGAACTGCTCCTTCATCTTCAAGCCTTCATGCTGAAGAGGCAATTTCCTATCAAGAACATCCAAGGAAAAGGTCGGAAAGTAGACAGAAAAATTAACAACTGAGGTGAAGCATTGTTTTTCATGTAAAATGAAAGTGAACTTGTGATTTCAATCATTTTTGGTCCATGGTTCATCATACAAAGATCCAATCTAGGAATGAAGGGAAATGAATGTGTAACAGCAATGCAGTTTTATGTTTACTTGTCTTATTTTAAATGTATTGATTTCATTCTTTAACTAGAGACTAGGCTGGTACGATCAATGAAAAAAATGTTTCAGTACTCATTACTGAATTGGGGGGGGGGAGTCATTTCTAAAGTGTTCCTAAAATATTGTAAGGGGTCCATTTTGTAACTATAATGATATAACAAAATTTTAGGTTTTTTTGGAGTAATTGTGCAAGTGGATAAGCTCCTGGGTGTAGCAACCCAGCCTCCAGCCCAGCCCCGGCCCCAGCTCAGCCCCTAGCTCAGCCCCCAGCTCAGCCAGGGGGATCAGGGGACGCTCCGGGGGTCCCAATTGCTCTGGACCCGATCGATGGGGCTCCAGGTGAAATGGAGGAGGGGGCTGCTGGGCCTGCATCTCCTACAGAGAGTTTGCAATGGGAGGATGATTGGCCCGATGCCTACGAGGACGAGGAAGGTCAGTCTGACCAAGATCTAGATAACTGGTATGAGAGACCAGGTG
This sequence comes from Anolis apletophallus, assembly GCA_030556195.1. Lineage (NCBI taxonomy): Eukaryota > Metazoa > Chordata > Lepidosauria > Squamata > Anolidae > Anolis > Anolis apletophallus. The sequence continues at coordinate 85,918,838 of JARBWK010000007.1, forward strand.
GCAGAGGTTCCCAAGAAAGAATCTGGGAACCCGAGGGGGCTGAGTCCATGGAGACTGATTGGGAGGATGCTTCTCATGAAGATAGCGAGACAGCTGTGGAATGGGAGGAAGGGAGCTTTGACCGCCGAAGGAGCATTGAGGCCCATAGAAAGGAATGGCGTCAAAGCCTAGAGCGTCGCTGGGCTCACAAAGGAGGAGATTAAATATACGTTCCGTGGGAACAGATCCTCAGTTGAACGGCCACTTCTGATCTAAAGGAAGTGTAGTGTTCCTGATCCCTGAAGCCAGCGTTGGCTTGCCCTGCCTTGCCTTGCCTTGCCAAGAAGTTACCTTGGACCTTGTACCTCGCCTTGCCTTGATCAACGGAGACTTTATTGCCTTTGATTCACTTTGTTTTTATGGACTTACTTTGAGATATTCCCTGGATTTTTACCTGCACCTTTGCAAGCTATTTTGGACTAATTGCTTTCTACTTGGACATTCTTCTTTTACACCTGTTCTTTATTATTCAATAAATAGTTAATTGATTTATTGTCTCTGTGTGTGTGATTAAGGGGCCGGGCCAGGACCCAGCATCGCGACACTGGGGCTCCTTTCTCCCTCATATTAGAGTTATTCGGATGAAACTTGCTACAATAGTAGAACACATCTACCAGTGCTACCACTCCCCCTGCCAGTTTCAGAACATTTCACACATTCACTAATTTTTGAGAACTTAAAGTTTAAAGAACAACATTTTTTTAAAGAAAAACCAAACTACAAGAGCTATCTTCTTGAATTTCTATTTTTAATTATTTTTTTATCCCAGCATTACTGAACACTGACAGGTGAGAGCATGGATGAGCTCCCCCTGTCAGCTCCAGCTCCCTATACAGGGACATGAGAGAAGCCTCTCACAAGGATTGTAAAACATCAAACATCAGGGTATCCAATTCTCTCACACCAGAAGCAACTTGCAGTTTCTCAAGTCACTCCTGACATGAAAATAAATCCTCCCAAGTTTCAGGAAGATTTGCACCTCCACTGATTTTTTGGGAATCTTAACCAACATAAACTTATCAGTGTTATTTCACTGGAAGACCCAGAGGCCATCCAGTCCAACCCCCCTTCTGTTAGTCATGAAAAGCACAGTCAAAGCACCCCCATTAGATGCCCAACAACAGCGACAACAATAACAACAACAAGATACATACTTGATACACTTGGACTTACTTCCTCTCAACTTTGTCTCCCTCATAGGGTTGATTCAATTCCCAACAATCCTGTTTTATCTCAAAATCTTAAAATGAACACAGGTTTTCCCCCACCCAAAACTTTCAGGAAGGAGGAGTAGGAGGCACAAAACAGTAAGCAGAATTCTGGGAAATGTAGCTTGGGAAGGTGAGGACCTCTATGGTAGAGAATGCAAAAGTCTCCACCCTAAATTACATTTCCCAGAATTCTGCTCACTTCCCACATTAAAGCCCCAATTTGGTGGTCTAATTAACAAAAATCATCCTTTATGATTCCAAACAAGTGATGGCATTTGGCTTGCCACTACTGTTTCTTGTGATCAAGATGGTATTCTGAGGATCATAGTTGGGGCTTTGTGTCTTCTTATATTGTGTCTTATTTTAGATACCAGCTGCAGCAGGTTTGCTAGCACTGAACTATTCTTCCACCTAGAGCCCTGTTTGGGGAGAAAGGTTAGATAAAAAGAGGCTGGATGGTTGGGGGTGCTTTGAATGCGATTGTGCTTTTCCTACATGGCAGGGGGTTGGACTAGATGGCCCATGTGGTCTCTTCCAACTCTATTATTCGATTATTGATTCTAGATTTGATGCAGCTTTTGCACATTTTACGGTCCTTGTGTAGATATAGCATAACACTGAACAAAGTGAATTCCAAGGTTTTTTTCTTTTAACCCAAGAAAGCTAATTGCAGTTTTCAAGTCCTGTTTTATTTTATACTTTGGCAATCCCCTCTCTGTGTTGTTTATAACACAGTACTTTGAGCACATGCTGTTTAAAAAGATGTACTGCATTAAAGCTGTCCACAATAAATATAGTGTTGCAAACCATCCTGGATGCCTGCAAAGAAACAGTGGATCATACACAAGAGAAAGTGGTCTCTGACAGAATCTTTTTGATTTACCTTTAATTTTCAGCTATAATGAGATGGAACATATTATATGGCTGGTTAATATTTATTTTTCTGAGTAGAGGGACTTAGGTGAGGCAGAAGAAAAGGAAATCTGCACTTGACTAAATTCATTTTTAAATTAGCAAAACCAGAATCTCCTTGGTGAATGTATGTATGTAAATTACTAACTTTCAAAGCACCCAAGGGAACGTGTTTCATGCTATAACTTAAATACTAATGAAATCAACTGAAAATGATAGCCATTAGTCAGCTGTGCCTTGATAGGCTTCCCTGTGGACTGATATAAATTTGCCATTAGAAATGGGTTCTCTCATCATCCAAGAGAGCATTTAATCCTCCTGCAAAGCAGATTCAAATTTAATGTTTAATATGTGCTCCCATTCTATTTCATATCCTTTGTATTTCTATATTTTCGTTACTTTTCCTGCTAATCTTTCTGAAACCACCTCTCACATATTTTCAGTTTTCTATTTATATATTACTCATCACTATGGGACACGCAAATCTCCAAATTAGCCATAACATTGTAAATGCTACTAAATGCTTAGGAGCTAATGAGTTCCCTAGCAGGCCAAAGACTATGACTTTTGAATGAACCAGTGTAGCCAAGCATCAAATGAATTACAGTAGGGATTGTAGCATGAGAGAGTTCTTGTGGCTTATCCTCAGGTAAAGCTGAGGGGATGAGAAAGTCCTTATATTTCATCCACAGTCAAATATATCCACAGTCAAATATTGTAATTGCAATTTTAGGGTGATAAAAACTGAACTTGTTAAGGAAAGGGAACCATATGGACCACAACTCCATATCTGCCCACTGGCATTGCTGGGTAAAGTGGATGGAAGATGAATGTCACCATTATAACATCACTAGATAATATTGTGACTTAAACCTATTTATTTATTATTTTATATCCATTTTTTGTCTATATGGAACTTTTGACCTTATGACACGGGCAAAATTGTTCATCCTATGACACTATCTCCTCAGTTCTGAACTGAAAGTATCACAAGAAGGATCAATGGGAACACTGGAAGCTTCCCGTTTCTTTCATTGAGAAGAATGGGGTGAAGGTGGGGTGTGACAGTTTTCCCCATGGGATAAGGTAAGGAGTGATGCAAGCAAGGCACAGGTTGAGAGGTTCCCATGCTACCTGCCGGATTCACCATGGTGCAAGCCACTCTAAACACCTTTGCAGAATCTCAGCCTGTCATTGAACATCGAGAAAACCAAAGTGCTCTTCCAGCAGTCACCAGCCAATCCCTCTCCAATGCCAGGAATACAGCTTAATGGTGTAACATTAGAAAATGTTGATCATTTCCTCTACCTTGGCAGCCACCTCTCCACAAAAGTTAACATTGACACTGAAATTCAACACTGTCTGAGCTCTACAAGTGCAGCATTTTTCCGAATGAATCAGAGAGTGTTTGAGGACCAGGACATCCGTAGGGATACCAAGGTGCTAGTTTATAAAGCTATTGTCCTCCCAACCCTGCTATACGCCTGCGAGACGTCACATGCAACTCCCAGAATGATTCCATCAGCTCAGCCTCCAAAAAATCCTGCAAATCTCTTGGGAAGACAAGCGGACAAATGTCAGTGTGCTGGAAGAAGCAAAGACCACCAGCACTGAATCGATGGTCCTCCGCCATCAAATCCGCTGGACTGGCCACGTTGTCCAGATGCCCGACCACCAGTTGCTCTATTCCGAACTCAAAAACAGAAATCGGAATGTTTGTGGGCAGGAAAAGAGATTTAAAGATGGGCTCAAAGCCAACCTTAAAAACTCTGCCATAGACAGAGAGAATTGGGAAGCCCTGGCCCTTGACCGCCCCAGTTGGAGGTCAGCTGTGATCAGCAGTGCTGTAGAATTTGAAGAGGCATGAATGGAGGGTGGAAGAGAGAAACATGCCAAGGGGAAGTTGTGTCAAGCGAACCCCAACTGGGACTGCCTTCTACCTGGAAACCGATGCTCTCATTGCGGAAGAAGATGTAGATCAAGAATAGGGCTCCACAGTCGCCTACGGAGCCACCGCTAGCACACTGACCTTGGAGGACCATCATCCTCGAACTACGAGGGATCGCCTAAGTAAGTAAAGTAAATATGGGAAATCATCTGCCATCACCCACAATTTTGACCTCAATATGATGAGGTCATAAATTCCTGACAAATGGGTCTTTAAGGAAAGGAACAGAATGACCTGGGAATCATTTCTTCAAGGTTTTCCACAAAGAGTGCATCTTCATTGTAGAATTAATACAGTTGGACCCCATTTTAACTGCCATGGCTCAATGCTATGGAATCTTGGGAGTTATGGTTTTATGAAGCACTTGCGCAGAAGGTCTTGGAACTTGCCTTGTATACAGGGTCATATTGCACTAATTTCTCCACTTATTTTTTACCTAAATACTTTTGAGCAATCTACTCAGATTACTTCTTTGGATTTTCATATGAGTATGAATAATATTAATACCCCTCATTTTGCCATATATTTGAACAAATTATATCATTCAGTTGTTGCATTGAAATCAAGGGAACCATCCCATTTGGTTTTATTTATATTTATGTTAGGACCATGAGGGAAGAGAAGGAAGAGGAGACTTGCCTCTCAGTAGCAGAGTTTGAGCCCATGGTGAAGGAGCAGCTTGACATGCTAAGAGTGCTACTGTTGAACCGGGCCATGCAGAAGCAGCTGAGTGTGGGCAGAATGGAGCTCTTTGGGGGAACAACAGGACTTACTGTAATGCTCCTTGCCTGGTTACAACTCAATGTGGATGTGATTCAGCTGTGCAGGTCAAAGAGGTTGGCCGAAAAGAAGAATGACCAGGTGTGGGACTCTTGCAGAGGAAGCATAAACGCTGGGAAACAGGCCCTGGCTGTTCTTGTAAGCTCCTGTAGTTCCTTGACAATATATCTGGCTGTACTAGCATCTCAAGAGCTTATTATTTGTTTCACCATTTGTATATTAGTTTAAAGACATCTAAAATTTTACTTGTATCCACCTATTTATTGTGAATTTTACTGTGGATCCCATTCTCTCCCTCAGTTTCTCCTGTATAATTCATGTCACTGTGAGGGGTTTTTTTTACACCTTGGCTTTGGACTGAATGATTTCAATTCTGTCCCTTGAGGATTTAATTTAAAAACTTACTTATTAGTCTTGCCATGCTACAATTATTACTTATAGGACTTGTGAGGCAATGTTGATCTCTAGTAAGTAGTCCCATGTCTAAAAAGAACACCATGATACCAGAAGCCAAACCTCTCCCATTGACTATCTTTATAGTCAGTTATTTACTCTTTGTGTTGTCCTGCCCCTGTGTAGCCCTCTATCTTATATTAGCAGAGCTGGTGAGACTACTAGCTGTAGTCTCAACTCTTCACCTTTCTGTTTATAGCATCATAGTCTGGGGTGATCTGCTCAAAGGCTGTTTTGTTGGCACCAACATGAACAAGGAGAAAGAGATCCTGATCTATCTTTTTGATGAGTTTTGGCAAGTTGTCAGTTGCATCCTGGACATGTGCACCAGGGAGACAGCACACTTCCAAATTCATCTTGTCAGGCTGGCACACAGGTGCCTCCATATCCATAAGCAGTAAGTACATAACCACAAGCACCTTTCTTTCCTTCTTGCTGAAGTTGGCAGTTACATCAAATCTTTCCTTGGTATACAGCATCTCTTGTTCTCCTTTTACTATCATTCAATTTTACTATTTGAGCATCTTCACTGGCCCAATCCTCATGATTGCTTCACTGGAGCAGTTCTGCATTCTTTATGCGTAGTCTGCTTCTGATGGTGATAGTCCTCCAAGGTGTTTTGTCACGATTACAATCTTTTCACTTTTCCTGCTGTTTCTATAGGAAATTGCAAAAAAAATAATAATAATTAACTGGCTTTATGCTGTTTTTGTTTCACTTGTTAGATATGTTGTTAACTTATTTAAATTCCTGATACTATTTTTTTTTTAAAAAAAAATGGTTGAACTTTTATGGTATGTTGCCCTTAGATATGGAGTAGGGCAGAAATATTTTTATCAATCAGTCCACGTCTGTGAAAATGTCTCTTTCACATGATTGGTGACAGGTACTAGTAAGAACAGATGCAGAGGTTCTTGAAACAAGTCAGCCAATACTGTTGCAACAACAATCTATGGAAGTTTGTTAAGCCCCATGCTGTTACACCAGGGAGGTCCAGAATTGAGTTATATCTGATAAGGATTACTTGTGAAAAGAGTTGCAGGAAATCAGCATTTTTCTGAATTGCTGACTATAAGTAAAAATGCACTTGTTTGCATTATAACCCATATGCCTTACTTTTAAGTAAACATGTTTAATATTTCAGCATTTAGTCAATGGTTTGATATGCACAATAGATATTCATCATTTGTTGTCGAAAATAGAAGATTTTGCTTTTAAATAGCCCGCTATTTTCCCGATGAAGCAAAAGTTTGAGCTTTACACAGCAAATATCTCCTGTCTTTCCACCTAACAAATTTTAAGTCACAAGTATTTGGCTGACATTTGACTAACAGCATGTTTAGTAGCCCCTGTTCTCCTGCCTTTAAGAGAAGCTTATTCTGAAGACAACAGGAAGTGATAGTGCTTGCCTTCATACTGGAAAAAGACAAATGCGTCAACTACAAAGCAAGACTGTAGATAGACAAATTTCTACTCCAATCAGATTTGGTTATCAGTTTAGTTATATCACTTTAAGAAAGATCAATGGTTGTTCTCACAGAATGTGTATCCCCGGGCTATTCATATTAAATCAGAGCAAAGCAAAACAGGGTGGTGGGTTGGAAACACTGGTGCCAGCGATCACAATAGCAAAAAAAGCATAATGAAACATCATAAATGGACTAGCTGCAAAGGGAGGACTGGCTGTGGGAAGGCCCGTCTTGAAAGGAATTTGAGGTCATGCCACTCGGGCACTTCTTGGAGTAGCAGCTGAACTCACCATAAAGCTTTAAGTACAGGTCCAAACTTCCTTTAAGCGTTTAATCACAGTAGAAGTTGTTGTAAGGAGAGGCCCTCATTGAGGCCACATGGGGTTTCTGAACTTAAAAGCAAAACCCAATTCCTTTCAGCCTTTAACAATTGGCTCTGTAAATCACTGTTGCGTGATGGTTTAACCCTTTCCAGGCCATAGACAGAAAAACTGTCAGGATTGTGTTTAAATTGAAAAAAATAACTCTACAGAATGGAGTCCTGTGCAAGGCACCTAATTTTAGATCTGTGTTCATTCATTCTCACCCTCAAAGGCCCCGAACTCTGACCAATATAATGTAGACCACAAGGGCATTGGACGCAATACACAATTCCAGAGGTGGCACATGTGATCTCATCTCTAAGTGTGATAGTTCTCTTGCTGGTCTTGTTAGTGATAGTTGTGGATTTGTTTATTCGTGGGCAAATCCCACAATGACCACAAGGTTTGGTCCCAGGGTATTGAGTTCGTGATGAGGTCCTGATCATGTGGTTCGAGTGTATAAGCAGATCTCTAATGTTGGAAGTGCGCTTGTACGCTGGCATGGGAGGAAGTTGAAGTCCAGGGATACTGGAGGCTAAGGGCCAAAAATTTCTTACTATCTGTATCATGTTGTTGGAATGTTGAGTAAGAGTGATGGGCCAGGTTATGCGTTGTGAGGAATTTTTTGCCTGTGGTTGTAAAAGGTCCTGCCTGCTTTTAAGTTGGGCTCTCTGTCTAGACATGTTTATTATTGTTTGTGGGTATCCTCTGTTTCGTAGTTTGTTGCTCAAAATGTCTGCATCCTTGTTGTAATGAGTGATGAAAGAAGAATTTCTCTTCAGTCTAATAAACTGTGTATAAGGTAAACAATTTTTTAATGAGAAAGCATGGAAACTGTTATAATGCAACAGTGAGTTGCAATCAGTGGGTTTGTGAAAGCATCTGGTTCTCAACTGGTTGTTATGTTTAAATATAGTGAGGTCCAGAAAGTTAACTGAGACCAAGCTGGATGTCATTGAAAATCTGATATTGGGGTGCCATGCATTAAGCCATGATGTAAGATCTGTCACTTTAGTAGAATGATGTAAGACATTATTACATCGTCAATGTACCTCCAGTACTCTTTGATGTTTCTGACTATCGGGTGATGAGGAGAGGAATAAAGGTGTTTCTTTTCTAATGATGTCATGAAAATGTTTGCAATGGATGGGGCCACTGTGGCCCCCATTGAGACCCCCCCCCCACATTGGACATAAAATTCATTGTTGAAGCTGAAGTAGTTATAGTCAGCTATGCAATCAAACAGCCCGACTAAAAAATATGTGGGCGGAGCATGTGGATGTTGCCTCTTGTCTAAAACATCTGCAATGACTTGGCAAGCCTCGCCCATGGGCACGTTGGTATAAAGTGCCTCTACGTCTGCTGTGATGAGAATGTCCTTAGAATCAATGTGTAAATCCTCAATCTTTCTAAGAATGTCAGTAGTGTCCCTAATGTATGACTGAGATTGGGACACAAAGGGTTGAAGGAAAGAGTCAAGGTACTGTGAGAGGGGTTCGAGTAAACCACCTTTGCCCGAAATGTTGAGGCCCCCAGGAGGCGGCCTTCTCGTCTTATGAATCTTAGATAGCAGGTACATGAGAGGGGTCTTAGGATGCTTGTTGCATAAAAAGTTGGCTATCTTGGAGTCAATGTACCGCATGAGTTCGGCATCGTGAACTATATTAAAGATGATGGAAGAAAACTTTTTAGTAGGATCTGATGTGAGTGGTCTATAATGTTGCATATTGTTAAGTTGAGAATGGGCCTCAGTAATATAGTCAAGTCTATTGAGAGCCACAATCGCTCCTCCCTTGTCTGCCCCTTTAAATATGATGTCAGGGTGATTATCCAACCCCTTGAGAGTTGAGATCTCATAATTAGAGAGGTTAGGGTGTCTCCTATCAGACTCATGCTGTATTTTCTCAGCCTTCTTGACTGTCTGTTCGAAGGTGCGGAGTGTATGTGAAATGATAGGAGAAGTGAAGGAGCTCTTGATGGAAAATCTACTGTTCATATTGGAAGAATGGGAAGAATTTTGAGCAAAAAAATTCTTTTAATCTAACACTTCTAAACAGATGTGCCAAATCCTGACGCATAGTAACCTTAGAACACATAGGAGTCCCAACAAACGAAAGTCCCTTGTTGAGAGTTTTAATTTCGAATTCGGTCAACACATAATCGGATAAATTAACAACTAGGGTCTCCGGAAATTTCCCCGGGCCCTCTGAAAATTTCCAGAGTAACCACCTCTCCCCCTGTTCCTGTCCCTGAGAAAATAATTTCCCCTAGGCCTATTAGTGTCTGTATCATCAAAGTTATTAGATTGTTCATCACCAGATCTGTTTGAAGAGTCCAAATATTTGAGACTCATTTGAGAAATGAACAGATTTAGAGGAGAACTTAAATAGAGGTTTATACTGCCACTAATACACTCTATTGTTCTGAAAATCATTCTCGTCTCTCCTGAATTTTTTTATCTTAAGTTTCTTGATCTCCTGGTAAAGGAAATCACATTTCTCTTTTATCGCATCTAAATCTGTTGGGGAAAACGTAGTATCTTGAGATTTGATCTCTGAAATCTCTTGTTTGAGTGTATCAATTTCCATAGATGCCCTCTGAATAAGAATGGTCATTAAATCCACTGCACATTTAGAAAGAATGGATTCCCAATTGGATACAAATGTGGCATCATCAGTATAATTATCAGGATTCTAAGTCCTCTGGGGATGAATCCCTTTCTAACATATTCCGCCAGGATGTCAGCATTTAACTGAACCCTGATCAAACACTCTTCTTTCTTAGACAACTCCTTCAAAAAATTCAAATTGGTACAAGGCACAATAAGACACAACAAAGATAAAGCTCCCACTTAGCCTGGAGTGTGGGAACAAACAGCTAGCAGCCTTGGCAGGAATGGCTGCGTGCAAACTAGGGGAAGCGGGAAAGATGTATTCAAACACTTGGGGAGTGTATATAAGTTGGTGCAGGGCAATGTGTTGTCACTCTTGGCTTTGTTCCTGTTGGTAAACTATAGTAAAGTTTTCAGTGCATCCCAGATTGTTTCTGTGTGATCATTTGGAAGCGGCTATATCTGGCTGACACACTGCTCATTAAAATACTGGCAAGTTTATGTTGATTAAAATTGTTCATTTTAAATATTGCATTGTCCTTTCATGGTGTATATCACTACAACTATGATATGTGCAGTGTGTGTAGAATTTTGTTCATGTTTTCTTTTCAAACTATAGTTGGGGTCACCAACAATCTGAGGAACCATGAAAAATTTGAGGACCCCTGTGTTAGGGTCATATCCTTGCAGAAATTATGACAGCTGTATTTGAATTCAGAAAAATAGTCTGGTGTAGTTTGACCCTGCCCCAATAAAAAGCCTGGGTTATGCTTGGCTTTATTGCCCTTTGGAAAAGATTATTTTGTTTCTTCTAAATGGTTTAGAACCTTGGATAATTCCATTGAAGTTTACTATCCTAATGACATGGGAGATGCCACTTGATAGTGGGAATAACATTCTGATGGCAAGAGCTGTTCAACAATGGAATATGCTGTCTTGCAGTGTGGTGGAATATCCTTCTCTGGAGGTTTTTAAACCGTCTAAATAGCCATCTGTTGGGAGTGCTTTGTTTGTGTGTTACAGCATGGCAGAAGGCTGAACTGGATGGCCTTTGTGGTCTCTTCTAGTTCTATGATTTATACACTGCCACTATTCATATTCATACGTAAAGAGGGCCAGAAATCCAGACATCAGTTTTCCTCCCACTGCAAAAAAAAAAAGTATTTTAAAAAGCAGGAGTTTTCAAATACTTCTTGTAAACCAGGACTTTTTCTGTGCAAAATTTGCATGTGGCTGTTTATTCTCAGGAAACGTTTACTGCATGGCAATTAAAATACCTTTGCAGAAAATGCAGTTTTCTACACAGAAAATATTGTTTTCCATGCAATTTAATCCTGTAAATGTATTTATTTATGCAGAATAAATTTCCAGTTATATCATTTTCTGCACAGAAACTGCATTTTTGACATCAATACTAGTATTTCTGGTTAGAAATTGATATTTTCTGTACAGAAAACACTGTTTTGTACACAAAACAACCGTGTATAAATTTTGCATGTAATAAGTCCTGAACTGTGAGGATTCTCAGCACTCAAAGAGATTCTTCCCATCATGATTTCTCAACACTAAAAACCTATTTCTTGATCATGTTTTGAATGTTTTTGAATATAATCTCCATTCATAGTAGGTAATTGGGCTAGTTCTGAACCTCAGATTATGAGGGGCAATATAGAATGGGTTCAGGGATCAATACCCCATTTTATCCCACTTATCAGCCATTTGAGGGAAGTTAAGTTTTCCAGTTGCACTAGACAAGATTTTTTATTATAATTGAATATATTCTCAATAGCAGATGAGCTTCAGCCATTCCAAAGATGGGGTAGGAGGAAAGGCAGCTGCCATTTCCACCATTTTTTATTGCATCAGGACAGGGTAATGGCTGGCATTATATTGATAAATTATGGTGGTGTAAGTCAGATTTACAGCATTGTGACTCACTTCTTTTTGTCACTCTGGATCTTGGGCTTTACTACCAAACTTTGCAATGGCTACCCCTCTCCACCATATTTTGTCATTCAATTATCTGGAGAGTGATATAAATGCCATGTTTTTAATTTAATAATTGTGACCTTGCATTTGTTACTTGTTCTAAAGTACAAACTAAAGTTGAATTGTTTGTTTAAATAATTTATTTGATACCAACCAAGAATGAAAGGCCAATTTTTCTGGGCCTAGACACAGTGCATTCCCAAGCAGATCAGATGTCAAAGTTCACTAATATGGTCATTCATTATAGAAGATTGCCCCTTTCTTTAAGCATTAGTTCAGTTTACCTTGATTTCAGAAACTATTCATTTTTCATCTCCCAAGTTTTCATTTTGAGAAAGTTTTCTTAAATATTGAGAAAGACACCATTAAAATCCTGTGCCTTGATCAAATGATGTTTAAATCCATTTAATTGCATATCTTTCTGTATTAGTTCTGCTTAAAATCCAATTCAAACGTGCATGTCATCATTATGGCCATTTCAGTGTGATAGAAGTGACAATAGTTGTTTCCAACCGGTAATTAGGACATGCAAAAAATCTTCACTATAAACAGAATTTTAATACCCTTGACATCATCAGAAGAAAGATTTTATTTTATGGATTGCTTTTATCCTATTCTGAGCAGCAAGCATGCACTAGCGCTTTTATGAAAGAGCAATGGAACAATGACAGGATCGTATCTGCCAGCATTCAATGTATTTCTGATCCAAATCTTCACCAGCATCAATTAGTCCTAGAATATTAACGAAGACAACTAGAAAATCTAATACAATATATGCCATCTTTTCCAATCTAGAGTCTATTAATCAGCTTCACTAATTTGATTATCTCTATTTGTCTTCATATGCATTTTTAGACTGGCGTGTTCTTTTAGAATACCATTGTTTGAAATGTAGGCTAGCTTTCTATTTGAGAGTTTAAAAACTTAAGTTCAACAAAAGGTGTAAGTCACCATTTTAGTGATTGTGTGGATCAGAATCCCCTGTCATTAGCTGCCTTGAGTCCCCTCCAGGTTTGAGAAAGGCAGGGTAGAAATGAAATAATACTAAAGGAACATTTCTTAGACATTTTATATCCTGGTTTCTACATTTTTATTCATCCCCTGAACTTCACTGTGCACTATAAGACCATATCTGAAATGTAGGAACCAGGATCTAAAATATCTAAGAAATGTCCCTTTAGTTAGTCACATGATTATGACATAATACTAGGAGATGGTAGAGTTAGCCAATAGTTAGCCAATTTTTTTCTTCCTGTTGAGCCACAATCTCACATGTCAGAATGCCCCAAATGATGTGATATCACTTCAGTCTGCTATATTGGCTGATTCTTTTGTCTATTTTATGAACTTTGGGAGGTGGGAGTATTAGCAGAACAAATTGATGTCTTTTAAAGATAATCTAGGGCTACTTGAAGCTGTTTTATGGCCAAAATTCAACTACAAAATAAGCTTGAAATGTTTATTAAAATGACAGTTACCCAGGGGCTTGGAGGATGTTTCTATGAGGTCCTGTGGGTTGCACTTAGGGGTTCTTTGGTTCACCTTTCAGTAGAACCTCGGGGTGGGGGGGTGGGGGCAAAGGGAGGTCCCACAATGCCTCCATCATTGTGCATTTGGCTATAGGGAGATAGTCAAATGCTTTTGAGATGTCTCTATTTTCAACACTGGGGTGAGCAGAATGCTAAAGGTGAATATATAAGGGCTAGAACTAGTAAACATCGTCTAAATCTGCCCCCAAAACTTTTATGCTGCATCTCCATGATGCAGGATCTCAGCATTTGTTTTGAAGAATGAAAACAATCCAGCACCTGGTAGCTCTTGGTATGTGTTTTCCTTTGTAAATATGACAGTAACGCAGAGGAAAAAAGGTTGCCCTCATGCTCATTTTCTGTTCACACTCGAATGGCAGGCTGTCAAATACTATCAGATATTAAATTAAGCAAGGGCATTTTCAGCAAAATTGATTTTTTGAGTCTCTGGAATCCTTGAAATCACTCAGAGTCCTTGTTGCCTGGCAGGTACCCCATTAATCTTTATAGGGCCCTATTGACATTGCTGGCTGCAACTTTCTTGCTCTGCTTTTATGGCAAGCATAAATAGACCACAAAGGGAGAGTGGATTCAATTTTAATTCAAAAAAATACACCTTTACCTTCTTAAATCAAAAATGATATCAAAAGGTTTTTTAAGTGATATAAATTGCAAGGCCAGTACTAGGGACAAACAAGTCTTGTTCCAGGAAGAAACTTTGCTTCTGGTAACTTTGCTTGCCTATTATCAAGATTTATTTTATGATAGATAACTATAATAAATATTTAGTGTATATTACTAGGCTTGTTTGATTAAAAAAATGGTTCAAAACTCGTTTCAGATGTAAGGCGCTGGTGGTTCGATTCTAAAGTCAGTTCTGATTTTCACAGAAAAAAATGTTCAAAACTTTTGAAACTTCCAATACTTCCGAATCCTTCCTTAATGGTTTGAAAGTGTTATTTCCTGTTTCATTGGGTGGTCTTCACTTTGAAAGTAGTTGTTTTACTCCATAAGGGGGGAAGCAAAGGAAAGAAATGCATCCATTCGGTTCTAAAATGCTTCTCATGCTCACGAGTAATCCACTGGGTTCTAAACCACTTCCCAGGCTCATGAGGGGATACGAGAGGGAGGAAAGTCATCCACTGGTTTTTAAAAAGCTTCCCAGGCTTGATCCGAGGCCAGGGACCAGAACTGGGCAAACCCTGAATCATTTCTGACTCACTAACTGCTTCATATCAGAAATGGCGGAAAAAGCTTCGTGAGTGCAAAGGGACTTCCAGTTTCTTTAAAAACTTCAAAATTACTTCAAAAAGCAAATCTTTCCAAATTTATATCAAAGTTGGATTTTCCCCCTTTCCACTTTCCTCCTATACCAGTGGTTTTCACCTTGTGGGTCCCCAGATGTTTTGGCTTTTAATTCCCAGAAAGCCTAACAGCTGGTTTCTGGGAGAACCACTGTCCTATACTTAAAAATATCTATAACAATTCACCCCCTCTGTATGTCTTCAACAATAGACTCATGTGTAGAATTATTTAATTAACATGGCTCCATTACTTACATACTATATTCTTATATATTCGCAGTCTTTCCCTTCTTTTTCCCTTTTTTACTGTTTAGAGTTAAATTTTTTCTTTTTTAAAAACAAAACTTATTTGCTAAAAAAAATTCTTTTATGCTAAGTAAGTACTAGGCATGAGAAAAATGAAACGGAAATTAAAAGGATTCGTAAGAGATTCGTATGTAATGGGACTTTTGAGGTTTTACGTATCGCTGCCACGAACCAGGAAGTAGACTTCCTTTACGGTTCTTGAGGTCAACAATTTCCGTTAAGATCGTTAGAAATTCTTAAGTATTAATTAATTAATTTTTTGTACTACTCACTTCTCCCTGTCTTCTCCCGCTCATTTCCTTTCCGCCTTCATTCAGCTTCTTCTTTTCCCGCATTTCTATGAGGAACTGGAAGTGACGCTGCTGCTAGGTAGGCTAGGCAATGCATTCTGGAAACTGTAGTCCTCCAGGCTTCCCCCTCCTTCTCTTCCCTGTTGCTCTGCCTTGTCCCATCGCAGGGGCCAGCTTCAGCCCTCCAGGTACGTGTTTTGGACTTCAACTCCCACCATTCCTCACAGCCTCAGGCCTCTTCCTTTTCCTCTCAGCCTGGGCAAACTTGGGCCCTCGCTCCCTCAGGATCGGGGCTAGAGAGAGGCGGGGGGTGAGCGGGCCTCCTCCTCCTCTCTCGCCAGCCTGTCATTGGCGAGAGAGGACGAGAAAGGCCACGCCGCGCCCTCTGCCTCTCTCTAGCCCTGATGCCTGCACCGGGGTAGAGAGAGGCGAGGGGGTGATCGCCTCTCTCTAGCCCGAAGCCTGCACCGGGCTAGAGAGAGGCAAGGGGGGTGAGCGAGGGCGCCGGCGAGCGCGGGGGGAAAAGAGGGGCGAAGGATTGGCTCCTCCTTCGCCCCTCTTTTTCCCCGCAGCACCGGCGCTTCCCCTCGCCTCTCTCTAGCCCGGTGCAGGCATCGGGCTAGAGAGAGCGATCACCCTCGCTCTCTCTCTACCCCGGTGCAGGCATCGGGCTAGAGAGAGGCGAGGGGGCTGAGCGAGGGCCTCCTCCTCTCTCGCCAGCCTGTCATTGGCAAGAGAGGACGAGAAAGGCCCCGCCCGCCCCTCTGCCTCTCTCTAGCCCCAATGCCTGCACCGGGGTAGAGAGAGAGGCGAGGGTGATCGCCTCTCTCTAGCCCCGATGCCTGCACCGGGCCAGAGAGAGGCGAGGGGTGAGCTGAGGGCGCCGGCAGCGGGGGAAAGAGGGGCGAAGGATTGGCTCCTCCTTTGCCCCTCTTTCCCGGCTCGCCCGGCGCCTCACCCCTCACCTCTCTCAGCCCGGTGCAGGCATCGGGGCTAGAGAGAGGCGATCACCCCCCTCGCCTCTCTCTACCCGGTGCAGGCATCGGGGCTAGAGAGAGGCGAGGGGGTGAGCGAGGCCTCCTCCTCCCTCTCGCCAGCCTGTCATTGGCGAGAGAGAAAGGCCCGCCCCCCCGCCCCTCTGCTCTCTCTCTGGCCCGATGCCTGCACCGGGCCAGAGAGAGGCAAGGGGGTGAGCGGCCCCTTTCAGCTAAATATAAGCGACCCAGGCTTGGGTCGGCTTATATTTTAGCTGGAAAGTGCCCCGCGCCCCTCTGCCTCTCTCTAGCCTCGATCCATGGATCGAGGCTAGAGAGAGGCAGGGGTGAGCGAACCCTTTCCAGCTAAAATATAAGTCGACCCAAGCCTGGGTCGGCTTATATTTTAGCTGGAAAGGGCCCCACTCACTCCGCCTCTTCTAGCCTCGATCCATGGATCGAGGCCAGAGAGAGGCAGAGGGGGCGAGGGCACTTCCAGCTAAAATATAAGCCGACCCAAGCCTGGGTCGGCTTATATTTTAGCTGGAAAGGGGCCTCGCCCCCTCTGCCTCTCTCTAGCCCGGTGCAGGCATCGGGGCTAGAGAGAGGCAGAGGGGCGTGGGGCGGGGCCTTTCGGCCCTCTCTCTCGCCAATGACAGGCTGGCGAGAGAGGAGGAGGAGGAGCCTCGCACCCCTCGCCTCTCTAGCCCCGATGCCTGCACCGGGCAGAGAGAGGCGAGGGGGTCGCTCTCTCTAGCCCCGATGCCTGCACCGGGCTAGAGAGAGGTGAGGGGGTGAGCGAGGGCGCCGGCGGCGCAGGGGGAAAGAGGGGCAAAGGAGGAGCCAATCCTTCGCCCCTCTTTCCCCCGCGCGCCGGCGCCGCCACCCTCTCGCTCTCTCTAGCCCGGTGCAGGCATCGGGCCAGAGAGAGGCGATCACCCCCTCGCCTCTCTACCCCGGTGCAGGCATTGGGGCTAGAGAGAGGCAGAGGGGCGCGGGGGCGGGGGCTTTCTCCCCCTCTCTTGCCAATGACAGGCTGGCGAGAGAGGAGGTGGCCCTCGCTCACCCCCCCTCGCCTCTCTCTAGCCCCGATGCCTGCACCGGGGTAGAGAGAGGCAAGCGGGGAGGTGATCGCCTCTCTCTAGCCCCGATGCCTGCACCGGGCTAGAGAAAGGCGAGGGGTGAGCGAGGCGCCGGTGAGCGCGGGGGAAAGAGGGGCAAAGGAGGAGCCAATCCTTCGCCCCTCTTTCCCCCGTGCTCGCCGGCGCCTCGCTCACCCTTGCCTCTCTCTAGCCCGGTGAAGGCATCGGGCTAGAGAGAGGCGATCACCCCCGCCCTCTCTACCCGGTGCAGGCATCAGGGCTAGAGAGAGGCAGAGGGCGCGGGGCGTGGCCTTTCTCGTCCCTCTCTCGCCAATGACAGGCTGGCGAGAGAGGAGGAGGAGGCCCCGCTCACCCCCTCGCCTCTCTCTAGCCCCGATCCTGAGGGAGCGAGGGCCCAAGTTTGCCCAGGCTGAGAGGAAAAGGAAGAGGCCTGAGGCTGTGAGGAATGGTGGGAGTTGAAGTCCAAAACACGCACCTGGAGGGCTGAAGCTGGCCCTGCGATGGGACAAGGCAGAGCAACAGGGAAGAGAAGGAGGGGGGAAGCCTGGAGGACTACAGTTTCCAGAATGCATTGCCTAGCCTACCTAGAGGCAGAGAGGCACGCGGGGCCCCTTTTCCAGCTAAAATATGCCGACCCAGGCTTGGGTCGGCTTATATTTTAGCGGGGCCTCGTTGTTTTCGCGCCTCTCTAGCCCCGGTGCATGGATCAAGGCTAGAGAGAGGAGAGCGCGGGGCCCCTTTCCCACTAAAATATAAGCCGGCCCAAGCCTGGGTCGGCATATTTTAGCGGGAAGGGGCCCCTTTTCTCTGCCTCTCTCAGCCTCGATCCATGGATCGAGGCTAGAGAGAGGCGAGGGGGGGTGAGCGAGGGCGCCGGCGAGCATGGGGGGGAAAGAGGGGCGAAGAAGAGAAAAGAAGGGATGGGGAACCAAAGAGCAAAGGAAGGAATGAAAGAAGAGGGTAGAGAAGGAAGAAAGGAGGGAAAGGGGAAATAATAAGGGGGAGAATCGTACTTCACTTTCACAATTGTCCTGAGAGCTAGTAGCTACTACCTCTTATATTTATGTTATACATGTACAGCTCCACTTAATTGCACTGCAGAGGTGAAGGGGAATGTTCCCCCCTTGATTTTTAACTGTTTCCCTGCTTTTCCTACTTTAGAACCACTTTAGAATTTCGTTAGTACTTAAGTTACATTTTAGCACTTTTTGCAAATTTTTTTGTAAGTCTTTAATATACTAATCAAAAAAAAATCCCCCATTTGATTTTAGAATCCCGATTTTAGGATTCTAAACCAACCCTAGTAAGTACTACTTTTAGAGAATTGTTGTTATGAGAGTGTGGGAGTGAATATTTTGGTACCTAGGAGGGAACAAACCTATTGTACAGCTAATACAAAGGGAAATCAGCAGAAGAGTTATGGCAGAATATATTATCTAGCGAAGTCTGACTTCAGAATCCTTGGTGAAAGTACTCATTTTTACACCTTTATATTATTGTTGAGCCAAAGCCTCTCAAGTCTCAACATTTGTAAGGTTGGTAGTGCATTTCAGAGAAATGAGAGAGGCCCTGGACTATGTGAACAGCTTCAAAATGTGAAGAGATAATGTTGTAAATCTTAAAATGCATGCAACTATGTTCTAGTCAGTCAGGAAAATGCATATGATATACATTCTTGAAAGTCTACTGCATCTTTGTCATGTATTATGTTCTGCAGTTGATGGTGGTTGGTGATTGAAGGGTTAATGTAGGTATTCATTATAAAGGTTGAGTAATCTGTAAGTAAGAGTTCATGGGTGAAAACAATTAAGGATGGAGGTATGCAAGAGATAGGTTGCAGCTGGGTGTTTCCGGATATAAGGTGCGAGTCTTGGAACTGATCTTTGGAAGAAACGTATTTATCTTATCTTGGTGGTAGCTGCTGCTGGTTTTCCCTCAGGTTTGTGGATTTTTGGTGTTTTGACCTGTCTCCTGAACCTTTTGAACCCTGGAACCTTGAATCTTTGGACTGGCTTTAGACTGCGGTATAGACTTTTGATCCCTGGACCGCTCAATGAACTCTTGGCATTTGACCACTGGACTGGACCCTTTGACTACGGTGTAGTGTTTACTATCAGTTTTTGTTTTGTATTCTGTGGCTGAGTGCTATCTTTATGTTTTATATTTTGGTCTATTAAACATCCAGAAAGTAAGTGCTGTTTTAATTAAATTGTTTAACACAAACTGGGTTTTTGTTTGGTTCATCAGTACCTGAATAAGGCAGAGCCCTGGCATCGTGACAATCTTCTAAGTCTTTAGGAATGAGGATGCAGTGATTCACTACAAAGATGAGTAGAGGTATTTTGTCAACTTGTTAGGTTCATTATATAGAGAATACACATGAAACAATTTACAATTACATTCCAAGGGAAGTGGGAGGAAATCATCATCATCATATATTGCTTTTTTACATTGATGCATTAATATAATATAATATAAACCAAGCTGACCAATACATGTAATCAAAATATGCTAGATCATAAATGTTAAATTAAAGTTAAAATGGCTTTGGAAAACAGGATTTTAAAAAAATCAGATTGAAAAACAATTCCAGGAGTATGGATTAGGGGTATATGATTCTGTTAAACTGCATGCCATTTTCGTTGTCCAGATTTTTCCATTTTTTGGGAGCCTCCAGAATTTGGGCAGGCAAAATTGCATCTTTTGATCTGGCAGCCAAAACATACGTTTTTACTCCAGGAAGATCAACCCATTGACAGTAATGGGGGAACTTTCGAGGTTTCCCTTTTTATCACTTTTAGGGCATGGGTCCTTAAAAAAACATTTTCTTGGATTGATTCTCCTCATATCTTTCAATAAGACCTGGGTTAAGGCATCCGACTTAAGAAACCATTTTTTTGGGATAATTTGCCCTCAACACCCTTTCAATGAAGCTGAGTTAAGGCACCCTTTTAAAACACTTCTTTCATGGGAGCCACACCACCTGAAGGAGCATTAGCAATTGTTTTTTTTAAGATTTAAATTATCTCCTCATTTTATGGAATCTAGAAATGACAAGATGCCTATACCCTACATTTGAATTTAAATCACCAGCAGACTGGAACATGATCTGTTTCTCTTAGAATCCTGAATGCAACAGTGAAATGGAGGTCCATCTTGTCTAAAATACATGTCATTGTTTTCTTCTGTTCTAATTGGCCCAACAGGCAGCACTCCACATGTAGCTGAATGAAATTGCAGCCACATGGTCTGTTGTAGACCAAAAAAAGTGATAGAACCCATGGCATTACGGCTGGCCGAAATAGCCAAAAGAGCTGGAGCCTGTTTTGAAAAATAGATCCGTGCACAGCCCTAGTCTGGATAAGGACAAAGCTAAGCCAAGGAGGAGGAAAACCTTGGTTGGGTAGGAAGCTTGGAATTCCTGCAACACATATCTCAAAGAAGCCAGTAAAAGGAAAATAAATAAGAGCCGAAAGATGGGGTGGGGGTTATGTTGTATAAGACTTTGAATGTAAAAACAAGAAACTTGTACTGATTTGTAGAAAGAATGGATAACCAGTAGAAAGATAGTAAAAATGAGGTAAGATTATCAAAATGACAGGCCAAAAAGATAATCTTGGAAGCAGACTGTTGAATGGAAACCTACTTACTTTATTTCTTCCCCATAAGTGCCACATTGTATGCAGAAACACTCATGTGGCTGAAAATCCTTGCATTGGAATTGGCAGGATCTGCTATGTCAGTAGTGAGAAGTATAGGAAGAAGTTGACAGGTAGTTAAATTGTGTGGTTAGAAATTTCACAGGTCTTTGAGCTCCCAGTCTCCTCTTTTTTTCCCCCCTAGCCCTTATACTAGTCAGCTAAAGAACATCTGACAGCTGCACAAAATGGTACTGGCCACATTTTCTCATCCTGGTGCCAAATACTGACCCTGCTATGCACAATTAGCAGAGCTGACAGAAAATCCAGACAGGTGCATTCATGAGCACTGACATTTAAACTGAACTAAGATCATTTGGAAGCCAAACATAAGAGCACTTTCCCTGTTGCAATCTCCCGCCTCCCACTTTCCTTGAAAGGGAAATACACAGTTCATGTGAAATGTAAGAAATTGAACTCAACCCATCCAATTAAGAAAAAGGAAAGATTTATGCCTATTTCAAGGTAACCTACAACTGGCACAGTGGCATCCTCTGTTTTTATTTGTAATTCAGCGAAGTAAAACATCTCTGGTAATTAGCTGCTGATTCAAATCTTCAGACCCTGAACTCCATAACTTAGGTGAAAAAGCGTACTAGCGCGATGGAGGGAGGAAGCCCAGATAACAAAAGTCTTGTCAAAATCTTCAAATTCTTCAAAATGAGAAGAATAATGGTGGGTTTTTTTTAAAAAAAAAACACAGAACAGAACAGAATAACATCCTGAGAATGAATCGGACACTTACTTTCCAAATTAAACATGACATTTGTGCTTGCTTAACTCTCACTTAGCCAGTGGGGAGCGCATACACACACACACACACACACACACACACACACACACACAGATGACTAATTGGAATATATTGGATCACTCCTCTATTTTGACCAAAACTGAGTCAATAATGCTTCCTTAGTTAATTGGGTATTATAGGGTAACAGAGTGATTGTAGGGAAAGCTTCATCAAGAGCTTTAAAATGAAAATGATCAAAGTTCTGAAAATGAAAATCACATCTCCAGTCTCTGTCTTGGCCAATTAGCATACATTCATTGTGTTTTGGTATTTTTATGTAGTGAGTCATTAAGTTTATTTGAGTCACCAGTTGGGATCAAATGAAATAAGGAACAGAGGCACTGCAATATTCTATACTGGGATCCAAGCACATAAAGAGGCTATGATCTTCTTTCTTCCCTCCATGAATAGCATGCACCCCTCCTGCCACATGGCAAATCATTTTTGAAATGAAAGCACCCTGTGATTTGGCATAGAAAATGTCAGCAATCCCACTGGGCACTCTGAGACACTAATATTAGCCTGCATTCACCATGTGAACTCCAACCTAAGTGTTTCAATCATTCAACAGAATGTTTACATATCCCCTGAGAATGACAACTTGGCTATAGTCCCAATTTGTCTGAATATTTATTTAACCAACCCTAAGAGCCAAGTCCTAACCACCAAGCTAAGTTCTAGAACTTGCTTTACAATTGGATACCTGGAGAAAAGAAGCAGCCATCTCCCCATATCTCCTTAGGAGCTTCAGGAGGAAGAATTGCTCCTTTTCCTGAGCTGCTCCAGATGCTGCCCAGAATTTATCTCCACCCTCAACCATTGATCCAGCCATAAGAACATGATTGGCATTTTCAAACTGGTGTTGCATGCCTGGGTACTAGGCATGGTTTCGAACCCAAAAATGGCGATTCTAAAATCAAATGGGGGGGGGGGATTTTTTGATTAGTAAAAGAAAGACTTACAAAAAAATTTCCAAAAATTTCTAAAATGTAACTTAATTACTAACGAAATTCGTTAGTAGTGCGTATGCCAGCGCATGCGCATTCAGATGGTTTTGGCCTACAACTCCCAGAAATCCTAACAGCTGGTAAATTGGCTGGGATTTCTGGGAGTTGTAGGCCAAAACTGAATAAATCACACTGAATTCTAGATGGGACTCTCCAAATAGGAAAGGAGGGAGGGAAGGAGGGAGGGGGTATTCTATTCTTGGAAGCAGCAAAAAGGAGAAGGAGCCCTCCCTCGCTCCTCGCTGCCTCTCTCTCACCCTGATCCTGAGGGAGCGAGGGCCCAAGTTTGCCCAGGCTGAGAGGAAAAGGAAGAGGCCTGAGGCTGTGAGGAATGGTGGGAGTTGAAGTCCAAAACACCTGGAGGGCTGAAGTTGGCCCCTCATGAAGCCTCTTCAAGGCTTTAGATCCTGGCAGGCAGAAGGGGCAGGGAGAGCCGTCCACCCCTCCTGCCCTGCCAGGATCTAAAGCATCAAAGAGTATTGGGGTGAGAAACCAACCTAATGTATAATAGAATGAATGCTACTGTAAGTGCCTAATATTATAAGTAATCCAACTGGTCATATACCTACATTCCATGCACATGCAATAATACAGCAGTAATAACAATGGGTATAAGAAGAGGTAAAATTCAAACGAAGTATTCTGACTGTGCTCCCTCCTCAAACTGCAAAAGGCTCTTCTCTGAGCCCGGGAGCAAAACCCCGGGCACAGCATTTGCTTCCTGGGTGCACACACATACATATTCTTTGGGGGGGATTTGCTGCAGAATCTTCTCTATGAGCCCGGGATTCTGCAGCAAATCCCCCCCCCCCCAAGAATATGTATGTGTGTGCACCCAGGCAGCAAACGCTGTGCCCGGGGTTTTGCCTTTTCCCACTCATAGAGAAGAGCCTTTTGCAGTTTGAGGAGGGACCAGTCAGAATACTTCGGTTTGAATTTTACCTCTTCTTATACCCATTGTTATTACTGCTGTATTATTGCATGTGCATGGAATGTAGGTATATGACCAGTTGGATTACTTATAATATTAGGCACTTACAGTAGCATTCATTCTATTATACATTAGGTTGGTTTCTCACCCCAATACAGTTGGATTACTTATAATATTAGGCACTTACAGTAGCATTCATTCTATTATACATTAGGTTGGTTTCTCACCCCAATACTCTTTGATGCTTTAGATCCTGGCAGGGCAGGAGAAGCAGGGAAGCCTGGAAAAAATGTAAACAGAGAGGTTTACTCAGAAGTAAATCCACAAAGGAGGGCACTTCATCCAAAGCGCCATCCTTTTCAGATTTACTTCTGAGTAATCCTCTCTGTTTACATTTTTCCGGGCTTCCAGCCGAAAGAAGGAGTGAGTTTAGGGCTTGCCTTGCCATAATACTTATTGCAAGGGAGGCGGGAGGGTGGTGCGAGAGAAGGAGGGTGCCCCCCCCTTACGACCTAATAACGACACTTAAGAAAATCCTGGCCCCCGAAGTTCTATAAAGAAAGTCCACTTCCTGGTTGGCGTTCCAGATGCGGAAATACTCAAAAGTAGCATTTCTTACGAATTTCTTACGAATCATTTCATTTTCATAACTTTTTTCTCATGCCTACTGGGTACAGTAGAAGCTCAATGGAGGTGTGGTGGTGTAGATTTCCATTCTGCTGGTATTTATTCAGAATCTATGGTATACTGGGTGTGAACAATGCAACGCAACATGTTCTCACTAAACCGTGTGTTACAATTACAATGTGTTTCATTTTTCTTTGTGTGTAGAATATTGTACAACAGTTTTAGGTACAAAATTGCATACATTTGCTCATTGTTCTTATTTTTAAATGGGGTTCCCTAAATGTCCAAAGATGAATACACACACACACACACACACACACACACACACGAGCCCCCGGTGCTACAGTGGTTTAAAACACTGAGCTGCTGAGCTTGTTGATTGAAAGGTTGCAGGTCCGATTCCAAGGAGCAGCATGAGCTTCTGCTGTCAGCCCCAGCTTCTGCCAACCTAGCAATTTGAAAACATGCAAATGTGAGTACATCAATAGGTACCACTTCTGCAGGAAGATAACAGCGCTCCATGCAGTCATGCTGGCCACATTACCTTGGTGATGTCTACGGACAATGCCGGTTCTTTGGCTTAGAAATGGGGGTGAGCACCACACCCCAGAGTCTGACACGACTGGACTTAATATCAGGGGAAAACCTTTAGCCTATATACTGTGTGTGTGTATATATATATATATATATATATATATACACACACACACATATTATTACATTTTACTATATATGATAATATACTGTATACTATATATATATAAAAATGTATATATATATATATATATATATATAGTGAAATGTAATAATATCATATATATATATATACCGTGTTTCTGAAGTAAGAGACACCCCCGATTGTAAGACGTATCGGGGGTGTCTGGGGGGTCGGCTTATATAAGCCATACCCCGTATATAAGACGTACCTCGTCCCGCCGCCGCCGCAACCGGAGGTGTGCCGCGGCACACCTGCGGCACACCTCCGCGGCACACCTCTTCGCCAGGGCTCCAGGCAAGGGAGGGGGAAAGGAGCCAGGTGCGGGAGGAAGCGGCGACGCGTCACTGTGATGCTGCGATCCTCACCACGCCCCTGGCTCCTTTCCCCTCCCTTGCTTGAGGAAAGGGAGGGGGAAAGGAGCCAGGGGCGTGGTGAGGATCGCCGCGTCACAGTGATGCGTCATCGCTCTCCCCGCCCTGGCTCTCTTCCTCCCCTCCCTTCCAAGGGTGGGGGAAGAGAGCCAGGGGCGGGACGAAGCGGCGACGCGTCATCGCTTCTCCCCGCCCCTGGCTCTCTTCCTCCTCCCTTCCAGGGTGGGGGACGAGAGCCAGGGGCGGACGGCGACGACGCGTCATCGCTTCTCCCCGCCCCTGGCTCTCTCTTCCTCCTCCCTTCCAAGGTGTGCGGCGGCGGCGGCGGCGGCGGCGTGGCGACGGGGTACGTCTTGGGTTATATAAGACGTACCCCGAAAGTAAGACGTAGGGGGACTTTTGAGGGGGAAAAGAAAGTAAGACACTGTCTTACCTTCGGGGAAACACGGTAATATATGTGATATTATTACATTTTTACTAAAACAGTCGGTGATAGTTCTGGTAAATTGACTGGGGAATGCAGGGAATCCTTTTGTTCCTGGATACTTCTGCTACAAAAGAAATTTGTTAGGAAATATCATTTTGATTGTAAAGAGCTAATATCTGGCATCTCACAATATTGAGTTAGTATTCCCAAGCTTCTGGCATTTGCTTTTCACTGTAAATCTGTGCAAAAATAGATTAACTGTGCCTAGTGGGCTACAACTGGAAACCTCTTTTATTTATGATATTAATTTAGGGGTATTTTTGTGTGTGTCACTACTAATGCCTTTTTCTTGGCCTGTAACAACCCAAACACTCATTCATGCTGAATTGTTGATCTGAGGTCTAGAAAGCTAAATTCTCCCTGTTGTCCACAAATACATATACTGTACTATAAAAATGCAAGTCAATGTTTTGACCCTGTAGACTCCTTCAAAGGGTAAAAGGGAAGTTCAGCCTCTATGACTCATTTAAACCACTTCTTTCCAGCTCAAAAAAATCAAAAGCAATGCTAATTGGTGCCAGAGGCAATGGAGTTGTTTCCACCCTCCTTCTCTCTCTCTCTCTCTCTCTCTCTCTCTCTCTCTCTCTCTCTCTCTCTCTCTCTCTCCTTCTCTCATGCAAAAGCTTGTAGTCAACTTCATTTATTTTTTAAGATTTGGTTTTGGCAAATGAATAATTATTGCATGTTTGCAAAAAAGGAATAGAAAAAAGGCAACAAATGATATTTTTATAATAGATGAAGAGAATCTCTATCAATTCAATAAATGGAACACATTTTCAGGAGTACCACCATTATGGTGGGGTTTTTTGGCTCTCCATATGACTAACACAGCAAGGAAAGATAGTGGAGCTTTGTTAAACATATCCCACCCTAGCAACCCCAACAGTCCTGCTTCCATTTGTACCAGGAAGGCCTGAAGGGAGAAAAAGCCTACACTCCCTATGAAATACTGTTCATAGCTTGGTGGTGTTGCTGGATCCATCTCTCTCAATGTCAGCCCAGATAGATGTGACAGTTAGGTGTATGTATTACCAGTTTTGATTGATACACCAACTTCACATCTTCCTAGAATTAGAAGGCTTAAAGAAGCATATGCTGGTAACCTCAAGATTAGGCTCCTGCAATGTGCTATACATTGGACTACCTTTTACCAAGTTCAGAAACTCCAATTACTTCAAAACATGGCAGACAGATTATTTATGGGAATATCTACACCCATATTAATGTTATTCCACTGCTTGTCAATTAGTTTCTGGGCAAAGTTCAACGTTTTAGTTTTGACTTTTAAATCTCTACATGGTTTGGGTCCAGGTACCTTCAGGATTGCCTTCTCCAATATAATATGCTCCATACACTTAGGTCCTCTGGGGATGTTTACTCCAACTAGCCAGAACCTGACTGGCAATTGTCACCCATGAGCCACCCTGATACTGTCAGTTTTCAACTATAAATTTTAACCTACACTTTAGTGTTGTTCATTGTTATGGCTATTATTTTACTGTATGTATTTTAATATTACTATTTTCATCTGTCAGATTTAACCATATTTAATCCCACTTTGAGCCAAGGGGAGAGATAGGTAACAAACATATTGTTGTTGTTTTTAGGATTTAGGATGTGCCAGTGAGTGCTCCTTACACATGTATTGTAGCCTTTGGGATAGCTTACATGTATATGGCAAGACTTTTTTCACTTAAGAATTTCTCTCAGTGATTGACAGCACTGAGAGGAAACTTGTAATTGATGGGGAAATGGAGCAAGGTTAGTGGGATATAGCTGAAAGTGATAAATGTGCAGTCCGAAAGGACAGTCTGAATGATGCAAACTATGGCCTTATCTACAGTGCCATATAATGCAGTTAGAAAATAAATTGTATGGTCATATAATACAGTCATTTTGACAGCCATTGTAAAATTCCAGAATTTTCCACTCTATGTGGATGTACCTTATGTTAAGTATCAATGGAAGATAAAGGACCACTCAGAAAGTATGGCAGTCATCACTGTTTAATTTTAACTGATTTTATTTCTTCTTTCAGGTTCTTTCTTACCTCATTCTTTCAAACCAGAATATAAAACTATACTATTATCAATCTATAGTGAAAGTTCACTACTCCATAATACCCAGTTTGTACCAAAAACATTATGTTAGTCAAAACTTTTCTTTTTTAAAAAAAAAAGTGAATGGAATATGATCTATGATTAAATGATTTGCCATATATGAATGTGCAAAATGGGGAATGACTAATAGGTTTTAAATAACAAATGTCACAGTGTTTCTGTATCCCATTGCATGGAACAATGTCCAGACCTGCCCTGTAGATCGTTTGAATAATAGGAGCAAAACCCTAGCTGATTCTAAACCCTTTTGTTTTTGAGTCAATAGAATCCTTCCCTCTGTTCATTTCATTAGCTTTCAAATAAGATTCCCAAGAGAAACATGTAATCCTTTAACCCTATCAAGTAGCTGTGCATGTGCGTGTTTGCCTTCACATGCATGTGTGTCCTTGTTTATATGTATATGTGAAGTAGTTTTGTTCTTCTATTTGCAAGAGATGCATAATTATAAGATTCACTGAACAAAGAGATGAATTCAATCCTGCAACATTCCTAAGCACTGAGCTTTTCCCTAATAGCGAAAAAAGCCAAAACCAGAGAAATTCTTGAATTAACTGTGTTCTTAAGGGATCAGTAGTAAGTTAGGAACAAAGGTGTGAAAAGATTTGGTGGATTGGGTTTTGGTTGACATCCCCAACCCCCCATTTTTAACATCTTCCAGTAAATGCCTAACTTAGAAAAACGAGTCTCAAGAAAAAACCAAACACAGAAACAACACTCTACCTTGGAAAGGACTTAAAAATGCAATAATATAGATAGCTATGACCAGGTCTCTATATTTAAAATTATTATATCTTCTCCTCTCACTTCACTCAAGATAATCTTTGATAATTGATAAATATATGTGATGTTGCATCACTTCCTTTCACAAATTCGACAAATTTCAGTCCCACTGTGGGAGCAGATAAGTGTTTGTCCTCAAACCAGAAAAGCAACTTGTGACTTTGGCAGCTTGGATATTTTCTTGTACAATACTAAAGCAATATGAAATCATATTTGAAAATCAGAACATGAAGATGTTCATATGCATTGCAGTTAAATAAGGAGAATCAAATTGAATGTTTCAAAGGATTAGACAGTCATATTTGCAGGTTAGTGCAAAAAAATCTTGTGAATAATTTGGATGAAGCCACTCAAAGACATAATAAGGGTGATAGCACTACAAGGACAAACATTGTGGGATAAACAAACAGCATGGGATAAACACCAGTTCCAATATCTTTTTACTTTTTCACACATCCACCATTGATGGAGGAAAATACATATTTCTTTTCTGCATTTCGAGCATCTATTGGATATTCGCTTATTAAATTATGCGATTTTTGAAGGAGTATAATACCACCTGAATTGCATTTTGTACCAATTCTCACAAATGTCAATAGCTGTGGTGAATTTTAGTTTTTTATTCAAAATTTCTTCCCATTAGTATGTATATATGTTGTGACCAAAGTCTTTTGCCCATTTTACTTGGCAATCCTTTATCAGTTCTTCTTCTGTTGTCCATTGTAATAATTTAATTATTTGTTTATCTTTCTGCATTATCAATTTCCATATGCCTTGTTCTTGTTTAAAGCTAATTTTTACATCTTCTTTATATTCTTGGCATATTTGGTAATACTGGAGCCATGTTACCTTTTGGAATTATTGTTTTATTTATTTATTATTTACGTCATTTATATTCCGCCCCTTCTCACCCTGCAGGGGACTCAGGACGGATCACAATGCACATATACAGGTAAACATTCAATGCCATTGACATACAATATATATAGATGGACAGAGGCAATTTAACATTCCAGAAATCAGTTAAATTTAGCCTCCCCACAAAGTGGTACCTAAATTTCCTACTTGACAGATGCAACTGTCTTTTGGGTTGCAAAGGTCGACAACAAGCTACACAAATTGGTCGAGAGCTCACCCCAACCCGGGCAGGCCTCAAACTCATGACCTTCTGATCAGTAGAGATCTTATGCAGCTGACACCCAGCCAGCTGTGCCACATTCCTGGTGTGTCTTGATTGTAAATTCTTGGTTAACTGTATTTTTTAGAATTGGTTGAAATGTGAGTCAGGTCTCTTCCCCTAATTCTCTCTTGTGCTTTGCCTCAGTTGGAGAAATTCATAATGGGGTTTTGTCATATAGCATTGTTTTATATTTCTCCCAGGTCCTAATTAAAGATGCTCTGATGTAGTGATTGCCAAAAAAAACCCCTATCTTCCTTTTATTATGCCACAGATAACCATGCCACCCCACTTGAAGGTCATGACCTTCTAATGTTAGTAATTTAGTGTTCTTGAGGGTGGCCCAATTTTTTAGCCATACAAAATTACAGGCTTCCTAGTATGCCTTGAAGTCAGGGAGACTTAGGCCTCCCCTCTTTTTAGCGTCTGTCAGCATTTTTAATTTTACTCTTGGTATTTTGTTTCTCCAAACAAATTTTGTTATGTCCGAATTCAATTTTTTGAAGAGGTGGTCATTTGTAATTATTGGCAGTGTTTGAAAAAGAAACAATAATTGGGGCAGAAGAGTCATTTTTATTATGGCAATACGTCATAATAAAGAGATATTTTTATATTTCCATTTTTCCATATCTTTTTTATCTTTGTCCAGAGTTGTTCATAATTGCTTTTTAGTAATTTTGCGTTGCTTGGCATCACCATTACCCCAAGGTATTTTATTGAGACCAGCACATTTTTGAAACACTTCTTTCAATGGGACCCACACTTTCTTTAAATCATTAATGCACAGAAGGATCATTGAGGGGAACTTCATAAAATGGAATGTAAATTGAGAAACCCACCCTCTCCTTTCCCACAGATTTTTGTTGTTTATTTGTTTAGTCGCTTCCGACTCTTCATGACCTCATGGACCAGCCCACGCCAGAGCTCCCTGTCAGCCGTCACCACCCCCAGCTCCTTTAGAGTCAAGCCAGTCACTTCAAGGATACCATCTTGCCCTTGCCCGGCCCCTCTTCCTTTTCCTGTCCATTTTCCCCAGGATCATTGTCTTCTCTAAGCTTTCATGTCTTCTCATTATGTGGCCAAAGGACTTCATCTTTGCCTCTAATATCCTTCCTTCCAATGAGCAATCAGGCTTTGTTTCCTCCAACACCACAGTTCAAACGTGTCTATCTTCCTTCGCTCAGCCTTCCTTATGGTCCAGCTCCCACATCAATAGGATACATACAAATGCTATGCATTTCTTTGTGCATGCAATGGAGTGGAGTCAATTTGTGCCCAGCTTTGAAACCCTCCCATTTCTACATGCTGTGGAGATGGAGTCTCACAAGTAACCACCAGAAGCAGTCCTACATTGTTTGATACATTCTATGGGAGTCAGTCTTTGAAGCATCTTTGACGTATGTAGAAATGGTGGGGGAAAATAATCTGATGAAGCCCCAAGAATAGCTTTAACAATTGTGTTGTTATAGATTATGGGGGCAGGGGACAACAGTTCATTCTATATGCAGAATATAAAACACTGCAAAGGTCTAAATGGCAAAGACTCTGAACCTAACAAATGTTTCAGTCCCTAGTCACTGCTTACTAGCAACTCTTCCATGCAGTGCCCATGATCTGTAATGGGTAGAAATCAAATTAGCCCTATCTCCAAAGGCTAAGATCAATCAAAAATAAGGAAGCAAAAAAACAAAGGTTTCTACATTCTCCAAGGCTGGTAACTTTCTTAGACATGCTGGATAAAAAAGTGTTATTGTTATGTGCCTTCAAGTAGTTTCTGACCAATGGCAACTCTGAGGATTTTTGGCAAGATTTGTTCAGAGGGGTTTGCCTTTGCCCTTCTCTGAGGATGAAAGAGTGTCATTTGCCTAAGATTGGTAAATGACCATCTCACCCCCTACCAATCCCGGAGATCACTCCGCACAGAAGATCAATACCTACTGGAAATACCCAGTTTTAAGACCATTCGCCTAACATCTACCAGGCGCAGAGCTTTCTCTATTGTGGTGCCATCTCTCTGGAATGCCTTGCCAACTGAAGTCCATACCCTGTGAAACTTGTTGACCTTCCGCAGAGCATGTAATGGTCAACTGGGGATTTGAATCTTGGTGTCCCAGAGTCCTAGTCCAACACTGGAACCACTATACTATGCTGGCTCTCTAGTTACATTATTTTATTAAGTTAAGCATGCAATTTTCTCCTGTTCTTGTACTATTATGTGGAAAAGCCTGTTATGCCCAGTTATTTTTCCTTCCTAAAAAATGTTAATATTGTATTCTTAAATGCTAGCTCTTTTTAGACCTCAACATGTCCAGACTAGACTAATTTATATGTGATAAACATGAATTTTAAATGTACTGAACTATTTCAATGCTTCCCTGTTTCAAGTAATTCAATGTCTTCTTCCAAGAATTGGTAATGGTGAGGAAAATTTAGATAATATCATCAGAAGTGTTAAAGACAGATCTTTAATTTAGATTGGGAGGCATTTCTTTTACTTCTTCTTAGAAAAGAAGAGAAAGCAAAATTCTCATTTACAGCGGAGATTTTCTTTAAAAATGCCTCTCAGTATACTATATATTTTAAAGCACTATTTAAAGTAAATGTTGTTCACAAAGAAAAGAAGAAGAAATAATCATAACTCAAAAACTTGGATATATCTTTCCTTTGTAAGCACTTTTATCCCTGCAGGTTGAATAAACAAAATTGAAACTTCAGTTTTTAGCAATTTCAGATCTTGATCCCACTAAAGTAGAAATTGAACCCTGAGGCATAAGAAATACATATACAATGTTTTTGTATGAGGTTTCATGTCATCACTAAAACATTTTACTATCTCACCAGATTGGTTATCCTGCTTTCACTAGCCCCATAGTGAGAGAGAGAGAGAGAGAGAGAGAGAGAGAGAGAGAGAGAGAGAGAGAGAGAGAGAGATCACTTAATTTCATCTACAGTTTAAATACAAAGAGATTTGTTGGAATAGTTTAGCTTCCCATTTTAACAAATTGTTCTATAGCTAACATTATTGTGAACTAATAACCTAGTTATTTTCATTTATTCTTACCAAAAACATTTTAACCAATAAAATGTTTTTGATTCATACAATAAGAAGAGAATACACTTTTGTGATACAATATATTTGTCTCTACATCTCCAGATACTTATAGATTTTGCTTTCTGTACCTAAATAGAACTTATCTTCATGAAAATGCTGCAATCTTGCTATTTAATTTTGGTTTTCTTGTACTTAGACACAAAATGCTCAAAATGTATTTGATTGTTACTAATTGCATCATAGGAAGTTGTATTTGCCATAATAGTTTTAGGATTGTTGTCACATGAAGAGCTATTGTATAATATAAAATATGGGCATAAATATTGTTCGTTGAATTACAGTTTCACCTAGAGAAGGAGTACTTAGCTGCTATGGCTCTGATGCACATAATTCCATTCAGATACTGTTCAGATACCCACACATATAAACACAACCTTCCAGTTCTGGAAGGTGTCTTCAGATTTATTTTTATTTCAAAATCAACAGAAACACAGCTCTGGAAAGAACTGGATCTTAACTTCTATGTATTGTATGTTAATTCCTTTGACTTATGTACTGCCTTCTCCTTTAATCATCATGTTTGTTTACTTTTTGCAAAAGTACTCTCTCAAGCAACAAAAGATGTATGCTTGTCACAGTAAATATGCTATCAAACATGATTACCCCCATCCCTAATAAAAGAGACACATAGTTCAACCATGAAATAAAGTTATAGTTTCTCAAGGATGTGAGGCCAGAATGAATTGCAATGGAATCTATCCCTCTGACAAAATCTGCCTCAACCTTTTCCGGACCAGCAATCAACCCCAGCCATACAGAGCCCATTTTCCTTTCCATGGACACATTCTGACTCAACCCTTTAATCTAAGCCAGTCCGCATCGGTGAATATTCAAAAGGAATTACCATTCCCTGGATATGGCAGGACTAAGTATGGGTTGCATGGGGCTGAGCCCACTCGAGGGTCTTTACTAGTGACCCAGGTATCTCAGATAGTCACCCAGGTCTCAATGCTGCAGTGGTCAAAGGAAGCCCTCCTGGCTTTCGAGTTATCAACAGGTCTGCACGAGTGCTAAAGGACCCTGATCCCACTAGAAATTCCTCTAGAGACATACACTTTCCAATATAACAAAGTTAAAACATAATTCCTATGATGCTACAATGTATCCACATTTTCTGGACTTCTCCAACACTTTCCCTTTCCAACTCTATACTATGTATTTTTAAATTTTTCTCCTTTGAACCTCCACAACACCACAGAGAAGAAACTGAGGCCCTTTCCACACAGCTGTATAAAATCCCACATTATCTGCTTTGAACTGGATTATATGACAGTGTGAACTTAGATACTCCAGTTCAAAGCAGATATTGTGAATTATCTGCCTTGATATTCTGGGTTATATGGCTGTGTGGAAGGGCCCGAAGAACAAATAAAGAGTCTCTCTCTCTCTCTATCCCTTTATTAGCCAAGAGAAACCCCAATTTCTCCCCAAAATGAACTATTTTAACTTCTCAAGTCATCTCAAATATTCCAAGAATTCTCTCCCACCCTGGGAGTAAGGCACAGCTTGGACAATAATCTTTTGAGGCAATGCCTTTCCTAGCAACCAGTGGAGAGCCAGCCATTGGCTACCTAAAACTTTCCCTCTGGGAATCCAGGCTGCCTGTTGGACAAAGACCCAGGAAAAGACTCTGCTGACACCCTAATCTCCAATTGACATTTTTAATCTTATTTTCTTCCCAGTATGGGAAAATGTCTGGGGACCTGACACTTGCAGTCCTCGCATACTGAACTTGATATCTACATAATCCAGCATTCATCCATCTAAACCCTCATTGTTTCTAACATTCTATTTGCCGACACCCAGAGGTGGGTTCAATATTAATAATAATTATAATTATAATTAGTCAACTTCATTTATGTAAGTATATCCCGCCGCCATCTCCCAAAAGTGACTTGGGGTGGCTTATAAGGCACTACAAGTGTAGTATATAACATAAACAGTACATGAGTATAAAAACAATATCACATAAAAGTTATAAAAACATCCACTATCAACACATAAAATAAAAACCCAGTTTACAAAAATCACTGGTAGTTAAAATTAGCTGCCTTCAAATCACAATGAAAGTGTCAAAGTGTCAACACCCTGGAGACTTCCCCACCCCAAGAGCTGCCTCTGCCTGCTGATTGAAGGCACCCAGCAGGGAGGGGATCCCTGGCTGCATCATCACTGCCTCCACCAATCAGTGTGTGCATCTGCTAAGCCTGCCCCTCAGCCAACAGAGGACAGGAAAATACTGGCCAGCTTGCCTGTGCAACCAATCTGGGGAATGGAAGGGAATTTCAAACCCTAGCAATGTTAATGCATGCATGGAAACCCCTGTGTATAAAAATGACTGCATTTCCCATATGCTTCATGCTTGTACATTTTGAGTACCTGTTGCTGTACAGACGTCCCTTCTGCAGATTGAATAAAGCTTCTGACATTTGCCTTCAAACTAGTGAGATTCTGATTTCTGTTCTGGCACATTCGCGGTTAGCAGAACTTGTCAGGTGGCCCTCGTTTTTTGCGGGTCTTGGAAAAGAAAATGTTGGCTTCAGATACCCTTATCCCCGTATTATGTTATTGGTATGCTTTCCTTTGACATTAGTCATAGGAAGGTAAATATAGGCTTCATTCAAAAGTCTGATTTTTGTGGTTTCTACCACTGCAAATAAATCCATTCGTTGAAGGCAAATCGGTTAATTTTAGGGAATGCACATTTTCTGTAACATCTTGCTTGACCCTGAGAAATTGCCTCAGCTAAGAGGGAATTGCTTGAATATGGAATATGCATCGCAATGCCTCATTACATCAAAGTAGTCTATTTGGTGCAAAATAAACTGTTACATTCTTCACACACACGGTGACCATATGCAGGAGCACAACATTCAGTTCTCATTCAGTAAGCTTGGAAGGTGTCCAAAAGAGGTATATGAGAAAAATACATTATTTGGACAGTTCTGATTTCTAAGTTATGTAGGATACTACCAGATCTAAGACCAGAGTAGAAAACCATTGCCCTGGGGACATTTTATGAAGTGAGACTAAATATGATGTGAAAATGTTTAAATGTGTATATCTTTGTCTCTTCCCCACTCCAGTTACCTGAAATTGTCCAGAATGAATCTTTCCTAGAGTTCATCCTGCTTCTATAAATCAGCCATCTTTTGACAAAGAATACTGGCAGTATTCCCTGCCTATAATAATAATAATAATAATAATAATAACCCACCCTATCTCCCTAAAGAATGGATTCTACTGGGGTCTATCAGTGGAATCCAAGGCAGACAAAAATGGACACACATTTTTGAGGGCTGGGATCCCTGAAAAGTATATATATATATATATATATATAGAGAGAGAGAGAGAGAGAGAGAGAGAGAGAGAGAGAGGCTAATTAGGGTACCACAAGACTTTTTATTCCTGTATGTAGGTGAAACTTAAAAAAATATTTCCAAGTGTTTATACTATCTTATTATAGAAATTTTGGGATTGCCTACACTAGCATAAAATCCCAGGTTCACCTCAAATGGAAGGCTGTTTGCCTTCATGACACACCCACAGCTACTTTTGGTGGGTGTCCCAGTTTTGTTTTGTTTTGTTATGGTTGAAACCAACTTTGAACAAAGCTGTTTCAAGGCAATCCAGACAGCTAGCTTGGGCCTGATTGGCCTAACCCATTGCCCAGACTGGAGACTAGCAGCATTATTATTTCCTTGCCTCATCAGTGCAGGGAAAGAGGATGGACTATGACTGTATCACCACTGCTGAAACTCTCAACTGGCCATGATGCTCCATGTGAACTCTGGGGCATCAAAATGGAGTACCTGCACAGCTAGCATGAAGGAAAGGTGAAAGTATTATTCCTGGTTGTAGAAGCCCCCTTTCTCTTCTCAGCAGAGGTGTCTGCATGATGCACCCTGATGCACTTCTTCCTGGGAGCATCTGCTGTTGTCAGGACAGGGTGCACATATAACCAGAAAGGAAGAGGAATGATTGCCCTCTTCTTTATGCTGGTAATGCCCCACCACCACCACCACCAGTCTGACGACACAGACAACATGGGCCTTTATAGGGCTCTGCAACCATCTGAGAGCAGCAGTGGCTGCAGTAACATAAAGGGGTGAGATAAAACTCACCCAGCAGAATCAGTGTGCTTTCTGCCTATATGAGCAATAGCTACAGATTTGGTGTGAATGTGCCACATCTGCTCTAGGATGTATTTATACTGGGCAAAATTACCCAATGTAGATGAGTCCTTGGTTACATGAATAAAACTGATCTGATAAAACTGCCTAAGGTGGAATAGCACCCTATGTTTAAACAGATATACATGGAATTAATTTGACCTAGGAGGCAAAATTAAAACCACGAGCACTTCTTCCTCTCCCTGGCAGTAATGAATTAGCTTACAGTCATCAAAAATGAAATAGTTAGCAGATCTATGGGACCAAAATTCCGCTGGTTGATCCATTTGCCTCACTTTGTCTAAGGGCAGGGTGAGTCCTGTAGCTCAACATGAAACAGTAAGTTCATCTTACTTTAGTTGAAGAAGCTTTAGGTTCCTTTTCTCCAGTAGTTGCATTCTTAATAGTATTGATATTTTTGTCTCTGTTGAGCTAACTGCAAAGATATATAGATAGCTGGAGTCTGTGGAACATCATTTATCTGCCCATGTAGATGGACAGGTCTACAAATTATTTTTGCATTTACAAGCCCCCCCCCCCCTTCTATATTTTCTAAATCCTGCTTCTATTTCTCAAAATCTGGGACTGAATCTAGAGGCATTTTCTCAAGTGACACTGAGAACACTTTGTGAATATCTTGTGCCTGTCTAGCACTTGTAAATGCTGTTAGTGCCTGACAGAAAGTAGAGGAGAGCTATTTTTAAACTGAAAGTACTTTCTAGTCATTGTAGTTTTCTCATTCGATTTACAGATATGGGAAATGCAAAGAAGAAAAAGAAAGAAAAAGACTGAAGTGGCACTAGTGAAAAGTACCTGAGATATTCCATTCCAGTGGCTTTCCTTTTTTTGTACCAGAGAAAAGAATGTCAATCAGGTAACTTTCTCGCTCAAAAAAGAGTCTCTAATGGAGCCTCTTTTGGCAATAGCCCACACCCTTTGCCACATCGGCCTTGCATAAAACTGAGCAGATTGGAGGGACATTTGCCTTTAATGTAGAGGTGCTACATGTGGAGACTACAGAGACCAGCATGAGGTTCTCTTTTTTTAAATCCATTTGCCAGATCAGTGTAGAGGTAGCAGACATGCTGGGAGAAACAGCTGTCCAGCGGTGATTAGAGGATGCAAAGCACAATAGCAGCATTTTGAGATTCAGGCAGCCAACAGCGAAGACTGCAAGGGATACAATATACTAAGGATATGTTGAAATGGAGGGTTGGGGAAGATACAGGACAATCCTATTCATGTATATTTTGTTGAGATGCATCTCTAAACCTAACTAGCATGTGTCCATGGATAACAGATGATGCTCCTGCTTAGCATAAAATCCAATAGTCCTAATGCTAGAATAAAGCCTAAAACCTAGAAGAATAAAAAAGAACAGAAGTTCATTGAATGACAAATTTTAGATAATCTGTATTGCAAAATTTGGAATGTTACATTTGAGATTACATCTCGCAGTATCTACCCACAATTAACATGGTGAAATTGGATGGGAGATTATGGCAGTTGTCATTCAGACTCTGCTATTTTGCCCTCCAGCTACTGAGTAGTTACTCTTTCTGCTGTGTGTGTGTGTGTGTGTGTATGTATGTATGTATGTATGAGAGAGAGAATGTGTATGTTTCAGCAAAATAAATAAATAAATACATCAGTAAAGAGAACAAAGAAAAAAAACATATATAAACCAAACAAACAATATAATCCAATTAAAAAAATAAAAATAAGGACAGTACTTTAATGTATTGTCTAGAATTCTCCCTTCGCTTTGATGTAGAGGTTGTTCCTTAGTCATCTTGCATTCCATTTGATGAAAAGAAAACATAAGTGCCTCATATTTTTGTTTACAGAGACTATTACTGCTTCCTTATTTCCTCTAACTTTGAAGCTTTTAAGACTTTTAGAGTCCTCCTTTTTATATGTTACTAGCCCCTGCCACGTGTTGCTGTGGCCCAGTCTGGTGATCTGGAAAATAAAGTAGAATCATAGAATCATGGAGTTGAAAGAGACCTCATGGCCCATCCAGTCCAACCCCCTGCCAAGAAGCAAGAAAATTGCATTCAAAGCACCCCTGACAGATGGCCATCCGGCCTCTGATTAAAAGCTTCCAAAGAAGGAGCAGAGAGTTCCACTGCTGAATGGCTCTCACAGTCAGGAAGTGCTTCCTAATGTTCAGATGGAATCTCCTTTCCTATAGTTTGAAGCCATTGTTCCACGTCCTAGTCTCCAGGGCAGCAGAAAACAAGCTTGCTCCCTCCTCCCTATGACCTCCCCTCACATATTTATATAGTGTTGGTTTCTTTTTTTTATTTATTTAAATATATGTATTGGGGTTTTTCCATAAACAAACAAACAGTGAAAGTGGGGGAACAGTCTCAGGGACAGGACAGTAGGAAAAATAAAGGAGAGGCTGAGTATGGTGATGGGAGAGGGGGTTAGAGGGAGTGGGAAGGGGGTGCTGGGGGGTGGTGGCAAGGGATGGGAGGGGAGAAAGGGGTAAGGGTGGTGGGCGGTGAAGGAGGCTGCTTGGTCGGGTTCTGGGAAGGCTAGTGATGGGTAATGGTGATGGGAAGAGATAAAGACAGGAATAGCTTGTTTCCTTCTAGGGTCCTTGTTCATGGGTGCTCCTTCGTGTTCTCTTGCAGTCTCCCTCCTTGTTGAGCTGGTCACTTCATTTTTACAGGTCTTCTTTCTAGGCTCCTTTTTCCTTCTTTTTCCGAGACGTGCCTTCCTAACCCTCTGTATCTGGGAGCAATCTGTTGTTTTTAGCTTTTGTCCTTTTGAAAGAACTTTTGTTTTTTCCTGCAGCCTCAAAATCTTTCCAGCGTTTGATGCCCATTGTCCGTTCCCTGTCTTCCAGCGTAGCCGGACCCATGCCCCTCCACGTCCTCCAACCTCCATCCTAGCCGTTCTCCCTAGGCGATTCGAGGCCTTCCGTGTCCATCCCCGGGATGCCACATCTCGTAGGCCTGAAATACGCCTCAAGAGAATAAGGGCAGCTTTTCTTCAGATTATTCTTCCTTTCTTGCTGGGTTGTTCCCGTCCAGCCTCTCTTCCTAGTGGGCTGCGTCCCATTCTTTTTGCCGTCCTTCTTAGCTGCATCCCGGCTGGGGTTTTTGGGTGTTGCAGTGACCTCTTGGTTCTTCCCCTCTTCTCTTTCTTGGGGAGCAGAGGTGTTCGGGCTCTTCGCGGTCATTCCTGCAGCATCCAGCAGGTCTGCCTCCCTACTTCTGGGGTGTGGTCCTCTTTCCTCTGATCCTGCCCACGGCTTTACGTTCTCCTTCCCTCTCTCCTCTCCACCTGCACATATTGTTGCGCTCTCTCCCTTGACCAGGGGGGCGTCCTCTCCATCCTCATAGAAGATCGGCAACCCTGGCCCTGTGGGGAGCCTCTTCATTGGTTCTGATCTTTCCTGTAAGGGATGCCCCCGTTCGCGCCCATTTGGTCTTCCTGCCGGGACAGCATGGCATCCATCCTCCGCAGGAAACCGTCTTGGCCTTCCCTATCTTTCGCAGCTCTGCGAGGACATCCCCAGAGTTATTTCCTCCTCTTCTGATCCCTCTTCCTGTCTCATCCTCCGCTCTTTTACTCTTGAGGTGTACATTTTTATTTATTTGTTGTTTGTTTACTTGTTCAGTTATTCACTTATTTAGAATGCCTTTCCTCCCTGTTGTGTATTAGAGAGAGGGCTTTGGGTTGCTCCACCTCCTGTCTATTCCCCCCTTTAGCCCCGCCCCCTGTCTCCCTGTCAAAAGTGCTCCACTTCTCTTGCTCAAGATGGCGTTCCCGCCACAAGTCCTTGTCTTCTTCCCCCTTCCCGGGTCTAGAGGAGCTCGGCCGCCATCTTGGTTCTCATCCTGACTGTTTTTCTTCCCTGTCCTGGGGTGGTTGGAGGTTCCCAATATGCTCTTCCCTGTGGGGGTGGGGTGGGGGGTTCCCTCTTACTCTTTGAGCCCGCTCCCAGGTGCGATGTGTCCCTTGCAGCCTAGCCAAGAGCCCAGTCCGGTACGTGCCTCCCGGTTGCGAGAGGGGGGGTGGGGCGCTGCTGATCCCCGTACTCACTCTTGCTGAGCTTCTCCTCCTGCCCTGCCGTCTGGTTCAAGGGGGGGGGGGGGTAGGTCGGGCTGGGCTGGCAGTAAGTGCGGGTCGCCGCCCGCTTCCCACTCCTTGGTCCACTAGCCGCTGTGGCAGTGATCCGGGCTCGTTCAATCTCCCCCTCTTGAGGAGGGGGGGATCTTTGGAGCCAGCGGAGCCTGCCTGCCGGCTTTGCTGTCCCTTCGGACGCTTCTGTGTCTGCGGGAGGGGGCGCAGATCGCCCTCCAACCAAGAGAGCGGGTGGCACTCCAGGGAGCCCTAGAGTGTCCGCCCTGCCGCCATCTTCGCCCGACCTCCTTCTTTACCTCGTGTTGGTTTCTAATATATGTAATTTCTTTATGCTTGAGGGTAAACAGTATTTTTGTTGTTTCTTTGTCAGTGTTGATGTGGAGATTGTCTGGTTTGCCTACTCCGGAACATGCAACATATAATTGTCCTTCTTTAGGGGTCCCTTTCAAATATATGATACAATATCTCTGTGTGTATGTGTGTGTGAATCATATCTATATCTATGGCTGGATGGATGGCTCTATGTCAGGAGGGCTTTGATTACATTTACTTGCCCTGGTAAAGGGAGTTGGACTGGATGGCCTTAAGTATTTTCTGTTGATCATGGGGTTCTGTGGGGGAAGTTTGCCCCAATTCTGGCATTCATGGGGTTCAGAATGCTCTTTGATTGTAGGTTAATTTTAAATCCCAGGAACTACAACTCCCAAATGTGAAAGCCAATTTTCCCCAAACTCCATCTGTATTCATAGGTCAGCAGTTTGAATCCAGGGAAAGTGGGTTGAGCCCCTCATGCAGGGTCATGTGAGAAGCCTCCTACAAGGATGGTAAAACATCAAACCTCAGGTCATCCCCTGGGCAACATCCTTGGCGATGGCCAATTCTCTCACACCAGAAACAACTTGCACTTTCTCAAGTCGCTCCTGACATTAAAAAAAAATCCCTATTCATATTTTATTTACTGATAAAAAAAATTCTATCCCTGTTGTAACACATATTCCTTAAAACATTTCTCCACTTTCTTCTGCTTTTTTGCACACCTAGTTTAGAGAGCTCCCCTCCATTATTCTAGTTAACACATTTACTCTAATTTAATGGTAAATTACCTCCCCAAAATTAGAGTGTGCATTAGATTTGTGTAATATAGTAATATTAGTAATATTATTGCTGAGCCAAAGCAAAGGGAAGGCTACTTCAGGAGCATCTGGAGCTCCTATTTGAGGGATGTCATGGCTCAATGCAATGCAGTGCTTGGATTCGTAGTTTGGTAAGGCATCAGCATTTGGTGGGTTTTCACATTGAGGAGTGGGCACACTTGTTTTTTTGTCATAAGTGCTTTAATTGTATGTTCCCGCAGTGAGGGCATTGGTTTCCAGGTGGAAGGCAGTCCTGGTCGGGGTTGGCTTGATGTGCCTTCCTCTTGGCACATTTCTCTCTTTCATCCTCCATTTGTGCCTCTTCAAATTCTACAACACTGCTGGTCACAGCTGACCTCCAGCTGGAGCACTCAAGGGCCAGGGCTTCCCAGTTCTCAGTGTCTGTGGCAGAGTTTTTAAGGTTGGCTTTGAGCCCATCTTTAAATCTCTTTTCCTGCCCACAAACATTCCGATTTCTGTTTTTGAGTTCAGAGTAGAGCAACTGCTTTGAGAGACGGTGGTCGGGCATCTGGACAACATGGTCAGTCCAGCTGAGTTGATGGCAGAGGACCATCACTTCAATGCTGGTGGTCTTTGCTTCTTCCAGCACACTGACATTTTACCACTTGTCTTCCGAAGAGATTTGCAGGATATTTCAGAGGCAGCGCTGATGGAATCATTCCAGGAGTTGCATGTGACGTCTGTAGACTGTCCACGTCCTGCAGTCATATAGCAGGGTTGGGAGGACAATAGCTTTATAAACAAGCACCTTGGTATCCCTATGGATCTCCCAGTCCTCAAACACTCTGTGCTTCATTTGGAAAAATGCTGCACTTGCAGAGTTCAGGCGGTGTTTTATTTCAGTGTCAATGTTGACTATTGTGGAGAGGTGGCTGTCAAGGTAGAGGAAATGATCGACATTTTCTAATGTTACACCATTAACTGTATTTCTGGCATTGGGGGGGGGATTCGCTGGTGACTGTTGGAAGAGCAGTTTAGTTTTCTCGATGTTCAATGACAGGCTGAGCTTCTTGTATGCTTCTGTGAAGGTTTAGAGTGGCTTGTAGGTCTTCTTCTGAATGCGCACAGACAACGTTGTCATCAGAATACTGGAGTTCTATAACAGATGTTGTTGTAACCTTGGTTTTGGCTTTCAGTCTGCTGATGTTAAATAGCTTGCCATCTGTTCGATAGATGATTTCCACTCTGGTGGGAAGCTTCTCATCAACAAGATGTAGTATCATAGCGATGAAGATGGAAAATAAAGTTGGGGCAATAACACATCCCTGTTTGACAACCGATTCCATCTTAAATGGATCACTTTGGGAGCCATTGCTGTACAAGACTGTTGCCATCATGTCATCATGGAGGAGCCACAGGATGTTCAAAAATTTGTTAGGGCACCCGATTTT
This sequence comes from Anolis apletophallus, assembly GCA_030556195.1. NCBI lineage: Eukaryota > Metazoa > Chordata > Lepidosauria > Squamata > Anolidae > Anolis > Anolis apletophallus. Next base: position 85,962,757 of record JARBWK010000007.1, read on the forward strand.
TTGGAGAATAGTCCAGAGAGCACTGTGATTCACTGTGTCGAATGCCTTTGTAAGGGCAATGAATGCCATGTAGAGAGGTTGATTTTGTTCCTTGCATTTTTCTTGGAGCTGTTGTGTAGTGAAGATCATGTCCACTGTTCCTCTGGAGCAGGGGTGGGCAATTATTTTTTCCAATGGGCCACACGAGAGCCAAAAAATATTATGGAGGGCCGCACCTAAAGGCTGAACTACATTCTAATCTACATTTATTTATTTATTTATTTATTTATTTATTTACTATATTTTACACATCATTAATATTAACATATTAATATATCAAGAAATATTCATATATTATTATTATTAATATCATAATTATTATATTATAGTATATATATAGACATTATATTATATTGAAATTATTATATTATATTATTAATTTTATTATTATATTAATATTATAAAATTATTATAAAATAATAATAAAAACCACTAAAATAAAATGAAATGAAATAACAGTGGGGGAGCTCCCACTGTTAGCCCCAGCTTCTGCCAACCCAACAGTTTAAATACATGCAAATGTGAGGTCCTGCATCTACAAGAAAGGAACATATACCAAAGTGCATTCACATTAATAGACCCTGAGGAGGGACAGCCAAGATTTTGTATTATTATTATTATTTCCAGACTTTTCCTATTGGCAACGCTCTTTTCCAAGTGGGTCATTCAGAACCCAGTAATTCAGTTTTACTAGGAAACCAGAGGTTGAGCCAAGCCCTTCTGAGAATTAGAGGAGTGGGTTCAAGCACTGAGATGCTGAACTTCCTCACTAAAAGGTTGCCAGTTCAAATCTGGGGAGTGGGGGGAACTCCCACTGTTAGCCCCAGCTTCTGCCAACCCAGCAGTTCAAATTCATAGTAAACCACACACAGAGACCCCAGCCCGCCTTTATCTCTTCCTTTTCTTTCCTCCTCTTTCTCGCCTGCGGCTTCCTTGCAGAAGAGAGGGAGACGAGGGCAGTACGGCTTCCTTGCTGAGGAGAGGGAGGCGGGGGCGGCACGGTGCTTTGTGTCCGGCAAGGGGGGGGGAGGAAGGGAGGGAGCGAGCAAAGTGCCTTCTCCTGTCCCTTGTTGCAGCTCCAGGGGAGCTTCCACGGGAGGCCCCGCCTCCCTGACGGTTTCTGCGTGATGCCGCCTGTGACCTCATTGTGCAGAGACTCTTGGAGAGGCGGGGCCTCCCACGGAAGCTCCCCTGGAGCCGCAATGAGGGACAGGAGAAGGCACTTCGCTCCCTCCCTTCCTTTTTGCCGGTCACAAAGCATCACGTTGCTTTGTGGTTCTCTTGCTCGCCTCTCTCTCTTTGGCAAGGAAGCCGCGCTGCCCTCACCTCCCTCTCTTCAGCAAGGAAGCCGTGGGCCACATGGCATCCCGGAGGGCCAAATGCGGGACGCGGGACGTAGGCTGCCCACCCCTGCTCTGGAGGGTTGGAAGCCGTTCTGGGATTCTGGGAGGGTGTCTTCTGAGAGGGATAGAAGGCAGTTTGCAAGGATTGTTGTGAGGATTTTCCCAGTGGAGGTTAGAAGGTTTAGAATGGCAGTATACAAATACTGCAAATAAATAAATACTGCAAATAAATTATAACCAGTGACATAGCAAAATGATGCACTTTATTTAAAAATGGATCGTGGGATTTTAGTGTTTATACAAGGATGCTTTTATGCTTTGTCTAAATGTTTAAATTTTATACATGTCTTATGTTTAATAGTTTTAATTGATTTTAAATTCAGTTATTTGTAGTAATTAGTTATTATGATTTCTTTGTGTACTGTATGTTGGCAATGAATTTTTGCCATTAGTATGTTGTAAAATGCCTTGAGTCCCCCCAGGGGTGAGAAAGGCAGTATATAAATACAGTAAATAAATACGGTAAATAACAACAACAACAACAACAACAACAATGAGTACGCCAAACTCCTCTGAGACTTCTGAATTCAGACAAACAGAGTTTTGGAGCACAATACTCCTGACCTCACAATCATGTTAAAAACACATAGTATGGATCATCAATGTCGCAATCCCAGATGTCAGCAGGATTGCAGAGAAACAACAGGAAAAGCTGGCAAGATATGAGGATTTAAAGATCGAACTGCAAAGACTCTGGCACAAGCTAGTGAAGCTGGTCCCAGTGGTGGTTGGCACACTGGGTGCAGTGCCTAAAGACCTTGGCCTGCACTTAAACACAATTGGCACTAACAAAATTACCATTTGCCAGCTGCAGAAGGCCACCTTGCTGGGATCTGCATGTATTAATTATTCGCCAATACATCACACAGTCCTAGACACTTGGGAAGTGTCTGACGCGTGAGCCAATACAACAGCCAGCAGAGTATCTGCTGTGGACTCATCTTGTGTTAATAATAATAATAGTAATAGTAATGATAATAATAAACAATAATAAAAACAGCAAGGTTTGCTTTTTTGAAACCTTTTTTGGTGAATATTTTGGTGAATACATGGATGAAGAATCCAAGGATACAAGGACAAGTGTATATTCAAACTGCTTTGGGGGATTGTAACTTCATTCTGTACAGGCTGGATAACTGTTTCTTGATATGGTATACCTCTGTCTTGTCAAGGACACTTGGTCTTCCAGCATATTCCTCCTCTCCTATATCACCTTTTGTCTCCCAATAAGTTTGTTTACATGTATAATACTAGAATACATATATGGGTGCATGAGCTATGACGCATCTGTGTGTGCATGTGTTACATGCATTCAATGTTTTGCTGACTAATGAGCACCAATTCACAGATTGTGTTGAATTCCTTTGAAATAGGGAAATCTCATCTTGTAATATCCTCACACAAGTTTCTGATCTCATCCTAATACTACAATCACTTTCTTTTCATCCTTTTGAGAATCCAGGCACATAGCAGCTTCCAACTGGACTTTCTGAAATGTAGTTTTGAGTCCAAAGAATTAGAAAGTAGGATGAAACATGCTGGTGCAACTAGCAATGTCTAATGACTTTCCTTTGACTGCCCTTATTCCACAAATGGGTATTTGATGCATTAAAAAGGTCATCCTCAGCCTGTTCCCTTCAGCATTGTTGGCAATGCAATTATTTCTGCAGCACTGGAATGATGTGCCATAAACAGGAGGTTATGACTTCCCTCAGCAGAAAAGCAAGTGCAGGGTTGCAAAGAAGAAGCACTTCAAAAACTGGCATCTTTAATAACAGCAGCAGGAATAAAGAACACTTCTAGCTAAGTAAATTGCTTTTAAATAAATGGGCTCCAGGTTGCTGTTTTCTTTTCTTTCAAAATGTGCTAAGTTGTGAAAGCTCATCCTTAAGAAAATGTACATGAACCTTTTCAGGCTTTTCTATTTATTTTCCAGAAAACCTATTGCTCATGAGTTTTCCCCTGAAGAAAACTTAATCAGAGAAGTGATAGAATAATTGTGGTGCCTTATCTTTATTGGTAGCATAAGGATCAAAACAGTTTTTATTATTCTAGTCTCTGCCTTTAATTCTATTTTCTGCATTATGGTTCAGGCTAATTCTACAAGAGAAATAAAGAAAGAAAGATAGAGACTGTCTTCAACTGTTTCTAGGTAAACAGAATTAAAGTTCAGGTTGTGCATTAATTCTTTGAGCTAATTCATGATGGAAACATTTTCATTTTTGTTCTTTCTTTGAATTTGGTTGAATCTTGAAATAAGCATAATTTCTGATACCTACCCCTTTTAGCTGAGGGATTGAGGAATCTGTCACATTTGTCAACTAAATCATTGCTTTTTAGAGCTCCCTCTGGTTAACCAAACGTCCAACTGGTGAAAAATGTTAGTGTCCTGATTTAGAATCAACATACTATTTAAGCACTCTTTATTGCAATTCTAGGATATTAACATTATCCTAACATAAGAAGGCAGCTTGATAAAATTTAGGCTTTTTTGTTAATATAGGAAAAGGAGTACACATAAATTGGGTTGTTGTAGGTTTTTCGGGCTGTTTTGCAATGTTCTAGAAGCATTCTCTCCTGATGTTTTGCTTGAATCTTTGGCAGGCATCCTAAGAAGTTGTGAGGTTGTGTACGCATACACATTTCTCTTTCGAAGAAATGTAAACATCACATTGCGTAGATGCATAACTTGACATTAACAATTCAAGCCAGGCATCAAACATCTTATATCATATCCATTTTGAAGTACATCACTAAGAGGTAGCCATATACATGGGCATTTGCAAGTAATGGAGCACATGGCACTAAAGCATAATAATCTCTAGGTGATTTCTATATACAGGTTGATCATCCTTTATACAGAATTCCAAAATCTGAAGCACTCCAAAATGTTCATATGGGTGGCTGAGATATCTTTGCTTTCTGTTCATTCAATCTACATAAACTTTGTTTCAAATCAAAATTATTGTTTTTAACAACCCTGTATGGTAGTAATGTAATAGTAGTGGTGCAGCCTATTCAGCTGTGGAATAACATCTCTTAAAATAAAGTTGGAAACATTGAAAATGTCAGGAGCTGTATAAGATGTTACATCTTCTGTGTAAACTGTAACCAAAAAGCATGAGATTAGTGTGTGCAAAGACACATACCCCATCCTTTGATTAAAAGGCTTTTAGCAAAAACCAACATTCTTCATGGGAGACAAATAAAAGACTTGTTCAAGATAATCTGTCTCTAATTTAGGAATGGATTGCCAATGTCATTCAACTGAATCTGATTTGTCTCTTCCTCTACCCTACTGTGTTAGTAATTGAGGGAAAATATATGTTTGAGTACATGCCTACTCGACTAATCTGGTACAGGTTTGAAACCTCTCTCTGTAACAGAGATCTATAAGCTTCCTCCATGCTCTGTGATCATGGTTCTTTTGCACAGCAGCAGAAGACAGCTGTAGCTTGTGTGTCATGTCTAAACGTTAGCACTACTAAAAAGAATTAAACAAAGAAAAGTAGTCTCAGAAATAGATATTCCCTAGAACACCTCTGAAAATCACTGAAGCATACCAGTATGGTTTCTGAGTGGGAGAAATTGCAGTCATAAAGAATCTCCACCAGCTTCCTGCTGCCACAGCTAAAGATATATTACAATGTGAATAAACCACTTCAGGTTTTATTTTCCCTCCAGAGATAAACAACTAGCACATAATTGCTAGGGTTCACTCTCCCTATTTCCACTCATAAAATGTTTAAGATGTTAAGGAAAACTGCAATATAGTTGATAAGGTCATTTTTGTGGACAGTTAGCCAATCACTGCACATCTAACTTTTGACTACACATATAAGTAGACTGGGAGAAAAGAAGACAGCCTGTCACAAGAATTTTGAGAGGGACTCTGATTTGGACAGAGATAGAAATGGCCCACCTCTTTAATAACTGTGGGAAGTAGCTGCCTGACAACCCCTGCATTGAATCTGACGCTTGTGAAGGAGGAGAAAAAGGTCAAATCATAATCACTGTACTTACTTACTGCAAGGCTTGCCAGAATGCTGCCTCCCACAACCTCGTCACCCTTCTCCTAAAGTCCACTGTCTGTCATTTCATATTTATTTGATAGGGGTTTCCCCTCCCTCTATCCTCATTCTGTGTGTGTGTGTGAGAGAGAGAGAGAGAGAGAAAGAGAGAAAGGGAGAGAGAAAGGGAGAGAGAAAGGGAGAAAAGGAGGAGTGATAATAACCAAATGTAAAAGTGGGACCACATCTGAGGCAGTCAAATGAATTGATCCAGATAATCACATGATGGCAATATAATCCTACACATGTCTTCTCAGAATTAAGTCTTGCTGTGATATTGGGAACCTAGGGTGAATCTACACTGTAGAATAATGCAGTTTGACACCAATTTACCTGACTCAATGCTATAGAATTATGGGAGTCATAGCTTTACAAGTTCTTTAATGTTTACTGACAGAGTGTTGATGCCTTATGCAACTACAATCCCCAGGTTATCATATCATTGAGCAATCGTACTTAAAATGGTATCAGCCTAATTTATTTAATTTATTTATTTATTTATTTATTTGGATTTATCCGTCACCACTCCCATCCAGCTCAGGGCGACTTACACACAATAAAAACACATTTAAAAACAGCATATACAAAATACATAAAGATCATAAAAACAATACAAACAACCCGATACGCATGGTGGCAGGCGTATCAACCTAATTTAATATAGTGAAGATGCAACCTTAGCCCTGGTTATAAACCAGGGAGGGGAATTCATATCAACCATTTTTTTAAATAAAAAAATGAATATAACTAATTTGCAATTTATAAGAAACTTAACAAATGTTGGTTTCTTGTCATTACATGAGAACAGAAACAATCTGATTCTCCCAAGTATGATACACAAAAAGTAATGATACACAGAAAGGCACACAAGAAGAAATGCATTTTTAAGTGCAGAAATGAACTTTAGTCAATGAGGAACTACAAAAATGCACACATCAACCTAAGTATGCATTTTGATGTGAGAGAAAACAAGAATTTGGATATGATAGAATTGCTATGTTACATAATTACAAGTATAGCAGTCTCATATAAACTTAACTGTTATGAAGCCCTTGGATTTATAGTTTGGTGATGTCATTAGAATTCCCTGTTAAAGAGCTGTATTGCTGCAATGAAGAGTTACAGCAATCCAGCAGCAAATTGTAGGCAGATTGCAAAATTATGTAGGATAGAGTTTTGAAAAATAAATGGTTCCTTAGGATGGAGCAATGACAGTTAGAGATACATCAGGCTTTTATAACACTGGTTTGCCCTTGGAGGAAGACCCTCGTAGGGGGCCAGCCACTTGGGATTTCCTTTTTAGCTGCCCAGAGGGATACCCTTGCTGTTGCTGGAGGGATGCCAAGAGGAGTGGTAGTTCTCATAAAGCTTTTCCTTGATTTGAGTCTGCTGGGAGGAGACTGGTAGCCATGTAGTGAGTGGCTTTCACAGTGTTCAACCTTATTTCTCTCACAACTTGCCATTGCACTTGGGGGGGGGGGGCAATGCCAGCTAACTTGTAGAGTTTATCAACAGGTGTAGGTTTAAGACACCCTGTGGTTATTCTGCATGTTTCATTCAATGCTATGTTCACCTGCTTTGCACGGGCAGACCTATGCCAAACAAGGAAGGCATTCTCGGCAGTTGAGTAAGACAATGCCAGGACTGATGTTCTTATTAACTTTGGGTCTGCACCCCATGTGCTGCCAGTAAGTTTTCGCAGGATGTTATTGCGTGCAGCTACTTTGTGCTTGGTGTTCAAGCAGTGTTTCCTATATGCTAGTGTTCGAGCTAAGGTGACACCGAGATATTTAGGATGGAAACAATGTTCAAGCTCTTGACCTTCCCAGGTGATTTTCAATTTCCTGTTGGCTTCATGGTTGCATAGATGGAAAGCACACACTTGCGTCTTGGCAGGGTTAGGCTTCAGGTGGTTATCTTTGTAATAGCTTGAGAGATCTTTCAAGGCATTAGTAAGTTGTTTTTCAACTGTTTCAAAGTCTTTTACTTGTGTTGTTAGGCCAAGGTCATCAGCATATATAAAGCAATTTGTGAGTGGAGGTTGTGGCTGATCGTTAGTAAAAATATTAAACAAGGTCAGTACAAGAACACTGCCTCTGGGTAAGCCATTCTTTTGCTTCCCCCATTTACTTTTCCTGTCTTGAAACTCCACATAGAAGCTATAGTTTTCTAGGAGAGTGTGGATAGTTTTTGTGAAATCATAGTCTTGGGTAATATGGTAGACTTTCTGCAGCATTTTCCTATGTTGCACCGTGTCATGGGCTGCTGTAAGGTCGTCAAAAATTGTTCCAGTAATGCAACCTTTCTTATATCCTTCCTTGATGTACTCAGTCAGATTAAGAATTTGGGCTGTACAGTTTTCCCTGGTCTGAAACCTGCTTGTTGTTTAATAAGCTGGGGTTCAATATCAGGTCCTAATCAATTTAGTAGTATCCTCTCATATACATTATATAGATGACATAGGAGTGAGATGGGTCAGTAGTTCCTGGCATTGGAAGTATCTTTACCAAGTTTTAAAATGGCAATTATCTTCGTTTTCCTCCATAGTCTGGGAATCTGTTTGTGTGCCATGCATTGATTGTAAAATTTCAAAAGCCAGTTTTCCGCTTTGGAGCCCAAGTGTTTGATTTGCTCCATCATTAAGTCATCTAGACCAGGTGCTTTACCAGTTTTACATCGCTTAATAGCTTCTCTGATGGAAAATACATAAAGTTTGGGAAGATTTTCTCCTAATTTCAAAACACTGGCACATAAAGAATTCATTTGGACTAAAGCCACTTCTTTCCTTAGGGGATAATAATAATAATACACTTTATATTCCGCTCTTCTTACCCCGAAGGGGACTCAGAGTGGATTACATTACACATATGGCAGACAATTCCTGCCGGTAGACATATAATTACAACACAACACAACACATACAATTTTAGAAGGATTTTTCTTCTTCTGGCTGCATCACAAGGTGTGGTTGCTCCATTACGTCATTGCATCATTATGTCACAAGGGGGTGCTGTTGCTTCATCCTCATGATGGAGAGCCTTTGTTTTTCGCATTCCACCTTCCGATAGCTGATCTTTCTTTTTATTCAGGCGTTGTAAAATCCTGGGTTTTTTTTTTAAAGTTCTTCCCCGCTTATCGGTCCCCAGTTCATCAATTCACAGCTGGGCTGTTTTCAAACTAGGGATATCCCTATTACAGCATTACAACACTTTGATGCCACTTTAAGTGCTGTGGATCCATCTTATGAAATCTTGGAATTTATCATTGTCTATATTCCTTGGAGAGGCTTTCACAAAGGACAAAACAGTACATATATTAATGCATAGTTTTTATCAAGTAGCAGTGTAAATCATTTTTCTATAAGGTACTTTAGTTTTGAATGGATTGCAAACAAAATAAAAGAAACACATTTGTCTGACTTTATATTTTCTTTCTGAGTAAGACCTTATGTGCAACATGTAATTGGATGATTAGAAATGAATGGATGGACTCTAATGCATTTGTTGTAGTTGAGCCTGAGGCTTCAGATACTACTGATAGTATGGAGTTGGGTGGGGCTGAGTTTTTGGTTGCAAATAGTAGTGTGGAGATGGGTGGGGCTGTTTGTAGTCATAGTAAGGGCCCAAAGAGAGGAAAAAGTATTCCTCGAGAGCAAAGTGAGGAGGATATCTTATAGTGTAAAAGGATTTGGCAAATACTCACTGAATCCACTGATGATGATTCATTTGAAAGCTTTCCAGGGAGTGATGGGAGTGAGGGAGACTCTTCAGAGGAAGAGTCTGAAATGAACTGGACAAAAGTACAAGAAATAAAGGATGCTTGCGCAGAGTCAACAAGCAGTGATACCTTTTTGGGGTTCTCTGATGGCTTTTGGGCTATCTGGAGGATTGTTAAGGGGAGTGAAGTCTTGACAGGAGATGGAGGAATTGGAGGGAAAACAAAGAGGCTGCAACTGATGATAACACAGCAGCTGAGGCTGGGGCATTGTCTGATTTTGGTGGGTCAGAGTTGGGAGAGTAATATAATGTGGGCTTTTTGGGGCTTCACTTTGCGGTTAGCAAGGTGTTGCTGTGGGATTGTTCTTCCATGTATCCTGTGACTCTGGTATCCTGAACGCTGCTTAACGTGAGTTTGGAACTTGCATTGCCATCCTGGAGTGGCATGCTGCTCTGTATGGGGATTGTAGAATGCTTATTTGTGGGTTACATTGTATTGCTTTTGTACACAAGCTGCTGCTGTCCAGACCACGTATAGCGTGGTTTGCTACTCTTCAAATTGCTGAGAGTGAGAGATGCTGCTTCATCTGCAAGAACGGGGTACGGTATGGGAGGGAGTGGAAGGTTGGGACTATTTGGGGATTATGGTGTACATTGTCCCCAACACACACTCAGAAACAACAAGTTTCACGGTATCAAAAGGTCATATAATAAGTAGGTACACACACATATATATATATACACACACATAAGTATGAATCAACAATAAAGCAGTATACAATGAGTCATCGCCCAGAAGGGCTCCTACCCTTGACGCGGATTATCTTTAGGATTCAAATAAAGTCAGTCAATGGGTGTTGTAATAACAAGGTGATGGGAGTTTTAGGGTAGAAGTCCAGGGGATGAGGTCAAAAAACGCCCATAGGTGACGAGGATGGCAAGGAAAGAGGAGTTAGGGTGCTGCGGCGGTTTCAGTCGATGCAATGGTGAAAGAACGGGTAGTCCGAATAGGCTGAAACCAGTCCAATATCAGAAGGCCGACGAGGTAAACTCTGTATTATGGCACCAACGCTCGTTTCGACCCATCTCCAAAAGGGTCTTTTTCAAGGCCAGTTGTAAAGAATTAACTCCTGGTAACAAGATAGAACGGGTGCGTTTTCTGCGGGAGTAAACAATAATAAACGGTAGCAAAATGTTCCAAAACAACCCCATTGACATCACATAGGAAATTACTCTCAGTTAGCAATACAAATAGAACAAAGTACATTATTCCAACAATATTTTTCAGAAGCATAGTACAATAATACAACAATGTTTACAATAACATAGTAGTAAAGATACATACCAGGGCCATGGAGTTAAAGTCATACATCCATGGTAAGACCAGTGGCCGAAGCGAAGTAAAGTTTCAGAGGGAGAGACTAAATACCACCAAAAACTCAGGGAGAACAGGTGAACTTTATCTTAATAGATCTGTGATAGTTAGCTTATCATTTAATCTGTTAGGAATTTCAGTTTTTAGGATTTGGATCCACCGGGTTTCTGCCTTAAGGAGGCACTTATCCACATCACTGTGGGGCGGTATGTGAACTCTCTGTATGCCAAAGAAACGCAAGTCGTTCGGACTGTGTTTGAATGTTTTAAAGTGCACATAAAGGGGGGAGTCTTCAGACATCGTTCGGATTTTAGAACGATGTTCCGAGATTCTCACATTCAAAACTCTTTTAGTTTTTCCCAGATAAAGTTTGCCACAAGGACAACAAATCCCATAAATGCACAGGTTACTCTTGCAGGTAAAAAACTCCTTAAAGACAAATTCCCGTCCCGTTCCTGGATTAAATATCTGTTTCTCAGGGTAAGCAAACTCACAATGTAACGACCGTAAAACCTAATGGCCTGGGTGAATGGATTTGCGGGGGCACTAAAAATATGTTTCTCTTCGAGGTAATTCATATACAAGTTTGCTACCGAGGGAGCAAGAGGACTCCCCATAGCCCATTGCTTTGTTTAGACCACCGTAAGGCACCCATCACCCTCACTGATTGAGAAGTAAGGGTATTAATGACCTGCACCATGGCCATGTTGTCACACCAGAAGTGGACAGAGGAGTTGGTGAACCTATCGGCCCAGATATAAACCGCTACCAACATTGGGAAAAATTCCAGGAATGTAAGGTCCGCCGTGATGCCCAGAGTATGCCAATTACTGGGCCACCGCTCCGCGCACCACTGCCCGTCAAAATAGACTCCAAAGCCCAAAGAGCCAGAAGCATCCAACGCCACCTGCATAGCATTCTTTAACAACAGGTTCTGGCACCAGAACGAAATCCCATTAAAATTTTTAATGAAGCTCAGCCAAATTTCCAAATCCGTCTTTATGGCCCGGGTCACCCTAATGTGGTGATGTGGCGAGACTGTGCCGGAGATAGCATCACACAGCTCCACAGGAAAGCCCTGCCTGGGGCCACCACCTTACATGCAAAATTTAGGTGATCTATTAATTCCTGGAACTCCCTCAATGTGGCTTTATTCTTAAGTAAAAATTGCTCTAATCTATACTTCAGGTCTGCCACCTTAGCTGGTGGCAGCCTGGAATGCTGATTCACCGTATCCAACTCAACTCCTAAGAATGTCAGCACTGCACTTGGCCCCTCGGTCTTCTCGTTGGCCAGTGGCACACCCAGATTTTGAGCCAGGCGCTGAAAGGCACCCAAAAGTGCTTCACAGTCCCCTGACCCAAACCGTCCCACGAAAAGGAAATCATCCAGGTAGTGCACCACCCCCTTGAGGCCTGAGTCGGTCCTGACAGCCCACTCCAGAAAGGTACTAAACGTCTTGAAGGCGGCGCACGACACAGAGCAGCCCATAGGCAAAACTCGTTCAATATAAAAAAAGGCCCTTAAAGCAAAAACCCAGGAGGTCAAAATCCTCCGGGTGGACCGGGAGCAGCCGGAAGGCAGATTTGATATCACATTTAGCCAATTCAGCTCCCGGTCCGTAACTCTTTACTAGTCGTACAGCCGCATCGAAGGACGTGTAGTGCACTGTGCACAGGTCATCGGGTATCGCGTCATTCACAGAGCTGCCCCTGGGATAGGACAGATGATGAATGAGGCGATACTCACCCGGGGCCTTTTTCGGAACAATTCCCAATGGGGAAACTCTCAACTGGGGAGTGGGAGGCGAAAGAAACGGGCCAATAACCCTCCCTTCCTCCAATTCCTTCCTAATTTTTCGCTGAACCACGTCCTCCATTCCGATTAGAGATTTAAGATTAGGTGACAGACGTGGCACCCTAGGACCTTGGGCTGGAATGTGAAAACCGAAGGTAAAACCACTGAGCAGATATGCCGCCGCGTTCCTCTTCGGATAGCTCTTCAGCCACTGTCAAGCGGGCCCAGTTTAACTGGGCTGGGGCCCTTTGTGAAGGGGTGACTGAGCCCCCCCTTCTAACAAATTGTCCCTCCCGGGCGTTTCCCTTTCCAGGCTTTCCCCTATTGCAGTGTTTTGCCGAATGGTTCCCTGAACAGAGAGAACAGGCATGCGAGAATTTACAAACTTTTCTGCTACAGGTCCCCTGAGCTGAGAATTCCCAACAGAGGAGCCTCTGCCTCTGGAACTGTCCAGCCGGGGGCGCTTGACGAAAGGGCTGCCCGGCTTTGAAATTCTGAACCAAATGACCGCTATCAGCAGGCTCCCCCGGCACAGCCTTTGCCGCATTCATAACCTGGAGCCACAACTGATCGTCAATTAGGTCCCATCGCTTTGTCGGATCCAAAGCCGCCAGGGCCCGAAAACGCCGATCATACTCCAACCATGCCTTGCCTGTGAACCTCAAGTGCGCCCCGTATATTAAATGTTGGTACTTAAATAGGGCCTTTGCCCTATACGGGTGGGCCTCAACTAAAATACCTGCATAAATTGTATAGCAGGCCAACCAGTTTTCCCAGTTGTGCTCTACTTTTCTCTTTTTCAACTTTTCCTTCCCTTCATCATCTAGCTCGTCTTTCTCTTTCTTTTCTAACTCCCTATAGAATAGGGTGAACAAGTCAACAAACTCATTTCTCAAGATCTTTTCCAAAGTCTTGGGGGCCAAATGCGCTCCCAATTCGGCATTAGTTGCCGGGGCCAGAATGGGCACGGTCCATTTGTCTGTGCCCCAGTATTGACAAGACTCCCCGGTCCTAGCCGCCTCCAATGAAATAGCTACCACGGGGGTCGCCTGAGTAAACCCCGCCGACACCGTGGTGGCCTTATGGGCCAAAACAGGTGCTTGCTCAAGCTGGGCCGCCTGCCCCGAGGCACCAGTTAACAAGGCAACTACCTCCCCTACGCCCCCTGAAGCTGGGACGGAACCCGATGGTGCTGGGGACACTGATTGCACCTGGGTGCTGTCCCATGGCCACACCGGCCCCGCATCCTTACCTGCCATTGATGACGAGCAGGGGACCTCGGGTTGAGGCACCACAGGTGTAGAAGCCACAACTGGCGGTGCCGCCGCAACTCGCACCGGGTCAGTAGCTGGAACCTCCTCAACCACCGACTGGTCATTTCCTGGCACTACACCCGCTTGGATCATCGGCGAGCCGGACTGCACTGCTGCCTGGACCTGTCGACCTCCTCCTCCCTGGACGGCCTCTAGGGACGCAACACGCGACAAGATGCTATTAAAAAGCAGCTCCCTGCTTGCCCGCCGGGCCGGCCTAACCGCAGCCGCCTGCACCGGCAACCCCCTCCCTCTCTCCAAGTCCTCCACCCTAGCCAACAGAGCCCTGAGACTATCGGCGGAGAGGCCCTCGTCGTCCGACGATGATCCTGGGGAGGGCAGTGGTCGCTTTCTCGGGTGCCTTCTGGGCCGGGCCCTTCCCCTTAGGGCCCCCTTTGTTCTTGCGTGATGTCATCCTGTTAAAAATTGCAGCAACAAAACCGTGAATATCCCAGCTCAATTGCGGGCACACCTTAACAGAGAGTCCCCATGGAACCTGGCCACCCATCCCGAGACTATGCCAGCCTGCACTATCCTCATGGCCTTGCTCCAAACTCCATAATAAACCCCTTCCCCAGTGAAAACGCAGCCGAAGTCCCAGTACACCAGCTGTCTCCCACTGCTGAAAGTAAAACCCACTAATCCAGTGTTAAATGTAATTCACGAGCATTACAGAAGCAACCACAAAATGGCCGCCACCCAAAGATCCCAAAATGGCTGCCCCCAGTGAAACATAAAAGGGAGCTGTGCGGCCAAGATGGCCGCCATACCAGGACTACCCCTGAACTCCCACATCTTACAACAACTCACTATCTAGGCACATAAAATGGCCGCCGTATGAATGCCACTCAAAATGGCAGCCCCCAGTACTTGATGCTGAACCATGCGGCCAAGATGGTGACTGCAAGGGTGATAGAATCGAAAACCTTGGGAAACTTTATTCTAAATCCACAGGACTGCCACAACATGGCTGCACAAACAAGGTAGAAACCTCAGTGGGCTGCATAATATAAGAAGACCCCACTGCCTCGATAACTGCCCCATGGAATCCTACCCTAGTACTACCATCCCCATGAGGAGCGGCCTGAAAACCATTTGGGGAGGAAAAATTGGAGAGGGAGGGGGGCGAAAAATCCACCACCAGCAGAGTTGAGGGGAAGGGGGGGTGGAAGGGGGAAACCACTATCCCTTGTTTTAAATCCCCCCCTGATACTCCCCTGAAAGCACCCCCTCGCCAATGGAAAGGAAAACAGAAGGGGGGGAGAGCTACCGCCCCCCGTTCCCCCCCCCCCGACGGCAAACCCACAATGGCGGGAAGAGCTGCAGCCAATTGAAAAGCAAGGAGACGAGCGTGTGCGCACTGCCGCAAGCGCGCCCGCGGTTCAACACCTCCCTCCCTGAGCAGCGCCGTGCACAGCCCGAGGGAAGGCCAAGCGACGACGCTAGGCCCAACCATCCCCCAAACCGGGCCCAGTGTGCGGGCGGCGGCTGCTACCTGGCCCAACACCTGGGCTGAGAATGGGGGGGGGGGAAATCACCCGCCAGAAGCAAGAAGGGGCAACTCCGCCAGATGCGGCGGATGTTCTGGAACCGTCCCGGGGCAGGCTTGACCCCAGCAGACAGCGTCCCATCCAAACAAGGGGGGGCGAGGCTGAAAAGAAGCCCCGCCAGACGCAGCGCCGCAAACAGGTGTGTGGCAATAGCCCCCATTTCCAACCCCCACCCCCGGCCGCCTCGCTTCCCCGGAGCTCGACTCAGCACAGACCCAGCAGGGCCAAGGAGGCCGGCGAGGGGCCGTCCAGTCCACCGAGGGGTCCGTCGGAGTGGCGGGGGAGGAGTTGCCCCCTCCCTTGCCCCCTATACCAACCTGCGTCTTCCGTAGGTTCGTCCGAATCCAACCTAGTCACACAGAGAGGAGACCAAAGCGTCCTCTCTGTCCGGCAACCAGGCGCAGAATGGCCTGATGGGGGTTAGCCTTCCTAAAGGCCACACCCCCAGCCTAGAAGGTTCAGCCGAACCTTCTGACTCCAATCGGAGTCGGGGGGGGGGCAAATGCCTCTCTCCCCAGCAAGCTGGGGAGAAAGGGTCCTGTTGCGACAGCATTGATGGGCCTTAGTTTCTGCAAAGTGATTAATCTCCTGAAATTCATTTCATATATATATACACACACACAGAGTATATATATATATACACACACACACACACACAATTTATAAACAATTTGAGTATTTTAATATGCATTTTCTCATAATCTCCTCTTGAGGGCATCTATGTTTGAATGGGCAATATATATATATATAATATGTTCCTATAGTGTGATTACATTTTATTTAGGGGTAAAAGATAGATAGATATGATCACAACCCAGCATGTGTTGACATGATTTTAGCATGCTTGTCACGCCACAAGCCTCAGTTTCCTTGGTTTCCCCTGAACCAAAGTGCAGCCATGATGGCAACAAGAAATCCTCCAGGCCTGTCTGTGTTTCCCAAGTGAACTCTGTACATTGCAGCCTGGGTGAAACAGTCAAGGCCGCAGTTGTTACTCCCAGCGATAAGCGGAGCCAGTGGAGACCAGCAGTGGGATAAACTCCCTTCCACAGATGTGGGCACTAACTGGCTTACATACTTTGCCTCTGAGGTTTACCTAAACAGCAGCTGCAGCCAATGATGGGAATCATGAAGTTGCGACGCAAGTACATCGAATAGATCAAGGGGTTTGAATCCTATAACCGTTTGATCCAAGCTAGGCCAGCCATCTCAAGCCAACGATCGCAACTCCATGATCATGGATTCCTGAACTGGCCTTGCAGCCTTCCTGCTAAGCTGTTACCTGCCAGCTCGCTGGCTGCTTGAACTCGGCCCGCTTGGGTCTCCGTTTGCCTCGCTGTTTTGTTCCTGATTACTACAGAAAGACTTTGCCTTGTATCCTGCTTGAACCTGGATTGCCTTGGTTCTATATTCATTGCTGCTTCCAAGAACATTTGCTGCTATTTCACCGGTGCCACTTTAAGGGCACCTTAGCTGACTTCTAGCCTCTTTCCTATCCCAGTTATTCTAAATAAACCTGTTGTACCTGAACTGATTGTGTGGTTTATCAAGGGAGGTTTGCCAGGTGACCAGGAGGGCGACATGCTTGCAGAGGATATTTGCAGGCCTTAATATATTGGCACTATTACTAATTAGTAGCCTTGCACAATCCAGGTAAACCTTGACCCGTTTCATGTCCCAGCTTTGGATGGGGGCCCCAAATCTATTTTTGGGAGCCTCCTGAAATCGGAAGGGCAGATATCTGTTTTCATTCTGGTATGCTGAAAGATCCATTTTCTGTCAGCCCATTTGGGGGAGGGGGGCTCCTAGACTCCTCTTCCATTTATTTTAGACATTTAAGCTGTTTCTACTCTAGAGGTGAGGTGTTCAGCTGCAGACAGGTGCATGCTTTAAGGAGGATTCTTACCTGTTCCTACTCTAGAGGAGAGGTGTTCAGCTGCAGCAGGCACCCGAGCTTTCTCTCCCAGGCCTACACGCTACACACACTCTTTCCAAGGCAAGAAAGAAAGTTCTCTGTATATTACTATAGAGGAGAGGTGCTTGTTTGCAGGCAGGCATGTACATTTTATCTCCCCGGCTACAGCACAACAGCAACCATGCACACACTCTTTCCAAGGCATTTTAAGGAGGCTTCTCACTCCTTGTCACTCCTTCCCACTTACTACTATAAGGAGGCTGTTTTTGTCCTGAACCGATGCTTGGCCACTGTATCGGACTGGATGAAGGCGAACAAATTGAAATTGAATCCAGACAAGACAAAGGCACTCCTGATCAGTCGAAAGGCCGAACAGGGCATAGGGTTACAGCCTGTGTTGGACGGGGTTACACTCCCCCTGAAGACGCAGGTTCGCAGTCTGGGTGTGATCCTGGATTCATCACTGAGCCTGGAACCCCAGGTTTCAGCGGTGACCAGGGGAGCATTCCCACAATTAAAACTTGTGCGCCAGCTGTGCCCGTACCTTGGGAAGTCTGACTTGGCCACGGTAGTCCATGCTCTGGTTACATCCCGTATAGATTACTACAATGCTCTGTACGTGGAGCTGCCTTTGAAGACTGCTCAAAAGTAAACTGTGATGCTGCACTCAGGGAAACTCTCCCCTGTTGTGCCAGAGGAAGAGCCAAAATTGGCTAAAGCCACAGTTCTGGTTTTGTGTGGAGATGGCAGGTTTTCGAGACGAGACACACTCAGGAGTGAGCCTTTACTGTTATGGGCGAACTTTAATTAATCGAGATCAAAGGATTAGTATGATGATGAAACGGAAAACCGATTTTAAGATTGTGGAAAGAAACTGTGAAAATGGGGAAAATGAATTCTGTTTTTAGGGAATGGGATTTTTCTCTTTTTCTTATTAATTCCACTACCTGATTTGCTTTGGTTGAACATTGTGGAAAAGCTTTGTTAATACCAGGTCAATTTATACTTTGTGGAGTCACTTTAACACCAGTGACCTTTGTAGAAAATACCATTTATTATAGATTTCTCTTCATTTCTATTTTCTCTCTCTCCTGGGTTTTTATGTTAATTTCTGGGCACTGAAAAAGTGTGAGTGCTGCCAATTATGGAGAGAACATGTAAGACATTGATTCATATGCTGAGAGTTGTGGGAACAGATTTATCTTCATTTTCTTTGGGTAAAAAAGCAAAAATCAAGAGGAATCTGACATTTCACTTTTTATGACAGAGACAAAAGCATACTCACTACAGTATCTACCTTTCATGTGAATCACAAAAATCATGTTCTAACCCACAGAGTTTTGCCCACTGTGACAGGAGCATGGCTGTTTAGCAGAGCGGCATGAAAGTTCATTACCCAAAACTCAAAGAACAGGATTCATGACAGTTCAGTCCCTTTCAGGCAATCCTTAACAAATTCAGAAATATATGTTTGAAAGTCCCGCACAGTTATTGGGACAGAAGAATAATTCTTTCATATTTTGCATGGGGAATCAAATATTATTGTACATTGTAGCTATTGAGAAGAAGCCACCGAAACAGAAGAGAGCATCAAGAAGAGAACATCAATCAGTATTGTGGAAAATATTGGAAATGTGATCTCAGTATCTTAGTTCAGTTTTTTGGACAGGGCCATGCTATCTGACCTTGCTGTGCTACACACTAAAATGTGATTAAATCCGGGGTTACTCACATGTTAACAATTGATTACTTGATACTTCCATGACAATTTATCAGATCTTTTATTCAGTGTTTAAATTACATTCATATGTCTGAAAATACACATTAGATGTTATACCCAAGAGCCTTGTCCCTTTCTTGTGAGATTTACCTTAAAAAGTCACTTGCGCTCATTCATACTGATGAAATGAATTCCAAGGCTAAGGTCAACTGCTTGCTGAAAGGAAGTGAAGTAGCTATGCATACTGTTTTTCAAAAGTACTGACAAATGCAAGGGATTTTCAGGTATGTGAAAGCATATCTGTTTAGAACAGTAGCTTTCAATCCACTGAGAAACATTTATGAACAGTCAAAAAAGAGATATGTATTCAACATGATACCTGTATCTTACATACACACAAAGAAGCAGAACTTTAGGTTTGGGGTTGGAAAGGCTTGCTTTGACTTTATACTATTTATTTATTTATTTATTTATTGGATTTCTGCACCGCCACTCCCGGAAGGCTCGGGGTGGCTCACACAAGCAAATAAAAACAACATATTAAAACAGGTTAAAACACATTAAATGAGCACAACTTAAATGAGCACAAGTTAAAACAGATAGGTTAAAACCTAATGTGCCGGGCAGGCACAACAGTGTAAAGCATTGCAACGTGATACAAGGTCGGCGGGCTGTGCATTTGCGGACCTATAGGCTGAAGGCCTGCTGGAAAGGTAGGTCTTGCATGCCCGCCTGAAAGGCAGGAGATCCCGGATGGCACGCATCTCAGCTGGGAGGGCGTTCCACAGCGTGGGCGCAATCACGGAGAGCGCCCTCCTACGTGTTGCTGTTAATTTGGCTGACTTCGCCGATGGAATGGCTAACAGGTAAGTGTTTTCGGACCGGAGTGATCTCGTAGGGCAATATAGGGAAAGACGGTCCCTCAGATATGCTGGCCCCAGGCCGTGCAAGGCCTTAAAGGTGAGCACCAACACGTTGAAGGTGATCCGGTGCTCAATAGGAAGCCAGTGCAGGTCCTTAAAGGTAGATGTTATGTGGCAACCTGCTGGTATGCCAGACAGGAGCCGGGCGGCAGTGTTCTGCACCAGCCTGAGCTTCCGGGTCACCGACAGAGGAAGGCCAACGTAGAGTGCGTTACAGTAATCCAGTCTCGAGATGACCGTGGCTTGGATCACCGTGGCCAGGTCGTTCCGGGATAGATAGGGGGCCAGCAGCCTCGCCTGTCTGAGGTGGAAAAAAGCAGATTTGCTGACCATGGAGACCTGGGTCTCCATGGTCAGTTGGGAGTCCAAATGAACTCCCAGGCTCTTTACAGAAGGCGATGGGCATAACGCCACACCGTCCAGGGTTGGAAGCTGGATACCCCCACCACCCGGACGACCCAACCACTAGATCTCTGTCTTCGCTGGATTCACCTTCAACCTACTGGCTCACAGCCATCCAGTAACGGCCTCGACGCAATGTTGGAAATTATCGGGGACAGATCCAGCGTACTGATAACACTCAAGCCCAAAACTCCACCCCAGCTGTGCAAGTGGCTGCATGTAGATGTTAAATAACAGAGGGGAGAGAATGGCCCCCTGAGGGACTCCACAAACTAATGGGGAGCCCTCAGAGACCACCTCGCCCCTCCTGACTCGCTGAGACCGATGGTGGAGGAAGGAGGCCAGCCATTTGAGGGCTGTCCCCCTCACTCCAGCCATGGCCAGGTGGTGGATCAAAAGATTGTGGTCGACCATGTCAAACGCTGCCGTGAGGTCCAATAACACGAGCAGCGCAGACCCGCCTTGGTCAAGCTGGCAGCGGAGTTGGTCTGTGATGGAGACCAGGACCATCTCCGTCCCGTGCCCCGAATGGAAGCCGGACTGGAAGGGGTCTAGCCATGTTGCATCACCTAAGAAGGACTGCAACTGCTCCATTGCTGCCCTTGCTGCTTCTACTGGATATGTAAATTCTGTGACATTGACATTTTTAATAACATTCTATCTAATTTTTTTCTGAATACACATTTCTATCCAAAATATTACTTGGAAAAGGAATTGTATTTTCTGCGAACACAGGAATATTGTTATGCTTCTGTTGAAGCCAGAGATGTGGATATCTCACTTGTTCCTGTTAAAATTCTAAATTTTCTATTTTTAATATAAATTTTATTGAATTATCAAAAGTAAAACCAAACATCACGTAAAAAATCTAATAGATACAAAGATGTTAATGTTTAAAAGAGAGAGAAAAAGAAAAGAGAAAGAGAAAAAGGAAGGGGGAAGAGTGTGAGGTGGGGTAGCACAGAGGATAAAGAGAGAGGAGAAATAAAAAACTACACAAAAGAAGACAAAATTCTAAATTTTTAATATGCATTCTCATTTTTTAAATTTCTATATAGGATTGCAATTTCTTTTTTCTTCTTCTTTCCACACAGGAATGTGAGTATATATGTATTTCTGCATGTGCCTCCAAAAATATACACATGCATATATTTTTCAATTGAGCACTGCTTGTTTGTACTCATTTTTAAAAATTCATCTTGTGTATGGTTTTACCCTGAATGTACTGCATGCCCTGTCAGTGTATACAGTCATAAGAAAAATATTTTAGCTGGTATTAGGAAATACAAATTGATATCACATAGGAAAAGCAAAATCTAAGGAATTCCTAATTATATCACATAAAAATAGTCCATAAGCACACATGTTTACATTGGATGAAATGAAATGAAAATTCATATCATTGGGATGCAAATTATAAAGAATGTGACCTCCTTCTCTTTTTCATGAATGGAGTAATACATTATTTTCCTCCATTCACATCGTACACACACATACAGGTAATAAATCAATGTTTAAAAGCTGCATTGAGAATGATTTCCTTTGGAAGAAAATAAAGGATCTTCAGCCCACTTTACACTAAGAGACAGTCAAATAATACATGTAAGGTTCAGCTAGTGGTGGGTTCTCTAGATTCCCCTGGGACAATCATTTGCAATAATCCAACATGGGTTGTTGTAGGTTTTTAGGGCTGTATGGCCATGTTCTAGAACAGACCTGGGCAATTACCAGCCCTCCAGGTGTTTTGGACTTCAAATCCCAGAAATCCTAACAGCTGGTAAACTGGCTAGGATTTCTGGGAGTTGAACTCCAAAACACCTGGAGGGCCAGTAAATGCCCAGGTCTGTTCTAGAAGGATTCTCTCCTGATATTTTGCCTGCATCTGTGGCAGGCATCCTCAGAGGTTGTGAGGAAAGAATGCTTCTAGAATATAGCCATAAAGCCCAAAAAACCCTACAAAAACCCAGTAATTCCAGCCGTGAAAGCCTTCGACAAAACAATAATCCACCATGTTCTCACTCAAATATATTTCTAAACAAGATATGATGTCCACAAATTTCTTAAACTCATTTCAGAGACACTTTATAATTACTGGTGTATTATGACATCACTTGAAACCACATTTAGTTGGGATGCAGATTTGATAAACATTCTATGTGACTGTTCCAAAACCTGCTTCCCTTACAGTTCAACCCACAGTTGGCCCACCATTGCCAATCTATTTCATAGATTGTCTAATGTGAAATGTTGCTGTAACTGCTACTATATGTCTATATGTTCAAACCTCTGTTGGCTATGACATTAACTGTTCCCATATTTAAGACATGGTTGGTGAAGTGTGATATGGATTAGGTAGTTCCAACAGCACTGATGAGGATAGTTAAAGCATAATAAAGCGCACATTTACATTTTAATGTGTAGTCTTAAAGACTTAGTGTTAACCTCATTTTAAAGAATAAAGATGAATTTGCTTTGGTTTTATGACCCCCATTTCCTGTTTAGATTTAAAGCTCATTTGATCTCTTTTTTTCAGGGTGAGTAAGAACATTTGCTTATGAGTGTTGAATCACAAAGGCACCCAATGAAATAGCTTTTTTCTGATGCTGCAGATGAGAAAATGAGAGACAGCAGTAGACTAAAGAAATTGTTCAGCAAGCCCACAAGCAAGCCAGAATTTGAATCCAAGGTTCCAGATGAAGGTTTATTTATTTATTTATTTATTGTTCACTTTTGTATTCCGCTCCTCCCAGCAGGCTCGGGGCGGATCACAGTAAAAATACATGGGCGGCATGTTGTGACATCAACATGAGGCCCTACAGATAATAAAAACATAAAAAACATAAAACCACATTTAAAACAGTTACATTGTCAAGACACAGGTTAGGAGGACATATGTCAAGGCTCTCAGTCCGGTGTGCCTAATTAAAGGCCAGCCCGAAGAGGGCCGTCTTACACGCCCTCCGGAATGGACCCAGTTCCGAGATAGCTCGGGTACTATCCGGGAGGGCGTTCCAGAGCACTGGTGCCACCACAGAAAAAGACCTTTGTCTGGTCGTCGACAGGTGGCAGGAGCGGACTGATGGAATTAACAACAGATTTTGCTCATCTGAACGCAGTGATCTCAGGGGCAAGTACGGGGTAAGGCGTATGGATTGGCAATGGTGGGCCAACTGTGGGTTGAACTGTAAGGGAAGCAGGTTTTGGAACAGTCACATAGAATGTGACTGTTAAACATTGTAGACCCTCTTTGCTATGATGCTCACCCAACATAGATGACCACACACATACCTATCTGTGTGTTTATTTGTTTCATACTTGTTCTCTTTCTTAGAATCCCATTTTGTCCCAGTTCTGTGTCAAACTGTATATTTTCTATTATTTTTTCTTAAATGTGTATCTAACTCAAGTCATTATTCCAATTATTAAGACCAGAAAGTAGAAATAACACATTTTAAAACCATAACTGTATGGATGCAACAGAGAAGAGAGCATATCAACTGTCTCCTCTGTTTATCTCCATAGTCATATACTAGAAATGCCCTGTAGCCTGTTCCTTGCAAAAAATAAATACATTAAGAACAGGTCTGGTAGCTAGGTATTGAAGCATGTAGTCCCTTGTCCTCTTGGAAGTCCATGAGCTTAAAAAAGATATAGGCTTCTGTGGGCTGATTCAAGGTCTTTTTATTGATCAGAATTTTCTTCTCCTGGTCTTACAAATTGCGGTTTCTGTCCAAACACGGCCACTTCAAAAGCCCAGCCTTTTATGGGAAATCCCTAAGAAAGCTCCTACTATTAAGCTATATCAATAAATCACATACATGTATGTGATTTATTGATATAGCTTAATAGTAGGAGCTTTCTTAGGGATTTCCCACTTTGGCTTTGCATATCCATTCGTTTTTGTGTTGCTCACACATTAAGCTTTCTCCTCCCCTTGTGTTTGACTGTACAGACTTTTGCCAGACTTTTGCTAAAGCAGCAATTCCCAAACTTTGATACTCCAAATGTTTTGGGCACGTGACTTTGTCACACAGCCACCTGAGTCATCTCATGTTGTCTTGCATCACCAGGGGGCATGGGGAACCTTCCCCCCAGACCTCACATTGTCCTTTTGCAGATATCCTTCATCAAATGGAGGGAAGCATGGAGCCTGCGGCTCCCCCCCCCCCCCACAATTGATTTTAACAGCAACACACGAAGCCTCCTGTGTTGCCTTGGCAGTGGCATGTGCCGGCTCCACCCTATGATTTGGGGTAAACCAGCGCATGCCACCGATTTTAGCCCCCTGTGAAGAGATCAAAGGTTTTCCAACATTCCTGACTGTTGGCCAGGCTGACTAGGGCTTCTGGGAGTCGAAGTTTTAAACACTTGGAGGACCAAAGTTTGGAAACCACTGCTCCAGGGAATATTTTCAATTCTTGATGTTCTGTCCTCCAATTTTCATGTCTTCTTTCTCCAAGTCAAATCCTACTTCAAGCATGATATCTCCAGCATGCATGTTAATATAATGCAGCCTTGTCTGAATCTCTTGCTAACTATCCCATTTCCCTGTATTCTGTCCTAATTTATCAGGGCATTCAGATATTGTGGCACACTCAGTTCTTTAATGATTCCACATTTACTCAGAGGTAAGTTCTAGAGTATTCAATAAGGCTTTCTTATTGGTAAGTACTATTTAGAAGGCCCGGTTGATCCATGGTTCTAAATGCTTCAAAAGTACTTACAAAACAAAAGTTCTGGCAGTGAACATTTCAGAACTCTAACAAAACTTTCAAAATTTTGTTATAAATGGCAGTTCTTAATTGGTTCTGTCTTAAAAATGGCCAATAATAAAATAATAATCAAATTTTGATAGAGTTCTGAAATGTTCACCACCAGAACTTTTGTTTTGTAAGTACTTTTGAAGCATTTAGAACCAGGGATCAACCAGGCCTACTTAGCAGTGTAAATTTCTCTTTTGAAGGAGCGGTTGAGAAAAGGCTGGGTTGTTTTAATCACACTTGGGCAGCTCTGACAATGAAAACAGTTTAGTTCAAATGTGTCATAGGATAATAAATCTGAATTGAATTCAGTGGTTTTGCACATTTTCTTTCCTGAGCTCAAAGCAACATTCAATTTTGCAGTCAGGGAAAAAACTACCTGGTGATTTAGCTCAGCTACAACCTTTACTCATGCCAAAGGTTAATGCCCATAATTAGCAATGTTCTTTCCAGCTACACTGTGTACTGGGGCAGCACACATTGATTATCACTGCATATTTATGCATCTTAGTGTGGAATCAGTTGTCATCTAAGCTAACACTGATAGATTAATTTTTCAAGGTGCAGAGAGGTAGAGAGAAATAACTTCTAACTAAAATAATAGAAGTGAAAATGAGAATGTATGGCAAATAAAAATGTCAATTTATGAAAACATTTTATCCAATGTGAAACATTTTTATTTGGCAGGCAAATACCAATCAATCCAACTGGAAAGGGATATATTTGGCAGGGCATATTATACAGATCAATCCATCAAGGCAGAAAGTGGGGGGATATGTAAAGAATTAGTAACAACAGCAGCAACATTTTGAAATGTTATGCTTCCTAAATAAAATATTAACACATGTTACCAGTTGGAAACTTATTTCTTGCACCAAAATGTAAACACTTGGACCATAATCCACAAGACTATCAAGTGCTTGGTCAGATATAGAGAAAGAGGTTTTGCATGTAATCCTGTGTAGTGCAGTTATAGGATGCTGAGCTAGCTTAATCCCTGAACAGATGGTAGATTTGACACAGGTGCTATGCTGAGGGATATAGTGAGTCAATTTTTATGGAGTGGAGATTAAACATTCAGGAAATTATCTAGGCACTGGTCACTATACAAGAGTCTTTGGCAGAAAAATATATTTAAATAAACAGTATTGTGGAATTTCCCAAAATCAACTCTTTCAGGCCCCTTCTACACTGTGCTCCTCCAGAGAGTGTTCAGTTGTACAATATGTGAAGGCTGAAATCTAAGGGTCTCAAAATAAAGCAAGAAACAACTCCTCATAAGTCTGGGGAGAAGACAACACAGTGTTAACATTTCGCAAATCCATTTCTGGATTGCACCGTATAAATCTAACTAGAATTGCTGCTGCCAGATCCATGCAACTCCTGGAGACGCTACATTTCTAATTCCCTAGGCTTCCCTGCTGCTTCAATAGATGACATATTAACAGAATCCAGTTGGAAGTTCTATCTCATCTGCAGGCCATAACAAGTTCCTTCATGTCAGGTAGAAATGCAGCACAGTGGGGCAGGTGGATTCATCATATCAAAACAGCTGTTCTCTTATAGGTCTTAATTTTGAGAGCATGATTCTTACAAATATTTTCTCCAGCCATCTTTCCATACTATTTTAGGCCCTATCTACGTTGCTATGAAAAATCCATATTATTTGATTTGAAAGGGATTATATGGCAGTTTAGAGTCATATAACCCAGTTCAAAGCAGATAATATGGATTACCTGATTTGATAATCTGGATTATCTGATTTGATAATCTGGATTATATGGCAGTGTGGAATGGGCCCTAGACATCTATATAAATAAAAATGTAATGTTAGTTTGTGGGATTAACATAACTCAAAAACCACTGGACGAAGTGACATCAAATTTAGACACAATACACCTATCAGGCCAATGAGTGACCATCACTCATAAAAACACTGAAAAACTCAACAGAAAAGACTTAAAAAGCAAAAACCCCCCCCCAAAAAACATAGCAACGCATGCAAAAAATCACATATATACACTAGGCATGAGAAAAAAGTTATGAAAATGAAATGATTCGTAAGAAATGCTACTTTCGAGTATTTCCACACCTGGAACGCCAACCAGGAAGTGGACTTTCTTTTTCGAACTTCGGGGGCCGGATTTTCTTAAGTGTCGTTATTAGGTCGTAAGGGGGGGGGCACCCTCCTTCTCTCTCACCACCCTCCCGCCTCCCTTGCCAATAAGTATTATGGCAAGGCAAGCCCTAAACTCGCTCCTTCTTTCGGCTGGAAGCCTGGAAAAAATGTAAACACAGAGGTTTACTCAGAAGTAAATCCACAAAGGAGGGCACTTTGGATGAAGGGCCCTCCTTGTGGATTTACTTGAGTAAACCTCTCTGTTTACATTTTTCCAGGCTTCCCTGCCTCTCCTGCCCTGCCAGGATCTAAAGCATCAAAGAGTATTGGGGTGAGAAACCAACCTAATGTATAATAGAATGAATTCTACTGTAAGTGCCCAATATTATAAGTAATCCAACTGGTCATACCTACATTCCATGCACATGCAATAATACAGCAGTAATAACAATAACAAGAGGTAAAATTCAAACCGAAGTATTCTGACTGGTCTCTCCTCATGCGGTGCAAACGGGCTCTTCTCTTATTAGCCCAGGAAATTAGCCCGGGAAAAGCCAGCGTTTGCTGCTTGGGAGCACACACATACATATTCTTGGGGGGGGGGGGGGGGATTTGCTGCAGAATCCCGGGCTCATAGAGAAGATTCTGCAGCAAATCCCCCCAAAGAATATGTATGTGTGTGCACCCAAGCAGAAAATGCTGGCTTTTCCCGGGCTCACAGGAAGAGCCCGTTTGCACCGCATGAGTCAGGGACCAGTCAGAATACTTCGGTTTGAATTTTACCTCTTCTTATACCCATTGTTATTACTGCTGTATTATTGCATGTGCATGGAATGTAGGTAGATGACCAGCCTGGGCAAACTTGGGCCCTCGCTCCCTCGGGATCGGGGTGAGAGAGAGGCAGCGAGGAGCGAGGGGGGCTCCTCCTCCTTTTCTTTTGCTGCTTCCAAGAATAGAATACCCGCTCCTCCCTCCCTCCCTCCTTTGCTCCCTCCTTCCTATTTGAGAGTCCCATCTAGAATTCAGTGTGATTTATTCAAGTTTTGGCCTACAACTCCCAGAAATCCCAGCCAATTTACCAGCTGTTAGGATTTCTGGGAGTTGTAGGCCAAAACCATCTGGAATGCGTATGCGCTGACATACGTACTACTAACGAATTTCGTTAGTAATTAAGTTACATTTTGGAATTTTTTGGAATTTTTTTTGTAAGTCTTCCTATTACTAATCAAAAATAATCCCCCCCCCCCCATTAGATTTTCGATTTTCTATTTTTGGGTTCTAAACCATGCCTAATATACACATATACACTGGGCCACAGCAACGCGTGGCAGGGGATGGCTAGTTATAAATATAATCAGATCTGCCAAATGGCAGATCCCATCAAAGCAATGCTTAAAGAGAATGCAACTTTTTATTTATTTATTTATTTATTTTATTTTATTTAAATCTTTTGTATCCCGATCTTCTCACCTCAATAGAGGGACTCAGACCAGCAAACAGCAAGTATTCAATGCTAACATTTAAAATCTAAAAACATCTTAAATTCACAATAAAATAACAGCTACCAATACAATAAATACATAAAAACTATTCGACATAGTAAATATTCAATAAATTAATAAATAATATTAAACTATTCAATACAGTTTTATGCTAGCTCAACTTAATTCAATTTGTCTATTTAGAATACCGAAGAGCAAGGAAATGCAATTGCATGGCTATACAAATAGTTCATCTGTCCATTGGCAATCCTGGGGCCCTTCCACACAGCCCCATATCCCAGAATATCAAGGCAGAAAATCCGAAAATATCTGCTTTGAACTGAGTTATTTAAGTCCACATTCAGATAATGCAGGAATTTCTGCCTTGATATTCTGGAATATAGAGCTGTGTGGAAGGGCCCTTAGCAATTTTAATGTGTGGACACTGGTCCGTTGTTTTATTGGGTTTTTCATGATTTTAAGTACATGTAAGTCACCCCGAGCCTTTGGAGGGGGCGACGAACAAATCGAAATAATAAATAAATAAAAGTCCTACACAGCAAGAAAGAGAACTTATTACAGTATAAAGAACTGAGAGTTTCTTCTAAGTAGCCATTTTACTCTAAAAGGCAGACAATGTGTTCTGTGAATAGAAATGAAATGAGGGCTGTAGGCATGAGGGTTTCAAGGTTCCTATACCTAAAGCCATGAACCTTTGGGGTTGGACCCTCCATCCTGAGCCTCACAATAAGGAGAGGAATCTCAGAACAGGAACTCTAATACAAACATATTTGTTTTAAGCATACTGGCCCCCAGTGCTGGATCTGTTTCATAGGGGCCATCTTCTTCTCTTTCTGACAGTGGAAATAACAACAACAACAACAACAACAACAACTTTATTTCTAGACCACCCTCTCTCCCCAAGGGGACTCAGGGCTGTTTACACATAAAAAAGGCAAACATTCAATGCCCAAACAAATGTAAATACATGAAAGCAATATGACATAATACAAAATAATAATAAAAGTGAACAAATTGCATGAAACCCCCCCATCAAAAATGAAAATCAGGATACAAATAAACACGTGATGAGAGCAAGGAAATGTTGACTGTAGTTAGTTACTGAATATAGTACTATAGTATTTCTACTTTGTAAATTTTGTTTTTTCTCATTTATTTTTCCTGTTTTAGTTCCACTTTTCTTAACTTAACCTAAATGATGGAAGTCATAGGTCCCATCTATACTGACTATTCAATAGCGTTTTATGCTACCTCAACTTAATTCAATTTGGGATGGCTAAACAATAAATATCCATAAGAGTATGCATAAGAAAGCCTTTAATGAGCATCAGTGCCCTGAGATTTATGTAACCTGGTTCCAGGAGTTCTTGTGCAATCATTTGCAAACAATATCAGTTTGAAACTGACTTAAATTGTCAGTGTAGATGGCTTGCACCTCAGATCGCTGTTAGCAAAAAGTCTGGTACAAGGTCTTTATTCTTCAGCTCTGCTTAAGCACTTGATTTCGTTTCATTTTGGTATCTCTTATTTCCATTTCACATCCCATTTTATCTCCCACAACATCTTGCAAATTGTATTTCCCCTTTATCTTCTTTTTCCTATTTCATGGTCCCTCTTCTCCAACTCACCATCCAACTTTGAGACCCCTACTTATATTCAACTTCTTGGTTCTGTAATCTCTCTCTTTCTTCCCACCACATGTTCAATGCCTTGTTAAAGCATTATCTTTCCTCTTTTTCTCATGTCTTCTTTCATTCCCCTTTGTATCTCTCCTACCCATGACTTTTAGCTAAATGTCTCTTCCTCTCCAATCTATATTTCTTCTTTCTTCTCTGCATTCTGCTTGATATGGGTCTTCTGCATGTCACAGCTGCACTCCCTCTTTCATCCTCCTTAAAATTTCCCCTAACCCACAATTACCTTCTCCCTCATTCACCACACTTTTTATTTAGAGATTGTTCTCAGAATCTTAGGTCCTGGGTTATAGTTTACTAAGCATTTGAATATATCTGGAATGAAGTTTTAGAATTGATTTCTATCTTCTAAGTAATTCCAATTAACAACATCAATCTAAATCAAAGTATAAGAAAGAGAGAGCTAGTGTCAAATCAAAAACTGGGAACCTGATGTGGTCATGATTAAGATAAAAAAGATGGTGCACCATGCCCTTCACTGAATTAATTTAAATACCCCAAGGAGTATAAGGAGAACAACCTTAACAAAGTTTACGGGTAGAAGTATATTCACAGAGCAGGAACAGTATACAGATATTGGGGGCTCTTTCACACTATGCTTTAATGTTTCTACTTTGACAGTTATGAAAATGTTCCATGAAACTGTGGGATTCTTTTTTAGTTTGGTGAACAACTAAAGATATTTGAGAATTCTAAATCCTTTTATGCTCTACAGGCTGAGGGCTATTCCAGACTATGCTTAAGCCCGCTTTGGAACAGGTTAAAGAAACCCGTTCCGAAGTGGGTTTAAGACTCCACACCCCAAAAAACCCTGGGATTTTCTCATTGGCTGTCTCATTGGGTTTAAGACTCCATACCATCCCAAAAACTTTCAGAATGACATCAGGCCACCCAACCCGCCCCCCTTCATGGCCTTAAAAATAAAGGAAATTTTACCGGGTCTCTGCAGGCCTCCTGGTGTCCAATGATGTACCGGAAGGTTGTGGGGGGGGGGGGAGGTTGGAGCAATTTGCCCTCCCTATCTCCTGGCGCACCCTATCTCCTAATGGCAACCCTGTAAGTTTTCTTTTATCTTGAAGGGTTGGAGGGTTGGAGGGTGCCCTTTTTGCTTCTCCAGGCTCATGGGGCCCGAAAAAGCAAATTGGGCTGTGGGGTAGACTCCTTGGACTGCAGAAGCAGTCCCAGTAGTCAGTCCCCACAGGGTCCATACCCCATTAGAACCGAGTCTTCAGGAAGATCTGAATCTAATGGGATATCTAAATAATTTGGGAGAAAGCAGGGTTTATCTGCTTTGTCTCAAATTACTTTGATTTTACAAGGGGTGTCATTTGGACGCCTCAGATAAAAATTTGACAGGGTTCAGAATATGGACTCTGTCTAGAATGGCCCTGAAAGGGCCCATTGTGAAAATAGCAACAGAGATTAGCAGTTTAGTCCTACATATCTGTACTGATCTGAAGTAAAATCATTGGTTGCAGTGAGACTTACACTCATATGATTATATCTGAGTGCAGACACAAAAATAATATTGCCCCAAAACAAGAAAACATTTGGTATCACCAGTGACTTCAGAAAAGCTAATGTAAGACTTGCACTACCTCTTAAAGGACAATAGCACAGCATTTTGCAGAGAAGAAATACAGGAAATATTGTTCAAGCAAGTCATTCATCAAAACTTCCATAATACCTGGCATGGCATCAAACAAGAATGAGGCAATATCAGAAAGGATTAAGGAATTATACTCAATCAGCACACCACTTTATCGGGATATTATTCATCTGAATACTGTTATAATGGCACATTTATTATCCATGTGAAGTATCAATGGGACTGGAATTGGAGACCAATAAAAAGAGAAGGGCATTAAATAAAAACACATTCACACTGGCTGTTTATGAACAGAAATAATCCCCACACTCAATTTTGGACAGAATAGTATCCAAATAGATATTTCTCATAAAACAATTGGAATGTAGCACTTCAAAAACTACAAGATAACAGTAGGCCTAACTATAAAACCCAATTTCTGAAATAATATGCAGCTTTGGAATATCACAGAATGAAAGAGATCAATGTATATATGTGTAACAAAGAGTTAAGATTGATTCCTAATTAATAGCTATCTTACAGGCAATGTGGGGAATTTTTGGTCCCCCAGGTGTTTTGGACAGTAGTTCCCATAATGCCTTTCAAGTGAATATGCTACCAGAATATCTGAAAATTAAGGTCCAGAACATTTAAGGGGCCAAAAGTTATCCAGCTGTGTTTGAGGCCAAATTGTAAATGGCAACTTATTTTTGAACAGGGAATCATTGCTGGAAGAGTAAGGTATGGTGCTGAACACTGTTTATTCCTGTTAAAATTCTCCCAGGACCTCTTCTTCCTATGAGAAAAAGAACAAAGATTCTCCCTCTTGGTTGGTAAAGCTAATTAGGAAGATGCATTTTTTTGAGTGGATAAAGAATTTGGACTCAAACACCCCATCTTTTAAACCAGTGCATTTCAAGCTATCTGATATTGGGGGCTTTTAATGTTTTCCCCAATGTACCAGAGACCAGTACCATATTTGCATCTATGGTTTCTTTCCTTTCCTCTGAAACTTGCCAGAGACCAGTTGCCAATAGATTCAGTGGAAACTACATTATATGGCAGTGGAAAACCAGCTTCAGACACTAATGCTGATTCCTAAACCACCATCATGAGAAGCAAAATTTCACCTTGCAACTTTCTGCTCCTGTTTTATGTTGGATAGAAAGATAAGTGAAACACCAAACCACCCATAATGGGTACCTTAACATTGTTTCAAGGCTTAGGGTGGATCTACACAGCCATGTAATGCATTTGGCAACTGTATTACAGTATATGGCAGTATAGATTTAGCCTCAGTCTTAGTCCCCATCTTCACAGTCATTATAATCCATCTTGAAACTAGCTTGAGATAGTGATATCTATGAAATGTTAACCCCTGGTACAACCTCCAACTCACATCCAGATAGAAACTGCATGTTGAGAAAACTCACCAGAAATTCTTGATCAAGCCAAAATATCCACTCAAGCCAATCAATGTATAAACATTGCAGTGTTGCAAATGGGAAGAAGCATGTGAGTGCTTGCCAAGAGAGGGTTTAACACTTCAGCAGCCGCAGAGAGAAGCTAGATATATAGCTCTGAGTAAAGGTAAACAAACACCTTCTCTTGGCAAGGAAAGCACAGCTTTCCATGGGGATACCTGATTTCACTGCCTTGGCTTGCTCTAGATGTGTAAGATGGCGCCGGTGCAGGAGCAGCTAGCAGGAGCGCTCCGCCTGAGAATGCCAAATCTTGCTTCTGAGACGAAACCAGACTATATAGTGGGTCAGATTCCAGCTGTAGTAGACCCCCGGTCCCGAAAGGACACCGGAGTGGGTCCTCAGCGAGAGAGAACCCCCCTGGACAAAGATTATGATGACTTCTATGCCTTCTGCCTGAAGCTAGAGACTGACTTGAAGGCCCAAGATGCCCAGAAGCAACCGGTATGTGGGGAAGCTGTGGAAGTGGGGGATCCCTCTTCTGACCCCCCTACAACAGGGTCTCTGGCCATACCATCAGGATTTGAGCCGCTGCCCCTTCTCCAATTATGGAGTGACTTTAAAGATCTAGCTGAAAAATTCAGCGAATTTGGGGAACGGCTGAAAGTGACCATCGAGGGGTCCCAGCCCCAGTCCCAGTCCCAGTCCCAGCCCCAGCCCCAACTGTGGGCAACGGAAGGGGGCTGGAGTGGGGGCGGCGACACCCTCCCGACCCAAAGCCGAAGGGGTTCCCCTGATCTCTTCTGGGACCATTCTTGGGACCTACAGCTACCCGAGCACGCTGAGCATGCTGAGTCATCCGGCATAGACCTACCTCAAGCCGACCTGTACATGGAGGAGGCTGAGAGGACACTGGAGAAGGTGACGGCCCCACGGAGCCCCAGCCCAGCCTTGCAGGAAGGAGATCTGGAGGGAGAGACTGGGCCACCTGTGGGCTGCTTCTTTGGGGAAAGCTGCCCTATTGTCCAGGCGGGCCTCGATCCGGCGGTCTGCCCATGGTCGGCCCGCAGAGAGCCGTGGAGATTTCGGCCCTCCCAGGACCTGGAGGAGATATCCTTTGACATCTCCCAAGTCCTAGCTCGCTGCGAGGGGCACAGGCCCAGACGTCCATTGTTGTCTGCCTCGATCCGGAGGGAGCTTGAAGAGAGGACGAAAATGGTGCGTGGCCTTGAAGACGCGCAAGGGGAAAACGAGGCCTTAGACACCCCCAAAGGGGGAGGTGCGGCCTCTGGACGCAAGCGCACTCGTCATCAGCGCCGCCGGAAGAGAAGAGCTGTGCTGCTTCCGCCCCCCCCAGAAGGCTCTGGGAGGGAGCCGGAAGATGCGCCAGGCGAGCACATGGCTCCCCGCCCCAACCGGGTGGAGGGAAGCCTGCTCGCAGGCGGAGGCGGACCTACCATCGCCGGAAACGGAAGTCAGCTGGGACTCCACCCACAGCCCTCCCCCTTGGGAACACCAGAAGAGCGGCCGGCCCCATCTGTTGGTGATGATCAGAGAGCAGACCTGGGAGAGCACCGCCAACCATCAGGAAGGAGGACCTATCTGTCACCCCTATTGCAGGACAGGAGGTCACCCTTCATCTCCGCTCCCAACCCTGGACTGGAGACTTCCTCCTGGAGAGAGCGGACTTTCCAAGGCCAAGAAGATCGAGCAAGGGAGACAGGTCCTTCTCCCCTCCCAACAGGAAGAGAGCACCACCAGAAGGACAGAGAGCACCAGTATTACCTGGAGATCGTGAGAATTCGCACCGCCTTCAACCCGTGAAGGCCAGGAGTCACCGAAAGGACTCAACTACCATCACCTTGCAGCCTCAGGGCAGCAACTTCCATAGGGGGTCAGATCTGGCCACACAGCCCGCTGTGGAGAGCCAGTGCCTGGTCTGGGTTCATCAGGGGGAGCAGAGTGGAGTCCAATGACACCAGCGGCCCCACTACTAGGACCCTGATGAGTGCACCCTGGAACGGGGGGCGGTTTAGGACAAGGTAAAGTGCTCATCAGCATCAGCTGTTTTCAAGCAGCCCACTTTGACAGAGGAGTTGAAAAATAAAATTGGTTCCAGAAACAGTGGGGCTTTGTGGACTCCGTGACAGTTTTGAACTAGTTCATGGGGAGCAAACGAGATTTCTTAAACCAGATTTCTTAAACCCACATCTTGACCTGAATTAATTGCCTATGTAGAAGCAGCCTATGTTAAAGCCTAATTTCACTTGCTGTGGATATTAAAGTCCAGTCATGCCATGAGATAGAAGGAAACAGAAACTTTTAAGGAGGAAGGAATACACAGGTCTAGCAAGAAAGCTAGACTTGATGGGAAAGTGGTGGTGGTCTAATAAAATGCTGGAGGTCCATTATAACAGGCAAATAAAATATTGCCAAAATTCATTGGGTTGTTAAAGGGTTGACATAAACCCAGTATTTGCACAACTTCCATTAAATCTAAGATGATTTGCCCTAGGGATTGTGCTAGAAGTGAGATGAAATGTATTGATTTTAAGTCTTACTAGAATATATAACAAGATCTAAAATGTCTGAGGTTATTTTTATTTCTATTACAAATGCTGGTATGTTTATGGAGTAATTCATCTGTCTCTGGAATATCAGATAGGGTTCAGCACTGGTCAAACTCAAGGGGCCAGAAGTATGTCTTATATCTGTGGATATAATAATTTTAGTTTCAGACTAATGTTGTCAGCATTTCCCCTCTTTTATTTGGTGGCACGAACCTTTTTAACAAATGCCATTTTTCATTTGATGCAACTGTTTCTCCTAGCATATTTGCCAATTTCCCAGCACAAAGAAACACTGAATGGAACATTTATTTATATTCTTTCTGATTTAATCTCTTTTGGTAGTTCTATACTTTTTAGAATATAAAATACCTATCAGCATTTAAAGGTTGAGGGCGAAAAAACAGATTTTGCTGGCAGGCTGCTTATTCAACAAATAGATGATATTCAAAAGTGTGGGATACTTCCTGCACAACTAATTTTGAGGATGCTTACTAATATCAGATAACACCCAGAATCACGGAATAGGATTCAGATTTTAAAAAGCAATTGGAAGTATTCCATCTACTCAAAGATCTCTACCAAAGTATTAAATAAAGCAATGTTCAGAAAATGGTATGATAACCAATGGGGAAATAA
This sequence comes from Anolis apletophallus, assembly GCA_030556195.1. NCBI lineage: Eukaryota > Metazoa > Chordata > Lepidosauria > Squamata > Anolidae > Anolis > Anolis apletophallus. The sequence continues at coordinate 85,999,270 of JARBWK010000007.1, forward strand.
GAAGCCTCAACCAGTATATGTCTGAAGTTAGATAAAGATATTACATTTATTTACTGGGCAATAGGGCTGTGCAAAAAATTGTAAGAGGGTCATAAGTCATAAGAGTTTTGTTAAATCCGTACTTATGAACTGTGTTAAGAAGACAGGGCAGCACCCCACCATACAAATGAATGAAAACATCCAGTTACACAGTTTTTGTAAGAATTGCATAACTCTCATAAGTCCCAGTGAGCCATCTTATTATTTCAACACAAACTAACTCTACTGAGCAACACAGGCAAACTGTTAGGTCACATGCTATCCTCAGCCTATCAGAGCAGAGGGCTGAGGAAAAGGGAGGAATTGCTCCTGAGTCCTGGCATTTTCAATAAATACAGCAGCCACAAGGGCTTGGTCACCATTGTGAGTGTGGTGTGAGAGAGGAGGGCATGAGACTAACTGAAGTTGTCCATTCAGGAAGACTTTTGTTGCAAGGGAAGGGATTTTTTTAAAGGATTGACACTGCCAGGCTTAGGATTCTGTTGGGTTCATTTTCTTTATGTGTGTGTGCGTGTGCGTGTGCGTGTAGGGATCCATCTATGATACATTTGGGTTCCCCTCTTTTAATGTTTGATATTATTATCATTTAAATATTTGTATTTGTAAAACTTTGAAAATATTGTAAAAATAAGTGGATGCGTGGATCTTTCTGAAAGATGGCAGGAATGATGCCCTGCTCCTCTTCTGTCGATGAGGAGAAATTCCAGGAGGTACTTCTTTTGGGGTTTTTAAATGGGCAAAACTTTTAAGAATTCCCTAAGAATTAGAGGATGTGCAGATCTTATTGAAACTTGGAGGGAAGGATGTGCTGGTTAAGTTGTGTCTTTGTAGAGAAATTTGAGCAGATAGCTCATGTAGTTTTGTTTAAAATGTTGTTTGTAAAAACTTTAAAATTATCCTAAAAATCAGTGAATGAGCAAAATGTTCTGAAATATGGGAGTTTTAGAGTGGTAAATGTGTACTACAATTGTAGAAAGTTTAATCTTGATAGCTCTAAAACTGAGGGAGGTTTTTCCCCATTGGCACAAATGGGCGAATAACGTAGCAAAAAGCTAACATTTTTTTGGGAACTTCATAATAGATCTGACATTGACCCCTTATGACTTTTTTTGAAACACTTTAGATTCAAAGCAGGGTTTTTTGTGTCATGCACACCACTACTGTGCAGCTAATAATCTGATTAAGTAGATGATTCCCTATATTTCTAACTTGTCCTCATGCTCTCATTTTCCCCTGGCCAGTTATACCATGAAATATTGAAAATAATAATTCATATTTGGAAAAGTTGCTTCACTTTTTTTACACAATTTTTTTTGCCAAGATCCAAATGTAAATAACTCTTTACTGGGGAGTTGTCCTTCTCCTCTTAGGGCGCTTGTGCCCGCTTTGTGCTGGTCTGTGACCGTAATAAAGTTTTGATTGATTGATTGAGAGGAAATGAAACTGGTAAATTTGCTTGTTCAACTCAAGATGTATTTAAATTTTGTTCCAGCTGATCAAATTTGCAAAACGGAATGTGTGTGTGTGTGATTCAGTGACAGATGCGTCCATCCCAAACTTAAATTTTTAAAAGGGTGGTATGGCTTTGATGTATTGGCATTTAGAAAGCTATTCCACCATGTCAAACAATATAGCCATATCTGTGAGTTATTATGTTAATTCCTTTTTCATTCATCTGGAAAAGATTGAATCCAAAGTTGTTCCTGTTAACTTACTGATAACTATGCCTTACTACTTCCTTTCTTCATTATCCTTTCTATTCAAATCATACCATTTGACACTTGCTTCACATTATTTTTCAAATCATTTGCTAGTGTCTGCTCTAGTCCTAAAGACAAGCACTCTCTAACTCTGATCTGTCTTTAGTTTACTGTGGCATCATTCATCCCTCCATCCCAATCTTCTGTTGCGTTAAATTTTGGGCAGAATAGCCTGAAGGCAATTGCCCTCAGAGGGCTTCTCTGTTCAAATAAAACAACTGCACAAAATGAAGGAGAACATCACTAGGAGCAATAACTGCAGCAGCCATTTCTGAAATGAAGAATTTCAAAACACTTACACTTATCAAAATGCCACAGCCAGACACGAGGGCATGGACTTGTGCCAGCAGCATCATAAATCTTCAGTGTGGGCACCTGCATCAGGACAGCCAAACATTGGAGAAGACATCATATTTCTCTTGGAGAAATTTGAGATGTACTGACATGAATAAACAGACATCTATGGATCCTGTGACAAGAAGAAGAGTATCAGCTTGTCTAGGGAGTTGTTCATTCAGGCAATGATTATACAGTAGTTAATTATGAAAGGTGAGAAATAAAATGCCTGTTGAGCATGGAGAAACTTTTTGACATTTAAAGTTTATAAAAGGTAAGGAAATAAAAATATGTTAGTTAGTAGTATACTAGCTAAAAGAATAGCACATGCTGTTTTATATTGATGTTATATTTATTTTACAGGGGTACATCAATGTTATAATTGCCTGGATCTACACTGCCATATAAAATTCTGATTATCTGCTTTGAACTGGATTATATGGCAGTGTAGATCCTGCCTCTGTGATGGTAATTCCAGAGTTTAGCAGCAGTGCTTGGGAAAACCTCTCCTGTTCCCACCAAATGTATCTGAGAGACGTAAGAGAAGGATCTCCCCTGTAGATTCCCAAAAAACGGCAGATTCACACCAGAGAACATCAAATAAAATGGATCCAAGCTAAATAACATTTTATAGATCACAACTGGGGTGTGTGTGAAACAGCAGAAATCAGTTCTGTTTTGAGTTCCATTTTCAGATGCCCCCCTGTTCTGTTTTCAGGAAAATTCAGGAGATTCTGGAGGGTGGAAGGGTCGAATGTGTAATTCAGAGCCCTGAGTTCCATTTTTGTTTTGGTAAGATTCAGTTGATTGGCACAAACAGGGGAATTTGTGAGGCTCATCTTTCCATCATTTAAAAGTCCAAACCAGTATGTACCACAAGAGGGGAAGAGACTGGTCTGGGCCAGGCCTGTGACTAGCTGAGAAACATGATGCAGCTGTCTGCATTCAGGAAAATTCAAAGGGGGGTATCTGCATCATTTTTATTGCTATCAGGATGAAACACTTATAAGACACATTTAAGACTGCAAGACCACCAAGTTTGAAATTATTTTGCTAATCCACTGACTTAAAAAAAAAACAACCCATAAGAGGGGTTTCTGGGATATGAAGTCCAAACTAGTACATGCCACAAGAGGGGAGGGGAATGGACAGAACCAGATCTGTGACTGGCTGAAAAACATGATACAGCAAGTGTGGCTGTACTCGCCGCTCAGCCACATAGCCCAAAATCCAATTGCCCTTTTTAGCTGCTGCATCACACTGTTGGCTCATTTTCAACTTGTTGTCCATGAAGACTCCAAGATTTTTTTTCACATGGACTGTTGTCAAGCCAGGTATCACCCATTCTGTATCTTTGCATTAAATCCAGTTTCTGCCTCCTGCAGATTAAGGTTTGTACTAGTTTAGTGAGGCCCAGGGTTACTCTGGGGGAGCAGTTTAAAGACCCCTCCCTAAACTACAAACCCTAGAATTCTGCAGGAGTAAACAACTGGATTTTAAGTGGATATATGCTGTAGTGTGATGAGGTCCTAAGTGTAGTATCTTACATTTGTCCTTGTTAAAATTCATTTTGTTAGTTTTGGCCCAGTTCTCTAATCTGTTGAGGTCATTTTGAATTCTGAGCCTGTCCTCTGGAGTATTAGCTATCTCTCCTAAATTAATCCTTTCATACTAGTGCATGGCGATCCCAAGAAATAAAATGCAGATACTTCAAGCAATATGTATTTAAGATTATGTGTAGTTTAGCCCATGGCTGAATTAGGCAAAGAGAAGAAATATACAAGGCTAGTCTACATCATATTATCATTTATATCTATTTCCTTATATAATTAATGTGTGGATTAGTTTCTTACTTTTAGATGGTTTTTCCCCCGTATCCTATATTAGCTATTGTCCTGCACACAGCAGTGGTTTTACTCACCAGAGATGCTCAATTGAAGCCCATTCACTATAGTGGCTAATGATTTGTACAAATCAGAGTTAGGAGAGTAGAAATGATGAAAAATGGCAGACGGAAATTTAATTTTTAAAAAGTACTGCATGAGAACATTCTCAATCATTTCCTAAAGGCAAGAAATAAAAAGGGGGGAATCCCTCATGCTTCACAAAATGTATGCCAGAATCAGAGCTAAGATGTTAAACTATTGTTACAATTTGGAAAGCATAAAATTTGCAAAAGTTTGCAAGCTGAGAAATGCTGAAGATCATCACAGTATAGTGGATTTTCACTCTTTCTACTAATAACTGACAAGGGATGCTTTGATCAAGCAGATTCTGTTGACAGAGATTTTCTACAGCAGACAGAAACTCTTATCTTCAAGCTATGAAACACAAAAACCATTCACAAAGATCACTTTGAATGCCATTTTCTCTGTATTATGTAAATTTAGGGATTACCGAGCACAGAGAGGGATGTGATAAAAGATATAAAGCTTGGAAGGTGCTCCAGTGCACAGCAATTCATTATCATTACATTGCACAGTCTAATGATAAACATTATTCCATATCTAGGAGATATGTCACTATTTCCCAAACATCTAGTAACAAAGGTATGCTTTTTCTAAATCACTAAAGAAAGTCTTCATTCTTGCACTATAAATGGCTTTACTTTTATCAGAGTTTGGAAAATGTTCATTTTGTACTGTACTTCACAGGCTGTCCAGGGCAGAATGGCCAATTGCTATATTGCTGGGAGATTTTGGGAGTTGTAAGAAGTATAACAAGTAACATTTCCCAGATCTAACCTTTACACCTGGGAGAAGTAGTTCACCTGTTAAATAAGGTACATAGACCTTACTTGGGACTTTCACACTACATAACTATAACAATTTAATTGCCATAGCAACATTCTATAAAATGGGATCTGCAGTCTAGATAGGGAGCATTTAGAATTCTCATTCAAAGAGCTTTTCAAGTTTACCAAACTACAAACTCCAGAATTCCACAGAATAGTGCCCTAACAGCTGTAATGGAATCACGGTGTAATAACTGCATAGTGTGAAAAAGCCTCAGACTTGCTTAACCTTAATTTTTTTCAGAACTAGGAATGGTGCTCTTATTCAAAAGTATAAACAAATTTCCTGATTAGAAAACATTGTTTTCTTTGTGGGAAACTTGTTTTCTTGATAGAAAATCTTTCTTCTGCGCAAAATCCCATGTGTATTGTTTCCCATTGAATAAATCTGCAAATGCCAATGAAATGCACGAAGTATCATTTCAGATGCCTTTGTCACAATGAGGATAAAATTGTAGAACTATATGTTCTGGCCGGTGAGAATGAAATTTATGAAGCTTTCCATTCCTATGATGTGCCAAATAATGGTTATTTTCAGATACCCACTTTCATGGTGAAAGTACAATAGAGTCTTGCTTATCCAACATAAATGGGCTGGCAGAACATTGGATAAGCAAAAATGATGGATAATAAAGAGGGATTAAGGAAAAGCCTATTAAACTTCAAATTATGTTATGATTTTACAAATTAAGCACCAAAACATCATGTTTTACAACACATCAACAGAAAAAGCAGTTCAATGCACAGTAATGTTATGTAGTAATTACTGTATGCATGAATTTAGTACCAACACATTGCAATGTATTGAAACAGCTGTAGACTGTGTTGGATAATACAGAATGTTGGATGAGTGAAGGTTGGATAAGCGAGAATTTACTGTATCTTAATTCATCTCAGAATTGCACAGATCCAAGTAGGAAAGTCATGTGTTTATGCAAATCTTATATGTTGTCATCCTTCTTTTCCTTTTTCATTTTTAATTGGGTTTTGACAAGTAGTCACCATTCCTTGCTATTGATTATGACGCTGCAGCACAGAATTCCATGACCTTTATATCTGAATACAAATCATAACATTAGATCATGAAAATATATGTTTCCTATATATCACAGTGACAGTAATTACAATAATATAAGACACAATATTCTTGTAATTACTGTCACTGTAATTACAAGAATATTGAGTCTAGGAAAAGCAGTTCTTTTTCTATCAGAGACAGGAATTGTACATTTTAAAACCAGTGGCTCCTAGTATTCCTCACTACTGACTGTGTTGACTAGGGCTGCTGGGAGTTGCAGTCCAACTATATCTGGAGAATCACAGTTTTTCCCCATCTGCCTTATACAAATACAATAGTTTGTCTTCCAAAACACAGGAGTTTGTTACTGATTTACAAGTTCTCATTTTCCTCCTGCAGACCATAACAATGATACTGACCAGGAAGGCCTTTTATTATTTCCTTTTTATGCCTACCTTCTCCTTTTGGCCAATGAACTTTTCAGTTTTGTCAATATTGTCATTCAATGGCCACTCTGAAAATGATTAGCTGCTTCAAAGCTTTTATTTGATCTGCAGCTAATGCAGTGCCAATAATCTGGCTGGCAATTGCTCCAAGTATTCATTTCTCTACCAATTCTCAGGCAATCTGATTCATTCCCATTTTGAGACCCTGATATCAACATTCACCTGAGCCCATCAAAATAGTCAATCTACATAATGGAAAAAATGTAAAAATCCTGGGGTCAGGTAAGAGCACTTTCTTCTTTCAAGCTACAAGGAATATTCTATTAGCATAACTCACATGCTTCAGCTGTATATGAATTTAGCAGGTCAAATAAATGTTTGCATCCATTCCATTCTTTTTTGTTATTTTAACCACCTGAATGCATTTTTATCATTTAGTCTAACAGTGGAGTATAGTGTATATATATTTTAGTCAGTACAATACTATATTTATTCAAGGCTGGCCCAATATATTTGCCATTGAACCAAAGGATGAGACGGTGTCTTCATTTTCACACACAAACAGATATTTGAATTTTATTTAATCTCTGGACATAAAGAATACTTATACATTTTCTTTATGGGACATAAAGAATACTTGTTTTCCCTTTTACTTTATAGGAAGGACAAACTTGCATGGAGTTAATTGTGGATTTATTGAAAACACTTTTCTTTTAATACACCCACCAATCTAAATGGATAAAGCAAATTCCGCATTTTGTGGACCACAGTGCTTGGGTCTGAGGAGATCAAAGGACCTAATCACACATGAGCATTTTTCCACTTCAATACACTTTAAATGTTGTGACTGCCTCCTGCAGAATTCTGGATTTTGTAGTTTAGGGAAGGGCTTTGAAAGTGCTCACCCAGAGAAACCCTGGGTCTCCCTAAACTACAAGCTTGGGAATTCTGCAGGAGACAGTCACAGTATTTATAGTGGATTGAAATGGGAAAATGTTCAAGTGTGTTGAGGCCCGACTGGTATTTGGAAAATAACTACCAACTCAATATGAACCTGTACAGTGAACAGTACTGTGGGAAGGGCATTTTGATGTATGCTTTACTAGGAAACACACAGGACCAGCCCGAAGTAATTTCAAGTGTAGGCACCCCCCCCCCAAATCACTGAGGCTGTAAGATCATGGGAGTTGTAGTTTGGTGGAGGCTAAATATTGTATAAAACTACAACTCCCAAGCTCCCATAACAGTTGACATGGCCTCAAACCAGGCTGATTCCACAGGGTAGATGTACCTTACAGCCAACGGAGCCCAGGCTATGAAGGCTTCATCCTTTTTCTTGCAAACATGAGGGAAAGGTGGCACCTCACTCCCCGCAGGTAGATCTTAGCCCGAGTGGCCCTCTCCAGTTGGCTCTGCTCACCTGGCTGAAGCTTGCAAAGGCAGGCAAGGGCGGGGTACCCTGTGGCCAGCACCAAGAGCAGCAACACGGCCATCGCATGGCTCTGACGGCAGCCTCGTGGTTTTCAGCACCTCTCTATTGCCTCAAAAGGACCCTGCCCACACGCTCAAATACACATGCAAGGAGGTGGTGTTTCCAGCATACGTGGAGGTGCCACCTCCACGAATGCTGGAAACTCCGCCTCCACATCGGCTGGTAAACACAGCAGATGCAGAGGCAGAGTTTCCAGCAGAGGCAGAGTTTCCAGCCAGCGGCGGCGCACCCCTGTGGATCTGGCGCTCTCGGTGGGTGCCTACTCAGCCAAGTGCATTAATCTGCCCTTGGAAACACACCAGACCCTAGTTGGGGCTCAACTAGGGTTGAACAAGATGGTCACTGTGGAGCAGCTAGAGAGAAGAGGTCTGTTGCAATAGTTTATTGGGTTTTTTTTTTGTTTGTGTCTCTTCTTCATGTTTTAGTCACTTACCTTGGTGGGAATGACTTGGGTTTACTTGGGCTAGGCTCTTATTTTAAAGATCCTGGATGATTTTCATAGCATTCAGAAAAGGAGACCTGGGGTTACAATGCTTTAGTTGGCTATTTGGACACAACAAGTTTGTCTGGTTAAGAATCTGTCAGAAATATTTAAAAATAACTCTGCATTTTTTATTACAAAAGTGTGAGTCAAGCACTGAAAGCGTTAGTAGACTGAAGCCGGTTAGAATCAGTGGGCCAAAGCTAGTGTCATCCTGAGGAGTGAGAGTTAAACCTCTGTGTGTGAGAAGCCTCATGTGAGAAATCTCCAGTGTAAAGGCTGCTGCATGTAAAGCTACTGCCATGTTTCCCCGAAAGTAAGACAGCGTCTTACTTTCTTTTCCCCCCGAAAAGTCCCACTACGCCTTACTTTCGGGGTACGGCTTACATTGGGCGACGGTAAGCCGTACCCCCGGCCGCCGCGTCACTCGATCCCGCCTCCTCCGCCGCCCTCCCTGCGGCTGCCTCTTCTCAGATCGGAAGAGAGGTGGCTGAGGAGCCCTCTGCTGCCTCTCTTCCGTTCCCCGAAGAGGAGGCTGCAGGGAAACCGCGTGATCATTCTCCCTGCAGCCCCCTCTTCGGGGAACAGAAGAGGGGCGGCTGAGGAGCCCTCTGCCACCTCTCTTCCGTTCCCCGAAGAGGAGGCTGTAGGGAAACCGTGCGATCGTTCTCCCTGCAGCCCCCTTTGTGGGGAATGGAAGAGGGGCGGCTGAGGAGCCCTCTGCCGCCTCTCTTCCGTGCCCCGAAGAGGAGGCTGCAGGAAAACGTCGTCGTCGTTCTCCCTGCAGCCCCCTCTTCAGGGAACGGAAGAGGGCGGCTGAGGAGCCCTCTGCCGCCTCTCTTCCGTTCCCGAAGAGGAGGCTACAGGGAAACCCGATCGTTCTCCCTGCAGCCCCTCTTCGGGGGAATGGAAGAGGGGCGGCTGAGGAGAGCCTATGTCGCCTCTCTTCCGTTCCCGAAGAGGAGGCTGCAGGGAAACCGCGATCGTTCTCCCTGCAGCCCCCTCTACAGGGGAATGGAGAGGGGCGGCTGAGGAGCCCTCTGCCGCCTCTCTTCCGTTCCCAAGAGGAGGCTGCAGGATCGTTCTCCCTGCAGCCCCTCTTCGGGGAATGGAAGAGGGGCGGCTGAGCCCTCTGCCGCCTCTCTTCCGTTCCCAAAGAGGGGGCTGCAGGAGAGCGATCCTTTCCTGCAGCCTCTTCGGGGAACAGAAGAGGGCGGAGAGGGCCCTCAGCCGCCTCTCTTCCGTTCCCGAAGAGGAGGCTGGGAGGAGGAGGAGCGGGGGCGGGACGCGCGGCCGGGGGTACAGCTTCTGGCACGGCAGCCCCTCTGACACCCCCGATACGTCTTACAATCGGGGGTGTCTTACTATCGGGGACACATGGTATGAATTTGTTTATTTGTGCTATGGAAACTTTCAATCACATTGGCCAGAATTCTATTCTATTTCCACATTTATGAGAATTTTAAAGCAATGAGTTGCAACTATCAAAGAAGTGTGGAATTTTGTGAATCTTACTTGCATAGTAGTGTGAAATATCACTTGCCTGTTAGTCTAAGGCAGGGGTGCCCACACTTTTTCATCATGCGAGCTACTATATGAACAATCAAGTTGAAAAGATCACCCGCTGTGCATGTGAGCATGTGCGCGCACACGCTCCTACTGCAGCCTTTCGTCCCCATGGGGTTTCTTTCTTGCCTGCCCACGAACTCGCCGCCGCACGCACCCAGGAAGGGGATCCTCCTTGCCTGCGCGCGCGGCGGCAGGGTTTGCGGCGGGGCTTGCTTTTGGCTTTGCCCCATATTAGCTCTCTCTCTCTCTCTCTCTCCCTCTCTCCTTCCAGCGCCCATCTGCCTGCCTGCAAAAGGATCCGAAAAGTTCTCTGGATTTCTTTCTTCTCTCCTTGGCTATCACACACACACACACACACACATTCCCTCCATCCCTCCCACAGCCTCGCATCCTATCCTATTTCCACATTTGCTCCCCCCAGCAGCAACCAATGGGCGGTCATATCACCACACCATGCGTGGCAAGACGAGCGCCAGGGCCGCCCACTAAAGCCTCATTTTGGCAAAAAGCCCCCAAGGCGGCGGCGGGAGTGCACTTGCGCATGGCAGGAGCACGTCATCCGGCTGGTGAAGCCCAAAGATCCCCTGGAAGAGGGCCAAAGATCCCCTAGGTGCTCCCGATCACCGTAATGCGCACCCCTGGTCTAAGGGTTGTAGAACAAGGTAATATAAAGGAATGAACAGATAGAATTTTTCAGGCATACCTAAATCAAGTATTGTTTCATGTTTGACAGAACCCATTGTTCAAAGGAGAGCTTGGTCTTTGCAATTTCATATATTGACATCAGATGAACCTCTATCTTTCATATCATTTCAAGTCACAAATAAAAAATACATCCAGTGAGATCTCTTGCAGAGTTAGAGGTGGATTTATACCAAACAGAAACATCAATCCATCCCAATCTTTCCATTTCAATCCCATTAGTTTGCTTAAACTATTTCTATTATTCACTAATAACACTTGCAGACTACAGATTTCCTGATTTCTCTTTCTCTCTCTTCCCTAATAGCTAGTTAAAACCAGCACAAAGGATATGCCTGATGGTTTTAGCCTATGTGTTGGCAGAGTCTTTTATCACTGTGGCCTTGCACATTAAGCTGGAGTTACAGGGACTGTTGTATTAATTAGCTAATTTGTTAAGCACATAAAAGGTGTGAGATACTATGCATGTGCATGGGATTATTTACTGCAAGCTTGATATTCCTGATGCTTTTCAAATCCCAACAGCAGACCATGTAATTAAAAGAATTTCATCTGCCATAACATAACCTAGCAGTGATCTGTTTGAATCCATTTCAAAATGTTTGCAACACTGAATTTAATTTGAAGTATTTACAAATATATCAGATGTTTTCTCTGCAGCTTCTACATAGCCTACCTTAATTTTAGTGTTCTGAAAGACAAAATACCTAACATTTTAACAGCAAGGAATAACAGCTTGAAGCTGGAAATCAAAGCCTTGTATACAGCAAAATGAATGGAAGGAGCAATCTTCGAAGTACTGTTGGCTGGACTTTCAGAACTAATGCTGGAATCCATCAAGGTAGAATAATTGGAAATGGATTTCAGTAAGAGAATAAAAGTGTACTAACATCATTCAAATGTTTGGTAATTACTGACCAAGGATCATAGAGAGGATCAGGTGAGGAATGAAGATATGGCCACTATATTTTGTCAAGTTACAACAACACTTACTGAGGCATTGTGACTTCCTGAATAACAGTATATAGACCACATGCAGAGGAAATCATTCTTAAAGATGTTGGGGAGACTTTTATTTAGATTCAGATTGGTTGACATCCTGACCTAATTTTGTGCAGGTTGAATACCAACTGGAAAACATCAGCATCTTTCATAAAATCACTGGTTTGAGTCCATTTTGCCTGGAATTCAGTGTAAAACCATAAGGAATATAGATGTTACCAGACTGTACGATGTCAGAAATGATACGTAATAATTTTGCACAGTGTAAAATAAAATAACAGAGTGCACCATAACCTATATCATGAAACATACAAAAATTAGTAAAAAGCTGCCATTCCACCGTAAATATGGGAAGCAAAACAGCAGTTTCCCTTCCTCCTAGTGCTAGCATTTAGGATTATCAATTTATAATGTGATTCAAGACAGGAGAGAAGTCACTTCTTTTTCATAAAATACAAGTGTAATGTATGGAATGCATTACCAAGATAGCTTGTGTTTAAATGTTTTTAAAATGATATGAGACAAATTGATAGATAATTCAACCAAGAAAATAAGCAAAGAAAAACTACATTGACTAAAACTCCATAAGCTACAAAATTAACATAGCCAACAATCAAAGATGTAGCAGATGAAGTCCAAAACAACTTGAAAAATTTACCTCTGTTATACAGAAATAATGCTTTACTAATAATAAGCTATGATACTAAATACAATTTTAAGATTTAGAGACTGTATGCTAATTTCCGAGTGCAAGGCAAAAGGTAACAGGGTATCTCCCACATTGATCTTTTATTGCCTAAAAGGTAACAGGGTCCCATTACCTTCATTTCTTCATTTCAGGTTTCCCAGAAAGACCTGATTGGCTATTTTTTTAAGACAGAATGTTGAACAAGATGGCACTCTATCTGATTTGGGGATGTGAAAGTTTTTCACTGTTTTTGTGTTTCCTACTAGAGAATCCTGCTAGCATTTCCTCATTTAATTCTAGACAACAGCTTTTAAAATAATACTGCATATAAACTGTAGCATATTTTGGGCACGATTTCCTAAAATGCACCCATTTATTGTATGTACAGAGATTTTTTATTAAATTTTCATCTCCTGCAAAGGTATATTTGTATAGACTTTTTTACTAATTGTTTTGAGTTATGCATATTTTTCCAAGATAGACATAGTTTTTTCATGCATGCTTCATTTGTTGGAACATATTGTGGGAATGGATGAATTTTTGATGCAAAATGTACCTCATAATATCTCCTGTCTTTGATGGTATGATATGGCTATTTCTATAGGGAAAAAGCAACATGTTTTATTTATTTATTTATTTATTTATTTATTTATTTCGGCAGTTTACCCCGCTTTTCTCAACCCCCCGGGGGGACTCAGAGCGGCTTACAGCAGGCACAATTCGATGCCACATCAACAGCGTAAAACCCCAAACCCCACAACCCATTAAAACATTAAGGCATTAAAATACAATCCCTCAACACATGTTCCTTCTTCATCCTTTATCTGAACCATGGCTTTTTAATGGCATTATTTCTGTATGTTCCATCAGACTACTCAACCCAAAATCAGTATTTTAAATGTAGTGCCTTTGACCTTTGTCTGTGATGTTAGCAAACCGAAATTCCTGTGTTTTTAAAGTATTCTATAATGAATGACATTTACATGCAGAGTATTTTTTAAATTAAAATACAAAGTATAATGATAGACCAAACATAGGGGAAGTAAAAATTTATCTTTAGTTGATGGTTCTCAGCAGTTAGTGAATAAAAATTAATAGAGTTTCTGATTTATAACCGCAAGCTAGGCCAAAATGAACACATTTATTTAAAAAGCACCTTTCACACTTGGAAGAAACCTTTGACAACATTACTTATTTTTTAAAAATCTAGTGCCATCACAAATTCATTTATGACTGGAATAGCGATTAGCAGCAGACACTACTAATGTGTGCTGAAAATCTTTCTTTCCCTGTTTGTCCATCTCATCTTTCATCTATGTCTCACCAAATGAACTGTTTTCATAGCATCATAATTACACTGTCTTGTCTCTTGTAAAGTACTGTGTTCTCATGACAGGAAGAGAAATCAAAAACAGGTGAACTATGTGAGTGTAAGGCTTCAAACACAATCCAGGTCAGCCATCTTTCATAATCAGGGGAAATAACTGGTTGTATTGAAACATAGTGCCGTTGTAGTGCTTCTGGCAAATGCCATATAATAAGCACTGACAGTTGCTACTGCTTTATTTATTTGAATAATCCTTCTCATCCTCTTCCACTTTTTTAAAGCCCAGTTTAAAATATAAGTGGAGCTTGAAGTCTTGTAAGTGGAGTTAGAAGACTTGAAAAATACATCATGGATGTAATTTTATTTTTCCCCTTTATTGTTTAGCCAGTTTAAGTAGGTTTTCATTTGTATCAGTCAGCGAGAGGACAGAACAATGTCCATTGCTCTGCATCTACAGGTGCAAACGCAAAATAAATCAAAAAGCTGCATACATAAGCTATTCCTATCTCAATGTCTGAAAATATATGGGTTCAAATGAAATCGAATGTGTTACATAGGTTTTTAAAATATGTAAATTCCTAGTGTCTCCTGCAAGATATTTTAAGAGTATAATGATTAGCTTCAGATGGGTCACAAAACATAAACATCATTGGCTGGTTGATCTTTGTCTTGGAGGTGGTTCTGTCTTATCAGTTTTTTTATTTGTTTAGAAGGAGAAAATGCTGGGAAAGTCAAGCTCTGGTAGGGCTGCATAAGCAGTCACAAGAGAGTCCAAACAAGGAGACATCATAACAAAGCATCAAACATTCTGAATTGTTCACAGGGAACAATCATGAAGAACCAAGCTGAAGGTGTGGAAGGACACATTCCATGCCCTGTAGCCAATCCAAGGATTCAGAATTTCAAGGGAGCTAAACACAGAAAAGAAAGAATTCACAAGGTGGTAAATCTGTTATTGGCAATGAGAAGTTTGGCCCAATTCTGTCATTGGTGGGGTTCAGAATGCTCTTTGATTGTAGGTGAACTATAAATCCCAGCCACTACAACTCCCAAATATCAAGGTCTATTTTCCCCAAACTCCACCAGTGTTTACATTTGGGCATATTGGGTGTCCGTGCTAAGTTTGGTCCAGATCCAACATTGTTTGAGTCCACAGTACTTTCTGAATGTAGGTAAACTACAACTCCAAAACTCAAGGTCAATGCTCACCAGATCCTTCCAGTATTCTTTGTTAGTCATAGGAGTTCTTTGTGTCAAGTCTGGTTCAATTCCATCATTGGTGGAACTCAGAATGCTTGTAGGTTAACTATAAATCCCAGCAGCTGCAACTCCCAAATGACAAAATCAACCCCCCCAACCCCACCAGTATAAAATGTACGCATATCAAGTATTTGTGCCAAATTTGGTGTAGTGAATGAAAATCCATCCTGCATATCAGAAATTTACATGACGATTCATAAGAGTAGCAAAATTACAGTTATGAAGTAGCAATGAAAATAATGTTATGGCTGGGGGTCACAACAATATGAGAAACTGTATTAAAGGGTCACAGCATTAGGAAGTTTGAGAAACACTGGGTTACGGTGACATCTAGGAGTGAGCATATTATACCCATTCTAAAGTCATTGCAAAGGTTGCAAATTAGTTTCTGGACAAAATGCAAAGGGTTTGTATATAACTTTTAAAGCCCTACATGGTTTAGGTCCAGGTTATCTGCAAGATCTTTTTCTCCCATATTATCCGACCTATACATGGGTTCTCTGGAGGATGTTTACTCCAACCAACCAGAATCTGACTGGCAGCCATGATCTAAAGAACCTTTATATTAGCTGCCCCTAGTCTGTAGAATGACCTGATAGAAGAGATTCAACGGATAAATAAGCTGTCCGAATTTAAGAAACAACTGAAGACATATCTCTTCCAGCTAGCCTACCCAGACAATTTTGAACTATGAATTTTAAATGTGCATTCTATATTGTATTTTAATCCTTGCACTTTGCATTTTAATATATGTATTTTGTGGTGGTGTGTTTTAATGTATGTATTTTATGGTGATCTATTTTAACTGTGTTGTGCCCCGCCTTGAGCCATGAGAAGGAGCAGGTATGTAACAAAAAAAATCTGTTGTTACTGTTGTTGCTGCTGCTGATATTGTTCTTTTGTAATATTAGTGGGCTGGTCACTGAACTGTACTCATGCAGAAATATGATTTTCATGAAGTAGCATATCCATGTAGGGACCATATATGCAGCTATTCAAACTTCCACAAACAGATTAGTACTTTTTCCAAGCCATTATATTTTCACCAATCTCACAAATTGTGTATATATCTATGCCATAAAAGTGCTGTTTTACTAAATGTTTATTTAACTTTACAACCATTCTATTTATTTAATATATATGTAACATATGGGACTCATTTTCAGAGATGGCATGTATCTATGAATACAGCCAAGCTATAAACCCAGTGGTTCTCTCACCAAGAGAGCTGGCAAATGGAAGCTAGCATTTATAGTATTCTGTTTATCTTCCTCTTTGATTAAATAAACAACTTTGTAAACAAACAGGTAGCATTTTGGCAACTTCCTCTAATTTCTCTATTCATTTGGTAGGAAGGTTGCTATAAAGAGGGATTGATTATTAAGGGATGATTAGAGTTGGAGGTCTTTAACATTTCTCCCTTACTCAACAAAATTACAATTAAAATAATTAATCAAACGCTCTGCCAAAGAGCGAAGTCTTCAGTGCGACAGTAAAGCATCTCAGTTTGCGCATGGCTCAGATGTCAGGTGGCAGAGAGTTCCACAGTTTTGGGGCAGAGGCTGAGAAAGCTCCCCACCTAGTGACCTCCAGGCCAATTTCTCTAGGGCCCGGTATATAGAGGAGATTCTCTTGGGATAGATCGAGGTGACCACTGGGGTTGATAGGGGGGAAGGTGGTCCCTAAGGTATGTTGGCCCCTGGCCATACAAGGCCTTAAAGGTCAATACCAACACCTTGTAGGAGATCCAGAATTCGATTGGTAACCAATGCAGCTGACACAGGATAGGTGTTATATGACATCCCACAGGGGTTCCTGTAAGGAGCCTGGCAGCTGCATTTTGAACCATAGGTTTCCAGGTCACTGACAAAGGAAGGCCAAGGTATAGAGCATTACAGTAGTCCTATTTTGAGGTGACCGTGGCATGGATGACTGTGGCTAAGGTCTCCCCGGAAAGATAGGGCACCAGCCGCCTAGCCTGGCAAAGATGGAAAAATCCTCACAATAAACAGGAGGCGACACCGTAGTGAAACAACAAAAGGAACTATTCAGGTATGCAAATGAATACGATAAACTGAAGTATATCAAATAGTAATCTATTGACAATCAATGATTCAATATATGAAAAACCACAGTGGGGTATATAGGATAGGGGTACAAGTGGATGAACCACTGTGCGAGTACACCAAAATACAGTCAATGGACATTCAATACATTAAATGCATAATAGCAATGTACAAACATATCAAGAAGCCATGAACCAAGAGAGGAGAAATGACTCCTTCCTGGTAAAGGAGAACGCTACAGTTCAAAATACATTACATGAGCAGCATAGTGGATATCTGTGAACTGTAGGTTATGGTGGGAGGATCCCAGGTAATGCTGTGTCAAGCAGGAAGGCAAATGTGCGACAGAGGATGCTCAGCGGGGCCCAAACATCAAAGGCGCATGCGCGGACAATCGCTGTGGCGAGCCGCTAGTAAGGCTGGGCGTCGTAGTCCTGTCGGGACGCTCCGTAGGCCAAACTGCGCTATGCGCATGTGCGGGAGACGCTCAATGGTGGCCCGCAAAGGATGATGGTAAGGGTAGTTCGGAAAGGTTCTAAGGGCATCCGTGAAGTAAAGGGTGGAATGGCAAATGCCGGGTGAGTAGAATAGGAGTCCGCTGTTCACTGGGTGGGTGAGGGCAGCAGAGGAAAGGTTGCCTGACGGCGGGAGCTCACTCCAAGGCCGGCGGAGGGCCGTTTCGTCTTAAAGACGGAAAAATGCCTGTTTGCTGACGGCAGAGACCTGTGCCTACCCTTGATGGTGAGCCTCCATCTGCCACCGTGAAACGTCTAGGTGTGGCAGCAAAGGGTCCAAAATGACACCTAGACTTTTCACGGTGGCAGATAGAGGCTCACTGTCAAGAGTAGGCAACTGTCGCTCCACTCCCAGAGGGCGGCCAGGCCACAGGATCTCTGTCTTCACTGGATTCACCCTCAGCCTGCTAGCACGCAGCCATCCAGTCATGGCTTCAAGACATAGAGTTAAATTATTGGATACCAAAACTGCCCCGGTCTCCAAACGCAGAAGGAGCTGGGTGTCATCAGCATATTGATAACACTCCAGTCCGAAACTCCATACCAGCTGAAATTGTGGGTTTTGGATTTTTTTTCTCATCAGACATTTGCACTTCAAGGAATGATTGATATAAAAAGGACATAAATCTTCATGGTACATGAATGGCCAGAATATCAAAATACTTACGTTCACACTTTATATCCAGCAGAACTTAAACTGAAACAGACAAGTCAGCTTTCACTGTAACTGAGACCTTAACTTCCTTTCACTGCAAAAGATGAGTTCTGGAGCATTTGAAATAATAATAAAGGGTGCTTTAGATTGCTTTTCTCTTCACTGCTATGCGGCTTCCTCTTATGTTTGGACCATGTAGTTTCTAGTGTGCATGCATGCAAGTATGTGCATCTACACAAACCCTGCTGAAATTATTCATGGCCATGACAGTATTCAGTATAGCTGACAAACTTGCCAAACAGCTGTAGGACTCTCTTATCATCAGAACTATGAGGTCTAGCAGAGAGAGGGGAAGTTTCACAGAAATAAATGTTGGTTGCTAGGGTCCTTGACGTTCACAAGCATTCAATTTGGCAATGCTCTTTCGTGGTGCTAGTGTGTTTATTAGAACTTTTGACTTCTGAAGTGATTTAATTTAATGACTTCTTAACTTACCTTTTTGTCTTTGGTTATTGGATTACTGGCTTCATGGACTTCAGAACTAGGAGAAATCATGCTCTTCTGCCTTCCTTATTCTTTCATGATCTTCTTGGATTATTTGTGCCTTCTTCCTCTGTCATAATCTGCAACATTGAACATCTGAAACCTGCACATAATATGGACTTAACATGCTAGACAGAGATTTCCAACCAAGATTATTTGGAAATATTTGAATATATTACTGATGGCAATAATACTTAATAATACTAAAGTCACAGACAAAAATAAATTTTCTAAAGATAAGATAAATCCTGATGAGTAACTGGCCAGATAAGAATGTTTTCAATACTGGAATTATTCTATAGAAAAGCTTCATGTAGGAATTTTGCTCAGACAGCAGCATTTTATTCTGAAAATAAATATATGTTATTTTACATGTGTGCAGAAAGCTTTTCTAAATTTGTTTTTCTTCATAGCAAACATTAGTCCTGAACAGAAAAAAATGTTGTTTCTACATAAGAATGTGTAGTGTTTCACATAATAGCATTCAAACTATCAATACCAGTAGTTCTCAGAAATTGCAGTTTCTTAGACTTCTTCACAATTGGGGAATTTTTTAAAAATGCTCTTGCCCATAAGAAGAACATTTATAAACATTTACAGTTGTCCCTCCACATTGCGGTTTTGACTTTTGCAGATTTGATTATTCATAAATTTGATTAAAATGATCTCTCTATGAATCTCTAGGTCCTTCGGTGTGACTATATGGCCAAATTTCTCCAGTCATGGTGGGAGGCTTAGAGATTTCTAGCCAAAACACCTCTCTAGGAATCTCTAGGTCTTCCAATGCTATTCTATGGTAATCTTCCAGTGGACATTGACCAAAGAGATGTGCTGGAAAATCCAGGAAATTCTTAGAGAGGTATTCTTTCAGGCTAAAAAAATAGTGATTTCTTTATTTGTGGTTTTTCACTTTCATTGTGTTTTTCTGCTTCTAATTCCAGCTGATGTGGTAGGTGAACTCTACATACATAGCATATCTCAAACACCTACAGGATTCTGGTCTCTTGTGTTTTTTTTCCTTTTTCTTTCATCTGTGTTTATGTTTTCCATAGCTTTAATAATAATGATTATTAAACTGAAGAAATACATTATTATCTTTTTTCTGCTCTGCAATGCAGTATTTAATTACATTTCGAGACAACAATCTTCAAAAGCTCCCATACACCTAGTCTTTGAAACTTGGTAAGTTGTCAGTCTTTTTACTTGCCTCCAAGTCTGTCTTTTTGGCCAAAGGAACTTAAAAGAAAGAGGCAGGCTCAAACATATGTTTTTCCCTTGTGTAATTTTGGTCTCTGATAAAATGCTCAAGATCCAACAAATCTGATTAAGACAATGATTGATGAATATAAATGATACAGGAGGAGGCAAGGAGTATTTTCTGGTATTCATTTTTAAATAAACTTGTGCCCTAAAATGTACAATAATTTGCAAGCAAGAAGGACATCTTCATTTTTAAATGGGGTCTTTTTAGAAGATAGGCAATAATGGGAGAATAAGTCCATTATTCATTTATAAGGGAATTAGCATAACAAAGCTGCTTAATGCGAGAGTTCAGAAAGCTCTGATTAATAAATTAATCCTTACATTTTACAATAGATCTCAGTTTTGAATAATTCTTATAAGAAAATCTTTTAATAACTGCAGTGTTTTTCTGCTAAAACATTAACCCTTGATATGTTGTTACACAGAAAATGCCCAATAAGCAGCACTGTTGTGTTATCTTTCCCAGCAGTTCAGCCCTAAATGAGTCATTCCAGACCAGAATTTCTCAACCTTTACCCTTGCCATAATTGCCAGGACCCATGGAACCCCTTCATGAAAGTACAGCTACAGCTATTTTCATTATTATTGTTGTATTTCAATTGCTATCTTTTGTATAATCCCTAGTGACCTCTCACAAAACCCATAGGGTTCCAGAAAACTCTGATGGAGAAACTTAATTTAGAAGGAGGTAGCCATGAATTGGGGACAGAGAGAGACATGGTTACACTGTGATTCTATCCAGAAAACATGGGAAACTCGTAGCCCTTTGGGTGTTGCTGAACCTCAGCTTACATTAGCTTTACCTGCTGTACTAATATACAGTCCTGATAGTGTTCACTAGCATCAGAAAACTCCTTATTAATTTTTGTCAGCAGTATTCTTCATTGAGTTTACTGAATCTTTCTCCTGTGCTAATGATTTTTGCATGTCTCATGATCTCTTTTCAAGGAAAGGAGAAGCTACTGGGGTCTTCTAGTCACTGTACAAGGTTGTAGACATTGTGAATGAAACTGCTCTTTGGATCATGGGAGAAAATCTTCTGTTTGGTGAAATTTTTCTGATTAAATATTCTCAGAATTATGCTGCAAGGCTAGATACAATGAGTAGGATAATATTTAGGTTTCAATGCTCTTTGACCCCAAACTGTTGAGTTTAAAAATGTAATTGGGCAAATTATATTGTAAAATGTAAGAATATGTAAGAATATGTAATAATATGCAATGGGACTACTCTGGGTAAGTTTGTTGCAGGTTTGCTTGAAGCCAGAAGCCTCCAGAAGGTGCTGGAAAAAGTTACAGCTGTAGGTGTTTTACAGCTATCACTGTATAAAATAAGGCAGCTGAAAGACTGACCTTGGGGGTGAGGAATTTTGAGGATGGAGGAGAAGCCAGCATGCTGTTTCCAGATAAGAAGTCAAAGAAGACTGAATGAAGATTTGTTTTTTGCTTATGGGACTAAACTGTAAGACTATTTGTTTTACATGTTTGTTATTACTGTGCCTGAACATATTTTGATTTAAAGAGCTTTATTTTTGAATCAAAAGACTCTTGTGAAATTATTTAACTACAGAGAGCCAGCTTATTTTGACCAAAACAGCACTCAGGTCGATTCAGAAACTCAACAGGTGGTAGCAGAGGATGGTTGGAGTTTCTGTTTTTGTTGGAAGCTGGTCAAGTACTCTCTGTTAGTTGTTTTTTTGGCACAGACAGTATACAAGAGCTGCAAAGGAGAAAGACATTCTTGTGAAGATGAGTTTATCATCTGTTTCCCTGGGTGGTCTGGCGTTGGAGCGTCTTACAGCCTCCAATTATGCTACTTGGGCCGTAAAGATGAAAAGTGTGCTCATCAGAGAAGATTTATGGGATGTTACATCATCGCCTTTAGCAGATGACGCCACAGCGGCTGTGAAGAGGGCGAATGATAAAGCACTAGCAACAATCTTGTTGTGTGTGGACAACTCCCAGCTGGCATTTGTACATGGAGTTCTCACGGCACACGAGGCCTGGTTGAAGTTTACAGAAATTTATCGTGCTTCAACATCCAGTGCAAAGATAATCCTCACCCAGTAACTTTATAATTTAAAGCTTCTTAAAGGAGAAGATGTAATGAAGCATATTGATACAATGCGTCGCCTGTTCGTGGAACTGGAGGAAAGAGAGATGAGTTTTTCGAACTCACACCAAGCATGTGTGTTGCTTTCCAGTTTGGATGCGTCGTGGGACAATTTTGTGTTTTCAATGCAGAATGTTCCTGAAGCTGAGCTTTCACTTAATTTTGTTTGTTCCAGGCTTATGGAGCAGGAGAAAAGAAATGTGTTCCTTAAAGAAACAGTTTCTCCTGCAAAAGGGGCTCAAAGTAGAAACGCCCAGCAGTCAGGAGCAGTATATAGTGTTAGAAGGTGTTATGGATGCGGAGCAGTTTCTCATGTAATAAGAGATTGTCCTAATAAGATGAAAAAGCAGGCAAAGGGAAGGGGTTTTTCTTCCAATAGGGGTGCTCATGTTTTGGTAACAAGGAGTACTAAAGAAGAGAATATAAAAAGTCCTGTGTGGCTGTTAGATTCTGGGTGTACAGAGCATTGTGTAAATGATATAAAGTTGTTAAAAATGTGGAAGAAGCTGAAGTAACAAATGTTACTCTTGCAGATGGGTCAAAAGTTAAATGTGAGATCCAGGGGGATGTTTATGTACCTGGGTTAAATAGAATGCTTAAAAAGGTTTTGTTAATTGAGAAATTGGATTTTTGTTTAATTAGCATTTCCAGCCTATGTGCTGAAGGGTATGAAGTGTGCTTTAGGGCAAAAGAATGTGAAGTGTCCTTTAAAGGAAAGCATTGTGTTACGGGCAGATTGGTAAACAAAATGTATCAGATTCCTAAAGGAGAGAAAGTGTTTAAAGTGCAAGGAACTGAAAACAAGCCTCTTCATGATGAGTGTATTCACTATTATCATAGAGTGTTGGGACATGTTAGCTTTAAAGCTATAAGACAGCTTGCTAAAGTAACCAATTTAAAACTTAAGTCCTGTGATAATTATTTTGACTGTGCTGTCTGTTCTAAGGAGAAAGTAAAAGGTGTTCCATTCCAAAGCAAAGCAATAGGCAAACAACAAAGCCATTTGAGCTTGTTCATATAGATCTGGCGGGTCCAATGTGCAAGAGTTTTGGAAATGCATCTTATTTTCTTGTGCTAGTGGATGATTTTACCCGCTATACTTATTGTTATTTTTTGAAACAAAAGTCCCAAGCTGGGTACAAAATAAAGGAATGGGTTAACATGGTTGAAAGGAGTTTTAACCACAAGGTGGGGTGTTTTCAGACAGACAGGGGTGGTGAGTTTACTGTGAAGTGGTTAGAGAACTGGTTAACTGCCACCGGGATTTGTCATCAACTTACTAATCCATACAGCCCCGGAAGTAAATGGCGCGGCAGAAAGAAAAATCGCAGTCTTAAAAACAATGAAAAATTGTATGTTAAATGATGCTAAGATGAGTGAAAAGTACTGGGCAGAAGCTATAAATATGGCTGTACACATTGTAAACAGATCATGGAGTTCAGTGGTAAATGAAACACCATATTTCCTGTTGTTCAAAAGGAAACCTATTCTTTCGTATTTTCATAATTTTGGATGTTTTGCCAATGTTCATATTCCATCACAGTGTAGGAATAAGAATCAATGTAAGTGGAGGAATCTAAGATTTTTGGGTTATGCTAAAAAAAAACTAGAGGTTTTCGTTTTGATTTAGGAAATGGAAAGGTTTTTATTTCAAGAAGTGCGAATTTTGAGAAACATCAGGGATGGGTTGATATTCATCAAAATTCTGAAGTATTCTTCCCATTTCATCAGAGACCAGTATCCCAGGGTTCAGAGTTAGCTAAAACAGCTGGGCCCAGTAGTGGGATAAAAGCAGAAGTAGTTGAAGAAGTGTCTGAGGAGTCTGGTGTTGTACCTGAAGAAATGGCTAGCAGTGAGCAACAGGAAAGTGTTGAGGTTGAAGTGGAACCTGAATTAGTTTTGAGAAGGAGTCAGCGCTCCAATAAAGGAGTGCCACCAGATAGGTTCATGGTACAGTGTGTATTGACTGAAGAGAATCAAGGTGTGTGTATTGAGCCTCGAACGTACAGTGATGTGTTGAAATGTGATTCAGTGGAAAGAGGTCACTGGAAAAAAGGCTATGGACACTGAGTATAAATCTTTAGTTGATTTAGGAGTTTTTGAGATTGTGTCCAGACCTGTTGGGAAACCAGTAATTGGTTCCCGTTGGGTATTCAAGAAAAAGGTATTGTCTGATGGTTCTTTTAAATACAAGGCAAGGTTAGTTGCACAGGGTTGTTCACAGGTTATGCATGAGTCGTATGATGAAACATTCGCTCCTACTGCGAAGGCAGAGTCATTGAGGATGTTAGTGGCCTTAGCAGAACAGTATGATTTCAAAATGAGACATTTTGATTTTGAGACGGCTTATTTGAATGCTAAACTTCATGAAGAGATTTACTTAGAACCTGCACCAGGTTGTAAAGTCAGCCACAACAATGTGTATCGACTGAGAAAGGCCTTGTACGGATTACGTCAGTCAGCCAGATGTTGGCATTTGTGCATCAATGAAGTTTTGTTGAAATTAGGGTTTGTTTCTAGTGTGGCTGATTCATGTGTTTATACAAGAAGTAAAGGAGTAGAACAAGTCTTTATTTTGATTTATGTAGATGACTTGTGTTTGGTGGCTAAGTCAGATGACGTCCTTAATAAAGTTTTTAAGGAATTAAGTAAGTATTTTAAGTTGAAAGATCTTGGAAGTGTTAAAGAGTATCTTGGAGTAGAAGTGTTGAATTCCACTCAAGGTGTGTTCCTTAGTCAGAAAAAGAAGATACATCAGTTGATAGAAAAAGTTGGGCTGAAAGATGCAAATCCAGTACAGACTCCAATGATTGAAGATTTTTTGAGTCAGACATGTGAAGAACGTTTTCCAAATGTACAGTTGTACCATTCAGTGATAGGTAGTGTTTTGCATATTGCAAACTGGACACGGCCTGACATTGCTTATGCAGTTGGCATTTTAAGTAGAAAAGTGGCTTGTCCTACAACCAAAGATTGGTTGGGTTTGAAGAGAGTACTTAGGTATTTAAAAGGAACTGTGAGTTATAGTTTGTTTTATCCTTTGTTGGAAAGTGAGAAGCTGGAAGTTTTTGTTGACAGTTCGTTTGCTGATGAGGGAGACAGGAAATCAGTGACAGGTTATTTTGTCAAACCCATTTGTTGGAGATCCAGAAAACAAAGTTCGGTTGCTGTGTCTACAGCGGAATCAGAATTTGCTGCTCTTTCGGAAGTAGGGAATGAGTTAATTTGGATTCAGCAGTTATTAATTGACCTGGGTTTAAAGTTTGAAAAACCCATAGTGGTGAATGAAGACTCACAGACCTGCATAGCTTTGGCCATGAATGAGAGCATGAAAAGCAAAACGAAATACATTGCAGTAAAATATCAGAATGTGAGGCATTTGTTAAAACAAGGTATGATTGTTCTACAGTACTGTAGATCTGAAGAAAATGTCGCTGATATATTCACCAAAGCTTTACCAGCCATGCAACATAAAGTGTTATGTGCAAAAATGGG
The DNA here is from genome assembly GCA_030556195.1 of Anolis apletophallus. NCBI lineage: Eukaryota > Metazoa > Chordata > Lepidosauria > Squamata > Anolidae > Anolis > Anolis apletophallus. The sequence goes on from JARBWK010000007.1 coordinate 86,024,833, forward strand.
GTTAATTGCTGTTAGTGCATAAAATGTAGTCTGTTGTGTTTAAATGGTTTTGTTAGTTATCATTTGTACAATATAATTAGAAAGGAGCCTGTTGAGTTTAAAAATGTAATTGGGCAAATTATATTGTAAAATGTAAGAATATGTAAGAATATGTAATAATATGCAATGGGACTACTCTGGGTAAGTTTGTTGCAGGTTTGCTTGAAGCCAGAAGCCTCCAGAAGGTGCTGGAAAAAGTTACAGCTGTAGGTGTTTTACAGCTATCACTGTATAAAATAAGGCAGCTGAAAGACTGACCTTGGGGGTGAGGAATTTTGAGGATGGAGGAGAAGCCAGCATGCTGTTTCCAGATAAGAAGTCAAAGAAGACTGAATGAAGATTTGTTTTTTGCTTATGGGACTAAACTGTAAGACTATTTGTTTTACATGTTTGTTATTACTGTGCCTGAACATATTTTGATTTAAAGAGCTTTATTTTTGAATCAAGAGACTCTTGTGAAATTATTTAACTACAGAGAGCCAGCTTATTTTGACCAAAACAGCACTCAGGTCGATTCAGAAACTCAACAGGCACCCTCTCCCCTCTCCCCTTATTTTAATTTAATATTAAATATATTTAATTCCATCCTCCCCTCTCCCCTTATTTTAATTTAATATTAAATATATTTAATTCCATCCTCCCTCTCCCCTTATTTTATTTAATATTAAATATATTTAATTCCATCCTCCCCTCTCCCCTTATTTTTATTTAATATTAAATATATTTAATTCCATCTTCCCATCTCCCCTTATTTTTATTTAATATTAAATATATTTAATTCCATCTTCCCCTCTCCCCTTATTTTTATTTAATATTAAATATATTTAATTCCATCCTCCCCTTCCCTCTTATTTTAATGTATCCCATCTCCCCTTATTTCATCTTTAAATATATTTAATTTTATATTTAATACATGAGGGGAGATGGGGGGAGGGAATGAGGAGCCCCCCGAGGAGCCCCCTGCTTCGGCCTACCTTTTCCAAACGCGCAGGATCCAGGAGTACCCGGACGACGAGAGAGGCGACGACCGACTGAGTCGAAGAAGGTCCTAATCGCGTCTGTGGGCCTCAGCGATCCAGTAGTAGAGTAGCCAAGGAGGATCGCGAGAATACGCAATCCACACGGGATTTCGCTGTCAACGCCGGCGTGATCTCGCGTTGACAGCGAAATCCCGTTTGGATTGCGTATTCTCGCGATACTTGCTCCGAACACGGAAGTAGGTATTTTATTATTATTTTTATTTATTTTTCAATTTTTATTTTTTATTAAAAAGCTTAGGGGGCCACAGGGAAGGGGCTGGGGGCCGTATACAGCCCCTGGGCCACCAGTTGGGCAGCCCTGTAGTAGGCAATGGGAAGCCTAACAAAGTAAAATATAGTGCACACTGTTTTAAAATTTTTGCTTGACTACATAGAGCAGGAGTTGGGAACCTTTTTGACTCAGAGAGCCATGAAAGCAAAATATTTGGAAATTTATTTCCGTGAGAGCCATATAATATATATAATATATATTTAAAACAGAATTTAACTAAATGTGAGTATATATGTACATACTATGAGAAAAGGATTCCCCCTCATAAACCTCAGTTGCCTAGTTTCCAACAGACCTCATAACCTCTGAGGATGACTGGCAAAGATGTCGGCAAAACGTCAGGAGAGAATGCTTCTGGAACATAACCATACAGACTGGAAAACTCACAGCAACCCAGTTATTCTGGCCATGAAAGCCTAATAATTGTAGGTTGATCTCCAGCTTGATCTTTTCAATCTTCTTCAGAATTCCGAAGGAAAAAAGACTAAGGATTTTCCACAAATCTCTTGAAATCCAAGGATATAGCCTATGTCACCCTTATTTGCCAACTATACAGCACCTCTTAAATTGCTTTCAAGTTCTCTTTTCTGTGCTTGAAGACCTTCCAAAACACCTCTCCTTTTTTTCAAACTAACTTCATCAGGGATAAAAGGAAGGTTGGAAGAAGAGGACTTCTATTACTCTGGTCCTCTATTTGCCCTTCCTTTTTGATTTCCACATAAGATACATCTAGTTCACAGAGGTTCTAGAGCCGAAGAATCAATATTATACTACTTTATACATATCTTTCTGTTGGAAATTTCATTTTGCTACAGTTTTTTGGTGTTCGCCTTGTCTCCATTCCATAACTGCCATTGTTGCTTTCTCATGCAGAAATCTTTAGCATTATTGTTTTTTAAACTAAATTATAAAAACCATTGAATTATGGCTTACTGTAACATTTCAGCTATGGGTGCAATGAAAACAGATATTTAGGTTGTGTGTATAAAGAACCCAAGACAAAAACTGTTTGTAGCAGGTTTGCTACAGAAGGAGTGACCTTAACATAGGTACATAGGTTATTTTGTTCACCTAAAAGCTCCTTTTCCCAATCTGTATTCTCAATCTTTCCTGTGATGTCAATAGGCCTGTTTCTTAAACCTATTCATTCATTCTTACAATCTGCATTGGATTGATAAAGCTTTATTATATTTTCTGCAATTCCAGATGAAGCACAATCATTTCCCCCATCTTCCGGAACCATCCAGCAGCTTTCTTAATCCTCCTGCTTTGAAAGGCTTTAACTTTTTTTGTCTTCAACCTTTTAAACCTCAGTGAATCAGTCCCTTTCATCCAGAAAACCCTTTAAAAAGGTTTTATCTGGATGATGTTATTCAGACATCTAGGGTAAATGAGCTCTGAATCTGTGGAGTGAACTGCTGGAAAACCTTTCTACCTTCCAAATTTGAAGCAAAGATGAATTCCCTGCTCTTTAAATCATTTGTGCATATCTGAATCTTAGCATTTCTGCTGAACACTGAATGTATTGAACTATATCCAAAGCAACACAGCAATGCTTAAGTGCCACTGAAATTTAAAAGACTTTTATTAATCATGACAAACTTGTCCCATTGATTTCAGAAAAAACTCATCTATACCTAAGGGCTATGTAAGTACACTCACACACAAAGAGATACATTATAGTGATGCTGGAGAAATTCTACCTACAAATTATAGTATGAAATCCTTTGATTGTGAAACATCAGAGTAATGTGTGGGTTGGATCTTAGATAATCACCAGGTTTCATATGTCTCAGAATGCTATGGTGAAGTTTTAAGCAGATTAGACACACCAGACTCTACATATTTTAAATATTCATAAATTTAACATGTTTATCAACTCATAGCAGCTACAGTCTACCAAGATAATTATGGAACATCTTTAGGAGATCCTTTCATGAGCCATGTGATCCCACTTTTCCTCCAATGAGCTCAAATATGCCAATGTTTGGAACTCATCTGCAAGAATGAAAATATTATCTTTGCTCCATAGGAATGCTGGAGGCAGTGATGTAATTTACCTGATCCTAAACATGACATTAATTCTTCATGAACATCTTTTTAATGCAAAAGTTAATTCTTACCTTGAACAAAAGTTAAAGATGATGCAATGTAATCAAGTATTCTTTTTTCAGACATTTCTACCTACTGTGTTCATATATTCTTTGGACATAGGAAGAGAACATCTGGAGGGAAGAGTTCAATCCTTTACTAATGGCACAGTATGTAAGTCCTCAGAAGAATAATCAGAGCAATGAAACAACTGTTATTCTACATGGAAATTAAAGTTAATTTCAAGACAGGAAATAGGAAAGTTTTGAACGATAAAGAATAGCTTTTCCCATTGCCCACATTGTGGAGAACCAAGCTGCCAAGATAACAGTTAACTACTGCACATTTCTATTTTAAAATCCATATTTTTATGTTCAAACTTCTGGAAAATACATATTGAAATGCAGGATGCAATTCACCATTGCACCAAAAATTATTTAGGGGGACCTCACCACTCATAGTGTCATAAACAGTATGGTAAATTATCAAATATTTACATATAGGCATATATAAAAGTCATGCCTTCAATCTCTGTTGTTTAGATGTGTATTTTCTTGGTATGTAGTGGCTTTGGACTGGAACTTGGAAATGCAGATTCATGTCCATACATTTCTGTCATATCTGTGTTTATGTAAGCAGAAACTAAACAGTATGCATGCTCATAATAAGATACGAATTGACAATTATCTAGGGCAGTGTTTCTCAAGCTTCCTAATGCTGCGACCCTTTAATATAGTTCATCATGTTGTGGTGACCTCCAATCATAAAATTATTTTTGTGGCTACTTCATAACTATAATGTTGCTATTATTATGAATTGTAATGTAATTATCTGATATGCAGGATGTATTTTCATTCACTGGACCAAATTTGGCATAAATACTTGATATGCCCAAATTTTATACTGGTGGGGTTGGGGGGGGATTGGTTTTGTTATTTGGGAGTTGTAGTTGCTGAGATTTATAGTTTGCTACAATCAAAGAGCATTATGAGTTCTACCAATGATGGAATTGAACCAACCTTAACAAACCGAACTCCCATGACCAACAGAAAATACTAGAAGGGTCTGCTGGGCATTGCCCTTGAGTTTGGGAGTTATAGTTTACTCACATCTAGAGAGTACTGTGCACTCAAACAATGATGGATCTGGACTAAACTTGGCACGGATACCCAATATGCCCAAATGTAAACACTGGTGGTGTTTGTGGAAAATATACCTTAATATTTGGGAGTTGTAGTTATTGGGATTTATAGTTCACCTACAATCAAAGAGCATTCTGAACCCCACCAACGATGGGGTTCAGCGAGGTTTAGTACAATGGTTAAACAACAGCTTCTTCAATCTGAACGTTCCAAGTTCAAGACCTCGGGCTGGCCTTGGGCAGCCAGCTGTAAGCCTAACCTACTGTTAACCTTAGCAGTCAAAAATGAAAGCGAAAGCAACCTGCGAGTAGAGAAATAAGGTACTGCATAGCGGGGGAGATCTTTTAAAGACTTTATAACACCAATAAATGAAGATTGATTGCTGAGGAAGCTCCAGTGGGCACGCAGGCTCTCCGTCATAAGAGGAGGAAGCAAGGTGGATGGAGCATCAGCACCCCCCTGTGATGCAGTGGAGCAACATTACCCGGAGATGGAATCTGGAAGACCATGTTCAGTCAGGAAAAGATCTGCCTACTATTTGTATGTTGTCTGTCTTGTATGTCAATTCTAATGGCAGGGATTGTCTGCTTGTATATGTTCTGTAATCCACTCTGAGTCCCCTTCAGGGTGAGAAGAGCGGAATATAAATAAATAGTATTATTATTATTTTCTTACCGTCTTTGGCGACCCCTTTGACACTCCCACGTGATCCCCCCGCCATAGGTCCTGTCCCCCAGGTTGAGAAACGCTGATCTAGTGCGTTAAAATGCATATTGTGCTGTTTTCTATAGAAGAGTAATATCAGACATGGTCAGCTGTGGTTGTATTAAACATCATTTATATCTTAAAAACAAACTATATTATAAAGAGTCAGTGTGATATAGTGATTTAACTACAACTCTGGAGAGCAGGTTTCAATTTTCCACTTGGCCACTGCTCATCTTGGATAAGTCACACTCTGTCAGGTTCAGAGGGAGATGAAGGCAAATTCCCTCTGAACAAATCTTGCCAATAAAATCCTGTGACAGGCTCACCTTAAAGTCTCCATAGGTCAGAAATGAATTGAAGGCACACAACAACAACAACAACCCTATAGTATAGCTATAGGGAAAAAACAGAGTATGACTTATCCAAGATCACCAGATCTTACACCTTGCAAATATTTACTGGTTACACTGGTCTTCAAAAGGGCTTGCAACAACTCACTGAACAAATGGAAGGTATGTAGCACAATTAATTTTTATTTCCCTCCTTTTCTAAGGTTTGACCCCTTTCCAGAGGGTTATGCATCCTACCAGATTGTAACATAAAAGATGTTCTAAAATCCAATAGCAGTTGTGGTGGTGTAGAAAAATTAAGAATATTTTCAGGTTGTCTCAACCTCATTGAGCTAAAGTAATTTTTATCTCTTTTTGTATCCCAAATGGATTTCCTCAAACAATAACTTTTTTAACCTTACAAAAGGCCCGTGAGTACTTCTCTCCTGTTTTCTACCACATGCTCATATTACACTGGCTATACTGCACTCTGTTTGATATAGCTTGAGCACCTCTTATCTGGAAATCTGAAATACCAGATTGTAACATATTCTAAAAAATCTGAATAAGATTGTCTCATCCTCATTGAGCTGTAATTTTTATCTCTTTTGTATCCCAAATGGATTTCCTCAAACAATAACTTTTTAACCTTACAAAACAGTGACATCTTTGCTATACTGCACTCTGTTTGATATAGCTTTCTTATCTGGAAATGGTTCAGTGTGACATAAAATGTGCATAAAATTTGTTAACAATATTATGTATTAATTATCTTCAGGCTGTATGTATGAGGTACACATGAAACATAAATGAATGTTGTGTTTGGACAAAACACAAGATAGCTCATTAAATATGCAAATATGTGTGTTCTAAAAATCCAAAATAAATAAATATCCAGAATCCCAAACATCTCTGGTCCTAAGCATTTTGGACAAAGGATAGTCAGCTTGTACCAAATATTCCCAAGGTTTGTTCCTTTGAAAAATAATAATAATGGAGAATTACACCCCCATGCAGATTTGTTGGTCATATAAGAATATCTAAGGACCTCTTCACATAAAATTAGATGGCAGTGACAGGCTTTTTACAGTTTCACCACAAAACCTACTAGCTCCCATTACCAGAAACATACTTCTGGGGTGGCTCCATCGGGAAAGTGCCAAACCACCCCCTGCCACTACCAAAAAATTGCTGGCAGCATAAGATGGGGCCTCCCGTCTTCTCATTGAGAAAGATGGGTTGACCTGGCTCCATGAGGCTTTCCCCCATGTTAGTAGGTAGGGGGGAAGCTAGGACAGAGTGGGGCGACAGGTTCCCATGCTCCCTGGGTGGATGCCGCCACAATCTCTATGATACACGGCAATACACGATGAGTCCGGCAGTGCATGTGAAGAGGTCCTAAGAGAAGAAATGGAAATATTTAAAATCAAAAAGTCCTTGCCATTTGACGTTGCCGACTGTACAAATGTTCTATATATCACTTGCGGACCTTTTTCTGAATCATCATTTCTTTCATTGTGGCATATGTATGTTGCTTACTGTTTCAGTCCTCACAATTTCTCAACAAGAGGGAAAAAGCAAATTTGTGTAACATCAATTTTATGACTGTGTAGTGGTGGTCACCACAGACTTCCTAGAAAGTAGTGAGTATCTTTGAACTCTCATTTTTTTATTCAACATCTGATAGGCAAAACAGAAGGAAAAAATCCATCCATTTAGAAGGTGTCAGTCAACCAAGGCACACACTCCAGCAGGCACTGGTGGGTCCCAAAAATTGTGATGCAAATGTAATGTTGCCTTTGATTGAAAAATGTTGTTCTCATGAGTTTAAGATTTAACTCTGCATGATTTTAAGGCATTCATCTCCAGGGATGCAATTGGGCTTCTGGACTATTTAGTATGGAACTGTACTAGTCGGGAATCACCATTCTAAAACAAACAAAAATGAGTGGGATATAATGGAATTACATTGATTTGCTGTTCCCTCGAAAGATGAGACACAAACTAAAAGCAATAAAGTACCAATAGCTGTAGATGATGCTAAGTTTTTGGCAACATAGCAAAAGTAATATATTAGCTGTAGGCAGGTACATTAATCTAACTCATAAAATAATATGAAATCATTTCAATAGCTTTGTCCTGTATCTTTATCGCATTTTCACTATGTTTTTTCCTGTAAAATTATTTTTAAAACCATATGGTCACAAAATACATGAAAATGAAATGTGAATCATTACAAAAAGGTTTATTGGTACAGGCATGTGGCTTTTTGTCTAACATTTCAGTGTTCTCTTAGTCCTCCAAATGATAGTACTTGATCATTTTCATCTTAAAATACCATTGTCCAGTTATGAAAGAAATAATCACTAGTAAAAAGATTTCTATACTAAAATTTAAAGTGTTTGCTTGTTTATCTGCCTGTTGTGCTACAAAAATATACAAGTGTGAAAACCTCTTGTATATGGTCCACGAAACTGAGTGTGTTTCCTTCATAAAATAATGATTTTATCTTTGTTTTGCATCAGATCGATTAACTGCTTCAGGTGGTTGTGAGCAAAATAAAACATTTCAGAGTTTTATTTATTTATTGCTCCAGAATGTGCATTAATGAAGTGTTCTTGGCTAAATTGATATTTCTGTTCAGCCTGACATCTAAAATATGTTCATACAAATTTGGGACTGATTAGCAAGCTTTTGCTTTTCCACACACTTTTTGGGTGGGGGAATTACTGATTTTGGTCTCCTCTGCCTGGAACATGGTGTAAAATAAATTTTAGGGAATGTAAATGCATCGGAATCAAATCATAAGTAAAATCTATGTTGCTCTTTTCTTTCATTAGGGAAATAAAATTAGCTTCATGCATGACAAGAAGGAGAAATAGCAAGGCATTAATTTACTCAAAGAATATAGAGTTTTGAATGTTCCATGTGGTTCATCCACTCCTTCATATCATATCATATCATAAATAGCCTCTGTGTGTTTTTCTATATATGTTGTGTGTCTATGACATTGAATGTTTGCCATGTATATGTACATTGTAATCCGCCCAAAGTCCCCTGTGGGGTGAGAAGCGCGGAATATAAATACTGTAAATAAATAAATAAATAAATGCTATAACTTTGTGAAATTGCTTAGACAAATAGGCTGGGATCTTCTATCACAGTCTACAGTATCTATTAGGCCTGTGTGATCAATGAAAAAAAGTTTCAATACACATTAAAAAATTGGAGAGGGGGATGAATAATTTTTGAGGGTGTTTCTGAAATTATTGACCTAAATGTTTTTGTAACTATAATGTAGTAATATTTATTTAATTAATTGATTGATTTAAAACTTTTGTACCCCGATCTTCTCACCTCCACAGAGGGACTCAGATGGGCTCACAGCAAAGATTCAATGCTACATAAAAAATTTAAAACATCTAACAACAATACAAGATTAAAATGTAATAGAATAAAATACATAAAAGCCAATCGCCGACTAAAAATGATTTTTTGTTTGTAATGAATATTTGTTACTTTTTTGTTACTTTCATTTGCATGGATCTAATGAATTACTAATGACTTAAAGGACTAATGATAGTTTTGCACAGTCCTAGTATGTATAAATCAATATTTAGCAAAAGCACTAAAAACCCTTTTAGTGAAATGTGAAGATGTGCATCAGGACACCAGCAAGATGCACTTCAGCATTCTCTAGTTCAGTGTTTCCCAACCTTTTTTGAGCCGTGGCACACTTTTAACATTAAAAAAATCCGGGGGCACACCACCAACCAAAATGACACAAAATGACACTCTAACACAGTAAAGAACGGCTAGAGGATGGTGACCTGCTGGGAGTGCCGAAGCCGGGGAGGGGGGGAGCCAGGCCATGCCATGCCCCGCCCCTTCCCCAGCTTCAGTTCTCCCATAACCGCCAGCCTTGAGGGGGCATGCCGGCATTGTGCTGGCCTGCCACCGCTGGCTTGGCACTGCCCCCCAAGGCTGGCAAAGCTGGGAGTGCAGCTGGGGGGGGTTTCCCATGCCCTGCCCCCCCCCCGCTTCAGTTCTCCCTTGAGGGGCAGTGCCAAGCCAGCATTGTGCTGGCTCTGCACCGCTGGCTTGGCACTGCCCCCCTCAAGGTTGGGGAAGCTGTGGGAGTGCTGAAGCCGGGGAGGGGGTAGAGCTAGGCCGCACCATGCCCTGCCCCCTCCCCCCGGCTTCAGTTCTCCCACAGGTTTGCCAGCTTTGAGAGGGCAGTACCAAGCCAGCATTGTGCTGGCCCTGCCACCGCTGGCTTAGCACTGCCCCTCAAGGCTGGCAAAGTTTTGGGAGTGCTGAAGCTGGGGGGGAAGGGGCGGAGCCAGGCTGCATCATGCCCCCCTCCCCCCCGGCTTCAGTTCTCCCACAGAGGAGGAGCATGAACGGTGGACGGGCTTCAGTAGGCAGGGCTCCTCCGTGTGGCTTCAACAAGCAAGGGGCGAGAGTCATGGCGGATTGGAGGCTGGATGGGGAAACGGCCGAAGGAGGCGGCGCCCCGGTCCCTTCTTTTTCTTCGCCGCCACCTGGCCCTTCCTCCTCCTCTCCCAAGCAGCAGGGGTTTGGCAGGATGAGGGGGAAGGAAGGGGGCAGAGAGCTTTTCTCACGGCACACCTGATTATCGCTCACGGCACACTAGTGTGCCATGGCACACTGGTTGAGAAACACTGCTCTAGTTAATGTCCTCTTGTGCATTGTCCACTTTGTCAGGTGACCATATAGTAAAGTAACAGTGACCCCTTACTGGATATGAGTGTTATGGAACGGCCCATCTTTAAAGGACTTGGAGAACCAGACAGGACTTAATGAAAAGAACAAATTTTTAGACTCTATTAACACCTTTGATAACACCCCGAATGTCCAGTTTCACATAATATGTTAGTTTGATGCCACTTTATTAATCAATACAACTGTGTTTTATTTATTTATTTTCCTGTTTAGTTATGACAAATTGTTACAAGTTTTACTTAATTTAATTTAATTTATTATGAATTTATATTTTTACTGTGTACTCTATGAAATTGAATGGCTGACCTTTATGTTGTAAGCTACCCCGAGTCCCCCAAGGGGAGATGAGATGGGGTATAAATAAAGTTGACTTGACTTGACTCAGATGATGGTAATGAAGGTACTGTTGAAGACTTGGATTCCATTTCCCAGCATTCTAGGAGGTGCCGTCCAAGTATCAACTTCTTCATGATCTCATTTATATCATAATTTCCTCAAAGTATCATAAAAGCTTTAGTTTGAAGTTGAGGATGTTAAAGCTCCCTAGTGCTTGAATGTTCCAATTACCAGGCTTTTAAATTAGATTAATTCTCTGGTGTTAGTCTTATGAAAAATATACAGATTACAGCTTTATTAGAGAGAAGTTAAGCCAGAAGGACTCATGGAATGGAAAGGATTAAAAGGAGGAAAGAAAATGTTTTGCTTTTACAGGGAATTTACTCAGAGACACTCTTCCCAGAGGTTAGCTTTTTCCCTTTTAGAATTTGCATCATTTTATGCTTTCTGCTAATCAATGTAACACCTTCTATATGACTTCGGCTGCAATAATCTAAAGTTGTATTTAACACTGCAATCTTAATGTCACCTGTAGGCTTCTATACCTTTACGTAGGTATCTATTTCATATCTTTCAAGGCCAGCATAGGAAGAAATGCTGTGTCAGCTCCACTGGCTGCCTGTCCAGTTCTGAGCCTAATTCAAAGTGCTGGTTTTGACCTATGAAGCTCTATACGGTTCTGGCCCAGCTTACTTGTGGCTGGCAGGGATGAGAAACAGGGCCTTCTTGGCTGTGCCCCCCGCCTGTGTAATGCGCTTCCAAGCGAAATATGATCAACCCCATCCCTCCTGGCATTCAAGAAGAAGGTAAAATCTTGGTTATGGGACCAGGCCTTCGCATAGTAACTCAATGCAGCACTTTATCTGGAATGGAATGACGACGACAGATTTGAGAACATGGCTTATCATTTATTGACTGGTGGATTTAGAAGGACTATTTTAATTCAGATTGATTGTTGATTGCTTGTTTAATTGTTACTGTTTTTAACTCTATTTGTATTAATGGTTTTATATTACTTGTTGTTTTCTGGCATTTAATTGCTGCCTTGTAACCTGCTGTGAGAAGGGAGGGGTAGAAATACTGTAAATAAACAAACACATCTTGCAATGGAATCCATACATTTCTAATGTGATATAAACACTTATGGTGCATGCCAGACGAAATGAATGCACCTAAAACTGTGATTTGGAAAAAAGTGTGTGGTTCAAACTACATAAAAGAAGCCCTCTGGCTCCATGGTTTCTGTATCCACAAATCCAACCATTCTCCTCTTGAATTTTTTTAAAATTTACTGTGTTTTTGTATATAATGAGACTTCAGCGTTCATTGTTTTTGGGGTGGGGTGGGAGGGTTGGGGGTTGGCTGATCATGGAACCAAGTACCAGCAAATACCAAGGGCCCACTGAATACTTGAAAGAGTGAACAGAAATATGCTTTTTACAATGAGATATGTAAAAAATGGATATATTATAAATATGTTTATAAACTCCATGCAATTTGAAATAAAGGCAGGAAAATAAGTAGAAATCACTGTGAGGGAAAGAAAAGAGTCTCACAGATTTTTATATGCCTACATAATTGGACTGACACCCGGGTAAATATATAGGATTATACCTCCAGTCTGCAAACCAATGCAGACATACATCATTGTTTGTTTGTTTGTTTGTTTTTTTTAAAAAGGGACTTATTCTGAGTAGACATATTTAGAAACAGTCAGTTAATGCTGTTCATGCTTATGCACAAAATAATCAAATGTCCTATACATACGGCCATAGAAAACCACAGGGTCATCCTCAGTATGTAGATCCTAAGGGTGTAGCAAATGGTGCACATTTCATACAGTCAGAAGCAGTGGTAGCTGGTGGTTTCCATATTAATGGGGAAGTGAATCCATTCCATCTGGATGCCACCTCACCCCTCCCACAATAGATTTAGCAGCTTGAATAACACCTTCAAAGTTCAGAATATAACTCATAATACATTCACTGCTCCATTGACATGGAAACCGCTAGGGGTATGCATTTCAGGTAAAACTCGTTCCCTTTTTGCCATCCAGTTTTTGGGTGCCCCCCATTCCATTTTGTAAGGGCAAAATGTCATTTTTCGATCCAGCAGCCCCGAGATCCATTTTCGCTCCAGGAAGATCCAACCCATTGGTGGCAATGGGGGAACTTCTCAGTCTTCCCTTTCAGTCATTTTTAGAGCTATTGGGATGAAAATGGCCACACTTGGAGGACACACTGCAAACCCACCAAGTTATGAAAAATGTGGGTCACCCATTGAGTTTTAGGAAATTCTTAAATGTTCTTGAAATAAAATCTCCTTTTAAAACCCCCAAAAAGGAATCCCATGGGAGGTTGGGACTGAGATTCAGTAGTCCCTCTCCCTCTGACTTTTGCCCCCATGAAAGCCTGGCCACTTGAGCACACCTTGTTGTTGTTGTTGTTGTTGAGATATATATATATACTAGCTTGGGGACCCGGCCCTGCCCAATGATTTGAGAAGTGCAGCAGGATGTAGAGTGGGTCATGGGGGCTCTGTGTGCCAAGTTTAGTCTTGATCTATCATTATTGGGACTTGCAGTGGTATCATGAAATTACTGAAGGTAGTGCAAGTCCCATCATCTCTGTGTGTCCCGTCCCCCAAAGTGTAGTAGGATGTAGATTGGGTCATGGGGCTCTGTGTGCTAAGTTTGGTCTGTATTGGTGAATGGATGAGGGATGCATTGTTTTTCGGAAGTGAGTGAAGGTACTTCAAGTCCCATCATCCGGTCCATCTCACAGTAAACTGTACCAGGCTGTAGAGTGGGTCATGAGGGGCTCTGTGTGCCAGATTTTGTGTTGATCAGTCATTGGATTAGGTTTGTAGCAGGATTGGGAAGTGAGGGAAGGTACTGCAAGTCCCATCATCCATGTTCTGTCCCCCTCCAAACTTCAGTAGGATGTAGAGTGGGTCACTGGGGCTCTGTGTGCCAAGTGTGGACTTTCTCGGTGTTTGTTGGGGGCCACAGTGGTCTGTGGGAACAGAGGGGTAAAAGTACTACAAATCCCATCATCCATTGTCAGTCCTCCCCAAACCTCACCAGGACGTGAAGGCAGTCATGGGGGTTATGTATGGCAAGTTTGGTCTCGATCAGTGATTGGATGAGGTTGCAGCGGACTTTGAAGTGAGTAGAGGCACTTCAAGTCCCATCATCCATGGCCCACCCTCCTCCGAACTGCACCAGGACGTAGAGTGGGTCATGGGGGCTGTGTGTGCTGAGTGTGGTCTGTATTGGTCCTTTTGGTGGCCTCAGTGGTCTGTGGGAACCAAAGTCTTGGAAAGTACTACAAATCCCATAATACGTGGGTCATGTCATAGGGGAGGTTATGTGCACCAAGTTTGGTGCAGGTCCATCAACCGCGCTGGTCGCTGTGGCCTGTGAAAGTGGCTGCCACATATCCGCCCTGGCCTGTGAAAGTGGCTGCCACATATCCGCCCTGGCCTGTGAAAGTATACTGGTGTAAAACAGAAAGGAGTAAAAAAAAAAATGGAAAAGGCCTGCATGGAATGGATTCTGGGTTGCTGGCTTTTTTCCCCTCAGTGGGAAGAAATCCTGTTGTTTGAATGTAGAGGCCTGGATTCTGGGTTGCTGGCTTTTTCCCCCTCAGTGGGAAGAAATCCTATTGTTTGAATGTAGAGGCCTGGATTCTGGGTTGCTGGCTTTTTTCCCCTCAGTGGGAAGAAATCCTGTTGTTTGAATGTAGAGGCCTGGATTCTGGGTTGCTGGCTTTTTTCCCTCAGTGGGAAGAAATCCTGTTGTTTGAATGTAGAGGCCTGGATTCTGGGTTGCTGGCTTTTTCCCCTCAGTGGGAAGAAATCCTGTTGTTTGAATGTAGAGGCCTGGATTCTGGGTTGCTGGCTTTTTTCCCCTCAGTGGGAAGAAATCCTGTTGTTTGAATGTAGAGGCCTGGACTCTGGGTTGCTGGCTTTTTTTCCCTCAGTGGGAAGAAATCCTGTTGTTTGAATGTAAAGGCCTGGATTCTGGGTTGCTGGCTAATCAGTGGCTATCACTGCCCTCTGTCTGGTGCCTTAGAATTTTGGAGTGGCGAGGCTGTCCAATCAAAGGACTTTATGCAAATAGCTGCCCTTCCGCCCTTCCGCCCTCCGCATACACACACACATACACACATACACACATACAAACATTCCGTTTTATAAAGGTATCAGATAGGTGTAATAGGCTCAGGCTTCTTGTGTGAGAGAAAAAGCACACAGAGAGAGAAGCCACAAGAAAAGTAAGAGAGAGAGTCATAGAGGAGCAACAACACAATTATAGGGACTCAAGGGAATCGGGCTATTTCCTCCCTTCACTAAAGTACCTCTATATTTAAACAAACACACACACCCCAAAATGTCCTTTCATAGTCACTGTCCCAATGCATGACACCCTCATTTCCCTAGGGAAATATTTTTTTAAAAAAGACTGAAAGATATGACACTAAGAAAATTTAATTAAATTGCCAAACAAAAAAATCTAAGCATAAAGCAATCCAAAGCAACAACAGCACTGAGAGATACAATGAACGGAGCTCAACAGCCAGAATGCCACCGGAAAATGGAGGTGCTTACACCAGTATTCATAGACAATCTTGGCTAAAAGACATGTGAGTTGAGAGGCTTTCTTCTTCTGATTGGCTCAGGCAGCTAGGCTCACAGTGAAACTCATAGTGCATGCATGGTTGCCTCTTGGCACTCCATGTGTAGCTGAGAAAAACTGAAAGCAGCCGTTTTTGCCTGCTGCATGTTTTGTTGTGGCTGAAAAAATATACCCATGCCAGTATGGGAGATCTGGTGCCCCAAAATGCCAAATCATCAGGGCATAGAAAAATTAGAAAAACAATATATAATAAAGGAGCCCCTGGTGGCACAGTGGGTTAAACTCCTGAGCTGCTAAACTTGTTGACCGAAAGGTCACAGTTTCAAATCCGGGGAGCGGCATGAGCTTCTGATGTCAGTCCCAGCTTCTGCCAAACTAGCAATTTGAAAACACGCAAATGTAGGTACTGCTCCGGTGCTCCAGGCAGTCATGCCAGCCACATGACCTTGGAGGAGTCTACGGACAACACTGGCTCTTCGGCTTAGAAATGGAGATGAGCACCAACCCCCAGAGTCGGACACTACTGGACTTAATGTCAGGGGAAACCTTGACCTTTACCTATATAGTAAAAAGAACAAAACCCATATATAATAAGTTGAGAGCTAAAAAAGAATTGGATAAAATAGAAATAAACCAAGTTTAAAAAATCAATATATTTGAAAAGAGAATTTTTTGAACATAGCAAGGAAGTTTTATGTCTCCCATTTTATTTGTGATGGTAATGGAACTACTTGCCAATGTAATAATATTTTATGTTTATTTCATGAAACAGTTGCCAGATAGGGAAAACCCAGAAATCAATGGTGAAATATTTGTGATAGACTGTCAAATAAATATTTCTCTCTGGAATACTTTTTTCTAAAAGCAGGAAGAGATTCTTAGTTTATATGTAAATGAAATTTTCACAAAGTTTCTGGATGGAAAATAAGTGGATGAAAACTCCCTTATTGCAATGAAAAAGAATGAGATGAGTGGAGGTTATATCCTGGCAACAAATGCAGATTTTCTCTCCCTATTAGAAAGCTATAACATATCACCTTTAAATTAGGCAAAAGGGAAGAAAAGACTGTCATACACAGGCAATATTAAAGCATCATAGTCTCTCCAGCTTTAGCTATCACTTTCTAACTGAAGTGCATCAGCAGAATTCACAACTCAGCTGTCCTGACAAATGTCCTGCCACCTAAATAGCTAAATTTGACAAAAGCCTTTTAAAAAAGAAATCAATGGGAATGAAGGCCATGTTCTCTGTCTCAACAACTTCCCACCCCCACTCCATGATACACTGAAGGTTAAACCTGTGATATTACAGTCCCCTTCCTCTCATTCCCAAACTAAATCATGTTGTCCTTGTCTCTCTGGAATGACTTTGGGGAACTCTTAAATTACATGTCTAAATGCAGGGGTTCCTTTCTTGGCTCAGCTGCCATAGCTAATCAAGGTATTTTGGGTCTACACAAACAAGAATTTCTTTGCCCTGTAAAAGAGCAGATCAGCTTTTAAATTATAGTAGGTGGTAGGTGGCTGATAAGAATGTGCTAGGTTTTTTTTTGTCTTCTTTAAAATGGGAGCTTTCTTCCTACTATTCTTATCAGGTCTTCCATTCAATTTATTGTCCCAAAGATTTCCAGGGACTATTAACATTTTCCTGTCTGTGCTAAAGAAATTGTTTCTTTTTCAGAGCCTCATCCATATATTTCAAGTTGATTTCACCTTCACCCATGAGATATACAATATGCGGCAGGTTATATTTGTCTTGTCATACTAACCCTCCGTAAATAAGAAGGAAAATAAGTCTAACAATTCTGTCACCAATGAGTGAGAGGAGTAAAGAAGTGAGACTAGTGAAGAAACATTTACTATGTAAAATTATCTTTAGTACAATGAAGTCTTAATTATTTCTATAATAGAATGTATTGCTTAAAACATTAAAGACAGACATTAAGGTATCTACAAGCTCAATTTCAACATTAGGAAAGTTTCAACATTTCAGATAGCAAAAGAAATGATGAGGCAAAAACAAACAAACAAACCAAAACACAAACAAACCAGGATCAAGATAATACAATGGCATGTCATTACGGTTTGTGTCAAGTGAAATTGAGACCTAAGGAGCTATTTCTCTGTAAAAGATACTGTATCTATTTTAGATTTCAATAGGAAGTAACAGAAAGTCTTAGGAAAGGAGGGGAGACATAACCTATCTCCACAGTCATACAATGCAGTTGTAAAATACATTTTGTGATCAGTGTATACCTGTATAATGCTGTTCAGTGTAATCAACCTCCATTATATGGGTCTACATTGACTATATAATGAAGGTTCAAACTGCATTATATGGCAATGTAGATTGAGCCTAAGTAAAGGTGGTGGTTGTGTGCCTTCAAATTTCTTCTGACTAATGGTGAACATACGGTGAACCTATCATGGGGTTTCCATTACAAAGATTAATGGTGAACCTATCATGGGGTTTCCATTGCCTTTCTCTGAGATGGAGAAAGTGTGATTTACTCAACATCAGCCAATAGGTTTCCATGGCCAAGTACAAATTCCACAATTAAAATAGAGTATTTTGAACAGTGGTTAAATGCAGGGGTCAACTCAGCCAGGTTTCATAATGAAACACTCAATTCATAATGCACACTGACTCCTAAAGGTTGGCTGAAAGTCAAAGAAAGTAATAAATCCTACTAATATTGGTTAGAGTAGACACATTCACTCACTGGGATTACCTACATCATAACTAATCTTTCAGCAGTTAATTGGATGATTCTACTTTACTTGGGGCTGATTGAAAAGATCCCATTCATTATTTTTTGAATAGGTATCCCCCCCAGATGTCATATGTTTGTTGCTGTATATCCTCAAGTCATGGTGATCCCAAGGCAAATTTATCATAGGGTTTTCTTTGTTCAGAGGGGGTTTGCTATTGCCTTCCCCCAAAACTGATAGTGTGTGACTTGTTTGAGGTGATCCAATGGGTTTCTCTGGTCAAGCAAGGATTAAAACTCTAGTCTCCAGAGTTATACTCCCAACTTCCAGTACACCATTCCAGCAGATAGAGAGATAGATTTTTTTATTAGCATCTGTTTTAAATGTGCACCGGCTCCACATAACAACTAACCCACCAACAACAACAACAAAGCAGCATACATTTTTGAAGAGGAATACAAGTACATTCATATAGAGAGATATTGAACATAAGAAACGAAAATAAAAACTTTATTTGTAGACAGCTCTATCTTCCTGAGAGGTCTCAGGGCAGTTTCCAGCACATATGACTAGTCAGGCCATTTCCGAGCACAATTCAAACTGCTGGTCTTGGCCTATAAAGCCCTATATGACTCCAGCCCAGCTTACTTGTCCGAACATATCTCCCTCTACGTTCCGCCTCAGCCTAAGATCTGCCACGGAGGCCCTGCTCTCGGTCCCACCAGCTTCACAAACACGGCTGGTGGGGACGAGGGACAGGGCCTTCTCAGTGGTGACCCCCGCCTGTAGGATTCGCTCCCCAGCGAAATCAGATCGGCATCCTCCCTCCTTTCTTTCAGAAGAAAACTGAAGACATGGTTGTGGAACCAGGCTTTTGGCACCTGAACATTGAATCAGATCATATGATTGTTGTAATGGAAAAGGCTTTATGATTGTTTAACTAATGTTATTTTAATCTATTGTATTGGATGTTTTTATCTTGTTATTATAATTGTAATTTATTGCAGCATTGAATCGTTGCCATTGTTAGCTGCTCTGAGTCCCCCTGCGGGGGTGAGAAGAGCGGGGTAAAAATGTTGTAAATAAAAATAAATAAATAATATGGTAAACATTTAATGCCAACAACATGATAAAGTATCTGCAGCACTACATTGGAAATGATCCAAAAGTTATAATTTACCATCTGAAAAGCAGTGGTTGGAATATGAGCCTGAAAAGATTGTCGAAAATGACAAAGTAAAAGAAATATTTTGGGACATTAAAATTCAAGTATATAAACAATTGGATCATAATATGTGAGATATAGCTGTGGTTAATTAAAGGATTGTTTGGATTATAAATGTGGCAATCCTGAGGAAAAACAGAATTGAATATAAAGAGAAGGAAAAGATGATGCAATATCAGGAGCTCCAGATGGATATTCAGCACCTCTGGGAGAAAATGCAACTATAGTTCTAGTAGTGCTCTTGGGAGCAATTTCAAACGAACTGACAAAACACCTGCATAAGATTGCTATAGTTTTATAATAGCCCATTCTCAAAAAGTGACATTATTTGGAGCATGTCATGCTATCCAATGATACCTCACTGATTTCTAGAGTCTTAATTAGAATCTAAATAATTGATGGCTCATCAGGTAGATTGTAAAATAGAAAACAATAATATTGTTTACATTTTAAGGAGATGCAAAATGTGTCAAGCTCATCAAGTGGAAGTGGAGTCTTGCAGCCACTACAAATGATATGGAAGTGAGAATGAAACTGACAGATTTTTGCATCTGTAGACAAATCAGGGCATTCATTGTGTGTTCAATATATCTTGTTTGTACATGCAATTATTTTTCAAAATTTAAACTAAAATCTGCTGGAAAGGCACAATTGAGATCATGCCTATGGCATATGACCGAGAGTTTGTCAGGGTCCCACTACAAATCCCTACTTCAGCTCTTATTGATTTTAATGGGAAGTCTTTAAAAAAAACACACACACGTGTATATATGCCCCACTTGCCTAGTTTCCAACCGACCTCACAACCTCTGAGGATGCCTGCCATAGATGTGGGTGAAACATCAGGAGTGAATGCTTCTGGAACATGCCTATACAGCCCAGAAAACTCACAGTAACCCAGTAAATCACACAAAATTGTGAGGTGCATGCATTGTGAATGATCAGGGAGAAACTTTATTTATTTATTTATTTATTGGCTACATTTATATATGGCTTTTCTTCCCCTAAGGTAACTCAAAGCAGTTTGCAACACTATAAAAGCAAAATTCAATGCCATACATATTTATTTATTATTTATTTAAAACATGTATACTTTGCCCTTCTCATCCCGAAGGGGATTGTCATGCCCCAGCCTGACTCCATAGCCAAGCCAGCTAGAAGCCATGTTAAATCCAAGGTAAAATAGGTCAGCAAATGTTGTATTACCTCTCTACAAATCGATGGTAAGGCCACATTTGGAGTACTGTGTACAATTCTGGTCTCCGCACCTTAAGAAGGATATAACGGAACTGGAAAAAAGGTACAGAAAAGGGCAACAAGAATGATCCAAGGGATGGAGCAGCTCCTTATGAAACCAGGTTGCAACGCCTTGGTCTTTTCAGCCTTGAAAGACGGCGTTTAAGAGGTGACTTGATCAAGTGTATAAAATCATGCATGGGATAGAAAAGGTGAATAAAGAAAAACTGTTTTCTTTGTCACAAAACACTAGGACTAGAGGGCACTCCTGAAGCTCCAAGGTAGGAAAATTAGGACTAATAAAGGGAAATATTTCTTCACCCAGAGGGTCATTGGGTTATGGAACTCACTTCCAGAAGAGGTTGTGACAGCTGTCAGCCTGGACAACTTCAAGGCAGGATTAGACAGATTCATGGATACCAAGTGTATCGGTAGTTACTGAAAAGGACATTCAAGTGCCACCTCGGAGTTGGTTGAGGTAGGCAGGATTTCCCTGGGTACTGGTTGTGGGGGTCGGGAGCAGGTCAGGGTTTTGCCCTCCCTTCTGCTCGAGATCCCCGTGTACAACTGGTGGGCCACTGTGTGATACAGAATGCTGGACTAGATGGGCTGAGGTCCGATTCAGCATGGCTCTTCTTATGTTCTTATGTAACCGACAGGTCTGAGAAGAAACCCTTGCAGAGGCCTCCACGTCAGCCAGCGGTGAAGACCAGACGCAGCCTTCTTTCTTCCCAGACTGACAAAGAATGCTGGGAAGGCAGAACCTCGCCTTCCCCCGTTCCTCCAGGTGCAGCTGCTAATGAGCTGACATATTTGGCTTCCTCGAGAGGCTTGGGAAGGTCAGGTCCATGAACTGTTCCTGAGAAAGTGTTGTGCCGAAGTCAGCGCCTCTGAGACCAAAACAATGGGGGGCCTATTTAAGTTGGTTCCCGTTGGTGCTCGGCATCTCGCGCCAACGTTAAGCTTTCATTGCCAAGCTCCACGGAACTCAAGTCCAGGACCAGGCCGCAGAGCCTCCGTGCCTCAGTACTCAAGTACTCAGCCAAGCCATCGTTTGCCAAGGACTTATCCCGGATTTTAGCCCATTGGGGTTTCAAGACTATTTCTTTTTAGATTGGATCTTTAACTCTTTTAGAACTATTGCACGGCAATACTTGGATGCTGGGAACATCAGTGGACTATATTTTTATCTCTTTCCTTTTCCTATCTATTCTCAATAAAGCATTTAATCACAGCTGCTTCGTGGTGGTTTACTGAGGGATCCTCTAGGTCCAGGTTGCAACAGGGACTCAGGGCAGAGCACAACATATATCTAGCAAACATTCAATGCTGGAACATAAATAAACTATAAATAAACATAAACACTAAAATTCATTATCCTACATGTGAAAACCAAATGATACATGTGAAAAATATATTTTACATACCTGTGAAAACCAAAAGATAATAGCAAGACAATAACATAGAACTATAAATTAGTTTATCAACTATAAATTAACCTTAAAAAATTAAAATATAAACATAAAGGAACATTTAGACATAAAGCATAAAAATTTAAACATTGCTAATATAATAACATTTATATTAAAACAGTTATTAAAATCATGTCATCCAAAATCAAGTCCATAATCGTTCCATTGGTCCATTCACTATTCCTTGTTATCTTATAGCACTACAAGCTTTGCTGCCTGAAAGCTTGGTCACATAACCACATTTTTACTTTTTTACTGAGTGTCAGATGGGGCTGCTCCAATTTCACTAGGGAGGAAGTTCTATAGCCGAGAGGCCGCTACCTAGAAGGTCCAGTCTCTCATCCCTACCTGTTGCGTTTACGAGGTAGGTGGAATCGAAAGCAGGGTATTCCCAGAATATCTTAATCTCCGAGATGGATCATAGGGGGAGATACGTTTGGACAGGGAAGCTGGGCTGAAACCATTTAGGGCTTTATAGGCTAAATTCAGTACTTTAAATTGTGCTCAGTATCAGAGTGGCAGCCAGTGTAACTGGCATAACATGGGAGTTGTATACTCCCTGTATGCTGCCCCAGTTAGGAATCTGGCTGTCACCTGTTGGATCACTTGAAGCTTCCAAACAGTCTTCAATGGCATTGCCACATAGAGCACATTGCAGTAGTCTATCATTGATGCAACAAGAGTGTGGACCACCATGGCCATGTCTGACTTTCCAAGGTACAGGCACAACTGGTGCACAAGGCTCAATTGTGCAAAATCTCCCCTGGCCACTGCCGAGACCTGGGGTCCAGGCTCAATGATGAAGTCAGACAAACTCCCAAACTACAAACCTGTGTCTTCAGAGGAAATATAACCCCATCCAACACAGGCTGTAACCCTACGCCCTGTTCAGCCTTTCAGCTGACCAGGAGGACCTTTGTCTTGTCTGGATTCAATTTAAATTTGTTCTCCCTCTTCCAGACCCTCACAGCCACCAAGGACTGGTTCAGGACCATTTTAATGAACAGCCTCCTTATTAGCAGGTGGAAAGGAGTGATAGAGTTGGACATCATCTGCGTAGAGATGACATCAAACTCCAAAACTCTGGATATTTCCCCCAATGGCTTCATGTAGGTGTCAAAATATTGAATCCTGTGAGATCCCACAATTCAAATGTTATGGGGCTGAGCAAGCTAGAAGTGGCCGGTTAAGTGCCATATAATGCTGCCTCTGAGTGGCAACATTATAGCCAACCATCACCTACAAACATTCAGCAGAACTTGCCAGTTGGACAATAAGAACTTGCTGAAAAGATGTTATAACATAGAGAAATTTATTTCATATGATGATTTAAACTATTTCTATTTTGTTTCTGTTCCACAGCCTCCTCCTTAATCTGATTAACACAGAACTTTTAAAGCATAGCAAGAATACAATTGGATGATTCATTGTTCTTTCAAATGCACTTTTGTTATTATATTGTAAGTTTCCCTGAGAGCATTGTCAAACAGAGGTGATACAAGTTTAAAATACATTAATGCAATTTCTTTTTAAAATGAAGAAATATTCATCAATATTGGTAAAGAGCAAGAGAAGTAGCAGCAGCATCTATGTCAGCATACAATGAAAAAGTACTATTTTCAATTATTATTCATTCATACTAAAGCATGGCAAACCTTTTTGATTTTTACATATGTACTCTCTGAATGGGAACAGAGAAGAGATGAAATAGCTTCTCGGCTCTGAGCATTTCACAGACTGCCATAGCAGCAAGGAAGGTCCTGCAACAATTGCTATTGTTAGATATGAGCAGGATTTCCATGGAGGCGCAGGAAAGATAATAAGGTAGGATATTATTGAATAATAATGTTTTTGGGGAGAGTATGTACAATACATAGCTGTAGCAGCAGGGTGCCAACTATCTGTCATGGCTCCATTCTAAAGAATCTTAGAACTTTGTTGAAATACTCAGAATTCTGTATCAGTCGATATCCCTGAATTACACACTATACTACTGAAGTAGATAAGTTCCTCCCCAAACTACAAATTCCAGGATCCATGACTATTAAAATGGAATCACACTACTATAAATGTGGGATGTGGATAAGAGGAAGAACATTTTGTTGCTACTTTGAGACAAATTGGTTGGTAATTAAGTTTGAAATGTAAGCTTTGTATTTGTTGTTCTTATGGAGGCTTACAAAAATACAGATAAAAGACGTGTTTTAGTTTAATGTTTACTTACTCTTTGAAGATAAATGGTCTTTGATTTGGAATCGTGGTCTGACCTGATTTTGTTTTGCTGTGGGACATTTTGTTCTATGTAGGATTTAAATTCCAGATATACTGTTGTTGTTTTTTCATCACTCTGTCTGCTTGTCCTTAATACTTTAAGAATTATTTTTATGTTCCATAAATTGCTTTTATTTATTTGTTTGTTTATTTGCCACAGAAGTAGCTGTGGTGCGTACTTCTGCAGCCCCAGTCCTTAGCAGGAATGTCCAACAGAAACAGTGGAAGGGATAACATATGGTGAGTTTGTGTCTATGGGTGAAATATCATAACCTTTTCGAAGCCTTCTGGTTTATGGCTGTTGGGTTTGCTGGGATAAGAAGGTTTGTTGGTTTGTTTGTTGTGTGTTGATTGTATGGTAAGGTTGTGTCTGTTAGGTTAAAGATTATTGTTAATGTGAGCTGAGTGAAAGTGTTCTTGTATGGTTGTTAGTGCTCTATTGTTTTATGGTGTTTAGTCATTTGTTGAACATGTTGTCTCTTGGGGTCAAGGCATCTATTATGAGAGAATACGATGTTTTCTTGGACAGAATGGAACAAGCTAGCTATCCTTTATGAGGATCACAGGTGTTTCTGAAACTGAGGTCAGTTGCCATACACAGGAGGAAGACATTTTGAGGAAAGTGTCACAAAAAAGTAGAAAGGGCCTGGGATCATTCTGTGAGATTGGAGTTACACAATCAATTTGAAGTTCTTTCCATTATAAGTAATGCTGAGGAACAATGACACGAGCAACAATGTCAGCCTTCAGAAAACATGCAGATTACTTTCATCAGTGACCAAGCCACGTATATCTGGTGTTTTGTTGTGAGTTGCTCTTACTGGCATTTTATGAAAGAGAAAGGCTGATTAAACTTCCTTAGAGAAGATAATTGAGAGTAAAGGGCTGGAATAAGTGAAGTTCTAAAGATGGCAAACCATCTTTTCTTTAATGTATTTTCTTATTTTCCTAAAGCCACAACTCCCCCTTCTTTGGACACTTGTTTTTAGAAGGATGCTCCCTGCCTACCTACCACTGTAGATGCAGCATTATTAATTGTTAATAATTACATCCTATTATTATTATTACCATCACCACCATTATTATCTCTTAGTTAATATTATTAAACCAATTCAGTTAAAATTCAATTAAAATGGATAAATAATGGGAACAGAAAGTCGGGTAGAGACTACAAGGACCATCCAATCTAGCCCTCTGCCATGTAGGAATATACAGTCAAAGCAATCCTGACTGATGACCATCCAGACTCTGTTCTAAACTTCTAAAGAAGATGCCAAACAAGGCACCATATTCCACTCTTGAATAGCTCTTATCAGGAAGTTGTTCTCATCCCACCAACTCAAAGATGCCTTCAGATAACATTTGCTTTACCATGTTAAAAGTTCAAGTTCATCTTGCTTATTTCCTTTTTTTTGGTAAAATAATGTTTATTAGTTTTCACAATGGTTTAAAAAACAAACATATAACATACACCTAACACAAAATGACAAAATACAAAACGCACAAACTACCACACCACTGGACATTACAGAGTACTTCCAGTCTTTCGGCTTGCCACCAAGCTTTAAATGATGCTATCTAAATGATGCTATCTAATAAAGTTTTATCTTTATATGTCTTTGATAACCGCTGTACAATACTAGACATCCTTGAACCTTCTGATATTTCTTAAGTATTTACAGTTCGATTTCTGACCACCCTTCAAAATTGTTTTGTTTTAGGAAACCCACCACCTTTGACCAGTCCGTTTTCCTACAATTATTCATTTGATTCACTGCTTGCGTTAAGGAGTCCATTTTCACAATCTCGAAGAGCTTAGCAGCCCAGTCTTCGATACTCGGGATGCTGGTTTCCTTCCATTTCCTGGCAATGACCATCCTGGCGGCTGTGACGCAGTAGACAAATTTTTTTCAGTGTTCATTTCTAATTCACTATCTAGCAAACCCAGAAGGAAAAACTGGTTTTAATTGTAGATCTAACTGTAACATATTTTTCATTATAATATACAAATTTTTCCAAAATTTTTGGATTTTTTTGCAGTTCCACCAGAGATGGAAAAAACTTCCAGGGGCTGATTTGCATTTCCAGCATTTCTGATCATAGTTCTTATTATATTTGGCAATCTTAAGGGGAGTAAGGTACCATCTGTGGAATATTTTTACGTTATTTTCTTTAAGCTCGTAGGCATAGGTATATCCCCAATGCGTCTTCCACAATCTTTCCCAACGAGTTAAGGGGACCTCATGGCCAAAGTTTTGTGCCCATCTGATCATGCAGTTTTTGATTGTTTCCTGTTCTGTTTTTACTTCAAGGAGTTTCCCATATAGTACAGAGACTCTCTTGTCTTTTTTACTTAATAATTTGTCCCAGAATTTTTGTTTCTTTTCAAATCCTACAATTTGATCTTTGTTAAATATATCTCTAATTTGAAAATAATGTAGCCAATTTATCGACCCATCAAGTTCCCTCAACTCTGGGAGATCTCTTAGCTGCCATTCCCCATTACAGTTCTTAAGTATGTCTTTATATCTGAGCCACTTGGACTTTCCGTATTGCCTTCTAAAGAAGGCTTCCTGGGGAGAGAGCCATAATGGAGTCTTATCCATAAAAATGTGTTTATGCTTGAGCCAAACCCTTAGTAGTGAGCTTCTTATACAGTGATTTATGAAGTTTTTCTCAATTTTGGATCTATCATAATACAGATAGCTGTGCCACCCAACCCTAAGGTCGTGGCCCTCGATAGATAGAAGGTTTTTATTGGCAAGAGTAACCCATTCACAAGCCCACTCCAGGGCACAGGCCTCATGGTATGTCTGGAGGTCAGGAACTCCCAATCCGCCTCTGTTTCTAATATCTATCATGTTTGACCATCTGATCCTTGGTTTTCTTCCCCTCCAAATGAACTTTGTTAGATCTCTTTTCCAGATTGTAAAAAACTTATCACTAGTAAGTATGGGCAAACTTTGGAAAAGAAAAAGCATCTTTGGGAGGATATTCATTTTTATTAATGAGATCCTCCCTAACATTGACAAATTTAGATGGTGCCATTTCTCCAGATTCCTCTTGATTTCTTTCCAGGCCGTGTTGTAATTATTTTTAACTAAATTTAAATTATTTGGGGTCAACAGAATGCCCAGATACTTAACTTTATTCATAATTTCTATACCTGTTACTCTCTGAATTTCTTCTTTTTCTTTCTGAGTTGTGTTTTTTTACCAACATCTTGGTTTTGTTTTTGTTTATCCTTAACCCCATCACCTCTCCGAACTTTTCAATTTTAGTTATCCATTTCATGATATTATCTAGCGGATTGTCGACTACACAGACCAGGTCGTCCGCGAAAGTCCTGATCTTTAGCATTTCTTTCTTGATCATAAGACCTTTCAAGTCTTTATCTTCCCTTATATCACTTAGAAGTAACTCTAGGGTCAGAATAAAGAGTAGGGGGGAGAGGGGGCACCCTTG
Source organism: Anolis apletophallus (assembly GCA_030556195.1). Classification (NCBI taxonomy): domain Eukaryota; kingdom Metazoa; phylum Chordata; class Lepidosauria; order Squamata; family Anolidae; genus Anolis; species Anolis apletophallus. The sequence goes on from JARBWK010000007.1 coordinate 86,052,555, forward strand.
TCTTGTGCCCTTTCTAATTGGGAAAGCCTTCGTTTCTTCTCCATTTATGAATAATTTGGCATGTTGTTTGGTATAGATTGCCTGGACTGCATTGCAGAAGTTAACTCCCATGTCGAGTTCTTTAACTAGCAAGGTTATAAAGTCCCAATTGACCCGATCGAACGCTTTCTCCACATCCAAAAAGAGGAAGGCGGCCTTGTTGTGGATTTTCTGGCTGTAGAATTCGATCGAGTCAATTAGGATTCTCACGTTCTCCTTACCCTGCCTTCCTGGGAGGAAGCCTGTTTGCTCCGGCCATATCCACTCTTTTAGAATTTTTTTTAGCCTTTCGGCCAAGATACTCGCATAAAGTTTATAATCTATGTTTAGGAGGGAGATCGGGCGGTAGTTTTTCATATCTGTACTGGCATGTCCCAGTTTGGGTATTATTGTAATTATTGCATCTTTCCAGGTGTCAGGTATTGTAGCTCCCTTCATTGCCTCGTTCATGATTTTACATAACAGGGGTGACAGTTCTTTCGCAAAGCTTTTATAATATTTGGCCGTAAGCCCATCCGGGCCTGGGGCCTTATTATTTTTCAATTTCTTTATTGCATTGGTAATCTCTAAAACCGTAATTTGATTGTTTAGTTTTGCTCTATGCTCTTCGGAGATCTTATCTAGTTTTCTGCTGCTAATATATTTTTGTACTAATTCTTTTTTGATGTTGTCCGGGGAGTATAATTTCTTATAGAATTTTTGGAATTGGTCTCTGATTTTGGATTCTTTGTTATAGATCTTATTATCCTGAATAATTTGTGTAATGTGATTTCGCTGTCCCCCCCCCCCCCGTACTTTGGCCATTAACCACCTGCCAGGTTTATTGGCATTTTGAAAGTGTTGCTGTTTTAGGAATAGCAGGTTTTTAAAATTTTTATCTAGGTCGTAAATTTCTTTTTGTTTTAAAAGGGATTTTAACTGTAATTTTATAGCTTTGTCGTTCGGATTTTGTTTTAAATTAGTTTCTGCTACTTTGATCTTGTTTAGCAGCTCCTTCTCGGCTATGAGTCTATTTCTGTTTCTGATTATGTTATTTTGGATGAAATGACCTCTGATGACCGCTTTCCCTGCATCCCACACGACCCTGTCTGTTGTACCTTTGTATAGGTTTAATGCAAGATATTCATCTAGAATTTTTTTATACCTTTGTATTTTATCCTCACTATTCAGTAGGTCCTCCACTTCTTCTGATGTTTGTTCTTCCCTATTTTGAATTCAAGAAAGCAATGGTCAGAAAACAATTTCGGATTGATACAGATGTTACTAGTTTTGGACATGATGTTCTTTGTCACCCAAGCCATATCGATCCTCGACCACGAACAGAATCTGCCAGAATAATATGTATTGTCTCTCCCTCCCGGGTTATGTTCCCTCCAGGCATCCAATACTTCAAGATCCGCAAGCACATCTTTGGCCTCTTTGGGGAGTTGTCCCTTACCCTTCCTTTTACCTTTCCCTTTTCCGTTTGATCTGTCTAATTCTTTCTCGACCACCCCATTAAAGTCTCCAATGATGATTAAGTCATCAAAACTCTCTTTTAAGATAGCTTTTTTCAGATTCCGAAAGAAATTAACTTTTGGGCCGTTAGGCGCATATATATTACAGAGGAGAATTTGTTTAGCATTCCAACTTATCTTGACTCCGATTACTCTACCCTCATTGTCTCTGAAAGCCAGAGCCGGATTTAAAAATTTCTTAACATATATTACTACTCCTCTTTTTTCTTATGACAAGAAGAAAGAAACACCTCCCCCAGTCTATCTTGTTTTAAATATTCCCCGTCACCGATTTTGATGTGTGTTTCCTGTAAAGCCACCACCTCCGCCTTTTTATTGTACAATTGGTTAAAGACCCTCTTTCGTTTGTTAGGGCTGTTTAGCCCGTTCACATTATTGGAAACAACCTTAATTTCCATTATAAAATTTTCTTAACTCTCTTTCTTTCCTTGCTCTGGTCTGCATTGTCCACTCCATCTGTTTGGGCTGGTTGCGGCTATCCCCCTTTTGTTGTTGGATTTCACCTTCTTCTCTCTCTTCACTCTCATCCTCTTCTAGATCCGACTTTTCATCTTCCCCATTATTGTCTTTCCTCTCTCTTCCATTATCTCTCCCATCCATGTGCTCTTGTTTGTATTTGCCTTTGTGTAGATCTTTTAGAAGAGCCTTTGCTTTTTCTTCAGACGTTATCCAAAGTCTTCTCCCTTCAAGCAATAGCATCTTGCTTATTTCCCATGTTCTGCATTAGAGAAACAACATCTAAGACTATAGGCAAGTTTTTTTATTCCACTGTTGGATTTTTGTACTAATCCCCCAGTGTAATAGCTATAACAATTCAGCTATTATCCCCAACACTTGATGAATCCCTGCCCTCAAGAATTCTGCCCCAAAATAATTCAATGTAAAGCCCTCCTGATTATATTTGTGTGTCATAGCAAACATATTTTTGTCAATCAGCATGAGGTGCAAACTATCACCTGCTAGAACTCCAACTTCATGAAACTTCAAAACATGATCCAAGAAACCAGATTACTCCTGCTAGCACCATCTGCACAACCAGAAAGCATGTTGCTCTTTTCTCCCTTCCTGGGTTGTGCCTCTCGACAGAGAAGAGAAATAAAACAAAAATTTGTGCTTCAACGTTATTTAGCTTCCTACCCAAAGTCTCATACTCCTTGTAATATCCTGAAGGTTTTGCCTTTCAGTGTCATTGATTTTCATGTGAACCAAAAGGAAGGGGTAATGGTCAGTAATTTTGACCTGCCTTGTTTGCCTCTCTAGCACATCATGGTTTTTGGCCTCTGGAAGACAACACCCCTCTTGTGAAATCATAGCATTCACACAAACTACTGCTTCAGTTCCCTTCAGTGGGAAGTACCTTACCTGCTATAAGGGTTGGTGGGGGCCATTCCATGGGATGTTGTGTGCTTCAAAGTCATTTTTGACTTATGATGAGAAAAAGCAAGCATATTACAGGGTTTTGTGGCATGATTTGTTCAAAGGGGATTTGATTTTACCTTCCCTTGATGCTGAGGTTCAACCAATCAAATTTGACATGTATTCTACAAAATTATAGTCAAACCACTATGCCATATTGGCTCTACTTCTAGGAATAAGCTCCACTAAAAAGTCTTATCACGGAGTGAAAATGCATACCATTCATTTGTGCAAGCTACAAAGAAGTATCCAAAAGATCTTTAAATAAATAAATAACTGCTCTATAAATCTTATAAATAAAGAAGCATAATGTTTATGGTGACTTAGTTATAGATTATGCAATTTATATAAAGAATGTGTCAATTTTCTCTGACATTTGTCTACTCATTCTAAAAGTCATACTGGATGTTAGACACCAATGGTCATGTGCCAGAGGTAATCTTCAGCAAACAGGTCAGATGGCAGTGGGACCTTTCCTCCACTTTCTGTAGCTTTCTGTGGCATCATAGTTCTCTTCAAAAAGGATTTTCCAGCACTTCTGAGTAGGTTCTGTTGGATGCTAGAGGGCTAGATGGTTCCAGTTCTGAGAATAGGCAAGTGGTGCATTGGAAGTACATTAACAAAAATTTTATTGTTGCTATATGGATTTTTCATCTTGGAAGAATGATTTCAGGCTGCTGGAACATTGAATCCACACTCAATTTAATAGAGATAATGGGGTCTTCTTCTCTGTATTCCTTCAAAAAGAGACTGAGCAGCTACCAGCTGACAACGCTTTAGCTGGAGATACTTTTTGGTACTTTTGACCCTTTCAGCTCTATAATTGGATGACTCTATTTGATGTTATGCTCCTTCCACAATTCATCTGGTTCCAAACTTCTGACAGATAAAGGGTACGGTACCTGGATACTTCACCCACAACCTGGAACATTTGCAGGGGGAGCATTGAACTAGTAGAGGTGACAGATAGAGGAAGTAAAACAAAGTAAAACTAATGAAGAGTCTAATGTAAAACATGGTTCAGAAATCATTTCAAGGTGTTCTCAAATGGCAATAAGAAGGAATATCACATGGTTACAAGAAGGAATATCACATGCTGCCTTGAGTCCCCTTCAGGGTTGGGAAGGGCGTATAAATATAGCACACACACACACACACACACACACACACATACATACATACATACATACATACTGGATGGGGCAAGCATGCTTTTAACTGCTCTGAAGACTAGGACATGGAGCAATAGATTCAAATTGCACCTAAATATTAGAAAAAACTGCCTGACAGTAAGAGCTTTTTGGTAAAGGAATATGCTACCTCAGAATATGGTGATTTCTCCTTCTCTGGAGACTGGATAGACATCTGTAGGGGATGCTTTGATTGTGTGTTCCCGCATGGCAGAATGGTGTTGGACTGCCTGGTCCTTGTAGTCTTTTCCAACTCTATGATTCCATTATTCTATATCTCTAAGTGCACTGTTATTGCTTCTTTATTGTGGGTGTTTAATTGACAGTGAGATAAACAGGAGGAATGTATGCCACATGACACCAGCTTGTTCCATTGCATTATTTTAATAGAGCAACTAAAAAGTAAATATTATATCTATTTTTGAGAAACAGGAATGTGAAGAATTATTTTAATAACACGTTTAACAGCAATAGCAACTGACAAGATTTTGTATCTCGAATTAATTTATTTTAAAAATATTTTCAAGCTCTGAAATCTTGATATCTTGATTGCATTAAATATGAATGTCTGACATCAGAAGCTTTTTACAACTGTATAAAGAAATACTGCATGAATAGTCATGCACCTTCAAATCCTACTGATTTCAATGGCACATTCTTAATTACATACACTGGTTTGCAACATAAGATAAAGGTTTTAAAGCACACATTCTTACACTATGTTAAAGAGTACTCATTTCAGAAAGTATGAAATCATGCTTTATTGTAGTTGAATCATAATATACACTGGAATTATTGAAATTTGCAGACTATCTATTTATTTTGCTACGATTGGTCATACACCACTACTATCCCAGCATAACAGGCATCGAATGGATGCTCAGCCACTGGAGGAGGAAACCATACAGCTGAAAACACAAGTATAGTCAATCAACACATTACTATGGTGTTCACCTATAAAGCCCATATGCAACCCACAAATGGGAGTAGCTAATGTATTTGCAATAATGGGGGCATGTGCCCAATATCTTCTGAATTTCCACAACAGCAGCAGCAGCAACACAACAATATTGCAATTATTTTTTATCTACATCTCCCTATGGATTAAGGTGAGGAACAACAACATAATAAAATACAACACATGACAGCAGTGAAAAACATATAAAGGTGCCACCATATCATAACTATTAGTTACACCCCATTCATTGCATTTGTATTGCAGTATTTTTCCTGAATTTTATAGCCTTACCCTGGTGTAAGTACTTTTATAAGATTTTTTTGTCAAACAAATGTATACTTTTCATTCTGCTTTTCTCCGTTATGGAAATCTTGAATCTCCTTTCCTAGTCACTCAACGGCAAAGTATTTACCATCAGTTCAAGCAAAAGTTGCTTTGATCTTTGTGTAAATAAATTGGCTCTCTTTCTCCCACAGGAATCTTTTTCATGTAGCAAACAGGATTTCTTTCATCAAAGTAGTTTGTTGCATCTCTGTGAACATCAGTGTGTATTTATTTGAAACTTCAAGCAAATTATTTCTTATACATTTATGACAAATATCCAAACCATTGTAAATGGCAGCATGACTCACTCAAATGAAAAACTTGGGTAACCAAGTAACAAAATCTTTTTTACAATAATGTGCTAAGTAGGTCTGTGATGCTTCACATCTGTTCAGAAGAGATGGCAGAAAAAACCAGGCATTCAAGCATATTAAATCCTCTTGGATGTTCATATGGTAATATTTGAAGGGTATCTCTACATGATTAAGGTGGCATTAAAATGCCTTCATCCTCTTAAAATATACATGAACCAAAGGCAAGTAATCAATATATGCAGTCAATATATTAGTATATATGCTGACATACTACTGAACTTGTATTTTGCATAAATCCGAAAGCTAAAAATATATAGATATAACTTTACATCCAAATCCAACATCACAAAAGTAGATATGAATAGGTAACTAACTATGCATCTTTTCATGACATGACTCCTCCAATCTACCCTAAAAGTTTGCAGCTGCACCAAGTAATGGGCACCTTTAATGGTGGTCAAAGCATAGCAACATAACATTTCCAGCTCTCTCTTGTAGTGGGACAAGGAGTTAGTTTTGATTGTTACACAACAAATTGCTGGTGGAAGGGGACTGGAATCAACATCCTTCTATGCAATGACTGCTAGCAAAATGACCTCCATCACTCAATGTGACAGCTAACTGCTAAAGTAGGTTTGGGGAGGATTGAAATCATGGCAATAGTATCAGGATGGTAAACATGAATACAGATAGCCCTCCATATCCATGGATTCTGTAGCCACAGATTCAACTATTCGTAGGTATTTTTTTTTATTTATCATGTCAGAAGCAAACCGAGGGTACGGTTGTAATGTATTTAAAAACAAAAATAAAGTTTAAAAACCTGGCATTATACTAAATGTTCTTTGACCAGTAGCTGGCCACTTGGAGTGCCTCTGGTGTTACTATAAAAAGGTCCTCCATTGTGCATATGGCAAGACTCATCATACTGCATTGCAATAGTTCTGTGGTTTGCTCTTCTCCACACTCCTATGTCATGGACTCCATTTTGTGGCCCCATTTCTTAAGGTTGGCTCTGCCTCTTGTGGTGCCAGAGCACAGTCTGTTCAGCACCTTCCAAGTTGCCCATTCTTCTGTGTGCCAAGCTTGAAGTTCTGGGTTTTTGCCTGCCACTTTTGGACTTTCCTTTGCTGAGGTGTTCCTGCAAATATCTCTGTAGATCTTAGCAAACTATGTCTTGATTTAATGTGTTGGCATGCTGGCTGATATCTAATGTCACTGCCTTGGTCCTTTCATTACTGGTTGCTACTTCCCGACGGATGTCCATTTTTAATCCATAGCATGAAAATATTTACAAAATTCCCCAAAGCAACTTTGACTTTGCCATTTTATACAAGTGACACTATTTTACAATGACATGGTCATCTGTTCGTGGTGTGTTGATTGTGTTTTTCCATCATGGTGGAAAGGAGTTGTTTCTGCTGCAGCTCCTCCTCCTCCTAAGACAAAAAAATAAAAGGAATATAAACATTAAAACACATTATTAAAAACATGCAAGTCAAATGCTTCATAAGTAGAAGTTCTTTTAGAGGCCATTTCTACAGTGCCATATAAAATTCAGTGTAGACTCATATAATCCAGTTCAAATAAGATAATGTGGATTATCTGCTTTGATAATCAGGATTATATGGCATTGTAAAATGAGCCTTAAAGCAGATGAACTCCCAGCAATATTTCTACCTCATCACACAAGGGATTTTGGCCCATTACGATGCTTGGATGGCAGTTCTTGATGGACCTATGTCAGATGACGCAGACCGAGGCTCCACCCCACCTGTGGGTGAAGTGGTGAGGAAGTGTTGCATTCTAGTTTCCCTGCCACCATGGTAAGAGAACTGACATTTGGGTAGCTCCAATGGAGCTTCCTGCAGGTTTCGGCCTTTCCCTCCATCTGATGCTCCTTGCCCCAGTGCCCCAATATGATGAGGGAAGGAGGAAGGGCACGCAGGTTGCTACAAGTTGTCCTGCATGCCTTCCATTTCACCAGTGATTGCTGCTGAAATAGAACAAACCAAAAGGGGAGGGAGGAGGCATCAATATGATGAGGTCCCTTAACACACACATGATAGGGAACGGAATTTGGGGGTCTTGCCATGAAGACAGACCGGCTAGACCCACCAAAGAGGGCCCATGTCAAACCTGGCGAGAAAGGAAGCAACCAATCCCATATTTTTCCTAAAATGTCTCAATTTAACAGATCTCACCAAAGCCTGAAGATGGTGCCATTGAGGTTTTATTCAGCCCAGCTGGAAGGGATTACAGCCGCAAATCATTCGAGCATGCTGCAATGCAGCTACATTGGTGAACATCCCTTTAATAGGGTTACAGATTTGAATTTCCCTCTTCCCACCCCCGCTGCTGATTGGCAGATGTCATGACTTGCAGGCGGGGCACAGGCAGTCCCTGTGCATGGCCCCAGCCAATGAGGGCGAAGAAGGAGGAATAATGAGAGAAGGGGTGTTCCTGAGTATGCCATGAGGCTGGGCTTCAGCCCAAACCAGTTTTTCTGAGTTGCAGACAAAGGCCTTATAATCTGTGATTTCCTGTTGGCCAAGCAAGACCAAAAATCCTTTTGAATGGGTTTCAGTAAAATGGAGGGTAATCAAAAGAGGTTTCCAGTTTTGCCATGATCCTGGGGTGTTTCATTATAGGGTTGTGAAAAGGAGATATGGTTTGCATAGCTGGTTTTGGGTCTCTGGAGAAACCCTTTTGTGATGTGTAACAAAATGTTGCCAAAACGGCTTATGGGTCCCTGGCAAGCTAATCTTAGAAGCCAGTTTTCCATAGCCAGGTGATAATCTGTTGGGGGCTCCTGGACATATTTCACCTATTGTTTATGCAATGTCTTTGATTGAAGCCAGAGATAAGGAACTTCCTGGCCCAAGGGTGTGAGTTTCTCTTGAGCCAGGGTGTGTGTTGGTTCATGAAAAGGTGACACTTCATATTTCATTTCATAGGGGGACACAGGAGAGTAAAACATATAGAAAAATACATTCAAGTAATAGGAACCATATTTCATATCAACCCATCCCACCCCCCATCCCACAGTCCACATGTGAGTATATTTACTGGGAGAGAGTTCATATGTTCTTGGAAAGAGTCTTTGAGGCACTGGATTTGGGAAAAGTTCATGAGAATAAGTCTTTGAGATCAATTGAAAAAGCATGTGCAGAGGGAAAAGTCTTGTCCTTGGAGGTTTGTTTTATTGGAGGATTAGCCACAATGTTAGGAGAGAGGAAAGGAAAGCAAAACAGGAACATATCTTTGGAGACTGCTGCTGTAACCACACTACCCAGCCATGCTGGTCCAATGGACATTTTTTTTGGAACTGTGGAACTCCCTGCTGCAGGCCAATGAAACAGGGGCTCTGGGGCTCGACTTCACACACACACACACACACACACACACACACACACAAGCACACACACAATTTCCAGAGAGGCAGCCTGATAAGACTACTCCCAGCTCTCTAACTCTGTTTCCAGTGTTTCTTTCTTCAAGTCTCAGGCTGCTTCCCAATCTTTTTATTCTCCATCAGCCCTCCATGTAGCAGCCAGCAGGGGTTGAATTAAGGGCAGAGCAAGGGAGTCTGCTGAGTTCCACCTCTGCTTTCACAGGCCAGCCTGCCTGCCTTTTTTTCTCCCTTTCTTACTCACTTCTTCCCCTCGCCCTCTCCCCTGTCTTTTTCTTTCTTTTTTCCTTTCACAGGGTGCACAGGGTAGGGGCAGCAGTAGTTGGAAGGGGGCAACAGGGGGAGAAACCGAGTGCATGCAAAAAAAGAGACCGAGGGAAAGGGGAGGAGAGAAAGCAGTAGTGGGGAAAGCTGTATGTGAGTGGGGACAGAAGGAGTTGGGGGGAGGGGGGGCTACATTCCAGGACAGAGATCTCTGAGTGCCCCTTTTGGCAAGCATGCCATAGCTTGATCACCACAAACCTAGAGATTCCAAGGGATAACATTTTAATCAAATATGCTAAAGCCAAATCCCAAATGTGGAGTGCAAACCGCCAAAAATATACTCAGAACAGCTAACAATTCTTAAAACAAGTTTTAAAAGATAAAATGTAATGAAAATATAAAAACCCAAATTAATTAAAAGTGAACATACTGCAATAAAAAGCATACCACCAACTGAAAGGGACATAATGTTTTCAGAAGCCTTAACAAAATGGATCAGTTACTGTTAACTTTAATTTGTTTAGTATTCTGTGACCAGAAGTATGAAACTTAGTTAATGGACTTAGCTATCTTGGGAACAATAGACCTATTTGGAAGAGAACGGCTATTTATATTTATGGAATTTGTCATAAGCTTGGGACATACATGAAAAATGGCAATGTTCTTGAAGCATTTCCATTAGGGATACAATCCTATGCACATTTGCCTAGGGGTAATCCTTACTAAGTATCTGAGTAGACATGCATTAGCTGAAGCCAATTTTAAAGTCATGTTTAATATAACATTATTCCTTTAGGGTAACAAAAACCTATTATCTGAGAACTTCTGTTTTGGAAAACTTTTGCTAAACATATATTCTATAAACTTTTTGTATAGTCAGTATGTTTCAAGTTATATGCATTGTGTTGGGGAATAAATTTTGAATTATATATCCTAAAGCAGTTTTTCCCAAACTCTGCTCCTCTAGGTGTTTCAGATATATTGTAATATTCATTCCCTTTGTGTGTGTCTCATAGTCACACAACACACACACACATACACATATGAACAAGGAGGAAAAATAAGATTGATAGTACACTAATACTCATATTCATCCAGATAGACAATAATACAAGAATTAAATTAAATGTTATTAGGATGGGAATAGTGGTGATGGATTAAAATAAGTAGTAACTAACTGACATAATAACTAACAAGATAGATTAAAAAACAACAGAAAATATAATTGAACAAAAATAAACAGGATAAGGAATGTAGTTATAGGAAAGGGGTGATCTGAACTAAAGCCAAAAAAAGAAAAGAAGCAGTACTGTGTCACATTACTGGTTATTTACAGGAGTGCTAAGAGGAACCCCTGGTGGCACAATGGGTTAAGCTCTTTAGCCGGCAGGACTGCTGACCAAAAAAGTCGATGGTTCGAATCTGGGGGCAGGGTCAGCTCCCATCTGTCAGCTCCAGTTTCTCATGTGGGGATATGAGAAAAGGTTCCCATATGATGATAAAACATCCAGGCATCCCCTGGGCAATGTCCTTGCAGACGGCCAATTCTCTCACACCAGAAGCAACTTGCAGTTTCTCAAGTCGCTCCTGACACACACAAAAAGGAGTGGTAATTCTGTGGCCTTAAGGTGACATATAGGTGTTGTCTTTCTGCGTAAATTTTCAAGGCTGGACAACAAGAAGCCTTTAGTTCCCAAGCAGATTTCGAAATGCCTCCAGTGTTGTGCCCCCAAAGCTATCTTGAAAACTGGTTCAGAATTCATGCTTCATCTGATGTGGAAGCAAACATCTGCAGTCTGTATTTGTTTCCTTCATAGAGCCTCATGGTTTTACACCCTTAAGAGTACATACTCTCAAGGCCCCATGATACAAGTGTTTGGTTATTAATATCCTGCCTATATCCATGAACAGGGCCTGCAAAGGGCAACCATGGAATTCCAAATATCAAAAGCACATCAATACCTCCTAAATCATGGCTGCAAAACCCCACTTCTTTACTCAGAAGCATGGTTGGCTTTGATGTGGATTCTAGGAACCCAAAAAATCATTCCTCTCTCTCTTTCCAAACCTGCCCACTAATTTCTACAGGTTGTGCTCTTTAGCCTACCATCCATGCAGCAAATACTTCCTGATACATCAGAAGTTTAGCTTATTGTGTATTTTATTTCTTCCTAATGACTTAGCATTTCATGCCGAACCAGCCAGTTGTGAAGCCAATTTTCAGAGCTTCATTGCTTCCGAGCCCCCTAAATTGTAATTGTGAAGCTGTGAAATATTTTTAATTGAATCAAGTGCACAAATTATAATGTCTGCAAAAGGGCGGGGATAATGTGGTTATTTTGCTTTATATAATTTGCATACAAGTTAATCGCCCTCTTTAGGTTCTGTTCTAATAGGCAGTATGATTTGTGCTTGAGTAAAGTCTTGGTAATTATTACTGGGGTGTACACTGTGCAGTGCATAATTTTTTAGAAAAGAGACGTCTGAGATCTGGACCCTCTGGAAGCCTGAGAACTCATCTGGGTAACTAGGTAGCTGTGCTGCTGTAGGCAGAAGCAATGGCAGAAAGAACAGAAAGGTTTTGTAGGTAGTCTAACAGAGGACATAGGCATAAGAAAGATGGCAAGGTTGGTGGCAACAACCATTGGAGGAGGCAATGACTGGATATTTCAAAATGCTTGCCTTCCACATTAGTTCTCAGAGTTGAGGGAGTCTACTAGAGGTGGCTTAGACAATTTATCAAGGCTTTTTCCTTATCTCCTTCTCCCAGAGTGTCTTAACACCAAAAACTGCCTTCAGCATGTAAACTAGTTTATCAGGATTACACATCCCAGAGCAATCAGATGCCTTCTGTGATCGCCCATGCTATGCTCTGTCTAGTGTAAAGGAGATAAATTGCAACGGCTAGTGTAAAGGCTCATTTCACTAATAGCATTGTAGAATCTAAATGTGTAGAAAGGAACATGAGTACATGGCTCCTTTGTAGATGCTTTAAGGCAGTGTCCTACCATACACAGCTGAACATACATATAATTACAAGCAATAGATTAAATCTGTAAGTGACTATGGTTTTGTTGTTGTTGTTTATTCATTCAGTTGCTTCCAACCCTTCGTGACCTCATGGATGAGCCCACGCCAGAGCTCCCTGTTGGCTGTGGCCACCCCTAGCTCTTTCAAAGTCAAGCCAGTCACTTCAAGGATACCATTCATCCATCTTGTCCTTGGTCAACCCCTCTTCTTTTTTCCTTCTATATTCCCCAGTCTTCTCTAAGCTTTCATGTCTTCTCATGATGTGAGAATGTCTTCTCATCTTTGCCTCTAATATTCTTTCCTCCAGTGAGCAGTCTGTTGATGCCAGCAGCATAGGCTTGGTGATAAGCAGAAGTTATGAAGCTTCTTGGATAAATCAGGACACCGAAACGCCAGTATAAACAAACAGGAACTTTACTGACAAAACGCAATCCACCTGTCACCAACATACAATTTCATATAAAAGCTGTGTTATCTTATCTGCCTAGTGCTGGGAGATTGTATGTCGGTGAGAAGTGGATTACGTTTTGTCAGTAAAGTTCCTGTTTGTTTATACTGGCGTTTCGGCATCCTGATGTATCCAAGAAGCTTCATAACTTCTGCTTATCACCAAGCCTACGCTGCTGGCATCAACACAGTCTGGCATTATTTCCTGAAGTATGGAGTGGTTGGATCTTCTCACGGTCTAAGGCACTCTCAGGACTTTCCTCCAGTACCACAGTTCAAAAGTGTCTAATTTCCTTCGCTAAGTCTTCCTTACGGTCCAGCTCTCAAATCCATAGGTTACTATGGAAAATACCATGGCTATAACTATGTGGATCTTCGTTATTTTATCAAGATTGATCATTGCTCTCCTCCCAAGAAGTAAACATCTTCTGATTGCTTATGTTTATGCAGCCAATTATTATTATTATTATTATTAGCCCACCACCATCTCCCCAAAGGGACTCGGGTCGGCTTACAAGTTACTCCAGGGTGCACATATAACATACAACAGGTAAAAATGGTACAAAAATATAAAACAAGTCACATAAAATTATAACAACCACTCACATCAACACATATACCACAAAAAATTAAAACAACAGTAGATAAAACTGCCATCAATTCACAAGGTGTCAAGCGTCAAAAATATAATCTATGTCCAAGATAAATGCAAAAAAACTTAATAAAAATGGAACCTGAACAAATTGTGACTAGTGTAGATCTTATATAGTAATATGTGTGAAGCAGAATTGATATTTAGTTAATCATTCACCTAAAAGATTCAAGAATGTCAAACCTGCTTTATGAACACTTTAAAGAGGAGTACAGATTGCTTCAGCTAAGAACTGATTTCAAGCACACTTTTGTTGTATTGAATAACAGTTTTGAATTAAACATCAAGTAAACATTGTTGACATTGCAAACTGGAACATTTAGTAGAGTCCAAATTACATCTATTTGTTTATTTTTTTCCTTTATAATATTTACATTCAACATTTATTACAAACTGAAACTTCAGGTAATCACAAGAAATGTAAATATAGGTATGTAAAAAAAATACCATTAAACAAACAATAGTATTAAATCACAATTGAATCAGAAGCAATGTTAAATCATTGATTAAAAATTGGTTGCCAAGAACCTCTTTTCTCGACAGCCAGGAAATTGCCTGAACCTTACTTAAATAATCAGGCCTTTGCCTGCTAGTAGAAGGAAAATTGGAAGTTAGCCATTATAGTCTTCCTTGGAAGGGATTTTCACAACTAGAAACCTGACTGCATTGGTTCTATATTAATCCAGTAGCAAAAGCATCTTGTAGCAGCACCAGAGGATCTGTTTTGTGCCATTTTCCCTGAAATTTAGAACTTGAAGTCACTCTGATCATGATTTTCAGATTCAGAACAATGGCTTCAAATTTTAGGGAAGGAGATTTCACCTGAAAATGAGGAATAACTTATTAACTGTGAGAGCTGTTCAGCAGTGGAACTTTCTGCCCTGGAGTGTGGCAGAGGCTGCTTCTTTGGAGTCTTTTAAACAGAGGATAGATGGCCATCTGTCGGGGGTGCTTTGAATGTGATTTTCCTGCTTCTTGGCAGGGGGTTGGACTAGATGGCCTATGCCGGGATGCTCATTAGGTAGATCGCGATCTACTGGTAGATCACATAGGGCATCCTGGTAGATCGCAGGCAGGGTGGGAGGAAGGCTCAGTCCCGCCTAGCAGGCTCCCGACACCGCCCAAGTGCTGCCGGCCCTGGGTTATCTGAGGTCCTTTCCACACAGTTGAATAAAATCCCATGTTATCTGCTTTGAATCAGATTATATGGCAGTGTGGACTCAGAAAACCCAGTTCAAAGCAGATATTGTGTTATATGTTTCACATTTTTGTAGTGGGTAGGTAATCATTTTGACTTGGTTGTTTTATAAGTAGCTCCCATACAGGGTCCCTTCCAACGCCATGATTCCATGATTCTATATATAATGCATTTATATGAGGCATGGGCAAACTTTTTGATGCACTGTGTTTAAAAATTTGACAGATGGGATGGGCCAGTAGCAGATGGATGGAGTGTGTTTGTGTAAACTAATGGGGGGGTGGGGTGAACAAATTCCTATGTACACTACACCTATCTCACTTGCAGTACAAAAAAAGGAAAGAAAGAAAGAACAAAACAATATTTAAAATACCAACATAAACTTAACAGTATTTCAGTGGAAGACTCCCTTTTGCCCTGCAGGAAAAGCACAAATCACCTCTGAAAGAAAAGGCTTTTGGTGGCAAGGGAGGCAGAGAGAAGGGGAGGAGCAGGAAAGGGGAGGCAAAGTTTGGAGAATGAGGAGGAGAGGCAGGGGGAGTAGGAAGGGGGAACCATGATGCCCCTGAGTATGCTTTGCAGAATCTTTACTGTGGAATCATACTTGCATATGTCACCAGCAGGATGTTGATCACTGCCTCCCTTTCCATTTATTCAGCTTTCAATGAAGTGTTCAAGTACTTTACTAGTTACGATGCCTAAATTCACCTAGAGACCTAATAGTGTAGAAGCTTCTTAATTGATTTTTTTCTATCTGATGAGTGGGTTTTGGCCATAGAGGTAAAGATACAGGCCCTGAATTCCAAGGAAGCTGCTGTTAATAGAGAAACTGTCTTTGCTGTCTTTATTTCAAATCCCCTTAAGCATCTAAGTGATGTGGTTTCTCTCTGCATTCAATTTCTCTTGGGAGCACTTTTAAAAGCATCTAAGCAAGTAGCTCAAGCAAGATGAAGACCTGTGACACGGATACTATCACTTTCTTCCTCTACATAATTTTCCCCATCTTTCCTAATTTAAAAAAATCAACTGTGTCTCAAAAGATTTTGCACCTTTTGGCTGCCTTACTAAATGTATTAAAATGGCATGCCTTCAGTTAAAAATACAGTCAGTCTTCTATATTCATGGATTCTATGAATAAGTAAATCATCAATAAGTAAATCAATAAGTAAATCATGATCTGTTACTTCTTTTGCATATGTATTTTATATAAGGGACACCAATTTACAATACTATTGTATACAATAGGATGTGAGCATCAACAGATTTTGGTATTCATGCTAGAATCAAATCTCAGCAGATACTATAAGGGCCCACTGCATGTTAGTAAATAACTCAGGAAAAGGCTAAACTTACTAGCTAGGAAGGATCTAGCTAACCTTCCCAAGTGTGAACTGATATCATCGAATGCTAAAAAGTGGATAATCTGTGCCACGGTGTTTCTGGTTTCTATGTATGGATTTGGAAGCCGGATTGGAGAAGAAATAGATAGGAAAAAACCCAACTCATTTGAAATGTTTCACTGGAGTAGAGTTCTATGGACATCATAGGCAGGCAAAAGATATATTGTATATATATGAAGTACCATGATATATTGGGAAAAATTCAAAAGAAGTCAAAGTATTGGTTAGAGGAATATCTGGATCACTAGAGGACCCGCAGGATGTTCAGAAAGTTGTATTTTTCTTCCACACAGCCAGCAGCTGAAGCATGATCGGCCATTATCCATCTTACCCTGGTCACTCCATCACTGTTGGGGAGGGTTTATCAGTAGTGGATAGCACATATAAAAGGGGATGCAAGTGCTGAATATGTCTATCCACAATAACCATGGAACCATATCTAGGTTTAATGTAATACTGTGCCTTCAAGTGTCACCAGCACATTCTGGCCAATGGTCGATTGTTCATAGCTGTGCAGTACACTTGTTTGATTTTTTTAAAAAAAGGTTCAAAACTCGTTTCGGATGTAGAGGGCGCTGGTGGTTCGGATCTAATGTCAATTCTGATTATCACAGGAAAAAAAGTTCAAAACTTTTCAAAATTTCTGAGACTTCCGAATCCTTTATTAATGGTTTTAAAGTGTTATTTCCTGTTTTATTGGGTGGTCTTTACTTTGAAAATAGTGGTTTTACTCCAGAAGGGGGAGGGAGCAAAAGGAAGAAATCCATCCACACTGGTTTAAACTGGCACAGATCCATCCCATCCACACTGGTTTAAACTGACGTTGAAGAGAAAGGAAAGGAATCCATCCACACTGGTTTAAACTGACAAGGATCCATCCCATCCACACTGGCTTAAACTGACATTTTTCCTGCTGTTTTTCTCCCTTCCCTTCTCCTCTTCCCTTATCTCTCTTCTTTTCCCCTTTCCCTTTCTCCCAGCCCATTCAGGAAAACATTGGGGGGGGGCATATTACTAGGTGCCTCGAGTATGTTGTTCCCTTGCAAAGCGGTGGCGTGACACCTTTCCCACCCAAGCTGCCTAGTCCCTTCCTGTTTGTGTCCCCAGCTGCTGCGCCAAAACCCTGCCCCTCCCGGGGTGGTTTCCCCTCATTGGCTAGAGGCAAGCATCCCAGCATGCAAGCTGCTGCTTGCCTCTAAACTCTGGGTCTTTTCTGAATCACTTCCTGAGTCAGAACAAAGATGGTGACAGTAGCTTCGAAAGGGCAAGGATACTTCCGGGTTCCCAAATCGCTTCGAAATTGCTTCAAAAAGGAATTTGATCTGAATTTAATCCAAATTACAAAGATTCTGACTGGACCTAACCATGCCTCCTGTGCAGGTCATCAAAAATGGAGCTCTTTAGATGTGTTGAAAAGTGTGTCTACCTCTGGTAATAGATACTAATTTAGATGCTCCTGAAATGGGATTAGGCAAATTCATATTGTAGCACAGCAGTTCTCGTTTGTGCCTGGGGGCCAGGGAACAGCACCGGGGGCTCCATTAGCATTAGGGCCTGCACCGGCAGAGATAGATTCTGAAGAGGATTTGGAAGGGTTACCTGAAGGAGCGTTTCCCATCACTGGGCCTCTTTCACCCACGGAAAGCTTGGCTTGGGATGAAAGTTGGCTTGACCCCTATGCAGACATAGATGATAACCAGGTGCAAATGGAAAGCAGTGATAGCGAAAGTTATGAGCACCCGGGTGGGAGAGGCTCGCAGGAGTTGCTGAGTGAAAACATGGAAGAAGGCGGCTGGGAAGATTCTAGGGAGGAGAGCTCTCATGGAGATAGGGACACAGGTGCTGGGAGATAAGGCCGAACCTTTGATAGGAGAAGTAACATTGAGTCCAGGAGAAGGGGATGGTACCGCAGCCTAGACAGGCCGAGGTCTGTCAGCAAAGATTGGAGACGACGAAGCCTAGAGCGGCGGGGACCTCGGCTGAAGGATTAAGTATAGGATCCGTGGGAACGAATCCCCAGTGCTTCTGCCATGTCTCTTCTGAGTAGACGTGTAGCGAAGTTGGTCCACGGAGCTAAGTTGACTAGTGGCCACCAAGTCCTGCCTTGCTTTTACCTTGCCTTGTTCCTGAATCCGCATTGCTGCGCGGAGCCCTGCTTAAGCCTTTGGATTATTTCACCAAGTTGTTTTGGACCTTGTTTGCTTCAAGCTTTTGGATTGCATTGCTATTTTTATGGACAATTTACCTTTTGAGCTGTTTTATATTCAATAAAGTAGTTAGCCTTCAGTCCGTCTCTGTGTGTGTGATTAAAGGGCCGGTCAAGTCCGTGCATCGTGACACATATAAGGAAAGGCTCACAAAAAAAGAGTAGTCATGACAGTTGTTTGTCATTTTCAAGGTCAGAAGCACTATAACAAATATCAGTTGTGATGTTGTCCATTGTATTCTCTTTTCATGTGTTGATGTCTGTTAATGCCTTGAATTAACAGACATCAACACAGCTTCTATGATAATGAATTAGTTGACTGTTCATAAGAATGACAGTTAGCTTTTCAAAAATTTAGCACAGTACTACAAATAACTTCACAGATATATAATCTTCCTCCTTTTTTGCATCTTATACATGGTGTTGAAATCTGTGCACCAGAGGTGTGATGGGCTTTACTGGTAATTTGTCTCTCTTAAAATGTTTCCAAAGAAATGAACTGTAGACAATTTGATGAACTCATGCATAAATTTAATAATCTGTGGTTTAACATTCTGATTATAAGACTTCAGAAACTATTATCACTTTGATAAATAGAATGAAAATCTTAATTCTTTTCCATAACCACCTGAGAGACAGCTTCTATGTGTGCATCTTGAGCAACAACATAAAAACAAAAGCTGCTTCTAATTATTAATATTTCAGTCTCATTTATACCTGCTTTTGAGAAACAAGTTGCACATATTTCCATGGTCTAGGGAAGGGGTGACAACATTTTGACCCCCTCCCCCCAGTTTTTGTGTACTTATCTACATTCAGTTGTTCATCACAGTCAGATCCACTAAATTAACTGCTGAATGGTAAGAATTGTGTAACCCAATGTAAGATCTATAAATTCAATTGGTCTACTTAAATGTGAACTAAAAAATGTAGGCCCTTTCCTCAAACTTGCCATTCTACCTCTAAAATCTGACAACTGACGATTAAACAAATATCTAGGAAGCACAATTAAGCTTGTGTTTAAGATGCACACCTACTGCATATCTTCTCCTAAAGCTAAATTATGAGGATTTGCTGCAGCTGCATAGATAAAATTAGTGGCACTGTAGTAGGTTTGGAAGATGGAGATGAGCAGGGGATGGAGATGAGTTACTTGATCCCTGTCTCCAGAAGTTGACCAACTCTCTCCTGGGCAGGCATGTAGCCAGGGGGGCTAAGGGGGCTTCAGCCCCCCGAAATTCTCAGGGTGGTCCGCGAAAAGGCCTTACTGGTACATTATTTAAACTGTTATGTTTATTCATATCATGATCTGATCACCATGCTCATTATATCCCACATTAATGGGGTTATTGGGATAACAATACAAAAGATTTGCTAGGGTAGACCCTCTTCCACCCAGTCTCAGCCCCGAACCAAACTCAGGCCCCTCCGAAACAAAATCCTGGCTACGGCCCTGCTCCTGGGGGTCCCTTATTAGGGCTTAAGACTTCCCAACGAAAAGAGAGAGATAGGAACCTTTACAGTTCGGGATCACAGCTTTTGCCATTGTGATTAGTGACATTAATTCACACATGCAGAATATTTTGAACAGGTATTTAAGATAAAAGCCACCAATATAAAGTATAATACAATAAATTATAAAGGGCTACAGGAGCTGCAATTCAATAGCAAATCTTAAGCAAAGAGAGATAATTATACACCAAAAGCCCACAACTGGAAATTTCAAGGTCTTTTATTCCATGTTCAAACTGTTTTAAAGATGACATTAATTGTATTGTACTGGTAAGGGGTTATTTTAAAATGTGTATATCGCACAGGGGAGTGGTGTTTCATAATTATTTTAAAAATTAATCAGTCATACGGATTTTGAGTAGAATATTTTCCTAAAATTAGCCTTGGAAGAAATTGCCTTTCAGACTCCCAGAATTCACAATATCCCATCACAAAGATTGGGAACTTCTGTTGTCATTGTTGCTTCCTTGTCACGATGCACAGACTTGACCGGCCCCTGAATCACACACACAGAGACGGACTGAAGGCTAACTACTTTATTGAATATAAAACAGTTCAAAAGGAATATTGTCCATAAAAATAGCAAAAGCAAATCCAAAGGCAAAAAGCAATCAAATGTTCCAAACAGCTTGATAAATAATCCAAAAGACTTGGCAAGGCTCCGCAGAGCAATGCGGATTCAGGAACAAGGAAAGGTACAAGATGCAGGGCAAGACTTGGTAGGCCACTAGCCAACTTAGCTCCGTGGACCAGCTTCGCTTCACATCTGCTCAGAAGAGACGTGGCCGAAGTACTGGGGATTCGTTCCCACGGATCCTATACTTAATCTTTTGGCCGAGGTCCCCGACGCTCTAGGCTTCGTCGTCTCCAATCTCTGCTGACGGACCTCGACCTGTCTAGGCTATGGAACCATCCCCTCCTGCTAGTCTCGATGCTTCGTCTCCTATCAAAGGTTCGGCCTTGCCTCCCAGCACCTGGGTTTCTATCTCAATGAGAGCTCTCCTCCCTAGATTCTTCCCAGCCGCTCTCTTCCATGTTTTCACTCAAAGGATCCTGTGAACCTCTTCCCCCCGGCCGTTCATAAGTTTCGCTATCACTGCTTTCCATTTGCACCTGGTTATCTGTCTCATCATAAGGGTCAAGCCAACCTTCCTCCCAAGCCAGGCTTTCTGTGGGAGAAGGAGGCCCAGTGATGGGAAACTCTCCTTCTGCTAATCCTTCTAAATCCTCTTCAGAATCCAGCTCTGCTGCTGCAGGCCCCAATGCCAATGGGACCCCCGGTCCTGGCCCCTGCCCCCCAGGCAAAAACGAGAACTGCTGTGCTACACTATCCCCCCCCCTCAGGGCCCCTCTGAGGCCACCCGCGAGGCTTGGGTTTGTCAGGGTACTTGCGGTGAAACCTCGCAACAATGTCCGGGGCGTGGACATCGCGAGCCGGCGTCCAGGAACGCTCTTCCGGCCCAAAGCCTTTCCAGTCAATCAAATACTCCAGCTTCCGGTATCTGATGCGTGCATCCAGGATGTCCTGCACCTCGAACTCCTCCTCACCATCGCGCATCACAGGGGATGGGGACGGCTGCGTCACATCAGGCCGCACCCCCTTCGCCGGGCGGAGCAAAGAACGGTGAAACACAGGGTGGAACTTCATGTCCGCTGGGAGTTGTAGTTTGAAAGCAACAGGCCCCACCTTCTCCAACACTTTGTAAGGGCCCAAAAATCTCGCATCCAACTTGCAGCTAGGCCACTGCGTGGGCAGGTTCTTGGTTGACAGCCAAACTTTATCCCCCACCAGGATCTCAGGGCCCTCCTGGCGCCGCCGATCAGCCATCCGCTTGTAATCCACTTTAGCCTGGTCCAATTGAGTACGTAGCAAGTCTTGGAGCGCAGTGAGCTCCCAAAGCCAATCTTCTGCCGCTGGCACTTCCCCAGACGGGTCCACCGGAGGGTAGAACCGAGGATGGTGTCCATAGTTAGGAAAGAAAGGAGTCTCTTTGATGGATTCCTGCGTCGCATTGTTGTAGGCAAACTCCGCCAAAGACAACAAGGACGCCCTGTTGTTTTGCTGATAGTTGACATAACACCGCAGATACTGTTCCAAGGTGGCATTAACCCTTTCGGTTTGCCCGTCGGACTGGGGGTGATGAGCCGTGGACATCCGAACATCAATCCCCAGCAGCTTCTGGACAGCCTTCCAGAACTGGGAAGTGAATTGGGTGCCGCGGTCCGTCACCAAACTCTGTGGAAGTCCATGCAACCGAAACACATGTTGCACAAACATATCAGCAGTCTCTTTGGCAGTAGGCACCCCCACACAGGGGATGACGTGTCCCATCTTGGTGAAACAGTCCACCACGACCAGGATCATGGTGAAGCCCTTGGACTTGGGCAGGTCGGTGATGAAATCGGCCGAAATCATCTTCCAGGGAGCGGAAGGGGTTGGAAGCGGCTGGAGCAGGCCGGCCGGCTTGCCCCCCTGGTTCTTTGCCCGCTGGCACACAGGGCAAGAGCCCACATAGTCCTCCACATCCCTCCGCACTTTAAGCCACCAAAAATCCTGTAGCACCAACTGTAGGGTCTTGAAGAGCCCAAAGTGTCCTGCGGCCCGGCTATCATGGCAAAGTTTGAGAATGTCCTCCCACTCGGGCCCCGGGGAAACATAGACAGAGTCGCGGTGGTAGAGCACCCCGTTTTTTACCTGGAAAGGGGCTTGCACCCCCTTGGTCAGCTGCTCTTGCACCCAAGGGTCGTCCCGTTGGCACGCCTGGACCCGGTCACTCAGAGGTCTCTTGTCCCCAGGGGCCGGCGGGCCACTGGGGGTTCAGGGGCCGCCCGAGCAGCCGCAAAGTTCTCCGCTTTCAGCAAACGCGCCTCGGAAAGCCCTTCTCCGCCACGAACATACTCCGGCTTCCGGGACAAAGCGTCGGCTTGCTTGGTCTGCTTGGGAGTCACATAGTGGATGCGGAAATTGAATCTCTCAAAGAACAGGGACCATCTCTGTTGTCTCTGGTTCAATTTGCGCTTGGTCTTCAAGTGCTCCAAATTCGGTGGTCGGTGTGAACTTCCACCGGGAATTTGGCCCCTTCAAGCAGATGTCTCCAAACTTCAAAGGCTACCTTGATGGCCAGGAGCTCCTTCTCCCAAATGGTATAGTTCTTTTCCGGAGCCGTCAGCTGCCGGGAGTAGTAGGCACAGGGCAACAAGTCCATCCCCTGCGGCTGTAGCAGGATAGCTCCCACTGCCACATCCGAAGCACCAGCTTGCACGATGAAAGGGGTGTGGGGGTTGGGGTGCTGCAGAAGCGGCTGAGTGGTGAACAGCTGCTTCAACTTGCGAAATCCCACGTCCGCCTCCGGTGTCCACCGGAACGGCACCTTTCCCCGCAGGCACTGGGTGATAGGATCAGCCCACTTGGCAAAGTCAGGAATGAACTTTCTGTAGTAGTTGGCAAAGCCCAGGAATCTTTGAATGTCTTTTTTGCTGGCCGGGGCCGTCCAGTCAGCCACAGCTTGGACCTTGGTGTCATCCATGGCTATGCCCGTAGGTGAGATACGGTAGCCCAGAAAGTCCACCTCTCGCAGATCAAAAGCACATTTCTCCAGCTTGGCATAGAGCCCGTGGGCTCTCAGTCTCTGGAGCACTTCCTTGACATGGCGATCATGGGTCGCCTGATCCGTAGAAAAAATCAGCAGGTCATCCAGATAGACTGCCAGATAACTATCCAACAGGTCTCGGAAAATGTCATTCATGAAATGTTGGAAACAGGCTGGGGCATTGCACAAACCGAATCCCATCACCAGGTATTCGAAACTCCCCCACTTGGTCTGGAACGCCGTCTTCCATTCATCGCCTTGGCGAATCCGCACAAGATTGTAAGCACCCAGCAAGTCCATTTTATTGAACACCTTGGCTCCCGCATCCGCTCCAACAGCTCGGGGATCAGGGTAGGGGGTAGCGGTTCGAATCGTGATCTTGTTGAGCTCCCGATAGTCATTACAGAGCCGCAGTTCCTCGATTTCTTCTTGACAAAAGAATGGGCGCCCGGCTGGGGACTGAGAAGGCCGAATGAAGCCCTTCCGCAGATTCTCATTCAGGAACTCTTGGAGAGCCTGTTGCTCTGGTTCCGAGAGAGGGTAGAGTCTCCCCCGCGGGATAGGGGCTCCAGGTTCCAATTCAATGGCACAATCATAGGGCCGGTGTGGAGGCAGGCGTTCTGCCTCCTTCTCGCTGAACACATCCCAAAATCCGGCATATTTCTTGGGCAGCGTGGCAACGTTTTCCACCTCCTGAGCCTGACAAGCCCGTGCCGTCATGCAGTGGCTCTGGCAATGGTCAGACGAAAAAACTAACTTTCTCTTGGCCCAGGAGATCTGGGGATCATGAAGTGAGAGCCACACAATGCCCAGGACAATAGGGAAATCCGGTAACTTGGTCAAAAGAAAGGAAATGTCCTCTTTATGGGAGCTGGTCCACATCTTGGTAGGGGCTGTATATTGAGTCACAGCCCCTGTTTTCAGGGTTCTCCCATCAATAGTCTGTACACCCTTTGGCTCTTGGAGATCAAGAAATTATAATCCGGCAGACTTGGCATAGTCTGCATCGATGAAGTTGTTGGTGGCCCCCGAGTCGATCATGGCATGAACCATCATCGGCCCCTTCTCTGGCGACCAGAGGCTGACCATCACTAGGAACAATTGTCCAGTCTTGGGTTCAGGGGGAAGGTTAGCAACATCGGCCGAGTGAGCGAACCCTCTTACACCCGGCCGGCCCCTTCCCCCGTCGCCTGGATTGCTTCCTCGGCCTCCAGGGCCTCTCCAAGGGCGGCTGAGGCCTGAGGAGTCTTTCCACGCGGCTTCTGGGGGCATTCTCTAGAAAAATGTCCAGCTCCTCCGCAATACCAGCACAGGTTTAGGCGTTGACGGCACGCTTTTTTCGCCGAATCCACCTTGGGGCGCACAGTCCCAAGCTGCATGGGCTCCGGCTCATCCAAGGGTTGGGGAGCCGGGGTAAACTGTCGGGGCAAGAACTGGCCGGCCCCCGACTCCTTCCGCGCCGCCGGCTTCTCCACTGCACCTTTATCCCAACGCCTCCGGGTCTGCAATCCCGCTTCCACTCGTAAGCTCAAGGTGATTGCCGCCTCCAGGTCCGCGGGACGGCCATGTCCTCGCAACATCTCATGTTGCATCTCCGATGACAACCCTTTGATGTAGTGGTAACGAAGAGCAGAGGGGTTCCAATCCACCTGGGCAGCCAGCACACGGAAACGGGAAATATACTGGGACAAGGACATGTCCCTCATCGACAGCCGGTCCAAATCTCGCTCGGCTAACTCCGCATTCACTGGGGCTCCCCAAGTCGCCTTGATGGCATCCAGAAAGGCTCTCAACGTGGCCACCTGGGGGGATCTGGCCCGGAGCAACGTAGTCGCCCACGCTGCTGCCGTTCCTTCCAGCAGGTTGTATACAAAGCCCACCTGGGCCCGATCCATGGCAAACTCATTGGGCCGGAGCTCGATGTACATGTCCACTTGGCCGATAAACACCTCGACTTGAGCCGGATTGCCTCCGAATCGTGCAGGCACGGACACCGAAGGGTGCCGTCCGGCCCTGGTCCTTAGTTCTCCTAGTTCTTGCTGGATCGCGGCCACTTGGGCATCCGACAGCTGAGCCATGGCGGCAACGTTCTTTGCGCGCTTCCTGCGGCGTCCCGTGATGTGAAACAGGGGTTCTTGGAGTACTTCGGCCAACTGTCACGATGCACAGACTTGACCGGCCCCTGAATCACACACACAGAGACGGACTGAAGGCTAACTACTTTATTGAATATAAAACAGTTCAAAAGGAATATTGTCCATAAAAATAGCAAAAGCAAATCCAAAGGCAAAAAGCAATCAAATGTTCCAAACAGCTTGATAAATAATCCAAAAGACTTGGCAAGGCTCCGCAGAGCAATGCGGATTCAGGAACAAGGAAAGGTACAAGATGCAGGGCAAGACTTGGTAGGCCACTAGCCAACTTAGCTCCGTGGACCAGCTTCGCTTCACGTCTGCTCAGAAGAGACGTGGCCGAAGTATTGGGGATTCGTTTCCACGGATCCTATACTTAATCTTTCGGCCGAGGTCCCCGATGCTCTAGGTTTTGTCGTCTCCAATCTCTGCTGACAGACCTCGGCCTGTCTAGGCTATGGAACCATTCCCTCCTGCTAGTCTCGATGCTTCGTCTCCTATCAAAGGTTCGGCCTTGCCTCCCAGCACCTGGGTCTCTATCTCCATGAGAGCTCTCCTCCCTAGATTCTTCCCAGCCGCTCTCTTCCATGTTTTCACTCAAAGGATCCTGTGAATCTCTCCCCCCCGGCCGTTCATAAGTTTCGCTATCACTGCTTTCCATTTGCACCTGGTTATCTGTCTCATCATAAGGGTCAAGCCAACCTTCCTCCCAAGCCAGGCTTTCTGTGGGAGAAGGAGGCCCAGTGATGGGAAACTCTCCTTCTGCTAATTCTTTTAAATCCTCTTCAGAATCCAGCTCTGCTGCTGCAGGCCCCAATGCCAATGGGACCCCCGGTCCTGGCCCCTGCCCCCCAGGCACAAACGAGAACTGCTGTGCTACATTCCTGTGCCCCACCAATTAACCAAGGATGGATAAAGAAGAAGGAAATGGCTTTGGGCAAAGAGAAGGAGGCATTGTTACTTCTTCCACCTACTAAATCTTTGATCTGTGTAGCAGTGGCCCCTAACCTTTGGACCTCCAGTTGTTTTGGACTTCAACTCCCATAAAGCCTAGCCAGCTGGCCAGCTGTTAGGAATTGTGGGAGCTGAAGTCCAAAACACCTGGAGGACTAAAGGTTGGGAACCACTGGAGAGAGGAGATTGGGCGGATTCATGTTATGTTTCCAAATGCACAAGGTTAGTTTCTCAGTCAAGCTTGAATTAGCTTCTGCTATTTAATTCTAAGCAAAAACTACAGCCAAGGGATAGCATCACCACAGCAGCATTCTTTTCGGTGTTTCTTTGGCTTCTGTGTTTATTCAATGAGATGTATTTCAAGACATGACACTTTTTTGTCACATAGTGTCTTGATCATGAGAGGAATTGAGACTGAACACTTTCAAAAGCTAGACTGAAGACAGAAAACAACAACAAAATAACATGTTTGTATCTTGTCCAGCTCTTTAAGTTGAGAGACAGAATAGATGCAGTGAGCAAGCATTTGTCTCGGAGAGAAAAATCGATGTACCACAAAAGTGTCCCCCTTTCCAAAAAATCAAAATTAGATGGGCTTCATTATTATGTAGGACATTCACCCTCAGTTTGGCATTAGTATTTACTCCATTACATATGCTGTGAGATCAAAAGAATAAGATGACGTACTCTATGGTGAAGAAGAAAAAATACTTTTCCAAAAGCAAAGAAATTGCACAAGCTGTCTACCTTTCATATTATCTGCATTAAACAGACTATATTTTGTCTTAAAATGATTCTGTATGGAGTAGGAACAGTAATACCTCACTAAATGATTAATAGATCAAAGGACTGATACATTTTACATGAGCAGGGAAATATGTAAACACACCACTTTCTCAAAAAGTGAAATTTTGAAAAAAATTACCCCTACAGAAAATAGACTGACTCAATTTTTTTTAAAAAAAAATTTACTGGTATGAAAGCAATGACTTATTCCTTTGGGAACATATCTAGAAACATATATAAGAATTCTAATATCAAACTTTAAAGAAAACAACCCCTATGTATCTAGATCAAACTGTGTATTATTTTGCTTATACTAGCAAGTAGCAACATAACATGAACATCACAGAAGTACAAGAATTAGGAGGAAATGGAAGTATTATGTTATATTATTTTTATTTGTGTTATAATTTGTTACTCTTTGGCCAATCTTATATAGTTTTAGGTTGTCTTATTATATTTTATTTATTTACCACTTGCTTGTTTTGGCATTGAATGTTTGCCAATCTGTTGCATTGCTGAAACCGCTCTGAGTCTCCTTGGGGAGATAGGGCGGGTTATAAATAAAGTATTATTATTAGTATCATAAAGTCCAGTCCTCTGGCATGCAGGAATAAACAGCTAAAGCAGTCCTAAGAGATTGGTATCCAACCTCTGTTTAAATACTTCCAGAGAAGAGTCCACCACTCTTCTAGGCAGTTTACAAAATTCAAAAGTAAAAAAAAACATTTAAAAATAGATTTTAAAGGATAGTACCCTCTGGTCTAAAATAAATATATCAGAATGCAGCAATTCCAAGTAGTTAAGAAGGAATGCATTTTGTAGAGAAACAACACATTTTATTTCTTATCTACCTTTTACCGAGTCATTTAATATAATTCCAAGTTTTTAAACTTTGTGCTTTTTAAATACATTGCAACTGCACCCTCCGTTCACTTCTGATACGATACGATAAATAAATAAGCAAGGCAACTTAGATGGAAAAACAATATTAACTAAACTTCGACTTGACTTGCCGCTGTTTCCCGAGGAGGGGGACACGTGGTCCCGGTACTCCACCCGGACAAATGAACACCGTCTCTCAGAATTCAGCCCACTAACAACGGAGGAGGTGAGAAGGCTGGTGACTGGGGCAAGAGCGACGACCTGCCCAACGGACCCCTGCCCATCACACCTAATTAAGTCCAATATTGACATCATGTCGGGCGCTCTGAGGGACTTGGTAAATCTCTCCCTAGAGACAGGCACCTTCCCGAACTCCCTGAAAGAGGCCAGAGTCAGCCCCCTTGAAAAAGACGAACCTCGACCCGGATGACCCAGCAAGCTACCGCCCGGTCGCCAACCTACCCTTTCTGGGTAAGCTCTTAGAGCGAGCGGTAGAAAGCCAATTACGGGACTTCCTAGATCAATCCGGGGGCCTAGACCCGTCCCAGTCGGGTTTCCGCGCAGGTCACGGAGTGGAATCCGTCCTCGTAGCGATCACTGACGACATCCGCCGTCAACTGGACCGGGGGGCTCGGCAGTCCTAGTCCTTCTGGACCTAACCGCGGCTTTTGACACCGTTGATCACGACTTGCTCCTCGACCGCCTGGCTGCCTCTGGGATCCGAGACAAGGCTTTGACCTGGCTGGAATCGTTCCTGCGAGGCCGCTCGCAGCGGGTCGAGTGGCAGGGTCAAGTCTCTAGGAAAAGCGAACTGGAATGTGGAGTCCCCCAGGGTGCCATCCTATCTCCCACCCTCTTCAACATCTACGTCCAGCCTCTGGCTAGCATTGCCAGGAGGCATGGGTTCTCCTGCTACCAATATGCGGACGATACACAGCTGCTCCTGAAGCTTGACCCAGGGTCATCGTCGGTGCCGGACAGTTTCAGCCAAGGATTGAGAGCGGTGACGAGCTGGCTCAGAGCACATAGACTCAAAATTAACCCAGCCAAAACGGAGATCCTCTGGCCTGGCCGACCCGCCTCTCACCCATCACTGCCACCCTTTGAGGGCGAGCCTTTATCCCCGGCCCGGCAGTGAAAAGCCTGGGAGTGATCCTGGACGAAAAACTAACGATGGAGGCCCAGATCCAGGCGGCAGCAAAAGGCGCCTTTTTCCATCTCCGTAGGGCCCGACGGCTGGCCCCCTACCTACCATCTGAGGCGCTGAGAACCGTGGTACATGCCACCGTTGTCTCGCGTCTCGATTATTGCAACGCCCTATATGTGGGCCTCCCCCTCTCCACAACCAAGAGGCTGAAACTCATCCACAACGCAGCGGCCAGACTCATCTCTGGGTCATCAGTGAGGGACCACATTTCTCCTATTTTAAAAGATCTCCACTGGCTGCCCTTAGAGTTCAGAGTGCTCTACAAACTTCTGTTGCTCACTTTTAAAGCTCGGCACAATATTGGGCCAGCCTACTTGAGTGACCGGCTGACGGTCCAACGCAGCGTGAGGCCAGCACGTGCCATAAATGGCGATCGCATGACCATCCCCGGGGTGCGAGAGGCTCGGCTGATGGAAACCCAGCGGAGAGCCTTTTCCGTGGCGGCCCCCAGGATCTGGAACTCATTGCCACCTGCCCTCAGGGCCACTCTGACCCTAACTAGATTCCGGTCAGACCTAAAGACCTGGCTCTTCCGCCTAGCGTTTGGGACCTGATGGGTACCTCCGAATGTCTGAGCCTTCCTCAGACTTGTATCTGTTTTTAAACTGCTGTACATTGTTGTTTTAGGGTTTTTAAATGATGTAAGTCGCCCGGAGCACCACTGGTGGAGGGCGACTCACAAATATTAAAGTATTATTATTATTATTATTATTATAAAATACAAACTATCTATCTATCTACACACACATACACACAAACCATTATATAATAAAAATTATCCTTACATACACTTTAAAATGTCAATTTGAAAGCCATAGTTTAAAATTGATTGGGTAGGCTTGCCAGAGGTAGGCCTTCAATGGTTTTCAAATCCAGACAGCATGTTTAGCTGACAAATCTCTTCCAGGAGAGGGGCAGCTAGTAAAAATGTCACCTGGGTGACTGTTGCCAGTTTGGTGCTGGCTAGTTGACAAAAAACCCATTCACGACCCTTTTTTTGCCCCAGAAAGTTTTACATGACTCAGGTATATGTCTATAAATACATATAAAATGATACATTTACTGATACTAAATCAGAATTTCCAAGACTTGCTAAACAAGGCAAGCTGATTTTCCCTTTTTATGACGGACAGCGAAAGCATTTTCTGCAGAGTCCACTATAAATATGTGTTACTGCTAATGAATTAATGTAAATGGGTGGCATTCAGAAACTTTTTAGTGTCGTCAAAATATTTCATGACCCCAACATTGAGCTAAAGAGACCCCATTTTGAGTCAGGACCCACAGTTTAACAACCAGTGCTCCAGGGGATCTGAGTGTTCAGGGTGGATTGCATGGGAAGAGATTATCTTGAAGGTAACCTGGACCGGGGGCTTTAAAGGTAATAATCAACACTGTACTTTTCTTGGAAACTAATTGGCAACCAATGGAGTAATTTTTATATTGGTGTGATGTGCTTACTCTGGGTTGTAACTGTAAACAAGCTGGCTGCAATATTTTTATTAATTGAGGTTTCCAAATATGGTACAGCGATAGCCCAATGTACAGCACACTGCAGAAGTCCAACTTGGAGGTTACGCATTTGCACTACCATCTTTGGGTCTTCCAATTCTAGGAAGGGGCACAGATGGAATATAAGTCAAAGCTGATAATCAGTACTCATGATTGTTACATGTTTGTGAGCTAACATTGGGAGACATTGATCCAGAGGGAGTATAAGTTCATCCAAAATTAGTTGACATCCTTGCAACTTCAGGTTAGGAACCTTAATTGTAAGCACTAGAGTTCTGCAAAAAGCCATTGCTGCATCATATGTTGTATCCATTTCATAAGATTCATACATATGTGATATTAAGAAATGTGGATGGCGCCCACACAAAAAACACCAGATTCAAAATACCTTCCCTTGATATTCAGAAGAGTTATGTAAATCTTGTAAGTGGCTCCAGGTCTCTGACGTGGGCACCGCTTCTCCCCCAAATGGGCTGGATTTGGTTCCCCCAAAGGGCCTCACTATTTCCCCAGAGGGGGTGGCAAGGGAGGCCCAGTGGGGTGGGCAGGAGGGAAGGAGATGGCCTGGCTGGATGGCCAGGCAATGAAGAAGCGCCTCCAATACATGGCTGCCCCAGAGAGAGACAGGCAGAGACCACACTCATCACATTGAGGCTTTTAACGCAGGCAGCCCCGATATTCTGAAGCAAGCAGAATTCTGGGAAATCTAGTTTAGGGCATGGCCTTTTGAATTCTCTGACACAAGGGTTCTCACCTTCCCAAAGTACATTAACCAGAATTCCTCCTTGAAAGTTTTGGTGGGGGAAAACCCATGTTCATTCTATAAAGGGATTTTGAGATAAAGGGGGACTGTAAAAAAGTTACAAAAAAGGAAAAAAGTAACATTTTTTAACTTCATAGTTATAATACTGACCCCTTATGATATTTTAGAAATGCATTAGAAATGATTCTCTGCCACCCCTAATTTAGTAATGAGTATTGAAAACAAATTCATTGATTGCCAAGGCCAAGTTCTGGAACTTATCTCACCAGGAGTTATGAAGGGATATCATAATTGATGGCACCAAATGTGCCTGAGAGGTCTGAAAGCAACAACAGAGACATACTCCACCTGTCAGTATATAGCTGGAGGTCATCCTTGAGGGTGACCTCAACAGCTTCAACTCTTTGTCCTTTTATGAAGCTGGTTTGATATGGGTTGAGGAAGTGTGTTCTATTTAGTACCACCTGTAGTTGAAAGGCAATTGCCTTCTCAGTCACCTTGCACAAAAAAGAAAGATTAGATACTTGTCCATAATTATTAAAATCCAGGGGACTGAGTGAAGAATTTAGGACTTCACAGCATCTATCCACTTTAAATCCAGTA
Source organism: Anolis apletophallus (assembly GCA_030556195.1). Lineage (NCBI taxonomy): Eukaryota > Metazoa > Chordata > Lepidosauria > Squamata > Anolidae > Anolis > Anolis apletophallus. The sequence goes on from JARBWK010000007.1 coordinate 86,084,863, forward strand.
GTTGTGTCCTGCAAATTCTAGGGTGTTTAATTTAGTGGTGCCCAGGACCTCCCTGGCTGAGTAATTTAAAGGCCCCTCCCTAAGCCACAAACCCCAGAATTCTACAGGACAAAATGACTGGATTTAAAGTGGATAGATACTCTAGTCTAGAATTGGGACTTTAGCCAAGCTGGGCACAGCACTATATTTTCCTACATGAATGCTTCACATTACATCATGTGTCATTTCCTTCTAAATTTTATTTCCAATCCTGGAACCATCTTGGAATATTCATTCTGCTTGAAGCCAAGGATTATTCTCCTTTGTTTCAGGGAGTGGGAAGCAAGTCCCAAACTCAAACTCATGAAGTGAAAAGATAGTTCCAGAGGTAGCTCTATTCAGTGAAATAAGTATTATCATTAAAAAAAATTAATGAAGCATGTTATTTTCTTAAAAAACAAACCCTTTTACTTTCAGTTAGGACCAAAAAAAGCCCAACATAAACTTCGTGCCATGAAAGGGAGTATCTTCATGTCTAAACAATGGCTATGTGTGTGTTTGTGTGTAAATATTTGTTTCCCCAGAGGTCATTCCACTGCAGACAGCTTGTTTATAAGACTGAAACTGATTGCTATTGAAACAAATGATCCTGATAACACAAGGTAAAGCCTGCCCATTTATATGATGTATTTCAATCGCTTTAAATTCACCTCTGCATTTCTTTCCTTGATAAATTTTGACACTTCTCATAAAAATAGGATGTTAAAAAAACATCCTGAACTATTCTATCTCAAGTCTATTCTTCAGAGAAACATAGTCTGGCAGAAGGAGAAAGAAATCAGCCATGATTTACCATCACTGCCATCTCAGTACAAAAGAAGCCTTTCTTTCTTTCCTCTTAAAAGAAAAGCATGGAGCCCTCATTTCACCTTGCTGGCTGGTAGGACAATCGCATGTAGGGAAGTGAGGAGTGTGGGTAGTGTGAGCAACTTCCCTGCAGCGGGTTGGCTCCATGGGGAGAAGCCATGTTTACTGTGTGCACTCCTCACTTCTCTACCTGTGATTGTCCTGCCGGCCAGGAGGTGAGGCAAAATGAGGGCTCCATGCCTCGCTGTTAAGAAGAATGTCACAGCCAACTGCCACCAGCCCTGTGATGAGGTCCCATGTGAATCTATCCACATGGCCTTTGCAAGTGGTCAATTTCACCTCTGTGCTAAGGATGCTTTTACATTATGGAATCAGTGCAGTTTGGCACAAGTTTTAACTGCCACAGCACAATGCTATGGAATTCCAGGAGTTGTGATTTGGTAAGGCACCAGTACATTACAGCAAAGAAGGCTAAAGACCTTGCAAAACTACAACTCTTCAGATTATATAACATTGAGTTATGGCAATTAAAGTAGAGTCAAGGTGCATTCATTCAGTAATGTAGATGCACCTTCAATATCAAGACACTATGATGTCAATATGAATTACTGGAATAGGTTTGGCTTGCCTCTGTGGAAAAGCGGGGGAGGAGAATTCAGCCTTTCTCTGAATGAATGAATTTGCCAAGATCTCTGAATGAATGAATTTGCCAAAATTATTTGAGCTGTGGTTTGCCAGCCTTTTTAAAAAACTTATAATCTTCTTCACTGTTTTTTTTCCTCGAAGGCAGAAAATGGTCATTTCAGTAATTTTCTTCCTGTTGAAAAATAACAACAATAAAAAGACTTTGAAAACTTCAGTTGGGTACTTATTCTCCATATAATGTACAAGTTATTCATACATACTATCTCCACAAAAATAGCATTTTTTTGCAGAAAATTAGGGGCTTGGGAGGGGGGTATCTGTGGGGCAAACTTTTTGGTTGAAATTTTGGTGCTTAGACCCAAGTAGGGAAGACTCACTGAATCATTTGTTGACTGGTGAGTTAATCCAAGTAATTCAATGACTCTTGCCTATCTGGAAATGACAATATGATTTAGGGCTTACTATTTCCAGTCATGAAGAGTTACTGTAGTCACTCAAGGTTGAAACACTGGGGGGGGGGGGGAAGCTTCCACACAGCCCTATATCTCAGAATATCAAGGCAGAAAATTTATTTATTATTTATGTATTTACTTTATTTATATTGCCCTCTTCTCACCCCGAAGGGGACTCAGAGCAAATTACAGTACACATATTTGCAGACAATCCCTGCAGTTCAACATATATAGACAACATACTGTATATAGACATATTTAGACATATATAGATGAACAGAGGCAAACTTCTGGCCACCAGGGGGAGCTGACACACTCCTCATTTCTCTCAACGTTTTCCAGCATCCCTTTGTTTTCCTTCCGCATTCCTCAGCGATTCCTGGAGTTCTTTATGGCCTCATAAATCAGTCAAAATTTGCCTCCCCACTTAATGTGGTACCTTTATCTCCTACTTGACAAATGAACTGTCTTTTGGGCTGCAAAGGTCGACAGCAGGCTACACTTAAAGTTGAGCATCCACTTCGACCCGGACCTACTGGTCAGAAAGATCTTATGCCAGCTGCACCACATTCCTGGTGCAAAATCCAACAAAATCTGCTTTGAACTGGGTTATCTGAGTCCACACTGTCATATATTCAAGTTCAAAGCAGAAATGTGAGATTTTCTGCCTTGATATTCTGGGTTATGTGGAAGGACCCTGGGCTCAATACAATATGTGAGAAAGGGAAGCTTTAGCACTCTATTTGTGGAATGCTCTCCTTTGAATATATGACTATTGCAGATGGCACTTTTATTTCAAGCTTGTTAAAAATCCAACCCTTCTTCACATAAGGATTTGGGGCCTTTTGAGATCACAGCTAGTGTTTCATTCTGTGAGATGGAAAGTTTTGTTGTGTCTGTCTGCTGAGATTGTTTTAAAGTCTTGTGAGCTTGATTAAATGATTCTGTTGGAATTGCCTTTGATTGGTTCAAGTCAGGTTAATTGATTTCTGGGTTAGGCTTGAAATAAATAAATAAATAAATTTAGAATTTGGTTGGTGCAAATGAGAAAACATTCCATTTCATGTTGTTTTCGGAAAATGGGTAAAATCCATATTTTTATATGTTGAGAGCAAAGAAAGTGAGTCCTGAAAAAAAATCCATAATGCAGTACTATCCTCAGGTTACTTTTGTCTGATGGAAACTGATGAGAATAAATCCCCTGCACCAATTAATGACATGGTTCTATGAAGGAACAATCTTTCAGATCTCTCTGAGCACAGAGGAAGAGTTTTATCCCTTTATAAGGTAGGGTTCTACCAGAAGCTGCAACCAGTGCTTCTCCACCATTAGAAATAAGAAACACAGGAGAGGATGAAAAGGAGGCATGCTGGGGGTAGAATTAGACAGGCTGTGCACTTTCTCTTTGCTTGCAAGATCTTATTTAAACAAATCTTCAGTCTTTAACTGGTTGGGGAAGAAGTATGGGCAATAAGTCTGTTGTTTTTAATATGTCTGATTTTTTAAAATAAAAAATCAATATGTTTTAGCATTTTTAAAGTGTTTATTATATTTTAAGTCCGTTTTTCTATATCATACAATTTGAAATCCACACATTAATAGCAATTACTGAAAGAGTGATCAAAGCTTATCTTGGAAACCAGGCAGTGCACTACCTTGTATTTCCCATGCAAGATCATATCACAGCTGCCTGTCACAAAATGCTTCACTGCTGAGAGAGAGATGGATGATTTCTTACTCAATTCTTCATTCCCCAGCATCTTAGATATCCCTATATTGCTGGTGCTTTCTGACCATTTAATGAGGTTCCTAGAGAGAATATTTTCATCAAATCCAATCCACAGAACTCAAAACCTCAAATGTGGAGGTAGTTGTTTCACTTTTTACTCTGATACTTAACATGCCCTTATTCTGCATTGTTCCTGCAATGTACTATGGTATTCATTTCTAATCCACTAACACCCTCATCAGACAGGGTGAAATCAGTGTCCTAAGATGCTTTCACCCCATCTGGGGGACGGAGGCTGACACTGGATATCACACAACATTGTGTGACTTCTAGAGTAGGTCATACCCCCAACTGGGATGAAAGCATCACCAGACACTTTTACCCCAATATGAGATGCTTCCTGTGAAGGAGGCGATTTTCCCATGTGATGGGAAAAGCATTGTGAAGAGGGAGCTGTGCAGACCAACAGATTTGCCCCGCTGCTCCCTCTTTCCTTACCGGAAACCTGTGTTGTTCACTCACATGATAATGTACCTTGAAAATTCTGGGGGGGAAATCCAAAAGACAGTACTAAGAAATGCACTCTTTAGACTGAATCTGTCGAGACATCTAGCTAGGAGCAACAAGCAGACAACTTGGACCCATGCAATGAAAAGTAATGGTTCACAGCCATTGTAATCAAAAAGTGACTCAATTTGATTCCCTGTTCAGCCATGGAGACTGACTGTGAGACCCACTTCAGATCACTAAGTGTCAGAAAAAAAATTAAAAGTGCACAACAATTTATTTATTTATTTTTATTTATTTATTGCGATTTCTGCGCCGCCGACTCCCGGGGGCTCGCGGCGGCTAACATACTACTGGCACAGCGCCAGGAAGCAATACAAAAGCATAAAATACAATTAATAGAAACTAGAACAGTAATACTAGTAAGAATGAGAACTAAATTCAATTTTTCACTGCAATTAGTTATAAAAAGAAACAAGTTACTTCCTAGTTCTACTATAAAATATACTTACAAATGCCCCTTCTCTTTCTCCCAAGTTGTGAGGTTCTCAATCAGGGCCATGCCATGGGAAGAAGGATTTAACCTTTGCGTCATTTTTTGTGCTAAAAATCTGCCCCAAGGTCTCTAACATGCAGATACAAATTCTGTAACTACAGTAACCATTTTACCTGTAATGCTCCTGTATAGTTGTGTTTGTTGATATCTGTTTGATGGCTGTTAGAATGCAATTTGGAAGTTATTAAGAGGATAACCTTGACTATTAAAGTTTAATTCCAGAAAAGATCTCGGGGATATTGTGCTCCAGCAATAACTTCACAGTCTTGCTATATGCTGAACAAGGCCACTTGGATAATATTGATTTTTTATTTCCTTCCCATTGCACATTAACAATCCTAGCCTTCCATTTTGTCAAGTGAAGGCATGATAATAGCAGTTGAAGCTTCCAACCAAAGGTTCCATGCAATGAGTCAGAAATTAAGTATTGTGCAGATGCAATGGATTTTTTTTTGCAAGTGGATGCAAAGTGGGCTCTGTCTGTTATGTTGTTTGTCATGCATGACCTGCCATGGGGCAGCTAGTGATCAGAGAATGTTGAAATTGTCCATTTGAGACTGGATGAGAATATGGTAAATGGGCAATAAACCCAAATCAGTTTCCGTCACAGCAAACAAGGGTCAATTGCGAGTGAGTCAGACATCCTGTGAATAAGCTCTTGTTACTCACACACAGCTGAGTGGGTTGCCATCTCCTTACAGCAGAGTGGAACATTAAAGATGAAAATACATCACTTTATATTCTGTGCCAGCAATTCTTAGGTTGTAGCCTTTAGAGATATAATGATACAAATGTGATATGTCAGATAGAACTTAAAATAAAACAATGGGCTGGAAAACATCATCTTTGAGAATGTGTGTATGTGTTAATTTACTTGTGTCATCTGAGGCCACTACTTCAGACAGCTTTCAAAGGCAGCACATGAGAAGGTATTTTTGCTAGACTATTTTGTAGTATGCAAATATGGGTTTTAAAATAATGCTAAGATATTATAATTTTAAAGAAAAGTATTATAAATTTTTAAAAAGCACACATCTTAAAATATTTGTACAGAAATACACATGGAATATATTATAGTTTTTTGTGCAAAACCCACACATCTCCAGATAAGTATGTGGTTCTGTTTAAAACTCCTGTTTAAGACAAACCAATGTGCACACAGTGAATTTATGACTATCTTAAAACAAGGTTTTCTGTGCAAAAAATATGATTTTGTGGGAGGGGAGGTTTTTCATATTAAAAATACTTCAGCAAAAAGCCACAATTTTGAATGAAAAGTTTGCACACTACTATTTTTTTACACAGAGAGATAAAAACTAATGTTTCCAAGTGGAAATATTTTTGTGTGCATAATTGCTAAGGTTTTTTCCAAAAATACTATTTTCCATGAAAAAAAATCTCAAAAGAACAATTGCTTGAAGCAACTAGGTGAGAACTCTGTGTGTGTGTATGAGAGAGAGAGAGGGAGGGAGGGAGGCGGGCGGGGGGGAGAGACAGTATGTGTGTGTGTGTGTGTGTGTGTATATATATATATATATATATATATATATATATATATATATTCCATACAGTAGAGGGAGAGGCTGTGTGGAAGGGCCCTGAGTCAAAACCAGTTGGGAGTAACAATAAGATTTGTGCCAATGACTGTATTACAAAGCAAATACATACATGAAACTAGGCTTATCAGCCACAGGTGGTATCCTTGGCATTTCTCAAAGGCCTACCCAAAATTAAGATCAAACAAATTACAAGAAATGAGTTATAACTAGCTAATTAGCCCCCACTCCCCCCCCCAAAAAAAGATTGTACCACTAGACTACATTACAACTGTCTCTTCAAGAAGGATGCCTTATGCTACTGACTCCTGTTCTGCTAAGGATGTTTAAATGACAAAATGGACAGGAGGAGATGTTGTATTTTGCTATAAGCCAGCAATGTATAGAATTTAGACATAAAACAGATAAAAATAAAATAATATCTTAGATAGTTTGACAAAGACACACTCTCTTAGTCATAGAGAAAGATCCAACTTCTGAATAAATCTTACCAAGAAAATAATATGGTAGGATCACTTTACATTCTAGTTAAATCACAGAAACATGAGAGCAACAATCAGGAAAGCAAACCACACCATTCAGATTGGTCTATCTATGTTGTCAAGAGCAGATGCAAATCTTGCTCTGTGAATTACTAGTGATCCTTTCTCTTAATGTAGCTACCGCAGTGTGAGGAATATGATTCCAGTTCCGATGTGACAGAATATGGTTCAGATCTGGGACCTTATATGAAACTTGTTTGATCCTCATAGAATGGCTTCTCCCATCCTATACTGACATATTGCATGACCAAAGCCACTTTAACGGAAAGCTTGCTGTTAAAAGGTGTAGCATCCGTTTGGACCACCCAATTCCTCTGTTGCCACTCTGAAATCCCCATTTGAAAATAATGTAGGAAACACAGGGCCCTTCCAAACAGTCCGATATTCCAGAATATCAAGGCAGAAAATCTCACATCATTTGAGTGTAGACTCAGATAACCCAGTGCAAAGCAGATATTGTGGGATTTTCTGCCTTGATATTCTGGGATACAGGGCTGTGTGGAAGGGCCCATAGTTCTGTGATTCCAAAATAGGTTTTGTTAATCTCTAGGTGGAAGGTAGCAATTTAGGTCCCTTCTACACTAAGCTAAGGGAAAGATGGAAGAATGAGAAGAGAAATCCTGAACTTGCTCCATTCATCTCTTTTTCTTTAGCTTTTTAAAACTCAGTACTTTTAAACTACAAGGTGAATCATCTACATAGTTTAAAGGTCAAATGGTGAAGAAGTTTCACTACTTTTTATAGTCACAAGGGAATCAGATATTTTAAAATGCATTTTACCTTTTTATCTTCTTTCCACATTTGCAGAGACTGTTATTTACAGCCTCCCATAAAATTCCACATATAAAACACACACACAATCTTTTTTGTATCAAAGAGTTTCAACATAAATTACCCTTATCTAGAAGTTTTCATTGAGGGTGTTTTAAAATTGTGTGCACCTTACAGATGTAACTGTGACTTTTAAAACATAATTCACTTGGGGAATAATTGTCCTCCTACACAGAAAGCTAAACAGAATTTATTTCATATCTGATACTATAATTTGTGGGTAAGGGGTGGCTCAGCATTTTGGACATTTGGACACTGCATTTTCCTTTTCTTCTTGCATTTTTTTTCTTTAGGAATTATTTGGCTATGGATGAATTTAGAGGGTGGAAACTCCTATGGCAATTGCACTATCCTTACTGCAAATGCAAAATAAGAGCAGGTCTGAATCAAATTAATGCAGCCATACAATATCCCTTTGAGGTAGAAAAATGCTATTAAACTCATTTTTAGATAGCCAGGAAGGTTAATAATTTGCCCTGGAAAAGCTTCTGAAATACAACCCAGAGGTCTGGTGTAACAAACTGAAGGATCCCACATTTTTATGATTATGTCACTTTCCTTCAACAGTTTCACACAAAATTAGTTCTAGGGCTGAAACATATGTCTGTGAATGAGCACTTTTAATTGCGGAATGTTTTATGGTAATGGAGTCTTCAATTTTTTGGTGGAACAGTGAGGAGTAATTTGCTTTTCCTTCTTTTGCCGTGTACTTTTTGTGTAATTTATATGAAAATTGTTTCCTAAGCACTCCTGTGTGTAATTCAAGAAGAATATGTATAGAAGCTAGAAACCTCTTATCTTTGCAAACCTGTGTAAGGTTTCTAGATGGTAAAATGTGGTAATGCTGGAAGATAACCCATGTTTTTGTGTTATTCTTGTCACATGCAATCTATACTGGCAAACCTGTCCACCTGCCATGCTGTCTCCAATTTCACAACAGCACTCTTGCAAGAGGTTAATTTAAAGAAGTTTAACTACTTGATTAGTGTTCATTTCTGCTAGGATGCATGTGAATACAATGAATTTAGGCAATTTGCATACTGCTGCTTTACTCAAGCGATGCAAAAGTTGATGCACTTTTTTTTTAGTTATTTATTATTCGAATTTATATACCGCTCCATTCCCTCAGGCTCGGGGCAGTTTACATAGATAAAAGCATAACAATTTCAATAAAACAATTTAACACTATATAATTAAAACGCTATAAAACTACTGAACAACTGTCCAGCTTGTCATGATACCAGAACACTAAAGATATGGGACAGTCAGGTGGGACCATTGATGTTAAATGCCTGTCGGAACAGCGTTGTTTTACAGGCTCTTCTAAATACCGATATTTCTGTAAGAGCCCGAGTACTATCCGGCAGAGAGTTGCACACTGTTGGAGCTACAATAGAGAAAGCTCTTTGGCTCATAGAGGCTAGATGGTAAGTTTTGACCAAGGGAACCATTAATAGGTTTTGATCTCCAGACTGCAGTGATCTCTGGGGAATGTATGGGGAGAGACAGTCCCTCAAGTACACAGGCCCCAGACCATGTATGGCCTTAAAGGTTATTACCAACACTATGAACACAATCCGGTACTCCACTGGGAGCCAGTGTAGCTGCTGCAGGATGGATATTATATGGTATCTCACCAGAGCCCCAGCGAGTAGACATGCTGCAGCATTCCGCACAAGCTTGAGTTTCTGGATCGTGGACAGAACAGAGGAAGGCCAATGTAGAGGGCATTACAGTAGTCTAGTCTCGAGATGACAGTCGCCTGGATCACCGTGATAAGGTCGCCGTTAGACAGGTAAGGTGCCAGCTGTCTAGCCTGCCGCAGGTGGAAAAATGCGGGATCTGCTGACCATGGTGACCTGGACCACCATAGTCAGCAGCGGGTTCAACTGGACCCCTAGACACTTTACCAAGGGCGATGGGCAAAGTGCCATGCCGTCCAGGGTAGGCAGCCGGCATCCCCCTCCCATTGGGCAGCCCAGCCAGAGGATCTCTGTCTTTGATGGGTTCACCTTCAACCAGCTAGCTCACAGCCATCCAGTCACGGCCTCTAGGCACTGATGGAAATAATCGGGTACAGAGTCCAGGTTCCCCTCCATCCTCAGCACAAGCTGGGTGTCATCAGCGTACTGATGACACTCCAGACCGAAGCTACGTACCAGTCGGGCCAGTGGACGCATATAGATGCTAAATAATAGAGGGGAATGGCCCCCTGAGGCACCCCACAGCCAAGGGTGAGGCCCTCAGAGACCACCTCTCACCACTCATTGTCCCCGGTCGTGGAGAAAGGAGGCCACCCATTTAAGGGCAGTCCCCCTCACTCCAGTCATGGATAAACGCTGGATTAATAGTGCATGATCTACTGTATCAAAGGCTGCCATGAGGTCTAATAACATGAGAAGCACAGAGTTATGGTCCAACTGGCAGCGCTGCTGGTCTGTGATGGAGAGCAGCACAGTCTCCGTCCCATGTCCACTACGGAAGCTGGACTGGAAGGGAAGCCGGCAATGTTGTCCAGGAACTACTGCAGCTGACCCGCTGCTGCCCCCTCAATGACCTTGCTCAGAAACAATAAATTCGAGACTGGTCGGTAACTGGAGGGATCCAAGCGGTCTAAATTCGGCTTCTTCAGCAGCGGGCTCACCATGGCTTCTTTCAACCCCTCTGGAAAGACTCCTTGCTCAAGGGAGCTATTTATTATATTCAACAGAGGGTCACGTAACTCCTCCAGACAAGGTCTAATTAGCCAGGAGGGGCACAGATCAAGGGTGGGGCGAGCTACAGTCTCTGTGTCTAGCTGATGGAAACAGTCGAAGGTGGGCCCACTGAGTGGCAACGGGGTCTCAAGCTCACTACCTGTATCAATCGTGGCAGGGAGGTCCTGGTGGAGTAGCAAAATCTTGTCTGCAAAGAAGCTCTGAAAAGCCTCAGCGGAGGGGGCCAAATCAATTCCATTTGGGACAGTAGGGACAGTCGTTAGCGACCAAATAATATTGAATATTTTTGCTGGGCATGAACTTGCAGACTCTATCAGGGAGGTATAATACACTTTTTTGGCCTCCCTGATAGCATGCTCATAAGATTTCTTAAATAACTTATAAGCTGATTTCAATGCTTCATCATGGAGTTCTCGCCACACGTCCTCTAGCCGTCTCTTAGCTCACTTCATCGATCATAGTTCCTCAGTGAACCAAGGAGACCAATTTCTGTGAGGTTTGAGAGGGCATCTAGGGGTGATCTCGTCTAGAGCATTGGAAAGTATAGTGTTCCATGCTTCCACTTGTTGGTTGACTGAGTCACTGACTGGCTCACCATCCCTCAGAGCATTCAGGAACCTTGTGGGTTCCATAAGTCTCCTTGGGCGAACCCAAATAGAATTAATTATTTGAGTTGAGGCTGCAGGCTAAGGCAACACAGGAAGTGGTAAACATAAATGAGGAATTGGTGGAATTATGGATTGTTACCCAAGTGGCCAACAGGTAGAAGCAGGCAGAGAGAGTGGTGTTGGTAGTGGAGGAAGAAGTTAGAAAGACAGAATTAACTAAGCAGTGGCACATTTGCCAGATTTGGTATAGTTTAACCATTGATGAATGGGAGAAAAAATGCTTGAGCAACAGAATATAGAGTAACTCTTTGTAAAACTATCATGATGGAGTAATATATAAAAGAAACATAATGGAGACCCGGCGGGCAAAGATGGCGGCAGGACGGACACTCTGAGGCTCCTCAGAGTGCCAACTGTCTCCTCGACCGGAAGGCAATTTGCGCCCCCTCCCAGAGACGAAGCCATGTCTAAAGGGATCGCGAAGCAGTAGGGAAGGTGCCGCTGACTCCAGGGATCGCCCTCTCCTCAAGAGGGGGAGATCGAATGAGTCCGACCTTCAGCCGAGGCGGCAAGCGGGTTGAGGGACAGGAAGCGGGGGACGACCCACGCAGTAACTGCCAGCCCAGCCCAGCCCACCCCACCAAGATCGGGGCCAAAAGAGGAGGAGGAGACGGGCACGGACAAATGTGAGTTCTGGGGAAGTCAGCACACATATTAAGGGGGCAGTGGAGATCGCGCCAAAAGGAAGGCCTGTCCCTCCCATGATCACATGAACCCCGATATAAGAGAAACAGAGGGGTAGAGCGAGGACGAGCAGCAGGGACCCCAACAGCCCCACAGAAGCCCCCACACTCAGGGGATCGGGCCCCCAACAAAAGAGACACAAAGGCCCAGCAAGCAGGCCACACAGAGGGGCAGTCAACCATCCCTGGCAAAGACAGAGGGAACGGGAGGAAAAGAGCTAAAGGGGGCCAAAATGGCGGATGAGCTCTCACAGTCCTAGGAGCAGGGAAGAAGAAGAGCTTTTGGCGGGAACGCCATCTTGGGAGAGGGAAAAATACATTTTTCCAATAGTAAAACAGGGAACAGCCCAACTGACAATAGAATTATGTCGGCACTGCATGACCTCAAGAGCAAAAGAGCGGAGGATAATGCAAGAAGAGGGACCAGAGGAGGAAGGAATAACTTTGAGGGACATCCTTGCAGAACTGCGAAAAATAGGGGAAGCTCAAGACGGATGCCTACGGAAGATGGATTCCATAATGTCTCGGCAAGAAAAGCAAATGGGAACGATCTGGGAGCACTTCCAATGTGCAAAAACAGAACCAACCGAAGAGGCGTTCCCCACAATGCCAGAGCTGCTGACCTTCTATGATGATGGAAAGGACGCATCCCAGGTCAAGGGGGAAAACGCAACAATACATGAAGGTAGAGAGAAGAGAGGGAAGGAGAATACAAAACCGCTAGAAATATCAGAAGAAAGAGGACCTCACTCCAAAAATAGGGAGGAAGTTTCACTGGAAGTTGCAAGAATGACTTCGAAGGGCCCTAAAACTTCTGCCCCCCAAATAAGAGAAGAGGGGAAAACCAAGAGGCCGCTGCAACACCTAAAAGCCCCATCCTGGATACAGGTAAGAATGAAAACAAAAAGACTGGGACGCAGCCCAATAGGAAGAGAAGCTGGACGAGAACAACCCAGCAAGGAAGAAAGAAAAACCTAAAGAAAAATTGCCCCTACTCTCTAGAGGCGTATTTTAGGCCTACGAGATGTGGCATCCTGGGGATGGATATAAAAGGCCTCGAATCTCCTAAAGAGAATGGTTAGAAAGGCAGCCGAGGAAAACGAAAAGGTACAGATCCAGCTACACTAAAAGACAAGGAACGGACAATGGACACCAAACACTGGAAATATTTTGAAGGCTAAGGGGAAAGAGGTTTTTTTTAAAAAAAGGACAAAAACTAAAAACAACAGATTGCTTTTATACCAAGAGGGTTATGAAGACCCGTCTCTGGAAAAAGAAGGAAAAAGAGCCTAAAAAGATGACTTGTAAAAAAGAAATGTCCAGCTTTACAAGGAGAGAGGCTGTACGAGAAAAAAACAAGAAGCACCCATGAACAAGGAACTTAGAAGAAAACAAATTACCCCTATCCCTATCTTTTCTCATCACCCTTACCCATTACTATCCTTCCCAGATCCCGGACCAAACAACCCCCCTCACCGCCCCTAACCCTTACCCCTTCCTACCCCCCATCCCTCCCCATACCCTCAATCCGCCCTACCCCAAAACCACCCCCCTTTTTTTCATCTGTATGTATTCAAAATTTTCAATAAAAATTTAATTAAAACAATAAATAAAAGAAACATAATAAGTTAGATCTTTTTCTCTTCATCATCATCTGAAAAGCATTATTTCTATTTTCCCCAATGAATGTTGAATATGAAATACAGACTGAGTATCCTTTATCCAAAATACTTGGGACTGGAAGTGTTTTTGGATTTCTTTTTCCAGTTTGGAATATTGGTATGTAACAGAAAGAGAAAAATACAGAAATATATCCATAAACTTACAATGAGTTTTGCATAAACGTCCCAACTAACCACAGGTTCCATTGATGAAAAGAGGATGCTGGTCCTTTGTCACTGAAGGCACTAATTTCTAAAAAGATTTCACAATGAATATCTCCCCTCATGGTAGTTCCGTTGCTATCATGTACCCTGACCATGAGCTGTTTGCATGACTGGGGATGTTACATGAAGGAACTTTATTATATAATGCTTGGTTGCACACTATATTAGATTAGTAAGTGTAAACATGAGCCACACATAGGACAGTATACCAACCTGCCATATCACATACAGGTGGTAGTTGTGCAAAAGTCATTTGTGTCTTGTATGTCAGATCTATTTCATAGGATCTGTACATACAAGGCAATATTAAGAAATACGAGGGGTGCCTACACAAAACAAAATTAAAAATTGAAACACTCACCTATGACTTTTCATTAAAGTTCAGTAAGCCTTGTAAGTGTCTCTAAGCCAGTTTCATTTTCAGCAAAAGCAAACTGTACCAGTTCAATGAAGCCAAAGAGGCAATTCCTCTTTAAATAAGGGAGAGCCAGGTTGCCTGTTGCCATTTTGGGAGGGCAAGCAAGCTGGGAGGGAGACTGAGAGAGACACATTAAGGCTTGAAAGCCAACAGCCCCTTTCTTCTGATGTGAGCAGAAATCTGTGAAATGTAGTTTGGGAAGGTGAGGACCCTTGTGCCAGAAAATTCAAAAGATCCTGCATTTCCCAGAATACTGCTCACATCAGAAAGGCCCAATGAGGCAGGGGAGAGCTATTGTCTATCCTTAGCAGCAGTTAGCCACACAATTTAGAGTTCCAATAAATTATTGAATATGCAAAGAGACCTGATAGCAAATCCATGCTGGACTGGGAGGAAAATGCCTAAATTGAAGTTCTATGGTATGTTGTCTGTCATATAGAGACATTCAAAGGGATATTTGCTATGACTTTTTTAAAAAAAGGTTTTTGTCAAAACTTTAAAAATTCCCCAAAAAGGATCAAATGTGCAAATCTTTCTGAAACTTATGTGGAATGATGCCCTGGTTATCATTTGTCATTGTAGACAAAATCAAGGAGATAGCTCCTTGTATTTTCTTTTTAAAATGTTCTTTGTAAAAACTTCAAATCCCCCCCCCCCAAACCAGTGGATGAGTGAAACGTTCTGAAGCTGGGGGGGGGGTAACAATGGTAAACATGCCCTACAGCAAGTTCCATCCTGATCTCTCTAAATTGAGGGAGAAAGGAGCCACAGAAGTTTACCTACTTGCACAATTTCATTACAAAAATGTAAATAACATTTCGTTACTTTGTTATAGTTATAATACTGACCTGTTACGATATTCTAGAAACACTTTAGAAATTATTTGCTGCCTGTTCCTAATTTAGTAATGAGTATTGAATTTTTTTTTCATTGATCACACAGGTCATACTCACACACATACAGAGCAAAAAAAGATCTCTACATGGAGTCAGATAAAACAGAGCAATGTGTGGGCGGACAAAGGAATAAGAAATGTGACTTAAAATAAAATGGAATTAATTCAAGAGGAAATTTGTATACATCACACACACACAAAGATGGGAAAAAACTTTGGAAGAAACAGATTATAATTTTAAAAATGATGGTATGAAAACAGACACATACACACAAAAACAGAAAGGAACCTAATTTGAAATAAAATATTATGATCAGGATCAAAAATGGGTACTAATGTTGACAGGAAAAGCAGAATATCCTGAAAGTGGTGGTTCCTTCCTGCTTAGCACTCACAAAGCATTCTCCTTCAGAATAAAAAGAATATTCATAATTATTCTTTATCAGCTCAAAAAATTGGTCTTAGTACAATCAGAGCTTAGTACAATTTATTCCTAGTATTTGAGCACACCGCAAAATTATGCCATAGAGAAAAAAAGAGGGCTTTCTAAAAAACACAAAAAAATGTTTGTTGTGAATGGTTTTTTGCACAGAAAACAGAATTGATGTTTTGGGGGGTTTCTTTGTGTGGAATTACCTTTGAAGATGGCACTGGCAGAAAAAGTTTCTAGCCTTACTGTATGTTTGTTGAAAAATATACCCTTTCAGATGATGTCAGGCTGTAAATCCCATCCGTCTTAGCCAACATAATCAACAATGAAGAATGTTGGGAGTTGCACTCCTACAATATCTGAAGAACTGCATGAACCTCACCCCTCTTCTAAACTATTGTCACTTTAGGGATTAAATTGCTTTAGTTGTAGCTGGAATACATTCCTTATCTGAGTCATTTTGGAGGGACTTTGCATTGAAAGAGAACATGAAAATATTTAAAATTATCAAAAATTAATGTGCAGTTGTTGATCTTTCTCTTTCTTCTCTCTCCATTCCTTCTCCTTTCCTACATTCCACGCATGTTTTTTTCTTTTCCTTTTTTCTTTTTATTGTCTTGTTATAATATATTTACACTTACTTTACATTGCTTTAGTTACAATACATTTTTCTTCCCCCTGACCCTCCCCCCGTTGACAAGTTAGTCCTTCATTTATTTGAGCCATCATTGCATTCTGTCCAGTTTTTTTCCCCAATGTTCATCTTCTGGTTTAGCTTCCTGTATCCAGTTTTTGAAGGGTGACCATATTTCTTTGATTTTCTTCTGCTTTTCTGTCCATGGATTTTCATTTCTTATAATGTCCATAATTTCCAACTTAACTTGTTCCCACACATATTCATACCATTTTTCAAGGGTCCATTTCTTTCTTTCTTTCTTTCCACCCCCAGGCAATCACAGCATGTGCTGCTCTAAACATCATCATAACTAATTTTTGTTGTTGCGCTTTGATTTTACTATCCCCGCATATCCCTTTTAAGAGAATATCCATATTTAAATCATTTTTTATTTTTGTATATAGTTCAATCTTCTTAAAATTTGATTCCAGAACCTTTGTATCTCCTTACACTCCCACCAGAGATGTGAGTACCAGGCTTCTCTACTCCCACAGTGCCAACATTTCGGGTTTAGACCCTGGATCATATGTGCCAATTGGATTGGTGTCCTGTACCATTTTGTTATTACTTTCTGCTCTAGTTCCCTATATTTTTCTATTTTTATTTTATTTAGTCCATTCCTTATCCTATCTATTCTTTCTTTCCCTAGGCCTCCTTCCTTTTCCCACCTATTTTCCACGCATGTTAAATGTGGTGGCATGCACAAGCACATCCTCAAACATTCAAATTGTATTTCACGGCTGAATATGGGCTCCAGATGCTAGCCAAGGGGCCCTCTGATACAAAATGCTGTTGGTATTCCCAACTTGTCTTCTAAGAGTAACTACAAGAAGGTAATGTGCCAAATTAGTTCTGCTATGGTTCTCAAATGTTCATAAATACTAAATACCAGAAAGCATTGTTTTACGTGTATATGTACCCCATGAGTAGAAAGATTTAAATAAATGACTCTTACTTAGATACATCTGACATTGTAAAATGAATCACCATTTAGTTATGTTCAGAGCCAACAGGATTTTAACTGAGGTGGTAGTGCAGGAAAGAGCTTTGGAAGCATGTATCATAAAATTCAGTTGCTCATTATGTCTTATTAAATCTTTATAGAATATTATCTTGGCATTCTGAAAGCAATTAAGACATAAGTCAACCTCTAAATGATGACACCCAGCTTCTGCTGAGAATGGACGGCAGGCCGGACACCGTACCCGATTGTTTCCATCGATGCCTTGAAGCCGTGACTGGTTGGCTGCGTGCCAGCCGGCTGAAGGTGAATCCGTCAAAGACGGAGATCTTGTGGCCTGGTCGCCCTGGGCTGGGTGGGTGCCGGTTGCCTACCCTGGATGGCGAGCGGCTTAGCCCATCATCTTCGGTTAAGAGCTTGGGTGTTCAGCTGGACTCCCTGCTGACCATGGAGTCTCAGGTTTCGGCGGTCAGCAGGGTGTCTTTCTTCCACCTATGACAGGCTAGGCGACTGGCACCCTACCTGTCCAGGAGCGACCTGGCGACGGTAATCCAAGCGACGGTCATCTCGAGACTGGACTACTGTAACGCCCTCTACGTTGGCCTTCCCTTGTCGACAATTCGGAAACTCAAGCTAGTGCAGAACGCCGCCGCTCGCTTGCTGACGGGTTCATCGGTGAGGGAGCACATCACGCCCATCGTTCGGCAGCTGCACTAGCTTCCCATTGAGTACCGAATTGCCTTCAAGGTGTTGGTATTGACCTTTAAGGCCCTACACGGCCTAGGGCCTGCGTACTTGAGGGACCGCCTTACCCCGTATTCACCCCCGAGATCACTGCGTTCAGATGAACAGAATCTGCTGACGATACCATCAATCCGCTCCTGCCACCTGTCTGTGACTAGACAGAGAGCTTTTTCTGCGGCAGCTCCGGTGCTGTGGAACTCTCTGCCGGACAATGCTCGAGCCATTTCAGAGCTGGCTCCATTCAGAAGGGCCTGTAAGACCGCCCTCTTCGGACTAGCCTTCAACTAGGCACAGAAGGATTGTACCCCAAGAACACCCTGCACTTGCACCTGCACCTTCTCACCCTGCACCTCGGGATGTGATGTATTGTGTTTTTAATGTGTTTTTATGCTTTTATTAGGGCTGCATGTCTGCGACATGATGCCCATATATATTGCTGTTATCCGCCCCGAGCCTGCGGGGAGGAGCGGAATACAAAATCAAATAAATAAATAAATAAATAAATAGTCAAGAATCTAAAAAAAACTGTTATGTAGACTTCATGGTAGTACTGATGATGCATCCATACCATAGCAGGTGTGGCGGTTCTCTAAGTTCTGCATTCTTATTTAAATATTGCATTTGTGTCTAGACAACTAGCTATTAAGAAGAAATAGTCTGACTAGAACAGGCATGGGCAAACTTTAGCCCTCCAGGTGTTTTTGACTTTGACTCCCAAAAATCCCAGATAGCTTACCAGCTGTTAGGAATTGTGGAAGTTGAAGTCCAAAACACCTGGAGGGTTGAAGCTTGCCCATACTTGGTCTAGAACATTGTTCATAGTTTACTAGCTCACCAGACACAGCCACAGAATCATAGGGTTGGAAGGGGCCCACTGGGTCTATACCCCTGCTAATGCAGGATATTTATTAATTTATTTATTTATCATTTTTCTATACCGCCCCTCTCAGCCCAAAGGCGACTTGGGGCGGTTTACACAAGGCATTCTCTGCTCTTCAATCAAAAATACAAGCAAAACAAAACCAAATAATAACCATATAACATAACAATTAGCAATTAAAACATACAAATCCAGTCTCAGTGTCATGTTGAAATCATTTTCTGTCACATCGTCATCATCCCATGGTGTCACACCACAGCGCCTTCAGGCTGCCTATTTGCTTGGGTCTACATTGAGCCATCAGGGCTGTAAAGTAGTTAAACAGTCAGCTTGATGCTTCCCAGGCCCCAGCAGGGCCTCTCTGCATTCTCGTGTGAAACTGGTACAGAATGCATAAGATAGCTAGGCCCAAGGTTACCAAAACCTAACCTCCCTTTTGCAAAGGCGCTTCGGAGGAGCCATAAACTACTCCCCGTGGAACATCTGTGCCCGGTAATTGGCAGGCACATTCCGATGGGCCTTAGGTAACAATAAACATATAGTTTCTCATTAATCTTTGGGCTTGGTGTTCGAACCGCCCTTTCCAACGGGCTGCCTTGGATCCCTGAACTCTGTGTGCGTCTTGCTCAAGCCTTGTTCCTGAAAAGACTTTGCTGCTAAACTATCTTGCTTTCCAAGCTGCCCGTTTGCCGAATCGGAGGGAATCTGTTGGGAGACTCTTCCTGCACATCTGGCTTGGAATCCCCGCTGCAGGATTATACTTACCTGCTGTTCCTGATTGCTGCTTCTTTAAGGCTTTGTACTAGCCTTCACGCTTTCCTTATTTCCTGCACAATAAAACTGTGTTGTACCTCAAAGCTGTGTGGTTTGTTCAGGGAGGTCAAGTGTGCCCAGGCCCTGAGAGGCGACATCTTGATCCGAGATCCATACTCCCTGACAAACCGAAGACCGGTTGCAGACCCCTCCGGGAGCTGGGGCGGCCGCGCCGGCCATGGCCCGGGCCCCCACCACTGCGGACTTCCAGAGGTTGCAGGCCGACTCCAGCAGCAGTTCGCGGCCGTGCTCCAGGCCCAACGGCCAGTGAACCGGCGCGTCCCGGTGGCCCTTCCTGCACACTTTGCAGGAGACCCAGTTGCGGTGCGCACGTTCCGCGGACAGTGCCATGCTTACCTGGTGGCCAGAGTGGCCGACTTTGCAACCGAGGCGGAACGAGTGGCGTTCGTCTACACCTTGCTGGATGGCCCTGTGGCTTCATGGGCCACCACCTTGGTTGACACTAATGCACCCCAGGTCCAGACTGTGCAAGGGTTCTTAGATCACATCCGTGATTCCTGGGGGCACCCCGTGAACCGAGACCTGGCCGAGAAGAAGATGCGGCACCACTTCCAGCGCGACCTTCCCATCGGCCAGTATATCGCCGAGTTTAGAGTGCTGGCTAACCAAGTGACCTGGAATGGAGACGCGCTGCGGTCCCAATTCCTAGAGGGACTCTGCCCGGAAATCCAACTGGAGTTCGCTCGCACCCCCAATGTTCCCCTCACCCTCGATGGGGTGATCGCCATGGCATTGCGGCTGGACACCCACCTCCGGGCCCAACAGATGCTGAGCTGGAAGGTGACCGGGCAGGCGCCCCCCGTAAGGTAGCCCTGGAGCAGCAGAGCCCACAGGGACCCCGGCCGCAGCCACACGTCACTCCGGTGAGGCCGGAGGAAGAGCCGATGCAGCTGGGGCACACCCGCCCACGGCTGGACGACGTGGAGAAGGCCTGGCGCCAGCGCCTCCACTTGTGCTGGTACTGCGGCATCTCCGGCCATTTCTCCAATGATTGCCCGGCGAAACCCAAGTCTGCTCCTCGTCTGGCCTCCGCCAAGGCCAAACCAGAAGGCCCCGAGTCGGACTCCGAGATGTCGGGAAAAGATGCGGACCGAGCATAGAGAGGCTCGCCAGCTCGGTCGGCAACCCCTACGCCGAGCCAAGAACGGGGGTCCTGTTTCTACTCCTAGTCACGCTGTGGACGGCCAAGACCGGCCCCACCATGATCCACGCCATGCTAGATTCCGGAGCCTCCAACAACTTCATAGATATAGACTTTGCTAAGCACACGGGCCTCGAAATTCCTCGGCCTGAAAGAACCGCGCCCTGTGCAGACCATTGATGGGCGGATCTTGAAATCGGGCCCTATTGAACTATGGACTAAACCCACCCAGATGAGCGTGTTGGAGCACCAGGAGGACATCTCTTTCCTAGTGGCCCAGATCCCACACTTCCCCGTAATCCTAGGAGTGTCCTGGCTCGCTCAGCACAACCCCCAGATAGATTGGGACCGCCGGGAGGTGCGGTTCCTCTCGGCCCGCTGCCAAAGACAATGTTTCAAGAGCCGAGCAAGGGCCCCTGCGGAGGCGGGGGCCATGGCCACGCTCCCATGCAAATACCAGGAATTCTGGGAGGTGTTCAGCAAAAAGGAAGCAGACAAGCTTCCGCCCCCTAGGCCGTACGACTGCGCGATTGACCTGGTCGAGGGTGCTCCAATTCCTCGCGGAAGACTGCACTCTCTCTCGGAGCCTGAGCAGAAGGCGCTCTGGCAGTTTTTGGATACAAATCTGCGAAAGGGATTCATCCGCCCAAGTCAGTCACCTGCCGGAGCTCCGGTCCTGTTTGTGAAGAAGAAGTCGGGAGAGCTTCGTCTGTGCCATGACTACCGGGCCCTCAACAGCATCACCATCCGCAACAGATACCCCCTCCCCTTGATTCCCGAGATGCTAGAACAAGTGTGGAGTGCCAAGGTGTTTACTAAACTGGACCTGAGGGGGGCCTACCATCTTGTGCAGATTCGGGCCGGGGACGAATGGAAGACCGCCTTCCAGACCAAGTACGGAGCGTACGAAACGCTCGTGATGAATTTTGGGCTCTGCAACGCCCCATCCACATTCCAGCACTTCATGAATGACATCTTTAGGGACTATTTGGATCAGTTCCTTGTTGTGTATCTGGACGACCTTCTTTTCTACAGTGAGAATCTGGAGTCCCATGAGCTCCACGTGAGAGCGGTGCTGCAAAGACTCCGGGACCATGGCCTGTACGCCAAGCTCGAAAAGTGCACCTTCGAGGTGGAAAAGATAGACTTCCTGGGCCATTTCATCTCGGCCCAGGGAATCTCCATGGACCCTGTGAAGGTGGAGGCCGTGGTACAATGGGAATCCCCTAGCAGCCGGTTCATGGGCTTTGCCAACTACTACCGCAAGTTTATCCCTGGCTTCGCCAAGTGCTCCGAGCCCATCTCCCAATGCCTGCGGGGGAAGGCCCCTTTCCGCTGGTCTGCTGAGGCGGAAGGGGGATTTCCGCAACTAAAGCAGCTGTTTGTGTCTCAGCCCATCTTGCAGCACCCCGACCCAGCCAAGCCTTTCTGGGTACAGGCCGACGCCTCCAATGTGGCGATCGGAGCCATCCTGTTTCAGCCCAGGGGGGAGGACTGGTTGCCCTGTGCCTTTTTCTCCAGGCAGCTAACGGCTCCCAAAAAGAACTACACCATTTGGGAGAAGGAGCTGCTTGCAATCAAGGCTGCGTTCCAGTTTTGGCGTCACCTGCTGGAAGGCGCGCAGCATGAGATCCAGGTCCACACCGATCACCGGAACCTCGAGCACTTGAAGACCGCGCAGAAGCTAAACCAGCGCTAGCAGCGCTGGGCTTTGTTCTTCGAGCGGTTCCACTTCAAGATCCACTATGTCACGCCTGCTCAGACCAAGCAGGCCGATGCCCTGTCAAGAAAGCCGGAGTACACCCGGGACTGCAAGGACAGCCCCGACTGCCGGTTGTTGCAGCTGGAGAACTTTGCAGCGGTTACGGAGACTGACCCCCGCCCCACTCCGGCAACAACGGAGCGCAGTGCACCCAAACCCGCGCTAAAACTTCCCCTGGAGGCACAGCTTCGCGCCAGGCAACAGGAAGACCCGTGGGCCAAGGAGCAACTGGCGAAGGAGGTACAGTACCCGTTTAGCGTGCAGAGCGAACTTTTGTGCCACCGTAACCAGATCTACGTGCCCCAAGGCCCGGAGAGGCAGGGGATCTTGAAGCTGTGCCACGACAGCAAGGCCGCGGGACATTTTGGCCTGTTTAAAACCATTCAGCTGATATCCAGGGAGTTTTGGTGGCCCAAGATGCGACGGGAGATTGAGAAGTACGTGGCCACCTGCCCGGTGTGCCAAAGAGCCAAGCATGGGGTGGGCAAGCCGCAGGGACTGTTGCAACGCTGCCCCCCCCCCCGGGGCCCTTGGGAAATGATCTCTGCGGATTTCATCACAGATTTGCCAGCGTCCCAGGGAAACACCACAGTGTTAGTGGTGGTGGACTGCCTCACGAAGATGAGCCACTTCATTGCATGCCCATGTTTGCCCTCTGCTAAAGAGACGGCAGATTTGTTCCACCATCATGTGTTCAAGCTCCACGGCCTACCCAGAAGCTTGGTCACTGACCGGGGCAGCCAATTCACGTCCCAGTTCTGGAGAGAGACCCAAAGGTTGCTGGGAATCGAGGCCCGGATGTCCACCGCCCATCATCTGGAGACAGATGGGCAGACGGAAAGGGTTAACAGGACCCTGGAGCAGTACCTGCGTTGTTACACTAACTACCAGCAGGACAACTGGGCTGCATTGCTCTCCCTGGCAGAATTCGCTTACAACAACTCCGTGCACGAAAGCACCCAGCAGACCCCGTTCTTTGCGAATCTGGGCTACCACCCCCGGTTCTACCCTGCCGTGTTCGAGCCCGACAACGTTCCTGCTGCCGAAGAGCGTTTACAGGAGCTGGCCGCGGTGCAACAGACTTTAAAGGTACAGCTGGATCACGCCAAGGCGGACTACAAGTGGTCAGCTGACCGCCACCATCGGGAAGGCCCGGAACTGAAGGTGGGGGACCAGGTGATGTTGTCCACTCGCCATTTGCCTTCCCGGTGCCCCTGCCGCAAACTCAGCACCAAGTATGTGGGCCCCTACAAGATCACCACCAAGATTTCCCCTGTGGCGTTTAAGCTTCAACTCCCCAAGGGAATGAGGATTCATCCCGTGTTCCACCGTGCGCTGCTGCGTCTGGCCAACGATGTTCGAGTCGAAGGGGGGAAGGCTCCCCCACCGATCATCATCGATGGGGAGGAGGAGTACGAGGTGGCGGAGATTTTGGACTCTAGAATGCACCATCGCCAGCTACTAGGCATGAGAAAAAAGTTATGAAAATGATTTGTATCGTAAGAAATTCATAAGAAATGCTACTTTCGAGTATTTCCGCACCTGGAACGCCAACCAGGAAGTGGACTTTCTTTTTCGAACTTCGGGGGCCAGGATTTTCTTAAGTGTCAGTATTAGGTCGTAAGGGGGCACCCTCCTTCTCTCTCACCACCCTCCCGCCTCCCTTGCCAATAAGTATTATGGCAAGGCAAGCCCTAAACTCGCTCCTTCTTTCGGCTGGAAGCCGGAAAAATGTAAACAGAGAGGATTACTCAGAAGTAAATCTGCAAAGGAGGGCACTTTGGATGAAGGGCCCTCCTTTGTGGATTTACTTCTGAGTAAACCTCTCTGTTTACATTTTTTCCAGGCTTCCCTGCCTCTCCTGCCCTGCCAGGATCTAAAGCATCAAAGAGTATTGGGGTGAGAAACCAACCTAATGTATAATAGAATGAATGCTACTGTAAGTGCCTAATATTATAAGTAATCCAACTGGTCATACCTACATTCCATGCACATGCAATAATACAGCAGTAATAACAATAACAAGAGGTAAAATTCAAACCGAAGTATTCTGACTGGTCTCTCCTCATGCAGTGCAAATGGGCTCTTCTCTTATTAGCCCGGAAAATTAGCCCGGGAAAAGCCAGCGTTTGCTGCTTGGGAGCACACACATACATATTCTTGGGGGGATTTGCTGCAGAATCCCGGGCTCATAGAGAAGATTCTGCAGCAAATCCCCCAAAGAATATGTATGTGTGTGCACCCAAGCAGAAAACGCTGGCTTTTCCCGGGCTCACAGAGAAGAGCCCGTTTGCACCGCATGAGGCAGGGACCAGTCAGAATACTTCGGTTTGAATTTTACCTCTTCTTATACCCATTGTTATTACTGCTGTATTATTGCATGTGCATGGAATGTAGGTATATGACCAGCCTGGGCAAACTTGGGCCCTCGCTCCTCGGGATCGGGGGTGAGAGAGAGGCAGCGAGGAGCTGGGGGCTCCTCCTCCTTTTCTTTTGCTGCTTCCAAGAATAGAATACCCCCTCCCTCCCTCCCTCCTTTGCTCCCTCCTTCCTATTTGGAGAGTCCCATCTAGAATTCAGTGTGATTTATTCAAGTTTTGGCCTACAACTCCCAGAAATCCCAGCCAATTTACCAGCTGTTAGGACTTCTGGGAGTTGTAGGCCAAAACCATCTGGAATGCGCATGCGCTGGCATATGAACTACTAACAAATTTCGTTAGTAATTAAGTTACATTTTAGAAATTTTTGGAAATTTTTTTGTAAGTCTTCCTATTACTAATTAACCCCCCCATTAGATTTTCGATTTCCTATTTTTGGGTTCTAAACCATGCCTACCAGCTACAGTATCTGATTGACTGGGAGGGTTTTGGTCAGGATGAGAGATGTTGGGTCCCAGCGACAGACCTCCATGCCGACGAATTGGTAAGGCAGTTTCATCAGGACTATCCCGACAAACCAGGCCCCGCAGTGAGACGGGGGGGGGGGCTGGCGTAAGAGGAGGGGTGGTGTCACACCACAGCGCCTTCAGGCTGCCTATTTGCTTGGGTCTACATTGAGCCATCAGGGCTGTAAAGTAGTTAAACAGTCAGCTTGATGTTTCCCAGGCCCCAGCAGGGCCTCTCTGCATTCTCGTGTGAAACTGGTACAGAATGCATAAGATAGCTAGGCCCAAGGTTACCAAAACCTAACCTCCCTTTTGCAAAGGCGCTTCGGAGGAGCCATAAACTACTCCCCTTGGAACATCTGTGCCCGGTAATTGGCAAGCACATTCCGATGGGCCTTAGGTAACAATAAACATATAGTTTCTCATTAATCATTGGGCTTGATGTTCGGCCTTTTTGGAACTGGTCACAGAATCCTATATCTGTGTGTCCCTCACCATAGGATTCATCTCGGATCAACTTTTGCTCAAGGAAGATGCTACTCTGAAGCACCGGCCGAGAACGGCCTGCCTTAAGCTACACCCGCCCTTTCCAACGGGCTGCCTTGGATCCCTGAACTCTGTGTGCGTCTTGCTCAAGCCTTGTTCCTGAAAAGACTTTGCTGCTAAACTACCTTGCTTTCCAAGCTGCCCGTTTGCCGAATCGGAGGGAATCTGTTGGGAGACTCTTCCCGCGCATCCGGCTTGGAATCCCCGCTGCAGGATTATACTTACCTGCTGTTCCTGATTGCTGCTTCTTTAAGGCTTTGTACTAGCCTTCACGCTTTCCTTATTTCCTGCACAATAAAACTGTGTTGTACCTCAAAGCTGTGTGGTTTGTTCAGGGAGGTCAAGTGTGCCTAGGCCCTGAGAGGCGACACATAAATCTTATTAAACCGTTACATTTCATCAGCAAATGCCTGCTCAAACAGCCAGGTCTTGACTTTCTTGCGAAATGTCAGGAGGGAGAGGGCCAATCTGATGTCACTAGGGAGGGTGTTCCAAAGTCGAGGAGCCACCACTGAAAAGATCCTGTCTCTCATCCCCGCCAATTGCGCCTGCAAAGAAGGCGGGACCGAGAGCAGGGCCTCTCCAGATGATCTTAAACATCTCAATGGTGCATAGGGAGAGATGCATTCAGACAGGTAAGTTGGGCCAGAACCGTTTAGGGCTTTAAAGGCTAAAGCCAGCATTTTGAATTATGCCCAGTAGCAAACTGGCAGCCAGTGGAGCTGGCACAACAGGGGAGTTGGACACGCTCTGAATGTTGCTCCTGTTATCAACCTGGCTGCTGTTCGTTGGACTAGTTGCAGCTTCCGAACAGTCTTCGAAGGCAACCCCACATAGAGAGCGTTGCATTAATCTATACAGGATGTAACCAGAGCATGGACCACCATGGCCAATTCAGACTTCCCAAGGTACGGGTGCAGCTGGCGCACAACTTTTAACTGTGCAAATGCTCCCCTGGTCACCGCCGAAACCTGGGGTTCCAGGCTCAGCGATGAATCCAGGATCACACCCAAACTGCGAACCTGCGTCTTCAGAGGGAGTGTAAGCCTGTCAAGCTCAGGCTGTAACCCTATGCCCTGTTCGGCCTTTTGACTGACCAGGAGTGCCTCTGTCTTGTTTGGATTCAATTTCAATTTGTTAGCCCTCATCCAGTCCAACACAGCAGCCAAGCACCGGTTCAGGACCTGAACAGCCTCCTTAGTAGTAGGTGGGAAGGAGTGTCAGAGATTTCCACCTGTGGTTAAGACTTAGAACATCCTCCCCATTGTCTGGGGTCAGTCAAAGGGCAGCAGCTGCTGGGAGAGTAACACCTGAGGATGATGATAGGGTGTCGACCTCATCAAGTGGATCTGACTTGTAGTGAGCTTAAAAGGTGGGCATTTTGGGACTAACCTCTGTGGCTAGCAAGGAGTTGCCTTTGGATCCCAGGACTCTTGCATCTTGTATCCTGTCATCTTGCATCTTGAAGCCTTGTTTCCAGACTGATTCTGCTGCTTCCTGTGGTGGGGTTTGAATTCCACTGGATTGCTCCTCAGTTGGACTGTGGGTTGTGTCTTCGCTTCTACGTCTATCTCCTCTCCTTGACCTTGGCCTGGCTCCTGGATTACGTCTCTCCTACGCCCCTTTGAATACCTTCTTGGACAACCTTTTGATGACTTCAGTGCTGATGACCTTGGATTGATTCTGATGACGACATCTTCTCTGCTGCCCTCAGCGTGCCTTTTCCCAGTTTGTTTTGCTTTGATTTTGCTAAAGAGTTTTGGTGTTTTGAATGCAGGCTTTCTTTCCCTGTTTGTTTTCATGCCGGTTAAGGCTCCCTTTTGTTGGCGTTTTCAATGACCATTAAGTGCTTTTGTTTTGCAAATACTTATCTCCAGAGACTCTGTGATTATTAAAACAAACTATTTACACTTCAATTGGGTTTGTCTTTCTGAACTGGCGTCTGCTGCGACACTTTCATTCTAAAGAGCTTCCTTGTAATCTTTAATCAAAATTAAAACTGATTCTAACCCCATTGCAGATAGTTCTATCTTCTGAGGCAGGACAAAACAACCCTTCATCCTCTTTTTGTGGCTGCCTTTTACATATTTAAAGAATGTGAGAGTGTCATTCATCAGTCTTTTCTTCACCAAGCCGAACATGTCCAGTTTCTTCAACATCCTCTTAATGTTTTGTTCACTATACCACTTATCATCTCCATTGCCCAATTCCTTTTTTACTCTTCTGATTATGAGATGCTCAGAACTGAATGATGTATTCCAAATGAAGCATGACCAGCATAGAATAAAGTGGAATGATTACTTCATTTGACTTGTAAACCATGCTTGTATTAATGAAAGTTAAGAAAGCACCGCACTATTGGCTCATGTTCAATTTATTATCAACCGTAATCTCAAGAACTTCTTCATATGTAGTACTGTTGAGCCAAGTATTCTTCATTCTATATCTGTGCATTTTGTTTTTGTGGACTCAATGTAGAATTTTGTGTTTGTCTTTATTGAATTTCATTGTTAATTTTAACTCAGTGTACTTTTAAACTGGAGTCCTGTTTTTCAATGCATTAGTGACTCCTCCCAGATTTTCATGGTTTGCAAATTTCATAAGGATTTCCTTTATCTCTTTACCCAAATTATTATTAAAACTATTGAAAAGTGTTCCGTATATAGTCAGTTTGCTATTCAAAATATTATGGGAGGCCATATCAAATGCTTTGATGAAATCCATAGCACTTCCACTATCTACTACAGCAGTAATTTAGGAAGTTAGATTAGCAGGCTATATTTTTGACAAACCGATATCGGCTTTTATTAATCACTGCATTGACATCAAGATACTTGGAAACAGACTCCTGTAAATCCATTCTAATTTATTTTACTGGTATTTTCTTTTATCATCTCTAGTCATGAAATTCTATTTCTCTGAGCTATAGAAAATCCATTTTTCTAAAATCCAAGATATTTTCTATGGCTCATCCCACATTCATGAATTGTAGCATTATATTTTAATGTCCCAACTAATGTATTCACTCTTTTAACTCCTCCCTATTGGTTTGGAGCAAATCCAAGATTACCAATTCCTTTGTTGCTTGCTTCATTCTTTGAAAGATCAAATTATCTCCAAGATAAAACATGAATTTGTTGGAGAGCTTATACTTAGCACAGCTAGTCTCACAGGAGATATCAGGATAAGTGAAATCCCTCATAACTATCAATTATTATTTTTTGAGACTGCTGATTTTTTTGTCATAAAAGCATCATCCAGAGTCTTGTCTTCACTTGGTGGCCTGTAATAAACTCCTGTCCCAGTGTTGCTTTTATTTCTGCATTTATTTTGACCTAAATACTCTACAGATCCAGCTTGATCACTTACTTACATTTCTGTAGAAATGAATTGCTCTTTGGTAACAAAAGCTATTTCCCTTCCTTTCTCCACCCTCTAGCCTTCTTACACACATTGTATCCTTTAATTGTTGTAGTTAGTCATTCTACCAAGTCTCTATTATATCAATAAAGTCATATGTTTTTATGTTTAATTGCCATCAAGATGACTTCAATTTCTGTTGACCCTATAAATGGGAAATCTCCACCTTATCCTGCCATTAATGACCCTTTTCAGTTCTTCCAAACTTGGAGCCTTGGCTTCCTTGATTGAATCTAAAAAATCTCTCATGCTGTTTTCCCTGAACCTAAATATAAAAACTGGTATACTATTTATCCATGTGTTCTCACTTTGTCTTTTAAATTGCACATTTAGAGTGGTAAATGTTTTCTTTCTCTTTAATTTTTTAAAAATAGTATTTAAAGTTGTGTTATAATCATGGTTAATTATCAAGTCGTCTTTTAGTAGACCACATGATTGATCAAAGAGTGGCCTTTTCAGTTTATTTGAAAAATCTATCCTTTAAATCAATGCTTCCCAAACATTGGTCTTCCAGTTGTTATAGACTCAAGTTCCCCAAATTTCTTACTATTGGCAAACTATAGGAAGTTCTGTGAGCTGAGTCCAAAACAGTCTGAGGACCAAATTTTAAGAACTACTGCTTTAAATCATTCACATTTAAAAATATGCAGAGTTTCTTCAGAATTTTATCTTTTCTCATTTCTAAGAAAGATCAGAGCAGCATAGCCATAATGGTAAGAATACAACAGTTGTACACAATAATTACAGCATTATTTCTTTATTTCGTCATTTTGAAAACTTTGTCATCAGTTCCCACTCATAGGACCTTCACTTGAGAAATGTCTAATACATGTGGATTAGAACCTAAAAAAAATGAAACAGAATGCTTCCCGAGTTTTCTTAATAACATTCTATCAAATGATCCTGATATTTTTAAGCATCTGAGCCTACACTGTAATTATGAAACAGGAGATATCTGAACTTTCCTTCTCTGACTAGAAAATATGAGGGAAAGTATGAAAAATAAGGATGATGAGAAGAGAAAAAATGTAAAAGGATTTCTCCTGCACCTGTGGTAGACAATCAAACAATTCTACTGTTTTCAGAGATGATTGATTTCTTTCTTAAATGGTTCAGCTTTAGAATCAATGCACTTAGGTTCTGTTAGCTGGTTATATGGAGACTTTCCTAATGAATTAAGTCTGAACCAATATTTCATCCCCTGTCTTCTGTATTTCATTGATCTACATTCATACAATATTTTCTCAAATATTTCCTTTAGATGTACGCAGATAAACCAGCAGCAAAGTGCCTGAGCAATGGCATGCATGGGAACATCTATCCATTATCTCAAAATTGGGGCGAATCAGCTACAGTATGTGATGGCTAAACTATGCATGGAACTGATTTGGGTTAAAGCGGGCAAGTCCACTTAGTGCAGCCTAGAACTGCATTAACAAAAGTTGCAGTTTGCTCCAAATTCTCCCTGAGAATCTGGAGCAAACTGTAACTTTGGGCCCATGTAAGCAGTTCAGCTGATTCTAAGAAAGAACAGGCTGCAACTTGTTACATTGCTATTACATATTTTCCTGACTTAAGAACATAAGAACATAAGAAGAGCCATGCTGAATCGGGCCTCGGCCCATCTAGTCCAGCATTCTGTGTCACACAGTGGCCCACTAGTTGTACACAGGGATCTCTAGCAGAAAGGAGGGCAAAACCTTCACCTGCTCCCGACCCCCCACAACCAGTACCCGGGGAAAATCCTGCCTGCCTCCATCAACACAGAGGTGGCACTTGGATGTCCATTTCAGTAGCTACTGATTCCCTTGGTATCCACTTAAGTGGTCTGGGGAAATGAGATAGCACTCACTTCTTGTGTCACAATATCCTGAGCTCCCGTGACATCACTAGTGTCCATCACTCATTGGCTTGAAGTTATACTACTCAGAGTGGTGAGACAATATGAGAAAGGAGGGAGAAAAGGAGGGGCAAGTCTTCCTCAACTCATTTCCTTCTTCTGTTTCATTCTGATGCTCCTTTTGATATCACTCCAGGCAATAAGTGATAAACACTAGCCATGTTGTATCCTATGGCCATCACTAAAGCAAGAATGTGAGGGGAGATAATAAGAATGACCATCTGGCAGTGATGACTTGGGTTCAGTGTCAATGGACATTCAGGACTCTCTCCCACTTTCATGATGATAGTGGTCAAACTATCCTAGGGCTAATCCAGTATTTGCCATGCCACATTAGCCTCAAGATAAAGGGTGGCTGCAGAGCTGCCCTAGGTCCTATTTTATTTTGAAATAATTAGAACCTAAATTAGAAGAATAATCATGGTGGGGACTATGAAGGATGTAAGGGATTGCATTTCAGATGACGGGGGGGGGGGGGATTTATAATGTTTTTAGCCTTCCCTGTCAAAGAGTGTTGGTGCCTCGCATCAAAGAGTGTTGGTGCCTCGCATTGAGCCAAAGCAGTTAAAGTTTGATACAACTGCATTAATTCTACAATACAGATACACCCTCAGTCAGCATGTGATCATTCTTTTGAATCAATTATATACCTTATAAAATGTAATTAGAACAAGTCCACTTAAATACACTTTAGTTAGCATATTGAACAGCTGGCTTTTGCAGCTTGCTCCCTGGCTCGAGGCTCTTCGTATCCCACCTTGTTCTCCTGATATATCATCCCTACCTCCTTCATAGTCCTCACCTTGCTTACACATCTACTGTAAACTCTAATTATTTCAACAGAGAATAAAATAAGATATAGATGCATTTCAGTTTGTCTCTTCCTCTTAACAGTAAGTACACAAATTCTAGTTTACATAAGAAGCTCAAATATCATCAAAGCAATTCTTTGTCTAAGGAGATGCTGGATTTTCCCCCCCTTCTTCAAACAGTAAATGATTTCTCTTTCTCTTTTTTTTTCAGTGTTAGCCAGATTTTATGCTCCCCCTGGCTACCAATGCCTTGTTTTTACTTTCACGGCTCTTAAAGCTAAATTCACCCTTTTTAAATGGCACACCAACACTACTGTCCTTGTGTCCATTTCCTCACTGTGTCTTGATTGATATTTTTAGGGCAGCTCTTCTCCGCCCAGCACCTCAGCATGAATTTACTTTGACAGAGCATAAAGCTGTCACTCAGCTGATTTCATAGTCTTTGTACTGCATGAATCGATGACTACTTAAGCAGAGCGACAATGCCTGCGGGGAGAAAAGTGTGACCACGGATTTTGGATTTTTGTGATGTTCAGTTTAGGTTACTCCTTTTGCCCTCAATGGCTGGGCCATTGTCTGTTGACCTATTTTATTCTTCCATTGAAGGGTTAAAGGATTACTCCCTTCTCTTCATCAATATCTGCAACAGCAGCTCTCCCACAGTTCTGACATCAAGTCTGCCACAAATCCCGAGACATCCTGAAATTACATTCCCCTGTTAAAACTACCTTCAGAATTTACATCATTGTATGAGGAAAGACTGCTAGTAACTCAAATTAGAAATACTAATATTGGAATAATGCAGTGTTCAGGGAAGTCTATATTGTAGAGCAAGCATGGGCAAACTTTGGCCCTCCAGGTGCTTTGGACTTCAACTCCCACAATTCCTAACAGCTGATAGGCTGTTAGGAATTCTGGAAGTTGAAGTCCAAAACACCTGGAGGGCCAAAGTTTGCCCATGTCTGTTATAGAGTCTAATATAAGTCAGTGGTTAACAAGTATCACTAATGTAAGACCTTCAAATTACTTTGAACCATGTTAATTTGTAACATGCAACTGAATGTGGTATATGCTTATTTATTTATTTATTTATTCAGTCTTATATTCCGCCCTTCCTGGCTGGCTCGGGGCGGTTCACATACATATTAAAATGCACTGCAGAGCAGTGGTACATCATAAAAACAACAAGAAATAAAAGTTGCAAATACTGCAACGACAGTATAGTAGACAGTTCATTTAGAAGTAATTTTAAATTCAGTGGAATTGACCCCAAAATCAATGTGGACATCAGTACGAGAGACATTGGTGGCCTTTCATATTTAATAGCACACAGGTTGAGCATCCCTTATCTGGAATTCTGAAATCCCACCCCCACAAATCAAAATTATCAATATGACTGGCTTCAATGTACATAAACTTTGTTTCATGTACAAAATTAGTAAAATATTGTGTATAAAAGGTACTGTCTGGACATATGTCTAAGGTGTACATGAAATATAAATGAATTTTGTGTTGAGATATGGGTCCCATCTTCAAGACAGCTTATTATGGATATTCCAAAATAACTTCAGGTCTCAAACATTTCAGATGAGGGATACTCAACCTGTATTTCTCAGTCAGAGAGCTCTGGATCCTTTCTAAATTGTAATTCCCAATATTCTATAGGGTGAAGCAATGACAGTAAAATGGAATCATAGTGATAAAACTAAACAGTATGAAAAAGCCCCTGATTCACAGGCTACAAAGTAGTACAATTTGCTTACAAAGAACACTATGTTAACATAGCAAACACGGCTTCTTTCTCTGACCCAAAAAGCTGTCTCTGCCAAAAAGAAAACAAACCTGTGTGCTTTTAAGTCATATGTCAAGTTTTCTATCAAAGCACCAACCAGGACAGACTCTGTTTGGCTTTCAAGATCAGACAGGATCTGGTGACTTTAAGCTATTCATTCCTTTTGTTTTTGTAAAGAAATTAAAATTCAGCCATTTTTTTTGTCTCTTGATACTATAAAATGGTTGCCATTTTGTTTTAGAGGCTGCTCAGGACAAGGGTAGGGAAGAATATGATTGGATGGATGTACCCAAAAGAAAATGTCCATGTGGTATTACCTGAAATTGACAGCTAAATGGAATACATCTCATTCTAAAAGGCTTGGAAATATATATGTTTGCACCGGGAATATAGCACCGAGAATGTGGCACAGCTGGCTAAGTGTCAGCTGCATAAGATCTCTCTGACCAGTAAGTCATGCGTTCGAGGCCTGCCCAGGTCGAGGTGGGTGCTCGACCTTTAAGTGTAGCCTGCTGTTGACCTTTGCAGCCCGAAAGACAGTTGCATCTGTCAAGTAGGAGATAAAGGTACCACATTAAGTGGGGAGGCAAATTTTGACTGAATTATGAGGCCATTAAAGAACTCCAGGAATGCTGAGGAATGCGGAAGGAACAACAAGGGATGCTGGGAGTGCGTTAGCTCCCCCTAGTGGCCAGAGTTTGCCTCTGTTCGTCTATATGTGTGTATGTGGAAACGGCAGGGATTGTCTGCTAAGTATGTGTACCTGTAATCTGCTTTGAGTCCCCTTCGGGGTGAGAAGAGCGGAATAGAAATACATTGTATTATTATTATTAATATTATGGAACTTGCAATGTGTTCCATGCGAGAAAATGGCACAAATCTATACATATCTACATTAGAAAAATATACACAAACATGCTTAATTAGTGTTCATGTGTATAATTGTAAAGTATAAAGATGTGTACAAAAGTTATACATTTTTGACCTTATAAATTGATTAATTCACAAATATTTATGCTCGACAAAAAAGAAAGTGCCACAGTCCAATATGTAAATAGAATGGAAAGAGAGTGTAGGTTGGAAATTGAAAAGCTCAATGAGATTTCCACATGTCAAGTTCAGAAGAGGAAAGTTAAACTTTTATTCTGGAAATCTTGCATTTAAGGGAGGAAATGAGTTCATAGGGAAATTAAAAGTTCAGCCTAGTAATTTAAACAATTAAGAAGAAAAATGAGCTCACATGAGGGTCAAAGGTTTGGCCTGGAAATCTAGCAATTAAGGAGAAATTGAAACTTAGCTGAGGATTAAACTCAACATTGTGCTAAAATACTTTCTCTCCTCTATCCCTCAGAGGTCTGAGTTTCACAAACCTCTGCAGTGGATTCTGAGTGCAGGTGGAAGGGCCTGCAGGAGGAGAAGGAGGGGGAATTTTGTTCCAGTTCCACATGCATAACACCTCCTATCCAGGGAATGATAGCATTGGTTCTTTCTCCAAACCCTATTGTGGTTCTGGTTGACTAAAGGTTGGTGAAAGTGTGTAAATATGTTCCATATGGTGATCTCAAGAAAAAAATAACTCCAGTTAGTAATTACAAAAAGGAATTAAGTTAATGAAATGATATGCTTTGATAGTGTGTTGCTGCATGGCAGGGGGGTTGGACTGGATAGTACTTGTGGTATCTTGCAACTCTATGAACCTCATGACATTAAGACCAGGAGTCACCATGCATCCAACATGGCAAATCCAACAGGGCAAATCCAACAGGGCCTGGCATGAGAAACTCATCACCCAGCTTACCCTTCACTCTATTTTACGGGTGGCCTACCATACCCCCGTGGCAGCTTTCAACACTCCCTCTTCACTTGCACCATGAAGCCCCACCAGAAGTACTGTAGATCTACATTGTGGGATGGGAGCTGGCAAGCTCTGTGTCTCAAATAATGTTAGATAGGCAATTGTATCCATCTGATGAGGTACCGTATATACCGGGGTACTAGATATTGCACCTCAGAACCCAGGCAGTTCCCCCCTAGATCACCACACACAGGCAAATGCAATAAATGTTCTTTATTTAGAATATAAAATAGTAGAAAGTTCAAGGAGGTAAAAAGAAAGCGATCAAAAAGAGTTCATGAGTCCATAGGCAAAATCAAAGCGGATAAAAACCCAAACATAGTTCCAGAGCGAAGCAATTGCCTCCACGGTCAAACATGAAACTTGAGTCAGGCCGCAACTGCTGCATTCAAAGCAGCAACAAACCGCTCCGGTCGGTAGAAACTTGGAGCCTGGAACAAGAGACGTGGTCACGCCAAACATGGCTTCAGATCTAAAGTCCAATTTCCCAGGCCGCATAGATATAGGAATCTAGCTCTTGTGGGACCAACGCACTCCCTTTTTCCAATCTCTCCATGAAGCCGAAATACTTGCTCTCCTGTTGAATTCCTTCTCATTAGCGTGGATAGCTGTATCGTTATCAGAATGGGAACCAGGCAGTGCCTCCTCTCCCATTGCACCATCTGGAAAGGGAGTGGCCACTCTTTCTTGTGACCCAAGGCCGCCTGGTTTCTCATAACTATCTGAGTCCATTTCCATGGAATCTTCACTAAACTCATCTGAAGTCCCATAACCTTGCAACCCTGTATTATCCCATTGCAGGCTCTCTCCAGAAGTATCATAAGCATCAGGCCATCCATCATCCTCTGACTCTCCTGGGTCAGCGGATACCTGATCCGGGACCCCCGGGGTCTCCCCAAACCCACCAGGCTGGAAGCCCACATTAGACGACTGGGGGTATAAGACAACCCCCAAATTTTAAACAAAAATAAAGAGTTAGTGATATACTCGCTATTTAAGGCGATCTGCTCTCTTTTCTCCCTCCCTGGATGCCATAAGGGAGGGTCCAAGAGGAGCAGCAGGCCGCCTTCCTGCTACGTGCTTTCGTGAAGCAGGAAGTCGCCATCCCTTCCTGCTGCATGCATAGGCAGCAAGCCCCCTGCCATGCATGCAGCAGGAGTGCACTTCCTGCTGCATGTGTGGGAGGGGCTTGCTGCGCATGCATGCAGCAGGAA
This sequence comes from Anolis apletophallus, assembly GCA_030556195.1. NCBI lineage: Eukaryota > Metazoa > Chordata > Lepidosauria > Squamata > Anolidae > Anolis > Anolis apletophallus. The sequence continues at coordinate 86,121,645 of JARBWK010000007.1, forward strand.
GGGATGGCGACTTCCTGCTTCACGAAACCACGTAGCAGGAAGCAGGAAGGCGGCGAAGAGATCGAGAGAGCATGCGTGGGCAGGCAAGGAGGATCCCCTTCACGTTGCAATCCCTTAATGCTTCCTGCAGCAAGCCCCTCCCACACACACAGCAGGAGCGTACTTCCTGCTGCTTGCGTGGGAGGGGCTTGCTGCGCACGCATGCAGCAGAAAGTGATGGTGACTTCCTGCTTCGCGAAAGCACACAGCAGGAAGTAGGAAGGCGGTGAAGACATCGAGAGAGTGCACACGGGCAGGCAAGGAGGATCCCCTTCGCGTCACGTCACCATCCCAAGGCGAGTGGGGACAGTCCAGCAGGCTGTCTCCATGGCAATACTCCTCCTCCCTGTGCCCTTCCTCCACGCTCCTCCTCCTCCCAAGGCACGGTAGTTTAATTTTATTATTTTATTTTAATTAATTGTAGGTTTTTAAATTTTATATTCAGCGTACTAGACCACCCCCAACTTTTAATAAGATTTTTCAGGGCTAAAAAGTCATCTAGTACGCCGGTACATACAGTAGTATGATTCTCTGATTTCCTGAAAAGAGAACTCAATGTGTGGTAAGGTTTATGCAGAAGGTTGAGGACTGATTGTGTTGAATCTATACAGAAGAACTGAGCTGAGCTGAGAAATATGTTTGATAAGCATTGGCTGGATTATGGAAACTGTTTTAGTTGGATATGTTTATGTCAGCTTGATTTATTTCTTATTATGATTAACTCTTTGACCTTATCTAAATTTAATTTCTTTCTCCTCCTAAAAATATTTTCTACATATCTTTGTTGTTCTAAATATTTAAGGTAAGGAAAAGGGAGAAAAAAATGGTTTACTACCTCATGACTCATCTCTTACCTATGTGCCAGACAGAGAAAGTTTGTAAATTCCAGAAGGGCTGTCATCCCAGTGTCAGAAGCAAGGACTAAGAAGGAGAAGTACCTGGATGGTCTTGTTCTCTCTGACACTGATGCAAATTGTAACTCATGCTATCACAGTTCTTAATTAAATGTGATACTGGATGAATGGCCAATGTTTGTAATATTTGAATGAAAAAAGAATGGCAAATATGTATGGAGATTTCAGTCTGTCAACTGCATGTTTAATACAAAAAGCATGGGTCATTCTGAATATATTGTTCACAAAACAATGGTTAAATGACATAACTACACATGACAGCCTGAACTCAATTTCTGAAGTCTTCCCAGAGCCTGCTGTCAAACACAGAGAAGAGCAGTTAGATTCCTCTAGCAATCCTGCTCACACCACGAAAGACTTATTGAAATGTGGCTACTTTCCACAATTGCAACAAGGTTAGCATAACCCCCTACTATCCTGTTTCGACAGCGAGAGTCCCAAATAATCCTTTAGTCATCCCATTTTTCCAGTGGCTTATAAAATGTTTCAGTTTCTCCCTGGTTGATTCAACATATCCACCTAATCCAGATAAGAATGCAGATTAAAGAAATCTAGTTCTACCCTGGAGAGTCTCCACACACATCCTGGGAACTATGAAAAAGCTCCTGTGGTATCCACAAAGCTCCCCTCATGCCGAAATGATCCAACACAATGACTTTTTTCTTACCTGCAAAGACCTTAACACATTAGACTAAGAATCCGGCATGCATTGTGGTGAATCCATGGGGATCCTGGGCATGGAGAACCTGTCACTCCATGCCTGACATTGCCTGCCTTACCTGGACCCCCATCCCATTTGGGGGGGGGGGAGTGTTGCCATCTGGCTTCCCCCAATGCTCCTAAGTCAACACAGAAAGTGTCCTGTGTTGCCGCCACATGAGCTCCTTCCTCTCCTCTTTCACCATGGAGCCTGGCCAGAAGTTGATACATGTCATGGGAAGAGCTCTGTGGTGAAAGAGAAGAAATGGTGTACAATAGGTAAATCAGCCCATCTCATGAGGTTGTAAGGTTAAGAGGTGTTGTGCGCACTTGTAAATCTTGTAAATCTCTATGAAAAGATTTACAAGCTGAAACTGGAAACACATTGAGGGCAGGCAGCTGTGTGCTCAGGAGGGTGGGGTATAAAAGGAAGGGACAGAGGGAAGCCTGTGGAAATAGGAGCCTCCTTTTCTCCCTTCCTTTTATACCCCCCATCCTCTTGATTAGATGCAGCACATTTCATCATTGATTTCAGACTTTCTCCTAACTTTTTTCAACATGTGTTTCCCATGTGGATGCATATTGCGGTGTATATTAAGAGAGTGTGTTTTCTAAACACCTCCCCCCTATTATCCACATCATTCTATATTTTACAGTATATGCTGTTAAAGAGGTAGGGCATCTCTTTTTCCTATTTCCCTGCTTTATCTCAGTTTACTTTGATTGCTGAAAGCTGAGCTGAAAGTGAAAACACAGTTTGTACTCAGTTCACTCAACAGGATGGTGTAGCAACCCAGTTCTCGTTCGTGCCTGGGGGGCATGGGACAGCGCCAGGGGTCCCACTTGCATTAGAGCCAGCAGCAGCTGAGATAGATTCTGAAGAGGATTTAGAGGGGCTGGAAGAAGGAGATTTTGCCATAGCTGGGCCTTCTTCTCCCACAGAGAGCCTAGCCTGGGATGAAGGCTGGCCTGATCCTTACGAGGATATGGAAAGCCAGGTGCAAACTGAAAGCAGTGATAGTGAAGCGTATGAACGGCCGGGGGGGGGGACGAGGATCGCAAGAAAGAATGTATGAAGACCTGGAGGAGGATAGCTGGGAAGTAGATAGGGAGATTGACTCTCACGGAGATAGAGACCCAGGTGCTGGGAGGCAAGGCCGAACCTTTGATAGGAGANNGAACATCGAGTCTAGCAGGAGGGGTTGGTTTCATAGCCTAGACAGACCGAGGTCCCGCACCACAGATTGGAGAAGGAGAAGCCTAGAGCGTCGGGGTCCTCGCCACGAAGATTAAGTAGAGGATCCGTGGGAACGGATCCTCAGTACCTCGGCCACGTCTATCCTATGCAGACGTGTTAGCGAGGCTAGACCACGGAGCTAAGTTTGGGCTAGTGGCCTGCCAAGGGAGCCTTGGATCTTGTACCTTGTTTTGTTCCTGATTCGCTTTTGCTAAGCGGAGCCTTGCCAAGTCTTGGAAACTTTCATGCCAAGTTGCTTTTGGACAATACCTATTACTTTGATTGCTTTTGCATTTTGGACAATTACCTTTTCTACTGTTTTTATTCTTCAATAAAGTAGTTAGCTGAATACCGTCTCTGTGTGTGTGATTAAGGGGCCGGCCAAGTCCGTGCATTGTGACAGTTGGCCGAGGTACTCCAAGAACCCCTTTTCACATCACGGGACGATCAAAGAAGCGCAAAAGGCGAGCCGGCGCCATGGCCCAGCTGACTGATGCCCAAGTGGCCGCGTTGCAGCAAGAAGTAGGAGAGCTACGAACCCGGGCTGGCCGCCACCCCTCAGTGACTGCTCCGGTACGTTTCGGGGGTAACCCAGCCCAAGTGGATGTGCTCATTGGCCAAGTAGAAATGTACCTGGAACTTCGGCCCTTGGAGTTCGCCACGGATCGAGCCCAGGTGGGCTTCATCTACACGCTGATGGAAGGGACGGCGGCGGCCTGGGCGACTACCCTGATCAAGGCAGCGGCCCCCGCAGCGAGCACGGCGAGACTTTTTCTAGAAGCTATCAAGAGGACTTGGGGAGACCCAGTGAATGCGGAGTTGGCTGAAAGGGAGCTGGACCGGTTGTCAATGAGGGACATGACCTTGTCCCAGTACATCTCACGTTTCCGGGTACTGGCGGCCCAAGTAGAATGGAACCCTGCTGCCCTCCGCTACCAGTACATCAAAGGATTGTCGCAAGAGCTGCAACAGGAGATCCTAAGAGGGGCCACTCGGCCAGCAGACCTGGAGGAGGCGATCAATGTGAGCCTACGAGTGGAGGCGGGAGTGCAGACCCGGAGGCGATGGGACAAAGGTGCAGCGGAGAGGCCAGCAGCTCGAAAGGAGACGGGGGCCAGTCAGTTCTCGTTCCGGCAGTTTGCCCCGGCCCCCCAGCCCCTGGATGAACCGGAGCCGATGCAGCTAGGGAATGTGCGACCCAAGGTGGATGCCGCTGAGAAAGCACGCCGCCAGCGGCTGAATTTGTGTTGGTACTGCGGGGGGGGGGGCTGGACATTTCTCTAGAGAGTGCCCTCAGAAACCGCGTGGAAAGACACCCCGGGCCTCTGCCGCGTTTGGAGGGGCCCCAGAGGCTGAAGAAGCAATCCAGGCGGCGGGGGAAGGAGCCGGCCGAGTTTAAGTGGGTTCGCTAACTCGGCCGCCATCGCTAACCTCCCCCCAGAACCCAAGACTGGACAATTGTTCCTGGTGATGGTAGCCCTCTGGTCGTCAGGGAAGGGGCCGATGATGGTCCACGCCATGATCGACTCGGGGGCCACCAACAATTTCATCGACGCTGACTACGCCAAGTCGGCCGGATTACAGTTCCATGATCTCCAAGAGCCTAAGGGGCGTACAGACTATTGATGGAAGGACCCTGAAAGCTGGGGCCGTGACTCAATACACTGCTCCTACCAAGATGTGGACAAGTTCTCACAAAGAGGAAATCTCTTTCTTGGTGACCAAGTTGTCCGATTTCCCAGTCGTCCTGGGCATTGTGTGGCTCACGCTCCACGATCCCCAGATCTCCTGGGCCAAGAGACAGTTGCAGTTTTCTTCGGACCATTGCCAGGGACACTGCATGATGGCCCGGGCCTGCCAGGCTCAAGAGGTGGAGCAAGTTGCCACATTGTCCAAGAAATACGCTGGGTTTTGGGATGTTTTCAGCGAGAAGGAGGCAGAGCGCTTGCCTCCCCACCGGCCCTACGACTGTGCCATCGAGCTGGAACCCAGAGCCCCTATCCCACGGGGGAGACTCTACCCTCTCTCGGAACCAGAGCAACAGGCTCTCCGAGAGGTTCTGGATGAAAACCTGCGGAAGGGGTTTATCCGGCCTTCTCAGTCCCCGGCCGGGGCGCCAATTCTGTTTGTCAAGAAAAAGTCAGGGGAGTTATGGCTCTGTAATGACTATCGGGAGCTCAACAAGATCACGATTCGGAACCGCTACCCCCTACCCCTGATCCCCGAGCTGTTGGAGCGGATGCGGGGAGCCAAGGTGTTCACTAAACTGGACCTGAGGGGTGCCTATAATGTTGTGCGGATCCGCCAGGGCGACGAATGGAAGACTGCTTTCCAGACCAAGTGGGGAAGTTTCGAATACCTGGTAATGGGATTCGGGTTGTGCAACGCCCCCGCCTGTTTTCAACATTTCATGAATGACATTTTCCGAGACCTGCTAGATCGTTATCTGGCAGTTTACCTAGACGACCTGCTGATTTTTTCTCCGGACCAGGCGACCCATGACTGCCATGTCAAGGAAGTGCTCCAGAGACTGCGAGCCCACGGCTTCTATGCCAAGCTGGAGAAATGCACTTTTGATCTACGTGAGGTGGACTTCCTCGGCTACCGTATATCTCCCACGGGCATTGCCATGGATGACACCAAGGTCCAAGCTGTGGCAGACTGGGCACCTCCTGCCAGCAAAAAAGACATTCAAAGATTCCTGGGCTTAGCCAACTACTACAGAAAGTTCATTCCTGACTTTGCCAAGTGGGCTGATGCCATCACCCAGTGCTTGCGGGGAAAGGTGCCGTTCCGGTGGACATCGGAGGCAGATGTGGGGTTTCGGAAGTTGAAGCAGCTGTTCACCACCCAGCCGCTTCTGCAGCATCCCAACCCCCGCACCCCTTTCATCGTGCAAGCTGATGCTTCGGATGTAGCAGTGGGAGCGATCCTGCTACAACCGCAGGGGACGGACTTATTGCCCTGTGCTTACTACTCCCGGCAGCTGACGGCGCCGGAAAAGAACTATACCATTTGGGAGAAGGAGCTCCTGGCCATTAAAGTAGCTTTTGAAGTCTGGAGACATCTGCTTGAAGGGGCCAAATTTCCGGTGGAAGTTCATACCGACCACCGGAATTTGGAGCACTTGAAGACCCAGCGCAAATTGAACCAGAGGCAACAGAGATGGTCCCTGTTCTTTGAGCGATTCAATTTCCGCATCCACTATGTGACCCCCAAGCAGACCAAGCAAGCCGACGCTTTGTCCCGGAAGCCGGAGTATGTCAGAGGTGGAGAAGGGCTTTCCGAGACACGGCTGCTCAAAGCAGAGAACTTTGCTGCCGCTCGGGCGGCCCCTGTGAAACCCCCGGTGGCTCCGCCGGCTCCCGGGGACAAGAGGACTCTGAGTGACTGGATTCAGGCTCGCCAACGGGACGACCCGTGGGTGCAAGAGCAGCTGACCAAGGGGGTCCAATCCCCTTTCCAGGTAAAGAACGGGGTGCTCTATCACCGTGACTCTGTCTATGTTTCCCCTGGGCCCGAGCGGGAGGACATTCTCAAACTTTGCCATGACAGCCGGGCCGCGGGTCACTTTGGGCTCTTCAAGACCCTGCAGTTGGTGTTACGAGATTTTTGGTGGCTTAAAGTGCGGAGGGATGTGGAGGACTATGTGGGCTCTTGCCCTGTGTGCCACCGGGCCAAGAACCAGGGGGGCAAGCCCGCCGGCTTGCTCCAGCCGCTTCCGACCCCCTCCGTTCCTTGGAAGATGATTTCGGCTGACTTCATCACTGACTTGCCCAAGTCCAAGGAGTTCACCACGATCCTGGTCGTGGTCGACTATTTCACCAAGATGGGACACTTCATTCCCTGTGTGGGGGTGCCTACTGCCAAAGAGACTGCTGATATGTTTGTGCAACATGTGTTTCGGTTGCATGGACTTCCACAGAGTTTGGTGACGGACCGCGGCACCCAATTCACTTCCCAGTTCTGGCGGGCTGTCCAGAAGTTGCTGGGGATTGACGTCCGGATGTCGACGGCCCATCAGCCCCAGACCGACGGGCAAACCGAAAGCGTTAACGCCACGTTGGAGCAGTATCTGCGGTGTTATGTCAACTATCAGCAAAACAACTGGGCGTCCTTGTTGTCTTTGGCAGAGTTTGCCTACAACAATGCGACACAGGAATCCATCAAAGAGACTCCTTTATTTGCTAACTATGGACACCACCCTCGGTTCTACCCACCGGTGACTCCGTCTGGAGAAGTGCCGGCGGCGGAAGATTGGCTTCAGGAGCTCAACGCGCTCCAAGACTTGCTACGTACTCAATTGGACAAGGCGAAGGCAGATTACAAGCGGATGGCTGATCGGCGGCGCCAGGAGGGCCCTGAGATCCTAGTGGGGGATAAAGTTTGGCTGTCGACCAAGAACCTGCCTACTCAGCGACCTAGCCGCAAACTGGATGCAAGATTCCTGGGTCCCTACAAGGTGTTGGAGAAGGTGGGCCCTGTGGCTTTCAAACTACAGCTCCCAGCGGACATGAAACTTCACCCTGTGTTTCATCGTTCCTTGCTCCGCCCAGCGAAGGGGGTGCGGCCTGATGTGACGCGGCCGCCCCCTCCCCCTGTGATGCGGGACGGCGAGGAGGAGTTCGAGGTGCAGGACATCCTGGATGCGCGCATCCGCTACCGGAAGCTGGAGTACTTGATTGACTGGAAAGGCTTCGGACCGGAAGAGCGCTCGTGGGACGCCGGCTCGAGATGTTTACGCCCCGGACATTGTTGCTCGGTTCCACCGCAAGTACCCGTACAAGCCCAAGCCTCGAGGGAGGCCTCAGAGGGGCCCTGAGGGGGGGGGGATAGTGTAGCAACCCAGTTCTCGTTCGTGCCTGGGGGGCATGGGACAGCGCCAGGGGTCCCACTTGCATTAGAGCCAGCAGCAGCTGAGATAGATTCTGAAGAGGATTTAGAGGGGCTGGAAGAAGGAGATTTTGCCATAGCTGGGCCTTCTTCTCCCACAGAGAGCCTAGCCTGGGATGAAGGCTGGCCTGATCCTTATGAGGATATGGAAAGCCAGGTGCAAACTGAAAGCAGTGATAGTGAAGCGTATGAACGGCCGGGGGGGGAGGATCGCAAGAAAGAATGTATGAAGACCTGGAGGAGGATAGCTGGGAAGTAGATAGGGAGTTTGACTCTCACGGAGATAGAGACCCAGGTGCTGGGAGGCAAGGCCGAACCTTTGATAGGAGACGGAACATCGAGTCTAGCAGGAGGGGTTGGTTTCATAGCCTAGACAGACCGAGGTCCCGCACCACAGATTGGAGAAGGAGAAGCCTAGGCGTCGAGGTCCTCGCCACGAAGATTAAGTAGAGGATCCGTGGGAACGGATCCTCAGTACCTCGGCCACGTCTATCCTATGCAGACGTGTTAGCGAGGCTAGACCACGGAGCTAAGTTTGGGCTAGTGGCCTGCCAAGGGAGCCTTGGATCTTGTACCTTGTTTTGTTCCTGATTCGCTTTTGCTAAGCGGAGCCTTGCCAAGTCTTGGAAACTTTCATGCCAAGTTGCTTTTGGACAATACCTATTACTTTGATTGCTTTTGCATTTTGGACAATTACCTTTTCTACTGTTTTTATTCTTCAATAAAGTAGTTAGCTGAATACCGTCTCTGTGTGTGTGATTAAGGGGCCGGCCAAGTCCGTGCATTGTGACAGATGGAGAGGAGAGGAGGAGTGGGTTGTCGTTTTCCCCAGTTGGCTCAGTTAAAAATAAACCAATGTAACATCTTCTAACTTCTGCGTTCTTTCATTTTCCATCTTGACCACATTCTAGTTTTTCTTGTTTACATATGTCCCAGTTTTTCATGTGTGAGATTTTGTAAACTACAACCCAGCATGTGTGCCACATTATTCTCTAGATCACATGTGTCAAATGCAAAGCATGTGGGCCAAATCTGGCCCATCACAATATTTTATGTGGCCCATGAGGCTTTCACTGCATAGTTATAGTTACATTTATACAGCCTTACAATTCCAAGCGGCCCTTTGAGGGCTGATGTGGCCCTCTATGAAAATGAGTTTGACATTCCTGCCCTAGATGTTGATGTGTCACACATTTCAGTATGCCCCAAATGATAGGCCCATAGCCAGGATTTTGATTGGGGGTGTGGGAGTGGGCTGAGTCTGAGTCCTTTTGTTTCGTTATCCCAATACCAATATCTGGTGATCAGATCAAGAGATGAATAAACATTACAGCTTAAATAATAGTTATTTATTAACTTTCATTAACAAAATGTTTAGAATACTTTTTGACTTATTTTTTACTTTACAGCAAGTCTTCTTTTCATCTCCCCAGCCATTTTGTCAATTACTTTTTCTGGTTTGATAGTGATGTCCCGATGGATGGAAATCATTGCTAGTCCACTCAGTCTCTGGTCTGTCATTAAACTTCTAGATACACTTTTCACTCTCTTCATGGTTGAAAACAATCTTTCCACACTGCATGTTGTTACTGTTAGAGTAACTAACAAAGTCAAAAAGAAATTTATTGATCAATAGTAGGTTTTGTCACACAGTTCCAACACTTCAGTATCTTTCTAAATTGATGGTGTAATATTACACCACATTATGTACTCAGACTTAACAGAAACAAGTGCTGCATCAAGGCTGGTTTGAGATGGGCATAGAACAATGCAAGTGCTGGTTTGAGGTGGGCATAGAACAATGTATGTAATGGTAAGTGTTTCCATCCATGATAAGGGAGTCCTAAATGCAAGTTTCTGATAATTGTGAAGGAGAATGAAAATAGCAAAAGAAGAGGCACAGTATATGAGCTTCTCCTTGATTAACTATGTCAGGGCTGTCCAACTGCTGGCCCTGCAGGTGTTTTGGACTTCAACTCCCAGAAATCCTAGCCAGTTTACCACCTGCAGGGCCGGCAGTTGGACAGCCCTGAACTATGTGATAAGATGCTGGATGTTGTTTTGGCATTTCATGTCCTTACATCAATATCAGCACCACCTTGTAAAAAACCCTTTGTGCCTAGGTGAATCCTTACAAAGCAAAAATGATAACATCTTAACATGCATAATGCGACTCAGTGGTACTTTACTGCAAAGAGTTGGAATTAAATACCTCTGGTGAGATTGGTTCCAACTCTTCTCTGTATCTATAGCATTTGAGCCACAAGAGCTTAATAAATTGTAATGGCTCTTAAACTGCACATATTTACCAACATTCACAAAACACCTTCTTGTGCTGAATATGAATGCAGAAACACAAAAAGATAGGTAAATTGAAGCAAACAGATGGTGTTTGGGGAGAAAAAAATCTTCCCCATGATCTTCAGCTAGTATTCCTGGATGTTTTATATTGCCACTGAGTGCAGTAACTATAGACCTTCACGCTACACAGATGGAAATCTGGGTTTTGAAGGCTGTTGAGCATGTGGATTTTCCCAGTGTGTCCCAATTACAGAAACATCTGTGCTAAATAAAGTCAAGCTGATCCACTATAAAAATTGGCAATGTTCAATAACCCTCAATATCCCTTTCCCCCTGAGGTGGGAGAGCATGGTGTTGCAAGTTCGGCTGTTTCATAAGCCATGCAGCAGCATTAATTTAAGCCTTATGTGAAGAGCTCTCTTGTGGTCTGTTACCTGTGAAATCCATATGGTTTTTTTTCCTTCATTGATTTATATCATGCCTTTGTTTCAAATGTGCTTCACACCTGCATTTCCCATTGCTTTGCCATCTGAGAGATTTTATAATAATGAGGACTGGATTAAAGCTTCTCTCTCTGCCTCTCTCTCTCTCTCTCTCTCTCTCTCTCTCTCTCTCTCTGTTTATGTGTGTGCATACAAACAAATGGGTGCACTAAAGAGGTATACTTTGATCATCTTACATTAGGGGAAACTAGCTGAAAATTCTATATTTGGGGGCACACAAGTGCTTTCATTCAGGATAATATAAAATAATATGCTTTGATGCTGCTTTTTCAAGAGGGCGGTTTTCTATGTATTTTAATATGTATTTTATAGAAATATGTTTTAATATGTATCTTTTTAGAAATACATTTTAATATGTATATTTGTAGGGATTTTTATAATGTTTATGTGTTTTAATTATGCTGTAACCCACATCTAGCCACAAGTAGAGGCAGGTAAGAAATAATAATAATAGTCCTAGACACTTGGGAAGGTTCTGATGTGTGATCCAATACAACAGCCAGCTTTCATACAGCGTCTCTAGGTTCTGTGGTTCGGAGACTGTAAATGGTGGATTCTCCTTGGGGCTGGAACAGGGGTGGGCAATTACCGGCCCTCCAGGTGTTTTGGACTTCAACTCCCAGAAATCCTAGCCAGTTTACCAGCTCTTAGGATTTCTGGGAGTTGAAGTCCAAAACACCTGGAGGGCCGGTAATTGCCCACCCCTGGGCTGGAATGAGGTTGTCTCATTCTTATAAATCTCTGAGGTTTGAGAGGAAGCACCCTCAATATGGCCTTCCACTTATGATCAGCTGAGGTGCACAGCCAAGGAATTTTGGGTGGCACTCAGGGCCTTGGTGCTAGTACAAGGATGATCCTTGGGACAGTCAACAGAAGTGACACCTGACTGAAGGACGTACTGCCTTATATCCAATCTGATCCCAGATTATCTGCTTTGAACTGTATTATATAAGGCTACACTTCCACATAATCTGGGATAATATGATAATTTTCTAGTAAATAAATACATAGGTTAAAAATGGACCTTTAGCTCCATGTTCTTGTGTCTGGTTTGCTTATGTCAGAGTGGAAATTCAAAACACAATTTTCAAAGTCCTGTGCTGAAGTGATTTGATACATTTTGATAGTTTTTATTTGTATGTAATATTCTACTCCTAGTGAACAATGACAGTTTTTCATGGTCTATAGATACTGACTTTTAATATATATTTTCATTAGAACAAAGTTCAGAAAATAGGTAATTCCGCAATAAGATGTACATATGTGTGCAGATGTGCATGCACAGGAAATCTCTTATACACTTAGCTTCATCTTTCACAATTTAGTTTTGCATGTGAGATATGAACATATGGAAAGCTACAAGATAACAGGGAAGAACACTTCCTCCCACCCCTCCCTGCTGCTGCCCATTGATGGTGAACACTCAGCTAAAAACATCCAACACTCCCTGTTTCTGAGTTTAATCTGCCAAGTGTAACAACATTGAATGACACCATGCTTTTCACCATAGCAACAATTCTTTGGCCCATGTGAAAGTATTTTCATATTATCAATTGGAAAACATCCCAGAGAACTCAAAACAGCACCCAGGGCTTTCTTTAATCATCTTTATTTTTCTAAGAAAATCATTCATATATGCAAGGCAAGTTATTTATACCAAGTGCAAAGGATGGTACAATGACAGCTGAGTGTTTGAAATTCTCAGCAAAATTCCACAAATCTGTCCTCTCAATTGACTTTATGTTCCACTTGAAACAGCTGTGAATTTTAATGGCATACTTAAATTAAAAGCATACTGAAAAGTAACACATAGAAATTTGATAACTGAAAAGAGAAAATATGTTGCATACTATGCAACACATTTTGGGTGCCTTTGATGTTCAACTGAAAGTGCTAAATAAGTGCTGGAAAATAAGTGAAAAGGCTTGTGTAACCTTGTGAGGAAATGTATTTTAAATCCATAAAGAAGTGTTTTGTTTTTGAAAAAAGATTTTGTGGAAACAATTTACCTTATAGAAATTGTTTAAAATAAACTAAAAGCACAATGACCAACTTTTTGAATTACTGCCAAGAGAGAGATGTAATCTGGCCATAAGTTTGAAAGTGTTCGTTCAGCTTCTGCTTTTTCCAATATGGCACAAGATTTAGAATCAGAATAATGTAATGTGTTTTTTTTTAAAAAAGAAGAAATTCACAGTTTCAGGAGGCTTTCAAAATATGAATCTCCTTGAAAGCAAAACATGTGGTTCATACGTCCACTATAAATGGTTTCTAAAACTTTGTGATTTCTCCAGTGCAGGTTCAATAGTAGTGGGATCTATGGATACAATAGGTTTCTGAGCAGCAATGGTGTAAGGAGAGGTAATAGCCAATTCATTCCTTAGAAGATATAATTTTTATGCACATTCTCTTTAAAAAAAACAGAAATGCTTCTAATTTGGAACATCCCTTCCAAAACATTGAATACAAACACACACATATTTGAAAACACTTTCCCCAAATTCAACATTTTAATGATATTTTGCTTTCATATTAATATGTATTTTGATAAATTTTGAGCAAAAACTGTCTGAATATCTGATAAATAAAAAGCAATGTAAATTATCAGAATATATTATATAAATCAGATCAATTCATACTACCATTGACAAAGACAGAATTTCACAAGTGTACCATGCAGCATGAATGTGTGGCCCTTTCCACACAGCTGAATAAAATCCCACATTTTCTGCTTTGAACTGGAATATATGGCAGTGTGGCCCTTCCACACAGCTCTGTATCCCAGAATATCTGCTTTGAACTGAGTTATCTGAATCCACACTCAGATAATGTGGGATTTTTTTGCCTTGATATTCTGGGATATAGGGCTGTGTGGAAGGACCCTTAATTCAGAGCAGATATTGTGGGATTTTCTGCCTTGATATTCTGGGTTTTATTTATTTATTTATTTATTTATTTATTTATTTATTAGTTCAGCTTGATAAACCGCTCTCTCTGGAGCCCAGAGCAGTTTACAAAATTAAAATAGCAAGTAAAACACATAAAACACAGTAAACCAAAATAAAACCCCAGTTAAAATCCCATTCCCAACAATACTGCAATAGGGCAGCAGAAATGCGATGGCGGCGAGGTAGCAGAGCACTAGTGGTAACGGGCACTGGTTATGGGCCAAATGCCTGTCTGAATAACCAGGTCTTGACGGGTCTGCGGAATGGCAGCAAGTCGCGGATGACTCGTATCTCCTCAGGGAGGGTGTTCCACAAGGTTGTGGCGGCCACAGCGAATGCCCTGTAGACCTTAATGCCAGGCACCTCCAGTAAGTTGAGCCCCTCTGAGCGCAGTGATCTCCTGGGCACATAAGGGGTAAGCCGCTCCCTCAGGTACACTGGCCCCAAACCATATAAGGCCTTAAAAGTTAGAACTAACACCTTGAAGGTGATTCAATTGGGAGCCAGTGCAGCTCGCACAAGAGTGGAGTCACGTGAGTGGATCTTGAGGCTCCTGAGAGCAAGCGTGCTGCTGCGTTCTGCACCAGCTTGAGTTTCCGGATCGCCGACAAGGGTATCACTGTGTGGTAGGGCCCTGTGTATGCACTTAGGTCCATCTTTGCATCAAGTGTATATATTGATAAGTAATTGATAATCCAAACTAGTCAAAGGGCTCAATCACAAAAAATAAAGACTCCAAAGGACAAGTCTAAGGACCCTCCCAGACAGGTCCAAAATCCGTTATGGGTTTCAGATTAACCTGAGGCATCCAAAGAATGCCTTAGGTTAATACGGATTAATCCAGAGTAAACCAGGATTTCCCAATTAAAAAAACACCTGAAAAAGATCTGGACCTTATTGCAAGGTCTGGATCCTTTCAGGTGTTGGTCCCGTGGGGATTGACTATTGGGAGGGCTTTCTGCGATCATGAGGGCAATTCCCATTGCTATCTTGGTTCTTCAGGCTTACGAGCCCAAAGGAGCAGGATGGCACCCTATCCTCCCCTCTCCAAAGATATTCACACATCATTTTGACACATCATGAGCTTTCTTTGAGGTGCCTGAGGATGCAACAAGGGGGAATTAGAATATGGGGAGGGGGCTGGCTAGATGTCCTCTCGGGTCAACCTCTGATCAACCTGGGAGGCATGTAGCTCTTCCCCCAGAAGACCTGGGATTTGGGACCTCTGTGTTGCCTAAATTTTGAAAAGAATTCGGAATTTTAAATCCCAGTTCCTTTCATGATTTGGAATTGTCTGCAAGAGCCTTTTCTCTTTATATAACGGTAAAACAGAGACAGAAACACAGATCTTGGAACGGAATAGATATATCTGCCAGAATTTCATCTTCAGAGAAAATCTATTCTGATTAATTTTGATGCAACAAACCAGATTTAGGCATGCCATACTAGTCCCTATAAAACCCAACTTCCAAAACCAGTTGTGAGACTCAGGATGCTAATCTTGGTGTCCTGGATACATTCCAAGTCAAGTAATTGCATTCTATTTACTCAATGTTCCCCAACAGTTTTTGCTGGAAATGGAATTCATCTCAACAGTTGTGCATCATTGGTGTCTGCTTCAAAACAGCTGTTGTGCTCCACTCTACTCCAGAGAGGCTTTCATTTCGATGGTGAGTGACATGATGACTATATATTCCTCATTTGTAAGGCTTAGGGGTCTTTTGAAGCTTAATTAGTAAGCGTTCATAAAGTGCTGTAATTAAACGTGATGTAAATGTGCAAATTATCTTGATCTGAATAACATGAGGGATGTGTAGCATGCATGAAAAAAGAGCATTTTTTAAGATAGGAGATCTGTTTTGCTTTTTCTAAGGACATTTTAAAGACTATCAAAATGTTACACTTGTAATCTACATCCAACTTGGTTTCAATCGATGACCAGCCCCTCCCCCTCCCCTCCAAAGGGGGGAGGGAATACATGAAATGTAAGTTCATAAAGTATTTTCATTTAATGTTGTTCAAATTGTTCAAATTCATGTAAACACTGAAGTATAGAATGTTGAAGTTGTTAAAGCTACATCATTAGTGTAACTTAAATAATATGAAAATATTATGGCATCCTGTGCTTAGCTTAGTTCCATCTGTAGTCCTCTTAGTAACAAAATTAATGCAATGTAAACTAGCATACAACTGAAGCTACTGAATGATCTGCTATAATCCAAATATTCAAATGGCCGCTGGTGTACCTACATAGAATAAAGGGATCTTACGGTCATTTCCAAAGAGGCAGAGCTACGTGTAGACTTTAGAGAGGAAACTTGCTAACTTTAGTTACACAGAGTGCATTGTTGCTATCTATGTGTGCTCATCTTTCCACTTAAGCCATCACAAAGTCTAGAGATGACAACAGAGTGCTAATGCTTTAAGGATTGAGGGAGAAAGTGGTCTTGCTGTGAATGCCAGTGTTGCATTTCTTCAGAGTCCTTCTGCTTTCATTGATGACCAACTTTGAAATAACAGGGCCAGTGTTGCATTTCTTCAGAGCCTTCTGCTTTTATTGATGACCAACCTTGAAATAACAGGGTCAGACTCATAAAGTTGTCGGAAATAAAATACACTTGTTCAGGCCATAGCCAGGATTTCAATTTGGGAGGGGCTGAGTTTGATTCGGGGTGGGGGGGCTGAGACTGAGTGAGAGAGGGTCTACCCTAGCAAACCTTTTGTATTGTTATCCCAATACCCCCATGCATATGGGATATACTGAGCATGGTGATCAGATCATGATATGAATAAACATAACAGTTTAAATAATGTACCAGTAAGGCCTAGACATGAGAAAAAGTTATGAAAATTAAATGAAATCTCGGACCACCCTGGACCACCCTCAGATAATTTGGGACTTTCAAGTTTCCCTGGCAATCCTGGAAGTGGAAATTTTCACTCCCTTAAATTTTCATTAGATTAGTAAATATTTCGGATGCCCACCCAACAGGAAAATTTCCCCCTCCAAAATAGCTTTGCAGACATAACTCACAGTCAAATCAGGGCCTTTCCATGCTTGGAGCCTAATTAGAGTGAAAGGTCTTCCTCCAGGAAGTGAAAAAGGAGCCGGAAACGATAGAGATCCAGATCGGGACTCCTAGAAGGGCCTGAAGGACTGAGGAAAAAAGCAGTTTAAACCTCCAGGAAGGGGGTTTAGATAGAAGGACAGAGCAGAAGGACATAAGAACTGCTGAGAGAAGGGCAGCAGGAGTGAAAAGAGCACGGAGAGGAGAAGGAAGAGTTCAGAATCAAGAAAAGCCATAGAGTTCAAAAGGAGATCCTAGAGTGCTATGGTAAAACTGAATGGGAAAAAGCTGGAGTGAGGAGAACTCTACAGATTAGCAAGGCCTACACCAGAGGTGGGCAACTATTTTATTTAATAATATTAATAATAATATATTAATGCATTATATGTCCCTGCAAAGAAACCCTGTCCTTTTATAATAATAATAATATATTAATGCATTATATGTCCCTGCAAAGAAACCCTGTCCTTTTATAATATTAATAATAATATATTAATGCATTATATGTCCCTGCAAAGAAACCCTGTCCTTTTATAATATTAATAATAATAATAATATATTAATGCATTATATCTCCCTGCAAGGAAACCAAGGGAAATGTTGCCCCTTGATTTGCCTGTGCTTAAAACAGTGTCAGTCCTGTTTCCCTGCTTTGCCTACTTTAGAACTACTAACGAATTTCGTTAGTAATTACGTTACATTTTAGAAATTTTTGGAAAATTTTTTGTAAGTCTTTCTATTACTAATCACCCCCCCCCCCCATTTGATTTTCGAATCCCGATTTTTGGGTTCTAAACCATGCCTAATGCCTGCACTCGTTTGACCTATTAACTATTTAAGAATAAAACCAGGAAAACTTGTTAGAAAGGAGGAGCAACCTTCTCATATAATGGTGGTCCTCTTATCTCCTATAACATAAGGGAAAAATATTAATGTGCCTCTCTATTTATTACCATTTAAATTCCCTATCTATATTACATTCTGTTCTGCAATATATCTTGATTAAATTCCATCTATCCACACAAATATCATCTTTTCTCTCTTTGTCTCTTAACTTTTCTGTCAATTCCTTCATTTGTATTGTTTCTCTAATCTTTAATATCCATTCCTCTTTTGTTGGGTTATTTTTTGATTTCCAATATTTTGCAATAACATTTTGCTGCAGTTGTTGTTATTAGGAAGGTTTCCTTTTCTGCTTTATCTAAGCCAGGGTCCAATATCCCTAATAGAAACGCTTCTGGTTTCCCTACCAGTTCTTTATTAATAATTTTCTCAATTTCTTTTTGAATCATATTCCAAAATTTGCCTTTGGACACAACCACCAAAGATGGAAAAATGTTCCATTTTTTCCATTACAATTCCAACAATTAGGTCTTGTGTTTTATATATTTTAGCGAGTCTCTCAGGGGCCAAATACCACCTGAATATTAATTTAACCCAAATTTCTTTAAATTGTTGACAATACGAGATATTTATGTTGTTTTTCCAAATGGATTTCCATGTCTCTGAATTTATTTTATAACCAATGTTTCTTGGTGTGGAGATTCGATGTTAAGTGTTCACCTTTATTAAAACGTGGCAGCGCAGGCTATCCCACCGCTGCCACCATTTGAAAAGATTCGTCTTAACTTGTATTCGCTGCTACCATATAAACTACTGAGGTAACTATTTGACCACCGTTTGTAAAGAGAGATGATGTGTTAATCACTGTTAGGCTTCAGAGTGAGGCTTGTCTTTAATAATATAAACACCAGGAGTCTTATGAACCAAGAACTGTAACAAGTTTATTTTAACAGTGTTTCGATTGTGCTGAGCTTAGTTGGTTACAGTAACTTCAGATGAGGTGCAGATCTTTAATGTTACAAAATTCCTAAATATAATGCCTGACTGAGTTTTCTCAATCACCGGCTTGACAGTACTTATAGATACTTTGCCATAATAGGCTTCCTATCTATATATTAGGTTAGCTTCCCCAGCCTAACCTATAAACAGTGGTTTCTATAGGCTCCCTAAACCTAACTGCCTTCTGCAGTATTACCACCCTAACTTATAGGCATCTTGCCTCTATCTAGCCCTCAGGCTCTCCACCACAGACTGGCTCGCAAGCTCAGCCCGCCAGTCTCCCACAGCTCTAAAAACAGATTCCCCAGCCGAAGCTACACTCTCGCTTCGCTGACAGGAAAACTCTAACTGCTCTCTCTGAGCCTCTCAGTACCAACTCTCTTAGAGCTGGTCTGACAGTTAAACTGTCAAATTCAAACTTAACATTCTAAAGCTAGCCTTGGTTGGCTCCGCCCACTGTTACCATGACAACACATTTCCCTTAGGAGGGAAATGTCTCCATTATCATAGTTAACCCATTAGGGTTTGTCTAATACTTAACCCTATTTCAAATACAAATGTTATAATACCACCACATATTCAACTATAAAAACAATACACAAATTGACTTCATTACACTTGGTCTTTTTGTTGGTCTTTTTCATTTTCCCATCTTAGAAGTAGTTTGTATATTTTCCCCACTAATTTTTGATCTTTACCTAATAGTATTTCATCTAATTCATTGTTTTGACTTTCAAATCCAATTTTTTTGCCCTTTCTATATATTTCACTAATTTGATAATAGGGAAACCAGTTCATCTCTTGATTTTTCTATAGCCAATTGCTGTTTAGTTTTCAGTACAAATTCACGTCCACTGCACCAGAGTAATTCTTTGTATGTTGTCCATTTAGTGTTGTCTAATTGTCTAATTCTAAATGCTTCCTTTATAGATATCCATATTGGTATTTTAGTATATCTATATGTAAAAAATCCTCCATGTCATGGTTCCTGTCTTATAGACAAAGAAACCACACAAGGCAGAAACACAAAAACAGCCAACATACCCAGAAAACACTACGAGGTATGTTTACCAAAACACACCCCCCACCTAAAAAACAGCCAACGGCCACAAATCCAAATAAACATTATGGACTACCACTCCCATGATCCCCCACACCACCTCCCTCTGGCAGTTTACAGCATCGGAATGTTAGTGGAGCTGACCAATTAGAGGCATTATGCAAATACTCCCACAGTTAGAATGTAGGCTGGGAGCCCCCACCCCCTGGCAGTTTAGAGAGTCGGAATGTTGCTGGTAGTAGGGAAAGGTAGGGAAAGGAATGGAGGGACTGAGACAAGGGGAGCAAGGACTGATACAGAAAGGAGAGGAATGGCAGGAAGGAGGAAAAGGAAAGAAGGAAGGAGGGGAGAAGAAAGGAAGGGAAGGATAGAAGGAAGAATGGTTGGAAGGAAGGAGGGGAGAAGAAAGGAAGGGAAGGATAGAAGGAAGACTGGATGGAAGGAAAGAGGGGAGAAGAAAGGAAGGAAAAAGGAAGGATAGCAGGAAGGAGGGAAGGGAAATGGAAGGAAAGGATAGAAGGATGGAGTGAAGGAAGGAAGGAAAGAGGGGAGAAGAAAGGAACACAGAAACACATACACATGTTCTTAAATAATTGGGAGTTCTTTGGAGTTAATGTACACCTAGATATTTTACTTTATTTGTTATTTTAATTCCTGATTTTAAATACAATTCTTGTATATCCTTTTCTTTCATATTCTTAACTAATATCTGTGTTTTCTCCTTGTTAATTTTAAATACCACAATTTTCCCGAACTGTTCTATTTTTTCTAGCCAATGTAAAATTGATTCCTTATGGTTTTCTAATATTTGGACCAGGTCGTCCACAAAAGCTTGGATTTTTATCTTTTCATTTTTGATTTGTATTCCTTTTATTTTATCATCTTTTCTGATGTTCTCCAACAAGATCTCCAGCATAAGTATAAATAGCAGTGGGAACAGTGGACAACCTTGTCTTACTCCTTTTTGAATTTTTATGTTTTCAGTTTTTTTCTGGTTTATAATAATTCTAGCTATTTGGTCTGAATAGATTGCCTGTATAGCATTTTTTAAACTGGTAACCAAGATCGAGCTCATCTAATCTCACCACTATATGAGAAGAAAATGTTATTGGATATTACATATGACTTGCTACAGCATTTTCCTACCTTTAATGACATGTAAGATACCCTATTCCTGCATCTTGTTAGAGCACTCTTTATAACTGTTAATTCGACACTCTTTGCTTTCTTTCTATTTTTTACCCCTACCCTTTCTTTCGACCCTTCCCCTTTCTATGCTTTTTCTTTTTTTCCTTTTATGTAATTCCTTTTTATCTCAGTAGAGAAATAAGACAAAAGGTTGAGATCCAGCATGTAGCTGGGGGGGGGGCTTAAGGGGGCTTCAGCCACCCCCACCCCCCAAATTCTCAGGGTGGTCTGCGAGAAGGCCTTACTGGTACAATATTTAAACTGTTATGTTTATTCATATCATGATCTGATCACCATGCTCATTATATCCCACATTCATGAGGTTATTGGGATAACAATAAAAAAGGTTTGGTATGTTAGTCCCTCTCTTACTCAGACTCAGTCCCTCCCGAATCAAGCTCGGCCCTCCCTGAATCAAAATCCTGGCTACGGCCATGGTTGAGAGGAATGTTTCCCTCAACGGAAGAAATGCAAAATGCTTTTATTATTCACATGTTTGTCTAACGTTGTCTTTTTTATCTTTGTACTCTTTTATGGAAACTTAATAAAGAATATTTTATTAAGAAAGAAAGAAAGAAAGGAAGGAAGGAGGAGCAACCTGATTGGGTTCTTAACTGGGGTGTCTACCTGTTAAAAACACATGACACCAAAGGCAAATCCGTTGTATAGGTTGCTCATCCCAGAGAATATTTTGGAAGGCAGACTTGGGGAACTCCCCCTCCCCCCCACCACACACAGACAAGTTCCAGAACTCAAAAGAGGGGAGTGAATGCCCATGTCATCCCCAAAGAGAGGCTCCTTGGCTTCTTTTTGTCTCCCAGAATCAAAGGGCATCCCAGAGCTGCAGCCTTCATTCAACTTCTGGAATTCTTCCTCCCAACCTGTCCGTTAAGGCAACAATCTGAAGCCAATTCCCCAGTTCTGAAGAAACAATTACTTACTTACAATAGGTGATCCTTTGTTGTCTGAGTAGGATTGTCCTCCAAGATCGGTGTACTGGCGGTGGATCCATAGGTGACTGTAGAGAGCTATTCTTGATCTGCATCTTCTCCTGCAGTGAGGGCATTGGTTTCCAGGTGGAAGGCGGTCCCAGTTGGGGTTTGCTTGACACACCTTCCTCTTGGCCCATCTCTCTTGGCCCATCTCTCTCTTTCGCCCAGCTGGAGCACTTCCAGCTGGAGCGCTTGAGGGCCAGGGCTTCCCAGTTCTCAGTGTCTATGCCAGAGTTTTAAAGGTTGGCTTTGAGCCCATCTTTAAATCTCTTTTCCTGCCCACCAACATTGCGTTTTCCGTTTTTGAGTTCGGAGTAGAGCAACTGCTTTGGGAGACCGTGGTCAGGCATCCCCAGTCCAGCAAAGTTGATGGTGTAGGACCATCACTTCAATGCTGGTGGTCTTTGCTTCCTCCAGCATGCTGGCATTTGTCTGCTTGTCTTCCCAAGAGATTTGGAAAGATTTCAGGCCAAGCTTCTTGTATGCCTCCGTGAAAGTGTTTAGAGTGGTTTGTAGGTCTTCTTCTGAATGCGCGCATATGATGTTGTCATCAGCATACTGGAATTCTGTAACAGATGTTGTTGTAACCTTAGTTTTGGCTTTCAGTCTGCTGAGGTTAAATAGCTTACCATCTGTTTGATAGATGATTTCCACTCCAGTGGGAAGCTTCCCATCAACAAGATGAAGTATCATAGTGATGAAGATAGAAAATAAAGCTGCGGAAATAACACATCCCTGTTTGACACCTGATTCCACCTTAAATGGAACACTTTGAGAGCCATTGCTGTCCAAGACTGTTGTAATCATGGAGGAGCTGCAGGATGTTCACAAATTTGGTAGGGCACCCAATTTTTTGGAGGATGGTCCAGAGAGCACAGCGATTCACTGTGTTAAATGCCTTTGCAAGGTCAATTAATGCCATGTACAGTGGATGATTTTGTTCCCTGTTCTTCGAGCTGTCGTGCAGTGACGAGCATGTCCATTGTTCCTCTGGAGGGGCAGAAGCCGTTCTGGGAGGGTGTCTTCTGAGAGGGGTAGAAGGCAGTTTGCAAGGATTCTTGCAAGGATTTTCCTAGCAGAGGTTAGAAGGGAGAAAACTCGATAGTTTCCACAGTCTGTTCTTTCCCCTTTTTAGAAGAGACTGATGAATGTGGCATCCTTGAAATCTGCTGGGATTTTCTCGGTCAGCTCAGGTCCTCCCTCTTTAAAGCTCAGGTCCTCCCCCTTTAAAGCTTTTGTCAGGGATCCCATCAGGTCCACTGGCTTTGTTATTTTTTTGTTGGCTGATGGCATTGCTGACTTCTTCCAGACAAGGCAGTACTGCAAGCTCATCTCTGATTTGTTTTTATGGGATTTGTGAGAGAACTTCTTTGGCCACATTGGAGCTACGATTCATGAGGCTTTGGAAGTGTTCTTTCCAACATAGTGCAATTGCTTTTTTGTCCTTCAGAAGTTTGGTGCAATCTAATGAGCGTAGAGGCTGTATGCCATGGTTTCTTGGTCCATAGATGAGCTTTGTGGCTTTGAAAAATCCTTGAGCATCATGGGTATCTGCCAGGTGTTGGATTTCTTCAGCCTTCTTTGTCCACCAGATGTTCTTGAGTTCTTGAGTTCTATTGTCCTTCTTTGGACCTCAGACTTTTGCACTGGTGTAGATCTTTTCCTTAGCAGCACAGTTGACGTCTCTCTGCCATGTTTGGAAGGCTTTCCTTTTCTTGTCAATTAGCTGTTGGATCTCATTATTTTCGTCAAACCAATCTTGATGTTTGTTGGTTTGATATCCAATAGTTTCTTCACAGGCTGTGATGATGGAAGTCTTCAGTTTGTTCCTAAACATTTTTGGGCTGTTCTATGGGTAGACGGTCCTTGAGTACTGTTTGGAGAAGGGCTCATTTGGAGGGCTCCTGAAGGGCTTGGGTGTTCATATAGAACAGGGAATCCCTCCACCTCCCAAAGAGGGGAAAATCCTACCTGACTTCAATAGGCAACTAGATAAACTTATACTATACTAAGAATGGGAAGATAGGTCACAGGAATCCAAAGAAAGGCCTGTGTAAGAGCCTCTGATCCTCTGCCTTCCACATGTGGCCAGCCTCAGCATGCACATTGAGCCACTTTTAATATGCCTCTTCCAGGCCAAGTCATCAAAACTATTCCTTCATCCGCAGCACTTACAGCTGCAGAGTCTTGGATTCAATTTGTTTTGCTGCTACAGTTGCCATTGCAAATAAATGCTATACCATACCACAGTATACATATTGGAATATACAACTGATCAAAAGGAGTAAAGAAAATGGTGGCAACGTGGATTTCTGAATTCAGCAGTTTTCTCATCTGATTATTAAGGATGTATCTACTCCAGCCTCTCAGTTGGCTCCCCCTTGTTGTAGGTAGGGCCTCCCATGCCAGACAGGTCACAACCGAAGGGTCTGACAAAGAGTGTCAATGGGCAGGATGGGCTCGCTAGCCTTTTGGCAACCATCCTAGGAGAAGGAAAACTTTGATTTCAAACCAAAGCAGATGGTGCTCTTTTAACCCTGTAAGATCAACCATCTAGAGAAGGAAACTCGAACCAAACCAGCTTGCTAGGCCCTGGCAGACGAACCTTTGGTTTAAAGAGTGAGGGCAGTTCTGCGCATGTTGCGCTCCACCAGAAAAATCCATTGCACAGGCTTGAAGGACACATCCAACCTCCGAATCATCAACACGCTTGTAGAAAGCATTGGATGAGTCCTTCCCGAATCTTCGTTCGTGAAGGAAAGCAAGAAAAAAATCTACTCCAAACATGGGCAAATTTTGAACCTCCAGGTGTTTTTGACTTCAACTGCCAGAAATTCCAGCCAGCTTACTGGCTGTTAGAAATTGTGAGAATTGAAATCTAAAACACCTAGAGGGCCAAAGTTTGCCCATATCTTGATCTACACTATAAAATTAATGCATTTTGTCACCATGTCAGTTGCCATGGCTCAATTATGGGAATTATAGCTTTACAAAATGTTTAGCATTATCTGCCAAGGAATGCTGGTGCCTCATCAAACTTTCTAATTCCTGAGTGTATCAATTTGTGGATCACAATTGTGGATGACATGAGTATGGGCACCATGTTTTAAGTTCTTTGAGCTGTATCTCTTTTCCTTTTCATGCTGTTATCCTTAGCTTTGATTATGGGGTGGGAAGGTCAGTTAGTTGACAGTAAGCAGATCTCAGGAGAAATTGAATGTCCTCTCTCAAGCCACATAAGATGCTTCTACTAACTTGCCAACAGTAAGCTTAAATTGCCACCCATACCCACTCCTCCTAGCTATTTGGGTTTTTGTGAAATGGTTGTTCAGTGTGCCATACTGTTAATATTATCACAACATTAGGCAGCTTGGACATAGGGGCAACTGCAGAGAACTTGATGTCTCCAAGCATTTGTCCAATCTTTGCTTCCCTTACATACGTTTTGTATGAGTGTAAACAGCAGGTATTTATTCTTCAAAATTAGGTAGGAACAGCAATTGTTAGCTACTAGAGGTGTGCATTTTTTCATAATTCAGATGAAATTTGTTAAATTTGTACTTACAAGGCAATATTCAATAGAGGGGGTGGCCTGCACAAAAAATTAAGAACTGAAACTTACCCCATACTTTTTCATTTTAGTTTTGTAAATCTCAGAAGGCTCCCAAAATCAGCTTCGTATTCAGTGCAAGGATACAAAGCTGAAAGCAAAGCCAAAGGTTGCCTTAGTGCCTTTATACATTAATGGAGTCTTGGCATTAGGAGCACGGAAAAGAGAGAGAAGTATTTTCTGGGAACAACACAGAATTCTGGGAAATGTAGTTTGGGAAGGGAGGAGCCCTATGCCAGAGAATACAAAAGGCCCTGCCCTAAATTACACTTTTCAGAATGCAGTGTACTACTCAGCATCAGAGAGATTTGCACCTCTGTAGCCAACCAGAGTTCCAATAAATTATGATTTTTGTCCCTGGGTTATGAATGTAATTTCTTAATTGGTTCTATCATAAAAGCATGAAGAACATGTTTTCTTTATTATTAAAAAATGTTTATAAAAATGTTTAAAATTCTCCAAAAATCCATGGATAAGTGAAACATTCTGAACTTTGGTGGGCTGAGAGTTGTGAGTTTTACCCCAATAGCTATAGAAATGAGGGAGAAAGGAGCCCCTAAAGTTTCCCCAATTATGGTAGTTATGCACAATTACTATAATGAAATAGTAATGGAATTTCATTACTCTCGTAATAGTCATGCCTTTTTCACTAACTGTTGGGTTTTATATTTTAAAATGTTGTTTATTTTAAAAAATAGTCCTATTTTTTCACTTTTCAACTACAGTGGATGGGCTGCCAAAATTCTTCTTATTTACTTTCCTCTAGTAAATTATGACTTATTTCAGTGTATGAATAAGCATGTTTAGGAGTAGAATTTCACTTGTGTTTTTGAGAAAAAGAGTGAAAAAAGATTTAAAGAATCTAGAATTGGGGTCTCCAAACTAAGGTGTGTGAGCCAGATGTGGCCCTCCAAGACCCTTGACCCGGCCCCCAACCTAACTTTAGACTGAGGCTCACCCTATGTCTAAAATGACTTGAAGGTATACAACAACAATAATAATCCTATTTAACTTGACTATCTCACCAGCCAAAAGCAGACCCACACTTCCTATTGAAATACTGGGAAGTTTATGGTGGTCAAAATTGTCCCTCATTTTAAATTTTGTATTGTTCTTTCATTATTATTTTTTGCATTACAAATAAAACATGTGCAGTGTGCCTAGGAATTTGTTTTTGTTTTTCCAAACTATAGTCTGGCCCCCCAACCGCCTGAGGGAATGTGAACTATCCCTCTGCCTAAAACGTTTGAGGACCCCTGATCTAGAAGATGGACATTGAATTTATGCTGGATAGTAGGCATGAGAAAAATGAAACGGAAATTAAAAGGATTTGTAAGAGATTCGTATGTAATGGGACTTTTGAGGTTTTACGTATCGCTGCCCGAACCAGGAAGTAGACTTCCTTTTACGGTACGTGAGGCCAACAATTTGCGTTAGGATCGTTAGAAATTCTTAAGTATTAATTAATTAATTATTGTACTACTCACTTCTCCCTGTCTTCTCCCCTCATTTCCTTCCCGCCTTCATTCAGCTTCTTCTTTTCCCGCATTTCTATGGGGAACTGGAAGTGACGCTGCTGCTAGGTAGAGGCAATGCATTCTGGAAAGTGTAGTCCTCCAGGCTTCCCCCCCCCTCCTTCTCTTCCCCGTTGCTCTGCTGCCATGCATGCCCCATCGCAGGGGCCTGCTTCACACACACACCACACGCTTGCGCTTCTCCTCCCTCTCTCTCCAGGCTTCCCCTCCTTCTCTTCCCTGTTGCTCTGCTGCCATGCATGCCCCATCGCAGGGGCCTGCTTCACACACACACACACACACACACACACGCTTCTCCTCCTCTCTCTCCCGGCGCTCTCTCAGATGCTTCTCTTCCCGTTGCTCTGCCTTGTCCCCATCGCAGGGGCCAGCTTCAGCCCTCCAGATACGTGTTTTGGACTTCAACTCCCACCATTCCTCACAGCCTCAGGCCTCTTCCTTTTCCTTTCAGCCTGGGCAAACTTGGGCCCTCGCTCCCTCAGGATCAGGGTGAGAGAGAGGCAGCGAGGAGCGAGGGGGGGGCTCCTCCTCCTTTTCTTTTGCTGCTTCCAAGAATAGAAAACCCCCTCCCTCCCTCCCTTCCTCCTTCCCTCCCTTCCTCCTTCCCTCCCTCCTTCCTATTTGGAGAGTCCCATCTAGAATTCAGTGTGGTTTATTCAAGTTTTGGCCTACAACTCCCAGAAATCCCAGCCAATTTACCAGCTGTTAGGATTTCTGGGAGTTGTAGGCAAAAAACCATCTGAAAGCGCATGCTCTGGCATACGAATTTCTAACAAATTTCGTTAGTACTTAAGTTACATTTCCGAAATTTTTGGGAATTTTTTGTAAGTCTTTGATATACTAATCAAAAAAAATCCCCCCCCCATTTGATTTTAGAATCGCCATTTTTCGATTTGTTATCATGCCTACTGGATAGTAAGATAAAATTTCCCACTTGGTAATAATGCAGTCCTAAATCAATGTTAATGCCCACCTTACTTTGAGAGGTTGTGTCCATCTCTATTTGTCAGATCAATATCCTAGGGGGAAATGTCAGGAGATGTCTGACAAGAAGACACTGCAAGCAATATTATTTTCCCAACCTGTTCATTTATTGAAAAAGAAGATTAATGCATTTAAGAGTTGTTAATTTTCATCGTTGTAGCTAGCAGAAAACTTAAATTCAAGCAGACTGCTGCTGTTCTGCTGCTCTGCCACTGGCTAATCTTTCCATTATGTTTCTGCACTTCCAGACAAGTTCATCAAACACACAAACTATGACAGTTTTTAAAGTGCAAAAGTCCTGCCAAGTAGATGTCATGACTTCTTATGCTGTTTCTTGCAAATGCTATATTATCTTTTCTAATGATGTGTAACTTCTTCCTGTTTGGGATCATGCTAACATTAAACTGTTTAATTGCATACAATAATGTTGTCTTACATTATTTCAGCTGCCAACAGCTGTCACTGTTTGGAATGGTACACATTTTATAATTGATAGTTCACTTGAAAAAAATCCCTTTAAAAATATCACAAGTATTCTTTGTTAATATGTTGTTAATATGTTGTGGTAGTCGGAAGTCCTAAGTCTTAAAACTAAAATATGATGTCATTTTGAAAAATTCCAGATGCATGGTAATTTACACAAGATTATTTGGTGAGAACATATCATGTTATAGGACATATTATGTCTACACAAAAAAGTACTTCATTTTAAATGCTTTATAGACATCGGATTTTTAAAAAATCAAAATTGACCACCCCCACCCCCTTTGGGTTGATTGATCTATGGGTCAATGTGAGTACTGCGCCTCAATTCATTTTTAAGAAGGAACCACCTTATCTGAGTAGAAAAGTGAAAGATGGGAAGTTAGTCACCCAGGGAGAACCTAAAAGAAACTCCAACCTCCTCTACGTTCTCCGTCACTTCTCTTTGAATGCCTGAGTAGGAAAATGGCAGCAGAAGTGGCCAGGGCACCTGCTCCTCCCTGAAGAATGGTCATTTTTGCTTTTTCATAATAAAATGAATAGTGGCCCCAAAATATACCCTTGGCTGATACATGAGGTTGACCTGTCCACAAACATACTGCACTTCCCAGCTGTGCAATCATCATTTTATTTATAACCCACCCTATCTTCCTGAGGGAAATCAGCGTGGTTTCCAACAAAAAAAACCCTGGCAAACATTAAATGCCAGGAATGCAAGAAATAAACAATAACAAATAAAAACAACATAAAGACATATAGCAACATAACAAATACCCGCGTGATTAAATAAAGCATGATCAATCCAGATCAATCAAACATACATATTATGTTTGATAATATGCATAATAGAAAAAGTACCATATACACTCAACTATAAGCTGAGTTTTCCAGCCCCTTTTCAGAATGAAAACCTCCCTTGTCAGACCCTGATGGGTAACATCACATATGGCATCCAAATGGACATATGAAGGATCATGGGGAAGGCCCCATGAAACGCCAGGTTCTAGCCGCGGACGGCACTCAAGTAATTGGCCAAGTCCGTTTCGCCTGTAGCGTCGGCTTGTTCACAGCGGCGAACCATAGGAAGCGATATCCACAGAATTGTAGTACTACAAGTACAAATATCAAAAAGCACATAAGTTATACACTTCCATCAGGGTCTGACAAGGCTTTATGGTCCACGGAACCTCACTTCTGCACCTCCACGGCGTTTGGAATCCCCTCTCCCTGGATCTTCTCCCATACAGCCCTGTGATCTTCGTATTCCCTATACATCTTTCCTGACGATCCCGTCCTTCCCCGCCGCGGCATTGCACCGCTGGGAGACGCCGCTTCTGCTGATTGGCTACAGGCTGCTTCCTGGTTTGGCGTTTCGGGTTCGCTGCTTGGCGTTTCCACAATCAGTGGGGGCGCTTCATCGACCTCCAGGGGCATTTGCCCGTTGCTGAGGGGACCTTATTTTGGGTTTCCCTCACCCTCCTTCTCCTTCCATCCATTTGGGTTGGGTGAAGGAGTTGCAGCCGCGCCGTGGCATTCACGCAGCGGCTTGGATCCTTTCGCGGCTTGACTCAGCACTTGCTACCTACTCAGCCTCCAGGCCAGCGTCCGGATCATCTTGGGTTTTCTACTCGTACTGCCGTATGTACTTAGGGAAGGGGGGTCCTTCTCCTTTCGCCTAGGGATCACCCCTACTTGAGGGGCCCCTGCCCAGTGTATTCACGTTTGTATATTCTATCCATGTTTGATATGTTTGATATGTTTGTATATGCTTAGAAGGTGCGTTGACCCTATTGTGGGTTTATCTAGGATATCTGTGGCCTATTGCCTTGTTCCATGATATAGTGATATTTCACTTGTTGTACTCCCTTCTGAGGCCCATTGCCTCATCATTCCTTCATCTTGTGATATATTAAATGTTTTATATTATTGCTTATGACCTGTGTTGGTCTTGCATTGCACTGAGTATCTAGGACATTACTTCCTGTTACTCTCTTTCCCTTGTGTTGCTGAGTTCTCAGGCAACATAGCCTCATTTTCTTGTGTGTTGGTTGTATCACATTTTCCATCAGCCCTAACTAAGGGAGAGGCCTTGTAGCAATTGTAGTCAAGCCTATTCCTGATATGTTCTAGATGGCCCATGTGGTCTCTTCCAACTGTATTATTCTGTGGTTCTATGTGACTTGGAGCTTGAATCATGCAATGGTATCTTCATACAAACAGTGGGTGGCTATATAGGGGGAGGGTGGGTGGGGGAGGGTGGGTGGGTGGGACACAAACATAAGGTTGATTGGGGTGGTATTTACAAACAAAACAGGGGTGTTTAAAACCAACAAACAAGGAACGGGTTGACTTCACCCGGTGGTACAGACTTAAATACATTTGGCTTCTATGTTGATTCCATATTTATCCTCATAGCCAATACCCCTTTAGTTCTATTTTTTTGTTATTTCTTATATAACTTAAGAGAGGACTCCATACTTCTGTAAATTTTGAGTTTGTATTTCCTCTTAACATATTGGTTAACTTGTCCATTTCTGCTATTTCTAATATTTTGAGCAGCAGCTCTTCTTCCTCTGGTGATTCCTTCTTTTTCCAATATCTGGCCCAGACTATCCTGGCCGCCGTAGTCACATAACATAGTAGCTTTTCCGGATTTTTCCCCATCAGATTGTTATCTATAATATTTAGGAGAAAAAGCTCAGGTTTCAATTCAATCTTGATTTGTAGCATATTTTGTAGGAGCTTATGTATTGCGCTCCAGTAGTGTTTAGCTCTTCCACATGTCCACCACTGGTGAAAAAAGGTTCCCTTTTCCCTTTGGCATTTCCAACAAAGGTCGCATCCAGTTTTGTATATTTTGCACAATTGTGACGGGGTAATGTACCACCTATACATTCATGTAGTTTTCCCTTAATGAAGATGCATATGTATATTTAAGGGTATATCTCCACAATTTTTCCCAATTTTCCATCGGTATGGCGTGTCCTATGTTGTCCTGCCAATTTATCATAAATTCTTTTATTGGTTTTTTTATGTTGGTTCATTAATATATATTTATACATCTTGCTTACTCCCTTCCTTTCTGATTTGAGTAATATTTTTTCACCAGTGGTCAAGTTTTCCTGCCAGCCTTTTTTTTAATCTTCCAGATATTTCTTTTTTAGTTGATTGAATTCAAACCAATTCAGATTGGGGCCTCCGATATCTTATTGAGGTTGGGTGGCTATATTTGTATGGCCAACTTGAGGCTAGAGGGAGCTTTTGTCACAGGCCTGGATGTGTACCCTGCAGTAGTGGGAAGCCCTCCAATCTTTAACTTCATGATACTTGAGGATGAAAAGGAAAAGCTTACCAGAAGAAAAAGTGAGAAGGAAAAAATTGCAAAAGGAGTCATCATTGTCCTCTGATATGTGCCAGGCAGTGAGAATTACAATTGTCCCATTGTTTCAGAGTGTTGCTATAAGCAAGTACAAATGTGGTCACCTTTGAACACAGGAAATGGATCCAGGACTGCCTTCAGCAATTGCCCAAGGTGGAATTGTATGATCATAGAATTGGGAGAGAACTTAAGGACCATTCAATCCAAACTTCTTGTAGGAAAACACAATCAAATCACTCCCAATAGATGGCCATTCAGCTTCTGTTTAAAAACCTCCAGAGAAGAACATGCCACTAAGAACATGTCGTCCACTGTTGAACAGCTCTTGCCATCAGGAAGTTATTCCTAATATTCAAGTGGAGTCTCTTTACCTGCAGTTTGAAAACATTGCTCTGTTTCCTAATCAGTAGAGCAGTAGAAAACAATGCTTCACCATTTTCAACATGCGAGATCTTCTATTATTTATGTTCTTTCTTAACCTTCTTTTCTCCTGGCTAAACATACCCAGCTCCTTAAGCTGCTCTTCGTGGAGCTCGGCTTCCACACCTTTTATCGTTTTAGCTGCCCTTCTCTGGACATGTTCCATCTTGTCAATACCTTTCCAGAACTGTGATACCCTGAACTGGACAAATAATTTCTGGCCAAAATAGAATAAAGTGAAACTTGATCTATACACTACACTCTTGTTGACCCAACCTAGAATCACATTGGCTTTTTTAGCTGCCACATCACACTGCTGACTCATGTACAGCTTGTGGTCCACTAAGGGAGCTTCTACACTGACACTGTAATCCAGTTTAGAACTAATTTAAATGGAACTGATTTCACTGTACAGTGCCTACACAAACACAACAGGAACCAGTTCAAGGTTGGGATGGTGGCCACAGTACCCTTTGAACATGGATCAGAACTAAATCTATGAGCTGCAATATCCATGGGTAGACAGCTACCAAAATATGTTTTTTAAAAAACAAAACACCCCCCCCCTTCCACCACACACAGTGCATTGAAATCTGCTGATACACACATCCAGCTTTCCATTTGGGATCAGTACATAGTAGGGCACAGGAAGTTAGAACACAAGGCTGGAAAGTGAAGATTTCCTTGGGAATGAAGTTGATTTCTCTCTCAGGTGAGTCCTTAGCCACTGATGTGTTCTTATCTAAGAGTCTTTACCTTCTGTCCATCTGTGTTTTGGTGTTTTTAAAAGTAATTCAATGCTAGCTACTGTATATTCTTCTAAGTTTGCCACATTTTCCAGTCTCAGTTCTGAGGAGTGCATAGGATATTATTTGGTTAGCTTCAGAGCATTTCTCCGCTTGTTCTGGAATTTCTGGTGAGTTTTTAACACAGTTTCTGGCCTATTGTGCACTGCAGCCCACATTGGGGTTGTGCATCTTTTGACCATTGCACATTTGAGTCAAATTTATCCCACATTTTATGGTCAGTGTTTAAAATTCCTATATGCCATTTACATGTATTGTAAAATTAGGTCTCACCCATTGTATATCCCTACATTTCATTTTTTTTCTACCCAAGAATATTACCTTCTCTTTCAGTCTGCTGAAAATTCTATCATTTCAAAATCTATTCTTTCAAAAAGAATCCTTACTATTTTCCCCACAGTAAATTACCAAGTTAAAATATAAAAATATATTTCAATTTCATATTTATCTAATATTGAAACAGAGCTTGAAAACTTATTTTTTCAAAGATATTAATATGCAACTTACACATCAACCCACATTCCAGTAACCCAATACTGCTAGTCTTAAATGAATTGCAGAAAAGCTAAATGAATTAGACCAAAATGTTTTCCCAAAACACCCTTGCATAATAAGAAAAAAGTCACAAGTAAATGTTACCCCTTAATGAGATGGCTAGTAGTGTAGAGTGAGAACATTATCAATTGTTTATTTCAAAGATTTTTCTATGACCTTATTATTCCAAATCATAGTGTGTTGCCCTTAATGTTACATGGAATGAATCACTTCCCAGTTCTGCATTCAAAAGCTGACATCTTATTACAGACAGAAATATGTAAAAATGACATACAGTATGTATGTAAAAACAGCACTTTGAAGAATAATGGAAACATTGAGGCTCCAATCCAATTGTATGTGATTGTTGGTTTTGAGCCCAGCATGTCAAGTTTTCCAGAAGACCAGATGAGATACAGATGGGTTGAAAGCAAAATCAGGACGCTTTAATCTCAATGGCCAAAGAAGGTGTCAATGGAAACGGCACTCCAAAGAACCAACTTACTGCAATTGTGAATACATGTCATATTTATTGTATTTTGGTAGCTATTTTAGACTACCACACTGCCTCCTGATTGGTCCAGAAAGTATCATCGCTGCTTGGCCCCCACCATGGTGGGAAAGTTCAATAAATTGTCATTGGATTACTGTATTTTGAAGATTGCATCCATTTATTGATCTGCCAATGAGAGAGGTGTGATTCAAAAGTAATGTAGTGGGACAAGCAATAATCAGCTGAAATAGGGTTTTATATCCCAACTCTGGTCAACACAATGGGTACGAGTCCAGAAATACCAAAAAAGGTGCTTAGGAGGTGAGACATTTCAATGGGAGCCCTAGTGTGAGGCCCAATTTGGTGACCGGGATAAGAAAGCATTCCCAGGAATAAATTGGATCATATCAGGATGAAACAGGAAAACTCACAGAATCTCTTGCACAAACCCATTATGTGCTCCCAAAGTCTTCCCAAAACATATTGAGGTGATTATGATAATTATGAGATTACATGCTGTGGTCCAATGTGCAGTGGGACAACATTCCAGGGAAAATTTATGAAAGGTCACTATTGGACAAATGGAGAAGGTAATGCGGGCTTGATGTATGTCCCAATGGAGCTGATGATCATAATTCATAACTTTGGGTTCTAATTTTCAATAAAACAATTGTTGTTTCTAACTAGAAATCCTTCGAATCTATGCAGCACACTTTGATGTATATTTTACAATGTTCATACTGATTTAATTCATTTTATTCTATTTAGAACTAGCAGCAGAATTTTGGCCAAAGTGCATGAAAACAGACTCTTGGTTTATATCCTAGATACCACAGAGTACAGCAAAAGCATACATTTGCACAGGAAATGAGTTCCTGAGAAAGAATTTTCCTCATATCCTATAAGCTTCACTGACTACATCAGGATAGATATACAAAATGCAAGAGTGGGGTGATGAGGTAAGGAAATGATGATAACTGTGTTCTACAGATAACAACAATCTGTTGTCATTAATTGCATGAATTGGTTTGCAGTTATTTTAAGATATTGTAGGGAACAGCAGGTTCAAACTACCGTATGTCAAAACCCGTGAAGCTCTGAGTATAACAATATAGCATAGCTTTATGAAAAGTCTTGTTCAGGATGCTGTCTGGCCACCCCTTTCTACTTTGATTGCTTCCTAATGATCAGAAATGATTGGCTGATATTTCCTCTATGGGTAGTCCAAGATTTAACAAAGCAGCTTTAATGCTCATTTAATGGCCATGGATGTTCTTCTGAATGGGCAATCTATGAGCAGGAGGTGGTTTCAGAACCCACTGCTGTGGGGTGTGTGTGTGTGTGTGTGTGTGTGTGTGTGTGTGAGAGAGAGAGAGACAGAGAGAGAGACAGAGACAGAGAGACAAAAGGAAGAGAGAAGGAGATTGAATTTGGAAAGAAACAGCAGAAAGATTTTCCCTGAGATAAAGTGTTGAGTAATTTCTTAAGGAATTGCTCCAGTGATTTCTAGGTATTTGATGCAGAGTTTAAAAGGCCTGTTGTAGGATATTCTATGGTTTCCTTATGCATTTATTGACAAACACATAGTATAAGGGCATAGCGAATTTCCAGCACTTCATATCAAAAAGAAAGTAAAGCATTCTCCTTGGACCTTCCAATAATATAGGGAAATAGAGAATGCATAAGAGCATTATCAGAAAAAAGCAAGAATTTCTCTTTTCCTCATTTTCACTATTGGCATATCTACAGAGGCCACCTACATTGGGGCTGATCCAAAGTGCCATACTCTGGAGTCCTCATAGTTTGCCTCCATACTGCTGCAGTGGTGAGAGGGAGTTCAAACCATTCCGTGAGACCAAACCTGTTTGATCCTGCTGGATGGCCACACTTATTGCTATCATAGCATCATGTGGATGCCACAGAGCCAATTCTCACCGATCCCCAGTTATATCACCTGTTTATAGAAGAAAGTCAAAGCTGCATACTTCCTCCACCACAGGAATTCCTGCTAGTCCTCAGGTTCAATGTAAATCACTAGCATAAGAAGATTTTACATCTAATTGAGGGGGGATTTATTTGCTAATTATTCTAATTTGACTCCATCAGTACATATTGCACACAGTAAAAATGCCATTAATAATACTAATAATAATCTTTATTTGTAACTCACGCTGTTTCCAGGCAAAAAGTGGCAAACATTCAATGCCATAATCTCTCTCTCTCTGTCTTAGGAAGGACTCATCCCACGCTTTTTACAAGCGTGTTGATGACTAAAAAGGCCAATCTGAGATAGGCAAGTTTGGTTGCAGAAAGCACAGCAGAAAGTCTCCTTGGGTGATGTTGTTTCCAAGTTGTGGTTCTTTCTGCATTGTCCTTTCTCTTTGAGACCCGTTCGGTGTGTCTTCTTGAAAGAGGCCGCAGCATTGTGGATAGTGCATCTCCATGCCTCCCGATGTGAGGCCAGGGTGGACCATTGTTGGCGATCAATCTGTCCGAGCCTGAGGTGTTGTTTCAGTCCTTATATCTCTTTTTGGGGGCACCTCTCTTGCACTGACCCGTGGTGAGTTCACCATAGAGTAGTATCTTTGGGAGGTGGTGGTCCTTTATCCTACAGACTTGCCCTGCCCTGCCCAGCGCAGCTGTGTTTTCAATAGCATGGCCTCAATGCTGGTGATCCCTGCTTGCTCAAAGACAGCAACATTCATCACATAGTTGGTCCAGTGTATATCCAATGAGGCTTCAGAGCTAATAGGAGCACCACAGATATGGTTTTTGCCCTTAGACAACTGCAAGAGAAATGTAGAGAGCAGAACAAAGGACTCTATGTAACATTTGTCGACCTTACCAAAGCCTTCAACACTGTGAGCAGAAAAGGTCTGTGGCAGATCCTGGAACGTCTAGGACAGGGGTGCTCACACTTTTTCAGCATGCGAGCTATTAACAATGAAGAGATTGGAAGTCAACATCTCCCCTTCTTATTTGTTTTGCCCCCATTCTCTTTTTTCTAGTTAGTTTTTTCTTTTTCTCTTTGACTTTCACTTATACCTCTATATGTTGGGCTCAGTGGAGCTTCATAGATATAGATGTTTGTAAATAACACTTGTTTCTCTTTTTAGTCTGTATTTAATAAAAAACTATTTAAAAATAAAACTAATAACTAAAATTTTATTTATACCCTGTCCCATCTCCCATCAAGGGACTTGGAGAGTCTTACAAGGGACTTGGAGCAGCCTTTAAAAATAACATGTTTCATGGAAAAAGAAACAATATGGGATAAAGTCTTATTAATGGAAAGGAAGAAAATAACGAAGATATATAAAATTCTATTACAATGGTCTACAGAAACAGAACAAGTGAAAGACTCTATGATAAAATGGGCAGCCAACTGTAGAAGATCAATAAAGATGGAAGTGTGGGAATCAATGTGGAGTAAAAGATTAAAATATACTTATTCAATGGATCTCTAGGAAAATTGGTATAAAACGATGTACCGGTGGTACATCACCCCAGAAAAAATGGCTAAATATAATAAAAATATAAAAAATAGATGTTGGAAATGTGAGAGTGCAAAAGGAAAGTTCTTCCATATGTGGTGGGGATGTAAAAATGCTAAATTATATTGGAAAAAAATTCATAAAATTACACAAAAACTACTAAAAATGAAATTTGAAATGGAAGTCTCAAGAAATCCCAACAGAAGAATGGAAATTAAAGATATTGGATATAAGAAATATGGAAAAATTAACTTATTATTTGAAAACAATTCAAAGCCAAACCAAAAACTCTACAGACTAGACACTTTTAAACAATTTTTTAAAAGACTAAATGAAAAGATGCAAACGACAGAAAACGGAGAGAACAACTAAATATATACACAAAAAAGATTACAAGAATTTAACAACCTTACAAGGAAGAAATTGGAAGTCAACAACTATTTTTTTCTTCTTTTCTTTTTTTCTTTTCCTTTTTTCCTCTTTTTCCTATTTCTATTTTTAAATTTTGTGGTTTTTTTCAGGGGTATTCTTTTTTCTTTTTTTAACCCCTCATTGTCAATATTTTTTTCTTAATGTCTTCACTGGATGTAAGAAGGAAAACTTTATGTATAATCATAAAGTTGGAAGAGACCACAAGGGACATTCAGTTCAACCCACTGCCAAGCATATGTAATCCAATTCTCTTCTGATAGAGAGTCTGGTCCTTAGTTGCAAAGACTGGCCAAATTTGATATAGACATAGTTTGGAAGTCTCTGATTTTTTAAAAAAATTACCTTTATTTTAAATGTTTAAAAAGTCAAAAAAGGAAAGCAAGAAAATAAATATAAAGTAAAAACACAAAAAATGCAAAGAAAAACAAAAAGAAAAAGGTAGATGAGCTCTAATCAATCCTCACCTGCTCTAAAGAAAACAATTAAGCTTCATACTCAAGGCCTTCCAATGTTGACTTTTTTCTCTAACAACCCCCTCCCCTTCAAATTATTCTTCAAAGATCTAAATTGGCATAGCAAGATCATTCTAATGGTAGTAGAACAATTTAAAATACGTTTTAATCCTCCAGTATTGCTATTTTGCAGTGTGCTCCCTCCCTCTCTCTATATAGGACTAAAAATATTCCCAAAAACTATAGCACTAATTACAAGCTGCTTAATGGAAAAAGAAGCAAGGATATACTTTTAAAAAAAAAACCTAAAATTTGCCAATTGTTTTTCAATGAGGTTCTCATGCAATGTCTCATCTATCCCCATCCCTTCATTTATATTTGTACAGGAAAACTTTAGATTGTTTAATTTTCATACAGTGCCTCACACTTTACTATGTATTTTGCTTCTTCCATATTGTTTTGTACATTTGATATAACTTCCAACTGCTATTAACACAATTTTTAAAAGCACACTCCCTCCAAGTTCAGAAATATTTCATATATCCACATTCACAAAAGTAGTAAGTTCTACTTAGGTATCCCAAGAAACCACTGTGTAATTTTTGCATCCATTTCTAAATAGGCAATTTCTTTGAGGAAGGCAGTACAAGAGAAGTGAATAGTTTTAGGAGTTGGCAAAAGAAAACCACAAAGAACCTAGATATCTTAGAAACACGAGATCCCATGAAATCCTGGGATCAAGCAGCCTAGTTCAGCTAATGAGGAAGCAGATCAAGCAGGGCCTGATTCGTATTTGTTGGATGGAGAATTTAAGTAAATTAAGACCACAAAAAAGTTAATCTACAAAAAAACATATTAATAAGAAATGGAGGTAGTCAGCCAACAGTGGGAGGGGTTTCCCAGTGTTTGCATCCAGTGTCACATGTATGACTATCTGCCTGCCGGGCAGAAGTCTTGGGTGTGCGTTCGCTGCAGTGAGCTCCTGGCTCTCAGGGAACAAGTTTCTTCCTTGAAGCCAAGGTAGCAGACCTGGAGAAGAGAAGCAGAGAGGAAGTGAGGCTGGAGGATAAGATCTCCAGAGATGCAATAGGAGCATCCACTCCGTGATGAGCAGCCCTCCAGCTGCCTTGGAAAATGGGGGTCTTGGGCAGGGAGAACATCAGTCTGAGGAAGAGGGACTGGCTCCCTCAGTTGGGACCCCTTTCCTCAGAGGCTGTGCCCATATCTTCGTACGAGAAGATACTTCTCGACAGGTGGTAGGAGTGGTGGGCTTCTTGTAGTAGGCGATTCGATTGTCGGAACATAGAAAGCTGGGTTTGTGATGGACGTGATGACCATGGTAAATTGCCTGCCGGGTGCAAAGGTCGCTGACATTACAGGAGGCATCTAGATAGGCTGGTAGATAGTGCTGGGGTGGAGCCAGTGGTCGTGGTACACGTTGGTACCAATGACATTGGGAAGGCTAATGGATGGTCCTGGAAGCCAAATTTAGGGTTGCTAGGTAGAAGATTAAGGTCAGGACCTCAAGGTAGCATTCTCGGAAATGCTACCTGTTCCACTGGCAGAGGACAGCCAGACAGGCAGAGCTCAGGGCTTCAATGCGTGGATGAGGCAGTGGTGTTGAGAGGAAGGTTTTAGATTTGTTAGGAACTGGGAACATTTTCAGGAAAGCCAGACCTGTACAAAAGGACAGGTTACACTTGAGCGAAAAATGGAACCAGACTGCTGGCGACTAATATTAAAAAGATTTCAGAGCAGCTTTTAAACTGATTCCTAGGGGAAAGTCGACCAGGACCTGGGCAGCTTCCGGTTCGAGAGGGTGAAATGCCTGCCAAGTATGGAGGGACGAAATCCATACACAAATGGCTGAGTCAACAGAAAAGATAGATAGTAGTAGTCGAGAGGTAGGACATGGTAGGCCTTCTACAAATTCTCACAAACAGCCAAAGTTGAAAGTGCACCAGAGAAATAACTATAAATGTCTGTATGCATAACGCTAGAAGCCTTAGAAACAAAAATAGGGGAGTTGGAATATTTGGCAAAAGAAAAAAATATTGATATTATTGGCATAACAGAAACCTGGTGGACAGAGAGGAAAACAAATGGGACACAAAGATTCAGGTTATAAACTGTACAGGAAAGACAGGAGAGGAAAAATGGTGGCGGTGTGGCCCTGTACATAAATGAAGAGCTAGAATCTCATGAATTAGAACTTCAAGAAATTTCAAACTCACCTACAGAAACATTGTGGGTAAAAGTCCCAGGACAAAAAACTAATCTAGCATTAGGGATCTGCTATCGCCCTCCCAACCAAACTCAGAGGCAGACTGCTATCTGGAAAATGAAGTTAAACAGGCCTCAAAAAAGAAAATACATTAGTCATAATGGGGACTTCAACTATCCCCGAATAGATTGGCCAAACTCTTGTTCTACACATGAAAGATACAAGGTTCCTCAACATGCTAGCTGATTATTCCCTTGAGCAGATGGTCATGGAACCAACCAGGGGAAAGGGGATCCTGGACTTGGTGCTAACTAATGAACAAGATCTCGTTCAAGATGTCCTTGTAACTGAGCCCATAGGTACCAGTGACCATAACACAATAACCTTCAACTTAAGTTTGGATAGCAAACTGTCAGTGAAAACTAACACACAGAGACATTAAACTTCACAAAGGAATTTCACCAAAATGAGAAAAATTGTAAAGAACAAACTAAAAGGAGCAGTAAAAAAATCAAATCCCTCCAAAATGCTTGGAAACTGTTTAGAAATACCTTAAAACAGGCCGAACTAAAATGCATTCCATAAAAAGAAAGAGGCATGGAAAGTGCAAAGGACACCAGTATGGCTTACAAATGAAGTAAAAGATGTGATTGGAAAGAAGAAAAACTCATTTAAGAAATGGAAGGCTCTTCCTACCGAGGAGAACAGAAAGGAACACAAGCTCTGGCAAACTAAATGCAAAGCAACAGTCAGGAAAGCCAAGAGAGATTTTGAGGCACACATAGCAAAGAATATTTAAAAAAACAACAAAAACTTCTTTAAGTACATCAGAAGCAGGAACCCAACTAGAAAAGCAGTTGGGCCACTCGACGACAATGGTCAGAAAGGGAAAATCAGCGAAGACAACAAAGGAGATTGCTGAGCGGCTAAATGACTTCTTTGCCTCCGTTTTCACACAGGAGGACAGACAACATATGCCTGCAGCTGAGTCAGTTTTTTCAGGGAGGGAATTAAATGAATAAAACCAGATAGAGATAAACAAGGAAGATGTTCTCACATGCCTTACTAAACTAAATGTCAACAAATCACCAGGGCCAGATGGCATCCACCCCAGAGTTCTAAAGGAACTCAAGTGTGAAATTGCTGAAATTCTAGCCAAAATATATAACCTTTCTCTAAGATCAGGCACTGTACCCGAGGACTGGAGGAGGCAAATGTAACTCCGATCTTCAAGAAAGGATCCAGGGGTGATCAGGAAATTATAGGCCAGTTAGTCTAACCTCAGTTCCAGGCAAAGTGATGGAAACCATTATTAAAGAAAAAATTACTAAGCACATAGAAGAACAGGCATTGCTGAAGGAAAATCAACATGGTTTCTGCAAAGGCAAATCATGTCTTACTAACTTGTTAGAATTCTTTGAGGGTGTAAATAAACACCTAGATAAAGGGGACCCAATTGATATTGTTTAACTTGACTTTCAAAAGGCTTTTGACAAAGTCCCTCACCAAAGGCTCTAAATAAGCTCTTCAGCCATGGAATCAGGGGACAGGTCTTGTCCGGGGATTGGAACCTGGCTAAACTGTAGGAAACAAAGGGTGGTAATAAACGGACATTTCTCTGGGTGGAAAGAGGTGAGAAGTGGCGTACCCCAAGGTTCAGTTTTGGGTCCGTTACTTTTTAATTTATTCATTAATGATCTGGATGTAGGAGTGAATTCTGAGGTAGCAAAGTTTGCAGACGACACTAAATTGTTCAGGGTAGTTAAAAATGAAACTGATTGTAAAGAGCTCCAGAAAGACCTCTCGAAATTGAGTGAATGGGCAACAAAGTGGCAAATGCATTTTAACCTAAACAAGTGTAAAGTCATGCACATCGGGCAAAAGAACCCCAACTACACCTACAAATTGATGGGGTCAAAGCTTTCCGAGACAAACCAGGAAAGGGATCTTGGGGTCTTGGTGGACAGCTCAATGAAGATGTCAACCCAGTGCGCAGCAACAGTGAAAAAAGCAAATTCTATGCTAGGCATGATCAGGAAGGGAATCGAAAATAGGTCAGCAAATGTTTACAAATCGATGGTAAGGCCACATTTGGAGTACTGTGGACGGCATTTAAGAGGTGACGAAGAAGTGTATAAAATCATCCAGGTGAAAAACTGTTTTCTTTGAATGCTATACCTCTTAGGGGAGCAATGATATACCATTTTTGAGCATTGCTTCCCTAAGAAAATCCAACAAAATCCACAGGGTCACCATAAATTGACAGGCAACTCCTTTGGAAAGGAAACCAATAACACCAGGCTGTCAGAGCAGATATTTTGGTCTTAGTTAACAACAGCAAGAACAACAACAATTTCACTTTTTTCTCTACCACTTCCTTCATGAGCCTTTGCTGCATGCATTTTCATGTGTCTCTTGTAATTCAAAGAGAGAGAACACAAAATTTGTGGAAGATGTGTACAAGGTTAAGGGATTTAAGCTGATATGTGTTATATTGAGATGGGTACAGAAAATATGAGCAAGTCTCAATTTGCATTACATTGCCTTGTTTCAAACATTTCACATTTATCTCTAGAAGTAAATATGTGAAAATTTCACCCACAATGTATTTCCCTGTGTTCCTCTGCAGTTGAGGAGAGCAAAGAGCAGGAAAGAAGACATGAGAGAATGGGGGTGAAATGAAAGAGCAAGGCTGTTCTGGGGTTTTGGCCATAGAGTTTTGAGCAGTAAGAAAAGCTGAATGAGCTGGATTTATGTTACCTGTCTAGGCTGGGTGAAAGGGAATGGGGAAAAGCAACTGTAGTCTTGGTATAGCTGATAAGAAGGGAATTGAAGGCTACCTGGCAAGTCGGCTGAGAAAGACACAGATGGAGATGCACTGCCTTTTCTCCTGTTGTGTCCTCTGTACCAACGAAACAGCAGAATACATGATGCCTTTCTCTTCTAAAGTGCTTTTGCCTCT
Organism: Anolis apletophallus; assembly: GCA_030556195.1. Taxonomy (NCBI): domain Eukaryota; kingdom Metazoa; phylum Chordata; class Lepidosauria; order Squamata; family Anolidae; genus Anolis; species Anolis apletophallus. Next base: position 86,165,137 of record JARBWK010000007.1, read on the forward strand.
TGGGAAGCCTGCTAGAGAAGGCACAGCGGAACACAATTCTTAGCAGTTGCTCTCTGTGTGCTCCTTTGAAAAGGAAATGGCATCTAATGACAAGCTAGCTCACCCCAGCCAACCTACCTTAAGATTTGTAGTTGCTGCATCTTCTGTTCTCTTTGAAGGGCATCTGCATATTTATCTATCCCGGAGAAGACGTTTTATGTTTTAAACCTATTTAAAATTGAGGGCAGAATTAGTAAAATCACTAACTTTCTTTGTAATCCATAGGAAAGTGACTCCTTGATCTGCAGTGATTTCCTGTGGAAATGACACCCCTCCATTTTATGCCAGTTTGAAATTATATAGTGAATCCAGGAACACTATCCTGATGTTAACTGGGACTTGCCTTTACTAGTTTAGATCCTTGATCTGCTAAGCTGGAAATGCCACAAACTGAATTTGGATCCCTGACTTCATGGTGTAAAGCATTTGATCTCCCTTGGATGTTGGAGACCATGTTTCTTGTTTATGTCTGTGGAGAGATAGATGAGGATGAAATGATGCAGTGATTCATTTGTGCACATGAAATATCCTGCATATGCTCAGAAGCACTCAAAACATTTCTGATTAAGAATTGTCAACCCTTGATTCAGTGATTGATCCTTCTTGCCAACTGCTTATTGCTGTTCTTGCAGTGAGTCAATCTCCTGTCAGTGAAAGAAACACATCATTCTGTACTAACCTTTTATGTCACTTCTCTATTCATCTTTAACAAGGTGTTTGAAGGGTCTGTATACTGTGTATATGATGGGTGGGTAGAAGAAGAGAGAAGAAATGCAAGGTAGTCGAAATAGTAGTTCTAAGATGAGATCCCATACTTGAGGAAAGCCTTTCCCAAAATGGAGTTTTCATTTGTGTTGGACTCCCACAATCCCCAGCCAACTGTCAGATTATGATATTTGTAGTACATTCAGAAAAACATGCAAGAAAGAAACTATGCGAAGGCGCTTTTTGCAGCCATTTTAGTTAGTAAAAGGGTGCCAGGAATCTAAGGCCTGTGAAGTTTAGGAAACTCCAGTTTAAAGTTTAGGAAACTGCAGTTCAAAGTTGAGAAGTGTAATGTTTAGAAGGACAAAGGTTGAAGAAAATAAGCCCAAGACTTAGAAAAGCAAGCTTATCAGCCAGACCCTGGGAGGAGTTAGGGTACAGAAATTTCTTAGAATTAAATTACTTTTTGTTTATGGTTGCACATTTTTAGTGTGAGTTTCTAACTCTGCTCCCACCAAGAATTGGGCACCCAAAAGTTAGCTCAGGGGACAGAACACTGAACTCTATGGTTTCATACTCATGTGGCATTAGGGGGTCTGCAATAATGATTAGAATGTGGAAGGATGGGTGTTTTGTTTTTGTCATTCTACATATATAATGGGTATTGGGGATGGCATTTAATTTTGTTGAACAATGTACAACAACAATAAAGTTATTCTGATCTATTTTCTATGACAGATAGAGTTTATTTGAAACCATGACTACTGCCACAGAAATTTCTGCAAATCCCATGTCTTATTTGGAAAAGTAGCATCAGAAATCACAAATTATTCCCATGAATCAAGCCATTTCAAACTACAAATTAATCTCACAATTTCTTATGGTTATTGTTAGCCTTACCTAATTATCTTTCAAACTAAACATTCCAAGTTCTTTCAACACTTTATCTAGAAAGTACATCTTGCATGGTAAGCCTCCACACTTTCCTAGGTTCTAAAACATAATGGTATTATCTTGGTTTTGATATTCTGGTACTGAACACACTTGTTACATAGGAAATTTGACTACCATCTGTTGATTTTTGATAATGAGGAATTTCAGCTTATATAATTCCTATCCTTGGGATGTCCCTTTGCATATACTTGTTTCTCTCCTTGTTTCTCTATTGAATTGCTATTGGCATTAACTTAGTAACACTTTTTTTTTACTTGAGCCCTTCTGTCAGTACTTTTATTTCTCATTTCACTTAATGTCTTAATGTCCCAGGCTCTGTGCTACTAGCTTTCTTTTGAACTGTTTTTCTGGGTCTAAGACGTCTGCAAATATTCATGAATTGGTCCTTGCAAAATATTTCCATTTTGATATTACAGAAATCTTTCTCTCTTTGTGTGTATGTTTTAAAAATTCACATATTTCCCCTCCTAATAGTAACACTGGGATTTAGCTTTATTCATTATTCTTTAGTCTCCACACAGCCCTAAAATTCCCACATTGTGGCATGGAGATTGTCTCATGAGTGTAATGCATTATGCAAAATATATGTGATTCTTTGTTCTTCGCCCTAATAAAATGTATCTCGATTGATGTAGGAATGATAAAAATCTTTATTCATATAGGCCAATAACTCACTATAATGAGGAGGGTAACATCTCAAACTTTCCAATTGGCACCAAAATTTATCTTCTTGAGGAACACTACTACCAGAATACTAATTCATAAAATTTTCTATCAAACTTTAAAATGCCCAGTCACAAATCTTACATTCAAAATGGGAAGGAGCCCTTGAATGAAATTAATCTTTTTTTAACAAGAAAAAGAATAATTTTTTTTTTAGTAATTCAATATGTGGTCTGCATGAGTCCCAATAATTTAAGCTCCCCTTATTAGAATAATAAAGTAAAGTGTTTCTACATCTATTGCTATGCAAAACTGCATGCTTGATGTGTGTGAGAGAGGGGGGGGGGAGAGAAAAGGAAGAGCTTACAGCATTACAAAAAAGATAAAATGAACTAAATGTTTGAACTTTTACCTTCTTCAAAAGTTGCTAAAGATGAAACTAAGCTGCATCAAAGATGACAATTTAAAACTCAACTTTCTTCAATGGATGGTAGCATTATCTTCTAGTTTGAGGTCACACAGTGAAGGGCCTTAAGTTTGTGTGTCCAGAATTTCTGCCATTTGTACATAATACCTCAAGGGGATGACACCTTAATTCTAAACCAGGAGAAAGAAGAAATGCCTGACTGCTGGTTGCTCCTCCTCTTTCATGGGATATATCTTCACTGTTTAATTAATGCAGTTTGAAAGAAATTTGCCATGGGTCAATGCTTTGGAATCACGGGAGTTGTAATTTGGGGGAGCATCAGAACCCTTTGGCAGAGAAGGCTAAAGACCTTGTAAAAGACAGATGCATTGAAATAAATATAACTAATCTGACTTCATCCTTATTTCATTTCAATTAGTTTACTGTAGTTGGCAGTAAGACTAGGTTCAGCCCTTTAGGGAGTAACATTTACCTCCCACCTTTCTTTTAGTGAGCTCTAACATGTTTATATAGCTGTCTCCCTCCATTGTTCTCATAACAAAAAATGCCTTGTTAGGTCAGGAAAAGAGAGAGACTTGTAGGTCCAAGTTTCATAGCTCATAGTTCATAGGGCATTCAAAGTCCCAGCCATGTCTATGCATATTGATATGGTGTATGTATACATATAAATAAAATGCAAACCTGGATAGTATACCAATAATTCCACCAATTTCCATGGACCTTATTTACTTCCATGTAATCATGCTAGGGTTATAGGCATTTCTCAGTTTGTTGGAGCAGCTAGACTAACTGCAGGAGTTATGGTCATATGATCTTTTTTTATTTAATTTGGCCTCATTCAGAAGAATCATTTAAGTGAGAACCATGAGCCATTAAACCTTCATTCCTTCTTTCAGAGTTTTGGAAGGTTGTTTTCCCTACCCCTCTCCCTTTCTTTTTTTCCACAGTGAAGATCTATTCCCATATATCATGCTTTGGCTGAAGGTTAGCAACATAAATCTTTCAAATAAAGAACAAAGGTCCACCAACCTTCTTAGTTCTCTTTGAGAACACAGCTATTTTCAAAACAGCAATTACCTAACACCATAAAAAATATATCTTTCAATTCCCTTCTCAAATCAGAGACAGAAAAACCTTTTTTCATGGCAAAAAATGAATACAAATCTTCACACATGCACTCACACAGAGAAAGGGGAGGAAGGTGGAGGGAGGGGGAAGGAGGGAGGGAAATGCTGGGTTTAATTTACATTGTCCAAGTATTCTTTGTGTCACTGTGTTTTGATCAATAGCTTTTCATTTCACATTCGCTTTTCCAGTAGAGATTATGGGAAATTGAAGACTACAGATCTGACATTTTCTGCAAAGAAAAGCTGCTGCCATTTTTATTGAAGACTTAATTGCTTGGAGTTTGGATAACCTTATAAAGATCAAAAGGAGCATGAGAATAATAATACACAGCAATTATACATCCCTTTTCACCTCTGAAGTGCTTTACAAACATTAACATTTCACTGATGACTAAAACGAGCAGGGAAGTTAAGCCAAGGTACCAAAGAGAATGGGGTCTGTCAATTATAATGTGAAGTTTAGTACCTGTAGAAGTTTCCTTCAAAGACATTCATCATAGGATGGTCATATTTATGATCTACAATGCATTAAGAGGACTTGCAAGAATTATTTTTTGGAACGCAACACTCAGAATCCCAGCCACCAAGGCTAGTGGCAATACTCGGGTTTTCTGTCTCTGATTTGAGAAGATGTATTTTTATAGTGTTAGGTTATTGAATTATTCTGGTACCATCGACTGAAATTTAACTTTCCCAAACTCTGATATTAGATATCGAATCAAACAAGCCTTTCTTTTCTAGCAATTAGGGGTAAGTCTACATCGTTATGAAACCCCTAACTCACATTGAATTGAATCATGGCTGCCCTCATGATCTTGTAGCATATCAGGTGAAAATTGTGAGTATTTGAGTTAAAGTGCTTTTGTCCTGCTTTAGGTAAAGTCTGAAGCTTGCAGGAAACTCCGGAGTCTCCCATGTCTTTGGGGCACAGTGGATAGCTAGATCAGGCCTAATGGTCTACTTCAGGAAAATATAAATCCTGCATGAATACCTTTGAGAGCAGTCTTGTAAAGGAAAGTCATTCAAAACTTCTGAACATGTTTATGTTCAGAATACCAGTCTTCTTTTTTAAAGGTTTCCCTCTAGAAGGCATATCGGTAACTGTTGCCTTCCTGCTGAGAGCAAAGGGTGTCCTCTTCCTAATGGAATAAATCCCTATTTGTAGGCTTGCATGAGGTATTGAACTGCAAGTGGTGACATTTGTTTCCATAGAAAAGCTGTCACTGGTGCCAAGGTTTGAAATTGCACCTGCCTGGGAAAGAAGCCAGTGATGCCAGATGCAGAAAACTGCTGAGAAAGCCCAGACCTTAAGCATGATTGACTGGATGACCTCCTGCTGATTTTGAGAAACCCAGTCCATTAGCTGGGAACACTGTGATGTTCAGGTGTGTCCTGTTCTTGCCAGTGAACAAAACAGGCATCCTGGTCAGGGTAGGCCACAACTGGGGAGTTGAGCCTCTGGAAAGTATTGAATCACTGTGAGCCTGTCAAATGACATATTGAAAGCTGTAGTTTGAAAACATCAGGAGCAAGTAGTAATGTGATAGTGTTTCAGTGTCCTGAAAATTCAGAAACAATAAATAGAGAGGTAAAAAGGAGACAACTTTCAATCAATTTGTTACATGCAGCTCTTAGGAAAGTCAGTGCCCGAGTCCTATACTCAGCAAGGTTAGTGCCCATGATTTTAAGGGATTCTGGGAAATGCAATTCAGAATATAACTGTGATTCCATGTTTCTGAAAATCATTTTTTTAATCCTGGCTAGCCCAAGGCCATGTGATACTACTCTCTCATTTAATATCTTACATAAAGAAGCCAACCAGACTTCAACATTGACAATAGAAGTTACTGAAAAGGACATTCAAGTGCCACGTCGGAGTTGGTTGAGGTAGGCACGATTTCCCTGGGTACTGGTTGTGGGGGGTCGGGAGCAGGTCAGGGTTTTGCCCTCCCTTCTGCTCGAGATCCTCGTGTACAACTGGGGGCCACTGTGTGATACAGAATGCTGGACTAGATGGGCTGAGGTCCGATTCAGCATGGCTCTTCTTATGTTCTTAGAAGTGCATGCCTCTTTACTGCTAAGGGGAGTGGGTTATTGTAAAGGGTTGGGTACCTGGCACACACAACTGTTTCTAGCACTGCTTTCTGTCTCAGAGAAACCAATGCCTATGGTAGCTACTAGGCATGAGAAAAAAGTTATGAAAATGATTCGTTTCGTAAGAAATTCGTAAGAAATGCTACTTTTGAGTATTTCCGCACCTGGAACGCCAACCAGGAAGTGGACTTCCTTTTTCGGTTCGGGGCCAGGATTTTCTTAAGTGTCGTTATTAGGTCGTGAGGGGCACCTCCTTCTCTCTCACCACCCTCCCGCCTCCCTTGCCAATAAGTATTATGGCAAGGCAAGCCCTAAACTCGCTCCTTCTTTCGGCTGGAAGCCGGAAAAATGTAAACAGAGAGGATTACTCAGAAGTAAATCTGCAAGGAGGGCACTTTGGATGAAGGGCCCTCCTTTGTGAATTTACTTCTGAGTAAACCTCTGTTTACATTTTTCCAGGCTTCCCTGCCTCTCCTGCCCTGCCAGGATCGAAAGCATCAAAGAGTATTGGGGTGAGAAACCAACCTAATGTATAATAGAATGAATGCTACTGTAAGTGCCTAATATTATAAGTAATCCAACTGGTCATACCTACATTCCATGCACATGCAATAATACAGCAGTAATAACAATGGGTATAAGAAGAGGTAAAATTCAAACTGAAGTATTCTGACTGGTCTCTCCTCATGCGGTGCAAACGGGCTCTTCTCTTATTAGCCCGGGAAATTAGCCTGGGGAAAAGCCAGCGTTTGCTGCTTGGGAGCACACACATACATATTCTTGGGAGGGGAGATTTGCTGCAGAATCCTGGGCTCATAGAGAAGATTCTGCAGCAAAATCCCCCCCAAAGAATATGTATGTGTGTGCACCCAGGAAGCAAATGCTGTGCCCAGGGTTTTGCCTTTTCCCGGGCTCGGAGAAGAGCCTTTTGCAGTTTGAGGAGGGAGCACAGTCAGAATACTTCGGTTTGAATTTTACCTCTTCTTATACCCATTGTTATTACTGCTGTATTATTGCATGTGCATGGAATGTAGGTATATGACCAGCCTGGGCAAACTTGGGCCCTCACCCCCTCGGGATCGGGGTGAGAGAGAGGCAGCGAGGAGCGAGTGGGGGGCTCCTCCTCCTTTTCTTTTGCTGTTTCCAAGAATAGAATAGAATCCCTCCCTCCTTCCTATTTGGAGAGTCCCATCTAGAATTCAGTGTGATTTATTCAAGTTTTGGCCTACAACTCCCAGAAATCCCAGCCAATTTACCAGCTGTTAGGATTTCTGGGAGTTGTAGGCCAAAACCATCTGGAATGTGCATGCGCTGGCATACGAAATACCAACAAATTTAGTTAGTAATTAAGTTACATTTTAGAAATTTTTGGAAATTTTTTTTGTAAGTCTTTCTTTTACTAATAACCCCCCCCCCCATTTGATTTTAGAATCACCATTTTTGGATTCGAAACCATGCCTAGTACCTACCTATCACCTTCCGCCAATAAGAGAATTAAACAAGCACATGTGCTATTGTTATTGTTAATTTTACTGTTTCATCTCGAGTCAAATTATATGGCAGTCTACACCTTCACAGAATGGTTGTGTGTGTTTTTGGCATGTGTGAGGATAAGCCATAGCTGAGGATCCTGCAGTTTTTCCCATTTTGGACAGCAACTTCCAGCATTTTTCACATTGGCTTGGCTGACTGACACAACTAGGAATTTCAGTCAAACAACATCTAGAGGGCCACCTTTTTCTTACCCTTGCTGTATGCAGTGAACTATATAGTAGATGGTCTCGCTTTTCATATAGTGTGGCAAAAGCCCTCTCATCATTCGTAGGGCATAGTTTCCATAGAAATAAACATCTACTGTTTAGACAAACATGGACAACTGACCACCGAAGATTAACAAAAGACAAGATCAATATCTCAAGACAGGCAGAGGAAGAGTATATTACCAAGTTATGACTAAAGGAGAAGTGCATTAAAATATTAAGATAAGGATGTCTACAAGAACTATCTATTATACTTCATTCTTAGGATGTGCATTTGATAAACTTAAATAGTAGATAGATACAAATGTGCATACACAACAATTCCATGCGCCTGGTTGAGAAAAGACAGTACATTGACATTAACTGATCACAAATGAAAATGCACTTCCTTTCACATTCTTCTTTGTGATTCTCTTTGGGATTCCTCACCTTTTTCAGATTTATTTAGCACATTTTTTTCATGTCACTTCTGGGACAAGTAGCTACATTATGCAGAACTACTGGGAAAATGAAACTATGTCACCAAATCTCCAGTGGTTAAACTGAGCAGCTGTCTCCATTAGCTTGTATTGGAGAAAAGATGTGCTGCAGGGAAGAAAATAGCTGGATGGGAAGGGAATCTCACAACACTTCCAGATTAAACAGTGATCAGTAGGGGACATAGGTGCTGTCATACACCAGAAGGAAGAGCCAGCAGCAGACTTGGGTATCTTTAAAGAGGAAAACTTCCCTCTCAGATTCCACACCTGCTTTAATTTAGGGCTGAACAAGGAAGGAATCATTGATGGCTAGAGCTTGGAAAACTTACTTTTAAAACTATAACTCAGAATCTTTCAGTAAAAAAAAACTCCAAACAAATAGAAGTACCCACTGCTTGGGAAGAAGCAACTATGATTATTCCTTCAACTTCAAGGGCAGGTAGCAGTGGTCTGACAGATTTTGTTTTCCTTCAGTTCTCCATTTGGTCTAGGCATTTATATCCCGCACCCATGTTCCCTTGGGGAGATGGGTGTGGGGTATAAATAAAGTTAATAAATAAATAATAAATCATAATAAATCATAACCAGTGATGAGAAATCATGTATTCTGCAACCTAGCAACACATTATGGGTCATACATCTCCCACCCTTATTATTCAGTTCCTTGTTTTCTTCGTATCTGTCAGTAGAGGGTGGAAATATATACTTTACAGAGAAAGCCAAAGCTTTCAAAATTACTGATGTTTTAAAAGCAACTTATTACATGTATAGTGTTAAGGAAGCCCCACGTTGCCATCATTATCCAGATATAGGAATAATGATGGCATATTGCTTTCCTGTATTTGGATGTAACCAAATCACTGACTGTTAATGTGGTCCTGAGAACCAGACTCAGAAAACATTCAGACAAAGTTGGTGAAGTTTCATGCAGTGTATTGAAAGTTACAATTTTGCAAAATTGGATGCAAATAATAGCTCGTAGGCACACCCATTCCTGGGTATTTCTTACCTTTATCTCTGGCTCCATCTGTAAGGTCCCTCCCCTAACCTCCTCATTGGTTGAGGGAGCTGGAGAATACAGCCTATCCCAGGTGCCTGTCTATGCTACGTGCCATTCTGCTCCACTCATGATTACAATTTCCATTACTCCCTTCCCCCCTTATTTACGAATCCTCTTATTTGGTCTCCTTCACTCTATTCTTTCTACAGACTTCCTGACATTCCACAAGTTTTCAGCATGCAATGGCTTTCTATGCAAATTAACCACAAGGCAAGATCAGCCTGGAACCTCTGCTTTTTCCTGGCTGTCTGGAAATGATTTTTGATTTTAGTTTGCACTTTGAAAGAAATACCCAAAGTTCTGAGCCTATTTTGGAAATGCAGGTCCAAACACCTTGGATGTCTCCTTCAAGTATGAACTCACGAACCAGCTGCTGCTGCTACCGTTACTGATAGTGTTGTATATGAATGTGTATATGGTTATTTTCCCCCACAGAAATTTTATTTTTTATAATGGCTGGTTTTGACAATTCAAGCAGAAAACGAGCCACCTTGTTGTTGGAGGGTGTGGAAAATTATTATTAGCATTCTTAGTTCTTCATTTTTTCTTCTCACTTGTGCCCTTTTGCTTTGAAGCCTGTTCAGAAACCCTCTAAAATATGAACCCTACACATTACTATAGATAATTTATCATCCCATATAAAGAAAGCGGTTTTCTATAAGCTAATCATTGTGTCTGTGCATTGAAAGCATCTCCAGTGAAACGGGGGTGGCAGTGATAGAATCTGTGTTTATCAAACTACTCTTGGTAAAAGACTTGCAAAAAGGTTTTTCGTTGTTCCTGAAAGTGTAATCACAACCTCCTTCCCTTTTTATTTGAATGTGCTACCTGCAATTCTTGAGTTTTCTCCCCCACCCCCAAAAAGCTGCACAGGTTTTCTCTGCTTTTCTGTCAGTATAAAACTTTTGTTATTGTAAAGAAGAAGAGGAGATAATACCCACTTTCCAGAACTTTCATGAAAGTTTTATCTTGCATCTCTTGAAGAGAATAAGAATTATAATGTAGTTGCCTTTATATACAAAATTCTAAATATTTTGAGAAGGAAGCGTGGTGGAAGAGACAGAGTCACCTGGTGGAATTCTATATACCATGTCATTGGAGATGAGTTGTCTTTCTTCTTCCTGTGGCAGCTCATCACAGAACAAACAAAAAAAGTTCCAAGGATTTCAGCTCCCCGGAGGATGTTTTTGAGCTCATAGGATGTTGTAAGGGAAAAGCTGAAATTTCTAATGTGTGTATTTTTTTGGCACAAATGAATTCTTTGGGAGAAAAATCTAAAATGTGAAAAGTTGTTGAACTTTTATTTCTAGTATTAAACAAAAAGACACAGGGATGAAGGAATGTAATAATTCTTTCTATTCATAATGATGATTCACAAAGAGTCGGAAGTGACTGAATGAATAAACAACATAATGTATTTAGTTTAGAAGTTGCAAAATAGACAAGGGAACAATTAAAGAATAATCAATCACACTCCTGCATGCTCCCAGTTTACCCAGATCACAATGCTGTGGAAAGATAACACTGAGATAATATCTGGCATCTTGTTAGTTTTGGTGTTGTAGTTTTGAATTGGGATATAATAGTTGCTTCATGTTCTCATCTATGATTGAGGCACTGTCATTCTGACTAAAAAATACACTAAAATCTGGTCAGCCATCAAGAACTATGGTGGTCTATGCTGCTGATGAGCAGGACACTCCAGTATAATATGACCAGCCTCCCTCCTGCCAGCAAGTGATGTTGCTTTGAGAAATTGTAATGGGGATCTGCTCCTAGTCACATTGCTCACTAGTGGAAGGGGGCTATGAAACTGATCCTGCAGTGCCCTGCATACCAGCAGCACAGACCTCCATGGCTTATGATGGCTTTGTCTCCCCAAGGGATTGCTTGGGGACACAAAGCATAGCCATGGCATCGTGGCTAGATGTTTGAGTCAGGATCCCTGATCAATGTTTTCTTGATAGAATCACTCAGTGGGCTTTAAAGATAAGATCTTTTCCAGTCCAACTTCAGGATCTGAACTACTTCATGGTGCTGATGTAAGTAAAATGAATGCTTGACTTGTTCCTTGAAAGCAATTAAGCTCACAAGAATCCAGCAAATGTAAGTAGTAATACTATTTTGCAGAGAATTATTTTTTTTAAAAAAGAACTCAGAGGAAACACTTGGAGTAATCAATACTAACTAAACTTTTGCTAAGTCTGCTGCCTTGAAATGATTTACTGCCATATAGTCCTCTCTACACCGCCCTGTGAATTCCTAACCATTTGCTCAGTGCATATTTCTTGCAGTAAAAATGTCTTAGTAAATGGCATTGCATTAGAGCAATGGAACCTATGCATTTGTTGTGTTGAGTAGCTGAGGTTTACTTTTGAAACAATAGGAAGAGTTTAAACCAATGCCCTTTTCAAAAGACATAATTTTGCTAACTCTATTAACTAAAATAGAAATCCCCCCACTTGAGTTTTCAAAGAAAAACAAAGTCACATTTCATATTTTAATTAAAAAAAATAAGGCATACCTTCTGCAAATGGTTTAGTCCATAAGTACATTCCTCTGCCTTTCAGTATAGCAATATGGATTTTAGTATATTTCAGCAGGAAAAAGGGATAATTTCTTTCTGCTTTGTTTCTTTGTCAATACAATATATATTTAAGTCTTCTTTTTAATCATGGAGAACTGGGCTGGTAATTAGCTTGTGATATGGTATAATCTAATCACCCTGAAAGCATTGATGGAAAATATATATATGGATATATAAATATATATATATCTATGGATTTATGATTGAATAATTCAGCATTCCTCAGTCATGACAGGTTTGCAAGAGGCAATTCCACTTGTTATTATTTGTGATTTCTTTATTGACTCTTATGTTATTAAGGATGAAAGTGAAACTACCAGGGGGAGGGGAGAATATATGTCGAATTTTATTTTCCTCCCCTGCCCCCATGAATCAAATATAAAACTAATCAACTAATTATCAATATAGGATTTATACCATCATTTAAATATTCTTATTCTTATTCTTAGATTGATTTGTCTTCACCACCTCATATACATACAAGCAAACAAACACCATAAATCCTTTGGGCTCCTAATAGCTGTAGTGGTTTAAATAAACTGCTTCAGCAAGTCCAAGCTAGTCGTGATGGTAACTGATCTGTCAAATTGGATCTGCTATGCTCAATTACATAGCAGGTAAAGGCAAGGGAGATGGACACACAGTGGAGAATCCTCATCCCCTGCTTCCTACAATCTTTGTTCCATCTTTCTGCCTTCCAAACTCAATGTTAGAAAGGATTCTGAATGGAAGGTAAGCTGAATAGAAAACATATGTGGTAGAATTGGAATTGCTCACCATGGATCCTTAAAATCAAATCAGTTTAGTCCTTGAACTGGACAATGTATTCCAGTTAACATGCAACTGCATCATATCCACATTTCAGTAAAGATAAAAATGTGGCCACCATGTGTCTAGTAGTTTGACCTTTTTACTTTTTTAAAAAGTCTTTTGCATGCCTCTGAATGAAAATGAGAGAGGTACATAAGTGAATTACAAGATGAATGAACAAGAAAGCAGGTTTCCTTCATATTTATGGCAAGCAAGATCTTGCAGTTGTTTAATCTTAAAGCTTGGAGTGAACTATGCCACCTAGTGGTGGGTGTGGTCTTGGAATCTAAATGTTTGCTTCTTTCATTTCAGAGGCATGAAGGAGGAATTTCAAACATCCAACATATTTGGATAAGATTACTAAGTCTTGTTCGTTAATGTCTCTTTCCCCACACAACTAATGGTGAAAAATGCTGGTATGTCTACAAGCAATATTTTGGGACTTTTTAAAAATGAAAGTTTACTAAAAGTAACATTAGAAATTCTTCTAATTTCTGGAATTGGGCTTAGCAAAACAAGACAGATGACTATCTATCTATCCATCTATCTATCTATCTATCTATCTATATTATCTATCTATCTATCTATATTTTCAATTCCATTCAAAATAAAATTCAGAACACATCATGCTATTGAAGACCTTAATAACTTTATTCTGGAGTCCAGGTGCATTTCTCAGCTATGTAGAACAAAGGAAAAACCTGCGATGGAAGGAATTTCTTAATGAGAGAGCCTCCTTTCTCTGTCTATGTTTACATATATGACCCCACACATCAACAGTAAGCAAGGAGTGGGATCTGACCACTGGCTATGCTATTTAGGTCGGCACGCGCGGCGGCGGTTGCAGGGCCGGTCGCGGAGGCCTGGCCAGCGCAGCGGTGGGGCAGCACGCCACGGGCGCCGGGGAGCCGGTGCGGCAGCGCCCCTCCCGGGTGATGTCGCCCCTCCCCGGTGACCTCGCCCTACGCGCTAGCTTAGTTCGTCTAATGGATGAACTGGCCCTGGCTGGAAGGGAATACAAGACAAAGAGGTGAGGGAAAACATGTCCTGGGACTACTGTTTATTTCACCACTTTTGAGAACCTTTTCTAATTTATCTAATTTAATCCTCTATGGAACCTGGGTGGCTAACAAATTTTTATAAAATCAGTTTTATTGTGAGAAGAAAAAAAGGAAATAATCTCGATCGTGCTCTGAAAGGGGCATGGTTTTTCAAGTCAGAAAAGTAAGAAAATATTCTTAAATATGGACAGAAGTGTAAGGAGTAATGTGCTTTAATGAATGTTTACATGGATCAGTGGCTTTAATTAGCCATTTACTAGAACTGTAATCTTCCACATGTTGTTGCACTGCAACTCTTATCAGACCTCTGCATTGGCTATGCTGGCTAGTAACTACTAGTACTTATTGGAATTGAAATTCAATACCCTCTGGATAGCCTAGTCCTGTCATTTGTAGTTAACAAAATAACATGGCTTTTAAATTTTTCTGAGCATAGCAGGTAGACAAAGAGAGGAGAGAGGATGCAGAAAAGAAATATGGAAGTCAGCATAAATTATAATCAAGGGCAGTATTGAGCTAATGCATGCTGCAGATCCACACAGTTTGTCACAATTCTGCTTGCTAGTCATAATACACAATACTGGGATAGACTGACAAGGAATTAAAATTAAGAGTCCATTGACATTTCAGAGCTGGCATGAGAAACATGAGGTCCTCTAAATCTTGCATATTCCAGGTGTCCTAGCTAACACAACTAATGGAGGGAAATGCTGGTACGTCTACAGGAGACAAATACCTAGAGGGAGAGATTATTGTAAAGCTGGCATGACAGGGAAGTTAGCTCAATCCAGATCCTGCATAGGCAATCCAAAAAGTTGTAGGGAAGCACAGGGGCAAGGACTCAACCAATGTATAAGTTATTACACTTAGCCAGTAATCCAGAAAACCAACATCCAAAACAATGAAGCAAGGGGTTATTCAATATATCCAGTCCAGAGTTCAAGAACTCCCAGAAGCAAAGGAACACTGAAGATACCGAGAGACTACCAAGCAACTTCTGGATTCTAGGTGCTTGAGGAGGCAGTATTTCTAGTGTAGCAACTACGAATTATTTGCTGGACTCCCAGGAAGGGGAGTATCTCTTTGGGATCTATCAAGTCTTGCTGAAGAAAAAATCCCTCAGTTGCTTAAACCACAAGCTGCTTAGAATGAAGAGAGAGCCATCATATTGAATCAGATTCAATATTATTCAACCCTGAAGCATCAGATTGCCCAGATTCCAGAAAGTTATGACAGCCAGAAGCTGCCATGCAACAACATCTGGACAACTGCCTGATCCCACCCTAGCTTTAAACTTAGCACTCCTTTGTTACTTCAACAGATCACTGCCTATGCAATCAAAAATAGAAAGTGAGAGCTAATGTTCCAGCTACAGTGGGAAACACAAAACTAAGTATCACTTCACAATCTGACTCCTCAAAGTTATTACTCTCTTTAAGATAAAATGCCATATTAATAATAATGGCAATAATAATAATCTATTAACAGCAAGCAGCTACATCAAATAATGGAGGCCTGTCCTGCTGGTGATTTGGATAGAACAGAATGAAATTTCCAGCCTCTTCCTCCCAGTTATCTGTATTAAAGCAACGGTGTGACAGGGGCTCTACTTCTGATTACTGAACGCTGTGGGAAGGAGTTGAAAAGAGCATCCTACCCCACTCTAATCACCAGCAGAACAGACCTCAGTGTAGCTGCTGCCTGTTGTAGGCTGGGCGGGCATTAGCAATCACATTGGTAATGCCATGACATAAACATGAATACTGATCATTTATGAATGCATAAATCTACCTTATACATTCATAGCTGCTCAACAGGATGCCAGACAGAGTTGTTAAAATCATATATTATTAGACAAAAACATCTACGGCAAGGTACTGTTTATTTTACCTGTCGTGGCTCTCTAAATTGGTTTAACATTTTATTGAAATGTATCCCTTTGATCTTCAATGGGGAAGCCATAAGATTTGCCTTCTACAAATGTCAGCTTACTGACCACATAATCACATAAAGAAAATAAGGTGTTGGTTACAGGGGTTGTCCCATTTTGTTCTTTGAAAGCTGATTCACTAGGATTTCTTTTTTTGGCTGAGAGAATGGTCTGAGGAAGGGAGCCTTGCCCATCCTCTGGCCGAGAGAAGGGAAAGAATGGGAGGCAACAATAGGAATGGCTTTACCACTGCTCCAGTTGCTGCTCCCTTTCTCAGACCATTCTGTCAGCCAGAGGACAGAGCCTTTCCCGTCCTCTGACCGAGAGAAGGGAAAGAATGGGAGGCAACAATAGGAATGGCTTTACCACAGCCCCTGTTGCTGCTCCCTTCCTTGGACCATTCTCTTGGCCAGAGGAAGGAGCCTTGCCCATCCCCTGGCTGAGAAAAGGGAAAGGAAGGGAGGCAGCAACAGGGGTAACTTTACCACCATTCCTGTTGCTGCTCCCTTCCTTGGGCCATTGTTAAGTTGGGAGGAGAGCCCATGGAAAGCATGCAGTGAGGGAGAGGGCTCTGGATGACTACCATCTGCTGTGTGCTTTCTCCTCTGTTCTTTTGACTTAAGACCATTATGTCCAGAAGATGGGGGAAAATAGGAGGGCCAAACATAAGTGCCCCAAGGGCCATGTTGGGCTGTGTAAGAAACACCAGTCAGTCGAAAAGCAGGTGACCAAATGGTTACCATTCTCACTTTTCTTTCATTTTGCTGTAATGTTCATACCAGAGAGGGGTGTACTGTTTCATGTCTTCTGAATTAAACAAACAATATGAAAACATGAATTAAACAAATGAAATTGTTACCGGACACATGACTAGTGTCCACTGCTACAGAATGTGAGAAAAGAAGTTCCATATTTGTGTTGCATTTCAAGAAATATCTGTTGTTGTAGTTTTCACTCACGTTCATCCTAAAACTAAGTGCACACAGCATTGGTTTCAAGCTGGGTGAAATGGTCCATTAATCTCCAGATTGGTCTCCCAGCATCCTAGTGAAAAAGCAACTTGCAAACTTCTGACATCTGGAACCATTTAATACATGCTGAAGTTTCAAGCAGTCCTATTAATCATGCATGCTAGTACTCATGTATTTGTATTAAGATAAGTACTGCAATATTGCCAGTTTAAAGTATAACACCGTGACTCTGGCATATTCAAATTTAGTATCTCTCAGATAATTTTATTTATGCCTTTGTAATGCTTTAAACCTCATCATCATTCATATACATATCACAGACATCTCCAAGGAGCACAACACTAATTGTTGAGATAATGATAAAACAAATGTTGTACTAAAAGAACTCTAAAAATTGCTTGTAAACGACTGCTTTAGCATCGAACCAAAGTTCACTTCAAAGCCTCATTTGGCTTACCTAAGATTATTCAAAATAGATAACATGCAAGCATCAAAATGACTTTGAATTAAGGTATCAATTGTAGTGGTAGTCCAGGGAATGAAACAATGAGTGATGGTATGCACTTCTAATAGGTCATACTGATTTTAGTTAATACCACTGTTCAAGCTACACTTTTTGATAAACTAGATGTTCTATCAGTCATTTAAAAAAGGTCATTTTTTTCTCAGAATTAGGAAAATGCTCCTGCATACTATCTTGCCAAAACAGCTGTATATAACCAAAGTAGAATAATGTTTTAAGCAAATCCACCACACAGTACAGGACAACTTCAGCTCTTTCCTCATGTTTGAATAGCTGCAGAAGCAGCAGTGAAATCAGGGAAGCAATCAGCTTCTATACAGGAAACTAATCTTTCAGCAGTGCAATAATAATACTTATCCTAATACCACTTTCTTGAAAGAAGAATCTTTCATAGCACTTCTGGGGAAGGCAAAATTTAGATTTGAATTCATTTTTTCCTCCTTACATTTTTCTTTATCGCTCTTTACCTTTCAGACCCTTAAATGCATGTTTCTTGGTGAATTGTGTGCCCTGCTTACTATTTTAATCAAAGGTGTGCTGAAGAGTTAATTGGAATCTGCAAGCTGCTACACAGATAAGGGACTCTAAATAACCAGAAAGAGGAATAGTTCTTCTAGATCTGCACTTTGGATGGCCTTTCCAATTGAAAGAGGGGATTTTAATGGGATCATTCTATATGTATTTCCTTTCTCTTTTATCACTTGCTAAATTGTTCTAAAGTATTATAAATAAATGAAATGGCACATGGATTATACTTCTGATTTTGTGATTATAATTTCACTATCCATAATATCCATATGAGATTATGGATAGTGTTGATGTTGTCATCACCATCAACAACAACATCATGTGATTAAGTATAAATGGGAAGCTACCAACAAACTTCAGAGTCATATTTAAGATGACGCAAACTCCAGAGACTAGGGCAAGGAGCAATGGATATAAGCTACAGAAAATAAATTCCACCTAAACATTAGGAAGAACTTTTTCATTGTAAATGTTGTTTGGTAGTGGAATATATATTACCTTGGCATGTGGAGGATGTTCAGGAGTATTTTGTTGTGTATTCCTCCATGGTAAGACTGGATGGCTCTTGTGGTATCTTCCAACTTTGTGTTTCTATGATTTTAAGACCTAAAAAATATAAGAATATAAGAAAGTGAAGTAGAAATATTTATTTATTTATTTATTTAAGAGATTTTTACTCCACCTTTCTCCACAAATGGATCCAATGCAGTTTACAACATGTAAACACAGAATCCAAACATTAAATTATAAATACAAAGGTAAAAACAAAGCATATATTCAATAAAATCAAATACTGCCTCCCCACTTTGAGCCCCCCCCCACTTTATACAGAAATTAAACCATAAAACTCCATCCAATCTTAAATCAAAGACATTAAACCTTAAAACTCCACCCAATTCTAAATCAAAGCCTTCTTAAATAGAAAGGTCTTGGCCCCTTTCTGAAAGCTTAATAGGGATGGGGCAGCTCTTAATTCTTCTGGGAAGGAATTCCAAAGTATGATTCTCATTGTTGAAAATGTTGCATGATATGATTGGTAACACATTTTCTTGACCAAAACATCTGAATATTTGTAATATCTCAACCTAACTGCACAAGGAATAATCTCCAAGTTTTATTTTCTGGTGGGAGTTGGCATCCAATAGAGGTGTATTTTTGGTACAGATGTATTTATTTATTTTTATATACTGTATTTCTAACCCACCCTTCTCAATCGCCGGGGAGTATTTGGGAGTCGTAAATAATTTGGAAGTACAGCACTTGCAAAGAGAGTTCTGACGTGCCTGCTCGCTGCCCCACCCCTCAATATAAAGAATTTGAATCAAAAGGAGCCTTTGATTTTTAAGCCTCAGATGTCTTCGGATTTATCTGTGACACATCTAGAATTAACAGGGCAACCAAGTCCTGCTGAGAGGTGAAGCCAAAAGGGCTGGCATGCCTCTCAGCCAACCAGGGGTGACAGAGGAGGGAAGGGGAGGCAGAGGTGGAGGCCACTCTTATAGTTTTGTTGGGTTTTTTTAAAAAAAAAGTTTTATAAAACTTTGAAAATTCCAAAAAAAATCAGTGGAGGAGTGAAACATTATGAAATGTTTTAGGCAAAAACTAGTAAATGTGTTCTACCACTGTAGTAAGCTTTACCCCAATAACTTTAAAAATGGGGGTGATAGGAGCCCTTAAAATTTCTCCCTTTATAGTAATTTAATGGAAAGTGAGGAGAAGCCATATGCTAAACTACATTTCCCAGAATGCATTGGGCTGCAGCAGCCAGCCATGGCATTTAGAGTCAGTCTAATTATTATAATATATAAAATCATGTAATCTGCAAAAGAGGGCTTAAGTAAGTAATAGTATAAATCTGTGCTCAGTTGTAGTTATGTGGTTGTGTGTCAATAGGGGAAGCATATGAATAGGATGTGAGGAGAGTTTGTATGGTGCCTTTCTGTCCAGTAGAAGGGGGTCAGTCTAGATGTCCTTTGATATAATGCTGATCTCATGTTTACAAATGTTGTTTGTACCAGTGTTGTTTGTAACGTTTGAGAATTCTCTGCTTCTTTTCATATCTTATAATTGGTTTCCTTGTCCAGATGCTCCCCTGCATCTTTTCAAGCATCCTAAAGAAGAAAGCTAAAGTTCAGATTTATTCAAATCAATTGGGCTAGTTAAACCTACACAGAACATTGTCTAATAGTTTATTAACAGTGTAGATTATTTTAATACCATCGTTTTGCAAAACAAGGTTTCAGATAGGCCTTGAAGACTTTATGTTTGCACCAATGGTTTAAAGTACAATAATTATGTCAATTAATTCATGGCTTTTCTGTTGCTATATAGCTTTTATGGCCAATGCCAGTACTCATATCCTTAGTTCTATATGAATACTTTATGCATCAATATTGGCCAACACCAACTCTCTTGTGAGAAAGCTTATGAAATAAATATATAGACCTCAAAGCATGCCATTCTAACCAACAGTTTCTGCTGAAAGGAATAGATGAAGCAGCACATATTTTAAACATGGAAAGGAAACCACAGTGCTGTGTTACTGAATTAACTGAATCAGCTTTTAATACCACATTCACCACAGCTTGTCAAGTTTAATACTTGTAAGGGAGATTGTCTATGTGTGGATGAGGAAAGAGGAAAGTAAGTACACAACTTTGAAATGTGTTTATTGTTGGCTCATTAGGATATTTTATTTATTTACTTTATTTATACACCACCTTTCTCCCCATGGGGACTCAAGGCAGTTAACAACCACACAATCTGGCCACAACTGAAAGCAAAGCAAAGTAAAAAATAAAAATTAAATATTACTGCATAGATTTAGGTTAAAATGCAGTTAAAATAATCAATAACATTAATATCACTTTTAAAACTCACAGTCTCTCTAGAATCCCAACCACACAATGGGCTTCTCATCCTTCCCCAAATGTCTGATGGTAAAAAAAATACCTGCTTTAAAGTAGGCAAGCAGGGATGGGGACATCTTGATCTCTCTTGGGAGGAAGTTCTACAGTCTGACAGCAGCCACCGAAAAGGTCCTCTCTTGTATTCCCACCAAATGTGCTTGAGCAGGTGGTGGGACAGAGAGAAGGCCCTCCCCAGTTGATGTCTGACAGGTTCATAAAGAA
This sequence comes from Anolis apletophallus, assembly GCA_030556195.1. Lineage (NCBI taxonomy): Eukaryota > Metazoa > Chordata > Lepidosauria > Squamata > Anolidae > Anolis > Anolis apletophallus. The sequence continues at coordinate 86,185,986 of JARBWK010000007.1, forward strand.
TAGATGGTAATTCAGATAACCTGGACTCAAACCATGTAGGGCTTTGTAGGTCAAAACCAGCACTTTGAATTCTGACTGGAATTCAGAATTCCAGGTTGGCAGCCAATGGAGTTATTGCAACAGAGGAGTTGTACATTTCCTGTAGTCAGCCCCAGTTAGCAGCCTGGCTGCTGCTCTTTGGACCAACTGAAATTTCAGATATTGTTTCAAAGCCAGTGGTGACTTAACACTCTAAACAAACTGGCAACAAATATTTTAACACTCATAAAAAGTTGGTCACTTTTTCAAGGGTATGGTGGGGATAACCTTTTATTGTGTCCAATGCTATTTTATTAATACAGGAAAGTTTTCCAATTGAGGATAACCATCACTAAGTTTTTCTGCATGCTGCAGAAAGGTTTGGTATGTAGGTAGCTGACTTGAGTTCCACAAACAGTCCATTAGAATTTTTCAAAAAAACAAACTCAGAATATTAGATTCTTTTCTCAGATGATTCCTATGCCAATTCCAGCCTAACATTATAACACAATGGTCTCCTAATTTATTACAAGTTTATCTTGTCCTCCCTTGAAGGAGCTCAGTGTGTTGCACATGACCGCCCCCTTCCATCCTCCCCAACAATTGTTCTAAGTAGGTTTGCCTAGGACATATACCTGTATATGGCTCAAAGTTGCATTTGACTTCAGTTTACATTCCAATCACCCTGTAACACTGGCAAGACCAATCTCAAGCTTGGATGTTCCTCAGCATGCTTCTGATAATGTTCCATCCCTCAGCACCAAGCAGTGCACCCTGAAATAATCCACAACTGTCCCTCATGGAACTCCTGCCTCCTCACCTAAGAGAACTGGCTTGTGGGTTTATACGACCAAAGTAACAGTAAAGATCATAGCAAAGGGTATAATGGGAATAAGGGCAGAAGTGACTGTAGTAAAAGTGGGTTGATGAGTACTGATTAGTTGTTTGGCTCTGACAAGTACCAAATCTTAAAGTCTAGCTAGGGTAGGCTACCAGTACACAAGAAAAACGAACCCGTAGGTAAGACTAGCACATGTATATATAATAAGTGTTTACTATATTAAACTTAAATTATGGGGTTTGATGCGTATTTATGATTGAAGTTTAATATACTAAACAGATATTATATATACAAGTATCAAATCTAGCATTGACTCTGCAACTTGAGGCCAGCAATAATACTTGCTTGCCCCAGAAGCTGAGGCATAAAAAGGACCATGCCTGCAGGGCCTCAGGCTTAAGCAAGAAGTGATGGTACCATCACCAGGGGCTTTGAGGGAAAGGGCAGTGTTTGTTTCCCTTGCTGCCTCTAGCTGAGCTTCTAGGAACTCACTCAGCTTCTGGGGACCGGTTAGTGCTGTCGGACTCTATTTTGACTGACCTGCATACCAATATTTGTTTCTTCCAGCTGTGATCCTTGATTCACCTGGGCCCTGAGTAAACACTGCCAACTCGGTTTGGTGTCTCATTCCTCCCCCGGTGGAACATCAGCTCTATTAAAACTATGTTTTAATCTGTTTTATTGCATTTATATGTTTTAATTGTTTTATAATTTGATATGTTATATTTATTATTTGTTGAATAATGTGGCATTGAATTTTGCCATAATCTGTAAACCACTCTGAGTCCCCTTCAGGGTTGAGAAGCGTGGGGTATAAATATAGTTAATAATAATAATAAGTGAAAATGAACATGTGGGACTTTCAAATCCAGACTGACAAAATACACCAGATATCACAATTGTGGGAAAGAAAAAAGTTTGGATTATGGATGTTGTCATACCAGGTGACAGTTGCATTGAGGAGAAACAACAGGAAAAACTGTGACATTACCAGGACCTCAAAATCAAACTGCAAAGGCTCTGGCATAAACCCAGTACAGGTTTGTCCCAGTGGTAATCTGCACACTGGGTGCCATGCCAAAAGATCTCAACTGGCAATTGGAAACAATAAACATTGACAAAATCATAATCTGTCAACTGCAAAAGGCCACCTTACTTGGATCTGCACGCATCATTCGAAAATACATCACAGAGTCCTAGACGCTTAGGAAGTGTTCGACTTGTGATTTTGTAATACAAACTCCAGCATATAGATCTCGTTTGCTGTGATATACTGTGTTTGTATCAGTAAAATAATGATAATGATAATATTTTGCACACTAACTCCTTACTTTGCAGCATTTATTTCCAAGGAATGGGAATCATGAAAAGCGGGACATATAAGTCATTAGAAAAAAATCTGTTTCATTTAGCAATGTAGGTATTAAGCAAGAAATATGGTGATGTAGACACTAGCACACAAAAACATAATACTCATTTGAAATGGGGAGGGATAGATTTCTAGCTTTGCGTTCTCCCACATTTTTAAAAAATCCCATTTTTTCCAGAGTACAGGAGAGCTCTGAATTTTAACTATAAAATGCTCATGTAAAATTAACTGGTCACAATTCTCACCAGTTTGCACATGCCAAATTCAATAGGTGCAGCTTTTCTAAATGTGCAGAGGAGCATGTTGTACCCGCCTGCTCTGTAACTTTTGAACACAAACAGCCTGTCAGCAAGAAATTGCAACAATCTAATTCACCATCACAGATTTGGTCGAAGCAGACTTTTTAGATCTATTGCATGCAAAACCGTCTAGATGGGCAAACCTTTCCTACTTCTGAATTTTTAAAATCTCATGGGTTTTCCCCAAGTTCAATGTATCAAGAAGTCCACATTTTTAGGAAAGTTGTTAGGAAATGGAGCAAATAAATGTTTATTCCACCTATAGTATGAATTCTGAATGGCATCTGCTTTGAAACTTTTTAGATCTCTTGTCAAATAATGCAGAACTTGTCTTGTCAGATAATACAGAACTCACAGGTGAATGTGATTTATGAAACATTCTAGATATCTAAAACAAAGGATGTCTTCCTGTAGCCAACTCCCTATTAAGAACACAATTCTATGCATGGTTGCTTATATTTAAATACCATTGAGACTTATTCCCTAGAATGTTGAGGTCCTCGCCAACAGCAAGGCCTTAAAGATATATATATATAATAGAATAGCTTAGTTTACAACTGAGTTTCCCTAATTCATAAGAAGAAAAATACCAGTAACAGCCTCAATCTGTTCCTCAGGCTAATAGAGGATATTTATATTTCATTGATTTAATATCATATTTATATTAGGCCTTCAAGCAATCTTTGAGTGTTGTCTGCAGTTTAGCTGAAATTTTAAATCAATGGAAACTATTTATTGTTTACATGTATGCCAGGTCATTCCATTCATATAGGTACTGAAATCATTAACTGGGAAATGGGATACATTGTCATAGAAAGTAGGCTATATTCCTGATTTGTATTCTTTTGGGTTGAGGGTTGCATTTAATGTGTGTAAAATTTAGAATTCACCTAACAGCCATAGAAAAGGAACTAAGCTTGGGACTGGAGATTTTGGGAAGAGGACTTTAATCCTTCCATTCCACAGTCATGGGTCTCTTCCACACAGCTGTATAAAATCCACATTGTGGACTCAGATAAACTGTGGACCCAGTTCAAAGCAGATATTATGGATCATCTGCCTTGATATTCTGGGTTATATGACTGTGTGGAAGGGCCCTCACCCACATCTCCCCTCCTGTTCTAATTCCTATATTTGAATGAATTTGCCTTTTGCAACAGAAAAAGCTTTCCTTCCATGCAATCATTGTTGTGAGTTGAGTGGCTATTTATCAAGACCACTGGAGGCAAAGCAATTCTCCTCCCAAACTCCACAAAAAGATAGCTCCATGTTATTTGCATTTAAAAATATAATCATGTGTGCCAAATACAAAAAGATACTTATTTTCACATTTAGTTTGGTTCTTCTACTACAGTAAATCAGCCATTCAGAATCAGGACTTTTCAATTCTTTATCTCAGTTGAATTTTGTAAGCTATTTTGTCCAGTAGCTTCCTTGTGCAATTTGATTTTGAAAGGCTCGAAATTGGATACTATGGTAATTGCATGCAATAGATGGTAACTTCACTGCAAATATAAATTTCAATGCCAGGTTTCTTTTAGGAGAAAAATGGCTTGGAATTATGTCCTGAACACAATGAATAAAAGAGAGAGAAAGAAAATATTGTAGATTTTAAAAAAAATTCCATATGCTAACTAAATGTTTTAAAAGTGAGATCTTTATATGGTGCTTTGTTTCTTGCTCCAGTCTGCTACAATATTTACATTTTAGATAATGATCAGTGTCTTCTCCCCTTTAGAAAAGATGCAGGTGCACTCACAAAAGCTACATTTCTAAATTACTAGAGATGAAGCCTGGCTGAACATCATGGGGCTTGCTTCCCTCCACACAGATTACATTATCAGTGTGGTATTCAGGTTGCTTCCAAACGTTAAAGTTTTCTTAGACAAACACATGAAAGTGTCTTATCCTCCATCAGACTACTGAACCATCAAGCCCCATGCATTCTCTCTACTGTGACAAGCACTGGCTCTTTACCATATTGAAAGTTGGGGTTTCTGTTCTGCCTTTGATTTAGTCAGATTTATTAGAGTCTTAAAAGCTATAACAGAAGGCCAAGGTAACACGTGGAATTTAAACAAGTACTGAAAAAAAATCACTCTATTTTAAAACTAAAATGCTATTATAGTTAAGTTTGGTTAAAATGAGTTAACAGTAGCAGATTTATACTGAAAACCTTGCAAGAGTGGGGATGACAAATCTTCTCCATTTTCCTGTTTTGAGCTTGGGGAGAAGGAAACAGCTGCATGAGTCCTTCCATATCTGTCTTGCTGGAGAAAACGTTGAAACTGGGAAAAGCAAAAGGCTCCAAGACAGTGTTTTTCAACCTTTTTTGAGCCGCAGCACATTTTTTACATTTACAAAATTCTGGGGCACACCACCAACCAAAATGACACAAAATGACTCTCTAACACAGTAATACATATAGTTAATATGTTTTTAAATGTATTTATACACTCAGTGTGAAAGCTGGGCCTGTTTTGATGAACACAACATATATATGACTTCCTCTCACATACTTATACATGGCTATCATGTCTTCTCTCAGCCTTCTCTTCTTCAGGCTAAACATGCCCAGCTCTTCAAGCCGCTCCTCATAGGGCTTGTTCTCCAGACCCTTGTGAAATTTCACCCTGAGTGAAGCTTGCTTCCAGATAACTATGGATGTCATGAAGCTGTTATAAACAGTTCCTTGGGGGGGGGGGGAGGTAGGCAACTCTCAAAAAATCCAGTAAAATAGTAAAAAAATAAACATTGCCAAGCGGAAAGGCTCAATTTGTTTCTTGGAAACCTGTGAATGCTTCAGCCTCCTGATGCTCCCAGGTTCGCTCACTGCCCAATTCATTGACATGGAGCTTCCGGCATTCGGCGGAGCCTTTCCTTTACCTCTGGGAGGATCTTTGGGAAGGGAAAGAGGGAGAAAGAGCTGCTAGGAGGGGGAAGAGTGCCAATTTCCCATGGCACACTAGTGTGCCATGGCACACTGGTTGGGAAACACTGCTGTAAGAGACCATCTTATAGATGGAAAGAGCCAATCAAGGAAGTCAGATTCCTCAATCCTAGGTTTGAACATGGCTCTTCTTAATAATATAAAATGCCAAAATATGTACCATATTTGGAATATTGATACATACTGTTCCAAACTGCAAAATTGATTGAAAAAAGCCAAAGCAACCAGACTCCATAGCCACAAAAATGGGGAGGGGAGTTGAATCATGAAGAGTAGGTCTGTAATAAAAAATAAATAAATTCTATAACTCATTCTATATTTTATATAGACTTAATATAATCAAATTTCTATTTTAGCTACAATGTTTCAAGTGTGAAAAAACTGAAAATGACTCTTTAATTGGTAATTTAGTGTTTACAAAAGAACACCACAATGCCTGTTGAAACACTTGAAAAACAGGTCAATACACATTGGCAGAAACCAGGCTCTATCAATAAATTTCAGTGGACACTCAAGAGTGCAAGTCCAGTTAGTCTTTCTTGTCCGCATTGTACATTTGATGTATCTTTTCAAACTTTTAAGAGTTGAAAATGACCCTTCATTTGTAGCTATTGACACTGAAAATGTTGCTGAACTCTTAAGAAGTTTCTTAACATTTGGAAAAACTGTCTATCACAGACAAGATATGCTTCAAGTGCATTTGATGTTTTTCTGCAGGTGTAATCTTTTTCCATTTTCTAGACCACAGTTCAAACTCTTCCATCAGTGTGTCAGCATATTGAAGACATTCATTGTAAAGTTCTGTGCACTTGTTCAAGTTGGATTTTAAATGGACACAATTAATAGGAACACTTGCAGGTCCTGAGATACTTCCCTGTGCCTTGTAAACCTTTCTTGAAAATGGCTGCAGAAAAAAGTCCAGAAATGGGATGGACACATTTATCCTATAATATTACATTGGTATTGGTGAAGCTTCCTGGATGTTACTTTGACAATTTTTCATTGAACAGATACAAGGAATTTCTTTAGGGCAGCAAGACTGCCAAGTTTCCAAAAAAAATCTGTTAATCCACTCATTTTCCAATTTAAGCACATGTGATTAACCTACACTGGGGATTTAACGTAGGCAGCCCCATTCTTTTTGTGTGAGCTGAATTCTGGGAAATGCAGCTTAGGGCAGGGTCGTTTCAATACTCTGCAACAGTGGTTCTAGCCTTTCCAAACTACATTTCCCTGAATTCTGCTAATCTCAGAAAAATGGGGCTGCAGTTTGGGGTTGGATAAAATTTCAAGAAAGGAAGGTTATAAACTGGGTGAAGGGACAGAAGGAAACAGAATTCTCATAAAGCTACTATAAGTTTAAGTTTTAAGAAACACAGAGAATGGACCTACAAAGAACATGTCCTTATATCTCCTGCAAATGTCACAAAGACAAAGAGACACTGAGGGGAGTAGACCAGCTTTGCAGAAAGTCGTGTGATTTGGCTTTCTTCTTCTGATTGGCTGGCAAAGGGAAAAACCAGCATGCAGCATCTAAATCTCCTAATTATTTAACAGAACTCTGAAGTTTTGCACACCCCTACTATACACCACTGATATATCCTTCTGATATATCCTTCATAACCCTGTCCACAAATGTGTTGCAAGTTCAGCCCAAATTCTCCAGTTTACAAAATAATCTCTGCAAATCCTCCACCGGTCATATCACTTATCTTCAAAAAGCCTATAAAGTCTTCTCTTATTCCTAGAGCTTCAACATCAACATACCTTACCAAGAATGGTATCTGTTCTGAGTACTCACATCCAAAGTTCCATCTGCCAAAACAGAGAAACACTGTGATGCGTTACATCTTTCAATATTTTTCTTACTATCGTGTCACCCCAAATGTTGAATAGTTCATTCTATATTTGAGGACTAGTATACTGGGCATTCATAGCTGCAATTTCATGTTCTAGCATAAGATCTCAACAAGGCTCTAAAATTACCATCATTGTAGAAAGGTTCTTCACAGGTAATTGGTCCTGAATCATTGCTCCCTCTTAAAACCAGTTCTTGTCAGCCACAAAAGACAATAGTTTTCACAATTGGCAGAAGCTTATTTCTATTTTGTTCTGCTTTCTTCTTACTTCCTTTATCATGATGTTAGGTTACATCAAGAGATTTTCCACTGTGAATTAGGAGGAAGTTTTCAACCAAGCACAAACTGTTCTGATGGTACACTGTTTTTGGTATCCATTGAAGTCTTGCCCAAGGTCTAACAATGACATAACTTCTTATCTTTGCTCCTGTGCCATGGTTTCTTTGGCAGGGCTTGGATTAGATCAGTGGGTCTCAACCTGTAGGTCCATAGATGTTTTGGCCTTCAACTCCCAGAAATCCCAGCCACTTTACCAGCTGTTAGCATTTCCTGGGAGTTGAAGGCCCAAACATCTGGGGGCCCACTAATTGAGAACCACCAGATTAGATGAATCAGTGTTAGAATCCACAGTTTCCTTAGTGGAGCAGCATGAGCTCCTACTCTTAGCCTCAGTAGGCCTGTTTGATTTAAAAAAAAGGTTCAAAACTCATTTTGGATGTAGGGGGCACTGGTGGTTCAGATCTAAAGTCAATTCTGATTTTCACAGAAAAAAATGTTCAAAACTTCAGAGACTTCCGAATTCTTTGTTAATGGTTTCAAAGTATTATTTCCAGTTTCATTGGGTGGTCTTTACTTTGAAAGTAGTTTTTTATTCCAGAAAGGGAGGGGGATGCAAAGGGAAGAAATCTGCATCCAAACTGGGTTAAACATCGCTCTCGCCCCACATCTGATGCAGGAGGGAAAGAAAACGAAGGGAATCCATCCATACTGGTTTGAAAAGCTGAATAATTTCCGACTCACTTACTGATTCGTAAGAGAAATGGTGTAAAAAGATTAGAAATGGCAATGATACTTCTGGGTTCCCAAATCGCTTCGAAATCGCTTCGAAAAGGAATTTGATCCAAATTTATTCTGAATTAAGATGATTCCGAATGAACCTACCCAGGCCTATGCCTCAGCTTCTGCCAAACTAGCAGTTCAAAAACATGGAAATGTGAATAGATCAATAGGTATACTTCTGCAGGAAGGTAACAGCACTCAATGCAGTCATGCTGGCCACATGACCTTGGAGGTATCTACAGACAACAGCTCTCATGCTTAGAAATTGAGATGAGCAACACCCCCCCCCCCCGAGTCAGACTTGACTAGATTTAATGTCAAGGGGAAACCTTTACCTTTACTATCCTAGCTCTAAGCTTTGCATACTAGTCAGAATGATTGACGGATTAGCCACAAAGCTTGCAAATAGTATCAGCAAAGGATGCCTCCATGTTGTATTCCTCTTGCTCTGTAGTAGCTAAAGGATCTGGTTGCTTTACTAATCAGAGAGTCATTTTTCTCAACAGTAGATTAATGTTTCAGACATTACCTGGGTCCTAATATGTATACAATATGTCTAACTTGCAGAATTTCCTATCAAATTCCAATCTGTTGCAGTTCTAAATCAAATCCTTTTATACTATACCATCTGCTAAAGCACAGTAATTAGAAGTATGGTTTATCTGGCAAGAGTTAGAGGTCTGTTCATTAATAGCACTGGTATTTGGTTTATGATGTTGTTGTTTTAGACTTTGTTCTAATGAATACAGAGAAAGCTGATGAGGATTTCTACTTCTTCATAGAATTTCCTCATACTCTTATTTTCTGAACTTTTAAAGAGATATTCTAATATATATATATATATATACACACACACACACACACACACACACTCCTGAAAGGGTAAACATTTCACTCTTGTACCTCCTAACATTATTAAAGTGAAGTATGAGATAATATCGGTTTTACAGATTTCAGGACATTTTATTAGTATTTTCTTTGTTCTAGAAGTTGTCCTATTACAGTAGCATCGAGTGAAGCTGGGAAAAACCCAATATTCAGCTAGGATGACTCTAGATTTAAAGATTATCTGGGCAAGGTGACTTCTGAACAACCTTCAATGAGGGCCTCTATAAGGTTTACCTGGTAACAATGGCAGCAGCAGCAGCACCTAAAGGATGCCAAAGTTACCACACTAGTCATAGAATCATAGAATCTTTGGGGTGGAAGAGACCTCATGGACCATCCAGTCCATCCCCCTGCCAAAAAGCAAGAAAATCGCATTGAAAGCACCCCCAACAGATGGCCATCCATCCTCTGTTTAAAAGCCTTCAAAGAAGGAGCCTCCACCATACTCCTAGGCAGAGAGTTCCACTGCTGAACAGCCCTCACATTCAGGAAGTTCTTCCTAATGTTCAGATGGAATATCCTTTCTTGTAGTTTGAAGCTATTGTGCCACAATCTAATTCTCCAGGGCAGCAAGAAAAGAAGTTCGCTCCCTCCTCCGTATGACTTCCACTCATATATTGATACATGGCCCTCAACAGCCTTCTCTTCTTCAGGCTAAACATGCCCAGCTCTTTAAGCTGCTCCTCATAGAGCTTGCTATCCAGACCCTTGATTATTTTAGTTGCCCTCCTCTGGACACATTCCAGCTTGTAAACATCTCCCTTCAATTACGGTGTCCAGAATTGGACATAGTGTGATTCCAGGTGTGGTCTGACCAAGGAAGAATACAGGAGTAGCACGACTTCCCTGGATCTAGACACTATACTCCTATTTATGCAGGCCAATATCTCATTGGCTTTTTTTGGCGCCGTATGACATTGTTGGCTCAATCTAGAACACTCATTGTAATGTCACTCCATGGCATTACAATTATTAATAAATAACAAAGCTCCTACTTCCAGATGGCTAGTGTGAATGGCTCAGGGCTACTATCAGCACAATTTATTTATGTATTTATTATTTACAGTATTTCTACCCCACCCTTCTCACACACACTCCCCCCCCCCCCGGGGGTGGGGAGACTCATAGCGGCTAACAGAGGCAACAATTTGATGCCTAATACATAAATTGCCATAAAAACATACAAAATTGAGATAAAAGCATTAATTAAACAAAATCCAACAATCAATTAAAATAACAATTAAAACAATGTTCAAGTGTTAGTTCTGACTTTTAAGGCCTTATATGGTCTGGGATCAGTGTACCTACGAGACCGTCTCCTCCCATACCACCCCACTAGACCTCTGCGCTCTGAAGAGCAAAACCTCCCAGTGCTAAGACCTACCGGTTGACCGCGACTCGTCAGCGGGCTTTTTCGATCGTGACTCCGACCCTCTGGAACTCCTTGCCCACCGACGTTCGCACTATCCAGGCCCTTCTCCCTTTCAGGAAGACTTGTAAGACTTGGTTGTTCCAGCAGACCTACGGATCTGGATAACCTGTGTGAGAATAGCCTCTTGTAATTGTGGTTGCTGCTCCTGTGTATAGTGTTTGACTATTGCCATCTTATATGCTGTTTTAATGGCTGTTTTTATCTGTTGTTGTATTGTGTTTTATATATGCCTGTTTTTACTATGTAAGAACTGTTTGTTATGAGCCGCCCCAAGCCTTTGGGGGGGGGGGGGCTGCGGTAGATAAATGCGAAGAAATAACTAAATAAAATAAATAAATAAAATCCACACATCCAATTGCTAAAACGGTAAAACTGTGTCCTCATCTCTGTCATCAAGCCAGTCCATTCCAGTTAAAGTGCTGCTATGTAATTGTGCAAAAACGTGGTCCCACAACCAAGATTTTACTTTTTTCCTAAATGCTAGGGGGGCTGGAGTCGATCGTATCAATGTGGTTCTTCTGGAAAGTTGGTGAATAGGGCTCAATGCTTTTATGGACGGAACACTGTTTTTAACATAGGTGAATGCATAGGATGTGTGAATATAATTGTATTTTAATGTATTTTAGTGTCGAATGCTGGAGGGTTTTATATTGTGTTTTATACTGCGATTGTGATGTAGGCATCAAATTATGCCTTTTGGAAGCCGCTCTGAGTCCCCCCTCAGGGGTTGAGAAGAGCGGGGTAAAATGCCATAAATAAATAAATAAATAAATAAATAAATAAATAAATAAATAAATTCTGTATCAGTGGATATTTAATAGTCATCATAAGATGTGAGTTATTGACCAATAACTGAACTGCTTTTATTGATTTGATTTGATTGCATTTTGCCTCTTGATTATGTGAATTAAAGAAATTACGAGGGCGGGTCAATAAGTCTGTGACTTTTTGAATTACCCGCCTCTTAACAGAAAGGGCAACACTGCTCAACAGGCATCGGTCAGTTGACTCCTGTCAAAATTTGAACAAGCTGCATCATTTAGTTTGTGTTTGACAGCCATTGATAGCAGACTACTGCATGATTTGAGGAGGAAATGGGAAAAAGTGAATTTCATGTGCTCATTAAACATTATTTTTTGTGGAAAAAACCCATCACTCAAACCAAGGCTAAGCTTGATAAATACTGTGGGGACTCTGCACCATCAATTTCAATGGTAAAAAAATGGTTTACTAAATTTCGTTGTGGCCGTACAAGCACGGAAGATGCCAAACATTCTGGATGCCCAGTTAAGACCTCTACACCCGAAACAATTGTAAAAATTCACAATATGGTGTTGGCCGATCAGAGATTGAAAGTGCAAGAGATTGTGGAAGCCATAGGCATCTCACATGGCTCAGTGGTTTCAATTTTAAATGATCACTTGGGTATGAGAAAGCTTCCCGCAAGATGGGTGCTGCGTTTGCTCACAATCGACTACAAATGCAAGCCTGTGACAATTTCGCAGGAGTGTTTGCCATTGTTCAACTGCAATATGGATGAGTTTCTGCGCTGTTTCATAACCGTGGATGAAACATGGATCCATCACAACACACCAGAGACCAAACAGCAGCCAAAATGGGGTGAATCAGCATCAAAGAAGGCCAAGATGGGTTTGTCAGCCAATAAAGTCATGGCGACCGTTTTTTGGGATGCACGCAGTATAATCCACATTGACTAAATTCAAAAGGGTTAAACACTCACGGGTGCATATTAGGCCAACTTATTGGGTCAAATTACTGAGGATTTGAAAAAAAACGACTGCATTTGGCCAAGAAAAAAGTTCTTTTAAACCAGGATAATGCAAGGGTGCACACATGTGCAGTTGCCATGGCAACAATCCATAAATTGGGATACAATTTGCTCCCTCATCCACCCTATTCTCCAGATTTAGCCCCAAGTGTTTCCAAAACTGTAGAAATGGCTCAGCGGAAAGAGATTTGACTCCAACAATGAAATCATCTCACAAACAAATACCTATTTTGATTACCTTGACAAATCTTATTTTTTGGAAGGAATAAAAAAAATTGGAGAAACGTTGGACAAAGGGTATAGAGCTCAAAGGAGACTATGTTGAAAAATAAAATGATTTTTATCCAAAACCCTGTGTTTCACTCAAAAAGTCACGGACTTATTGACCCACCCTCATATGTCATGTAGGAGGCAACCGTTATGTCTGCTCTGGCTTGGATTTCTGTTACAACCACAGAGAGCACAGTTCCTTCTTCCCACCTTAACTAATCTCTAGCTCCTTCCTCTGAGCTACATGAAAGTGTCTGTCATCCACCTACTCTTCCATTGAATCATTTCTTTTATCTCGTTGATGCGGTGACTCCTGCTCCCCTTCTCTTCTCAGCAGTTTGTTTATTTTCAGAGGCACATCAGGCACCAGTTCTCTGAATGAAATGGTTTCTGTCATCTGTGTCTTTAAATAGTTTCGCAGTCTGTCTGAAAGTGGAAAAGAGGCTTTGGTAAAACCTATTTTTTAAAAAGGAAAATGAAAAATTGAGGATGTTGTAGACCACATTTTAGAAGCCTTCAATTAACAATGAGAGGTAATTAAAATGACAAAAAGACTGAAATGTATCATATAGAATTGTGCGCGTTGGTATAAAATAATACACCATCTTTGTTGAATGAGAGGGACAAATGACCACAATTTTACTGCTGTTGTTAAGTTCTTGGTTATTAATTACAAAGAATTATTCCCACCTTCTGGCCTGTGTCCATTTCTCTATAATGGTGGCCAAGGCGAGAACAGACCTGAAAAAAAATGCATTATTCCTATTAGAGGACTTGCACAAATTTATTATTATTATTTCAAATTTATAGGCCGCTACTCCCCGGAGGATTAGAACGGCTTACATCAGACATGAGTGATACAATGAAACAGTAAAAACAGTAAAAACAGTAAAAACAGTAAAAACAGTAATTTAGATTTTCTATTTTAAAATATCAGTAGGTTTGAGGGAGGTGTCTGTGGAAGCGGTGCATTTCCCCAAATCTTGGCAAGTTGTTTAAACTTGCCTGCAAAACAAATAATTTAAATGTTACAAAGTGTAACTCCACATTTTGTCTGAAATGTATGTTCACACTCTTTGGCCATGACATTTGTGGACTGTTGTCACAGGATTGTTAGCTAGTAGCTAAATAATTCTGATTTTTTAAATTAAGAGTTTAATGATCAATGGAAACCTAATGTACTCACATTATTTCAAAAACAGCACGTCATTGTTAACTATAACTATAATTTCTTGGAATAATAATAATAATAATAACTTTATTCTTCATCTGCCTCCATCTCTCCGAGGGGTCTCAGGGTGGCTTACATGGGGATGAGCCCGAACAACATGGTTAAAATATAGCACATTAAAATATATAAACAGCAACATAAAACAGAATAAAACAACCACATTATAACAAAATATACAAGCAAACATATATCCCACCTCATCTCTCTGAAAGGACCCAGGGCAGCTTACTACATGAATAAATACAATAAATAATATATACAATTTAATGGTAAATCTGTAAAAAGAGAAAAATAAAACAAAATAGACAGAATTAGACAATAAACAGTATAAAACATTGGTTAAAACACAGTGATTCGAATAGAGCTGATTATATGTAAGATTTGCTAGCTTAGCTCAGTTTATCAGAAGAAGCAATTTCTGTAGGTTTTTCATTATCTTCTGAACCTTCTTGAAGCTATTTTCTTCCCACTCCCTTCAGTTGTTAGAATTCAACAGTAATGTACTGGAACGCATAAGCATGAAATATGGTTTTTGATTTTTATACATTCTTGGTCATATTTTTAAAGTACAGATACTGAAAGTACTTTAGGGCAAAACGGAAGAGCTCTTTTAAAATGTCCCTGCTGGCTAGGTAGTGCTGATGAGACCGATAGTGAAACTGCCCTTGCTGATCTAACACTATCAGTGTGAGGTTGTAAAAGATGACTTTAATCAAGTTTCTGAACAGAATTCCAACAAAAATGTTCCTGGGGTTGTTGTGGTTTTGTAAAGGTACAGTCATTCAGCTTATTTTGCTTGCTGTTTTGCAGTTCTCTCTGAAAAGAAATTGCTCATAATAATATCCCAAACTCTAATCCTGTGAGCTCTTCAGTTAGGGATATAAGTGCATAGCTCATGTGAAGTGTGTGTGTGTGTGTTTGTGTGCCCATGCACACAGATGTAGGAATGGAAGTCATATAGCTTTTCATGTTATGCACATGAATGGCATTTGCTTTACATAACTGACACCAACTATTTGTATGCTCTTTTTTGCAGCAAGGAGAAACGAGGGGAAATGAATCAGAAAAATGGCTGGAAGATGGAAAACACAAGAGGATTATAATGAAACTATCAATGGAAGATATGCCAGGAGTAATATAAAGCCCTTATTGCGTTTCCCCGACAGAGATCTATTCTTTCTTTTAACTTCTAATTCTTCCCCAACGGATAGTCATCTCACATAAAGTTTAAACTATGCATATCCTTTTGAAAAAAACATAAATATAAGCACTCAAAAATGTCCCTTGTAAAGGGTCAGACCTTAATTCTTCCAACACCATAGTCGAAATTCTGTATCAGGGGTCCTCAAACTATGTAGCAACCCAGTTCTCTTTCGTGCCTGGGGGGCAGGGGGCAGCACCGGGGGTCCCCCTTGCATTAGAGCCAGCTGCAGCTGATGAGGAAATGGAGGAAGGGGCTGATGACTTAGCTGGGCCTTCCTCTCCCACTGAGAGCTTGGCCTGGGATGATGGATGGCCTGATGGCTATGATAACTGGGAAGGTCAGGCCGATTCGGAGAGTGTGGAATCCGATGATTGTTATGAGAAGCCAGGTGGTTTCGGGTCGCAGGAAAGGATCTGGGAAACAGTGGAGGAGGAGGCCATGGAAGCTGAAAGGGAGTTCGACTCTCATGAAGATAGTGAACCAGGTGCTGGGAGGCAAGGATGTAGCTTTGATAGGAGACGGAGCATTGAGTCTAGCAGGAGGGGTTGGCACCGCAGCCTAGAGCGCCAGAGAAGTGCGAGGTCCCGTAGCACAGATTGGCGGAGAAGCCTAGAGCGTCGGGGTCCTCGCCAAGGGGATTAAGTATAGGATCCGTGGGAACGGATCCTCAGTAGCTCGGCCACTTCTATCTTACAAGGAGTGAAGCGAGCGAAGGACTACGGAGCCAAGCTACCGGCTCGTGCCTTGCCAAGAAGTTTCTTGGGCCCTGTTTGGACTTTGCCTTGTTCCCTGATCCGCATTGTTTTGCGGAGCCTTGTCAAGCCTTTGCCAAGCCTTTGCCAAGCTATTGCTTTTGGACTTTACTACGGACTCGTTACTTTTGGATTGAACTTTTTGATACTTTTTATGGACAATTATCTATCACCTGTTCTTTATTCTTCAATAAATAGTTAGCTGATTACCGTCTCTGTGTGTGTGATTAAGGGGCCGGGCCGAGTCCCTGCATCGTGACAAACTAAGGCCCGCGGCCCGGATATGGCCCTCCAAGGTCATTTACCCGGCCCTCGCTCAGGATCAACCTAAGTCTGAAATGACTTGAAAGCTCATAGCAATAACAGCAGTCCTATCTCATCAGCCAAAAGCAGGCCCACACTTCCCATTGAAATACTAATAAGTTTATATTTGTTAAAATTGTTCTTCATTTTAATTATTGTATTGTTTTAAGTGTTTTTGCACTATAAATAAGATATGTGAAGTGTGCATAGGAATTTCTTCATGTTGTTTTTTTCAAATTATAATCTAGCCCTCCAATAGTTTGAGGGACTGTGACCTGGCCCTCTGTTTAAAAAGTTTGAGGAACCCTGTTCTGTATGACAACAGTTCTGCAGAGACTCTCACTTTCACACAATCTACCATTTGACTTGTTTCTTTCTTTGAGGCTAAGGGAATGATTTATCAATCAGTGAGTTTCCATGTCTGGCAAGGGATTTGAATCTGTAGTCCAAATCTCTAACCACTATATAATGCTAGCTCCCAATCACATATTACGCACATGCCTAGGTGCTGGGTCAAAAACTACTATTTTGACATGGCTTGGAGAAGGAAGTTCACTTAGCCAGAGGAATAGAGTTCAGGGTGTTTAGCAGTGGAACCAGAATGTGGAGCAAGCAGCTTAAAGGAAGTATAGCAGTGAATGCTGTTCTCTGTGGCACACAGTTTTAAAATATTTGAAATAATAATAACATCATCCTCTTTTTCTGGTAAAAAGCACAATAAGTAATTCTATGCCAATTGTTTTCTCAATTCTTCATGCATAAGAATGTAACACCCTGTATCTAGCAAGACATGTGTGAACTATTTCAATTCAAGGAACATAAGAACTAAAACACAAAGATGATGAAATTTGTGGATCGGTGATATCCAGCACGTTTGAAACATAGAAATTAAAAGGTCTACAGATCTGACAAGAATAGCATAGTAAACTCATATGCATCATCTTTCATAGTGGGAGAAGAGCAAAGCCAATCAAGTTACGTTACATTTTATTTTGTTCCAGGTTGCCATCTGTCTAGCATTAGCAAAATTCTGATCTTACCATTTCAAAAAAGTTAAAAATCTAATACTGAAGTTGCAGAAAGGCTACCCAGTTGTATTCACAGCTAGAAGGATAGAAGATAGATTTCCATCAATAACTTATTGTATCTAACTGACAAAAGGCAATCCTGTATGCATATGAAATATTATAAAAGAGTACATTTTTACTGGCACATTTCCTCTTCTGTAGAACAAACTATGTTGTGGATTCACTATCTAATAATGTGAATTTTTATTTTATTGTATATAATGCAGCCTATCAATTTCCATAAGAAATTGTAGCAAGTTTCTGTCTCAAAAGAGAAAATATGCAACCTTTACCTTTTGCTGCTCATTGTTGTTTCTATTGGTGAGCTAGCAGAAGTAGAACATCTCATTGTCATTGCAGTAAACTATTGTGTTGCATTTTGCAATCTATCTGTTATTCCTAATACAATCAAAAATGGTATGTACAATTATGTTTTTTGGTACATCCATTAGAAACAACATTGCCTGCTGCATTCTGGATGAGCATGGTAACAATATTTTTACTGAGGGCAGTGGGAGTGGAAATTGTGAATGTGATGAATCTTGATAGCTGATGCAGCCTTTCTCCAAATCTGCATGTTTCTAACATGTTTATATCTACATTTAAAATGGCACCTAGCCTAAAAATCTAGCTTTACTTCATGTTAGATCAGGTGAATGTGCACTTCCTCCTCCTCTCCTCTTAAAACATATTTTTGTAATTTGATAGGGACTTCTTGCACTGAAAATCTACTTAGTAATTTCATATTGTTATGTTTTTGAATGATTTGATATTATTAGATTTGTTTTCGCTTGCTATACAGGTCAATAGAAGACCCAAAGGTTCATATTTCAGTATCTCAGTGCAGATTTCTGTTCTGGTGCAGGTAGTATTCTCAATATAAATAAACTGAACTGTGTGGAGCCCTTGCTTAATTCTAATTTTTATTTTTGAGATATTGTTTTAATTTCTGTCAATTCAACTTAAATTTATGAGAGACCTTCGAGCTACCCTATCATCAACAGCACAGACAAGAAATAGTATGTATAACAGTCAAATAGCTTTCCACCATCATTATTTTATTCTCCATCCCACCCTGCATGGAATATCACATTTTTTGCCTACCTTTTATTTTATACTAGCTTGAGAAAGGTATTGTATGCCAAGGTTGGTCTTTGGTACTTCAAGTCCCATTATCCATGGTCCACCCTCCTCTAAACTGCAGTAGAATGGAGTGTGAGTCATGGGGGCACTGTGTGCCAAGTTTACTTTTTATTGGTCTTTGTTCAGGGCCACAGTGGCCTGTGGGAAATGAAGGGTTTGAAAGTACTACAAATCCCATAATCTGTGGAGGTACTTCATCCATGGTCCACCCTCCTCCAAACTGTAGTAGAATGTTGAGTGGGTCATAGGGGCTCTGTGTGCCAAGATTGGTCTTTATTGTTCTTTGTTGGGGATCACTGTGGTCTGTGGGAACAAAATCATTTGAAAGCACTACACATTCCATAATCCGTGGTCCACCTCCCCTAAACCTCACTAGGATGTAAAGGGGGTAATGGGGGTTATGTGTGCCAAGTTTGGTCTTGAGCAGTCATTGGAGGAGGATCATAGTGGTTTCAGTAAGTGAGTGAAGGTACTGCAATTCCCATCATCCATGGACCATCCCCCTTAGATCTGCATCAGGATGTATTATTATTATTATTATTATTTTTCAGGCTTCTATGCCGCCACTCCGGGGGGGGGGGGGGGCTTGGGGCGGCTCACAAGAGCCAAAAGGCACAAACAACAATGCTTAGCGCTTAAAACAGCAACAGGTCAACACATAAAACAACACAGCAATTAAAATTGTGGTGATACATAACACCATAAAAGCAGATTAAAAGTGGGCTACAAACATGGGCCTAGAGGTGGGTCTTGCAGGCCCATCTGAAGGGGAGCAAGTCCTGGGTGGCACGGATTTCCGCCGGGAGGGCGTTCCACAATGTGGGTGCAATGACGGAAAACGCCCTCCTGCGGGTTGCTGTCAGACGAACAGTCTTCGCCGATGGAACATCTAGGGGGTTGGCATCCTCCGACCGCAGTGATCTCGTTGGGCAATATGGGGAGAGACGGTCCCTCAGGTACGTTGGCCCCAAGCCGTGCAAGGCCTTAAAGGTAATAACCAACACTTTGAAGGTGATCCGGTGCTCGATTGGCAGCCAGTGCAGATCCTGCAAGGCAGGTGTTATGTGACTGCCTGCTGGGATTCCAGACAGGAGTTGGGCGGCAGAGTTCTGTACTAGCCTGAGCTTCCGGGTCACCGACAGAGTAAGGCCAATGTAGAGTGCGTTGCAGTAGTCCAGTCTAGAGATGACCGTGGCTTGGATCACCGTGGCCAAGTCGTTCCAGGATAGATAGGGGGCCAGCCGCCTCGCCTGTCTAAGATGGAAAAAAGCAGACTTGCTGGTCATGGAGACCTGGGTCTCCATGGTCAGCTGGGAGTCCAAATGGACTCCCAAGCTCTTTACTAGAGATGATGGGCATAGCGCCACACCGTCCAGGGTCGGAAGCTGGACATCCCCATCACCCGGGTGGCCTAGCCACAAGATCTCCGTCTTCGCTGGATTCACCCTCAACCTACTGGCTCGCAGCCATCCAGTAACGGCTTCGAGGCAACGCTGGAAATTATCGGGGACAGATCCAGGCCTGCCCTCCATCCTCAGAATGAGCTGAGTGTCATCAGCATACTGAAGGCACTCAAGCCCAAAACTCCGTACCAGCTGTGCAAGCGGCTGCATATAGATGTTAAATAACAGAGGGGAGAGGATGGCCCCCTGAGGGACTCCACAAACTAACGGGGAGCCCTCGGAGACCGCCTCGCAGATCTGGGCCTAGCGGGTGAGGCGGGCTCTAAGGCCTTGTGTGTGTTTGTGTGTGAGAGAGGAGAGGGTTGGAGGAGAGGGAGGGCGCCGGGCTGGGGGAGGCTTTTCCGCCTGGCCCCTGCGCCCTTCCAAAGTCGGAAGGACGCAAGAGCCGGGCGAAAAGCTTACCCCGCGAGCCATAGAGGCCTGCGGGAGGATTTTCAGCCGTCTCTCGCGTCCCTCTGGTCAGAAGGACGTGAGAGCCGGGCAAAAAGCTTCCACTGCGAGCCATCGAGGCCTGCGGGAGGCTTCTCCGCCTGTCCCCCGTGCCCTTCCCAAATTGGGCGGGCGAGGGAGCCAGGCAGAGAAGCATCCCCGAGGCAGCGAGGCTTCGCTGCCTCGGGGACGCTTCTCCGCCTGTCCCCTGTGCCCTTCCCAAATTGGGAGGGCGAGAGAGCCAGGAGGAAAGCTTCCCCCAGACAGCGAGGCTCTTCCACCTGTCCCCCAGTTCTTCCTTCCCTCCCCCACACCCTCCCTCTTTCCTCCCTCCCGTGTGTGTGTGTGTGTGTGTTGGAAATGGTCGCCTTGATTAGCATTTAATGACGTTGCAACTTCAAAGTCTGGCTGCTTCCTGCTTGGAGGTCCTTAATTTGGAGATGTTAACTGGCCCTGATTGATTCTTGTCCTGAATTTCCCTGCTTTTTGAGTGTTGCTCTCTATTTACTGCCCTGATTTTAGAGTTTTCAGGGCCAACTAACATCTTCCAACAAAGGATTCCCCTGACAGCGACTTTGAAGTTGCAAGGCCATTAAATGCTAATCAACGTGGCCATTTGCAACATTCTCACTTGCCTAAAGCAGGGAAGAGTTATTTTTTCCACCCTGGATATTCCCCAGATATATACACCTCACTTGCCTAGCTTCTAACAGCTCACAACCTCTGAGGATGCCTGTCATAGATGTGACTGAAACGTCAGGAGAGAATGCTTCTGGAACATGGCCATACAACCTGAAAACCTCACAGCAACCCGGTGATTCTCACTGTGAAAGCCTTCAGCAAAAGCTCTTTGATTTCTGCCAGGATATCTATGTTGTGTTCATTGAAACAGGCCCAGATTTCATACTGAGCGTATAAATACATTTAAAAACATATTAACTATATGTATTACTGTGTTAGAGTGTCATTTTGTTTCATTTTGGTTGGTGGTGTGCCCCGGGATTTTTTAAATGTCAAAAGTGTGCCTCGGCTCAAAAAAGGTTGAGAAACACTGGTATAGATAGTAGGCATGAGAAAAAAGTTATGAAAATGATTCGTTTTGTAAGAAATTCGTAAGAAATGCTACTTTCGAGTATTTCCGCACCTGGAACGCCAACCAGGAAGTGGACTTTCTTTTTCGAACTTCGGGGGCCAGGATTTTCTTAAGTGTCGTTATTAGGTCGTAAGGGGGGCACCCTCCTTCTCTCTCACCACCCTCCCGCCTCCCTTGCCAATAAGTATTATGGCAAGGCAAGCCCTAAACTCGCTCCTTCTTTCGGCTGGAAGGAAGCCTGGAAAAAATGTAAACAGAGAGGATTACTCAGAAGTAAATCTGCAAAGGAGGGCACTTGTGGATTTACTTCTGAGTAAACCTCTCTGTTTACATTTTTTCCAGGCTTCTCTGACTCTCCTGCCCTGCCAGGATCTAAAGCATCAAAGAGTATTGGGGTGAGAAACCAACCTAATGTATAATAGAATGAATGCTACTTTAAGTGCCTAATATTATAAGTAATCCAACTGGTCATACCTACATTCCATGCACATGCAATAATACAGCAGTAATAACAATAACAAGAGGTAAAATTCAAACCGAAGTATTCTGACTGGTCTCTCCTCATGCGGTGCAAACGGGCTCTTCTCTTATTAGCCCGGGAAAAGCCAGCGTTTGCTGCTTGGGAGCACACACATACATATTCTTGGGGGGGGGGGATTTGCTGCAGAATCCCGGGCTCATAGAGAAGATTCTGCAGCAAATCCCCCAAAGAATATGTATGTGTGTGCACCCAAGCAGCAAGCGCTGGTTTTCCGGCTCACAGAGCCCGTTTGCACCGCATGAGGAGAGATCAGTCAGAATACTTCGGTTTGAATTTTACCTCTTCTTATACCCATTGTTATTACTGCTGTATTATTGCATGTGCATGGAATGTAGGTATATGACCAGCCTGGGCAAACTTGGGCCCCTCGCTCCTCGGGCATGGGGTGAGAGAGAGGCAGCGAGGAGCTGGGGGGCTCCTCCTCCTTTTCTTTTGCTGATTCCAAGAATAGAATACCCCCTCCCTCCCTCCCTCCTTTGCTCCCTCCTTCCTATTTGGAGAGTCCCATCTAGAATTCAGTGTGATTTATTCAAGTTTTTGGCCTACAACTCCAAGAAATCCCAGCCAATTTACCAGCTGTTAGGATTTCTGGGAGTTGTAGGCCAAAACCATCTGGAATGCGCATGCTCTGGCATACGAACTACTAACGAATTTCGTTAGTAATTAAGTTACATTTTAGAAATTTTTGGAAATTTTTTTGTAAGTCTTCCTATTACTAATAAAAAAAACCCCCGCCCATTAGATTTTCGATTTGCTATTTTTGGGTTCTAAACCATGCCTAATAGATAGATATATAGATATAGATTTTAACGAACAATGGTAACTCCTGAGTTACAGGGGCATGGTATAAAGTGCTCTGCTTACTACAGTGTTTACTACATTCAGATGTTATATGATGTGATTCAAGGTGAATCAGCAGACAGTATTTAGTGGTAAGCTGCTCACATATGTATGATTGTATATACAGATGGCAAATACTGAAAGAAATGTCAGAAAATAAGAAAATACAAACAAGAAAACATAGAGTTGTCAGTACTACTCAGCTAGGAGGAACCTGCTGGAGATTCCACCGATCCGCCTCTGCCGCCTATCATCAACTAGGCAGCTCCTTCTCAGTAGCAGCTCCAACGGCCTGGAATGCCCTGCCGGAGGAGGCTAGAGCCATACGGAGCTCGCCCCTTCCGCAGGGCCTGTAAGACCTTCCTTTTCAAGCAGGCCTTCGGTTGACATATAACGCCTCTTGCCTTCAATCGATTTATGACTCTGTGTTACCGTTTTTTGTCACTTAGTGTAATTTTAACAATGTTTTAATGATGTTTTTAGTATCATTTTTGTTATTTTTATGGTTATAGCATTGTTTTATTTTGTTCGTGAGTCGGCATGAGTGTTGCCTGCCGATCACTATGTATGTCTTGTAACCCGCCACGAGCCCTCGGGAAGAGGCGGAATACAAATGCAAATAATAAATAAATAAATAAATAAAACACTCTATAGACCAGTGTCTTTGTTCTGTCACCTCAACACAGATCTTTAAGTATTGGTTACTAAAATTATTGTTTGACAAAATCATGTAACTGTTTCCCTTTAACTATCTTTTTGTGCAGGCATAATGTTTGTTCTTATTCTTTTTTATCTGTGCTTTACTTTTTAGGCCTGTGCAAACAATGAAAAAAAGTTTTAATACTCATTACTAAATTAGGGAGGGACAGTGTTGGGTTTGTAGCCGAAAGGGCCTCTGTGCAGAGGGCTTCTTTGCAAAGGGATGGGAATTTTCATGAGCTCTGTTCCTATGGGAATCAGTCTGTTAAAGCTGAGTGAGACAAGTTAGCACCTGTGTTGATAATTCAGCCAGCAGAGAATCCGCAGCGAAGGAATTTTAATGACCAACTCCAAGGCCATTGCTTTTCGGCTTGGGGAAAGCCAATTAAGAGAATCGAAAGTAATTTGGTTTTGACTATTTTAGTACAGTTTGCTGGGAGATACCTCGGTTCTGGGCAACTTCGATTTATGGAAGGTTCTCTGCAATTGGGATTGCTTTCATGCTCATGGACTTAAGAATTCTGCTATGCCTTGGAATTTCTAGCTCATGCTTTCTAAGACCTTGATTCTTTTGGACTACATTGGATTCTCTTGGTCTCTATTGCTCCTGAAACCTTCCTGTTTGGATTATATTCACCTGTACTGCTTTTGGCTTCTGAAACCTTCCTGTTTGTGTCACGATGCAGGGTCTTGGCCCAGCCCCTTAATCACACACACAGAGACGGTAATCAGCTAACTATTTATTGAGTAATAAAAAACAGGTGAAAAGGTAAATTGTCCATAAAAAGTATCAAAAAGTTCAATCCAAAAGGTAAAGAGTCCGTAAGTAAATCCAAAGGCAAAAGGACTTGGTCCGTGGCAAAGAACAAGGCAAAGTTCATGAACAATCCCAAGAAACTTCTTGGCAAGGCTTGAGCCGGCAACTTGGCTCCGTGGAACTCCGCTCGCTTCACTCCTCTTAGAATAGAAGTGGCCGAGCTACTGAGGATCCTTTCCCATGGATCCTATACTTAATCCCCTTGGTGAGGCCCCCAACGCTCTAGGCTTCTGCGCCAATCTGTGCTACGGGATCTAGCGCCTCTCTGGCGCTCTAGGCTACGGTGCCAATCCCTCCTGCTGGACTCAATGCTCCGTCTCCTATCAAAGCTCCGTCCATGCCTCCCAGCACCTGGCTCGCTATCTTCATGAGAGCCGAACTCCCTTTCAGCTTCCATGGGCTCATCCTCCACTGTTTCCCTGATCCTTTCCTGCGACCCGTAACCACCTGGTTTCTCATAATGATCAGAATCATCGCTCTCAGGGTCAGCCTGAACTTCCCAGCTAGCATAGCCATCAGGCCATTCATCATCCCAGGCCAAGCTCTCTGTGGGAGAGGAAGGCCCAGCTAACTCATCAGCCCCTTCCTCCAGGTCCTCATCAACTGCAGCTGGCCCTAATGCAAGTGGGACCCCCGGTGCTGCCCCCTGCCCCCCAGGCACAAAAGGGAACTGGGTTGCTACAGTTTGGATTATAGTTGTGTTTCATTTTGACCTTTTTTAATTCTTCATTATCTTGCTGATATTACCTGCTTTTAATAAATGACTATATTTCAAGTACTGGTGTTGTGCGATTACATCTAGAGGGTCCCCGCTTTCCCTGGAGTGCGACAGACAGCGATGAATTGTTTCTAAAGTGTTTCAAAAATTTCATAAGGGGTCCATATCATAATATAACGATATAGTGATTTTTTTCATTACTTTTTCGTTTAGTTATTGTGCCGATGGAGAAGCTTTGGGGGCGCCTTTCTCCCTCATTGTTAGAGCTATCGGCATGAAACTTGTAGAACACATTTACCACTGCTACAATTGTTAAACACATTTACCACTGTTAACCCCCCCTCCCTCAAGTTTCAGATCATTTCAGTCATCCACTGAATTTTGGGAATTTTTAAAGTTTTTACAAACAACATTTTTTAAAAAATACTACAAGAGCTATCTGGTTGGTTTTGTCTACAATGACACAAAATAACCAGGGAATCACCCCCACCCATCCCAGTTTCAGAATGATTTGCACATCTAATGAGTTTCAAGGAAATTTTAAAGTTTTGACCATTTTTTTTAAAAAAAGCCACTATAACTATCTTCTTGAATCTCTCTCTCTATATGACACACAACTCATACCATATAACTTCAATTTAGGAATTTTCCTCCTAGTGCAACACAGATTTACTGTTAGTTTTCTTTGCAAATTCAATAATCTATTGTAACTCCGAGTTCTGCTACAGAGGGACAATTGATCTCCTCACCTCTTCACTGCGGCTTTCTGATGCAAGCAGTATTCTGTGAAATGAAGTTTAGGACAGGGCATATTGAATTCTCTGCCACAGGAGTTCTTGCCTTCCCAAACTACATTTCCAAGAATTCTCAATCTCCCTCCCAGCTCGCTTGCCTTCCCAATGGTTAGAGGCAACTTTAATTTAAAGAGGAATGGCTCCTTCGGCTTTGCACCAACTGACTTTGGGAGACTTATAAGGTTTACTGAACTGTAACAAAAAGTCATAGGGGAGTGTTTTGATTCTTAAATTTTTGTAAGTGTGCCCCTTGTGTTTCTTAATAGGGTCTCATATGTACAAATCTTATGAAATAATATGACAAACGAAGAACAAATGACAGTTTTGCACAGCTCTATTCCTTTCTTTTGAATTGGGGGGGGGGAGAGAATACCTGCATTGGCATATGCAGAATGAAGGAAGAAAAGAGGTTAGACACATGTTTAATGTCTAATGACCCTGCTTCCAAGAATCTACTCCACCACTGTCTGGAACCTGAACAAAAGGATAGATAAGTGTACTGGGGAGAAGATTCTGCTCAAAGAAAGGCTCTGCAAAAAGCAGAATTACCTGGGAAGGGGGGGGGGGGATAGAATAGAATAGCTTTATTGCAGTGGTTCTCAACTTTTGGGCCTCCAGGTGTTTTGGACTTCAACTCCCAGAAATCGCAGCCAGTTTACCAGCTGTTAGAATCTGTGAGAGTCGAAGTCCAAAACACCTGGAGGTCCAAAGGTTGGGAGCCACTGCTTTATTGTCACTGTGCTATTCCACAATGAAATTAAATGCCTTCCCCAGAACACATCACAAAATGACACATCCATCCTTTGTGATTATATGGGGAATAGTTAGCCACTGGAATAATCTCTAGTACAAAAATTGCATTTCATCCTCACAATGCCCATGTAAAGTAATCTATCCTGAGAGACAGTGACTAGCCTCAGTTTATCATGAACTAGTCTTTGCATCCTGTCTTTCCTTATTTGAATATCTCCCATTGTTAACACAGAAAATTAAATATAAGTTTGTATTTCATAGACTAACTTTCACACCTTAAACTCAGGTGTTAATGGACATTTCCTTCTGTGAAGAGCCACATTCTTCTTTGAATGATAATATGTGAAAAAAGTGTTTTTCAAGAACACCAGTAAGTTTCTGCAGCTCTTTCAGTTAACTAGTTTTATAACCACTGTAAGCACAGGATTAGTAGAAATTACTGAACACCGAGGTGAATTTAAATGTTAGAAATGGTAGACTATCAGTATTCATGGTAAGTACCTTGACACTTTAACAATGATATTTTAATTATGTTTAACTTTTTACTTAATCAAGTTTTAATTGTGTTTTAATGTATGTTTACTATTACAGGAGTTTTAGGACAGTGATTAGTAGGCTTGTTTGATTAAAAATGGTTTAAAACACTTTTTGGATGTACAGGGCGCTGGTGGTTCAATTGTAAAGTCAATTCCAATTTTCACAGAAAAAAATGTTCACAACTTTTTGAAACTTCCAAGACTTCCGAATCTTTCTTTAATGGTTTGAAAGTGTTATTTCCTGTTTCATTGGGTAGTCTTTACTTTGAAAGTAGTTGTTTTACTCCAGAAAGGGGGGAAGCAAAGGGAGGAAATTCATCCACACAGTTTTAAAATGCTTCCCAGGCTTACGAGGGGAGATGAGAGGCAGGAAATTTATCTACTGGGTTTTAAACCGCTTCCCATGCTCACAAGGGGAAACAAGAGGGATGAAAGTCATCTACTGGGTTTTAAAACACTTCCCAGGCTCACAAGGGGAGATGAGAGAGAGGAAAGTCATCTACTGGGTTTTAAACTGTTTCCCAGGCTCACAAGGGGAGACAAGAGGGAGGAAAGTCATCTACTGGGTTTAAAAAAAACCTTATCAGGCTCACGAGGAGAGATGAGAGGGAGGAAAGTCATCCACTGGGTTTTAAAAAGATTCCCAGGCTTGAGCTGAGGCCAGGATCCAGAAGTGGAGAAACGCTGAATCATTTCCAACTCACTCACTGCTTCATAACAGAAATGGTGGAAAAAAGCTTCGGAAGAGCAAAGGGACTTCAACATTGCTTCAAAAAGCAAATCTTTCCGAATTTATTCCGAATTATGAAGATTCCGACCAAACCTAACCATTCCTAGTGATTAGTATCTATTTGTGTATTTTCTTGTTTTTGTCTTTTACTGTTGATATGGTCAATGGACTAATCAATAAACTTTACTTACATGGTAAGTATGGATAAAAGTTGATCTTAATCAGCTCAGTTTTATGTCATATTTGTCTGAGTAATAAAAAATAAATGGACCCTTGTGGGTTATTGTTTCCTCTTTTTGAAAACATGATAAAACTCTCTTGGGTTAGAAAAGAGAGAAAGATTAGTCACAAAGACATTTTTATGGCCAATGGATAATTGTGGTCTGGTCCTGACTTCCTGGTTTTAATTACATATAAAAAATTAAAAGCCTTGAGTTAACTAATTTAATTATAATTAATGTAGAGTGAAATCCTGCCTTTACAGAAATTGCTACAACACTCCTATTGATTATAAGAGATAAAAACACAGCCATTAAAACTCATGATATGAAATTAAACAGTTGTTTGGGTGAAAGGCTGAATGTTCTGTTATTGATTCATAGATAAATAAAACTAAACTTCCTCTTGTACGAAATAATGTAATTTAAGGCTATGATGTAACCAAATGTGTTCCTGATTTTACACACTTGCTAAAAACATGGCATGACTGTGTGAGGTGTCTTCAAGGGCTTTACAGAAACTCCGGAGAAAGGTACAACAAC
The DNA here is from genome assembly GCA_030556195.1 of Anolis apletophallus. Lineage (NCBI taxonomy): Eukaryota > Metazoa > Chordata > Lepidosauria > Squamata > Anolidae > Anolis > Anolis apletophallus. The sequence goes on from JARBWK010000007.1 coordinate 86,214,634, forward strand.
CACATATACCAGTATTTACTCAAATCTAGTGCGCCATCAATTGTACTGCACACCTCAATTTTTTAAACCCTAAAACTAAAAAAGTGGGGATTTGCTGGTGAATGTAATGCACAGCTGCAAAAAGTGCACTTATTAAAATATGGCCAAAAATGTGTGCATTACACTTGCTGCCTGCTTAGAATTGCTTGGAATGGATGCAGTGTGGCACCATTTTAATTGCTCTGGCCCAATGCTATGGAATCCTGGGAGTTGTGGTTCTTTAGCCTTCTCTGCCAAAGAGAACTGATGCCTTTCCAAATCCCAGGATTCCATACACTGAATAATGGTATTTTGCGTGTTATTAAACAGCATAAATTCTTATGGTATTAATGAATCCTAGGTGATTCAAAAGTTCTTGGGTGAATCTGCACTGGAATTAGTAAACTTTGAACCATTTTCACCGCTAAGTTTTAATGCTATGGAATCATGGGGGCAGTGGTTTACAAGGTCTTTAGCTTTCTCTACCAAACAATGCTGCTGCCTCACCAAACTACAACTCCATGGCAATTAAAAGTAGTGTCAAGCTGCATTAATTCTGCAGTGTAAATGAACTCTAGGAAGGCTACGCTGAGGTCCTAGACTTTAGTTCCCAAATCTACTTAGAGCCGCAAAAAGGAACCACAAGCAAATCTCAAGCAAAACTCCTGTGACTTACTGAAAGTAATTATGGGGACTAAGTAAATACAGGTACACAAAGAGGAGGGGTAGGCTAATGAAGGTTCAAACAAACAACAAGTGAAACCGCAAGAGGAAGACACTCTGCAGGCTCACAAAAAATAGCAATATAGCAAAATGGTATTTATCATATGGTCAATACATATACATTTCATAAGATCACATTGGAGAAAGAAACAGTGAATAGTACAAACTAGCTGACACGCACATGCATAGCCTATGTAACAACTATGTAACAGCTAGTTTGTACTATTCACTGTTTCTTTCTCCAATGTGATCTTATGAAATGTATATGTATTGACCATATGATAAATACCATTTTGCTATATTGCTATTTTTTGTGAGCCTGCAGAGTGTCTTCCTCTTGTGGTTTCACTTGTTTGACTAAGTAAATACGCCAAAGACAATCACCACAAAAAAAGGATTTATAAAGTCTATGCCTGCTTTCAGTCTTGCGGCTATCTCATGCAGGATTCTGGGGGTTGTAATTTAGGGAGGGGCTTTCAACCTTTTCATCCAGAGAAGTCCTGGGACTCACTCAACTGGCTTGGTGCTAATTAATATTTGAAAGAGAGACCAGTTGGTATAGGTTATATATCAGGGGAAGGAGTTGGGGAAAAAATAACTTTGTGAGCCTGGGCTCAGTAACCGCTGTTGCCTCCCACCCACCCATCCATCCCGTCTCTTTTTCTCCCTGCCTCTCTCCTCCCCTTCAGGACCAGGTTTTTTCTCTGCCTCCCAAGTCCTCCCTCTGAAACCTTGATGATGTTGGAAATAGTGAAACCTTCAGTAGTATCTAACCACTAGGCAAGGAGGCAAGAAATGTTTTAAAAGCAGGCAGATTTCTTTTCTGTGTCTTTTGCTTCTTTTCCCCATGGCTGCTCTGTGTCTGCAAGTATCATGGTGCTTTTCTGAAGCAACATACCTTTTCTTTTGGCTCAGCACTTAAATTACCATAATACTAAAAACTAACATACACTCTAATTTTGGCAGTGTGTTTTAGCCAAAGAAAATATGCACCAGACTTAAGTAAATATGGTATATTCTTTGTGTGGAGATAGAGGAGCAAATACTGATTCATTTTCACTTTTTTAGTAGATCTGTGCAAAATTTCAGGCGATTCATAAGTTATTACTGTTTTGTCAAATTTTACGAATATGATTCAACTTACAAACCAAGGATCGCCTTACATCTGAAACCAAACATAACTTCTGCTGCCCAAAATTTTGTTAAAAGTTTGTAATTTTTCATATGTTGTTGCCATGATTAGTTAACTTGTTTCACAAATGGAAGCAAACTCTCCTTGGAGATGCAGCCAAACTTGCTCCATCAACATACAATTAACAGATGTGTCTTTGGAGGATATGTCAAGCTGTTTTCCAGCATAGTAATTAATATCTGTAATTAGTGATGAAATAGTAACTGTTTTAAAAGATCCTTATTTTCAAAGGATCAAGTACAATATTATTTCCTTTTGATGCTTTCTAAGGTGGAGGAGTGCAATATTCATACTTATATTTGATGATGTCTGGCGTTCAAGGGTAAGGGTAGTAAATTGTTCAATAACCTGTATTTCAGCACTCATATCTTGAAACGTTTCTGTAGGCAGTTCTAATACCTGTGACTGCAGTATTGTATTTGCAATATATTACCTACATAATATAGTACTATTTTAAAATATTACTGCTGCTCCTATGACTTCTACTTGCACTGCTACTACTACAGATTACCAAGGTAATTTTTTTAATCTCCATACAGCTGGTGTATTTTTACCACATATGGTACATATTCTCCATATTTAGAACCTGCTACGCTGCAAAAGAAAACTGTAATGAGCTGCCAACAACAACATTCATGGGGGAGGGGGATGTCTGCATGAATTGATTTCATAATCCTCTCCTTAATTGTATGCCATAAATATGTATATATATTCAGTGCTAGCTGTGTTGGCTGTGCAGCAAAAATGCAACAAAATACTAAATTCTTATAACAGAGATACCATTATTGGGCCACCCATTTTTTGGCTGAAAACAGCACCTCAAAATCATTTAATGATGTCTATTTCTGGTTTTTATTTATAATATCTGTCATATTGTCAGACGATGATTATTTTGAAAAAGGTTTACGGACATTGTAGAGGTTGGGGAGATAAAAAAATAGGGTTTTTCTATGTATAGCATGAGAGCTCCACCCTCATCACTGCCCTTCTAGGATTTCTGATGGTCTACATTCTGATCTAATCTTTACTTAATACACAAATTTGGAGTGCAGTTATCCCTTGGTTCTTGCAGTTTGGGATATAGTCTTGTAATATCACTACTACCAACCCCACTATTGCATTAAAATACACATTGGAAATCACATTGTAGGTTAAAATGAATATTTTAGAATGAAATATATGAAAAACTTCAAGGGTATTGTGTCATTTTATGGAAATGATTAACCAAAATAATACTATTTTTAAAGTTTAGTTGTTATTTTTGTTATTTTAAATAATTGTGTGGGTATTCTTACTAAACTGTAAACAGACACTAATCCACCCTTGGATGCAACTTGTACTGTCTATTTCTGTACTAAGATTCTATTTTTATTTCATATAAAATTCCTATTTAAACAAACAAAGAAACAAATGATGATTTATTGATATATTTTCACGTTTAAAAGGGATTTCTAAATTTATTTTGATATAGTTTTTGACTCAGGAACTGCTTCCAAAACAATTGGGAAACAGTGTTGGATAATTTCATATTCACATATCACTCCAGGATTTGTACCACTTCATATGAAAGTTATCACAGATTGGATTCATTAATCAACCTTATAGAAGAGACAATATATTATAAACAGAGCTCTCTGTAACAAACCTGGTAAACTGACTCTAGTAACATTGCTAAACTTCACTGCATAAGCATTCAGTGTTAAACCTTACACCATCATCATTATGATAATCATTACCCAGACCAGATGTATCTGTTGTAATGCAAGTATTGTCTTCAGCTATTGAAGAAACCAAACTATGCTTGGAAAGGCTCCCTCTTTTGTTTCTGTTATATATGCTTGTGTATTTCTACCACAGAAGCTGATTACAGGAGCTGTTTTCATAGACCTGTCAGCAGCTTCTGACACTGTAAATCATCGCCTTCTCTGAGGAAAAACTTATAATATCACAAAGGACTACCACCTCACCTGCTACATAGAAAATTGCTACAAAACAGGAGCTTTTTTGTTGGGTTCCAGGGCCAGAGAAGCAGATGGTGAAAACAGTAAAACCATCAATTTTCAACATTTGCTCAAATGACCAGCCACAGCTAGAAGGGACAGAGAGTTTCATCTATGCTGATGATTGTTCCATTATTGCTCAAGCAGGGAGCTTTGAAATGCTTGAACAGAAGCACTCTGAAGCTCCAGCTCCTCTTATTGCCTATTACAGGAAAAAACAGTTGATTCCTAATCCATCTAAAACACAGACATGTGCTTTTCATCTTAAGAACAGACAAGCATCTCGAGCTCTGAGGATTATTTGGGAAGGAATCCCACTGGAGCACTGCAGCACACTCAAATACCTTGGAGTTATCCTGGACCATTCTCTGACCTACAAGAAGCACTGCCTGAATATCAAGCAAAAAGTGGGCACTAGATACAATATTATATGAAAGCAGACTGACACAACCTGGGGATCATAACCAGACACAGTGAAGACATCTGCCATAGCACTTGGTTACTCTGCTGCTGACCATGCTAAAACAGTTAATGTGGCTCTTAATGAGACATGCTGCATTGTCACAGGGTGTCTGTGCCCTACACCACTGGAGAAATTACACTGCTTAGCCGGTATTGCACAACCTGACATCTGCTGGGAAGTAGCAGCCAATAGTGAAAGGACCAAGTAGGTGACATCTCCGGCCCATCCCCTGTTTGGATATCAGCCAGCCCGGCAATGTCTTAAATCAAGAAATAGTTTTCTAAGATCAACAGGGACACTTGCAGGAACACTTCAGCAAGTGGGATCCAAAAGTGGTAGGCTAAAACCCAGAACCTTAATCCATGGCTAATACCAAATAAGAGACTTCCTCCTGGGCCCATAGAAGATTGGGCAACTTGGAAGGCACTGCACAGACTTTGCTTTGGCACCATGAGATGCAGAGGCAACCTTAAGAAATGGGGCTACAAAGTGGAGTCCACAACATGCAAGTGTGGAGAAGAGCAAACCGGAGACCACCTATTACAATGCAGCATGAGCCCTGCCACATGCACAATGGAGGACCTTCTTATAGCAACACCAGAGGCAATCCAAGTGGCCAGCTTCTGGTCAAAGGACTTTTAATATAATGCCAAGCTTTCAAACTTTGTGGGGGTTTTTTGTTTTTAAAATACATTACAACTGTACTCTTGGTTTGCTCTTGATATGATAAATAAAAGTCAAGAACTAGGTTGGAGGCCAAAATGATGGCTTTTGATATAACCTGTGGATAAGTCAAGGGTCATTGTGTGGAGAGAGCTGCTTCAGGGTAAATTGTCCCTGGCTGTCACTGCCATTTTCCCACCTAAATATTCAAGAGGCTAATAGTGGCAGAGAGAATGTAAGAGGGGGTTGTCAATGGTTTTAAGGGTCCTTTTAGGACTAAACTTTTGACTTTTGCAAATTACTAAAAGAAAGAGATAGGGGTGGTTTTTTTTTTAAAAAAAGTTAAAGTTCAGTATACTGACTCATGAATAAGTTTACCCAGATTGTTGGTGTCTTTTTTTGTGAATAAATGACTATATAAATACTTCAAGTGATATTTAGAAAAATGCAGTCTTCATGTTTACTGGGGGATACTACTACTCCAAAAACATATTTTTTACAAGTTCTGTCTCTGGCATCATCTTTTTCAGTGGCAAAAAATTACAGGCAAGTAGAATTTCATATGCAATGAAGTACATCTGGGAGCTAGTGTAGGCGTAGCTCCCTCCCTTTCACACACACAAGATCCAGTTGTCTCAGCATTAATCTTCAGATCTTAGAAGTGATTGGTAAGAAGATACTTAAAAGGCACCTTGTCCAACTCCATACACTTGCTGATCAAAAGAAGTAACTTTAAGAAGGATGTGCATTTTATTTTAGTAGACAATTTAGACATAATAATAAAAGAAATTCATGGCAAGCACTTGATCTGTGCTGTTAGATGTTTAGAACCTGAAAGTCCAAGGGCATAAGGTGAATTATGATAAGAAAAATATTCCACAGCTTCAGAGAAATGAATAAATGAAGGTGGGAGCCCATAAGTCCACAACCACATTGTACTCATCGCACCCAAAACAAAAGCGATTGGTAATTTTTGGACAAAGTTTTCTATTTTAAAATCATAATGGGCTCTAGGCTCTATTTAGATTAAGACAATGATGAACTTTCTCTGAGTAGTGAGTATATCTCCTTTAAGGGGAAAAAAACAATGAAACACATGGAGTCACCATAAGTCCACAGGCAACATACAAGCAGTTATACAAGTGTGCACCAGAAAGACTATATTCAAAAGAAGCTCTCAAAGACAGAATCAGTTTTAGAATATTATAAAAATATTGTTCTTTTTTTTCAGTGAATAATCCTGAATGTTCATTTTCCAAGCATAAAGTATCAAGTATCCCATAACAAATTGTTGTTTAAACCTCCTACTATAAAGTGAGTTCTACTACCTCACAAGTATGTTTGAGACACCTTAATATTATGTATAATATGCTATATAGTATTAGATAGTCATAGAACCTGAAGACATGGACTTTAAGCACAGCTGAAGTTTCTAATTATGTACTAGGTGTTGGAGGTAATGATATACTACTCTACTGTATATTTTGGGACCAGGCATTTGGACAGCAAGCTTAGCAGCAATTGTAATTGATGTATGTGAACTGATAAGTTCAGGCTTTAGACTAAGTCTCTGAATGTTGAATCAAATTTGGATGTGGCCATATTATTGTTAATAATGTTTTAATGGCCTATTTATATTTAATTTTTAATCAATGTTTTAATTGTGTTCTATTGCTATGTTGTGTGTTGGCATCGAATTGTTGCCAGTGTAAGCTGCCCTGAGTCCCCCCTTGGGGGCTGAGAAGGACAGGGTATAAGTGTTTGGCCTCAGAGGAAGACAAAAGTAAATCCCTCTCATCAAATTCTGCCAAAAAATATGTGATAGGTTTACCTTAGGGTCATCACAACCCACAAATGACTTTAAAACACTCAACAATCAAATGTCTTAATTTCAGTGGTTAAACTGAACCGAATGACTATCATCAGCTTCAAAGATAATAAGTGACCACACATCTAATTTGGAGCCCCCAGTGGTGCAATGGGCTAAACCCTTGTTTAACTGGGTGGGTCAGGACTGCTGACTGACAGGTCAGTGGTTCGAATCTAGGGAGAGTGGGCTATGCCCTCTCTGTCAGCTCCAACTCCCCATGTGGGGACATGAGAGAAACCTACCACAAGGATGGTAAAACATCAAACATCCGGGCATCCCCTGGGCAACCTCCTTGCAGATGGCCTATTCTCTCACACCAGAATAGAAATGCAGTTTCTCAAGTCTCCCCTGAAACACACAAAAAAACTAATTTGTGTTAAATGAAAATTACACATTTAAGCATTGAATCAATAGTCTATGATTACCTATAGAACTTGTGGGTGACTGATGGACTTGAAACTACTTGTATAAATGCAAGAATGTGACTCGAAGTGGACTGTCCCACCTCCCCCTGACTCCCCACTCCCCCATGGAAAAATGTCCAAAGCAAACATTATTCCATGATTTATTTGTAAGTTTCCCTTCTTGAAAAGTGGCATTTAAAGGCCTGAATTTGGAAGAAGCTTTACAGCAGACATGTAATAATCAGAGAAATCCTTTCTGCAATTTTCCCTCTGATCTACCTGAATCCAAATCAACACACCCAGTATTTTTAAGACCATCATGCAATATAGATATGGACTGAATAAAATATCTATGGCAAGGCTGCTCAATGAGGTAAGATCAAAAGATAGCAATAGGTAGTTTTTATTTCAAACAGTTTCAGTCACTGAAGTTCATCCTCAAGAGTGCTTTTGGATATTAACAATCTAACAATGCACCTTATGGGTTTTTTTAGATAAAAAAAACCTCCCATCTAAAGATGCACAAAAATGAACTCAAAATAATAAACTTTAACATATTTAGAAGTAGCAAAGAGTAGAACAGTGGGCTGTATAAAAGAAGTAGTGCTGGCAAAGATCTTTATGTCTATTTTAACTTAGCATTTTTTCATATAGTTTGAAATGATCAACACACCATTTTCACTATACCTAGACATCTGACTGAGAATAGAAAATACAAAATAGCAGTAATCTAAAAATGGCAAAGTATATAAAATCAAGAGAACCAGAATCCAAAGCAGAAATCCAAACATAAATCCATAAACCAGAAAACATGACTTCTTTCAAGATAAATCCTTACAGGAACAAAGGCATTAACTAGGACAGAAAACTGAAATCATGAACTTGAGAGTAGAGACAGGAAATCGTTCCTTTCACAATGTTGACTCCTCTGAGAGCTAGAAGCCCCAATCCTCCTAATTTAAGCCTGTCCAGGTGCCCACGAGATCCTGCCAAACTCCCAGGCCTTTAAAACCTTATCTCTGATTCTTTGAGAATACCTCATTTGTCTATTTCTCATTCTTTGTCGCCTCAGACCTAATCTGGCTTCCCAAGATATCCCTCCATCGGCCGATTCTCAAGGGAACTTTCACTTTCAGCACTAGAATCCAAAACATCATCATCTGCAGCTGCCTGCGATTCTCCCTGATAGCTCCCGGGCTCCTCACCTTGAAACCCATCAATCCCCTCATCATCTGAAACCTCAGAAAAATCCTTTGCTGCTTGCTGAGCAACAACAGGGGGAAAGCATATTTCCCACATCATTCTTGTCTCCTTGCCCCCAGCCCATCATTTTCTGGTTTCCTCTTGAATTCTGAACAATGTTGTCTCTGTATTATAGGTTTGTGCAGTTAAAAAGTAATATTGTCCCAATGCTATTTATAGAAATGGTAATGCATGTTTCTGTCCTAGATATCTCCTGAAAAAACTCATTTTGTCACTATAAAGAGCAGAATTACCAGATGGAAAGATTTCTCAGTATGCTGTGATTGGCATATCCATGACAATGTGAATATGATACCCTTAAGTAAATCACAGCAATTCTATACTCCCCTCTACAGCATTTTATTTCTACACTTCATAATAAGCTCCTCCATTTGCCCTCACTTTCCATATTTTGTCCTTGATTCTAAGTCACAATCAGATTATTTGAAGTGGAATTAGCAAAGCAGCTTGGAGCTAAAGTTTGCAAAAAAAAATCTTCTATGCACTGTTATTGTCAACGAGTAAGCCCTCAGAAATGCCTTTATGCACAAACACACTTTAGTTGGCAATGTTTCTCCAAAGCATACTGAAAGGTTTAAAAGGTAGAGTCTATAGAACACAGGTAGACAATGACAGCACAAAAATAGCACAAAGCAACATGTTTTAGCACTTAGTAGGAATTATGGATAGGCCTTAATACTGACACCAGACCCCATTTGATTTTGAAAGATAAAAAGGGTCAGCTACAGGAGACATCCAAGGAATACCTGGTGCTTTCAGCTATTTTTCAGAGGAAGAAGCTGGCAAAGCCACCTCTCAGTGTTCCTTGCCTAAGACAACCCTATGAAATTCATGAAGTCACCATAAGTTGACAGGCAACTTGAAGGCATATGCACGTAACTGTCCTCCCTTTCTAGGCTCCATGTCTGATCTCCATCCAGTTCCTTGTTGTTTTTAAACAAAATAGGATACTCATTAAAGTATGTTCTTTAATGTGTTCATGCTTAGGCACATTAAAGCAAGATTCTCTGCACATTTGACATCTGTAAATTTTGCATATTTTTCAAATGTTTGATTCCCCCTGCCCCAACCCCACACAGGTATGTTCCACGACCATTGGTATTCAATGTGAGGATGGTCCCGCAACATGGAGTTTCCAGAGTGCAACTTGTGTTTTTCCTGTATTAGATGTACAAGCCAAGCAAAGCCTATTCAAACGGAGTAAAACTGGGTTTTCCCCCCACATATGCATATCCTGAATTTTAATACAAATCTTTCACTATATGGCAACTCCGATGACATTCATTTAGATCTGCTCAGAGTTCTGTCCCTACATTGAGAGAAAAGTGTGATAAAATAAAAAATAAAGTAAATAAAAAAATGTAAATTAGTGATGGCTAGGCTGTATTTCCTCTAATAGGTAAGAGAAAAAGGGCAAAAAGAGAATGAAAGGAGAAGGCCACATGTCCCACTTCATCTATACCAGAGAGAAGGTTAATGTGTATCCCTTGGATTGCTTATAGCTTAACAAGGCCATATGATAAACATTAGGTCCAAATACCCTTTTCCCAATTTCCTAGAATATCTAAGTTCTCAGTTATTATGTATTGGAGCCTCCATTCTAAACCTGGCTGCTGCTGCTGCTGCTTCTTCTTCTTTTTTACAATGAATTGTAATATAGGGTCATTTTACATTATACAATTATAGTGTCATGAGTCCTAATGCCATGGCTACATCCTATGGAATCCTGGGGTTTGTGGTCTCATAAAGTTGACCTCTTTGGCTGAGGCCGGAACCACACTACCCTATAATCCAGTGTACATCAGTGTAGACTGATATAAGCCAATGCAGTTATTTCACCTTCTAAAGTTGGATTACAGGGCAGTGTAGATCCAGCATGATAATTCCTAATAACTTTCCATAAACAGCCACTTCCAGGATTCATAGACTAGAACCATGGCAGTTAAAGTAGGATTTTGGTGCTATAATTTTATAATGTGAAAAGGGCTATAGGAAGCTGCCTTATACTGAGTTACATCATTGGCTCATTTAGACCAGTTCCACCAGCTCTGCCTAGAAACAGCTCACCACATTTTAAGGTAGATTTTTTTCTAGACGTACATGGAAGTCTCTTGTATTATCTGGTGGTCTCTCATCTGAATATTAATCAACTCCAGTCCTGCTTAACATCCAAAATCAGATGAGCAGCATGGCATATTCAAAAGAGAGGTGTGCAAATCTTCAGAGCTCTATTTAGTAATTTGGAGATTTTGATTATTAGTAAATACAAATCTCTGAATTGCTAATTGGAAAGGATCCCTCCAAAGCAATTACACAGGCCTCTGAAATTTTTGGAGAGATTCATAAAGATTTGTTGTTTTGGGGGTTTGTTCCCCCAGTGTAACACTCCATCGCCTGAAATTGTCTGGGTGGGAACAGCTAGGGGCTGAGGAGGGAGGGGGCTTCTTCAGCCAATCAGAAGAAGAAAGCCAAATCACATGGCTTTCTGCAAAGCCGATTTACTCCCCCCCCCCCCCAGCATCTCGGTGTCTTTATGAATTCTGTTTATTTCTGTCCCTTCATCCAGTCTATAACCTTCTTCTGTTGAAAATATATCCAACCCCAAACTGCAGCCCCATTCTTCTTGCATGAGCAGAATTCTGGGAAATGTAGCTTCAAAGGCTAGGGCCTCTGTAGCAGAGTATTTAAAAGGTCCTGCCTTTCAAAAGTCAACATTTCCCAGAATTCTGCTCAAGCTAGAAGAACAGGTCTGCCCATATTCAATCCCCAGTGTAGGTTAATCACATGTGCTTGAGTTGGAAAAAAAAATTCTTAAAAATCAGTTGACAGATTATTCTGAAACTTACTGCCCTGCTAATGTTGTCTCAATGTGCCACAATTTGAGGGGATACCTCTTATAGTTTTTTTTAAAAAAATATTTTTAATATGCAGTAGTTTATTAGCTCCACTGCTGCAGTCTCCCAGTGCTCCATCACAATGGCAAAAGCAGAAAAACAAATCAGGCCTTATTGTTCCAGGATAATGCTATATATTTACAACTGGACTATATGTTTATACAGACACAAATCCTATACTGTGCAATTATGACACTTATTCCCTAGAAAGGAAATTTCAGAATAAATTTCTAGTGTGAAAATAGCCTAGAAAACAGTAAGGGAATTGTACACAGGACTAAAGCTTTTTCTCCAATTTGGGGAGTAGCCATGCTGTGCAAGCTTTGGTTCACTCCTTTATGTTGGCAGAACAAGTTGGTAAGTAAGATTGGAAGTATTATTTTGTTAACAGACTGATAGATGTTTATATCTTTCCTCCTTTGGCTTAGGCTAGATGTACACATATTGACATAAGAACATAAGAAGAGCCATGCTGAATCAGACCTCAGCCCATCTAGTCCAGCATTCTGTATCACACAGTGGCCCCCAGTTGTACACGGGCATCTTGAGCAGAAGGGAGGGCAAAACCCTAACCTGCTCCCAACCCCCCACAACCAGTACCCAGGGAAATCCTGCCTACCTCAACCAACTCCGAGGTGGCACTTGAATGTCCTTATCAGTAACTACTGATACACTTGGTATCCATGAATCTGTCTAATCCTGCCTTGAAGTTGTTCAGGCTGACAGCTGTCACAACCTCTTCTGGAAGTAAATTCCATAACCCAATGACCCTCTGGGTGAAGAAATATTTCCCTTTATTAGTCCTAATTTTCCTACCTTGGAGCTTCAGGGAGTGCCCTCTAGTCCTAGTGTTTTGTGACAAAGAAAATATTTTTTCTTTATTCACCTTTTCTATCCCATGCATGATTTTATACACTTCGATCAAGTCACCTCTTAAACGCCGTCTTTCAAGGCTGAAAAGACCAAGGCGTTGCAACCTGATTTCATAAGGGAGCCGCTCCATCCCTTGGATCATTCTTGTTGCCCTTTTCTGTACCTTTTCCAGTTCCGTTATATCCTTCTTAAGGTGCGGAGACCAGAATTGTACACAGTACTCCAAATGTGGCCTTACCATAGATTTGTAGAGAGGTAATACAACATTTGCTGACCTATTTTCGATTCCCTTTCTGATCATGCCTAGCATAGAATTTGCTTTTTTCACTGCTGCTGCGCACTGGGTTGACATCTTCATTGAGCTGTCCACCAAGACCCCAAGATCCCTTTCCTGGTTTGTCTCGGAAAGCTTTGACCCCATCAATTGGTAGGTGTGGTTGGGGTTCTTTGCCCCGATGTGCATGACTTTACACTTGTTTAGGTTAAAATGCATTTGCCACTTTGTTGCCCATTCACTCAATTCTGGGTTAAACTGTTCTAAAACTGCTGGCAGCATTTGGATGGCCAGCTGGGCCATGGGTGCATTGGGACCACCATAGCCATCTCACTGACTACAAGCTGCTTCCCAGCAGAGATTTGCTGATAACATTGCTTTTCCTGGTTACATGTCTGGATACTCTGTTGTGACCTCATCAGGAGTGATGTTGCCCTGGGAAGTACCTACCTACTGGTAGCTAGCAACAAAGTGGAATGTTTTTTGGATGTGTGGACACTGGATCTGGCCAGATCCAGCATGATCACCCTGCCCTTTACTCCAAAACACTAGGATCATTCCAGAGCTTCCTGAAAGCATGAGTGTAAATCATATTTTCTCTTGTACTGGGTTAATGGCTGGATGCAGTGCTCCTGCTGAAAACCCAGCTGGATGTCATATGGATTCCTTTCATCAATTGAAAAGTGAGTCCATTTTGTTTGCCTGTGTAGATACAGCCTTAGTGTGGTAACACTTCTGGAATAAAGATGTTAAATCAAAGTCATTAATATAATATACATCTGCTCCAATCAAGACCTGAGCAGTTTAGTTACTTTCTAACACTTGCATCTTTCAGAAAAGCCACAGGAATGGCTGTTTTAAAGCAGATCTTCTTTTTTGGTGTCTATTCAAATTATTTTTACTCTTTCAGCTTTTTTATTTTTCTCACACACTTATGCATTTTCAAATAGGAACTATTTCCAGGAGAGTTTATGAATTGAAATCTAGCTAAGATTAATAAAAAGAATATTTAATTGGGGGATGGGGGAGAAAACAAAACAAAAAGGCAACTTCAGGAAGATCATTATGATAGATGACACTGTTAATTCTATTTTTTGGTTGAGCATTTCTCAATTTTTGTAAGAACTATATGTTGCATTTGTACCTATAGTAGAGCAATTTCTGAAACTTTTCCCACATTTTTATCAATTATATATTTTATACTTCCATTAATTGATTTTGTTTTCCTCTTTGGATAACCTTAGGAAATATTAATTAGGGACAAATAAGCCTATGAAAATATTTATGTCTGTAAACTTGCTTTTAAATACAGACAAATAGAATTCCTATTATGTTGAACCTGCTTTATGGAAACTACAGTTTATTTGCAAACAAGGCACTTGAAATAGGGTGAAGAAATGAGCAAGTTGTTCAGTCTGGTCTTTCACTTTAACTGATCATTATTTAATTTCTATGTTCTTAGTTTTGTGATATAATTAAGAGATAGAATACACAAGGTTTACAATTGCTGAAGAACTAGAGTGGTGAAGCACCCCAAAGATTTCAGAAACAAAGTCTAAATCCTGGAAGAAGACAGAAAAAAAATCTTAATCGGTCTTAAACAACAGTTATTGGGGGTGAAAATAGTAGCCAAACTCATCCTATGAATGGTTTGGTCGGTGGGTTGGCAGGTGAGTATTCTCACTGCTTGCTTAATTAGTAAATTAAATTAGATTTATATTCTTGAAACTTAATAGTCATTCAGCTTTATAGCCAGTCACATTCTTGCACTTTATCCTATCTCACAGTGTTATTGAAAGAATAAATTGAAGGTAATTGCTGTAAATTATGGTGAACATGTTTGAGGAAAGGCAGGATTAAAAGAACTGACATGCCTATTTCTCTTAATTTTAGGGGTTCAAAATGAATTTTTGAGAGGTCTGTCCCCAGTGTGTGTCTACAATGACTTTGAAAGCTGACACACACTTCTAAATTTGACAACTGACATAGATGTTTAGAAGTCACTGCAGATGGGGACTAAAGATGAAATAGTAGGAAATGTCTCGGGGTAGCTACTGATCTTCACTCTGTTTCCTGGCCATTATACTAAGAAAATATAGATGTGGTGGAGACTAAGCATAAATGGCCAGTCTATTTCTTGTCCATATGAATTTCCTATACTTGTTTTGCATTACTGCACAATTAAAACACACAATCTGTATGAACATTTGCAATTAAATTAATATTTCAAAGTATTTTGTATTAAAATATGAATTACAAATAATCGCTTTGTTTCAAAATACATCTTTCAAGATACATATTTGGGGTCAAAACCTGTATTGGAACATTTAAAAATATGAAAGATCAAAGTTCACATGGATCCCTAGTAGGAACAAACTTTCAATTAGTCCATTACCTTTAGCTTCTGTTATTTGCTTCTACTATACTATGATTTTGTTGACATTCACTGAGCAATTAGAAGATTTTTTCTAAGTGAGGAATTCAGCTAAGATGTTGGAAGAAACTGGTGGTCCTGTCTCTTTTAACAATACAGATCAACATGTTTTTGAGTCTATTCAGCAATTACAGTGTGATTTTCAAAGGTAATTGCAAGTGGCTAAGACAGATTGCCAAATGACATGGTGAAATGTCATGGTCAAAGAACTGTATTGTTATTTGTGAATTTCTTCATACACACCTCCAACTTTATACGGCAAGATCCTCACTTAAAAGAACAGCAACACAAGTCTGACATTTTACAAAAAGTAGATGCTGTTAGAAAGCAGACAGGCATTAAGCAATTGTAACTACATGAAAGAAAAAGAGTAAAATATTGTACCAACACTATTTTCTTAGGCTTGAGAGGAACTGTTGTGAAAAGTTGTGCCAAGGCATTGCTTTGTAAACGTTATTCATTTCAATAGGATTCACACTCCCTTTTTGAAGTTTGAAAAAAATGGGACACAAAGAAAATAAATGGAATAAGTGGCCATTTTCCATCAGACAATTTTGTGTCCTCCAAGTGTGGTCATTTTCATTCCAATAGTGATGGAAAGGGGAGCCTGAGAAGTTCCCTCATTGATGTCAATGACCTGGATCTTCCCGGAATGAAAACAGATCATCAGGCTGCCAGATTGAAAAACAGCATTTTGCCTTCCCGATTTTGGGCAGCTCTTTTAAAAACAGAACAGGGACACCCAAAAACCAGATAACAAAAATAGAATGGGCTTACCCAAAATGCACACCCCTAGTTTGGACATCCACCAGCAACCAAGCCAGCTTGACAGTGAGCTGTGCAAAATCTCTTGGTGCTGATCCAAAGTGCTCCACTCCAGAAGAGCTCCAAGGTATGTGGCCTGTGTAGATTGACCTGTAGAAAAGTTTGTATGGAATAGAGAAAGTGAAGATATAAACTTTTTTCTTCTTTCACAATATCAGAAAGTGGTTTCATCAAATTAATTTGAATGGTGAGAGATTGGGACAGATAGATGGAAGTACCTCCTCATGGAGGAGAAATTTATGCAAAATCAGGCTGTTAATGACTGCTGGACATAATGGTTCTGTATTTCGGCCAGTATTGGAAGGCAGCATCAAAGGGCAGGTGTTGTGTCATGTGCTCCTTATGAGTTTCCTACTGGCTTTTCATCGGGCACTGCTAGATGCTGAAGTTCACAGGCCTTTGTTTTCTTAAAAGTTTTTGTTTGTTCTCCCATTTCAGATAAAAGTCTTATGGAAAGGATTTCAGAATAACCTGAGATGTGATTGACACAAATTGAACCATTTGGAAGAACTAAAATAGCTTACTTAATATATTTAAACTAGCTGTACCCGGCACGTGTTGCTGTGCCCTTTTTAGGAGATGCGAGAAAGTCCAATCATCCATGGTGCGCCCTCCTCTAAACTGCAGTTGGATGGAGTGTGGGTCATGGGGGGCATGGTGTGCCAAGTTGGGTTTTTATTGGTCTTGGTTCTGGGCCGCAGTGGTCTGTGGGGAATGATGGGTTTTTAAGTACTACAAATCCCATTTTCCATGGTGGTACTTCAAGTCCCATCATGCATGGTCAGGGCTCTGTGTGCCAAGGTAGGTTACTGTAAATTCAGGCCATACACAATGTCCCATGAGCTGAGGCCTAGTTAGGAACAGCAAGTTAATGAAGCCTTACTGTCCATTCAGGCCATACACAATGTCCAATGAGCTGAGGCCTAGTCGGGAGAATCAAGTTAATGAAGTCTTACTGTCAATTCAGAGCGTAAACAGCTTCCCAGTAAGTGAGGGCTAGTTAGGGAAATCAAGTTAATGAAGTCTTACTGTCAATTTAGAGCGTAAACAGCTTCCCAGTAAGTGAGGGCTAGTTAGGGAAATCAAGTTAATGAAGCCTTACTGTCAATTTTGGGCGTGGTCTGTGATTTTTTGGGGTGTAAATTTTCGGTTGGAAGTGATTTGGGTTTTTGTGTTGGGGATTGGCTCAGGCCTTTTCCTTATTCTGTTTTGGCAGTTTATTATGGGTCGGAATTTTCATGTTGGCTGGCCAGTGCAGCAGTTATGCAAATCCGCCCTTATTGGCAGCCAATCATGTTGTTCAGAATGTAGAGGCTGGGTGAGTCTTTGGCTGCCCCGGAGGATGCTGGTAAATGTAGTTTTTATTTTTACTCGTTGTTTTGGGGGCCTTTTAGGTTTTGGGGGGGAAGGTTTCTTTGCTACAAACGTACCTTGCTTGAGGCCTATTTCTGTTGGCAAGTATTGTGTTTCTGCGTTGTATGGTTTCTTTGTTTGAGGTATACATCACATGACGTGAACCCATTTATATAATAGATTTAGTCCAGTGCAATGCAAGCCTAGGTGTATTTACTCAGAAGTAAGATCCACTGTGTTTAATGAGCTGTACTCTTCAGTAAGTGTGTATAGAATTAGATTTCCTCACATTTTATGTGGTCTCCCTATGTCTGTTCTACAATAAAGTGTCATTGGTATCATGGAGTCCCAGAAATGAGGGGATTTGTTTCTGGACCTCATCAGGAGGTAAAACCTTGGTCTCTACACATAAAGATCCTGAACTTGTCCTTGCAGTAGATTTGGTCACTACATTTGTTCCTAACTACAACAGGGGGGGAAATAGCAGCATCTGATAGATGGATGGAACTTAAATCTGGTATGGTTAAAAAGTTCAGAAGTGAGCAGGAAAGAGCTATGCAATTTTCAGCCGGCTTTGGAATCATAACTGCTGTGCAAAATGTTGCAATAAAAACACACATCATGCCTCCGGTGGGCATCTTTAGACCAGCTGTCATGAACATTTGGCCTTAGGGCCAAAAAAAGAAGCCTAGATAAAATAAAGCCTCGAATACAACAGTCTACATTCATTACAAAAAAATATTTTCATTATGTTTCCTGTGTGTAGAGAATTATTTTCATTTATTACTCTAAGCTGGCTTTAGACATCAAGGGAGCCTGTAGCTGCTGGGGGATGCCTTTAAAAGCCTTTTCACAAAAGCCAAAATGAAAACAATGGTGGAATGTAATGAGATTTTTATCCTGGGTCTCCATGATACTTTATGAGGAAAAAGTCTTTGCTCTAATCTAAGGAAAATATTGGGTCCCCCACCCCTATTTTAATTTTGTCTTGAAAACCAGCATTGCTTTATTTGCTTGCTTCTTTCTGTAGTATTGACTTCTTTTTCTATAAATCTTTTCCAGATCATCTTCTTTCATGTACCTGAAAAATCTTTATTTGGGTTGAAGGCCAGGAGTTCAAAAAATTTCAACTGAGCAATTTAAGTATCACAGTTTTCACTCTTCATTCAAATTCCCTTTGCTGTGTTTATATTATAATATTACCATCCAGATATTGTGAGACTGCATCTCCCATCAGCTGTGCCGAGTGTAATCAATGATAGGTGATTACAGAAGCTACAATCCAACTTTTAGAGAGCTGTACATTTCCCTTGCTTGGCCTAAGAACAACTTGGGTGGCCCACATTACAACATAAATCAGAATAAGAGTAATTCCTCATGATGGAGGTATACTGACTCCATTATCAGAAGCAAAATGACTCTAGTTATCAAATTCTATAGAACATGAGCAGGAGACACCTTTTGTAATATCTAAGAAATAGTCCTCTCATACACTTATTTGGGTGGCAGGATACTGGAAAAGGTATGTTTTTGGTCTGTCGCCATATAGCTGCCTTTATACATGAGGTCCAAATGGGCTCGACTGAAACAATTTCTTAGGTGCAATCTTGCTTGAAAAAAGACATATGTTATCACAATATTTATTATTTATGTATTTGTTTGTGTAAAGTGTGAATGCTATTGTCTAGAATAAAATTAATGAAGCTCTACCACATGTTTCCTGGTCCTTCTCTACAAAACCCTCTCCACATCTACTGAGGAAATAAAAAATGTGTTGCACCATGGTATATGAGAAAGGAAGATACAATTGACATATGGAATAGAATTGGTTAAAGCATGTTTGGTAAAATTTGGATGAATTGATTTATGCTAGAGGTGTGCAAAACATCTGAAATCCAATTAGTAATTCATTTTGTTTTGTTTTAGGGCTGTGTAGAAGGGCCTATAGTCACATTTGAAAGTATACATACAAATCATAGTACTTTAAAGAGTTTGCATCACATATTTTTTCAATACTTCCATTGATTGTTAACATATTAGGTTTTTGGAAGTAGGTTTTTTTCCATTTTAACTTCTTCACAAATATCTGACTGACAATATTATGACTTAGGAAACACTTTGAGTTGCAGTCGCTTACTGAAGAGTTTTCATCCCCATCATTGCAAATGTCATTTCTGAAAAATATATCACAAAGCATTGTCATTGCACAGATGATAGGGCTGCATGATGGTAACTCTTATACACATAGTCTCCTGTACTTCATTGATGGGTCCTGCTCTTGCCTTCTGGAAAGAAAAGCATACGTCCATCAAGAGATATTATAAGGACACAGATCACTATGTGAAAGAGCAATGCCCGCACTCAGTAGAAACTGGATAACCGTCAATGCCGAGAAAGCAGAAATAAAAGGAAAGGTGATGTTCCTTGTGAACGGATAACATAGGCTGAAAGAGCAAGGAGAGTATCTGTTTGCAGAATTGTATTACATGTTCTCCTATGAAAAAGCATGAAAAATAACACATGCCAGTTCTGGGAGAAAGCATAAAGCTGCTGCAGCTGTGTTTGTATGAGAGAGAGAGAGGAACATATTTAATTTCCATCTCCCAAAAATAAGGGACTTGCTGTGTTGACAATGAAACAAAATCCAAAGTGCATATCACAGTGATTTATTAAGCCAACCAAAAAACCACTACCTTTTAAAGCCTGAAACAGGGCATATGCTTGTGATCTTCTCCTGGATGGTGTTTTCACTATATATACCTGACAAAAAGCCAGTGCTAGCATGATAAATTTTCCAAAGTTTTTCTTGTTTTATGTCATCTCTGAAAAGGTTAATAGCGCCATCTGTGATTATAATACAATATTGAAACAGTTGTTTTATATCGGTATCCAAATATATTCATTCCAATTTAAAGGATAGACTTGATGGTCCCATTATTGACTACCAACATTTCAGGAAAGCCTAGTGAATTACAGTAAAAAAGAAGAGAGAGGGAATAAGATAAGGAATGAGAAGGGGAAGCAACAAGATAACGCAATTGCTTGATTTAAGCACACATGCCCTGTAATAGCTCAATTACAAGGTTGCTGATGCTTTGCTGCTAAATTTACATTTGATGTTATCATGAAGACTGCAGACAAAACTGGGAGTGCCCAAGATAATCAGTTCTAAAATATGCAAGATATATATGAGCTCATTGGGAAGGAATGATACCAGAAAATTTCATCAGGGCATTTAGCATCACTTGATTCTAGTAGTATGGTGGATGAAAAACAACATGTACAACATTTTAAAACAGATGTTCTGTATGGGTTTTTCTTTGGGGGGGGGATACACTAAGTAACACATTCACAGTATTTATGGCTGATAATGAAGTGAATAACTGTTCTTAAGATGCCATCCTTTGTATGATCACTCATTGATTTTGTCATTTGTTGTATTATTTAAAGTGGAATATTTCAAATTCTCCCAACAAATAGCATGGGTCTTTCAATTTGGAAGGTAACTTTGGAATGTGGACTGAACAAACTATAGCAAGAAATTAAATTGGGTTTATATTTCCCCTTTCCCCTCTATCTTACTAATATTAACCATGCTATCCAGAAGTGCAATAAAAAAACAAGACTAATGTATTAAATGTTTAAGGTAGTCAACAAATCATCTTCTCAATTTATTAGAGCAGAGCAAAAAGCAATTCATCCTGGAGATAGTCATGGGGCACACCTACACTAACACTATAATGCAGCTTCGAACTGGTTTTGTTGTGTGGGTACTGAGGCCCCTTCTACACTGCCACAGATTATTTCCTTTGAACTGGATTATATGTTAGTGTATAGTTATATAATCCAGTTCAAAGCAAATGATGTGATTTATCTGCTTTGATAATCTGAATTAAATGGCAATGTAGAAGGGGCTTTTGATTGCCACACCTGGAACTCCACTGAGGCCAAGACAGTGATTACATTGAACAAAAAATGCTGTGCAGGTTTTTTTGTTTCTAGCATAGATATGCTGATGCTCACCAAAGGTATTGGTGCGTGCTGAAAAAAAGAGGCAAACTGATTTGAGATCTGGACAATGATTACATTGATGATGGGAAATATCTGTGCAGGTTTTTTCCACTAATTCCTGCAGAGATGTGCATCAGTGCACCAGAGATATAAGGGATGAAAAAAGAGGAGGTGGGGAGTGACAATTAAGAGTGGTTATCCTTTCCAGGGGATCAGTTTACCCCCTGCTATCCAGTCATGCCCTTGGGATGTTTCTTGACAGTGAACGTACTGGATTCTTTTTATTATGCTTCAGCAGGGGAGAGTAGAGCACATTTTATGTCTTAACTCAAGCATTCCTGTGATTTTTTAAAACACATGGTAGGTTGCACTGGTGGCATGCGTTTTGTGACCATAGTTTTAAGTTGTCTCGAAGCCACATTATGCTGTCAGTGTTGATGGTGGCTCAGTTAGAGACAGGATGCATGCAACATTAAGGCCATATAAAATCCAGATTATCTGTTTTGAACTGGATCATATAGCAGTGCAGGCTTATATATTCCAGTTCAAAGCAGAGAATGTGGATTCTCTGCTTTAATAATCTGGATGGTATGACAGTGTAGAAGGGGCTTAAGTTATGGTTAATCAAGGAGCTGGTCTTGCACCAATAAATACTTGTTTCTAAATCTTTTCTCTAGAAGCCCTTCCTGACAGGGTCCATATCCTGGGCCCTGTTGAATTTTTACCTGAGGCATGCAAACAGGTCACTATTAGACCTCTTTGCAGGCTTTCTGGAATGTATCAATGATGCACCAGGAAGTTTGGGGGGGGGATGATTCCCCACCCCTGGCCTTCTGGTGCATCATTGGCTTGTTCCAGAAAGCCTGCAGAGGCCTACTGGTGACCAGGTAAGTTTGTTTAAGGCTTTTAGGAAGGTTGAGTGGTCCCATGCCGATACAGAAGTTACCAGGCTGGAATGGGGAAAAACCTTGGGAAAGTCGGCTTCTTTTGGGCGCCCGTGGGGAGGGCACCATGAGAAAAAAAACAGGTTACGTTAACCCATTTTTCCCACAATAAATTGCTGTCTGGAAGCACCCTAGGGCCCCTACACTGCCAGATAAAATCCAGATTGCCTGCTTTGAACTGGATTAAATAGCAGTGTAGAAGAGGCCGAAGAGTTGTAAAATGAGTGGCTGATTCAAATAACTGCCGAAGATATCTGGCTTTTTTTCAAGATTTATAGAGAAGAAAGAGTCAACTAACCAAGGCCCCATCTACACTGCCATATAATCCAAACTATCAAAGCAGATAATCCACATTATCTGCTTTGAACTGGATTATATGAGTCTACACTGCCATATATTTATTTATTTATTTATTTATTTATTTATTTACTATTTTTATATGCCACCCTTCTCAACCCCGAAGGGGACTCAGAGTGGCTTACAGCAAACAACAATACTGCCAGAGTGGCTTACAGTGTACATATAACAATATTGCCGGAGCGGCTTACAACAAACTGAAAAAACAACAATTAATATTACAACATATCGCAATATTGTTAGCAATATTGCATGTAATACAAATATATAAATTATAATATCACGATATAATTATTGTATCACATTATCATTGGCAGTATTATACTGTGTTACAATACAACACCACCAATACCAAATGCATATACCAGATACCATACCGTAATCATACTATTATTATTATTATTACATTACAATTGTTATATTATAACATAATACAATATATTGACATTATATTATACTAGCTGTACCCGGCACGCGTTGCTGTGCCCTATGTAGGAGATGCGGGGAAGTCTGAGTATATAAGGGTTTGAAATGATGCTACTTTTGGTCTTGGTGTGTGTGTGCATGTGTATATGTGTGTATGTAGTGTATATATGTGGGTGTATATGTATATATGTGTATGTGTGTTTATATATGTATGCGTGTGTATGGTTCTGTATATGTGTGTGCATGTGTACATACACATGAGGTGGGGAAAGGGGGGGGGGAAGAAGGGGTCTGAGGCTGAGAGAGGAAAAGAAGGGGGCTGAGGGTGAGGGGGAGAAGAGAAGGAGCGTGGGGCTGACGGGGGGGGGGTGGGGCCATAGGCTGTTGGGGAGAAGGAAAGGTCCTGAGGCTGATGGAGGAGAAGAAGGGGGCTGAGGAGGGAAAAGAAGGCGGCAGCAGTGACCCCGGTCCTTTCCTCTTCACCCTCTGCCATCCGGAGGGCAGTAGCGGCGAGGGCTGCGTGCCCAGGCCTCGTCCTTCCTCACCCTCCGTCCTCCGGAGGGCAGGCTCCGGGGGGGCGGCGTCTTCTTGGAGTAACCAGGAGGTCTCCTTGTGGTAGCCGCTGCTCCGTGGCGGCCGCCATCTTTCCTGGCGTCACCTCGGGCCAGGCAGGGGCGGAACCTCCGGTATGCGGCATCAGTTTCGGCCGGACCCTTTTTCTGACGGATTGACTTCCGTCGGAGTTTTTCGGCCGGACCGGAAGTGGTTCGCCGCCATGTTTTTCTGTAGTTTTTTGTTGTTTTTGCAGTGTTGCTTCCCGGAGAGCCGCAGAAGCGACCGATGCGGCAGAGAGCGGCTGCGCGTTGAAGTTGATGGTGTGTGGGGGAGAGGGGGACGGAATGGGTTGGGGGTTGGGGGGGGAGTCAGAGTGCGCAGTGTGTTTGCTGTCTCTGTGTCCTGCGTTGTGGTGTTGGGGGGGGTTGTAGTGCGCCTGCGCGATGGCTCTCACTGTGTTCTGCGCTCGTGGCCAGCGCAGAACGGGAGTCAATGGGCGGTTTTTGGGGGCTGTTTTTGGGGGGGTTGCAAGTTAGTGAGGTGGGTTTTTTGTGTTATGTCTGTACCTCGTGGTCTGGGGAATGTGTGTCGTGGGATTTGTGTTTGGGGGGGTTATGGTTTGGCCGTGCATATCCTTCTTTGCACGACCACGTCTCCTTTATATATATATAGATTATATTATATCAAATATAATATAATCATGTTCTAGATTTTATATGGCAGTGTAGAAGGGGCTCAGAAGAAAATGAATATCATTCACACTCAGAGATGATAGATATTTTTCATATGAAAAACATAGTTGATATTTTTCATATGAAAATAATCGAAGGAATTGAAGCTGTTTGATGGTTCACAAAGTAGAAATATCACCATAATAAAATAATGTTGAAATGATTACAGCATAAAATTGATAACAGTGCAAAGATCAGAATGATATGAGTACTATTTTTAGCTGGTTGTCCAAAGATCATAACCTAGACATCAAGCAAAAATCTTAACATCAGTTGGTATAACAATGGAAAAGAAACACTTTTTATTCATCATCTGCCTGACTTCAATTGGTGGGGACACGAGGAGCACATCTGAAGGCGATACTTAGATTGCAGGAGAAGCTCTACAAGTAACCTATTCTCAAGCCATTTATGGCTTGAAGGGATGCATTCAGCATTTTGAATTGGGGTCAGATGTCTATTAGAATTATGGATGGAAAGAATATTCAAAATATTTGAAAATTGTTAAGGAAAAATTGTCAACTCAAGAGCAAATTTGGAATGATAACACTCTATGCCCTTTGGGACTTATTCTATAAAAATTGCATGCGATTGTTTTGCATAGAAAACAGCATTTCCTTTAATGAAAGCAGCATTGTATGTACAGAACAATGCACAAACTGGAAATAGACTTCAGAAACTGTATCATTTTTGAAGACTTTCTCACAGTAGGAACACAATTGCTAAAATTAGAAAAGAATTACATCTCTAACTAGAATCCTGTGTAGAGCACAAATACTGGCCACTTTGAATGACAGCCCATATGCAACACAGCTGTAATCCAAATGAGAAGTTGTGAGAGTGGAAATAATTGTAGCTACTAGCTAGGATGTTGCTGTGCAGATAAGGCCACAGTTAGTAAATTAGCCTAAGAGGATAAAATAAGCATGATGTAATAAAATTGCTGTTGAGGGAGGTGGGAAATCTTGAGAGCAATACAGACCAGCATACTCAGCTAAATAAGAAAAGCAACAGCTAAGAAAAGGGTTAAAAAGAGCTTTGAGGGATAAATTTTAGTATGATGAAGGCACAAGAGTCAATTCAAGGTATCTCTAGAAGTCTCCTCTACCTCTTCAGTTCAAAGTTGATTTTCTTCCTGTACGCTTTCTTCACTGTCCAGCTTTAATATGTAGATTAGCACAAAAATTATAATTGGCATATCCAGCCCTCATGAATGTTGTCTGTTCAATATATGGAATGATCTAAAAATGTAACAAGGATTTTTTTCAGGTAGCTTTAGGAAAAAGGAAAAATGTTATCATTTGCATAGGGACAAAACTTCCAAACAAAAATTGCTCTTCCAGAAATTTTTTCCATGGTTAGTTTGTTTTATGGAAAGAATTTTGAAATAATCCTAACTTTTCATGATGAGTTGAAAAATGACAAACCCATCTTTTTAACAGATGATTAAAAAAGAGCGATGAGAATGATATATCCTTCCCACTTCTGTTGAATTGCTAAGCCAATAACTATACTGGATCAAGCAGTCCAATAATGCTGTAGTAGAGCCTGAGGCTCTTGCTGCTCCTTGTAGTAGAGAGTTGGTTGGGGCTTCAGCATCTTCAGCATCTAGCAGTAGTATGGAACTGGGTAGGGCTGATGATAGCCATTCTATGCCTCAGAGGGGAAGCAAAAGGCTTACTCATGAACAAAGTGCAGAGGAGATCTCTCAGTGCAAAAGAATAAGGCAAATACTTACAGAGTCTACTGATGAGGAGTCTTTTGAGGGCTTCCCTGGGGAGGAAGGGAGTCAGAGTGAAGGGAATACTTCGGATAAAGAGCCAGAGATGGACTGGGCCAGGGTGCAGGAGGTTCAGGTTGTGTGCAAGGAACCCACAAGCAGTGACACCTTTTTGGGGTTCTCTGATGACAATTAATGGCTCTCAGGCTATCCTGATGACTGATGAAGAGACCTAAGTCTTGGCAGGAGATGGAAGACTTGGAGAGGGTCTGCAGCTGCTGAGGCAACAGCAGCTGAGCCTGCTAATGATGGGGCGTTGTCAAGCTCGGGTGGGTTCGAGATGGAAGACTAATGAAATGTGAGCTTTAGGATGCTTCGTTTTGTGGCTGGCAAGGTGTTGCATTTGGGACTTGTGATTCTGCATTCCTGTATCTGGTATCCTGTTCATCTTGGAGTAACTTGCTGCTGCCATACCACCTTTGGCATGGTTTGAGTTCCTGTGAATTACTCTCCTGTCTGGACTTTGGCTTGCCTCCTCCCTCTGTTTGACCCGTTATCCATGACTATGCCTAATGCTCAACCCTTAGGACTGCCCATCCGTGATGACCCAGGACTCCATTTTGACTCCGCGTTTGTTCTTGCTTCTTTTGTGTTTTTCCTGTTTATTGATGCTTACAAAGACTGTTTTATGCCAAATTAGGCTACTTTATTTGAGCTAATTTACACTGACTTGCAAGTATTTTTAGTTTTTTAAGTGCTTTCTAAGCACGGTGATTTGTGAACAATAAACTCTTTTTCACACTTACTTGTGACTGGCTGTTTAAGTGGTGTCTGCTGTGACAAATAACATATAAAGGGTTGAATTATCCCTACCTTAATTTTAAATAATATTATTAATAATGGTATAATAATAATAATAATAATAATAATAATTGTATTTGTTACCTGCCTATCCTAATAGCTTGTGGTGGGATACAACAAAGTCAAAATGCACCAACACAAAATATGTACAATAAAGTACATAAAGACCTCAGTTTTCAAGCCTGATCCAGTATAGCTGAGCTGTGCTACCCGATACGTGAGCATTATAGCATATGAAAGTTCTTGTGGTGCTGTGAATACTGTGGCATTCTAATCCTTGGGTAGAAACTGGTATTGCCAATTATGTGAAATCAATTTAACATAATAGGCAAAAGAGCAGAGCTAAGTAACTTAGGGCCCTTCTACACAGCCATATAACCCAGAATATCAAGTCAGATAATCCACAATATCTGCTTTGAACTGGGTTATCTAAGTCCACACTACCATATAATGTGAATTTTATACAGCTGTGTGGAAGGGTCCCTAGACCTAGCAAGATGTAGTGGTTTTGAGCTTTGTACTGTATCTCTGGAGACCAAGATTTAAATCTCTATTGATTATGTATATCACTGGATGATCTTGGGGCCATCACACACTCCCATATTGATGGGAGGTAAAGGTCAATCCCCTCTGAAAAAGTCTTGCCAAGAAAGCCCTTTGATAAATTTGTCTTAGAGTATCCTTATGTCCAAAGCAGCTTTGAAGGCATACAACTATAACAACAGCAATCAAACTCTTGAATGTGTTCATATTAAATCTCCAATTTTTAGATATATAGTCCAGTTATCATTGTCCATTTATTCTATTTATAAAGGTCCATATTTGTATTTGCACCACACAAGCATATAACTATTACCTATCTTGTTCTTTCCCAGATCTGCACTTGTTGTCTGAATGTTACAATTTCAACAACTTTTTATACTGATTTTTTCTCAAAATTAAGACTCAAAGTGGTTCATATTTTTTTAAAAAGACCAATTTGAAAGTGCAAGTCTCCCTCCTCTCACCCACCTTAGCAGCTATCAAGCCTCATGAGAATCCTCCGCTGTATGCTGTTGTCCTTTAGTGGTGAGGAAGAGAAGAAAGGGGACTTTATTCTGACAACAGAGAAGGAACTGGTTTCAACTTCGCGAAAGGAGGAAGAAATGAGGGAGCACTGTCAAACAGAGCTCACACAATACTTTCCTTTCCCAAGCAGCTCAGTGCAGCCTCACTTCTTGAAACACCTTTCCTTTCTTCTGGTAAGAAGGAGCAGCTTGACAGCTACTGGATGATGTTTGGATGGACTTCAAGGACAAAAGAAGTGCTCACCCCATCCAAAAGGAACAAGTGCACATGTAAGTCACAGACATTTATGCACATGTAAGTCACTTACAGGATGCTGGATCACTATGTGTTGTTTAGTCATATCTTTTACTTTTTTTATTTGTTAAAATGTCTTCTAAATTAATTTCTAAATTACCGGTAATTCCTAAATCCTTTTATAGCAAGAAAACAGTCCTTTTTCTAATGAGCTTTCTCCAACAGTGAAACATTATAGGAGAAAATGTATTAACAACTTGCTATAATTCAAATATAATATGATGGAAAAAGGACAGGATTACAGAACTCACTCTTCTGTAAAGCACACATCTGACACATCCTCTTGGCTACAACAATACAATCGAAAAAGCCTAATATAATTAGATACATCCTGCTTGCCCCTTTTCTGTCAGTGCGCTTCATCCCTATGGTAACAATAATTTTACCTTGTCACTTTGCCTGTTTTTGAGGTTGTGTTTACTGAAGCAAAGGCCAGCAGATTCACAATCTGATTAGCACAGATGTGCCAGAACTGTGCCTTGGAAAGCAAGGATGGAGTTAGTTGAAAGTGAATGACACATACAAGAAAGCCAGGGTTCTTATGGAGGTGATAGCACCATTCATTAAAATGCCCTAGCTATCTCCGGTGTGATTCCAATGTTCTCCTTTGGTGAAGTTGCTCCTCAGCTGTGGTTGTGGTGAGATGACATTGAACCTAATGAGTCTGAGCACATCTTGAACCTGGAAAAAGTTCACAAAAGGTAATAGTTTCAGTGCAATGACTACTGCAAGTTTTGATTTTGTGATTTTTCAACTTCATTTTAAATAAAGATAAAAATATAGAACTGGAGGGGATAAAGGCTCGAGCAGCTGAATAGCATGGTTTGTTTTTGCAGATCAATGATGTCATCAGACACAGTCTTCTCTATGCTGCTGGAATGGAGTCTATCATATGATGCAAAGCAATTTCCAGTGGGACTCCATGGGGCTCAATTTCTGAACCATAGAGAAACAGAGCTCAGAGTGCCTTTGAATTGCACAAAGCAAGAGAATACAAGGGAAAGATGGACCTGAAGGGGGAAATGATGTGGTATGGTAAAAGACGGAACTCAGTGGGTCCTTCCATTGTCCCCCTTCTTTCCCCCAGCCCATCAGATGAGGTCCTAATGCGTTTAATCTGTCCATATTCCAGTCCTACTAACAAAATAATCTCCCGTTTCTCTCAGCTTCTGAGAGTTTGGGTAACAGGTATGATGTTTCATATTTCAAGAAACTATGAAAAATCAATCTCTGAAAAAAACATTGTGGCTACATGAAAATAATTTGTGGTGGATTTTTGTGTAAAAATATTTTGCCTACCCACTCTCATGCATACCTCTAATCAGAAACCAGTGTTTTCAGCTCAAGAGCACATAAGGATCATAGAATTCACAGAGATATGGAAACAGCTCCAATGTCCCAAAATAAAAATATGAGCTTTAGTGATATCACAAAGCAGTCACAATAGTTACTCAGGCCATGAGCCAATCTACACTGATCACTTAATACAGTTTGAAGGCAACTAGACAGTGTGGTATTCAGATGACACATGCCTTGGATAGGCAAAGCAACGCACATTAAGGGCTTTAAACTGGGAAAGTTTTGGGATACTTACTCTGAAATAGACTCCATAATAAATTTCAATGCATCTAAGAGTAAACCACATTTCATAGTGAAAGTAATTAAGGGACAGGCACCCCAGCAATCCATACATGTGCATGCGGTGGGGGGAGTTAAAAAAAATTAAATTCCTCCATAGCCATGAACTGACAGACACTACAAATCCCAAAACTGGTTCAAGGCCAGTTTTGGGGGTGCATATAAGCACCTCATTTACAACCACTAGGAAGTTATAGTCAAACCAAAGGGACAAAGAAAATTTCCAAATTCTTTTTCTAATGAGTTGCTCCCATTAACTCATGCTCCTAATTGGCTCTATTATTATTATTATTACCCCACTTTTTCTACCTAAAGGGGATTCAAGGTGACTTGACATGCTGGTGGTATCCTTTCTTGGCATGCTTTCCTTTCATGCTGGTGGTATCCTTTCTTGATGTGTTTTCCTTTCATGCTGGTGGTATCCTTTCTTGATATACTTTCTTTTCATGCTAGTGGCATCCTTTCTTTAAATGCTTTCCTTTCATGTTGATGGTATCCTTTCTCAACTGCAAAGTAATACCATATTTACACAAATCTAATGTTTATCTTAGTTGGCTAAATTACTTTCCCAAAATTAGAGTGTGCATTAGATTTGCATAATATGGTAATCTTAGAGCTGGGACAAAGCAAAAGGGAAAGCTTCTTCAGGAGGACCTGGAGCTCTTATTTGAGGGACTTCTTCTCTGACTAATTGCCATGCTTCAACACTATGCAGTCCTGGGATTTGTAATTTGATGAGGCAGCATTCTTTGGCAAAGAAAGCACAAAACCTTGCATAACTGCAGTCCCTATGATTCCATAGCATTGAATCAAGGCAATAAAAGTGGATTCATTCAGGGCTGTCCAACTGCCGGCCCTGCAGGTGTTTTGGACTTCAAATCCCAGAAATCCTAACAGCTGGTAAACTGGCTAGGATTTCTGGGAGTTGAAGTCCAAAACACCTGCAGGGCCGGCAGTTGGACAGCCCTGTATAGCATAGATGTACCCAAGGTTTACTTTCCCATTGCTGAAATCTTTGGTGTTCTAGCATTTGTTTTTAAGGAAGGAATTATAAACATCCAGCAACTGTAATGCGTCCTATTTTGGCCAAATTACAAAGAGTGCACTTTAGTCACTGAACATTACATTTACCAGAAAATACTTTTTGGTTTTCCTTCAGGGTTTTGAAAATTGTAGTGCACATTTGATTCAATTGCACATTGCATTCAATTAAATACAGGGTAATTGCAATTATCATACTACTAATCATCAGATATTTGGAGGAGGTGGTGGAGGAGATGGTGAAAATAATAACCACATGCCCTACACCAAACCCAAACCTCAGGCTTTCCCTGCCTCAGTTTTACCTGAGGAGTCCAAATGATGCCTCCGGTAAAAACGAATTAATCTACAGAAACCTGGGATTTCCTAGTTTGCTCTGGATTAATAAAACACCTGGAAAGATCCAGACCTTAAGGAAAAGTACATTTTTTTTATGTGAGGTCCCTGTTGGTCAATCCCCAAAGCCATTCCAATTTTTCAGGTTCCTGGAGCCCAAAGGAGCGGGATAGCACTCCCTCCAGAACTCCATTCTCCCTGCAGTGCAAAGTACTCTTGAAATGTGAAAACGATGGGTCGGGGAGGGTGGTGGTGGAGAGATTGACATGTCAGGAGGTGGCGGGGTGGTGGTGGGTACCATCCCACTCCTTTAGGGTCCAGGAGTCTGAAGAACCAGGATGGCTGAGATTGACCCATCGGGCCCTCACCTAGAAAGATCTAGACATTAGCTTAAGATCTGAATCTTTCCAGGTGTTTTATTGATCCAGAGAAAACTAGGAAATCCCAGTTTTCTTTGGTCAATTCCCTTTTACCCTAATTCCCATTTGAACGCCGCAGGTAAAAGTGAGACACGTTCTGCTTTTTGGGCCTGTCTTGAAGAGCCCTGAGTTACCAGCCTTAATTTGGAAAGTGTATATTGGTCTTCGTTTCTCTGTATTCAGTACTTAACTGTGAACAAAGCAGCAATCTTGCGACTTCTTACCAAACCACTTATTAAATGTTAAAGTTCTAAGTTATTATTATTCTACATTTGTTTCCAAATGATCTGGTGATGGTTTGAGTATTTTGTGTCTTATATTCTGTGTCTCAATATAAACGGATGTATTTATTTTTTATGTAAAGTATTCCTTAATTCGATCAGGGACAGAAGGTCCTTCCTCCCCTTGAGCTCTGTAGGCTGTAACCTTGGCTTGTAAGATTCACATGAACATTTGTCTTAGAAGCACCTCTACACTTGTATCCCAAAGCTAATCTTTGCTGAAATACATTGCACACTTCTACAACACTGAGAATGAGAACATTGTTGCCTGAATGTTGGTCTCTTTTCCATTTCCTTTTGCTACTAATACCACCAGAGCAATACTGTTCAGTAGCCCCATGGGGATTGAATGTCAGTTTTCCAGATGGCAAGCTGCCAGTCCAGTGATTGTGTTGAAAGTCACTGAGGGAATTTACTTTATTGCAGAACCAAAGAACATCACTTCATAATGCACCTTCTGTACATGATTGGAGCACAACAATGGAATGAAGTAGCCAAAAGAGAAGTGAGTCGTGTCTAATGTCTTTTTGTGGGGTCATGTTTCCAAAGATTTCAGCAGCTGCATAACATTATTGTGAGTGGGCCTGGAGAAGAAAATCCCTTCTCATAATAAGACAGCAGTAAAATCTATATAATGAAGTAAAGACTCAAAAAGGCATCTTTCCAGATAGGACAAGGACTGTGATTTTTTCTGACCTATAATGAAAGAGAAAGAAGAAGATCTTGACATTGAGTACTTATTTAATGCAATTCATTACCCTTTGATGTTGAGGAGAAATACAACTGCATAAACATCAGGCTTGTGTTGAAGCACTGCATGATTTCCATGATTAATGCCACAGGCTATTATCTTTATGAAAGTTCTAAGTTATTATCGTTATATGCCATTGGGGAGATATTAGCAATGGGAGAAGAATTATATTCTGTAAAGAAAAAAAAATAGAGGAATTATCTAGTCAGTGATTCTGTTTTATGAACTGAACACAGTTGCATGTATGGATGGATGGATCTAGACTGCCATATAATACAGTATCAGAATGCAGATTAACTGCATTGAACTGGATTATATGAGATTACACTGCCATATAACCCAGTTCAATGCAGTTAATCTGCATTCTGAAACTGTATTATATGGCAGTGTATATCCAACTTTAGTGTATAGTTAATAGGCATGGTTAAATCCAGTCGGAATCTTCGTAATTCAGATTAAATTCGGATCAAATTCCTTTTTGAAGCGATTTCAAAGCGATTTGGGAACCTGGAAGTATCCTTGCCATTTCGAAGCCACTGTCGCCATCTTTGTTCCAACTCAGGAAGTGAATTGGAAATGACTCAGTGTTTGGAAGCAAGCAGCAGCTTGCATGCTGTGATGCTTGTCTCCAGCCAATGAGAAGAAACCATGTAGGGAGGGGAGGGGTTTCAGCATGGCAGCCAATGCCCTTTAAAAAGGCCCATGCCTACCTCATGGCTCATTGCAAGCCGGGGACACGAACGGGAAGGGAGCTTGGGTGGGAAAGGTGCCATTGCTTGGGAAGGGAACAATAGGGTTAGGGAAGGGAATAAATTGGGGAGAATGGCTGGTAGCAGGCCCCTTGCCTGAGAGGCTTGCTTGTGTGTGGGGAGGGAAGAAGGGCAGGGCAGGGCAGCACATAAGGGCAGCTGGGATACCTCCCACTGCCAATTTCCCTTTTAGAAGCAGTGAATTAAACTTTCAAAACACCTCAATCCCCTTTGGTTTACAGTTTGGATTTTGGGATCCCAGAAAGTCCCTTTGGAAATCCCCTTATCTGCTAATAATTTCCTTCCTGAAGCAAGGAATACAAGTTTTAAGACCCTTTCCTCTCCTGGGGTTGTACTTTGAAAAACAAGAAATCCCCTTATCAGCTAATAATTCCCTTCCTGAAGCAGGGCATACAAATTCTAAGACCCTTTCCTCTCTTTGGGGTTAGACTTCTTTGCTTTGGAAAACCAGAAATCCCCTTTTCTGCTAATAATTCCCTTCCTGAAACAGAGAATACAATCTCCAGCGGAAAGAATTGTGATATGCAACCATTATTCAATAGTATTGATGCTTTGCCATTTTCCATCCATGGTGGCTCTTCCACATGCAATGAGGAAGCATATATACGTGTGTGTGACTGAGGGGAAGGGGGGAGAGTTTACATCATGAGTTGGAACAAAAAGAAAGATGAAGCCATAACATAGCCATAGGACTGACTGAATATTTGAATCATATATACTTAGTATAATCATAGATATGAGTTTATAAATATTTTGACAATTATATATATATAGACTTTTTTCAAAAGGCTAATTGGGTGAGGATTCTATCATTGTTAATCTGTCTTTCTCTTGGTCTAGTTATCACTTAGGAATACAAAATTTCAAAGCATTGCTTCAACATCTGTTTTAAACTTCTCTTTGAATGAGTAGAAACAGATATTCTTGTGAAATTTCCAGTCCCATGTGCCAGACACAGTATAAATGGACAGTTTCAAGTACAAAGAAATATTTATAGGAAGAGCTGCATTACCAAAGTTTCGATTGGTTTCATTTTTTTTAGTTTAGGTCAGAATTATACAGTCATATAATCCAGTGACAGATTCCATCAGTTAAATGTGATACAGGTTGCTCTCCCTGCGTCTCTCTATATCTAGCTAGTAAAGGTAAAGGTTTTCCCTTGACATTAAGTGTAGTTGTGTCTGACTCTAGAGCAGTGTTTCTCAACCTTCCCAATGCCGCAACCCCTTAATCCAGTTCCTCATGTTTTGGTGACCCCAACCATAAAATCATTTTAGTTGCTACTTCATAACTGTAACTTTGCTACTGTTATGAATCATCATGTAAAATATTGGATGTATTTTCATTCACCTGACCACATTTGGCACAAATACCTGATACTTCCAAGTTTAAATACTGGTGGGGTTGTGGGGGTTGATTTTGTCATTTGGGAGGCGTAGTTGCTGGGATGTATAGTTCATCGACAGTCAAAGAGCATTCTGTACTCCACCAACGATGGAGTTGAACCAAACTTGGCACAGAGAACTCCCATGAGTGACCAACAGAAAATACTAGAAGGGTTTGGTGGTCACTGACCTTGACTTTTGGAGTTGTAGTTCACCTACATCCAGAGAGCATTGTGGACTCAAACAATGGTGGATCTGGAGCAAACTTGGCACGAATAGGCAAGATGCCCAAAGGTGAACACTGATGGAGTTTGGGGAAAATAGGCCTTGACATTTGGGAGTTGTAGTTGCTGGGATTTATAGTTCACCTACAATCAAGGAGCATTCTGAACCCCACCGATGTAGCAACCCAGTTCCCTTTCGTGCCTGGGGGGCAGGGGGCAGCACCGGGGGTCCCACTTGCATTAGGGCCAGCTGCAGTTGATGAGGACATGGAGGAAGGGGCTGATGAGTTAGCTGGGCCTTCCTCTCCCACAGAGAGCTTGGCCTGGGATGATGAATGGCCTGACGCCTATGCTAGCTGGGAAGTTCAGGCTGACCCTGAGAGTGATGATTCTGATCATTATGAGAAACCAGGTGGTTACGGGTCACAGGAAAGGATCAGGGAAACAGTGGAGGATGAACCCATGGAAGCTGAAAGGGAGTTCGGCTCTCATGAAGATAGCGACCCAGGTGCTGGGAGGCAAGGACGGAATTTTGATAGGAGACGGAGCATTGAGTCCAGCAGGAGGGATTGACACCGTAGCCTAGAGCGCCAGAGAAGTGTTAGATCCCGTAGCACAGATTGGCGCAGAAGCCTAGAGCGTCGGGGGCCTCGCCAAGGGGATTAAGTATAGGATCCGTGGGAAAGGATCCTCAGTAGCTCGGCCACTTCTATTCTAAGAGGAGTGAAGCGAGCGGAGTTCCACGGAGCCAAGTTGCTGGCTCAAGCCTTGCCAAGAAGTTTCTTGGGATCGTTCATGAACTTTGCCTTGTTCTTTGCCATGGACCAAGTCCTTGATCCGCATAGTTTTGCGGAGCCTTTGCCACGTTTGCCTTTGGATTTTACTTACGGACTCTTTACCTTTTGGATTGAACTTTTTGATACTTTTTATGGACAATTTACCTTTTCACCTGTTTCTTATTATTCAATAAATAGTTAGCTGATTACCGTCTCTGTGTGTGTGATTAAGGGGCTGGGCCAAGACCCTGCATCGTGACAACCGACGATAGAATTGGGCCAAACTTCCCATACAGACCCCCCATGACCAATAGAAAATAATGTGTTTTCTGATGGTCTTTGGTGACCCCTCTGACACTCCCTCGCGACCCCCATAGGGGTCCCGACCCCCAAGTTGAGAAACACTGCTCTAGAGGGTAGTGCTCATCTCCATTTCTAAGCCAAAGGGCCAGCATTGTCTGTACACAACTCCTAGGTCTTGTGGCCAGCATGACTGCATGGAGCAACGTTACCTTCCCGCCAAAGCGATACCTATTAATCTACTCACATTTGCATGTTTTCAAACTGCTAGGTGGGCAGAAGCTGGGGCTAACATCAGGAGCTTACCCAATCCATGGATTCAAACTGCCGACCTTCCAATCAGCAAGGTTGGCAGCTCAGTGGTTTAACCCATTGTGCCACCATGGCCCTATATCTTGGTATACATTCTCAAAATCTGGTCCAGATTTTGGGATTTTCTGAAGAAGATTAAAAGTACAGGAGGCCTATGGTTTGGGGCCAGTGTACTTGAGGGAGCGGCTTACCCCATATATACTCAGAAGATCACTGCGTTCAGAGGGTCACACTCTCCTTCAAGTCCCAGGTATTAAGTCCTACAGGTTGGCCAGCACCCGACAGAGAGCGTTTTCGGTGGCTGCACCAATTTTGTGGAACTCTCTGTCAGCCGAGACACGGTACCTGCATGACCTGATGGCCTTTCACAGGGCCTGCAAGACTTGGCTGTTCCGGCAGGCGTTCGGCGAATGACTGGCATTTTAACATCAAGCCTCGCCACCAGACTGTGTTGCCTTTTGCATTGAAGATTGGTTCTAACTGTTTTAACCATGATGTCTCATGACATATTTGATCGTTTTTAGGAATATTTTTATGATGTTTTAGGATGTTTTGTGCATTTTGCTGTATTGGAAACCACCCCGAGCCTTGGGGAGGGGCGGTCTAGTAAGTCTGAATAATAAATAAATAGGGGGGGGGGGAGATAAAATAGTGAAAAATTCAGCAGCCCTATTAAAGTCCAAGAAAGAGTTTGAGTATTTCTAACTAATATTAAAGTTTTCCATTTATTTATTTATTTTGAATCAAAAGCATTGCATAAAAAAGTATAAAACTGATAAAAATAGAAGGAATACATGCGGTTAAATATTATTTGACCAAAAACGGGCAACAGTGATGGCACTGTATGTAGCTTTAAACAATTTTTCCTCTGTACATGAGGCAGGACATTGTGGACATTAGTATACAGATGCAGAGTTGTTTGTTCTGCTCTATATTCACACAAGGAGTTTTAGGTAGTGCCATTTTGCCAGGCTGTCTGTTGATCTGGTCACTCCACTTCTGAGTCTGTTCAAGGACTTCCAAGTTGCCCATTCTTAGTTTGCCCCTGGAGGCAGACCTTCGTCGGGGGGGGGGGATCCAAAAGGAGCTCAAAAGGTATGAGATGGGTGTGTATCAAGAGACTATCCATGGGTCCTTGCCGCACAGGGCCTATAGCCCATTAGAGCCAGGTCTTTGAGAAAGGCCCATCATTTATCACTTGTCATGTTGTGTTTCGACAAATATTCTACTTCCAGGAGAGTTATTTATTTATTTATTGTTAATTTTTATATACCGCTCCTTCCAGCAGGCTCAGGGCAGCTTACCTAAAATCAGATAGTAAAACAGCAACATTTCAATTTAATAACAACAATATAAAACAAAGCATAAAACAAGAACGATCTACATGGGACTCAAGGACTTGGACAGTTTTATCAGGAGCCATTTAAATTAAAGGCCTGCCTAAAAAGGGTCATCTTGCAGGCTCTCCGAAATGGGGCCGGTTCCTTGATGGCATGGACTTCATCTGTCATTGAGTTCCATAGCAATGGAAAAGGCTCTCGATCTAGTTGATGACAGACGGCAGGAATGGATAGATGAAACTACTAAAAGATTTTGCTCTTCTGAACACAGTGATCTCAGGGGAACGTACGGGATAAGGCAGTCCCTCAGGTACACCGGCCCTAGACCATACAAGGCCTTAAAAGTCAATACCAGCACCTTGAAAACAATCCGGTACTCTATTGGTAGCCAGAAGGCATGGTTTAGAACCCAATAATGGCGATTCTAAAATCAGGGGGGTTATTAGTAAAAGAAAGACTTACAAAAAATTTTCCAAAAATTTCTAAAATGTAACGTAATAACTAACGAAATTCGTTAGTAGTTCGTATGCCAGCGCATGCGCATTCCAGATGGTTTTGGCCTACAACTCCCAGAAATCCTAACAGCTGGTAAATTGGCTGGGATTTCTGGGAGTTGTAGGCCAAAACTTGAATAAATCACACTGAATTCTAGATGGGACTCTCCAAATAGGAAGGAGGGAGGGAGGAGTATTCTATTCCTTGAAGCAGCAAAAAGGAGGAGCCCCCGCTCCTCGCTGCCTCTCTCTCACCCCGATCCTGAGGGAGCGAGGGCCCAAGTTTGCCCAGGCTGGTCATATACCTACATTCCATGCACATGCAATAATACAGCAGTAATAACAATGGGTATAAGAAGACGTAAAATTCAAACCGAAGTATTCTGACTGTGGTCCCTCCTCATGCAGTGCAAAAGGCTCTTCTCTATGAGCCCGGGAAAAGCCAAAAGCCGGGCATTTGCTGCCTGGGTGCACACATACATATTCTTTGGGGGATTTGCTGCAGAATCTTCTCTATGAGCCCGTGATACTGCAGCAAATCCCCCCCCCAAAGAATATGTATGTGTGTGCACCCAGGCAGCAAACGCTGTGCCCGCTTTTCCCGGGCTCTGTCACGATGCACGGACTTGGCAGGCCCCTTAATCACACACACAGAGACGTACTGAAGGCTAACTACTTTATTGAGTATAAAAAACAGTTCCAAAGAATATAGTCCAATAATAAGTGATATAGTCCAAAAGGCTTGAAGTAAGAATGTCCAAAGTAACGAAGCAAACAGGCAAAAAGTTTGACAAGGCTCCGCAGCCAATGCGGATCAGGAAACAAGGCAAGGCTCCGCAAACCAATGCGGAGCAGGAAAACAAGGCAAGGCAAAGCAAGGCAAGGCTTGATGACCACAGCTTAGCTTGTGACCCCACTCCGCTTCACGCCTATTCAGGTAAGACGTGGCCGGAGAACTGAGGATTCGTTCCCACGGATCCTATACTTAATCCTTCGGCCGAGGTCCTCGACGCTCTAGGCTTCTTCGTCTCCAATCCCTGCTGACGGACCTCGGCCGGTCTAGGGCCCGGGACCAATCCCTCCTACTAGCCTCGATGTTCCGTCTCCTATCAAAGGTTCGACCTTGTCTCTCGGCAGCTGTGTTGCTATCTCCCTGAGAGCTTTCCTCCCTCGCCATTTCCCATGCGCTTTGTTCCATATTTTCCTCAGGGGGGCTCCTGGGAAGATCTCCCTCCCGGGTGTTCATAACTCCCTGGATCGCTATCAGACTGCACCTGGTGATCCGAATCATCCCTTGGACCAAAACACATTTCTTCTCAAGCCAAGCTCTCTGTGGGCGAAAGAGGCCCTTGCGGGGAAAGCTGCCGTTCACCCTAGTCATCTAGCTCATCCTCAGAATCCTGTTCTAGCACAGCCGGTTCTAATGCTAATGGAACCCCAGGCCCTGTCCCCTGCCCTCCAGGCACAAACGAGAACTGCTGTGCTACACTATCCCCCCCCTCAGGGCCCTCCTAGGCCGCCCCCGAGGCTTGGGTTTGTCAGGGTACTTGCGATGGAACCGAGCGACAAGGTCCGGGGCATGGACGTCACGAGCCCGCGTCCAAGAACGCTCTTCCGGCCCAAAGCCTTTCCAGTCGATGAGATACTCCAGCTTCCGGTAGCGGATACGCGCATCCAGGATGTCCTGCACCTCCAACTCTCCGCCGTCACGCATCACAGGGGAGGGGCGGCTGCGTCACATCAGGCCGCACCCCCATCGCCGGGCGGAGCAAAGAACGGTGAAACACAGGGTGGATCTTCATGTCTGCTGGGAGTTGTAGTTTGAAAGAAACAGGCCCCACCTTCTCCAACACTGTGTAAGGCCCCAAAAATCGAGCATCCAACTTGCGGCTAGGCCTCTGTGTGGGCAAATTTTTGGTAGACAACCAAACTTTATCCCCCACCAGAATCGCAGGGCCCTCCTGGCGCCGCCGGTCCGCCATCCGCTTGTAATCCGCTTTAGCCTGGTCCAATTGAGTGCGCAGCAAGTCTTGCAAGGCAGTGAGCTCCTGAAGCCAGTCTTTCGCTTCCGACGCCCCTCCGGACGGGTCCGCCGGAGGGTAGAAGCGAGGATGGTGTCCATAGTTGGCAAAGAAAGGAGTCTCCTTGATGGATTCGTGCGTCGCATTGTTGTAGGCGAACTCAGCCAGAGACAACAAGGACGCCCAATTGGTTTGCTGATAGTTGACATAGCACCGTAGGTACTGTTCCAAGGTGGCATTGACCCTTTCAGTCTGTCCGTCAGACTGAGGGTGATGAGCCGTGGACATCCGCACGTCAATCCCCAGCAACTTCTGGACAGCCTTCCAGAACTGGGAAGTGAACTGGGTGCCGCGGTCAGTCACCAGACTCTGAGGCAGGCCATGTAGCCGGAACACATGTTGCACAAACATATCAGCAGTCTCTTTGGCAGTAGGCACCCCCACACAGGGAATGAAGTGTCCCATCTTGGTGAAACAGTCCACCACGACCAGGATCATGGTAAAGCCCTTGGACTTGGGCAAATCTGTGATGAAGTCAGCCGAAATCATCTTCCAGGGAGCGGAGGGGGTCGGAAGCGGCTGAAGCAACCCAGCCGGCTTGCCCCCCGGGTTCTTGGCCCACTGACACACAGGGCAAGAGCCCACATAGTCCTTCACATCCCTCCGCACCTTAAGCCACCAGAAATCCCTGAGGACCAATTGCAGGGTCTTGAACAACCCGAAATGGCCAGCGGCCCGACTATCGTGGCAAAGTTTGAGAATGTCCTCCCGCTCGGGCCCGGGGGAAACATAAACAGAGTCACGGTGGTAGAGTACCCCGTTCTTTACCTGGAAAGGGGCTTGCACCCCCTTGGTCAACTGGTCTTGCACCCAGGGATCAGTCCGTTGGCGCGCCTGGACCCGCTCACTCAAAGGTCTCTTGTCCTTAGGGGCCGGCGGAGCCAACGGAGGGTGCACAGGAGCCGCCCGGGCCGCAGCAAAGTTCTCCGCTTTCAGGAGATGGGCCTCAGAAAGCCCCTCCCCGCCACGAACATACTGCGGCTTCCGAGACAGGGCATCAGCTTGCTTGGTCTGCTTGGTGGTCACATAGTGGATGCGGAAATTGAATCTCTCAAAGAACAGGGACCATCTCTGTTGCCTCTGGTTCAATTTGCGCTGGGACTTCAAGTGTTCCAAGTTCCGGTGGTCAGTGTGCACCTCCACCGGAAACTTGGCCCCTTCAAGCAGATGTCGCCACACTTCAAAAGCCACCTTGATGGCCAGGAGCTCCTTCTCCCAAATGGTATAGTTCTTTTCCGGCGCCGTGAGCTGCCGGGAGTAGTAGGCGCAGGGCAACAAGTCCGTTCCCTGCGGTTGTAGCAGGATCGCTCCCACCGCCACATCCAACGCGTCGGCCTGCACAATGAAAGGGGTGCGGGGATTGGGGTGCTGGAGAAGCGGCTGAGTGGTGAACAGCTGCTTCAGTTTCCGAACCCCACGTCCGCCTCCGGCGCCCACCGAACGGTACC
Source organism: Anolis apletophallus (assembly GCA_030556195.1). Classification (NCBI taxonomy): domain Eukaryota; kingdom Metazoa; phylum Chordata; class Lepidosauria; order Squamata; family Anolidae; genus Anolis; species Anolis apletophallus. The sequence continues at coordinate 86,256,446 of JARBWK010000007.1, forward strand.
TTTCCCCGCAGGCACTGGGTGATAGGATCAGCCCACTTGGCAAAGTCCGGGATGAACTTTCTGTAGTAGTTGGCAAAGCCCAGGAACCTTAGAATGTCCTTTTTGCTGGCTGGAGCTGCCCAGTCAGCCACAGCTTGGACCTTGGTGTCATCCATGGCAATGCCCGTTGGGGAAATGTGGTAGCCCAGAAAGACTACCTCCCGCAGATCAAAAGCACATTTCTCCAGCTTAGCATAGAGCCCATGGGCTCTCAGTCTCAGGAGCACTTCCTTGACATGGCGGTCATGGGTCGCCTGATCCGGAGAAAAAATCAGCAGGTCGTCCAGGTAGACCGCCAGATAACAATCTAGCAGGTCCCGGAAAATGTCATTCATGAAATGTTGGAAACAGGCTGGAGCGTTACACAAACCGAATCCCATCACCAGGTATTCGAAACTGCCCCACTTGGTCTGAAAGGCTGTCTTCCATTCGTCGCCCTGGCGAATCTGGACAAGGTTGTAAGCGCCCCTCAGGTCCAGTTTAGTGAACACCTTGGCTCCCCGCATCCGCTCCAGAAGCTCGGGAATCAGGGGGAGGGGGTAGCGGTTCCGAACCGTGATCTTGTTAAGTTCTCGATAGTCATTGCAGAGCCGCAACTCCCCCGATTTCTTTTTGACAAAAAGAATGGGCGCCCCCGCCGGGGACTGGGACGGCCGAATGAAGCCCTTCCGCAGGTTTTCATCCAGAAAATCCCGGAGAGCCTGTTGCTCTGGTTCCGAGAGAGGGTAGAGTCTGCCCCGCGGGATAGGGGCTCTGGGTTCGAGTTCAATGGCACAATCGTAGGGCCGGTGGGGAGGCAAACGCTCTGCCTCCTTCTCGCTGAAAACGTCCCAGAATCCAGCATATTTCTTGGGCTGTGTGGCCACCGTCTCAACTTCCTGGGCCTGACAAGCCCGGGCCGTCAGACAGTGACTCTGGCAATGGTCGGATGCAAAAATGAGCTGTCTCTTGGTCCAAGAAATCTGGGGATCATGAAGGGCGAGCCACACAATGCCCAGGACAATGGGAAAATCAGGGAGCTTGGTCACAAGAAAAGAAATGTCCTCTTTATGAGAGCTGGTCCACATCTTGGTAGGGGCTGTATACTGAGTCACAGCCCCCGTTTTCAGGGTTCTCCCATCAATAGTCTGTACCCCCGGGGGAAGAGAAGCGACGTCGGCCGAGTGAGCGAACCCTCTTACACTCGACCGGCCCATTCCCCCGTCGCCTGGATGGCTTCTTCAGCCTCCGGGACTCCTCCAACTGGCTCGAGGGGTCTTTCCACGCGGCTTTTGGGGGCATTCCTTGGAAAAATGTCCAGCCCCCCCACAGTACCAACACAGGTTCAGACGCTGCCGCCGAGCTTTTTCTGCCTGGTCCACCTTGGGCTGCACCGTGCCGGTGGTGGCGGAGCAAGCTGTCGGGGCACGAACTGTCCAGTCCCAGGCTCCCTTCGCGCCGTTGGCTTCTCCACCACACTTTTGTCCCATCGCCGCCGGGTTTGCAGTCCCGCTTCGACACGTAAACTCAAGGTGATCGCCGCCTCCAAATCCTCGGGGTGGGGGTTTTTCAACATTTCTTGCTGTAGCTCCGCGGTCAGCCCCGCGGTGTAGTGGTAACGCAACGCCGACACGTTCCACTGCACCTGGGCGGCCAGCACTCGAAAACGAGAAATGTATTGAGACAGGGACAGGTCCTTCATCGTCAGCCGGGCTAAGTCGCGCTCGGCCAGCTCTTCATTCACGGGTGGCCCCCAGGTCGCCCGGATGGCATCTCTGAAAGCCCGGAGCGTTTGAGTATGGGGAGACTGGGCCCGGATCAACGACGTAGCCCACGTCGCAGCCGTTCCCTCCATTAGGTTAAAAACAAACCCCACTTTGGCGCGGTCAGTCGCAAATTCGGTGGGTCGCAGCTCCAGGTACAGGTCCACTTGGCAGAGAAACACCTCCACTTGAGCAGGGTTGCCCCCAAAGCGGCTAGGCGTAGCCACTCCCGGGTGGCGCCCGGCTCTGGTCCTCAGCTCTCCCACCTCCTGTTGTAGGGCTACCACCTCTGCGTCCGTCAGGCCAGCCATGGCTGCTACCGCCGTGGGTCGCTTCCTTCGGCGTCCCGTGATGTGATAAGGGGTTCGTCGGTTCTCCGGCCAACTGTCACGATGCACGGACTTGGCAGGCCCCTTAATCACACACACAGAGACGTACTGAAGGCTAACTACTTTATTGAGTATAAAAAACAGTTCCAAAGAATATAGTCCAATAATAAGTGATATAGTCCAAAAGGCTTGAAGTAAGAATGTCCAAAGTAACGAAGCAAACAGGCAAAAAGCTTGACAAGGCTCCGCAGCCAATGCGGATCAGGAAACAAGGCAAGGCTCCGCAAACCAATGCGGATCAGGAAAACAAGGCAAGGCAAAGCAAGGCAAGGCTTGATGACCACAGCTTAGCTTGTGGCCCCACTCCTCTTCACGCCTATTCAGGTAAGACGTGGCCGGAGAACTGAGGATTCGTTCCCACGGATCCTATACTTAATCCTTCGGCCGAGGTCCTCGACGCTCTAGGCTTCTTCGTCTCCAATCCCTGCTGACGGACCTCGGCCGGTCTAGGGCCCGGGACCAATCCCTCCTACTAGCCTCGATGTTCCGTCTCCTATCAAAGGTTCGACCTTGTCTTTCGGCAGCTGTGTTGCTATCTCCCTGAGAGCTTTCCTCCCTCGCCATTTCCCATGCGCTTTGTTCCATATTTTCCTCAGGGGGCTCCTGAGAAGATCTCCCTCCCAGGTGTTCATAACTCCCTGGATCGCTATCAGACTGCACCTGGTGATCTGAATCATCCCTTGGACCAAAACACATTTCTTCCCAAGCCAAGCTCTCTGTGGGCGAAAGAGGCCCTTGCGGGGAAAGCTGCCCTTCACCCCAGTCATCTAGCTCATCCTCAGAATCCTGTTCTAGCACAGCCGGTTCTAATGCTAATGGAACCCCAGGCCCTGTCCCCTGCCCTCCAGGCACAAACGAGAACTGCTGTGCTACAGGCTCATAGAGAAGAGCCCGTTTGCACCGCTTGAGGAGAGACCAGTCAGAATACTTCGGTTTGAATTTTATCTCTTCTTATACCCATTGTTATTACTGCTGTATTATTGCATGTGCATGGAATGTAGGTATATGACCAGTTGGATTACTTATAATATTAGGCACTTACAGTAGCATTCATTCTATTATACATTAGGTTGGTTTCTCACCCCAATACTCTTTGATGCTTTAGATCCTGGCAGGCAGGAGAGGCAGGGAAGCCTGGAAAAAATGTAAACAGAGAGGTTTACTCAGAAGTAATCCACAAAGGAGGGCACTTCATCCAAAGTCCCCTCCTTTGCAGATTTACTTCTGAGTAAACCCTCTGTTTACATTTTTCCAGGCTTCCAGCCGAAAGAAGGAGCGAGTTTAGGGCTTGCCTTGCCATAATACTTATTGGCAAGGGAGGCGGGAGGGTGGTGAGAGAGAAGGAGGGTGCCCCCCCCCCTTACGACCTAATAACGACACTTAAGAAAATCCTGGCCCCCGAAGTTCTATAAAGAAAGTCCACTTCCTGGTTGGCGTTCCAGATGCGGAAATACTCAAAAGTAGCATTTCTTACGAATTTCTTCCGAATCATTTCATTTTCGTAACTTTTTTCTCATGCCTAGTAGCCAGTGCAGTTGCTGCAGAATAGGTGTAATGTGCTCTCATGCAGATGCTCCCACCAGTAGTCGAGCAGCAGCATTCTGAACCAGCTTGAGTATCCGGATTGCTGACAAAGGAAGGCCAATGTAGAGGGCGTTACAGTAGTCCAGTCTCGAGATGACTGTTGCCTGGATCACCGTAGCCAGGTCGTTCCTGGGCAGGTAGGGAGCCAGCCGTCTAGCCTGTCGTAGAAGCAAAAACGCGGTCCTGCATACTGTGGAGATTTGCATCTCCATTGATAGCAGCAGGTCCAATTGGATCCCCAGGCTTTTTACTGAAGTTGAAAGTTTAGTGACAGCAAAATTACACAATAAAAAACTCTCTATATAATATTTCAGAAGTATTAAAATCCAAGACAGAGTTTGAGAGTTTTTAACTTATATTAAAGTTTTTCATAATTTCATATGAGAAGCCTTGTAAACTGAACTTCTGTATTGGAATGTAAGCTTTAAATGTCAAAGCCAAATTTCCAAATTACTTCTTGATAGGGACACACTATACTTTGGACCGTAACCCTGGGTTTAAAGTATTTGAAAAGCTCAGGTTTTCAGTAGTTTTCAGCCTTTGTACTTTTAAAAAGGCCATATCCAACAAAACTAAAAATTCATGCTATAAAAGATCATCTCAACCCATTTCATAGTTAATTTTTTTCATATGTGCTACATTTTTGTTAAACCATAAAATAGTGCTATTCATTGTTCAAAGGAATTTCAGGGAAGCTCCGAGGCATTCCCTTACTTCTGCTAATGTGAGGTAAAAGTGGTTAAACTTGTTTTATTCTGTTTTATATACTAAAAGTCCCTGGATGCTGTTTGGACATCCAGGAGTACCATCTTGCCCAATTCGAGGTATGTGGCACATGTTGATATGCCCTAAGAATACAAAATCAAGGTTTTTTTTCTCTAGCATAACTCTGGACTTAAGACAGGATATTTTGTTATTTATTTGTTCAGTCAATTCCGACTCTTTGTGACCTCATGGACCAGCCCACGCCAGAGCTCCCTGTTGGCCATTACCACCCCCAGCTCCTTCAGAGTCAAGCCAGTAACTTCAAGCATACCATCCATCCATCTTGCCCTTGGTCAGTCCCTCTTTCTTTTTCCTTCCATTTTCCCCAGCATCATTGTCTTCTCTAAGCTTTCCTGTCTTCTCATGATGTGGCCAAAGTACTTCATCTTTGCCTCTCATATCCTTCCCTCCAATGAGCAGTCAGGCTTTATTTCCTGAAGTATGGACTGGTTGGATCTTTTTGTGGTCCATGACACTTTCAGAATTTTCCTCCAGCACTACACTTCAAAAAAAATCTATCTTCCTTTGCTCAGCCTTCCTTACGGTCCAGCTTTCACATCCATAGACTCTACATAAGAACATAAGAACCACACAGCAATTGAGGTACAACAGGTTTATTGTGAATAAAAGGTATAGGAAAGAGTTTGGAGGCAATTCTATAGTGCCTCCAAATAGCAGCAAATAACAGGAATCAGCAGTGGATAAATAATCCTGTGGCAACAGGGTCCAAGCGGATGGATTCAGGAACAAGCCGGATGCAAAGGAAAGTCTCTTAAAGGTTCCCAGCCGGTTTAAGGTGGCAAGGCAGGTTTTCTTGGAAGCAATAAAGTTCAGTAGCTTACAAAGTCTTTGCAGGAACAATACAGGAACGTAGCACTGGAGCAGGAACAAGGCAGCCAAAGCTGGCTGGCACAGGCTTCTGGAAGGCCTGAAAGTGGCCTCTCTCACAGGATCATCCTTGAATGTGGAGTTGGTATGAGATACCTTCAATGGGGCATCTCCATGTAGTTATACTATCCAGTGGCTTTGATCTGGGTACGTCGAGTGTCAAAATGCCATGATGAATGACTGTATGTTTAGCTACCTCAGCTTCTCCGGAATGCACAACTCGTTAGGAGCTCGCAGCTGGTGAAGGGAGCTGGACTCGAAGCATCTCCGAGGCGCTTCGCTTATAAGGGGAGGCCTGTTTGAGTAACCTTGGCCTGTCCATGTTGTGCATTCGGTACCTGCTTCTCACAGGAAAGGCAAAGGGGCCCAGAGGGAATCTCTGGAGTGAAACAAGCTGGCTTGGAAAGTTCTCTGCAGCCAGCATGGCTGAGGTCTTGTTCTTGCAAAACTGAGGCCTGTGGCCCTTGAGGTGTGACAGTCACTCAGACCAGGTTTAACTTTTACATAAGAGCAGCATGTTGAGTTTACCAGCTAGTGCAGGGGTGGGCAATTACCGGCCCTCCAGGTGTTTTGGACTCAACTCCCAGAAATCCTAGCCAGTTTACCAGCTGTTAGGATTTCTGGAAGTTGAAGTCCAAAACACCTGGAGGACCGGTAATTGCCCAACCCTGAGCTAGTGCCAGAGGGAGCAATAGCATCAGAGTACAGGGTGTTAGTGCTCCAAGGGAGCAGCCTCTGTGCCTTGTGCTGTTGTCTGCTTTGGAAGATTGCTATCTGCTTTGCTCTTGTCCGCTTTACTCTTGTCTGCTTTCAGGCACTTTTGGTTAGTTGATTTTGTATGGTTTTTATTCTTGGTATGTTTGGCTTTGTGAAGAGAGGCGGGGGCTTGAGGGGAGAACAAGAGAGGGAGTAAGGCTGGAACAAGTGAAGAAAATGATGCTTCTACTACTTCACTTTATACTGTACTTTCTTGCCACAACTTCGTGCTTCTACTATTGTGCCACAACATTGTGCTTCTATCATTTTAAAGTTAGTATGTGAATATGCAGGTTTTTCCTTGCTGTTCCACTGGACAACACAGATTTTATTGCCTCAAATGTGCTTCCTTGCCACAACGTTGTGCTTCTACCATTATAAAGTTAATCTTTTTTTATTGTTATGGACTTGAATCGTGTTAATACAATTCACTTAGTTTGAGTCCTAAAATTAGCATATTTTCTATTGTGGTGATCCTCCACTAAATGAAGACATTTGTGACAACATGATACGTGGAGATACCAGCTATTCCATCTTCCTTACTGGTCCTCTACCTTTCATGGTGCTCTTAAACATCCCCAGATAAATCATTTGAAATCAGCCACCTCCATTCTACTGACAATGCAACATTACCTTCATAATGTAAAATGGTATTGGTTATCAGGTTTGTCATATACATTTTAGTAGTATTACTAAAATTAGCTCTCAGTAAAAATACCAAATAGAATTAACTTTTACTTGAAATACTACTGTTTTATTGTATATTTAGGTTGTTTGTTCTTTCTTGTGTGAGAGCACAAAGATTTAATGTTTAAATTAATGTGTAATCAGTCTTCTTAGTATGCTGATATGTGCTGTCATCTCTACCTTGATATCTTTAAAATAGAAAAAGCGGAGGGAGAAAGAAATGTTTTCATTTAATCCTGAACTATAGTGTAGAGAGAGTGTGGGTATAAGAATCACCACTCCTTCTCTACTGCGTCATACATATTGAAATTTCTCACAGGAGCTATTCTTGATAACACTTAAAAAGTGATTATATCTGTTATCAATTTGTGTGAAAAGAAACCAACAAGTGGCAAAAATATAAGGGGAGCTAAAAACTTGAAGGTGATAAAAGAAAATTAATTGATTAAAGAGTGTATGTGAAAAATTGTAACCAGCATTTAAGGTGGGAATATTCTCTTGTTTTGTTCTGCATGTCATTATGATGTTTGCAGTGAACACATGAAGAAAGCTTTAAAAAGTATCCATGTATACTAGAGGTGTGCACAAAGCAAAAAATCCACTTTGTCTGTATTTACAACATTTGTGCAAACCCCCATTTTTATTCTAAATTGTTTTGAAACATTTGTAAGGGGTTCAGTCATATCTAATAGGCATGGTTAGGTTCGGTCGGAATCTTTGTAATTCGGAATAAATTTGGAAAGATTTCCTTTTTGAAACCGGAAGTCCCTTTGCCCTTCTGAAGCTTTTCCCGCAATTTCTCTTACGAATCAGTAAGTGAGTCAGAAATGATTCAGCTTTCCCCTGCTTCTGTTCCCTGGCCTCAGTTCAAGCCAGAGAAGCCTTCTAAACCAGTGTGGATGGATTCCCTTTCTTGCCTTTCCCTCCCATGTCAGTGAGAGAAGCAGTTTTAACCAGTGTGGATGGGATGGATCCATGTCAGTTTAAACCAGTGTGGATGGATTATTTTCCTTTCCCTCCCGCCTCCCAAGTCATTCTTAAGAGAGAGAAACGGTTTTAACCTTGTGGATGGGATGGATCTGCATCAGTTTAAACCAGTGTGGATGGATTCCTTTCCTTTCTCTCCCGTGTCAATTTAAACAAGTGTGGATGGATTCATTTCCTTTCCCTCCTGCCTCCTAAGTCAGTCTTAAGCAAGAGAAGCGGTTTTAACCAGTGTGGGTGGATTCCCATCCTTTCCTTTCTCTCCCGCATCAGTTGAAAGCAGTGTGGATGCATTCCTTTCCTTTCCCTCCCGCTTCAGTCTTAGTGAGAGAAGCAGTTTTATCCAGAGTGGATGGATTTCTTCCTTTTGCTTCCTCCTTCCCTTCTGGAGTAAAACAACTACTTTCAAAGAAAGACCACCCAACGAAACAGAAAATAACACTTTGAAACTATTAACAAAGGATTCAGAAGTCTCAGAAGTTTTGAAATTGACTTTAGATCCAAATCACCAGCTCCCCCTACATCCGAAATGAGTTTTGAACCATTTCTTGATCAAACAAGCCTAGTATCTAATACAAAGTGATGAGAAATTTGTTATTTTCCATTAATTTTTTTACAAGAGCTAAGCTAAACTATACCTGATGGAGGAAGAGGCCTAGCAGAACTTGGAGTGGTTCTTCTCTGTCCAGTGTCTGGCCTTATGCGAGCAGGCCCTACTCTGGGCCTAGGATGAGCCACACACATGGCAGGAGAGGAGGTCCCACTGATGGCCTCTGGTGTGAGAGTACACACCATCTTAACCAGGGCCTACGGCCTTGGTGAGGCCATGCTTTAAATGGTGGGTACTATCATGCTAATGCTGCCTCTTGCAATGCTTGTGGCTCTCTTATGAGAGGTAGCACTAGCACGGGAAGCCTTTGGCAGGGCCTTTCCCCCCATCGGGCATATCACTTACCTCGGAACTAATGCAGGTCAAGGCCTGCTTGCAACCCTTGCCGGGGCCTTCTAATCTGCCAGACACATGACCTGTCATGAGCGGGAGGCTGATTGGTAATGAGAGAGACAGAGAGGAGGAGGAGCCCTGCTGCCACCATGAAGGCACAAGGAGGGAGAGAGGGAGACAGATGGGGGGACAAGACATATTAAACAAACAAACCTCTATGAGGTGGGTGTTTCCAATTCATTTGTGTTTGATGGGGGGTAAATTTTGGGGTTGTAATCAGGTCGCAAGTATGGTTTTAACAAAACACTTACATTTAAGACCTTCTTAAGTTTTTTTGCACAGCCCTAATGTATACACACAAACATGCACACACACATACACACACAGCTTCCTCAGTTGCCATCTACTTGTGAATAGCCATTGCCACCTTTTACCTTGCAGTTATTACCATTTATTCAACAAGGCATCACATACTGGATTTCTAAAATAAAATTTTATTGAATGCTAGGAAAGAAGCAATGAAGACAAATTGAGACATGTCAAGATAAAATTTTAAACGATTACTTGACCAAAACGCAGAGTGTGGCTGACTGTATCACCACATTTTCAGTCAAAAACATTAGAAATTAAATATATGTAACTGATAAAGATGAATGTCTTGGTCTTCTAGAGCCAACCTGAATGGTTTAAAGTAAATATTATACTAATTGATCTCTCTGAATGATGTCCATGGCAAATGGTATCTGATGCTTGGCACAGATTTTCTGCTATGAGGATTGATAGATGAGACAAGCATTCTAGTAATGAAAGGATGGCTAAACTATGAGTTATACACATTGTACCACTGCTGAGTAAGCTCAATGAAAACAAATGTGGTCATTGATAGCAACCTTCCCTTCAAACATTAGCACAGAACAAAAATATTGGTGCTCTTTTTTCCTGACAGTGAAATAGGTATTAACAGAGGAATTCATCACGCTTTTGTGCCAGTGAGGGAAAGTGGGTATTTTAATGTAACACGAGTGTGCATTTTATTATGAGCATAATAGGAAACTACAGTCTGAGTACCTGTTGTCCAAAATGCTTGAGATCAGAAGTGCTTTGGATTTTGATTCTTTTTGCGTTTTAGAATATCTGTATTTGCATTGGAACCCCAGGTCTCGGTGGTGGCCAGAGGAGCTTTTTCACAATTAAGACTTGTGCACCAGCTGCGCCCGTACCTTAGGAAGTCTGACTTGGCCATGGTAGTCCATGCTCTTGTTACATCCCAAATAGATTACTGCAATGCGCTGTATGTGGGGCTGCCTTTGCAGATGGTTCGGAAACTTCAACTAGTACAACGATTGGAAGCCAGATTACTAACTGGGGTGACATACAGGGAGCATACCACCCCCCTGTTATGCCAGCTCCACTGGTTTCCGGTCCATCTCCGAGCCCAATTCAAAGAGCTGGTTTTGACCTATAAACCTCTAAACGGTTCTGGCCCAGCTTACTTGTCCGAATGCATCCACCCCTATGTCCCACCTCGAAAGCTAAGATAATCCGGGGTGGCCCTGCTCTCGCTCCCGTCAACAGCTCAATTGCGCCTGGCGGGGATGAGAGGCAGGGCTTTCTCGGTGGTTGGCTCCCTGCTTATGGAACACACTACCAACTGACATAAGATGTCAGAGCTGGGAAATCTGAGCTTTGAAGAAGTTCAGATTCCCAGTCTGCCTTGAGGTGGTATTGACCTTTGTCCCAGTTCTGTGGGAGCTGTGCTGACCTTTGCTCCAGTTCCTGAGAAGCTGTGCTGTGTCAGTCTGGAAGTGATGCAACTTCCAGATGCCTGCTGAGTCCTTGGGAAGTGAGGTAACCTCCTCTGGACATGGACATTGGACACTGTTCTAAATATGCGGACTCAGAGACTTATGAGGTCATATCCCCTGGACTATGGGAACTGCTGACTCACCCGGATATGGTGCAACCCTCCTTGGACATTGCGTGGGCAAGGGGAGGGGGGTTGGGGTATAAACGGTGTGTTTGGATGGCGGGCCTTTGCTTTAGCTTCACAAGTTTTGTACCTGCAATAAAATCGTGTTGGACCATGCTACTACCTACGCGTGTTTCCTTACCGAGGTTGGAGAGTCATTACAGAAGCTAAAGCCCGTTTCGACTTTCCCAGAAATGGCGAGGTCGGCAAGAGAGGAGGAGGAGTATATCGATATGTGGAACCTTGCTCCTGATGAGATCCGGAGAACCATGGAGTGGGAATGGACCACTATCGACCATGTGGGATTCCCGGACGAGTCCAGAGAAGCGATGGCATCTTGGCGTTCGTCAGCTCAGGTGGACGAGCTCAGAGAAGCGGAGGAACGAAGGTTGTGGTCCGCTCAGGTGAGCTCCAGCGGAGGTGTATCCAGAGAAATGGGGGCGAGAGCTCCCATTCAGGTGGATTTCCGGATGGCCGAAGGTACCAGAGAAGCTGTGCGCAGAGGTGGGCCAGCTCAGGTGGATCCAGTAGATGGCAGGACCAGATAAGCTGCGGGGAAGGTTGCCCCAGCTCAGGTGGACCTGGAGGATAATGGAAGTGAAACCAGTGAACCGGAAGCGCCGTCAGAGTTGGAGGTGATGCGGTGCAAGATGGAGGCGATGGAGCATACTCTGAGGAGGATGTCCCGGGCGATGTCGCGGAGGGAGCCGGTGAATTCAGTGTGGAGTGCCCCTGGAGGAGGAGATTTTACCTTTTACTCCTGGATGGACGGCGGTCCATGGGATGAGCGTCCTAGATCTCCTACGGGAGTGTGGACTGCGGGTGATCATCCGGGGGAAGGCCAAGGGGTCCCTGTGTCAGAGGGAAGTCCGGCCCAGGTGAACCGCATTCAGGAGAAAGTGTATCCGAATTTCCCGCAGCCAGCGGGGATGGGGAGAGGAGTTCGGAGGTCAGAGGCTCCCCAGTGGAGGGGAGTACAGTCCCAAGAGTTTGGAGGGCGGTTGAAGAAGGAACCTTTGCGAGTGGAATTTGAGGGGGAAGCTTGCAAGGTGGCCTTTTTCATTGCTGCAGTAAATGACCATATGGAGGATTACGGTCATTTATACCCAAGCGATTGCAGTAGAGTACGTGCCATTGGAGGAGTGTTCAAGGGACGAGCGGCCGACTGGTACGTAAAATGCCCTGATCGCAAGGACCCATGTTTGAAAACTGTTCGGGCCTTTCTGCAAGCAATCCGAAATCGTTTCCATGATCCTTTGGAGAGGATAAAAGCTAAGGAGGCATTGCGCAGCTTGGTTCAGGGCCCCCGATCTGTGACGGAGTATGCGGAGGAGTTTATGAGTTTGGCGGGTAAGGTCGCTGAGTGGTCCCAGGCAACGCTGCTAGAGCTTTTAAAGGATGGTCTGCGGAGGGAGATCCTGGAATGGTGTTTACATCGAGATGATCCGGGTGACGTTGACGGATGGATCCAGCTAGCCGGCAGTGTGGAGGGGATCTTGGCCCAGGTACAACGTCAAAAGTTCCAGCCGGCGAGGTCCAGAGGCCCAGGACGCAACTTTGGAGAAGGACGGTTCCGGGGAGGAGAGACCAGGCGTGGTGGCAGTGACGGACGTTCCAGTGTTATGAAAAAACTGTGCTGGGAGGGGGCCTCTGTTTCATTTGTTCCCAACCAGGTCATTTTGCATCCCAGTGCCGGCAGAAGCAGATGCTGGATCAGAAAAAAGTAGCTTCAGCTAAAGCGGCTGTAGGTGACAATATGGACTCAAAGAGTATTGGGGTGAGTGCCCCAAGTGTACAGTGTTCATTGGGATTGTATAAAGGAGGGGAGGTGATAGAGAAACAGGCATTGATTGATTGTGGGTGCTCAATCAATCAGTCGCCAAAGTTGGTAGATAGTTTAGGGGGAGAAACTAAGAATTTACCAGTGCCGGTGATCTTTACTCAGTTAGATGGGTCTTCTATTGGTGGTGGGCCGCCTTTATTGGGCACTAAAGATTTAAAAGGTCAGGTGGGGCCTTGGGAAGGAAACATAGACTTTGTGGTAGCACCAATTAAGGGCCATGAGGTAGTATTAGGATTGCCCTGGCTAGAGCAGGCTAACCCCAAAATTGATTGGAGGACTGGGATTTTGCAATGTGAACCGAATATGGAAAAAAAGGATTTGGTTAAGGTGCAGGGAGTGCCCGAGGAATATTGGGATTATGCGGATGTGTTTAACCCTATATTAGCCCAAAGTCTTCCCCCTTTCCGTAATGTTCAATGTTGGGTGGAGGTTAAGGAGGGGGCGGTATTGCCTAAACCTAAGATATATGCTATGACGGTGCAGGAGAAGGTAGCTTTAAGGGAGCAGATTGACGAGTACTTAAGGAAAGGGTTTATCCGAAGGTCCGAGTCCCCTATTGCTGCGCCGGTGTTATTTCGGGAAAAGAAAGATGGGAGGTTACGATTATGTATTGATTATCGGGGTCTGAATGCCATCAGTACTACCAATTGTTACCCTTTACCGCTAATTAAAGATCTGTTAGGCCAGTTGGGGGGAGGTAGATTTTTCACTAAATTGGATTTGATAGAAGCGTTCCATATGGTGAGAGTGAGGGAAAGTGACCAATGGAAGACAGCTTTCTCTTGCCCCCTCGGGCTGTACGAATGGGTCGTGATGCCATTCGGTTTGGCTGGAGCCCCCGGTATTTTCATGCAGTTAATAAATGAGGTGTTGCACCCCCTTTTATATAAGGGGGTGTTTGTATATTTGGATGATATTGTGATCGTGACGCGTACCAGGGATGAGCATGTTCATTTGGTTCGGGAGGTGTTGGAAAGGTTGAGACAAGCTAAGCTATATGTCAAGTTGAGTAAGTGTGAGTTTGGAAGGAGTCAGATTGATTTTTTGGGTTACCGGATTATTTATTTATTTATTTATTTCAGGATTTTACCCCGCTCTTCTCAACCCCCGAGGGGGGACTCAGAGCGGCTTACAGCACGGCACAATTCGATGCCACATCAACAGCGTAAAACCCCAAACCCCACAACACATTAAAATACATTAAGACATTAAAATACAATCCTCAGCAACCACCTCAATCCTTTCCAATTTAAAACAATATTCAACCATAAAAACATTGACCCTCTTCCTCCCTTCCATTAAAATCCCATCTAACAACAGCTGCTTAGTGCTGGTGGGAACGCCTGGTCCCAGAGCCAGGATTTTACCTTTTCCTGAATGCCAGGAGGGATGAGGTGGACCGCCTCCATAGGGAGCGCGTTCCACAGGCGGGGGGCCACCACCGAGAAGGCCCTGTCCCTCGTCCCCACCAACCGCATCTGAGAAGTCAGCGGGAGCGAGAGCAGGGCCTCCCCGGATGATCTTAGGTTACGGGATGGGACGTAGCGGCTGATGCGTTCGGACAGGTAAGCTGGGCCAGAACCGTATAGAGCTTTAAAGGTCAAAACCAGCACTTTGAATTGAGCCCGGAATTGGACAGGCAGCCAGTGGAGCTGACACAACAGGGGGGTGGTATGCTCCCTGTATGTAGCTCCCGCTAGTAATCTGGCTGCCGCCCGCTGGACTAATTGCAATATCCGAACTGTCTTCAAAGGCAGCCCCATGTAGAGTGCGTTGCAGTAATCTATTCGGGATGTGACCAGAGCGTGGACGACCGTAGCCAGATCAGACTTCCCAAGGTACGGGCGCAGCTGGCGCACGAGTCTCAACTGTGCAAAGGCTCCCCTGGCCACCGCCGAGACCTGGGGTTCCAGGCTCAGCGCTGAGTCCAGGATCACTCCCAAGCTGCGAACCTGCGTCTTCAGGGGGAATGTAACCCCGTCCAACACAGGCTGTAACCCTATGCCCTGTTCGGCCTTACGACTGACCAGGAGGACCTCTGTCTTGTCTGGATTTAGTTTCAATTTGCTAGCCCTCATCCAGTCCGACACAGCGGCCAAGCACCGGTTCAAGGTCTGGACAGCCTCCTTGGTGACAGGGGGGAAGGAGTGACAGATCTGGACATCATCTGCGTACAGATAACACCTTACTCCGAAACTCCGAATGATCTCTCCCAGCGGTTTCATGTAGATGTTAAACAACATCGGGGACAGTACTGAACCCTGAGGGACTCCACAGGACAACGGCTGTGGAGCCGAACAGGTGTCACCCAATGACACCTTCTGGGTACGACCTTCCAGGAAGGACTGGAGCCACTGCAAGGCAGTACCCCCAAGCCCCATATCTGCAAGGCGACCCAGAAGGATACCGTGGTCAACGGTATCGAAAGCCGCTGAGAGGTCCAGCAGAACCAACAGGGACACACTCCCCCTGTCAAGTTCCCGGCGTAGATCATCTACCAAGGCGACCAAGGCTGTCTTAGTCCCATGTCCCGGCCTAAAGCCAGACTGTGGCGGATCAAGATAATCAGTGTCCACCAAGAACCCCTGGAGTTGCGAGGCCACCACACGTTCCATGACTTTGCCCAAATAGGGGAGATTGGAAACTGGCCGATAGTTCACTAATTGAGTGGGGTCCAGTGAAGGTTTCTTCAACAGAGGTTTTATAACAGCTTGCTTTAAGCTGGCTGGAATGATGCCTTCCCGAAGGGAGGCATTAACCACCACCTTCACCCACTCTGCCAAACCCCCTCTGGCTTCCTTAATCAGCCAGGATGGGCAGGGGTCTAGGATGCATGTAGTGGGCCTCGCCTCTCCAAGGATCTTGTCCACATCCTCAAGCTGAACCAATTGAAACGAATCCATTAAAACCGGACAAGCAGGTGCTCGTGTCACATCCTCAGAGACTGCCGTTAAAGTGGTATCGAAATCGGAACGGATCAGAGCCACCTTATCCGCGAAGACCTTGGCAAACTCATCACAGCGTACCGCCGAGCCGCCAGGGATCTCGCACTGAGGCGGATTTAAAAGACCCCTAACGACTCGAAACAGTTCCGCTGGACGGTTCTTTCGGGCGGCCACCTTGGCCGCAATAGATGTTTTTGTGCGGCTTTTATTGCTGCGTCATAGGTCCTCAAATAGGAGACCAGGCGCGCCTGAGCTGATCCGCTCCGTTTCCGACGCCACACGCACTCTAGCCTCCTCTTTTTTCGCTTCATTGCTGCCAGCTCCTCGGTGAACCAAGGAGCTGGTTTAGCTCGGTTACTCAAGAGGGGGCGTTCTGGAGCGATCGTGTCAATAGCCCTTGTCATCTCCCTGTCCCAGAGTGAGACAAGAGCCTCGACAGTGTCACTTACCGAGGAGGCGGGAAAATCCCCAAGAGCCGTCAGGAATCCGTTCGGATCCATAAGTCTCCTGGGGCGGACCATTCTAGTAGGTCCACCACCCCGCGGAGGTGGAAAGGCCCGTGAGTCTAAACCTGATCAGGTGGTGGTCGGTCCATGGCAAAGGAACGATGGTCAGTTCCTCCACTCCGCCACTTTCATCCCATCCCTGACAGAAAACCAGATCTAAAGTGTGTCCTGCACTATGGGTGGGATCCGATATTAACTGGGACAGGCCCATGGTTGCCATGGCGGCCATGAAGTCCTGAGCCGCTCCTGATAGAGTGGTCTCGGCATGGACGTTGAAGTCTCCCAGCACAATGAGCCGCTGAGACTCCATGGCCAGGCCCGAGACCACTCCCGGCTAGCTCAGGTAGGGAGACTGTAGTGCAGCGGGGTGGTCGGTACACTAACAGAATCCCTATCCTGTCGGTCACCAATCTTAGGCCGACACATTGACGTGGTTGACTGTGGGATGGGGCACCTGGTCAGGGGGATGGAATCCTTATAGACCACTGCGACCCCCCCTCCCCGCCCTCCCGGTCTCGCTTGGTGCTGTACGGAGTAACCCGGTGGGCAAGCTGGGAGAGATTAACCCCCCCAGCCTCGTCCAACCAGGTCTCCGTTATACAGGCCAGGTCAGCTTGTTCTTCATGAATTAGATCTTGTATTGTTGATGTTTTTACCATTGACTGACCTGGCATTGAACAGCACCATTTTCAACCGGGAGGGACCGCCTTCCTGAGTATTCAGCTTAGCTTTGTCAGGAGCCCGATTTAAATTTATCAAAGTTCTTGCACAAAATTTTTGGCCGATTGGATTTTATGACGCTCTCGTCCAGGTCGAATTAGTGGTTTAGGTCCATCACAAATTCTAGGCCAAATCCGTACTTTGGGTCTCCCTTTCCCGCATCTTCCCCTCCCAGTCACCAACCCGATAGGACCCCCCCGCCCGGGAACCATCCCTCCTGCATACTCCCTCTCCTGGTTCAGTGCACCCATGTAAGATGTAAATCTCTTTCCTGTGACCCCTCGCACCCTGCGGCTTCCCCCACCCTCTGAGTTGTTAAAAACTATTAACAATGCACAAAGTGCAAGTGCCAGTATAACGTGCGCTGATTTTCGTCGAAGCATAGGTAGCCAGGAAGTCAATAATGGCCGTGCAGTGCAAAAAGGCCGTCGGCCTCTAAAGTGCGAGTCACAGTAGCACCACAGTTCTAAAGTGCGAGTCACAGTAAGCACCACGGTTCTAAGGTGCGAGTCACAGTAAGCACCACAGTCTAAAGTGCGAGTCACAGTAAGCACCACAGTTCAGGTCTCGTCCCAGGCTTAGGCGCTAGCAGCGACAATAGCAGCAGTTGATGGAGTTGGCACACAATGCCCACAGAATCTTGTAGTGTGGCCGTAGCGTCTTAGAAGAATCCAGTTGCAATCAGGGTATAAAGTGCCAATGGTGCATAATTGAAAGGAGGAACATTCACCCACACCCCACACATCCACACAACCCACTCACCTCTGCACTCCAACAGCCCAACACACAATCAAGCATACATCAATTTGCAGACCACCAAGCACACAAGCCAACAGGACAAGGCAATTCTCCTATGGTTCCCCACCCAGTGTTAAGGCTTAATCATGATCATAAGACTGCAGGCCATTGGGGAGTTACCAAGACTCTCTTGAATGTGAAGAAACGTTATTGGTGGCCTGGTATGAGGACAGAAGTGAAGGAATATGTGGGAAGTTGTGAGGATTGTGCGCGAAACAAAGTTCCCGCTGCTAAGCCACAGGGTTTGATTCAGGTAGTAGCTTCTCCGGTGCGGCCATGGACGCATGTTAGTACTGATTTTGTGGGGGAGTTGCCCTCTAGTCGCGGCTATTGTTACATATGGACAGTGTTGGATCTGTTTTCTAAACAGGCTCATTTTGTCCCTTTAAAAGGTTTGCCTTCGGCTGAAAGATTAGCTGAATTGTATGTACAGCATGTGTATAGGTTGCACGGGTGTCCGGAGCAAGTGCTTAGTGATCGTGGGGTACAGTTTACTGCCCGGTTTTGGGAACGGTTTTTGGAGGTATTAGGGGCTGAGAGGAGGCTTACTACTGCTTACCATCCTTGCTGCAATGGGGGCGTTGGGAGAACGCAGAAATCTTTGGGAGGTTATCTGCGTATTTTCAGTAATAGGGAGCAAAATAATTGGTCGGATTTGTTGCCATATGCTGAGATGGCGTATAATAGTTCAGTGCATTCTTCTACTGGAAGGTCGCCCTTCGAAGTGGTTTACGGCCAGGATGTGGCCCCTTTGCCTCAGTTATTGGAGATAGGGAAAGAGGAGAGGAGTGATTGGAAGGTGCGAGCTCAAGATGAGTGGAAGGAAGTGACTGAAGCCCTGGGAAAAGCGCAACGGTCATATAAGCTGTTCGGAGATCGGCGAAGGCAAGAGGGAGAGGTGTATGCTGAGGGCGACCTAGTGTGGTTGTCTACTCAGAATTTAAAGTTGGGGTTACCCTCAAAGAAATTAAGCCCGAGATACATTGGCCCATTTAGGATCGAGGTGGTGAATAGGGTTTCATATAAGCTAATTCTGCCAAAGGGGTTAGGTAAGGTTCACCCTACATTTCATTGTAGTTTATTGAAAAGGTACATGGGTCCCCTTCCTCCCAAGGATTGAATGGTATTTTGTTTCTGCAGGGGGAGGATGCGGTGGAGAAGGACATTATGTCAGAGCTGGGAAATCTGAGCTTTGAAGAAGTTCAGATTCCCAGTCTGCCTTGAGGCGGTATTGACCTTTGTCCCAGTTCTGTGGGAGCTGTGCTGACCTTTGCTCCAGTTCCTGAGAAGCTGTGCTGTGTCAGTCTGGAAGTGATGCAACTTCCAGATGCCTGCTGAGTCCTTGGGGAAGTGAGGTAACCTCCTCTGGACATGGACATTGGACACTGTTCTAAATATGCGGACTCAGAGACTTATGAGGTCATATCCCCTGGACTATGGGAACTGCTGACTCACCCGGATATGGTGCAACCCTCCTTGGACATTGCGTGGGCAAGGGGAGGGGGGTTGGGGTATAAAAGGTGTGTTTGGGTGGCGGGCCTTTGCTTTAGCTTCACAAGTTTTGTACCTGCAATAAAATCGTGTTGGACCGTGCTACTACCTACGCGTGTTTCCTTACCGAGGTTGGAGAGTCATTACATAAGATTGATCTCTTTTCTCCTAACTTTCTGGAAGAAAGTAAAGGCATGGCTTTGGGACCAGGCATTTTGTCAATAGATGTAAGCAGCACTTTAAAGGGATGAACTGGATTGACGTTAAGACTGATGTGGCTGGTTGATGTTTTAATTGATGATTTTATTTGATTCTAATTATATTGTTAATTATGTTATGTATATATTGTGATTTTATTGTGATTGTTGAAATAGCCTCTAAATGGGTCTCAATGTAAGCTGCCTGAGTCCCCCTTTGGGGGTTGAGAAGGACAGGATAAAAATGCGGTAAATAAATAAATAAATACATTTGTAAATAATAAGATACCGTGGAGATGGGACCCATGTCCAAACACAAAATGTATTTATGTTTCATATGTAGGCTACTTTATACACATAACCTGAATATTATTTTTGTGTATGAACCCATCAGAAAAAAACAACAAATCTTACCCTCAAAGGACAAACAAAGCCACTGAAAAAAAGTAGGATATTGATATGTAAGGAAGTATAATTGTAAATATTATAACTGTAGCTTTTGACAACCTGTTACAGAAAAAGGTAGAATAGCTTCACAAGGCCTTTTAATTGCTGGAATTAAAAGCTCTCCATATGGAAGCATCCAGAAAGGCACCCAGGTATAACATGTACTTAAACTGTTTTAAACCCAAATGTGTATGTGACATACCCATGGTTTACTCAAGTAGTGCCACTGATAACACTGCCTAGGGACATATTTTCCTGCCAAGGCAAGAGCATCTTTTTAGCATAGGTGCACTAAGTTATATATCTTCAGAAAATGATTTCTAAGTATGCCATCTAGAACTTTGAGGCTATTGAAAGTCCCAATTTGAATAGATCCACTAATCAATGACTGGATAGTGAGTCAGTACATATTTAAATCTAAGTTGAGATCAGGGGTTTTTTTGGGTTGCTATGAGTTTTCTGGGCGATATGGCCATGTTCCAGAAGCATTCTCTTCTGACATTTCACCCAAATCTATGGCAGGCATCCTCAGAGGTTGTAAGGTCTGTTGGAAACTAAGCAGTGAGGTGGAATGTCCAATGTGGGAGAAAGAACTCTTTCCTGTTTGAGGCAGGTGTGAATTGGCCACCTTGATTAGCATTGAATGGCCTTGTAGCTTCAAAGCCTGACTGGTTGCTGCCAGATCTTTTCTTGGGAGATGTTAGATGACCCTGATTGTTTCTTGTCTGGAATTCCCCTGGTTTTTTTTAGTGTTGTTCTTTATTTACTGTCCTGTTTTTTAAGAGTTTTTTAAATATTGGTAGCCAGATTTTGTTCATTTTCATGGTTTACTCCTTTCTGTTGAAATTGTCCACATGCTTATGGATTTCAATGGCTTCTCTGTGTAGTCTGACATGGTGGTTGTTAAAGTAGTCCAGCAGTTTTGTGCTTTCAACTAATATGATATATACTATCCAGGTTGGTTTATCAAGTGCTGTGCTATGGAAGAGTCCTCTGGTTGAATTATTCTGCAGTGATTTTCATGTTCCTTGATTTGTGTTTGGGCAATGCTGCGTTTGGTGATCCATACTGTATGTAAACTTGTTCACAGATGCACAGTATATGGTAAACTCCTGTAGAGGTGAGAGGATCCCTCCTGTCCTTTGCTGAATGTACCATTTGTTGGATTTTCTTGGTGGGTCTGTAGATAGTTTGTATGCTGTTGTTGCCTCATAAGCTTCCCTATGTGGTCAGTGGTTCCCCTAATGTATGGTAAGACCACTTTTCCTTTGGGTGGCTCTTTGTTTTTACTCTCATGGCTTGTTCTTGGTCTTGCAACTCTTTTGATGTCTGTGGTGGAGTATCAATTGGCCTGGAGAGCCCAGGTTATGTAGTTCAGTTCACTTTGGAGGAGGTGTGGTTCGCAGATTCATTTTGCATGGTCTGCCAGGACTTTAATTGTTTTGTTTTTTTTACTTGAGTGAAGGTTGGAGGTTTTTTGTCCTTCTTTGACTTTGGAAAGGCAAAAATAAATACAACAAATACTACAAACACTGATTATTTCAATATATGGCAACATTAAATAGACTATTATAATCCCATAAATTTGAAGGATATGGATATATCATCAAAAGTGGTCTGGTTAATAAAACTCTACAATTTGGCAAAGACTGAAAAATGATCTAAATAAAGAAGGACACTGAGTACATTTTTTAAAATAATCAAAATTATTGATAGAATATATGAGAAAAATTGGGGTTCAGCTAATTCAGGACTTTGATACTTAAGAAAAATTCCATATAAATAGAAGCAATGTTAGAGAGAGGTACAATATTCATATGTATAATCAATAATGATAAGGGAAATGTTTCCCTGTTAGTTAATAGGGCTGTGCAAAATTATCCTTAGTCATCGTAAGTCTGATCAAGTACATTAAATTTGTACTTCAGATGCAATATTTGACATGTGGGTGGGGCCCACGCTAGAAACTTAAAAATTGAAACTTACATAATACTTTTTTGTTTGAGTGTTGGAAACCTTGGAAACCTCCCAAAGTCAGTTTCATTTTCAGCATAAGCAAAGCCAAGCCAATTTGGGGAGATGGGGAGTCCTATGTGAGATAATTCAAAAGGCCCTACCATAAACTACATTTCCCAGAATTCTGCTCAGCATGAGAAAGCCCCAATCAGGATAGGGGAGAGATTTGTCCTTCCATAGCAACAGCCAGCAAGACTTTCAATAAATTGTTGAATCTGCAAAGATAATGACCGGCTGATATTTCTAGGAAGTAAATCTCCTTGCTGAGCTGGGAAGAAATCCCTATATGGAAGTTCAATTGATTAATATGACAGACATTCAATGAGATAGCTCTTGTGACTATAAAAACATGTTTTTGCCAAAACTTTGAAAAACTCCCTAAAATAGATGTATGAGTATTTCTGAAAACTGGGGAAGAGGGAATGATCCCCTGTTATCTTGTGTCATTGTATAGAAAATTCAAGGAGTTAGCTCTTGCAGTTTTTTAAATAAAAAATGCTGTTTATAAAAATGGAAAATTCCCCAAAAATCTGTGGATATGTGAAATGTTCCAAATTTTGATGGGTTAACAGGGGTAAATGTATTCTACAACTGTACCAAGTTTCACCCCAATAGCTATAAAAGTGAGGAATAAAGGCACGCTGAAGTTTCCCTAATTGTGCAATAACTGTAACGAAAAAGTAATGTAATTTTTTACTCTCGTTGTAGTATCACTAATGATACTTTAAAAACAACTTTAGAAATGAAATGGCTGTGCCCCCTAATTTTGTAATGAGTTTTGAAACATTTTTTAATTGATCACGCAGCCCTATTAGTTAAACATGCAGTTTTAGTTATTAGGTAGTGTACTTTTATATTTTATAACTTTAATTGTATTTAAAATATTTCTTTAAATCTCATTAATTTAGTGGGCCAACTGTAAATGGAAGTAAACCAATTAGATTTACCAAGAGGATTCAGGCCTACACCCACAGAAAAATATTCAGTGAAAGTGGGATTATTGGTAGGTATGAGGTGGGATTCACAATGCAGATATGAAATGCATAATTGAGAAACAAAATGCAGAATTCATATTTGGATGCAAGCATAAGGAAGTAATGCAACCCCTGTCCAACACTACCTTTGTCTCATCTAAGAGAGCAGTAGAACTGTGTGTATATGACAAGAATAGGCTTAGACTGCGATCTCTCTTTCCAATTGCCACTCCAAATGGACAAGCTTCCACTGTCATTCAAGGAATTGATAGCACACTTTTGAAAGCGCAATTTGACAACAGCTTTATTTTTCATCAGGCAATTTCTTTAAAATGTGCAAGATGTCGCTGGACAAAACTACTCTTTTTTCCCTTTGTCAAGCCATGTGTGTGTGTGTGTGTGTGTGTGTGTGTGTGTGTACATACATACAGCACAAACCCAAAAAAGTAGTTTATTGATTAAAAGAGACAAAAAACTTACATGACCACTGCAGTGAGAATTATTGTTTGCCTAATAATCTGTGCTGTTTAAAGAAACATTCACACAAATGTTGTATTCTTCCTCATGTGCAAAAATGAAAGGATTTATCTCTGTCTAAGTGACTAAGACAGAATAAGATTTCCTCTTTCTAACTTTACCCTTACTAGTATTGGCTATTTGTTTGCATTTTTCGTTTGCTTGTTCCCCTTATGCCATATTTATACGTGTCTTCCTTAAATCTCAGCTCTGAAAATTCTTTAGACCTTACACACCTGATTCCTTTAGACAACTCCCATTTCCTTCCTCATTGGAATTGTTTCCAACTGTATCTTCAATGTCTCACATTTAAGAAGCCCCCACTCAACAATATGTCTACCCCATTGACCAGTTCATCTCTGTTGTTTAGGATCAAATCCAAAACAGCTAATTCTCTCTATCTTTTGCACAATAAAATTGTCTGCAAGGCAAATGAGGAATTCGTTGGACTTATATTCATAGCTGCCTCTCCAAGTACTAGTTTCCTACTAAATATTTGACTACAGTCTCTATGTGAATTTACAAATGAGATGAAATATTTTTAAAAATCTTTATTTCAATGCCTTTATCATTCATTTTAAAGCTATACAAATCATCTATGGCAGACATGGACAAATTTTGGCCCTCCAGGTGTTTTGGACTCCAACTCCCACAATTCCTAACAGCCGATAGGCTGTTAGGAATTGTGGGAGTTGAAGTCCAAAACACCTGGAGGGACGAAGTTTGCCCAGGCCTGATCTATGGCCACTAATTTAATTTTAATATGCCACTGAATTTTCAATGTATCTCTTAACTTTCATCAACATTAATTCCAGGTCTTTGTCATTGGTGTTAACAACATGGTATCATTAGCATCTCTTATGTTGATGTTCTTTCTCCCAATTTTCAAATCTTGTTATTCTATATGTAATCCTGCTCCCATATGAAATATTCTGCATATAAATTATACAGGTGGAATGATAAGAGCAAGGCTATGTAACAAAGCACATCTCCACATATGACCCTGCCCAGGCCACGATATTGCCAGAACCTAACTGGACTCTTCTCTCTATGTCATCACATTCACAGACATGGCTGGTGAAGAGAAAAATTAGGGGCTTTGTGGGCGTCCTGTGGCTTTCAAACATTCTTATTATTTATTTATTTATTTCCTCAATCTTGTATACCGCTCCTTCCAGCAGGCTCGGGGCGGTTCACATACAACCAATTAAAATTTGCACCAAAGCGCAACAGTTACATAAAACAGTAAAAACAAGTGTTACATAAGACTTCTTAAGGCAGAAAGACATAGCAATTCCACATCCGGGCTTAGTTGAAGGCTTGCCTAAACAGGATAGTTTTACATGCCCTCCGGAATGGGATAATTTCTGTGATGGCCCGCACCTCATCCGGCAGTGTGTTCCAAAGTGCCGGGGCTGCAGCCGAAAAGGCCCGTTGTCTTGTTGAAGAAAGGTGACAGGAACGGAGAGATGGAATGGTCAGAAGATTTCGCTCTTCCGAACGCAGTGATCTCGGGGCTAAGGGGGCTAAGATAGCCCTAGCCTTGCTTTTCCATCAACAGACAATTGCTTCCCTCCCCCACCCCTAATATTTTGAGAATTGTAGGTTTTCACGGAAACGGTTTTTAATTGGGGGGGGGGGAGGGGAGAGGTTGTATTGTTTTAAAGTGATTTTAAACTGCTATTTATTACCTTAATATTTTGATTCTCCTTGTTTTTAAACAGGGTATAATATACTGTAGTTGATATTTTGAATCTGCTGTATTTTTATATCCCACCCTGAGTTTTAACATTTTAACATTTTATATATGTGCTTGCAGCCCGCCCTGGCTTTGTGATTTTAGATATCTAGTTGTATATTGTTTTTATTTATATGTATGTATCTTTTTTATTGTGTTCATTGCTGGTGTTTTGATTTTATTTTATTGTAATTTGTTGTTTGGGCTTGGCCTCGTGTGAGCTGCCCTGAGTCCCCATTGGGGAGAGGGGGTGTGGTATGAAGCTTATTATTATTATTATTTATTTTTATGTCACCTCAAATCTCATTTTTGAGGGAAAAGCAGGATATAAAATAAAAAGGAGGATGGTTTGTGTTTAAAAATGTTTTCATCCATTCCCCCAAAGAAATAGTTTTTGATGGAATAAGCATAAACGGAATAAGCATAAACAGAATCTAGCTGACGCTGTAACATTGGCACTGCCTCAGCATAGTGGCTACAACAGACTATCCATCCACCTTCTGTACGCCAAGCGTGTGTGTCTAATTTATAATTCCCAAACCAATATGTAAACAATAAAATTACTATCCTTCAGGATTTACACTTTAGTGTTTATGATTCACTTCTCTGATGGAAAAAAACGCATCCCAAATGCATATATCAGGGGAAAGTGTAATGAAAAATGTATATTCATTAAAATAATGTACAGAAATGCATCATGTTGGAGAAAATTGCATGCAAGAGGTATTTGTATTAAAATGCTATATGAGGAGAATTGAAAAGAAAATTGCAATTACATTTTTTAAACCTTTCAAAGAATATTCTAAATCAATATTGAAAACAGGATAAAATAACCCTAAGCCTATCAAAACAAAATATATAGAGAGAACCCCTAGCACACAGATTTGTTTACTCCTAGTATTCAGGGTAGTCTCTGTTAAGAGGCACTTAGCTAGTTGCACAGACACACAGGCAATTAATCCAATAAGGACTGAATGTGGAGAAGATGTAAAATAAATCTATACATTTTCCAGATAATATGATCCTATAATTTTTTATTCTTTCTCACATTCCCAGAAATAGCAATTTTGTCTAATTCAGTGACCATTTTGGAAAATAAACAAATTTTGAGGAATCTAAATTTTCCTCATTTTGATTGTAAGATACATCTTTCCTGTAGAAACAGCAAGGTTTTGAAATAGGGATGAATGAATGCATGAATGAATATTCTGTTAGAGGGTTAGGACAGGGCCAAGATGAAATAACTGATATTAAATTATCCCCCAGTTCACTTTTATATTTCTATGATTTTAGATAACAGTAAATCCATGATAATGCATGGAATATAGAATAAGATATGTATCTTGCTTTTGTTCTTCCCCTCCCAAATCCAAATAAGAAAAGAATAAGAACATAAGAACGTAAGAAGAGCCATGCTGAATTGGGCCTCAGCCCATCTAGTCCAGCATTCTGTGTCACACAGTGGCCCACTAGTTGTACACGGGGATCTCTAGCAGAAAGGAGGGCAAAACCCTCACCTGCTCCTGACCCCCCACAACCAGTACCCGGGGAAAATCCTGCCTGCCTCCATCAACACATAGGTGGCACTTGGATGTCCATTTCAGTAACTACTGATTCCCTTGGTATCCATGAATCTGTCTAATCCTGCCTTGAAGCTGTCCAGGCTGACAGCTGTCACAACCTCCTCTGGAAGTGAGTTCCATAACCCAGTGACCCTCTGGGTGAAGAAATATTTCCCTTTATTAGTCCTAACTTTCCTACCTTGGAGCTTTAGGAGTGCCCCTAGTCCTAGTGTTGTGTGACAGAGAAAAATATTTTTCTTTATTCACCTTTTCTATCCCATGCATGATTTTATACACTTTGATCAAGTCACCTCTTAAACGCCGTCTTTCAAGGCTGAAAAGACCAAGGCGTTGCAACCTGATTTCATAAGGGAGCTGCTCCATCCCTTGGATCATTTTTGTTGCCCTTCTTTGTACCTTTTCCAGTTCCATTATATCCTTCTTGAGGTGCGGTGACCAGAATTGTACACAGTACTCCAGATGTGGCCTCACCATAGATTTGTAGAGAGGCAATACAACATTTGCCGACCTATTTTCGATTCCCTTCCTGATCATGCCAAGCATAGAATTTGCTTTTTTCACTGCTGCTGCGCACTGGGTTGACATCTTCATTGAGCTGTCCACCAAAACCCCAAGATCCCTTTCCTGGTTTGTCTCAGAAAGCTTTGATCCCATCAGTTGATAAGTTTATTTCTGAAGATTCTTAATACAAGGTATCTGGAATACTTTTGAGTGCTGTATATAAAATTCATTATAATTATATCTGCCTAATTGTCATTTATTTGTAAATATTGCTTCTTATTTTCCTTACAATGGATCTTTTAATGTGTTGTCATTTCATCTCTCTTGGCATCATATTGATCAATATTGAAAATGAGTGGAAAATCTCACCATCATACAGCAGTCAACGCAATTTGAAAAAGAAAAAGATGTTTTTTATTCCTCCCCCTCAAAAAAAGCCCCCCAAAGCTAGTTAGAGGAAGAGGATAATAACATCTTAGTTTTCAACTAAATTTCCCTGAAACACCCATCAGACAAAACCATTCGCATCTAAAATTTTCTGTGTACATTAGGGATCATATTACAATAAAGGGATTGTTGTCCCTTAGCTAGTTGCTGTACTTCAAGGTAGAAAACACATATCAATGCTTAGGATGGGAAAGCTTTTTCAGCTATTGAAAAACAATACTGAATAATAAATAATGCCGTGGATTACCAAAAAGTAATGTTTGTAAATAATGTATTACAAAGTAAACTTTCTACCAAGGAAAGTAATGTGCATTGGATGAAGTGTGTCAAACCAGTTATAAATGAATTACTAAATAGATCAGAACATATAAATGATAAAAAGGGATCTTTGTAGCAACTTGCTTGAAAAGTTCTTATGAAAGAAACAATGGCACTAATGATTCTGTAGATTAGAAGGTTGGAAGCTTTGATCTTGAAATGTAGGTTGAAAAGTAGAATAAATCTCACTTATATCGTTGCCACTTAAGACTTCTTTCATTATTTTAATTAGCAGGAATGCTCATGCAAGTCATGACAAAAATGAGATCATGGATTAGGTTTTCTATGCACGAATTCTTCCAAGACAGATACAGTTGTGCTGATGGACTCACTGACTTTTTGGTATCAGTTTTGAATGAGTGTATATTTCCCCCACAATATTGCTTTCCTTATCGCTAATGATAACTTATGAGCAAAATTGTACCACAAAAAGCAGCTCTATTAATCTGTTTATCAAAACTGTTTTCTGTTCTAATTATTTAGCTGCAATTTAAACGATCAATTTTAATGAAATAGTTGAATGAATATTTGTGGGCATATTCTATTCTACTGACAGGTGTTGTCCTGGTATGAGTTTACTTTATAACTTTGAAAAGCAATTACCTTCTCAAAAATATTTTAACATACATCATTAAATTCAGAACATTGGGCTATTCTCATAATAAATAAATAACTATGCAGCACATTTGGCCAAAAAATGCAACCAAGTATATAGTTTAATTAAACTGATACGGAGTGCATAGAATTATATCTCCCCCCCACCTTCATATTTACTGGATTAATGGGAATCTGACCACAAAATCCTTTCAAATCAGCATGGAGGAAAAGCCCTAAAATGGAGGGATGGGATATACTTTGCAAGAAATGTTCATAATAGAAAATTGCCATAGCTCATTGGCTGTGGATGTTTTACACTTCATGAGCAGAAGGTGGAACAATTCACTGTCAGCTACCTAGGTAGATAATCATGAGAGCAAACGTTTTATTCCTTCTGATTAGAAACAAAAATAAATACCACCATTAATGGGTTACGCTGTTGTTTTAATTGACCAAAAGCTTTGGCCTTATCAATGTGATATGAGTCATAGCAATTCCATTTTTTTACAGATGGAGGTCTGAGTTGGATAGTATCTAACATACCAAAAATGCACATCTTGGCAACTGTTTTTTTGGGGGGGGGGGACAAGAGAGGGGCTGCAGCTCCCAGAATTGTCTGGCTAGATTATATGCAAAGCACAGCTGGAATTTGAAACAAAGTGTGCCAGATTCACAGTTATTGATCTAATGCCAGCAATTCAGTTTTCCATTTATTACATTTTGCAATGACAATTTATTATGAGCATTAATGTAATGTTGGTCCCCCTCTTTAATTAGAATCTTGAATTAATCCTTGGATTAAAGTATAAATACATGCCCTGTTTCTATATGAGGGAAATTAATTTGAAAACAAAATGTGTTAGTAGAGGCGGGAACTATATGTTTAGAGAGGAGATTTTGTTGGATTGGTCAATTGCCTCCCAAAGAAAATCTGTGGAGGATACCCCTTCACACATAATGAAAAGCTACCCTTCTTTGGAAACCCCCCCCCCCCCCAAATTCATTCTGATTATCTATTTTTTTCACCTTAAGAACCAATATTAAATATGAAAATGCTGCCATGAACTAAGTACTCACTATTTTCCTAAAATTAGTTTTACAAGGTTTTCTTACATTCACTGTAGTCATCACTTTTTTCTACAGCCATTGACTGGAACCCTGTTGTTGACATGCAAACATGCACCTTAAGTTTACACACACACACACACACACACAGTTTTGGACCTGAGAGCTTGTACAGTGAAAGATTCCTGATCCATCAAGGTAGCTGCCAAGATCCATGGGGTTCATTTATTGACTGGAGGAAGATGGCAAATCAGCAGAGACTGTGGCCCATTCTGGCTGCAGTTTCCAGATGTAGGAAGAAAAATGTGGTTGATCCCCAAAATTGACATCATATTTGTTTTTCCCCTTCTGGAGGATGAAGAACTACAACTGGGATGCACCACAATTCCCAATACTTGGTCTCTTACCTCTCTTCTTTAACCAGTGGCCAAAGCAGTGTTCAATAGGTACTGATGGGAAAGGTAAGGAGCTGGCATGAGGGCCACTTCACTCCACATGCCCAATGTAGGATCTCAGCTCTTTTGATTAAAAATCCCTCCTCTTATAATGCTGCATTAGCTTATCTCATAGTTCATGTGTTGTCCATTTTAGTAAGAAATTCCATAAGTAGGAAATAATGTTTGCTATCTCAAAGACCCTAAGGTTTCCACTGAGAGATTTATTTTACGTGTATTAGAGTACATTTAAATTAAGTGCTATATTTCAGTTGTAAAATTCTACAGGTTTTCTCTGCCAATTATTATTTGAGTTGGAAATGTGACGGCACTGCCCTAAGGGTCAACCTCATTGAGGCAGATGATGGAATTCCACAGAAAGGTTAAAATTCATGATTAAGCTGTGCTGGACTTTAATCAAGGTTTTTGGAATTCAGTTTTGAGCAGCAAGGGTTACAAACCTCAGTTCTGATAAAATACAAATCATTCACCTTTGGCCACAGTACGGAGGTTCAGACAATGGACATAATGCTTTTGGTATACAATCAGTTCATTTTTAAGCGTTTTGCACTTTTTCGTTAAGTGTAGAAATTGAAATATTCTCTTGCTGCACATTTTCAAATATGCCAGTATTTTGCAACACTAGGTAGACCATGAGATTCAGAGCAAAGTCAGCTATTTCAGTAATATCAATCTACTATTACCTGGGCCTAAATCTGCTAGTCTCAACTACAGTAAACCCAATTAATCAATTTCTGAATGATAACTGAACTGTACTTAAATCCCAATTGTTTTAATAGGCTTAATCTAGATGAAGTCAGAATTGAATTTAAGTCCTTATAATTGGTATATGTGTCTCTTTATAGTAATATTGTGGCAGGGAAACTCCACATAAATCCGATCCCAGCTTCATTTAAGTGTCTAGTTATTGGACATAGAGCCTCCTTGTCTTTCAGCATTTCCTTTGTCAGATCTGGGTAAATAAATAGTTTGTAATTCATATAGCATAGGTTCCAGATTCTCCTTAAATTTTTGAAAATGAGATCTCTAATTTTCATTTTGGAAAAAAGCCATGATGATGTCTGGAGGGAATGCATTTTGAGGATTCTTGAATGAGCTCTCTCAATTTCATGATAGTCTTATGCCATAATTAGTACACAGTTCTATCACAAACTGGCTTAAGTCCTTAATGTGCTCTGGCCGGCACTCCCATCAACCTGATATTACACCAGCAAAGTCTGTTCTCAGTTGACAATGAATCCAGTTCTCAAATTTTTCACTTTTTTTTTCTTACTTCTCAATTCACGATTCGTGGCTATTGACTTGTTTGATTTCTGACAAAGTTGCTTTTATCTCTTTCAGTTATGTCACTATAACTTTAATTGTTGAGTTTGTTTCATTCATTAGTGTCATTGAATAGTCCAGTTTGTCATCTGTCAACATTATCTTCTTTGGTTCCGGTCGGACGAAGAGGCGACCGGTCGGGCGCTCTGAAGGCTCCCAGAGCGCCTCCCGCTTTTTCGGCCGGAGGGCGATTTACGCCCCCCCCCCCCGCGGACACAGAGGTGCCCAGCGGGAGCGTGAGGCTGCCCGGCAGGCCCCGCTGGCTCCAGAGACCCCCCTCCTCAAGAGGGGGAGGTCGCGCGAGCCGGAGCGCCGCCGCAGCGAAGAACGGGTCGAGATCCGGGAAGCGGGCGGAGATCCGCACTAACGGTTAGCCCAGTCCCCCTCCCCCCCCCCAACTATCAAGCCGTGGACAGGAGAGGTGAAGTTGAAGAAGAGGCGAGGAGAGGAAGGGGACGGCAGGAAAGGACCCACACCAGCGGAGAGGGAACGGCGCGCTCCCGCAGCCCCAGGGAGCCGGGCAGCTTCGGGAGCGCTTCCCCCCCCCATCATACACCCTCCAAGCAGGGATCGGGACCGACAAAGAGAAGGTCAGACTGCCCCTCAAGTGCAGCCAACTGGGGGAGCAAAAGAGGCAAATAGAGCGTGGCTAGATCCCCTCAGGGGAGACAAGATGGCGACCAGGGGCTAAACAGCAAAAAGACAGAGGAAGAAGAAGCCCCTTTTGGCGGGAACGCCATCTTGGATTAGGGGGAAACTCAGGAAGAGGACACAGGGCAAAAACTTGGCCACAGAGAGGATTTAAATATATGCTAACAGGGCTCTGTGCATGATCCAAGGCAAACAGCTATCCTATTCTAAAGACAAATTCTTTTAAAACCTTGGCCGGGCATCACTCTCCTCTGACATCACCTCTGCCAGAGATACCAATCTTGTGATACAACGACAGGAGGGGGTGGTCTCTCCCTATACACCCCACTCCTCACGGAGAAAGGGTGACAGAAACAAGAGACCCGGCTTATAGGGCTTTTAGGGCTGAGGGTCAGGGCAAATCCCTCACCGCCAGGGCATCCAGGTAAACCCCGCCCCCTGACGTACGGAACAAGAACAAAGAGAGAGGGGTGCTACAAGGGTACAACCGTGCCCCCTACACACACGGGGAACGAGCCAAGGGGGACTCTAAGCATCCAGACATGGCCAACTCAAGAGCAACCAAGCTCTACATGGGGGCAACTAAGAAGCAGACCTTGACGGAAGAGACGACCCTCAAGGATATCCTGAGGGAGGTACAACGGATAGCCGAAAGGCAGGAACAAGCCCAGAAACAGATGGAACAGATGGCGATCAGGCAAGAATCTCAACACAGGTCGGTCCAAGACCAGTTACAGAGCATTAAGTCGGACCTCTCCAAGGAGCTGTCGCGCATGCACGACGAAATTGGGGAGATAAAGCACGGCGGAGAGAAACTTGCGGCCGTTCAGGACCAAATGAAGGCCAGATTGGAAAAAGTGGAAAACAAAAGTGTACGACTGGAACAGCTCCAGGAAAGGCTGGAGCAGAATGAGCTGGACACGTGGTTGCGATTCAGGAATGTGATGGAAGAACCCAATGAGGACCTGCGGAACGTAGTGGGCAACTTGACGGCTACCATCTTAAAGAAAGATATGGCTGAAACAACGCAAGAGATCGGCAGGGTGTTCCGGTAAATACGGCATATTCCAGGAAGAACAAGACGCCAAGAGATGTGGTGGTGCGCTTCGAACGACGACGGGTCAGAGATGAGATCCTGAGGGCAAAGAAATCAGTGGACTCGATTTACAAGGGAAGCAGAGTGACCATTCTGAAGGAGTTTACAGCGTCGTCGGTCAGTAAAAGAAAGAACTACCACTTTCTGACGGAGGAGCTAAAAAACAGAGGAATCCGTTTCAGATGGGAGAAGTCAGAGGGGGTGATGGTTACACTCGAGGGTCAGAGATTCTGGCTGACCTCCGTAGACAAGGCCAAAGCCTTCATGGACAAACTGAAAACCGACCGACGACAAAGGACACTGACCCAGCCCACCCACAGCGACGCATCGAAGAAAAGACGCTTCAGTTCCCCAGACCAGGAGCCCCCCCAACCAGGCGTGACTCACAGGGCAAAGGTAAAGAGGACAATCCACGAGCTTCGGAGACAGGACGCGGCGAGCCGGACCACACACTAGAGATGCAAGATGAGTGAACTCCACACCCAGATCTCTTGCTTCTCAAACAACATCAATGGACTGAACTCGGCCCCCAAACGGAAACGGCTATTTAATTCGCTGCGGAAGAAGAGGTATGATGTGGTGGCACTTCAGGAGGTGCACATCAAGAAATCACATGCGCAGCACCTGGAAAACAACCGCATTGGTGCCCTCTTCCACTCGCTAAGTGAGAAAAAACGAAATGGAGTGATCATCTATGTGGCTGACAAGTACCCAGCGGAGTTAGCCTTCAATGACGAAGAGGGCAGAATGGTAGGAGTGCTGGTCACGGTGGGCCTTCAAAAGTTGCTATTTTGTAGTATATATGCACCAACTGGCCCCAAGTCGCAATTTGTAAAAGAACTACAGAACCACATTGAAGTGCTACGCTTTGACAACTTGGTTTTGATGGGGGACTTCAATGGGGTGACGGAAGCACGACTGGATAGAACTTTGGAAATGTGTAGATCCTCAGGCCCGAACCCGACCGCAAGAGGCACACTCCCGAGGATGTTCCTGCAACTTAGAGACAACATGGGACTCCAAGATGTTTGGCGCGCCGTCAATTGGAGGGAGAGAGATTACACGTTCTACTCCCACAGACACCGGAGCTGGTCGAGGATCGACATGATCTGGGTCTCCAACTCCCTGGTCACAGAGGTCTCTCAGATCACCATACTTCCAAGGGATATATCCGACCATTGCCCACTGGAGATGCTGATAAACCACAAGCCCCCTACGAGAAGATGGAGGTTAAACAATAACCTCCTGAAGAGAGAGGAGGACATCAAGCGATATAGAGAAGTGACTGTTGACTACTTCAGGCACAATGATATACAAGAAACCCTGCCAGAAACTGTCTGGGATGCCTACAAGGCAGTGCTGAGAGGTCATCTCATTCAGCACAATGCACGTAATAATAGAGTCCGCAGGGAGGAGATGAAAACCTGCAGGGGAAGATCAAGGTGGAAGAAGATAAGCTAAAGGCGTCCCAAAAGAACCGGGAGTCGGTCCACAACTTAGAGGTTTTGAAACAGCAGAAACACCACTTAGAGCTAGAACAGATGTCCAAAGAATTGAAGTTCTTGAAGCAAAAGGCTTTCCAAAATGCCAACAAACCAGGGCAATGGCTAGCGAGGAGGATAAGAAAGAAGCGTCAAGCGGGATTCATCACCAAGGTTAGATGTGACGACAAGCTATCCTCAAGGGATGAAGATATATCGAGAGAATTCCAAGGCTTCTTCGCCAACCTCTACTCCAGAGAACAGGTGGATAAGGAGGATATAATACGCTATCTGAGGAAGCAGAACTTAGGAAGAGTTCCGGATCATCACAACCTCTCACTCAATGCGGAAATTTCGGAAGAGGAAGTCAGGAAGGCGGTCCAGAGCCTGGGGGCCAATAAGGCACCAGGTCCAGATGGGTTGACCGCAAAATTCTATAAGGTGCTAGTTAATGAAACGGCCCCCTTTCTGCGAAAGATCTTTAATAGAGCGCTGACTGCGGGGGTGATTCCGGAATCGTGGAGAGAGGCCAACATCACACTAATACACAAGGAGGGATCAGATGCTACGAATGTAGCTAACTACAGGCCTATATCCCTCCTCAATAGTGATTATAAGATCTTCACCAACATCCTCGCAGAAAGACTGAAATCCTGGTTGAGTGAGTGGGTGGGGCCGAACAGAACGGGTTCCTGCCAGGTAGGCAGACCAGGGACAATGTGAGAGTGGTCTTGGATCTTCTGGAGTTCTATGAGGCACATCCCAAGAAAGAGGTGGCCTTTCTCGCCCTGGACGCTGAAAAGGCTTTTGACCGTCTAAATTGGAGATTTTTCCGGCTTCTGATGGCGGAATTGGAAATGGGCGAACCGTTTATGAAAGCTATCGGAGCAATTTACCAAGGACAGAAAGCAAATATATGGATCAACGGGCATCCAACAGAGAAGTTTGACATCTATAAAGGAACGAGACAGGGTTGCCCCCTATCACCCCTGATCTTCGTGCTTTCGATAGAAGTGCTGTTGAGAAAGCTCAAAGCAAACCGGCAGCTGCGCAGCCCGAAGGTGGGGCAACATGAGTTCAAAGTCAGGGCCTTTGCGGACGATCTGCTTTGCTTCGTGGAGGAGCCGGTGACCAACCTACAGGCCTGGCTAGCAGACATAGAGGAATTCGGCAGGCTAGCAGGGCTGAAGATTAATAAGACCAAGACGAAAATCTTGACGAAGAACATGTCTAAAGCCCGACAAGAGAGGTTGGAAGAGCAGACAGGCATCCAAGTCGCAAAATCCATCAAGTACTTGGGGATACACCTGGCAGCCCAAAACTCCCTGCTGATAAAAAACAACTACGAGACTCTATGGGCGAAGGTACAGGCAGATTTGGATGGCTGGAAACAGGCAGGACTATCCCTCATGGGGAGAATAGCGGCAGTTAAGATGAATGTACTCCCGAGACTGCTCTACCTATTCCAGAACATTCCTGTCATACGGACAAACCGAACATTTGACATCTGGAAAAGAGACATCTTGAGATTCGTATGGCAGGGAAACAAAGCGAGGATCAAATACTCCACGTTGATAGACAGCAAAGGAAGGGGGGGCCTGGGCCTTCCGGACTTGAAGCTCTACTTCGAGGCCTGCAGCCTGTCCTTCCTGACAGACTGGATGGACCAAAAAAGGGACGAACTGCTGGCGTTGGAGGGCTTCGATCTCCAATCGGGCTGGCATAACTTCTTATGGTATGCTGCCTCGAAAGAGGGGAAGTGCCTCAGGAAACATCCACTCAGAGCAGCCTTAATGAGAGTATGGCAGAAATATAAAAGAAGGTTCTACCGCTACACTCCTCTTTGGGTTTCCCCCCTGGAAGCGAACCAGAAAAGGCTCCAGGGAGAGAATGTTTGGCCCACCTACACAGATCTCACCACCACCGTCAGGGGGAAAAGACGCCTAAAGCCACTGGAACAGATCACGGCCAACTTCAACAAATTGACGTGGTTACATCTCCATCAAATTAGGGAGCGCTTTAAACAGGACGAATTGGTAGGCTTTGAGGAGAAAGACACCCTTTGGGGATCCCTATTAAAGTCCCGCAAAAAACAAATCACGAAACTGTACTCCAAGCTGTTAGAGTGGTCCACCGAAACAGAAGTGGTGAAGGACTGCATGATTAAATGGGCCAACAACATCGGCCGGCCAATCACGCTCCACGAATGGGAAAAGGTGTGGAGGAAGAGATTAAAATATACATATGCGATGGAGCTCAAGGAAAATTGGCATAAGATGTTTAACCGCTGGTATATGACGCCATACAAGCTGGGCCTCATGTATGGAGAAACACAAAATAAATGCTGGAAGTGTGGCTCCCAGACGGGCACCTTCTACCATATGTGGTGGACTTGTCAGAGTGCAGTGAACTTCTGGAAGAGGATCCACGTGGCGACACAAAAAATCCTGGGCTGCCCCATTGAACTTAAACCAGAGGCATATTTGCTGGGCCTGACGACAGATGAAGACCTACCAGAGGAGAACGCAGAGAGACTTTTCACATACCTATCAACGGCAGCGAGGATAGTGTATGCACGGAAATGGAAGGCCGCAGAGACTCCTACTGCTGAAGACTGGCTGATCAAAATAGGGGAAATCATGAGCATGGACAAGCTCACCTTTCTCCTGAATGAAGAGGGCGGGCATCCGCCCAAACGAACAGACTGGTCGCCTGTCAAGGACTTCCTACTGACCTGGAGCAACGATGGGTGAGGGACAACCAAGAGCGACATCGCCAGCCAAAGCTGACGCAACATGCGGTCCGAGATCATGGCCAGTGGAAGAAGGATTATAGATACTCAGAAGCACATGGCAAGTAGCACGGAAGAAGGGACACATATGGACTCCCTCACCTCCTATCCAAAGACTACGCACAGCAAACTTCACCTACTTACTACAGAGTACCCTACCTGGTTTATTACCCCCCCACCCCTTGTGCTCCTTCCCGCATTACCCAGGACACTTTCTCCCCCCCTACCCCCACCCCTCTCTATCTTTCCTACTGTCCTATCCCTGGAATTGTTCTCCCACTGTTATTGTTCAGGAAAAAACCCCAATAAATATAATTAACAAAAAAAACCACATTATCTTCTTTGGAGAATCAGGTTCCCTCCAGTTGGGTCCATGTTGATTTATGACTGTGCTAGAACACTGGAGGACTGGTGAAGTCAGGAATATAACTGGCTGATTTATGTCTATCTTGTTCTTAACACTTGGAGAAAGCTTGTAAAACCTCTCCCACTACTGCACTGAGCTTTCAGAAAGATAGTAATTACCTTTCAGCCTGCCATAAATTTTATTTAGAGGCACCGCCCCATGTAAGCCGCTCTGAGTCCCCTTTGGGGAGATGGATGCGGGTTATAAATAAAGTTTTTTAAAATTATTATTTAATTATGTTTTCAGTGGAGAAACAAATCTGTAGGTCTAGCACTATTTGCTTCGCAAGTCCCACCCCCATTAAAACTTTGGGAGAAGGTATCAAATTGCTCAAAAGTTTGATCTTCACTCATTAATGGCAGGACAACAGACAGCTGGCAGAGGGCCAAAAGATGGATGCCAGGAGTTGAAGGACAAACCACAAGAGGAGGAGAAAGGGGGAGAAGAGTCAAGGAGTGAAAAAGACAAAAAAACTTGGTCAAAGGACCAACAACAGCATAGGCGAACTAGAAGCATGGACAAACAAACATAAATAACCTTTAAGGATAAGGGGACATGAGTGTTATGTGACCCAGTAATTGTTGATTAATATGAGTAAATATAAGCAGCATGTTTAAAGTGGATAATCATAAGCAATAGCTCACAATTAGGGGGCTGCTAGAGGTTTTTATGCTTTATATTCGTTTAAGGGAAGGGAGTGCCTCTGAATCAGGAGGAGTTAAGACATGGGAGGACATTGCCCTTGAGCCTGGGGTAATAGATCAGCAGCATTGTATTAAAATAATTAAGGCTTGGAAGGTAGGGAAGACACCAGCCTTGGCTAATCTGTCTAGAAGATAGCAAGAAGTAGCTTCTTTACTATTCCTTCCATGGGTAGCAGGAAGGAATTGAGATCCAGATGGTGTTTGGCTTCTGGCTTCTTTGGCTACCAGGATTGTGGGATCAGAAGTGCAAACAGATACAAGGGATGGGAATTTTCATGAGCTGAGTTTCTCTGGGAATTAGTTTGCTTGAAATAGAGTGAGATAAAGTAACACCTGCGCTAATAGTACAGTCAGCAGAGAAGGAATTTTAATTGGCAAAATTCAAGGCCTATGCTTTTTGGTGCTGGAAGGGAAATGCCAATTAGGGAATGGAAAGTGGTTTGGTTGACTATTTTACTTCTGCTTGCTTTAGAAATCCTCAGATTCTGGCAACGTCGATTCAGGAAGGTTCTTTTGCAATTGGGATTGCATTCATGCTCATAGACTTAAGATTCTGCGAATGCCTTTGGAGATTCTTGTTTGTGGTTTTTAGGACGTTGATTCTCTTGGACTCCATTGGATTCTCTTGGACTCTGTTGGACTCTTTTGGACTCTATTGGATTTATTTTACCTGTACTGCTTTGGCTCCTGAAACCTTCCTGCTTGGATTATAGATGTGTTTTTCCTTTTACCTTTTTATTCTTCAGTGCATTGCTGATATTACCTGCTTTTAATAAATGACTATATTTCAAGTGCTGGTGTTGTGTGATTACATCTAGAAGGTCCACGTCCCTGGAGTGCGACAGAAGGGAAGGGAATGGATGATTATGTATAACTATGACAAAAAGAGAATTAAAATCAGATAGAGTTTATAAGTTAATCAGTTAAAGGTGGATGGATTATTAAAAGATTATGTTGGTGAATATTAATGGTTTGGGGTCAGTGGTTAAAAGACATAGGCTAAGCAAACTCAAATGAAAATCAAATAAATGCAGCTTTCTTGCAAGAGACCTTAAAAGGGAGATCAAAACTATTAAACTTCACTAATTGGGGGAGGGGGAGCTCAATTTGAATATAGGGGTACAAATACGTCTTGGGGGTGGGGGTAGCCATTATAAAAATGACTAAGATTTTGAAGTAGGGAAAATAGTTACCAATGTGGATGGCAAGTTTATGATGGTAAGAGAGAGAATAAATAAGTTTCACTAATTAGTGCTTATGCCCCCAACAAGAACAAAAAAAATCATTGATAAAACATTTTTAAAAAGGGGAGGCAGAGAGGGATATAATCATTGGAGGGGACCTGCATTTTGATTTATATTAAAAAAGGAAGAATAGGGAGACAGGCAACACTAGGGAAGAAAGTAAAATTAATTTCAAGAAATGGAATATTCAGGAAGTTAGTGACACTCCCTCACATTTTTCAGCTAGTCATAATAAATTTTCCACAATATATTACTTCTTTGTGAGCAACAATAATGTACGGCCCATAATCATCAGTAGAAAGTACATCTCTCATCAGGAGATCATGCATCTCTCTTCTGAAGACTGGTCTACAGCAGTGGGAAGATTGAATATAAGTGGAGGTTCAACCCACTAGTTAAATCTAGGGAACAGGACAAACAAAAGATAAAAGATTAAATAAAGCAATATTTTAAATTAATAAGTCTCCTGACCTAAAGAAGAACACAATTTGGGGTGCCTTTAAAGCAATGATCAGAGGAAGATTTATTACAATGGAAAAGGATAGTTAAAAGAGACTAAAAGAGAAAATGAGGGGCTATAAGAGAAAGGAGACACATTATTTCAGATTCCCCCCACCAAAAAAACCCTCCTCATGAGATCTAAATAAAGAACTATGGAAAGAGAATAATAGTTATTAGAACATTTAGAGAAAATTGAAGTAACAAAAATACTTGGTTGTAAAAAAGACTTTCAGATTAACTCTAAAAATAACAAAGATACTAACTAGTTATCTTTAAAAAAGAAAAGGGAGTAATACAATAACAAATTTAAAGGATGGAAATGGATAAATAAAAACTAAGGAGGAAGATCTGAGAGAAATAATGGCATTATGAAAACGTTTACACAAATAAAGAAATTGGAAGATCAGAGGGAATCATTATAAGATGGTTTTACCTCTAACTTTTATAAAATATTCCAATTTGAAATAATCCCCAATTTAAAAATTGTATTTAATGAGATACGAAAGAATAGAAACATTCCTGAAACATGGAAAAGGTCTAAAATAATTACAATTTTAAAGCCCAATAAAGAGGAGACCAAACCCAACTCTTACAAGCCAAACACATTATGCAACGTAGATTATAAAATGTTTACAACAATCCTTGCTAATAGATTAAGAGACATAATCCCAAAGTTAAAAGAGGAGGACCAGTATGGTTTTATTAAAAACAGAAGACTAGCAGATCCAGTTAGAAATATACTTAATGTAATTAACCAAGCCACAAGAAAAAAGAGAAACCTCTGTTATTAAAACTGGATGTTTACAATGCATTTGACATGGTAAACCAAGACTGTGAAGATTCTAATTTGGGGAGGAAATTCTGTGAAGTAATTAAGGAATTTTATAAAGCTAGCCAGGCGCAATTACTCATCAAATTGGGAAGGATTTAATTAAAGTCAATTTATATGCCAACAATGTCATGATTCTATTGGGGTCACCAGAGGACTCTATAAAAGAAGTAATTAATACCATAAAGTAATCTGATAAGTAGAATTTATTACAAACGAAAATAGTTGGGACAAGATAATGAAATTGAGGAAAAAACAATATCTAAAATATACCAAAAACTATTAGAATGGAGTACAGAAGAAGAAGGAGTAAAGGAATGCATGATAAATTGGGCAAAAAAATGTAGGTAGGATTACATCATTGGATGAATGGGAAATAATTTGGAAGAAAAAATTGAAATACACACGCGCATCTGACCTAAAAGAAAACTGGATTAACATCTTTTACAGATAGCATCTGACACCACATAAATTAGGCAAATTCTATAAAAATACAAATTCAAACTGTTTGAAATGCGGTGAAATTGAGGGAACCCTTTTCCACATTCTGGAAAGAAATACAGGGAAATTTACAAAAAAGGTTACTGAAAATTAACATTCTACTCAAACTGGAATTATTTCTTTTGGGAATAACTGAACAGGAATTAGAGGAAAATACAGATAAACTCCTCTTCCTATCAACAACTGCAGCCAGATTATGCTATGCAAAAATACGGAGAAAAATGAACTTCTAAAAATAGAGGATTGAAATAAAAAGACTATGGAGATAAGAAACATGGACAGACTATCTTATTTATTACAAAAATATGAAGGGAAACTAGAAAAAGAAACAGATTGGACGATAATAGAATATTTGAGTCATAAACAAAAGGAAATATAATACATATTAGAATATGTTAGAAGAGAAATAAAAGATTAGAAATCCCACTTTTAGGAGACAGAAAAATATAGAGAAGAAAGGGAGAATGAAGGGAAGACAAGTGAGAAAAAACTGAGAAGAAAGAAAAGGAGAAGCCCCACCTTGAAGCAGCCCAGAAGCAAAAATAAAAAATATCACTAATCTATCTATTTAAATTCTGTTTTTCTTTCTATTTCCCTCCCCCATTTTATTCCATCTTTTCTACACTTTCTACTTCTTACTTCTACTTCTCTTTCTTTCTTTTTCTTCTATATGATTGATTTGTTTTTAAAACGCAAAGCTTTTAATCTCATGTATATAGAAAACTCTTAATAAAGAATAATTAAAAAGAAATTTGATAAGCTATCAGAGTTGGCCATTAACATTAAAAAATCAGAAATTCTATATAAATATCTGACTTGGAAAGACAAAAAGTAAGACAGGCTATCTTGGGGACAAAAATTGGGCAAGACGAAATTAAAAATTTTAGGTATATATATTCTCATGTATTTAAACAATATAAAACAATTAAACTATAATCAGCTATAAAAAAGTAAACAATAAAATCTGCAAGTCGAAAAAATGGAACTGGGATATGCCAGCAAAATTAAGATAATCAAAATGATTATCCGCTCCAAATTTCTGTTTCTGTTTCAAGTCCTACCTTATAGTATTCCCAACAAAACAATCAAGAGATGGGACAATTCAATAAAAACTTGGATAGCAGGAGCAAGCAAAATAGAATTACTAACTCATTATTTTATTCCCTGGAAGGAAATGGAAGATGTGTGTGTGTGTGGGGGGGAGATCCAATTTACAGCATTTATTTGAGGCCTGCCAATTAACAAGACTGCTAGAATTAGACTTTGATGATTCAAGAAGATGGGTCAGAAAAACAATAAATGGATCACTGCCTCTGTTTAAAAGCTTGGGTGAACAGTAAAGCATTAACATGGATTAAAGCTGGCCCTGTGATCACATCTATGGAGTGTTGGGAAAAACGGCAAGGCAAATTTCCAACAAATAAAGTAGATATACTCCAAATGGGGTTCATAGACAATAAAAAGGAACAAATATTTGCCAAAGTGATAAGAAATGTAAAACAAAATAGAACAAAGCTAATAAGAAACCTCCTAAACCCTAATGGGACAATCAAAGAATAAAGAGTGGTGGTTCCTCGGCTTTGGAACTCCCTTTCTAGTGACATCAGATCAGCCCCCTCCCTCCTGACATTTCGTAAGAAAGTCAAGACTTGGCTGTTCGAGCAGGCATTCGCAGATGAACTTTAATTAATCGAGACCAATGGAATGTTATGACGATGCAAAAGAAA
Organism: Anolis apletophallus; assembly: GCA_030556195.1. Classification (NCBI taxonomy): domain Eukaryota; kingdom Metazoa; phylum Chordata; class Lepidosauria; order Squamata; family Anolidae; genus Anolis; species Anolis apletophallus. The sequence continues at coordinate 86,299,603 of JARBWK010000007.1, forward strand.
CCGATTTTAAGAATGAGATCCTGAGATTTGTATTATATAGTTTTAATTGTTAATTTATATAGTTTTTATATGACTGTTTTTATCATATTTATGATGTATTTTGTCTGTGGGCACTTGCTGACGTTTGTTCACCGCCTCGAGCCGCCTTCGGGCTGAGAGCGGCGGTATAGAAGCATAGTAAATAAATAAGTAAATAAATAAAGATGATAAAGCTTAATTGTGGTCAAAGTAACTGGCTTTTATGGAACGGGTTGAAACAAAAGATTATAGACTGGAGCAAAAAGGAAGATTGCCTCAAAAACAGATTTTGATCAAATTGTAATGTGGAAATTAGAAAGTGAGAAAGGCCTTGTGGGTTTCATATACAAGAAATTAGTTGGAAAACAATATAAATTGGAACAAACATTTGCTGAGGTATGGAAAGAGGACCTCAATAGCAATGATTTAGACAATAAACACTAGATCAATTCAATCAAAAGTATTACATACATAAGGACAAGAGAAACACAGAGGAAAATATTAACCAAATGGAATAGAACCCCAAATAAATTAGCTCACAAAACTAAATCGACCACAACATTATGTTGGCCCAGATGTGGAGAAATTGGTTCCTATATGCATATGTGTGTAGCACAGCAGTTCTCGTTCGTGCCTGGAGGGCAAGGAATAGGTCCTGGGGTTCCTTTAGCATTAGGGCCTGCAGCAGCAGAGGTGGATTCGGAGGATGAGCTAGATGACTGGGGTGAAGCACAGGGCCCTTCGGATGGGCCGCAGTCTCCCACAGAGAGCTTGGCATGGGATGAAATGTTGTTTGGGCCCAGCTTAGATTCCGATCACCAGGTGGAGATGGGAAGCAGCGAAGGGAGTTATGAACACCCCGGGGGGAGGAATTCCCAGGAGCCCGAGAATGTAAACATGGACGAACCCGAGTGGGAAAGTGCCAGGGAGGAAAGTTCTCAGGAAGATAGCGACACAGCTGCCGAGAGGCAAGGTCGCTCCTTCGATAGGAGACGAGACATCGAGTCTAGCAGGAGGGCTTGGTCGAGGGTCCTAGACCGACCGAGGTCCGTGAGCAGAGATTGGAGACGAAGGAGCCTAGAGCGTCACGGACCTCGGCCGACGGATTAAGTATAGGGTCCGTGGGAACGCATCCTCAGTTCTCCGGCCACGTCTTTCCTGGATAGGCGTGAAGCGGAGTGGGACCACAAGCAGCAGTGGTCATCAAGCCTTGCCTTGCATTTGCCTTGTTTCTTGAGCCGCATTGGTTTGCGGAGCCTTGTCCTGTTTCCTGATCCGCATTGGATTGCGGAGCCTTGCCACGCTTCCAGCTTATTTGCTACGTTCTTTGGACTACTTGCTTATCACCTTTTGGACACTTGCATATTATTGGACTATTTACTCTTTGGAACTGTTTTTATACTCAATAAAGTAGTTAGCCTTCAGTACGTCTGTGTGTGTGTGATTAAGGGGCCCGCTACGACCGTGATCGTGACAATGTGGTGGGAATGTGACTAAATTTTAAAAAATTATAACAAGGAAGGAAATAAAATAATTAATAGGGCATATATTGGAGTTGAATAAAAAAGAATTCTTCATTCAGAAATGAGATAGGAATGAAAACATTAAAGATTGGGCAGAAATTATAAAATATGTGACAGTTGCCACCCAAGCAACTGTGGCGTTGGGCTGGAAAGAGCATAGAAAGTGAGAAGTAAAAAAAATGGTATAAATATTTAACAGGTTCCATGCTCCAGGACTACATTTTTGAAAGGAGAACCAAATACACACCAGGCCAAATAAAGAAGAAAGGGGATCTGAATTGGGAAAAACTGATAGCTAGAGCAAAAAGAAAAGGAAACTATAAAGAACTGAACCATACTCTCTCCATGACTGATCAATTAAAATAATACTTGAATGAAGGAAAGTACTGTTTCCGGAGAGGGGGAAGGGTAAGAAGAAATATCGATGGACACAGGTGGGAGATAAATGTGGATTCTGCAATGTTAAGAAAATTTAGAGAAGAGCATTCTGATTGTACTTGAAGTGGTTACTGAATTTGACATTATTCTACCCAAGTTTACAATAAAAAAATTAAGAAAAAATATTGGTATATGTGTATTAGGAAAATGAGAGCAAAACGTATAGCCTCCATTTTCCTAATTGTTGAAAGTGCTTCACATAGTCTAAGAATTTGTAGTACCTCATCCCATGGGGGGGGGGGGGAGAAGGAGAGAGAAAAAGTGCCATTTTAGCATGGAGTTATGTTCCGTTGCATTAGAAAAAATGGTATCTTTTCTCTGATTCCATCACACATTGTTCTTTCTTGCCTTTTTCCTCAAAATCATCAATTTTCAGATTTATCACATGAGTGAAAGCAGTTCCCATCCACTCGATTAAAAAAAACCTTGGGAAAAAATTTGGGTGGATACTTGACTTTTCCCTTCAATCCCACTGCTCTAGAGTAGACCCGAGGCACTGTTCTTAAACCAGGCACCCACTTTGGGGATACTTGATTTTCTTCTCCAGTCCTGCTACTCCCAAGGATATAGGAGGCATTGTTCTTAAGGCAGGCACCCCATTCTCTGGGCTCCTCTGCTTTCTTCCCAATTTCATTATTCTCCATTGCGGAAGTGTGAAACAAGGGGCCCTTCCACACAGCCATATAATCCATAATATCAAGGCAGAAAATCCCACAGTATCTGCTTTGAATTGGATTATCTGAGTCTACACTGCCATATATTCTAGTTCAAAGCAGATAATGTGGGATTTTTTTCAGCTGTGTGTAAGGGGCCATGTTACAGTCATTTATGGAGTCATTGCCAAAACTCTATGTCTGGAAAACAATCACACTTGGCCATAAGTGATTGCCCATTATGACGACAATAGCATTTTCAGTGCCAAGTGCCAAAATAATTTACATGCCTTGGGTGAGTGGGAGGCAGCATCTGCTGGTTTGTCCAGGGCAACTGTTGGGAACTACCTCAATCCTGAATATGAAGAAATGCATGCAACTTGGTCAGCTAATAATAATAATAATAATAATAATATACAAAATCCAGCATATATATCTCGTGTGTGTGTGTGTGTGTGAAATCCAGCATATATATCTCGCTTGCTGTGTCATACTGTGTTTTTGTGTCAGAATAATAATAATAATAATAATCCTAAAGAATCTGGAATGAAAACATTATGTATTGCTATCCCTGACACTTTTCATGTAAACTAAGCAATGGATAAAAGATTCTGTCTTTTTGAAAATGAAATGTGTTGTTCTATAAATGATTACCTGAGCAAATTAGATAGATTTTAAAATAAGATGCAGTTAAGTCTCTTCTAGACAGACTATTTTCTTCCCATATTTTGCATTAAGCTGTTTGGCTGGCTCAGCATTTCTGAGACTGGCTGATACAAGAAAGACACATCCCCCTTTAACCCATAAATCCTGACAAGATGCCCTTATGGTATTGCTAGCAGCTATTCAGAGAAACATATGTTTGATAATCAACTGAATTTAGACTAGGGGGTTTGGATACAGAAAGCATGACAGATTTTCTCTCCCAAAGGGTTTTATTCTGTAGTTCTTGTAAATGGTGTAATTTGGTGAATATAGAAGTCAGTGTGCTCTTTCTTGGTGACATTTCACAGAAACTATGAGAGGGTCTGTCCTGGCTAATATTTGGATTAAAGATAATAAAAAATACCAGATACTGTTGATTATATATGTCATGAACCGAGATGTTCTGGTTATTCTTTTGATCAAGGGGACAAATGCGACGGGACAGTCAATGTCGTGCAAATAGACAAGGGGAGACCAGATCTGGATTTTAACACTATGCATGTGACATTTATTAAATATATAAGTTGCAACAATCACGTTTGAGCATAAAGGCATAAAAAGGAATACAATGCAATAAATCAGGTTAATATGCAAATATTAAAAAGAAACATAGAATCACATTGAACATTTAAACCCTTAAACCACAATCACTCTAAGTATAATATAAAGAATTGATTCAAAAGAAACTAATCACCTTAAAGATTTGATTTGAGTAAAGCACAGCAGCATTCAATCAGCAATTAGCAGCATTTCTTAAGGACATTGCATACCTTACACAAACACACACACACATCAAGCAATCACAAGCTCATACATACACACGCACACATGTTGCATTCATACCTTCAAAGCATCTTAAGAGCATTCATACCTTACACACACACACACATACGCACATACGCACACACACACAGACTCTCACATTGCATTCATTCTACATAAATACACTGACCTTACATACACACACAAACAGCAAGCAATCATAAGCTCATGCACACACACACACACACATACAGACACTCATATTGCATTCATTCTGCATCCATACTTACATACATACACTGAGGTAGATGGTGTCGCTTTCCCCAAGTCCATGGCTAGGTTTTTGGGATGAGGTGTCCCCCCCCCCGCTTCTCTCTGCCAAGTCTTCAGGCCCTCCTCCTCCCAGCATGCATTGCAGATCTCCATGTTTCTCTGGCCTATCTAACACAACTGTGGTTCACATACTTCAGCCATACACATTCACGCATATCATGCTATCCTCACATATTCCCCCTCTTGATATCAAAATTTACATTTTGGTATCATAATAATGCTATATTACTACTAATATCTATATAAATCTAACAAAGCAAGCTAATATTTGATTTGCAGTATTATAACAATAATCAAGTGACCACTATCATCATTATGTTTCTTTGTATGCATTGAGCATATTTTCTCCTAGTTCCAACAGTGTGTCCCATTTGGACCTGTATTCATAGTTCACACAGCATCTATCAATTCTTGTATCTTTGCCAGCAAAGAACACACTTCATGAGCGAGCATGGTGTTTTCACCTTGACCTCTAGCTCAATGGTCCATCCCTCAGAGGCAAATAGCTTATCATCAAAGTCTGCTTTATGGTTCAGGCTTTTTCCTGCTTAACAGGGCCTGAACAAATTTTCCTTCCTCTGGTCCATCTGCATGTCAGGTGACATACGGCTAGCAGACATGGAACACACTGCAGGAAGCAGCAGAGAAATGTCACTGAAAAGACAACACAAAGTGTGCATACAGACAGGTGTTTTACCCAATTTAGATCAGGAAGTTAGCCAATTCCACAGGCCAGAAAAGCCTGTATCTTGTATCTGGTGTGTAAGATCTTGTAATTTAGTGATCACATTATTAATCTGATGAGAGTGGTCAGACAAAAACCAACACATGTTGTGCAACCTTTGGCTGCTCAGTTTATTCTTGAAGAGTTGGCAAGCCAACTTATTTAAAGTCTTCTCAGTGTGTACTTGAAGACCAGGAATGCAATATATTCAGTGGTGTATCTGTGAATCACATGTGGATATCAACAATACAGATCACTTTTGATGGAGTGCTGGGTGACTGGGGAGTACACGGATTGTGAGTCGGATTGGCAGGATTATATGCATATGTGTCCAAAGTTCATGGTGAGGTTATATGATCAAACCAAACTGAGAAAATGTCCTGGGGGCTATGACACACAGGAAGCAAACAAGTCCAAAGGAACCAATGGTGTTGAACAGTGGGATTCAGACAGAAGTGGGGAGTTTCAGCTACTGCAGCAAGGTGTCACCAAATATTCATGGGCAGTTGTAGGAATAGGCACATCAATTTCTTCAGTAGTCCCTGGAAAAAGGCAACAACACACAAAGAGAAAAAAGCACAAAACAAGCACACAAGGCACCTGCAGCCTCCTCCACCATTTGCTGAGCCTGGCTGGTAACTGATGTAATCACTCCCCAAGTGACTTTCACTGGATGGGGCGGCCTTGTGGTGTACGGCATCATTTCCTCTGGTGTTGTAACCCATCTGGCTGTGGTGTAATTTTTTTTAGCTTATCCTTGAAGGCTGAGGCACTGAAACTGGTATGCCATGTCTGGGTTGCTTTTCTCCCCGGCAGACCTCCTCCTAGAAGGAAAAACATTACTGGAAAACACACAACTTGCCAAATTATTCTTCCCTATAAACTTTTTCTGGTTATGATGTACCCACTTAGACTTTCCTTCTACCACATAGTTGGTCTGACTCCAAACACCATTTCAGTCATATCTTCTATACCCCTTATATAATTAATCTTATACTTTATACCATATATTGCTTCTACCTGTATTAGGGCAACTGTTCATGTAAACCACTCTTAGCAAATTCTACAGTTTGATATTTCATTTGTTTTGTTTTTCAAAAGGTCTGATGCTGAGTAGCTCTGGCCTCTGGAAAAAACGATTGACAATAGAATCTGGTACCAGATAACAATATGAATCCCCATTATTATTATTTTCAAGATGGTTAGTGCACTCCTTAAAACTATAAAGCACGAACATGTATATATTCACTTGTTCCAATTAATACTCCAATTGCAATTTGGAGTATTAATTGGAATACTCGTCACAAAAACGCCAATGAGGTGTCACATAACGCCTTCCTTACAGCATTTGCACTGGCTGCTGGTTGAGTACAGAATCCTTTATAAGACCCTGACCCTGACAGTTAAGGCCTTGCAGGGCCAGGGTCCTACATACCTAAGAGACCGTCTGATACCACCCATCCATCTGAGAGCACCACGGCCAGCCTACGAGAACCTTTTCTGTGTCCCAGGTCCGAGAGAGGCTCATCTGGAGTCCATGAGACAGAGATCTTTCTCCATTGTGGCCCCTGTCCTGTGGAACTCTCTGCCGCCAGACCAAAGAGCCATTCTCGACCTGCCCTCATTTCTGGTGGCACTTAAGACATGACTATTTAGAAGAGCATATGCATGAGTGACAATCAGTGACCTGGAATCTGTCTATTCCAATATTTTAACATTTTAATATTTTAATATTTTAGTACTGTAAATGCCAAGCTGTGTAAGTCGCCCGGAGCACATTTGTGGAGGGCGACTCAATTTTAAAAAAAAAATTCATAACTTTTCTCCTTTTAAGTTGGTGGCCACTTGCATTCCTGTTTATAAACAAAACAAAACTGTTAATTTGCTTGCACAGTTTTCCAAGATTTGTCTCTGATTCCACTCAGTCCGCTTCTGCTTGTCATCAACCTGTAATCAATAAGAATAAGGGTCTTCTGCTGCAAACATTTTATGAAAACTGTAATCAATAAGGGTGAGGGCAGTGAGGGCAAACAAAATCCAAAATCACACATGGTCCCTTTCTGTCTCTATTTCAACCTGTCTTTCTTTACATGCATTCTTGCCATACTTTCCCCCCCTTCTCTAATCTAAGGGAGCTTTTATGACAATCCCTTCGGCTGTGCAAAAGGATCCTCATAAGGTGTATTCACCCCTCCCTATTTCTTCCATTCTTTTTTCAAGAAAGCCTATTAATTCTCTTCTCCCTCTAAAATACACCTACTCAAACCATCTCCTTTGAAGCCAATGGCATGTCGGCCACTCTCTGTTCATGCTTAGGTTTGTTCCGTACTTCTTCTCAAACTTGAGTGCTTTCCAAGATAAAGGAAAACCCCACTTCTCTCTGCCAAGTCTTCAGGCCCTCCTCCTCCCAGCATGTATTGCAGATCTCCATGTTTCTCTGGCCTATCTAACACAACTTTGGTTCACATACTTCAGCCATACACATTCACGCATATCATGTTATCCTCATATATTTCAGAGGAAAAATCTCTCAGTATTCCTTGCTTAAGAAGATCCTGTTGTTCTATACTACTGTAAGCAAGTAATCTAGGAACCAAAGCCAGCAAGAAGTAAAACAGGGCCATAAATCATAGCTAATCCAAGGTCAATAAAACACAAATACTGAAAAGTACTGGCAAGTCATCAAGAAGGAAGGCTGAAAAGAGCAAAAGTGCCTTTGAGGGGCTGGGAGATTTAAAAATACTTATAGTGATTACTGAATTAATACTTTTGCACTATGACCCTATAAGTCTTTTTTTAAAAAAAGAGAGAGGAGAAAATGGCCTCTTAAGCTGTAGAACTATGTACTACTTTCTGCTTTTTTAATTTTAAAAATGAAAGATTGCCTATATAGATTTTTTTTTCTGCAAACAGCCCTAAAAGGATAGTATAAAGACCTCTTTACATGGGGCTAAATTCGGCAGCATGTGCTGATTTAATCCCTGTCACCCACTGAACTGGATGGCTCCCATCAGATGTCACTGGGATGGCTACGTGGGTGAAAGAAGGTGGAGCCAGCACATGCCGCCACGGGGGTGGGCTCCTGTGTTGCCAATGGAATGCATGATGGAAAGCCTCATTCTCTACGAGTGCTTGCACTTTCCCCATTCTGATTGCCCTCAGCTGGAGCTGGGCAACATGGGGCATAGAGTGCCAGGTCCATCTGTCCCCCAGCCCCATGAAGCAGAGCACCTCTGATGGCCATGTGACAAGGTTGAAAGTTTACGTGGAGACAAAATCTCAAAAGCTATATGATGAGAACGCATACATTTTTGCATTTACCCGGAAGAACACACATTCTCAATTCAAGACCACTTCTGATAAAAAATATCACAATTCAGTTGTAGGTTTTTAAATAAAAAAGAGTATTCATAATAATCTAATATGATAAACATATATAATAAATTTGTAGATTTAATTCTCAATTATTAGTTTAGTTTATTAGACTAAATGTTTCAACTTCGATATTCCTTAAATGTTGACTCACCATGGAATTCACTAGGCATTCTAATCATGTTGTTTATTGCTTGTTTAGAAATAGGATTAATTTGGAAGTATGGAAAGGTCAGGCTCACGAAATGAATTACTTGCTCAAAGACATAGACTGGCAACATTCCAGACTGCTTATGGATGTTCACACTAGTAAATGGAATTTTTTTTAAAAAAATGTTGTCATTTTCATCTACATGACAAAATATAAATTTTACTCTTTCCTTAGTAATAATGTCATTTAAAAACAAAATGACAAGTCTGACAATCGATAAAGAAGGATGGTAAATATAGGTCATATATAACCTCACTTCACAAAATGACTCCTGTCAGTCAGTTAATGTTATGATAATATGTGATTGTCTTTATTCGTTTCTTTATAGAAGGGAATCCCTCAGTTTACATAAAAATAAAGAATGAACACAAAAAGTTCACAAAAAGTACAGAACCTTCTTCTCTACTCCTATATGGAAACTATATTTCTTAATACTCAATTGCTATTATATTACTGCAGTTACTAAACATTTGCGACTGAAGGAAATCGTCATTGTGGGAAAATAATTCTTATTGGGGGAAATTCCCTCACTGTACCTCAGAGCTACATCTTGGCTATGACTAACATTGGCAACCTTTATCCCACACAATGTAGAATCTGTTCTGGAGGATTGTTATTTCAGAGCTCAACTGGTCCACAGTTCCCAGGCTATTTTTGAACTAAATATACTGTAATTTGGATCCTCCCAGCTGGCACAGCTGGGTGGAGGGGGAGGTGTGTTTTCTGGCTTCACAAAAATTAGACACCAGTAAAAAATTGAGTCATTCCTGCACCATGATGAAGAACATGAGGACATGGCTGAGGCAATTTAAGACCCTCTTGCCCCCTGACTCTTTCATCAATGTTTGAACAGTGAGCAACATCATTCTGACAATGTTCTGGCAAGGAGTTTGGATACATTGGTTATTGATTCAGTATTTCAATTGGACAGATGACGAGAGGCTTAGTGCTGCCTCTGAGATACTTTCCCATATTAACAATTGCAGGTGGAGCTGAAGTCATATGGGTAGGCTAGGTGGGGAAATGTCATGGCTCCATCACATGGATTCAACGGGGAGTGCAAGTTGGGCTGAGAATGAGTACCTGTTTTCCTTGTGTCATTGGGCAGAACTGAGGAAGTTGGACTGCGAGCCCATCATTACCTTATCATTCCTGATTTAAGGTGCCTTGGCAGATCTTTTGCATGATGCTGTCATGGCCTCATTGGCAACTGAAATGAGTGAAGAAGACAGATGCATTCATTCCAAACATCTAGGATAATAACAGAAAAGTACTGAGATTTTTGAAACAGAATCACACATAGCCAAAATGCATGGGAGGGGATAGTGGGTCCACTCATATCTTCATCATTTCTATGATTGTCTACACATGCAGGGCATTGTTCAAAAGCCTAAAGTATCCTCAATAGTATCCCAGCATTTTGAGTCACATGGAGTGTGTGTGAATTATGGCATTGCATGCAGACAATTACTGCATTTATTGGTTTGTTGTGTGCGTGCTTACTGAGCCTGTAATTGAGGATGATTGTGGTTAATGATTCCAGTAATGTGCCCTTTCAAAGTTGTAGGGCAGTATAATTTGTATCTCTCCTATCATTGTCACTTCACAATTCTTTCCTACTAGTATAATCATTGTCTGGTACTTCTCATGGAAGAAACTTCTATAAATTGTTTAAGTGCCTAAGATCAGAGATTTCATGGTCTTTGACAGTACACTGCAAAAGAAAGTTAAACCTCAACTGTACTGCTCTTATCTAACTGGTTCCTAGTTGCACTTTAATAAGACAAGTGCAACATATATAGAGAAGCAAATACTTGGATATTATAACCATGACAGGCAATTTGGAGAGAGATTGGGAAGATGCATTTTTACAAACACATCTTCCCAGTCTCTCTCCAACTTTTTTTTGCCCTACACCCTTACCCCAACTGTTGAAACAGTTCAAAGAGAGTGAGAAAACAGAATTCCTTGGGATGGTACAGTAAGTAGAAGGAAATGCTTTATTAACACTATTTTGTAGAGGGGGAACAGAATGGAAGGGGCTATAAAACAAAGTAAAATAAAATAAGAACTGAATAAGAAGACTAACAAATACATCCAATTGCTAGATTCAACAAAACTAGTTGGTGAATCAATTGAACTTCATAGGTGTTGACCTTCCAAGTCCTCATTGGTTGTGTTGGAACATTAATATTGAATAAAATGTGTATTTTACTGCCAGAACAGTGTGTATAGCACAAATATAAGGCTAAGACAAGTAGATGATTAACTATGGTGCTTGTAATTGACATCTTACTGTCATCTAATTCCACAGACATCAATCCAAGTCTAGATTAATGAAATCTCACAAAAGATTCTCATCCTCTCATGTATTTTCATAATTTCAGCTGTACCTTTCAAGAGTTCAATTTTCTAACCACAGAAGTTGCAGATGTGACTGCTTACATGTAAGTCAAAACTCAAGTGGGGGCAATTTGAAGTGTGATTATTGTAATGCAAACTACTATTTGATTTTTTGAAATCTACAGGACTCTAATCCAAATATGTGTCCATTTTTAAAGAAGTGGCAGCACTTTTTATCTAAATAATAATTGATCCAGAATACTCGAATATTACAAGCTAGTCAAGTAAACAGCAAAAACATACAGTGAAGCAACTTCCATCAATTGGTTGCTATGAGAGTATATACAATTGGTTGGGGAAAGTAACCTAAAAATATTTGTCTTCTTTGATCCCCATCTTCACACATGCTGAATACATAATAATAATAATAATAATCTTTATTTGTACCCTGCCCCTATCTCCCCAATGGGGACTCAGGGTGGCTCACATGAGGTCAAGACCAAACAACAAATTACAATAAAATAAAATCAAAAACATCAGCAATAACACAATAACATTACATACTAGGCATGGTTTCGAACCCAAAAATCGTGATTCTAAAATCAAATGGGGGGGGGGGATTTTTTTTATTAGTAATAGAAAGACTTACAAAAATTTTTCCAAAAATTTCTAAAATGTAACGTAATAACTAACGAAATTCGTTAGTAGTTCGTATGCCAGCACATGCGCATTCAGATGGTTTTGGCCTACAACTCCCAGAAATCCTAACAGCTGGTAAATTGACTGGGATTTCTGGGAGTTGTAGGCCAAAACTTGAATAAATCACACAGAATTCTAGATGGGACTCTCCAAATAGGAAGGAGGGAGCAAAGGAGGGAGGGAAGGAGGGAAGGAGGGGGGTATTCTATTCTTGGAAGCAGCAAAAAAAGGAGGAGGAGCCCCCCCCTCGCTCCTCGCTGCCTCTCTCTCACCCCGATCCTGAGGAGCGAGGGCCCAAGTTTGCCCAGGCTGGTCATATACCTACATTCCATGCACATGCACATGCAATAATACAGCAGTAATAACAATGGGTATAAGAAGAGGTAAAATTCAAACCGAAGTATTCTGACTGTGGTCCCTCCTCAAGCTGTGAAAACTGCAAAAGGCTCTTCTCTATGAGCGGGAAAAGCCAAAAGCCCGGGCACAGCGTTTGCTGCCTGGGGGCACACACATACATATTCGTTGGGGGGGGGGGGGAATTGCTGCAGAATCCCGGGCTCATAGAGAAGATTCTGCAGCAAATCTCCCCCAAAGAATATGTATGTGTGTGCACCCAGGCAGCAAACGCTGTGCCCGGGGTTTTGGCTTTCCCGGGCTCATAGAGAAGAGCCTTTTGCAGTTTGCACCGCTTGAGGAGGGACCACAGTCAGAATACTTTGGTTTGGAATTTTACCTCTTCTTATACCCATTGTTATTACTGCTGTATTATTGCATGTGCATGGAATGTAGGTATATGACCAGTTGGATTACTTATAATATTAGGCACTTACAGTAGCATTCATTCTATTATACATTGGGTTGGTTTCTCACCCCAATACTCTTTGATGCTTTAGATCCTGGCAGGCAGGAGAGGCAGGGAAGCCTGGAAAAAATGTAAACAGAGAGGTTTACTCAGAAGTAAATCCACAAAGGAGGGCACTTCATCCAAAGTGCCCTCCTTTGCAGATTTACTTCTGAGTAAACCTCTCTGTTTACATTTTTCCAGGCTTCCAGCCGAAAGAAGGAGCGAGTTTAGGGCTTGCCTTGCCATAATACTTATTGGCAAGGGAGGCGGGAGGGTGGTGAGAGAGAAGGAGGGTGCCCCCTTACGACCTAATAACAACACTTAAGAAAATCCTGGCCCCGAAGTTCTATAAAGAAAGTCCACTTCCTGGTTGGCGTTCCAGATGCGGAAATACTCAAAAGTAGCATTTCTTACGAATTTCTTCCGAATCATTTCATTTTCATAACTTTTTTCTCATGCCTATTACATACATATAAATAAAAAACAATATACAACTAGATGTCAAAACCACAAGAACCCATTGTAATATGGCTCACATATTAAGTGTTTAAAACTCAGGGTAAGATAAGCGGAATAGCATCCTTTAGGAGGGGGGGGGAGATAGACTCCAAGAATGGGAGCATTGAGGAGAGCAATACTAGAAATGAAATAATTACTCTCCAAAGGCACAGCGGAAAAGCCAGGTTTTCAGGGAGATCCAGTCACGAAGGTAGGCGGGTCCTGAATCATTTAGAGCTTTATAGATGATCACCTGTACCTTGAATTGGGACCAGAAAATAAATGGCAGCCAGTGCAGTTCTTTAAATAGGGGGTTGATAGCTCCCTGTAATTTGCCCCAGTTATTAATCGGGCTGCTGATCGCTGGACAAGTTGAAGTTTCCGGGCCATCTTCAAGGGTAGCCCCACATAGAGTGCATTGAAGTAATCCAGTCTAGAGGTAACCAAGGTGTGGACCACCATGGTCAAGTCAGACTTAACGAGGTATGGTCACAGTTGGCACACGGGTTTTAACTGTGCGAAAGCCCTCTCGGCCACCGCTGACATCTGAGCATCAAGTGTCAGCGCTGAATCCAGGAGGACCTCCAAACTGCGGACCTGTGACTTCAGGGGGAATGTAACCCCGTCCAGCACAGGTTGCCACCCAATACTCCAGTCAAACGAACGACTGACCTGGAGTACCTTCGTCTTATCAGGATTGATCCTCAGCTTGTTCCTCCTCATCCAGACCATCACAGCGGCCAGGCACTGGTCCAGTATCCGAGGAGCTTCCTTGGAATCTGTTGGTAAAGAGTAGTGGAGTTGGGTGTCATCTGCATAGAGATGGTACCGTACTCCAAAACTCCGGATGACCTCACCCAGCGGTTTCATGATGTTAAATAGCATGGAGGACAGAATAGATCCTTGCGGGACCCCACAGGTCAATGGCCAGGGGTCCAAGCAGGAGTCCCCCAGCTTCACTGACTAAGAATGCCCCTCCAGGAAGGACCAGAGCCACAGTAGAATCGTACCCTGAGTCCGGTCCCAGCGACTCTCCCCAGAAGGATACCATGATCAACGGTATCGAAAGCCACTGAGATGTCCAAGAGAACAAGCAGGGTCACACTCCCCGTGCCCAGGCCTGAAGCCAGACTGTGAACGATCCAGAAAATCGGTGTCATCAAGGAATCCCTGAAGCTCCGAGGCAACCACCCCCTCTAGAACCTTGGCCAGAAAGGGGAGGTTGGAGATAGGCCTGTAGTTGTTACAATTTGTTGGGTCAAGGGAGGTCTTCTTTAATAAAGGTTTCACCACCGCCTGTTTAAGGCAGTATGGGAATTTTCCCTGGCCCAGTGAATCATTTATTATCATAACAAACCATTCCAATAACCCCTCTCTGGCCAGTTTAACTAGCCAGGAAGGGCAAGGATCCAGAGCGCAAGTGGTCGCCCTCACAGTACCAAGGATCCCCTCCATGTCATCAGGGAGAACAAGATGGAATGAATCCCATAAGGTCGACAGACAGATGCCTCGGGTATCTCATCTGGTGCTGCGATGGAACTGGAGTCCAGCTCAAGACATTTCTGAGCAACTTTGCCTGCAAAATGGTGTGTGAAATCACTACACTGAGTTGCCGAGTCATCAGCCCCCCTCAACCTCAGGAAGCTGAAGGAGCTCCCCAACAACTTGGAACAACTCCGATGGCCTATTGGCTGCAGACGCTATGTGGGTAGTCGAGAATGCTCTCTTGGCTGCTCGCAGATCCACGGAGTAAGCCTTAGTAGTGGCTTTAGCCCGTGCTTGGTTAGACACATGAGTCTTCCTCCATTTGCACTTTAGACCCCTCCTCCAGCGTTTCATCACAGCCAACTCCTCAGTGAACCAAGGAGTTGGAGTGATTCTACGCAAGGAGAGGGGTCGTTCGGGAGTGATCGTGTCAATCGCCCTGGCCAACTCACTATTATAGTGCTCAACCAGGGTGTCAACAGGATCATCAGTCTCCAAGACAGGAAGATCCCCAAGAGACCTCAGGAGTCCTTCTGGATCCAAAAGCCTTCTGGGGCGGACCATCTTAATGGGTTCACCACCCCTGCGGAGGTAAGAGGGCACGGTTAATCTTATGCAGATCAGATGGTGGTCAGACCATGACAATGGAAGAATAGTATGCTCCTCCACTCTGACTATCCCACTGTCCACCATGAAAACAAGGTCCAAAGTGTGGCCCGCCTGATGGGTGGGGTCAATTATTATTTGAGTCAGCCCCATGGTCATCATGGCAACCATGAAATCCTGAGCTGCACCTGTCAATGTGGTCTCGGCGTGAATGTTAAAGTCTCCCAAAACCAAAAGTTGTTGGGAGGCTAAGGCCGAATTTGAGACCACCTCTGCTAGCTCAGACAGGGAAGCTGATTGGTCGCGGGATGGACGGTACACCAGCAGGATCCCTAGGCTGTCTCGGACTCCCACCTTCAAGTAGACACACTTGAACCTTGAGGATTGCGGAACGGTGCACCTGATATGGATAGGAAATGTCCTCGTTCTCAAATGGCATCTAAGTCTTCAGGCTGGCCATAATCATTTGACCAACCTGTGTTCACAGATCTGTAGCCATGGCAAGGACATACTTAATTTTTATTCATGTTAAAAAGCATCAATAAATCCTTTGTTTTTTTCAAGTACAGTACAAAAAGATGGCAGAAAAAGAGAAAGGCACATTGCAACTAAACTGATTAAATCAGGGAAGCCATGCCCTTACCTAACTAGGGCAGTTGGTAACTGAGGCTCTTGAAGATCTCCCATTTGTACTTTGAAACCAAGTTATGGATTATCATCAGTGATAAAAGCATTCCCCAAAACCTTTACATTTAAAAAAAAATCCAGAACCAAACAAAATAGCACAAGTGATAAAATTAAAATTAAACCATTAAAATTAAAATATCAGAGTTGAGTGATATATTAAAAACAACCCAAGAGTAATTTCAGAACATTTTTTCCATGCCCCCGTAGCCTAAAATATTTTATACAAAAACATGTTTCACAAAATGTTTTCTGTGAACAATATGTTTCTAATAGGTAAAAAAATGTACTAGAACTCTCAGCAAATCCTCTCCTGGGGAAAAAAACATTTAAAATTCTTTATTCTTACATTTAATAGGATGAAGTAAACAAAGATTTACATTCCTGTTATAGGAATATTCCTCATGCAATACGTTTATTCAGAAATAAAAGTCCTCCATATCACTTAGCCTGAAGCATCGCCTGAAGCTGCCCATTCAAAGAATATTTTGGCAAAATACTATCTTTCTTATGGTATTGTAACCCATTTATTTATCCACATTACCTTTAAAGACACCTTCTTTGAAATATTCTGCCAAAATGAGCATACTAGCAAAAATGAGAGCATACCTCCTCTTGATCAATGAATTATTTTGACAGAATGTCTATTAGCGAATAAACACTGAGAAAAATTAATTTGCCTTGTTTCCAAAAACAATAGAAGCTTTCAGCTGCTGATCTTTCCAAATCAGATTCCTGCAAAGTTCAGAAAGTCAATTTTGACTCATATATATCCGCTATTAAAAAGCTTCAAGAAATGACTTCTTTTTTACAGCCAGAGAAGTGCAATCTTGTCTAGAATTAATAGTACTCATTATTGATTTCCTAAGACTCAGGTGTTCAGAGTCATCATGCCTAGGTAACATCTTCAAAAATACTTTATGTGCACATCATTCCAGCTGCACAGATATCTTTCCCCATGCATTTCCTTTATACTATTCCACAAAGTTAAGTTTTGTAGTCCTTTATATTCATGACTCCATAATTTCATGGTGGGGCTATTTAAAGCTACTAGTGGTTCTAAAAGTATCTACTCAGCACTTGTCCAATTTTGAAGTGTTAACACTCTGTGGGCAATATGGTCCACTTGCTGACTTTTTATTTTGTAAATATGGCATCAGGGAGCACTGGACTTTCACAGAAGTGATGGGCTTGCTATCATTATTCAGAACTCATTGAACAGAGAGAAAAAACATCTGTACTCTAGCACTCCCTTGAAATTACCTGCATGGGCTTTGTGAAAATGTTAGAACATGTTGGATATAATATCAGAGTACATTTTGCAAGCAAGTATATGGTTCTGTGTATGTTTGAGAGAGAATGAGAGAAACAGTGTACACTTTAACATAAGCATACTCCCCAATAAAAATTGAAAGCACTGTTTAATTCTACTATCATAATCATAATAAGTGGGTGAAGATGATGTGAATTATGTTTTCCTTTGAGATTTATGTACCTGTATTTATTTCACCGTACTGTTACAAGTGCTTTGTGAGGTGGCGGTGGGGTAGAAATAAAGTTTTATGATTATTTATTATAAGTCACTTTGTTGTTTATTTGTTCAGTCACTTCTGACTCTTCATGACCTCATGGACCAGCCCAGGCCAAAGCTCCCTATTGGCCGTCACCACAAGTGACTATCCTTCAAGGTCAAGCCAGTCACTTCAAGGATACCATCCATCCATGTTACCCTTGGTTGGCCTCTCTTTCTTTTTCCTTCCATTTTCCCCAGCATCATTGTCTTTTCCAGGCTTTCCTGTCTTCTCATGATGTGGCCAAAGTACATCATCTTTGCCTCTAATATCCTTCCCTCCAATGAGCAGTCAGGCATTATTTCCTGGAGGATGGACTGGTTGGATCTTCTTGTGGTCCAAGGCACTCTCAGAATTTTTCTCCAGCACCACAGTCACTATTAGACTGTTTTTCCACCTGAACTTATCACATGTTTATAAATACAGTTTATCTTCTATATCTGAAAATGTTGGGTTCCCCCAAACTTCTTGGTGCTATCTTGTTCAGAATAGATGGGGTCATGTTGGCTCCATAAACAAGAATACTAGTATCTAAGGCCCCTTCCACAAAGCTGAATAAAATCCCACATTATTTGCTTTTAACTGGGATATATGGCAGTATGAACTCGGATATTCCAGTTCAAAGCAGATATTGTGGATTATTCTGCCTTGATATTCTTGGTTATAAGCCTGTATGGAACGTCCTGAGATTAAAAGTTACTACACTCATTCCTACAGACACAGATATCTCTGTTGACCACACCCATCTAAGGAAATATACCACTGTCTTCAAAATTGGCAAGGTCTAGTTTTCATATGCAGCAAACATGAATTATGTTTCCTTGGTCTTACTAAATCAGGCTATATATGAGGTATGGAAAAGTAAACCATTTACCTATTTCATGTGCTCATGTGGGAATTGGACATTTTGAGAAATTGCAAGAGTTTTGTCTCTAGTCTGATAACCTGAATGCCTCCTTAACAAAACAACAACAAAATGCCCTATATAAAAATAGTCTACTAGGAAGAAGATTAGGATGAATCCTTTTCTTGGCTATATTAATTTTCTGCATTTAGGAATGATTTTTCTTGTGAAAGTTTCTCCTTCAGTGTTCACCAATCTGCAGCAGCCTCAAGTGTTACAGTGAAATAAAAGCTTTGTAGTTGATTCTGCTACATTTATACAAGATACTGCTTTTTGAGCTTATTGTAGTGTCTTCTTTCTTTTGTCATTTTTGTCTTTTGGCTACTCTTTGAGACTTTATTTTTATGACATTTGATGAAACAAATTGGCTCAGACAAAGGTTTAACAACAACGCGTGTCTTTGAAGCTAGTAAAACAACCACTGCCACCATAAAATATGTATTTTGTGCTTTTTTGTTTTTCACTTACACTGTGAATTATTTGACTTTGCCATCACATGGTGAGACTCTAGGGAGAGACAGCTATGATAACATATTGAGAATCCCACATGACTCTGCATACAGACACCATATTAAATGGCATGAGCTATCAGTACAAAATCAAATAACAGAAGACTGAAAAAGCATAAACAAGGTGGAAAGAAACGACAAGGCATTTTACCAAGCAATTGAAATATAAACTGCTGTGACTATAAAAATCTCTATATTAAAATTTGAGCTAGTTATAGTGGATTCTAACATCTCCTTTTTTATACTGAGGACCACTTTTCCTATTTAAAATGTAAAGCCTTAGGAGACGTTTTAATTTATGCACTAAAATTCCCAGGCTATTTGGTAGAGTCAGAAAGGCTATGTTTGATTACACATATATTCAGGGTCATCCAATTTCTTTGGTGGTAAGATCACACCTCCAGTGTTTTCTACTCTGCAAAAGGGCATTTTTCCTTGTGATTATTATTTTAAAATCCTTAGAACTCTGTGTGCAATTTCTATCCACAATGACAACTATATTTCAATAATCCCATTAAATATAGAAAAAGACTAAACACCAGCATCATTTTCCTCATTGTAGATTATTCTTTTTCTCCAATACCAGCTGGTAACTTTGCATTCTGTGACATCAACTGCAGGGAAACATTGCAGAGAATAGCTCTTTAATTGACACAGAATCTTGAATTCTGTAGATTCATTCAGCAGGCAGTCAGCAATGAGAAAGAAAGGCTCTGCCTTTGAAAAAAAGAACTAAGCGATGAGCAAGGATGTTAGTTAAATATAAAGAAAGGGTACATTTCAAGTATATGTGTGTGATTATCACAGAGCCTCTACTATAAAGCATCATTAGGTTGTTCACCAAATAAATGAATGAAATAAGGCATATATGGAAGGATTATTTCTTCATCCTTAATTCTTAGGGCCCATCTAGACAGGCCCATATCCCGGGACCTTTCTAGATGGTTTTACCAGAGACATCCAAGTGATGCCTGGAGAAAAACCTTAAAAATAATAATAATGTTATTCATTTAAAAATCAAGAAGCACTGTATGAGTTATATTTAAAGATCACTGTTAAGAATCTGTAATGCAAAATGAGCCACTAAGTTAATAAGCCTGTACTGGTTACAAATGTAATTGTAAATAAATGTTTTATAGGATGCAGAAACATGAGATTGTGATGGCTGTACACCATAAAACCCCACCAAATTTATTGGAACCAGTTTCCAGGGTGGTTCTTATTTAAATCACACATTTCCCTAAGATAGTCTGCCTGGGCAAATACATTTCATAAATAAATCAACTCAATATTTCATTTTAAGGCTTTTGTTACCAACCAACATAGTATCATTTGATCCAGCATGCTGGTTATATTGGACAGAAAAGCTACTAATAATTCTTAAAGACATTCTGAATCTCCATGTAGTCAGAATACAAAGAGTTCCTGATGCAGGAACAGAACACTATCTCAGTTATGGAAACATAGAACTAAGGTTTGAACAGAATCAGTTAATGCCTAACATTGGATGTAGAGTGTTGGGTGGAATTCAGCTCCTTGACATGAGTGTAAAGCCATATATGGTAATTTGGAATTGCAATTACATTCTTTTATGCATGGATGATTTCCAGGTTCACAGTTGCAATTCAAATTTCTGAATTTTTGAAATTATAGTTTTAAAAATACAATTTTATTAATGAATATTTAGGTTGATAATGGTATTTAATCATAAAGTTGCCAGGTTCAAATGTGAAGATGGGTAATGGAGAAGACATACATTTTGCTAAGAAGAATACAATGTTCTTCTGAAAGGCCTTCTGAACCCACATGACTCATATGATCAAACTGACAAACCCAATTCCAGTTATTTTGAAAAAACCAGGTGAATTATTGAGATCTTAGTGAACATTCATATATGGCAATTGATGCTAACCTACCATGGATAGTCATATATATGTGAACCATTTGTTTGAGATGTCTGAGAACCATTGGAATTGTGTCATTCATCATCCTAAAGCCAAACAAAATACTACAGTGTTCCTGACATGAGTCAGACTTCTTGTTGCTTTTTGGCAGTAAGAAATAAGAAGGAAATGAGAAAGCAAGCAGACACTCATGTCAAGAAGACACAAGGAGTCTAGGTCCTTTCAAACAGCCATTAACAAGCATGTAATTGCCCGCTCATAGAATGTAAATTCAGACAAAAAGCCCACTCTGAAGTAATTTTACATAGGTACATGTGCTGACTGATCCACAGTTATGGATTAAATTTTGAAGTAACATGTTTATTGTTAGAATATTGGGTATTTATACTAGCACAGTATAGCTGTAAATTCCTGTCTATAAAGCAGACATTTTTAACATCACCACTTGTACTTATAAAACAGGCACAACTACTCTGGAATCTTGTAGTAAGGTAAACACAGACTAAGAAAACTTCAATTTCATAGTTTTGGGATTTTACAAACACAAAAAAGAAGGAGGTACATTTACACCATAGAATTAATGTAGTTTGGTACTACTTGAACTACCAGAACTCAGTGCTATAGAATTATTATAGAATTATTGCAACAAGTTATGATAACTAATTCCTAAAGAAAATAGTGATCTTGAAGACCCAAAAAATTATACACCCACATCTCTGCTAATTAATCACTAAAAGATTTATCCTATAATTTTGGTGAAGGGGTTGAACAGTCTTACAAGCCTGAATACATAAAGCTCAAGGAGGGTTTTTACCAAAGAGACATTAAGTGATAATTTTAGATGACTACTGGGCATTTTGAAATTATAAGAGGCCCATAGACTACTGCAATGCACTCTATGTAGGGATGCCTTTGCAAACTATTCAGAAGCTTCAAGTGGTCCTACAGGCGACAGCCAGATTTCTCACTGGAGTGGTGTACAGGGACCACACAACCCCCTTATTACACCAGCTCCACTGGCTGCCAGTCTGCTACAGAGCACAATTCAAAGTGCTGGCTTTAGCTTAAACAGTTCTGGCCCAGCTTACTTGACCAAACATATCTCTATGAATCACCTCAAAGATTAAGATAATCTGGGGAGGCCCTGCTCTCAGTCCCACCTCCTTCATAGGCATGATTGGTGGGGATGAGAGACAGGGCCTTCTCAGTAGTGGCCACTCAACTATGGAACTCCCTCCCCAGTGAGATCAGATCAGCCCCTTCTCTCCTGACCTTCAGGAAAAAAATTAAGATGTGGATTTGAGACCAAGGTTTTGATAAGTAATTGGAGCAGTGCAATAGTGACTATGAATCAGTGTGATTGACAAATGAAACAGCCCTGGATTGTGTTTTGGATGATGTCTTTTTAATTGATTTAATTATTAGTGTTTTAATTATTTGGTTTTAATTGTAATTGTTTATTTAATACATGTGTATACAGCATTAAATTGCTGCTTGTTGTAAGGCTTCCTTGTGTCCCCTCCGGGGTGAGCAAGGTGGCATAAAAATATGGTAAATAAATAAATAAAAATAAACAATGTAGATGCACCCTGATTACAGAGACTTCTAAAGCTGGCTTCCAAAAGTGCTCAGATAGTCATTATATAACAGACATGGGCAAACTTTCTAACTTGGAGGCTACATGGCGGGCTGGAGTGGGTTGGGTGGGCCAGGAGGGAGGGGGTTCTCCCCAAGCCCCCTCCCTGCCCTTTCCTCCCCTTCCTCTTTTATTTTGGAGGCAGAAAGTAAAGGAAAGACGGGAGATGCTTGGATCCCAAAAAGAGTTTGCCTTGGTCAGAATGATATGGTGGACGGAAGAGAAAAAGTGCATCCATGCGACCCCATATTGCCTATTCCCGATATATAATCCTAGAATCCTAGAGCTGGAAGAGACCCCCATGGGACATACAGTCCTACTCCCTGCCATGCAAGAAGGCACAATCAAAGCACTCCCAATAGACAGCCACTACAGAAAAGTATTTAGAGAAGGAGACTCCACCACATTTCCAGGCAGTCTATGCCACTCTCCAGGAAATTCTTCCTATTCTTTTCAGTAGAAACTCATTCCTTGCTATTTGAAACCATTGCTCCCATGTACCCTGGTCTCTAAAGCAGTAGAATGTCAGTTTTCCCCTGCTCCTCAATGGGACACCTATTTAAATCTTGAAACATTAATTCATTTTCTACCTTCTCTTCTCCCAGCTAAATATACTTCAGGAACAAAGGAGGAAGGAAAACAAGAAGGAAGGGAGGGAGGGAGGGAGGAAGAGAAGGATGAATGGAAGGAATGGAATGGAGGGAGGGAAGGGAGAAGGAAGTAAAGACAGAAAAGGAGGGAGACAGGGAAAAAAGGAAGGAAGGAGAGAGAGAGAAGGATGGAGGAAAGAGGGAGGGAAAAGAGAGAGGGAAGGAAGGAGGGAAGGAAAGAGAGAAAGAAGGAAGGAAAGGATGGTGAGAGGAGGGCCTGAGAAAAGAGCCCAGGGGGCTGCATCCAGCCCTTGGACATGAGTTTGCCCATACCTGTTATATAGACTGCATACGCTCCCTGACTCCCTCTAGCTATGAGAAAACTAAGCAGAAAGCCATCTCAGAGAAAGGAGAAAGGAATCATAGCAGTCTATGGACATACCGGGAAAAGACAAGAATGGAGAACTGGCAACTGAAACTTTAAAAGATTGGGGCAATACCCATTCCACCCCAATTAATAGGTCATACATGGAAAATTGATCTACCCATACTAGCCACTGATAATAATTATTGTCAATATTTCTACCACTTGTCTCTTTCTCCTCCCAAAACAAGACCTAAATAAACCAGAGGTGAAACAAAATCTAGTGCATAGCTGGATAACATTCAGAATATATGTACGAACACTTTTTGGAGTATGAGTTATATGTTTGGGTGTTGTGGGGGGGGGGTTGCAACACATTGTACTCTGTAGTTTGCAAGCACAGAGACGACCACCTCAAGACCCGACTAGAGAAAACATTCTTATATGATGTTGGGATAACCAAAGGTCACAATTTGTTTATTGGTTACAACTGAAAATGTGGTTGGCAGCCATAGTTTGTGCTAGGTTCCGAAGGCAACTGAGCTAGAGAAGTCTAGGCGCTGACCTAAATAGTCAGCAGGTGGAACAGAGGGAAGGATTCTTCTCTCTAGTCCACCCACCTCAGCCAATCAGTGCATAGCAAAATGTCTGCCCCTGATTGGCTGACAGGGAGAGCGCATCCATTGCAAGGTTCTCTGGGATGAAAGAGTCCTGCTAAAATGGCAGGCAGACAAAGCACCCACTGCTGCAACTTCCCTGCCTAGTAAGTCAGGGCATTGGTCTGCCAAAATAGTTTTAAGAATGTAAAGTAGAACACAGGAAAAAATACACATCCATGTTAGTTAATCCAACTATATTTTTCAAAAATGCTCTTTATTTCACATCTAATAAATATTACTAAATGGAACTTTGGACCATAAATGGTCTGGTTCCTGTCTAAGCAGGCATGTAGCCAGGGGGGGCTAAGGGGGCTTCAGCCCCCCCCGAAATTTTCAGGGTGGTCCGCGAAAAGGCCTTACTGGTACATTATTTAAACTGTTATGTTTATTCATATCATGATCTGATCACCATGCTCATTATATCCCACATTCATGGGGTTATTGGGATAACAATACAAAAGGTTTGCTAGGGTAGACCCTCTTCCACCCAGTCTCAGCCCCCCCCCCGAACCAAACTCAGCCCCTCCCGAATCAAAATCCTGGCTACGGCCCTGTGTCTAAGAATTTAGAAATCATTGAAATATTAGTATTAGAAACAGTATTAGCATTATTTCTTAGGGCTGTGCATGCATCTGCTTTGAAAAATGGGTTCTAGTGGTCTGGCTGGTTCGGTCAACCATTACTGCACAGGCTCCACCTCCACTTTTTTCCAGCTGCAACAGACCATGTGGCTGCTGAATATGACTGCTTTCATTTTTATTTTTATTTTTGTCTATATGCGGAGTGCGGAGAAGCATTGCAAGCAGGCTTCTCAGGGAGACAGATTGGTTATCTAAATTCTCAGTGCTGCTCACAGCTCTGCATGGCTTGGCTTGCTTTTAGACTCAAATAGCAAAGCAGTTTACTTTCTGCACACTTAAGAAACTGCCACCATTGATGCACTTCACATGAGGCAAGCTTCAAGAACATAAGAGCATAAGAAGAGCCATGCTGAATCGGGCCTCAGCCCATCTAGTCCAGCATTCTGTGTCACACAGTGGCCCACTAGTTTACACAGGGATCTCTAGCAGAAAGGAGGGCAGAACCCTCACCTGCTCCCGACCCCCCACAACCAGTACCCGGGAAAAATCCTGCCTTCCTCAATCAACACATAGGTGGCACTTGGATGTCCATTTCAGTAACTACTGATTCCCTTGATATCCATGAATCTGTCTAATCCTGCCTTGAAGCTGTCCAGGCTGACAGCTGTCACAACCTCCTCTGGAAGTGAATTCCATAACCCAATGACCCTCTGGGTGAAGAAATATTTCCCTTTATTAGTCCTAACTTTCCTACCTTGGAGCTTTAGGGAGTGCCCCCTAGTCCTAGTGTTGTTTGACAGAGAAAATATTTTTTCTTTATTCACCTTTTCTATCCCATGCATGATTTTATACACTTCGATCAAGTCACCTCTTAGATGCCGTCTTTCAAGGCTGAAAAGACCAAGGCGTTGCAACCTGATTTCATAAGGGAGCTGCTCCATCCCTTGGATCATTTTTGTTGCCCTTCTTTGTACCTTTTCCAGTTCCGTTATATCCTTCTTGAGGTGCGGTGACCAGAATTGTACACAGTACTCCAGATGTGGCCTCACCATAGATTTGTAGAGAGGCAATACAACATTTGCCGACCTATTTTCGATTCCCTTCCTGATCATGCCAAGCATAGAATTTGCTTTTTTCACTGCTGCAGCGCACTGGGTTGACATCTTCATTGCGCTGTCCACCAAAACCCCAAGATCCCTTTCCTGGTTTGTCTCAGAAAGCTTTGATCCCATCAGTTGATAAGTGTATTTGGGGTTCTTTGCCCCGATGTGCATGACTTTACACTTGTCTAGGTTAAAATGCATTTGCCACTTTGTTGCCCATTCACTCAATTTTGAGAGATCTTTCTGGAGCTCTTTACAGTCAGTTTCATTTTTAACTACCCTGAACAGTTTAGTGTCATCTGCAAACTTTGCTACCTCACAATTTACTTCTACATCCAGATCATTTATGAATAAATTAAAAAGTAACGGTCCTAAAACTGAACCTTGGGGTACGCCACTTCTCACCTCTTTCCATCCAGAGAAGTGTCCATTTATTACTACCCTTTGTTTCCTACAGTTTAGCCAGGTTCCAATCCAGGACAAGACCTGCCCCCTGATTCCATGGCTGAAGAGCTTATTTAGGAGCCTTTGGTGAGGGACTTTGTCAAAAGCCTTTTGAAAGTCAAGGTAAACAATATCGACTGGGTCCCCTTTATCTATGTGTTTATTTACACCCTCAAAGAATTCTATCAAGTTAGTAAGACATGATTTGCCTTTGCAGAAACCATGTTGATTTTCCTTCAGCAATGCCTGTTCTTCTATGTGCTTAGTAATTTTTTCTTTAATAATGGTTTCCATCACTTTGCCTGGAACTGAGGTTAGACTAACTGGCCTATAATTTCCTGGATCACCCCTGGATCCTTTCTTGAAGATCGGAGTTACATTTGCCTCCCTCCAGTCCTCGGGTACAGTGCCTGATCTTAGAGAAAGGTTATATATTTTGGCTAGAATTTCAGCAATTTCACACTTGAGTTCCTTAAGAACTCTGGGGTGGATGCCATCTGGCCCTGGTGATTTGTTGACATTTAGTTTAGTAAGGCATGTGAGAACATCTTCCTTGTTTATCTCTATCTGGTTCAAATGTGGGGTATCTTACCATTTCTAAAGCTGCCATAAAATGAGGAGGTAATGTATGTCTTTTAAAAAGAATGGCTAATGCTCCTTCAGGTGGTGTGGCTCCCATTGAAATAAATGTTTAACTCAGCTTCATTGAAAGGGTGTTGAAGGCAAACGATCCCAGAAAGGGTGGTTTCTTAAGTCTGATGCTTTTAATCCAGGTCTTATATAAGGGTATAAGGATCCCAGAAAGTGGGGTTTCTTAAGACTGATTCTCTAAATAATAATAATAATAATAATAATACTTTAATATTTGTGAGTCACCCTCCACCAGAGGTGCTCCGGGCGACTTACATCATTTAAAAACCCTGAAACAACAGTGTACAGCAGTTTAAAACAGATACATGTCTGAGGAAAGGCTCAGACATTCAGAGGTACCGATCAGGCCCCAAACGCTAGGCGGAAGAGCCAGGTCTTTAGGTCTGACCGGAATCTAGTTAGGGTCAGAGTGGCTCTGAGGGCAGGTGGCAATGAGTTCCAGATCCTGGGGGCCGCCACGGAAAAGGCTCTCCGCTGGGTTTCCATCAGCCGAGCCTAACGCATCCCGGGGATGGTCATGCAATCGCCATTTATGGCACGTGCTGGCCTCACGCTGCGTTGGGCCGTCAGCCGGTCACTCAAGTAGGCTGGCCCAATATTGTGCCGAGCTTTAAAAGTGAGCACCAGGAGTTTGTAGAGCACTCTGAACTCTAAGGGCAGCCAGTGGAGATCTTTTAAGATAGGAGAGATGTGGTCCCTCACTGATGACCCCGAGATGAGTCTGGCCGCTGCGTTGTGGATGAGTTTCAGCCTCTTGGTTGTGGAGAGGGGAGGCCCACATATAGGGCGTTGCAATAATCAAGACGCGAGACAACGGTGGCATGTACCACGGTTCTCAGCGCCTCAGGTGGTAGGTAGGGGCCAGCCGTCGGGCCCTACGGAGGTGGAAGAAGGCGCCTTTGCTGCCGCCTGGATCTGGGCCTCCATCGTTAGTTTTTCGTCCAGGATCACTCCCAGGCTTTTCACTGCCGGAGCCGGGAATAAGGGCTCGTCCTCGAAGGGTGGCAGTGATGGGTGAGAGGTGGGTCGGCCAGGCCAGAGGATCTCCGTTTTGGCTGGGTTGATTTTGAGTCTATGCGCTCTGAGCCAGCTCGTCACCGCTCTCAGTCCTTGGCTGAAATTGTCCGGCACCGACGATGACCCTGGGTCAAGCTTCAGGAGCAGCTGTGTATCGTCCGCATATTGGTAGCAGGAGAACCCATAGCTCCTGGCAATACTAGCCAGAGGCTGGACGTAGATGTTGAAGAGGGTGGAGATAGGATAGCACCCTGGGGACTCCACATTCCAATTCGCTTTTCCTAGAGACTTGACCCTGCCACTCGACCCGTTGCGAGCGGCCTCGCAGGAACGATTCCAGCCAGGTCAAAGCCTTGTCACAGATCCCAGAGGTAGCCAGGCGGTCGAGGAGCAAGTCGTGATCAACGGTGTCAAAAGCCGCGGTTAGGTCCAGGAGGACTAGGACTGCCGAGCCTCCCCGGTCCAGTTGACGGCGGATGTCGTCAGTGATCGCTTTAAGACGGATTCCACTCCGTGACCTGCGCGGAAACCCGACTGAGACGGGTCTAGGCCCCAGTTGATCCAGGAAGTCCCCGTGGTGGCTTTCTACCGCTCGCTCTAAGAGCTTACCCAGAAAGGGTAGGTTGGCAACCGGGCGGTAGCTTGCTGGGTCATCCGGGTCGAGGTTCGTCTTTTTCAAGAGGGGCTGACTCTGGCCTCTTTCAGGGAGTTCGGAAAGGTGCCTGTCTCTAGGGAGAGATTTACCAAGTCCCTCAGAGCGCCCGATATGATGTCAATATTGGACTTAATTAGGTGTGATGGGCAGGGGTCCGTTGGGCAGGTCGTCGCTCTTGCCCGGTCACCAGCCTTCTCACCTCCTCCGTTGTTAGTGGGCTGAATTCTGAGAGACGGTGTTCATTTGTCCGGGTGGGGTACTGGGACCTCGTGTCCCCCTCCTCGGGAAACAACGGCAAGTCAAGTCGAAGTGCCGCGATTTTTCCGAGGAAGTACTCCTGGAGGTCATCTGCGGTTATCGCCCGAGTTGTTGGATTCACTCTGTGGGGACGTGAGGAGACTCGGACTACCTTAAAGATCTGTGCCGCATGGGAACCCGCGGCTGAGATCAGGGCCGCATTATAGGATCTCTTGGCCTTTTTGATCTCGTGTTCGTATAGCCTGTGTTGTTCTCGGTAGGCTAATCTGGTTTCTTCACTAGGCTTTCGTCGCCAGGTGCTCTCGAGTTGCTTCCTTCGATGTTTTATCTGCTTTAGGTGTGTTGTGAACCATGGAGAGCAGGTTTTCCTGGGGCGGAAGGGGCGCCTAGGAGCTATCTGATCAATGGCCCTTGAGAGAACACTGTTCCATCTGGCGACTAGATCTGATAGTGATCCTCCGGGGACCTCCAGGGGTTCCAGCGCCGCAGCGAATGCCCTCGGGGTCATCGCGCTCTTTTGGCGGGCTAATACAGACCTTGGCTCTGATCTTACCGTGAGGGGGATGTTGGTATCTACCCTCACCGTCAGGTGGTCCGACCAAGGCACTGCTCTGGAATCGCGATGATTTGTGGCGAGACCCTGGCTGAAGATCAGGTCCAGTGCATGGCCCGCTTGGTGAGTGGGGCCGGTATCTGTCCTGGAGAGGTCGAGGGCGTCCATGTGCATGAGAAATTCTCGTGCATTGGGGGTGGGAGGGATTGTGTCCGGGTGGATGTTGAAGTCCCCCAGTATGAGGAACCGGGGGAACCTCAGGGCCCAGTCCGCAATCAGATCCTGTAAGGCAGATGTGGCCTCTTTATGGGCCCCGGGGGCCCGGTAAATGACGGAAAGGGGAGCCTCGTAAGTTATCAATTGCCATCAATGGACCGGATCTTCCCAGATCTTTCAGTTGCTAGATCGAAAAACAAATTTCAGTCCTCCTGAATTCAGGAAGCCTCTGAATTCAGGGAGAGCCACTGAATTCAGGACACTGAAAATGGTTTAGGGTTTAGACCTATTATTTCTGATGAGGAATAGAAAATGAAAAGGATCACCTCTGTTCCTCAGACATAGCTACAGATTCATATGTTACTTTTCTCTTGAAATACGTATTCCTGAGAAGTTCATTCCTAACATGTATGTGGGTTCATGTGTGCATGCAATTTTTGTTGTCTGTAATTCTTGCCCTAGTGAACATATACCCTTGTTACTCACCCTGTTTCTTAGCTGATACTCTGTAATGCCTCTGTCAAGACCAATATAGGTTTTAGACCTGGTTTTGCACACTGTGTGGCTCATCAGGCAATAGCTACACTACTGTTCAAAGATGTATTGTGATTCAGGTTGTCAGCTGACTTTTCATCCCAGACCTTGGTTGAGCTGAAAATGCAGTATTCTCAGCAGGGATTTTTATTCCTGCTTCTTTACCTGATCCAGGAAGTTAATTAGTCAAGGAAGCCTGCAGTGCATGAAAATACAAGGACATCCTGGCTCAGTGGTGATAGGCTCTCATTAAAATTACATGTGATAATTTTTTTAAAAAATCTGCTATTCCCAGTATCTATATTTATCAGCAATCAGTAGTTTGGGTGGTCACATTTCTTTTCTGATATCTGACATATGCTGAAAAGAAGCCTTTCATTCATGTTAATATAATCTGCAGAACTTTTAATGTAAGCCTACAACATTCAGAGTTTCATGTGCAATGATGCTCAAACTTCCTGTTAGCCTGCAAGGCAAACATCAAGAAGAACAGCCAGCATATTTAGGATTCTCATTCCCAAAGTCATTACAAGGCCATTGTTGCTTTATGTTACTATTTTTCTGCCAGATTATGCATAAAGCTCAGTGGACCATCTCACTCTACCTTGCTCCATATCTCATCACAATCACCATGAAACTTCATTATAATTCAGGGGGTCAGGAGAACTACTCAAGCAGAAAGACGTATGCAAGTTACTGAAGGGAGTACATTCAATTGAAAACAATAGAACTTATTTATAAATATACTTAAGGCTAGGTTGCATATCTCATTATTAGACAGCAATGTATTATCATACAATATGTGGGATTTGGACATATTTTACAGGCATCTTCAATAACATACTAGTGTGTTTCAGCAGGTCCTTGATATTCACTGGGGTTTTGTTTGAAAAACCCCATGGCTACTAAAATCCATACATGCCTCATGTATAGCAAAATCCAAGTCCCATTATATACAATGGCATAGTAAAATTGTGTCCCTTGTATACAATGGCATAAACAAGGTTTGCCTTTTCTAATTTAATTAAGGAGGACTATTTTCAAGCCAAAGGTAGTTGACTATATGGATACAGACTATGGACCTCATCATATGAGGAAATTTCAGCATCCTAGGATGCTTCCCCCCTAGTTGAGTCATGGAGTCCCACGCTGCCCATCAGATGATGCAGGATCACTTCTGCTGGAGCTTTGGGGCTCAACCAGACTGAAAGCATCCTACAACTTCTGGCAACACGGGCTCCTCCATTAGGAACAGTAGGGCTAGCGCAGGGAGAAATTGCACAGTGATGCTTCCGCACATGTGATGGGGAAGCATTGCTGCCAGGAAGGTGGGGTGCAGGGCACCAGGTTTGCCCCGCTGCCCTGCTGATTCACCATGGCTAGCAAATCAGAATCTCAGACCTCACCAATGTGATGAGGTTCTATATCGTGTGTGTGTATATATATATATAGAGAGAGAGAGAGAGAGAGAGAGAGGAAGAGAGGAAGAGAGGAAGAGAGGAAGAGAAGGAAGGAAGGAAGGAAGGAAGGAAGGAAGGAAGGAAGGAAGGAAGGAAGGAAGGAAGAGAGGGTGGGAGGGTGGGAGGGAGGGAGGGAGGGTTTCTCATTACTCTGTTTAATTCTCTCTTTTATCTAGCTGCACTAAGAACATTACTGAATGGTAAAAAAAAGCCGTATTATAATTTTTATCACTACTCAAGCTCTAACATGTGAAGGAGTGATCCAATGTGCTGGAACCCCTCTCTAAAATAAGTTCCATTATTTAAGTCATTAACCATTGATTATAGTTTGTATACCCACACATTAGGAATATTTACCAGAACTAGTGTAGTTAATTGCTGGAAGCTCTAAGTTAATATACATATAAAAGATTAATAATTTCAAATATATCACCTTTACAGAGTATCTAATTTCTGTATCCGTGTATATGTTTTGAAGGAGGAGACCTATTGCCAAGGCAGAACGAGAGGGAAAATGTCAGCAAGATTATTTTCTCTTCCCATTAACATGTTGGATTTCCAATATCAGAGAAGAACTAATCCTAAAGTTTCTTCTTGGACTGAGAAAAAGACTCTGAGTTCAGATATGTTTCTCCAACACTGGAGCTCATTCTCTCTGGCTTTCGCAAGGTAAGATCTGCTATACTTTATTGCCTCAAGCATGCATTTTTCCCAAGTACAAAAGCAGCCTTGAAATACAAGCTCGAACTATTTTATGAGAAATATATTTGAAAGCAAAGAATCAATTTCAGACATACTGTACCCCAAGACAAAGGTAAGCATATGGCCTACAGAATCAGAAGAAGCAGGGAAAACCCTACATCCTATGTACAACTAAAGGGCTATGAGGAATTGAACAACAAGAACATTGAAAATTATGGTCTAAATATTGTTGTCAAGTTGTTTTTAATGGGGCAAGCTATTTTAAAACTGATAGATCTCCATATCTGTGGTTTCTCTAGGACTCTTTATACCTTTGAGTGTGACTCTATTATCAACTTCTGTGGGAAGTTTAATATGGTATTCTCTCTCCCTCCCTCCCCCCTCTCTTTATATATCATTAAGATGGTAAAGACTGTGCTATGTAATATGAGACTTAAACTACATATGCATACTTGCTGACCATATTGTTGTGCTTGTAGACTTAGAGATTCATAGAGATGTGGTCTCACAGGTTTTTTTAAAAAAAAACCCAAGTTTTTTATTTATAGTGGTTTGTCCCTAACGGATGCACATGCAGATGCCGCACAAATTCTACACACTACATGAGAAAATTCAGAGTAAACATACACATAAATAACAATAAAAATAGAAATTGATTTCATATACACTTATTAAAAGCTAGCTGCATATTATATTCTTCAAGAAATAAGTCTGAGCATATTGGGCACACTGTAATTAAAGAACATTCTAACACAGCAAAAATAGACTCTAGCAAAAGGATTTACCACTCTAAGAACATAAGAACATAAGAAGAGCCATGCTGAATCGGACCTCAGCCCATCTAGTCCAGCATTCTGTATCACACAGTGGCCCCCAGTTGTACACGGGGATCTCGAGCAGAAGGGAGGGCAAAACCCTAACCTGCTCCCGACCCCCCACAACCAGTACCCAGGGAAATCCTGCCTACCTCAACCAACTCCAAGGTGGCGCTTGAATGTCCTTTTCACTCTTGAACTGGAACAGTCACACATTCATCTGATTTATTTATATTCAGTGATATACAATGACCTGAGCATGGATTCTATTTTGATTTTACATCTTTACGCTATTGCTGTAAAATAGTTTTTATATTGTTTTACTGCTGTTTTGTGCTATGTAATTTGAAATCTTGCAAATTTATAAAGCAACTTATGCACTCTATCAGTTGGGTGCATTCATTAAGGCAAAGCAATTTGCATGCCCATTTCCCAAAATGAAGAGACCACACAACATTTTCTTGGGTTCAAATTGGGCAACTTTTATTTAAATGTTACCTATTTAACTTTCCTTAACTTAACTCAACTCAGGGGGTGTCCGGAATATGGTGTATCCAATATAAGTAATTTACCGACGAAACACCTGGATTGCCTGATTATCCAACCAGGGCAACCTTTAAGGGAAATGAGTAAGAGGTCAATTCTCAAGATATTGAGATCAGCCTCTTCCCACTCCAGGGCCATTTAACTTTACCTCACCCAACAACTTGAACTTTAAGGTGGGTGTTTAACTTAATGTCCTTCACCCCTGAAGGGGATGCCTAAGGTGCACACCAACTACAGGATTTCCTTAGCTATTTTCCGCTAAGGCCTATTTATTGGAAATCCGCCACCCCATCTAGCCCCTAAACAGCAAAAAACACCCTGCACCCCAAAAGGTAGAGTGAAGGGGGGGAAATCCTACCTGGCTCCAACGGGCAACCCAGTCAATGCTGTTAATGAGTGGGAGTGGTGGGTCGAAGTTCAGGCTCAGACTGGCCTGTGGGTCTGGCCTTCTGGTAAGGCCACACCCCCGCTTGCTGGAAGGTTCCACCAAACTTCCCTCTTCTATTGGGGGCAGGCTGCAAATACTTTTCCTCCCAGCTGTGCTGTGAG
Organism: Anolis apletophallus; assembly: GCA_030556195.1. Taxonomy (NCBI): domain Eukaryota; kingdom Metazoa; phylum Chordata; class Lepidosauria; order Squamata; family Anolidae; genus Anolis; species Anolis apletophallus. The sequence continues at coordinate 86,333,722 of JARBWK010000007.1, forward strand.
GAAAGGGTGTTAGATAATCATTGAAATTGATAATCATTGAAATTACCCAAATATAGACAATACAGGAATTAAGTTATTGTCTTCAATCTATAATGCTTGTTTGCAAAAGTCTAGATCTTTTTTCAGAGTGCCATGGTGAATCTTCCAAAGAGGACTATTTTCAAGCCAAAGGTAGTTGACTCTATGGATACAGACTATGGATCTCATCATATGAGGAAATTTCAGCATTCTAGATGCTTTTTCCCAGTTAAGCCTCAATACATATTTATTTGTGAAGATTACAGCAGGAAAGGTAAATGTTAAAGTCCCCCTACTCTTGGTGTGATTGTGATAATGAAAACCCTCTATGGTTGTCCCAATGGTACTATGCATTAAATGTGACTAATGTCACATACAGGCGACATCTACACTGCCATTAACATACAGATTGAACTGCATTATATGGTCATATAATTCAGTTCAATGCAGTTAAAAGGAATTATATGAGCCTACACTGGTCATATAATGTAATTCAATCTGCATTATAATGGTAGTGTAGATGGGGCCTCAGATGTGACCCTTAGGGGAAAGAGCTATAACTATGAGTGCTTCCAGGTAGCGCCAAGTTGTGGGATTTCTAAGAGGGACAAAAAAACCCAGGACCTCAGAGCTGGTCCCTGGATTTCTTCTCCTACCATCCTCACATTTTTTAAAACAAAAAATAAGTATAGGATTATGCACTGATCCATATATGCACACATAGCCTAACAGAATGAATATAAGCATATAAGTATGTGCAGTGCACATATTTATTTATTTATTTCTTCAATCTTGTATTCCGCTCCTCCCCGCAGGCTCGGGGCGGATAACAACAATGTAAGTGGGCATCCTGTCACAGACAGGGGGCCCTACAATAAAAGCATAAAACACATTAAAAACACAAATTGACACATTTTGAGGTGCAGGGTGACATACATAATTCTCAAGACACAATCCTTCTATGCCTAATTAAAGGCCAGTCCAAGGAGGGCGGTCTTACGAGCCCTTCTGAATGGAGCCAGCTCTGGGATGGCTCGGGCACTGTCCGGCAAAGAGTTCCACAGTACTGGGGCCACTGCAGAAAAGGCTCTCTGTCTAGTTACAGATAGGTGGCATGAGCGGACTGGTGGTACCGTCAGCAGATTCTGTTCGTCTGACCACAGTGATCTCGGGGGTAAGTACGGGGTAAGGCAGTCCCTCAGGTACGCAGGCCCTAGGCCGTGTAAGGCCTTAAAGGTCAATACCAACACCTTGAAGGCGATTCGGTACTCGATGGGAAGCCAGTGCAGCTGCCGAAGGATGGCCGTGATGTGCTCCCTCACCGGCGAACCCGTCAGCAAGCGAGCAGCGGCATTCTGCACTAGCTTGAGTTTCCGAATTGTCGACAACGTAGAGGGTGTTACAGTAGTCCAGTCTCGAGATGACCGTCGCTTGGATTACCGTCGCCAGGTTGGTCCTGGACAGGTAGGGTGCCAGTCGCCTAGCCCGTCGTAGGTGAAAGAAGGACACCCTGCTGACCGCAGAGACCTGGGACTCCATGGTCAGCAGGGAGTCCAACTGAACACCTAAGCTCTTAACCGAAGATGACGGGCTAAGCTGCTCGCCATCCAGGGCAGGCAACCGACACCCACCCAGCCCAGGGCGACCGGGCCACAGGATCTCCGTCTTCGACGGATTCACCTTCAGCCGGCTGGCCCGCAGCCAACCAGTCACGGCCTCCAGGCACTGATGGAAACAATCGGGTATGGTGTCCGGCCTGCCGTCCATTCTCAGCAGAAGCTGGGTGTCATCAGCGTACTGATAACACTCCAGACCAAAGTCGCGGGCCAGCTGGGCCAGGGGGCGCATATATACGTTGAATAATAAGGGGGAGAGGATGGCCCCCTGGGGGACCCCACAATCAAGTGGGAGTCTCCCGGAAGCCTCCCCACCCCCTCCACTCATTGTCCCCGGTCCCGGAGGAAGGAGGCCACCCATTTAAGGGCGGTCCCCCCAACCCCGGAGCCGGCTAAACGGTGGGTCAACAATGCGTGATCTACCGTGTCGAATGCTGCTGTCAGGTCTAACAAGACAAGCAGGGCTGACCCGCCCTGGTCCAGCTGGCGGCGAAGTTGGTCTGTAATGGTGACAAGCACGGTCTCCGTCCCGTGCCCAATACGGAAGCCGGACTGGAAGGGATCAAATCCAGCTGTGTCTTCCAAGAACCGCTGCAGCTGATCCGCTGCTGCCCTCTCAATCACCTTGCCTAGGAAAGGCAAGTTGGAAACTGGCCGGTAATTGGAGGGAGCCGAAGGATCTAAATTCGGCTTCTTCAGCAGCGGTCTCACCATAGCCTCTTTCAGTCCCCCTGGGAAGACTCCTTGCTCAAGGGAGCTATTTAAGATCGTGCCAAGGGGGCCTCGTAGCCCCTCCCGGCACGCTCTAACAAGCCAGGAGGGGCACGGGTTGAGGGAGCATGTAGTTGGTCTAGCTGCAGCAAGTAACTTGTCAACAGCTGCTGCGTCCAGCAATTGGAAATGGGTGAAGGTGGGCCCGCCAAGTGGCGGCGGAGTCTCGAGTTCACTAACTGTATCAAGAGTGGCAGGGATATCCCGGCGGAGGGTCGAAATCTTGTTGGCAAAATAGCTCTGGAAAGCCTCAGCAGTTGGGGCCAAACCCCTATCGTTTGGGACAGTTGGGATTTCTGTCAGCGGCCGAATTATCTTAAACAATTGAGCTGGGCGTGAGCTGGCCGACTCTATCAGGGAAGAATAGTGAACTTTTTTAGCTTCCTTGATAGCTTGCTATACAGATCAGCATATAATAGAGAGAATGAAAAAACAAACTTCCACTGGATTTCTTCCTTAATTATTTATTAAATCTCTGTTTAATATTATACAGTGTAAAATAGTTTCAAAGAGTACTAATGGCTCTCCTGTCAATTGGTGGTGCATCTGTTCAACAGTCTAATGAACTGATTAACTGTTTTGGCTTTTAAAAAGGCATGGACATCAACTGGAGCAGTCTACAGCGGGGAGGGAAGGAAAACATGTGTTTTTCTGGCATGCAGGGTCACATGGACATGCAAAGATCCTCAACTTTCATGCAGAAACAGGATACAAGGGGACTTTCTTGTCCCACAGCTTCCCTCCTTTGTAGCAAATCATCACAAGTTTTCCAATGATATTATCTAGCCACCCTCCATTTTGAAATGAGAGATCTCATGATTAAGGTAATGTGGGGATGGGGCCTATGTGGTTCAAAACATACAAGCCATTCACTCTTTGAAATTACCTGGCAGACTATGAAATACTTCCATGTGAAACTCTGGAAGTCCATATTTGCTCAGTATAGAGAGTACTCAATATTTTGAATCAGTATGAGGGCAGTTCCACATAGGCATTTAAATGCAATTCAAAGACTACTTAAGGTTGGGGTGTCCATAAAACATACTCACATCCAGCCAAAAACAGTGTATTTTAAAAACCCACCAGCCATAATATCCACTCAGTGTATACGCCTTGCAGAGCTGGAACCTGAGACCAAAACAAATGAAGAGCACTTATCAGAACTGAGCTAGTCCTGATGGATTTAGAAGAAGAAAAAAGGAACTTTATTCATCACAAAGTAAACAATCTCCATGGAAATGCCCCCTTTCTTGCTGTCCCCGGCTTTGTTCTAAATCTGATCCCAATCATGCATACTGGTCATGTCAAAACCTATCAGTGTATCCTGCCAGAGGAGGTAAGAAAAATATTTCTGGCTTTGGGTGATCTGGAATCAGAGGATCTTTGTGGCCACTGCCCAGGCCTTCACCTTGAGATGCTTGTATAAGAACTCCACAGTAAAGTGATTAATCCACATCCTGACTCAGTTTAAATGGCTATGTAGGAATGTCCTGAGTCAACACTGGAGAATTAATGCAGTTTTATACCATCTTATTGTCTCATTGCTCTGGAATCCTGGGAGATGCAGTTTGGTGAGGTATTAGGATTAGTAATTTGAAATTTCCCTCTTCCCAAAATTGCAATATATATAAGAAATGACACATAAGAAAAAGGGAATGGCAGTGGTGGTGGAGTAGATGAAATGCAATTGGTCCTGATTGATATTCTCTTTCCCAGAGATCAGAGCAACATCAGTTGGGACTTGTAGGGAGAGCCTATCACCAGTTGCTGGGGCAAGAAAGGATGGAACTGTGCCTAGCTGCTCTTCCCTCCCTCAAAGGACAGATCATTTAAAAGTTATTATCAATTTTTGGTTTCCTAATGTGTTAATGGGGAAGAACTGACAATTCCGACTCGCAAAACCTGATTCAAATTTGGGGTCAAAGTCAGAATGGTTTTAGTCTGGATCACTTGGGACTAAATTAGCCTCCAAACTGAATTGAGGCCTCAATACATTGCTTTAATTATTTATAGGTTTTGACAGCTTGATGAAGAAAGCATTTCTTTTTAATAAAGTGGCCTCATTAGGAATGTAAAACTAAAATTTTAATGACACACACTTAGATAATTGTCATGTCAGCCATATTGTTTAACAGTTTCCATACTATCCTGCTTGATTACTTGAAAACAGAGTGGCCTGTCGTAAATGCAAAGTATTAATAAAACAATAGGTTTCTTTGTTTTTGGTTTTTTTAAAAACAAACAAACAAACAAAACCATAAACACATTGTTCTACCAATAAAGATATCTGTAGTTTAACACAATGATTCCAAATTCTAGTCTTCCAGATGTTTTGGACTTCAACTCCCAGCAACTTTGGTCATTTCAGGCAATGGTAAGATATTCTGAGAGCTGAAATATAAAACACCTGAAGGATCAGAGTTTGAAAATCACTTTCTTATCAGAAAAATTTTGATTCCTGTTCCTATTCAGCTGACAGAGAGCATTACAACTTAAATTGTTGTAATGTCCTCCTGATTTTATTAAATCACAATTTCTAGTACTCCTCACCCTTAGCTTTTCTGGCAAAGACATCTGGAACTTTCAATCCAGAAATGCCTGGAGGACTATATTATTACAACCATTGCTTACATTGGTTATCTTCAAAAGAGTAAAACCACTGATCCACACTCATATGTGTTGAGATCAGTTTCCCATTGTTCCAATGGATATACTGTACTCTTGCTGATATTAGAAATGAGATTTAGACTTCCATTTCCTTATTGTAATTTGTTTAGATGCCAATAAAATCCCAATATACCATAAATTGCGGTCCCTGCACTGCACTGGAAACAGATGGGATGGAAAGTGTTGGCCTGATGTGGGGAGCCCCGGAGAGTGTAGCCTTCTTGCTGGTGTACCGAGCACCTAGCGCACCAGCGAGGAGTCTCTCCCTGCTGTTGGAGACTGTGGCTGAGTGGGCATTGAGGTTCCCTAGACTTGTGGTGCTGGGGGACTTCAATGTCCACGCTGACACAGCCTCCCTTCCAACTGCAGCAGGGTGTCGACCATGGCGGCCCTAGGCCTTTCCCTCACAAACTCAGGCCCCACACATCGGGCTGGACACACCCTCGATCTGATTTTCTCTGCAGGTGTCCAAGTGTCCGTCGCCTCTGTAATCGAGGTGCCATGGTCGGATCACTGTGCTCTAAGAGTCCAGGTTGAGTTAACCCCCCCCCCCCCCGGCAAGGGTGCCGAACCGATTTGGGTTCGCCCGAAGGGACTTATGGAACCAACCAGGTTCCTGAATGCCCTGAGGGACCTGGAGCCTGTCAGCGTCTCACTCGAGAAGCTAGTTACCACCTGGAACAGCAAGTTATCCACCGCTCTCGACGAGATTGCCCCTAAACGCCCTCTCCGACCCCACAAGGGCCGCTCCCCGTGCTTCACAGAAGACCTAAGAACCATGAAGCAGGAGAAGAGACGGCTAGAGCGCATGTGGAGGAAGCTCCGTGATGGACCTTCAGAATCAACTTATAAGCTCTTTATGGAAGCTTATGAGCACACTACCAAGGAAGCGAAAAATTCCCATTATGCTTCTGCAGACTCACACCCGGCCCAATTGTTCAAGATAATTCGGAAGCTCACGATGGTCCCTACCATCCCAAATAATGATGATCGGGCTCTTACTGCCGAGGCTTTCCAGAGTCATTTTGCAGACAAGATTGCGACGCTCCATCGGGACCTGCCCGCCACAGTTGATACAGTACAGGAGCTTGAGACTCCGTGGCCCTCAGCCAGATCCACCTTCAATCGGTTTCGACCACTGGACGCAGAGGATGTTGACAAGATAGTCGCAGCTCTTCGACCTACCACCTGCTCCCTCGACCCGTGCCCCTCCACGCTGATTCAATCCTGCGTGGAGGGGTTATGTGACCCTCTGTTGAATATAGTCAACTGCTCCCTTGAGCAAGGAGCCTTTCCAGAGGAGTTAAAAGAGGCGGTGGTAACTCCATTGCTGAAGAAGCCAGGGTTAGATCCCGCGGCTCCCTCCAATTACCGCCCAGTGTCCAACTTACCGTACCTGGGCAAGGTAATTGAGAGGGCAGCAATGGAGCAGCTGCAGGCTTTCTTGGATGATGCAATCTGGCTAGACCCCTTCCAGTCCGGCTTCCGTTCTGGGCATGGGACGGAGACCGTCCTGGTCTCCATCACAGACCTATTCCATTGCCATTTGGACCGAGGCGGATCGGTGCTGCTCGTGTTATTGGACCTCACGGCAGCGTTTGATACTGTCGATTACCAACTTTTGACACACCGCCTGGCAGTCGCGGGGGTGAGGGGGACAGCTCTCAACTGGCTGTCCTCCTTCCTCCAAAACCGCCTGCAGCGAGTGAAGTGGGGAGGGGTGGCCTCCGAGGGCTCCGCCTTACATTGCAGGGTTCCTCAGGGGGCCATCCTCTCCCCGCTGTTATTTAACATCTAAATGTGACCACTCGCCCAGTTGGTACGGAGTTTCGGGCTGGAATGCCATCAGTACGCTGATGACACCCAGCTCGTTCTGAGGATGGACGCTGGGGCGGAATCTGTACCTGATAATTTCCAACTCTGCCTTGAAGCCGTAACTGGATGGCTGCGAGCCAGTAAGTTGAAGATGAACCCGGCGAAGACAGAGATCTTGTGGCTGGGCCGCCCGGGGTGGGGGGAGGAAGAGATCCAGCTGCCGATGTTTGATGGCGTGGCGCTATGCCCGCAGTCCTCAGTAAAGAGCTTGGGGGTCTGGCTGGACCCCCAGCTATCTATGGAGGCACAAAATGCTTGTGCTTTAAGACAGCCTTTTACCATCTGCGGCAAGCAAAACGTCTGGCTCCCTATCTCTCCCGTCGCGACCTGGCCACGGTGATCCAAGCCACGGTCATTTTGAGGCTCGATTACTGTAACGCGCTGTACATTGGCCTACCTTAGTCGGTGATCCGGAAACTCAAACTGGTGCAGAACGCGGCAGCTCACCAGAGGGGTTCAACTTACTTGATGTTCCAGGTATGAAGTTCTGCAGACTCTCTACCACGCGGCTGTGCCGGTTTTATGGAACTCGCTGCTGCCGGAGACACGTGCCTTGCGGGACCTGATGGCTTTCCGCAGGTCCTGCAAGACCTGGTTATTTAGGCAGGCGTTTGACGTGTGATGTCCAACGGTGCATGACTAATATTGCCACTCTGCCGTACCACTATTACTCTGTATAAACCAGCTATGTCTGGCTATGTTTTTGTATGATCGTTTTTAAGATGTAATTTTATGCGTTTTAATCTTGGGTGTTTTATATGCTGTTTTTATATGCTGTTTTTATATGCTGTTTTTATATGTTGTAAACCGCCCTGAGCTTCAGGAAGGGCGGTTTATCAAGTCAAAATAAATAATAATAATAATAATAATGAATGCTTAGGAGTTTAGCCTAAGTGATTTTATAACTTTGGGGTGAATTGGGGACATCATCCACATTAGGATTGGTATAATGAATTGGGATATGTGTATCTTCCAATTTATTTCCATTGATTTTTTTACCATGTTGAACACTAGTTTGTTATACATACTGCTCAGTCCACCACATGCACTAAATGTTCTTTCACTTGACAGGCAGGATATTCAAGCATCAGTAGGTGAGTAATGTAATCAGTAGAGGGAGCTGAAAAACAAAAGTACCAACAGTGTTAAGTGTTCATTAATAAACAGTAGCCATTGATAAATATCGATCCTAAAAATATTTTGTACCATTTCAAGCACATTTGCCGAATTGAACATACTAGATATATTTTGAGTAGGTGCTTATAGCTCTTTTGTTTAGAAGTGGCCTCTTTGTGATAAGAGGAAATACCCTTTTTCTGCCCCCATGCTATCTTAACTACTTGGAAGGTGAACTGACTGTGCAGGGAACAAATCGGATACTATATAGTTGAATCAAACAATTATTTATTAACTGACAAGAATTTTAGACTTTCCCTCCACCTGAGTCTCACTACAAAGTCTTTATGAGGAGAGGTAAAGTCTTTGAGAGATAGACACAGTTCTGGCCAAACTGAGGCTCTTGAATCTTTATTTCTTCTTATTGTCTCTTTCCTGTATGGTGTTCAACTGTCTCTAAGATGCTCTCTAAATTTGACTAGACTTGAAAACAGTTCCAACTGGACTGATATACAGCTCCAACTGGACTTGAATACAGCGCATGCAACTCTGGCTGGGATTAAATGCAGCTCTGACTGGATGTGCTATTTTGTAGACCTACCAGCCTTCCCCTCTCTTCACCTTCCTGTCACCAAAAAGACTGACTCCTCCAAGAGGCTCCACCCTGAAGGGATTCTTAAAGGGGCAGGGTGATGGAGTTTTCAAAGGGAGACTATCTAGACCAGGGGTGGGCAAACTGCGGCCCGCGGGCCGGATGCGGCCCTTTGGCTGATTCTATCCGGCCCACCTAAGGGCCTCTGGCTTGGCTCCCCTGCCTGGCCTCTGTATAAAAATCTCCAGAGAAGGGGACTATAAGGAAGCATTATTTTATTTTAGTGGTTTTTATTATTATTGTATAATAATTTTATAACAATAATAAAATAATATAATAAATAATATAATATAATGTTATATGATATATTATAATTTCAATATATTATGTTTATATATATATACTATAATATAATAATAATTATATTAATACTAATAATATATGAATATTTCTTGATATATTAATATGTTAATATTAATGATGTGTAATATATAGTAAATATAGTAAGTGAATAAATAAATAAATTACGTAGATTAGCATGTAGTTCCGCCTTTAGGTGCGGCCCTCCATAATATTTTTTGGCTCTTGTGTGGCCCCTTGGAAAAAATAGTTGCCCACCCCTGATCTAGACTGACCTCCCACAAAACTATACACACAATGCTAATTCCCTCTAACTAAAACAGGCGGAAATAGAAGAAAACAATAAGGGTCTTGTGGAGGCACGACAACCCTGGAAAACACAAGTGTTTCATTTTGTTTTTTAAAAACCGTTTTTGATATATTTATGTTTATTTATTTCTCAGCATTTTATGCTCTATAGATTTTGGATACATATGTGACCCAATGGATTCTGTTCAATTCCAGTGGGCATGATATACCTAATGTCCAAACATGCCAGAGATGAAAATAAATCAAACATTTATCAGATTATACAATTGTCCTTTCATATCCATGTCTTTTTACACCATCATTCAAACATAATTTGTTGTATTTAGGGATGGGAATAACAGGTTTGCTTTTGATTTTGTGAATATAACTCGAATTTTAAAAAAATGAATAAACAAGCCTGAAATAAAATATAAATTATTGTTAACTACATTTACTACCACCATAGCTAGCTATACCTGTGGACTTGTTATTTATTGCAGTACAATGATGTCTCCTTTCCAGTTTGTCTTTATGCTTTTCAGCTTATGAGACTGACCAGGTTGAATTATTTATAACAGTATGCTAGAATATGTTTTATACCTTTTTTCAATTCACATTGAATTAGAAAGTACTTGTTAAAGGACACATTCCACACTACGAGTTTTAAAACAATATATAAAATTGCATACAAAAATTATATCTACAAGTTCTGCCACAAATACAAAACCTGGACAAACTTCTTGGAAAATAGGCATAATCCATACATATAATTCAGATACATTTGTCTCCTTTTCTCAACCACTCCTTTCTATGAGTTTAGTATAAACATGTCTGGATTCCTTTCTTAATAATTTTCCACACTTCGATAAGTAGCCCTTTTAAATGATATTTTACTGTTTTACATGTACTTGTACAAACAATGAATAGATTTACAGCTTTATCAGTAAGATCATCTGTCCTATGAACTGCAAGGAGTGTTCTGACATTGTAGTAATTATCTTTTATCAAGATGTGGTCATATTGTGCTTGTAGTTTAATCAAATCAGTGTCATGCCATTGACATATAAATCACAAGTCCTAGAAAAAAAAGATTGCTTTAGATAGCTGTTACTGTCACTACCCCATATCCATGCTCCAGGTGAAGGCTAAAGGAGAAATGATTACCTAATCTCTCTTTTAAAATAATGATAGCTGAACGGGCTGTACATAACTCTACAGAGTTCCGCAGAGACACAGTAGCATCTCCTACTGCTTTAGGCTTTTATTTGTTTAGGTTAGGAATACGCCAGGTAGTTTTAGTCCAAGTGGAACCTGGAATGGATCTCACTTCTATAATTTTCTACACATGCAAAATAGTGGGCACAGTGAATATCTGGCAGACCTTCCTGATCTTTACATATAGTGGAGCAGCCATAGATCATGGCAAATCCAGCAGTGCCTGGCAGAGGGAACCCGTTGTCCCACAGCCTGCATTGCCTGGCTTCCCCCTTACCCCATCCCATGGGGGGAAGCAACCACTGCTTGGCTTCCTCTGTTGATCTCTATGCAACATGGGAAGCCTCCTGTGTTGCTGCAGCAGTGGTGACGTATGACATTTCCTCTTCATTTTTGCCATGGAGCCCCGCTGGAAGTAGATGTACATCAAGGGTTGGGAGCTGGCAGGCTCCATGGCAAAACTGAAGAGGAACTGTTATATGTCATCAAATTTTAGCCCATCTGATGTGGTTATAAGATTTGAAGAAAAGAGAAAGCAGTGCTCATTTTTCCCCAGGTCCACCTGTAGGCCTGTCTAATCATTGTGAATATCATAGCCCCAATACTACATGTGATATGCGTAGAGATTGGCTGTAGTCTTTTGTGCCAAAAGGTAATCTTATATTGTTTATATTGTTATTGTTTATTTATATTCTTACATTGAATATAAATGATTTAAATAAATGTAAATAATATTGAAGAGAAGATACAGTGAAGGGTTATGCAGACTAAGGATATCTTAATGGGATGTTATATCCCTATTTAAGTATTCAGAAATCCTAGTAAAATAAATACGGAGATGGGCAGCACATTAATCCACCCTTCTTCGTCTTAAGTTAATGGAAAGATCGGTGGCCAGGTTGTTGACCTGAACGAATTACTGTTTAAACAGCTTCACTGGCTGCTGATAAGCTTCTGGTCTCAATTCAAGGTGCAGGTTATCACCTATAATTTATTATTTATTTCCAACATTTCTATCCCACTCTTCTCTACCCCCAAGGGGGGACTCAGAGCGGCCTAAATGATTCGGGATATGCCTATCTTCGCAATCGCATCTTCCCCTATGAACCTACGCAATCTCTAAGGTCTTCTGGGGAGGCTATCCTCTTGCTTCCACCTCCATCACAAGCATGGCTGTTGGGGACGAGGGAGAAGGCCTTCTCGGTGGTGGCCCCATGGTTCTGGAATTCTCTCACCAGGGAGATCAGGCTGGCATCTACCTTGCCCATCTTTCGCAAAGATCTAAAAACTTGGATGTTGCACTGTGCTTTTGATTAGATAGTTCCCCCCTAAATTTGGCCTCCAGCTATGATTCAAACTTCAGTCCCTGCGCTTTACTACTGTCCCCTGCCCAGAGTTATAGTGTTCCACCTCATATTGCACTTTATCCCCAATTTTGTTATCTGGTACTTGCACTTTATCTATGAGCCCTTTCCTCACAACTATTTGTTTCAGTTCCCTACCCCCCACCTGAGTCCAGAACTGTTCTGCTATTTCAGACTACTGGTAATTTATGATAGTTGTTTTATAGTGTGTTATTCTCCTGTTTGCGTTTTTGTTTTATTTTGTTTTATGTTGTTGTTTTAATTTTAATGTCTTATTTCAACTATTTTGATTGGGCTTGTCTCCATATAAGCTGCTCCTAGACCCTTCAGGGAGATGGTGGTGGGACACAAAAATAAAGTTGTTGTTGTTCATTTCTGCCCCTCACCTTACAGAGAGGATACTTTTTCTGTGTGTAAAAACTTCTGAAAGATTAGCAGGGAAATTTTCTGATTGTGCAGATAGATCTTCTGAATATTTCCCCTATGTATGAAAAGCAATGAAACTATAATAAAAAAAATAGCAGTCTCTATCTTTTGTTCTTTTTTGCTTTTTTAGCTCAATAGACTACTATATTTGTATATTTGCGCTCAGTTTCTTGACATCTATGTATATAATAAAAGTCAGAGTTTGCAAAGGTGCAGAGGGATATGTGGCAGCATTTCAATTGGTTGCCACTGTGGGATTATTTGCATAATACCTCTGATTGGCCAACCACCAACATTCTAACAATCCAAGGAAGCAGAGAGGGGATTGGTTGTCACTGAGGGAGAATTTGCATACGGACTCTTGATTGGCCAGCCACTACTAACATTTTGACACTCTTAGGAGGCAGAGAGGGAAGGCGGCAGAGAGGGGATTGGTTGCCACTGAGGGGGATTTTGCATTCAGACTCATGATTGGCCAGCCACCACCATCATTCCAACACTCTTAGGATGCAAAGAGGGAAAAGGACAGGCCCTCAGGCTGTACGGAATGGCTCCCACTGTGGTTTCAGATCAGCCAGCCTCTACAAACTTGGCACACAGAGCCCCCATGACACACTCTGCATTTTACTTCAGTTTGGAGATGGGAGTACCACAGATGATGGGACTTGGGGTACCTTCACTCACTTTCTGACACCACTGCAACCCTCATCCAATGACTGATCAAGACCACACTTGGCACACAGAGCCCCCATGACCCACTCTACATCCTGCTGCAGTTTGGAGGAGGGTGGATCATGGATGATGGGACTTCCAGTACCTTCACTCACTTCCTGAAAATAATGTGGCCCTCCTCCAATGATCAATAAAGACCAAAATTGGCACAAAGAGCCCCCATGACCCTCTCTACATCCAGTTGAGAGGAGGACAGACCACAGATGATGGGACTTGCAGTACCTTCAGTAAGTTCATGATACTACTGCTTTCTCCCAATAATGATGGATCACGGCCAAACTTGGCAGACAGACCCTCCATGACCCACTCTACATCCTGGTGGTGTTTGGAGGAGGATGGACCATGCACAATGGGATTTGCAGTACCTTCACTCACTTCCTGAAAATAATGTGGCCCTCCTCCAATGATCAATAAAGACCAAACTTGGCACAAAGAGCCCCCATGACCCTCTCTACATCCAGTTGAGAGGAGGACAGACCACAGATGATGGGATTTGCAGTACCTTCAATAAGTTCATGATACTACTGCTTTCTCCCAATAATGATGGATCACGGCCAAACTTGGCAGACAGACCCTCCATGACCCACTCTACATCCTGGTGGTGTTTGGAGGAGGATGGACCATGCACAATGGGATTTGCAGTACCTTCACTCACTTCCTGAGAGCACTGCGAGCCACATAAATCGATAAAGACCAACCTTAGCCCACAATGCCTTTCTCAAATTACCCGGGCACCACCAGGTCCCCAAGCTAGTTACTTATAAAACAAAGACATGCACTTTTCTAGAGATATGGACAAGTACATGTCAATGCAGAGACTGGTATTTTCTTGCTTCCTCTGTATTAACTGAAACAGAGGAGGAATTACCATCACAGTGAAATAGTAGCTCTTGAAGGTGGTGAAATGGGAGCTGTAGTATACATCCACCTAAGGAACCTGTATGCTATCTCAGCTATGGAGGAAAAAGGAAACAAATAAGCAATGTGCATTGTTTCTGAAATTTAAGCTCAATCCATGCATTTGGGGTTTTTTTCCCATGTACATCTAATATGTACTCCAGATATTTTGCAGATTGATTGCCAAAAAAACCCACCTTGTTTCCTAAGATTCCATTTGTGCTGCCCAATAAAGGGAAAATGCAGTCAAGATGTGTAAGAATTGTTAAATCAATTGTTGGATAAGTCACTACACTAGTTTGTAAAAGCCGGCTGGCTCTTGGAAAGAAGGCTTCAATTTTCTGTTGAAAGAATGGCTGGCTAAACAACAAAAGCACATTTTTGTTAATTGCAAATGCTATCTGATCTGAAAATGCCTCTCAGTCATATAAAAGATATAGAGAAGGAAAAGTAGCTCCTTCTTCTGTGGTCATCTGTACAGAGTGTACGTACCTCCATGAATTTGGATTGAAAAACTTCTATAAATATTAAACTCATTTTTCCTGGTTTTTCTCCTTTTCCACATTGTTCTTTTGTGTGTGTGTGTGTGAGAGAGAGATCAAGGGAGATCGCAGGCTATTCCTGAATGATTGGTCATGGCTATTGCATTTTGCAGAAATAATGGTTGCTTATTTATGAACTGAGAGTAAAAAATCAGTTTGTTTCCACTCGAAAATACACTGTCAGCTGTAAGTTTTATGTGTATGTGAATCTTTTATGTTTCCTCACTAATTTAAGTGTTTTATGTTATGTTCTGAAAGTGTTTGGGAGAATCATCCCTGTGGGTTTATTTACCATGCTCTAAAGCACAGGTTGCCTGCCATTCTCAGCAGACTGTGAAATCCAATTAATTGCATCATATGAATCTATGTTGTTTGTTGCAATAGCAACAGTAGGAGAGCTGCTCTTATTTTATTTTACAGAAACTACTTTCATTTCTCTTTCTATAGTCTTCACTTTCTCACAGAAGAACACATGGTACAGTATATTATTTCATAGGACTAATTGCTCTGGAGGAAATGTGATGAAGAAATTTGAGTAAGGAGGACATCAAAAAAAGAGAAGAACCAAAGAGTAGATTGGCTCCATACATGCTGGTTTTATTTGGCTGTAATTGTGAACCATGGGTTAGCTGCACATAATGCAAATAATTTGTAATGTGACCAGTTCTGCATTCTCAATGTGGCTTATGAGAAGGAAATCAAAATATTTGGATTAAATGTTAACATGATTTGTTATTATGCTTGAATCTGTGGAAAGTACAGGCTTAGGGAAGCAAGCCATAATTAGATAATGATTTGTGATCCTGACACCTTTCTCTAAATCACAGCAAAGGTTAATGTGGTGCTGGTCATAGACACCACATAGTTGAAAACAAAACAGAAAACTTCCAATTATCTTTCTTGTGGGTTGTGGATGTTACGGAAAGATGCTTGAACATAGTATAAGTGGCCAATAAGAAACAGTCCACAGAAATAAATCACTGTTGTTTAATATATTTGAGGTTTATAAGCTTCTTTATATGTACCTGTACTTATATGACTCTATATTAAATAATAACTCTTGTGCTATCTTGTATCATCCTTTAGATGCAGATTTCACTTGAGAATGTAACCTCCATATTGCCTATGCCAGCTTTAATTCATTTAGATCTTCCTTTAATGATTTAATTTTTGTATCACATT
This sequence comes from Anolis apletophallus, assembly GCA_030556195.1. NCBI lineage: Eukaryota > Metazoa > Chordata > Lepidosauria > Squamata > Anolidae > Anolis > Anolis apletophallus. The sequence goes on from JARBWK010000007.1 coordinate 86,349,383, forward strand.
TGAATAGCAAGAACACATACATTGTTAGTCTTGAAGCTTCCTTACTTTGAAAACACACCAAAATGTATACCTGAAATTCTTTCAGAAGCATTGTCAAACATCCAGAGGTTCAGTTTTGTAACTGTTGGCAAGACTTTAGTCAGGAATGAGATCTTTTTATATAATTTTAATCCACTTTTAAGGAAAATATCAACATGATATATGTATTTATCTAAAATATATTTAGGTGTAAATACCATTCAAGCAAGCATGGAAATGAAAAAAAATATAGAAATATAAGTAAAATCAAACAATTTTTTTAAAAAATTGTAAAGTCTTAAAATGAATTGCTTATCATTTTTATTACAGCCAGTGACTGTTGATGAATATCCAGTAGGCCTGTGTGATGAATAAAAAAATGTTTCAATACTCATTACAAAATTAGAAGGTGCCGGTGAGTCATTTCTAAAGTGTTTCTAAAATATTTGCTATTTTGTTAGGTAATTGTAGGGCTAGGGATCCTTTTTCACTCATTTTTAGAGCTTTTAGGGTGAAACTTGAAGCAATAGCAGAACATATGTATACAAAATAGAAACCGCGCCTATTAAAAATACAAGGTCCTTGAGAATTGTTTTATCTCTCCACATTAAAAATGGATTGAATAGCTTATAGAATTACAGTTCAATTTCCAACAAATGTCTTTAGCCACCTCCATGCATGCTGAAGATCCCCCCTCTATATCAGATCATCCTGCCCCCTTTAAGGAACCTGAAATTCACATAAGTAATATATTCCAACAGATATTAGATCTTTGTCTTCTTATGCTATTTTTGCAATGTACTATATATTTCTCATGGCTAATACGCTTATAGGTACCAGCCAGAAATTATTTTATTTAAAAGTTTTAAACCTCCAATCCTCTGCTTTTCTTTCTTAGAAAAACAAGTTGCACAGTAGCTACCAATCATTTCTCATAAGGGCAATACTTTATAAGCATTAAAGGCACATCATGTTGTTTTAGGTTTTTTAAAAAATAATTTCATTTTATGTCAAACATTGTGATTTTTTTCACAGACTGCTACTGACCTGAAGGTTCTTCACATCATAAAACAATAGTGGGTTACCAATTTGAAATAATAAAAACATTGTTATATGCCCTTGATGGACCTATCGAGAGTATATTTATGCCTGAACAAGAAAATGCACAGTCAGTTGGCAACTCAAATATGCCAGGCACTGCACTGTCTTTGTTACCATTTTCTATTAATAATGGGCCCTAGATTTGCCTTTCTTGATAAAGATGGGCAGTCACCAAAAGAAATTGAAAGAGTACATATGGTTGCATGCAGATTGGACTGGCAGCAAGCCAGTTTTCTAGCTGGTTTAGCAAGCCTGGAAGTAGCATGTATACACGAATGCTTGTCCTGCTCCCAGAAAATGAGAAGACAAACATAGTTCTTAATTAGAGTGAGAGTTTTTTTCTGGTTTGATTTCTATGACACCCACATTTCTGCAATACTAGGTTTTGGTCAACCCACTTTCTATATTTATATGGAAGTACTTTCTACAAATGTACACAAACATTGGCATGTCTTTTTGTGTACACATATATTGTATCTATATGCATATTAGTGCATGACGTTCCATCGTATCTACTTATTGCAAGCATGTTTTTCAATATATTTTACCTAATATATTCTTACAAATCCCTACATTTTTATAAGCAGTTTTTCTAAAACATCAACACCAATTCACACTGTTATAAGAGAACTGAATCGCATAGTTTGAAGATATGCAAAACGCAAAGGATAACTGGTTTTCTATTGACCTATTACCTGGGATGAGTATAAACAGGCTCTTATACCAGACCTCTGAAACATGATGAGCAAAATAAAGGAACTGATTCTAACTTCTGACAGATAGAGAGAATGGTTGTCTCCCAAAAAACAGCCCTTTTGTGTAGCTAAGGCATCTCATTTCTGCAAATACCTGGGAGCAGAATTAAAATATAGCTTCTGTACAAGTAATTATGGTGTCACAGTATCCAGCAATGCACAAGTTCTTCTCATAACATTTATTCGCAAACAAGTACCATTCAACAAAGTTTCCAAAGAACATTAATTACAAGTTCCTTCTTGTATTGAGTGTGTATAGGAGATTAATGGTGAATAGCTGATTAATTTTTCCTAGATAGCTTCTCTTACAGTGTAATCATACCTGAAAGCCACATCATGTTCAGTGTGATTGGGATGATAGATGTTATAATCCCAAAGTCATTTTCTGTCTTTGGATGGAGGAAATTACAAGTTCCCTGCCATTTTTATTTCCATTTTTTAAATTGTGAGACAACTTTCCTTTGTTATTCAAAGTACAATACTGAACAAAAAATAAATAAAATGGATTAAACCTGCAGACACAGATTTCAACAAGAAGACTGATGTTGCAACTATTTTTGATTATGTGGAGGGAGAACATGAAAGGAAAACACAGTAAATACTTTATTATGTGTTAAGTGTTCAGTCTTAAATACTGTCATCTTCAGGATCTAATATAAAATAATGGGATGAGGGGATCATGACTGGAAACTATGGATAACCACTGTCAGTCGGCATAGAAAAGATTGGGAAATCTTCTATCATTGCATAAATAGCTCCCTCATAGGTATACAAAATGTTTACTATGCCTTCCACTCTAAAATGTAGACTAACAATTCCAGATAAAATAACTTGTATGAATACAAGAAATGAAGAGATTAAGGATGTTACTGCATGAGGCGTATAACCCATATTGGAGGCTCCCTAACCATGGGTGGAAAATGTATTGTCTCATGAAATCATCTTAAACTCACTGTGACTTGTAAACTTGGAGTTTCACAATTCTCACAGAAAAAATGGGGCACATGGACAAAGATAAGGAATCCATGAGTTGAGAGGAGTTACACCCCAGTCGCTATGGTAAGTTAAAAGTGCACTGAGCTTTCTCAAAGTACTTCCACAAAGTACTTTGAGAAAGCTCAGTGCACTTTTAAGTTACCATAAAAGTGCACTGAGTGCTGCAATAACAACACTAGCTATCCAGCTATACTCCAGTCTAAAGCAAGATTGATTTGCAATGCCAGAACCCATTTTAGTAACTTTGTGTGATAGTGTCCTGACATAAAATACCTGGTCCCTTCTAGGATTTGTTAACCAATTAATTGATTGAGAGGGCAATTAATCATAAGCATTGGCAACAGGAAGCTGCATTTTATATAAAAAGATGCTCACATTCCCTTGCATGCTTCTTTCATGCAGGAGAGTATGCTAAAGTCAGTTATTTCTACGGGCCAATACTCTTCAATAACAGATCATCTCTCTGCACTGTAAAGAAAGTCTGAACCAAGGGATGCTTTTCCTTAAAGCCATGAATATAGAATCTTCTGATCTAGTGTCTGCTTCAAGTAATAAGCTGCTGTAAGTATACAAAAGACAGTTTTCAAACAAAACTTTTTATTGCTTGGAGGAATCCCTATGGTAACCAAGGCTTCCAGATATCCACTTGCCAGCCTTCATCTCATGTGTCTCTTGTTCAAAAGGAGCTTTCTTCTTTCATAAATGCATGTTTTTCCTGTTACCTAACAAGCTAGAGTCAAGGCTGACTGTGGGAGAGGAATGTGGTACTCGAAGCATTAGTGGAAACAAGCAATCTCTTGCTAATTATCCTTAACTGATTCTAAATGGCAACACTGTCATGGCACAGCAAGCAGCAAAGGGGGAGAAATGGGCTGACTTTGCTATATGCAAAAATGAAAAGTAACTCCAATAAAAGCAATTTTGCTGCAATTTTAAGAGTATTACTGGTAAAATTGTATATCTTGAACGGATTTTGTTTCTTATTCTTATTAAACCGGGACAGTGGTGCAGCTGGCTGGGAGTCCACTGCATTAAGATCACTACTAACTGAAAGGTCATGAGTTCGAAGCCAGCTTGGGTTGGCGTGAGCTTTTGACCAATTTGTGGAGCTTGCTATCAATCTTTGCAGCCCAAAAGACAGTTGCATCTGTGAAGTAGGAAATTTAGGTACTGCGTATGCGGGGAGGCTAATTTAACTAATTTACAATGTCATAAAAATCTCCAGCAAGCATGCAAAGAATGAGGAAGCACTTCATCAGTGTCACAAATGGATAGTGAAGTGACAGCTCCCCTGGTGGCCAGAAAACCCTAATCAAAAAGCTGGAATGTTAAATAGCCTCTGTGTGCCTGTCTATATATGTTGTGTGTCTATGGCATTGAATGTTTTCCATGTATATGTAGATTGTAATCCGCCCCGAGTCCCCTGCAGGGTGAGAAGGGCAGAATATAAATACTGTAAGTAAATAAATTAAATAAATATTCTTGAGCAGAAAAAATATACTGACCTAAGTGGTGGCCCACCATTCCCACCTTCCCACACCACATGCCGGATAAATCCCAAGGTTCCCCTGGCATTATGATGGCGATGAATTCCAGCAAGAGTACTCCAATTGAAAGTAGAGTTTGCCAGGATGGAGGGTGTAAAAACACACAGCTTACTGATGCTAATGTGAAAGCAACCTGTCCTAATACCAGTTAGATCATCAAAGCTATTCTCTTCCTCATATGTTGTTCTCCATTTTTGCACTAATGGCATGTGTACCTAGGTTACAATGAAGCTAAATCAAACAAAATTTTCCATCACCATAAGAACATAAGAACATAAGAAGAGCCATGCTGAATCGGGGCTCAGCCCATCTAGTCCAGCATTCTGTGTCACACAGTGGCCCACTAGTTGTACACGGGGATCTCTAGCAGAAAGGAGGGCAAAACCCTCACCTGCTCCCGACCCCCCACAACCAGTACCCGGGGGAATCCTGCCTGCCTCAATCAACACAGAGGTGGCACTTGGATGTCCATTTCAGTAACTACTGATTCCCTTGGTATCCATGAATCTGTCTAATCCTGCCTTGAAGCTGTCCAGGCTGACAGCTGTCACAACCTCCTCTGGAAGTGAATTTCATAACCCAATGACCCTCTGGGTGAAGAAATATTTCCCTTTATTAGTCCTAACTTTCCTACCTTGGAGCTTTAGGGAGTGCCCCCTAGTCCGAGTGTTGTGTGACAGAGAAAATATTTTTCTTTATTCACCATTTCTATCCCATGCATGATTTTATACACTTCGATCAAGTCACCTCTTTACGCGCCGTCTTTCAAGGCTGAAAAGACCAAGGCGTTGCAACCTGATTTCATAAGGGAGCTGCTCCATCCCTTGGGTCATTTTTGTTGCCCTTCTTTGTACCTTTTCCAGTTCCATTATATCCTTCTTAAGGTGCGGTGACCAGAATTGTACACAGTACTCCAGATGTGGCCTCACCATAGATTTGTAGAGAGGCAATACAACATTTGCCGACCTATTTTCGATTCCCTTCCTGATCATGCCAAGCATAGAATTTGCTTTTTTCACTGCTGCAGCGCACTGGGTTGACATCTTCATTGAGCTGTCCACCAAAACCCCAAGATCCCTTTCCTGGTTTGTTTCAGAAAGCTTTGATCCCATCAGTTGTTAAGTGTATTTGGGGTTCTTTGCCCCGATGTGCTTGACTTTACACTTGCTTAGGTTAAAATGCATTTGCCACTTTGTTGCCCATTCACTCAATTTCGAGAGATCTTTCTGGAGCTCTTTACAATCAGTTTCATTTTTAACTACCCTGAAAAGTTTAGTGTCATCTGCAAACTTTGCTACCTCACAATTTACTTCTACATCCAGATCATTTATGAATAAATTAAAAAGTAATGGTCCTAAAACTGAACCTTGGGGTACGCCACTTCTCACCTCTTTCCATCCAGAGAAGTGTCCATTTATTACCACCCTTTGTTTCCCACAGTTTAGCCAGGTTCCAATCCAGGACAAGACCTGCCCCCTGATTCCCTGGCTGAAGAGCTTATTTAGGAGCCTTTGGTGAGGGACTTTGTCAAAAGCCTTTTGAAAGTCAAGGTAAACAATATCGACTGGGTCCCCTTTATCTATGTGTTTATTTACACCCTCAAAGAATTCTATCAAGTTAGTAAGACATGATTTGCCTTTGCAGAAACCATGTTGATTTTCCTTCAGCAATGCCTGTTCTTCTATGTGCTTAGTAATTTTTCTTTAATAATGGTTTCCATCACTTTGCCTGGAACTGAGGTTAGACTAACTGGCCTATAATTTCCTGGATCACCCCTGGATCCTTTCTTGAAGATCGGAGTTACATTTGCCTCCCTCCAGTCCTCGGGTACAGTGCCTGATCTTAGAGAAAGGTTATATATTTTGGCTAGAATTTCAGCAATTTCACACTTGAGTTCCTTAAGAACTCTGGGGTGGATGCCATCTAGCCCTGGTGATTTGTTGACATTTAATTTAGTAAGACATGTGAGAACATCTTCCTTGTTTATCTCTATCTGGTTTAATTCATTTAATTCCCTCCCTGAAAAAACTGACTCAGCTGCAGGCATATGTTGTCTGTCCTCCTGTGTGAAAACGGAGGCAAAGAAGTCATTTAGCCGCTCAGCAATCTCCTTGTCTTCACTTATTGTCCCTTTCTTACCATTTTCGTCAAGTGGCCCAACTGCTTTTCTAGTTGGGTTTCTGCTTCTGATGTACTTAAAGAAGTTTTTGCTATTTTTAAAATATTCTTTGCTATATGTGCCTCAAAATCTCTCTTGGCTTTCCTGACTGTTGCTTTGCATTTAGTTTGCCAGAGCTTGTGTTCCTTTCTGTTCTCCTCAGTAGGAAGAGCCTTCCTTTTGTTAAATGAGTTTTTCTTCTTTCCAATCACATGTTTTACTTCATTTGTAAGCCATACCGATGTCCTCTTGGACTTTCCCGACCTCTTTCTCATTTTAGGAATGCATTTTAGTTCGGCTTGTTTTAAAGTATTTTTAAACAGTTTCCAAGCTGTTTGGAGGGATTTGATTTTTTTACTGTTTCTTTTAGTTTGTTCTTTACTATTTTTCTCATTTTGGTGAAATTCCCTTTGTGAAAATTTAAGGTCTCTGTGTTAGTTTTCACTGACAGTTTGCTATCCAAACTTAAGTTGAAGGTTATTGTGTTGTGGTCACTGGTACCTATGGGCTCATTTACAAGGACATCTTGAACCAGGTCTTGTTCGTTAGTTAGCACCAAGTCCAGGATCCCCTTTCCCCTGGTTGGTTCCATGACCATCTGCTCAAGGGAATAATCAGCTAGCATGTCGATGAACCTTGTCTCTCTTTCATGTAGAACAAGAATTTAGCCAATCTATTCGGGGATAGTTGAAGTCCCCCATTATGACTATTTTATTGCTTTTTGAGGCCTGTTTAATTTTATTTTCCAAGTAGCAGCCTGTCTCTGGAGTTTGGTTGGGAGGGCGATAGCAGATCCCTAATGCTAGATTAGTTTTTTGTCCTGGGACTTTTACCCACAATGTTTCTGTAGATGAGTTTGAATTTTCTTGAAATTCTAATTCATGAGATTCTAGCTCTTCATTTATGTACAAGGCCACACCGCCACCATTTTTCCCTCTCCTGTCTTTCCTGTACAGTTTATAACCTGGAATTTTTGTGTCCCAATTGTTTTCCTCTGTCCACCAGGTTTCTGTTATGCCAATAATATCAATATTTTTTTCTTTTGCCAAACATTCCAACTCTAACAAAACTGTGGGCTGCACCGTGTTAAACACAGAAAAGCAAATAGGGTAGCACTGTACGGAGTTGGGACATTCCTTTGACCAAATTGCCATACAAGTACTTGAAAAGGTACAGGGACCCCCCCCCCCCCCATTCTGACCTGACTAGCCTACTCAAAAGGAGGGAAACTTTCTGGATAATCCAGCTGGCCACAGAAAAGCAATTTGGAGGTTTAAACGATCCTCTTAGTATCAACGCCCTATTAAACAAGTAATTCCTCCTCCTAGCAACTCTAATCACTATAAATGGGCCCCTCCTGCCTCCCAGTCCTTACCATCTCCCTAGAGTGGAGAGGTCCGTCCTCCTTGCGACTTGGAAGAAATCATATGGTAAATATAACTGCTAATCTAATTCCTACTTTTCCTAGCATCGTTCTTAGTGGTAAACAGATTATTTATGATTTTCCTCATTTATTGCTGTAGATTATTCATCTAAGTGTGAGGACGCTATATTTACACAGCCTCTGAGGAAGTTTGTTTACGAAACGGCCCGTTGCCGGCCCCTGGAAAGAGCTCACGCCATCAGGCTATCCGCACGGAACGCCCCCACTAGGGCCCCGTCCGAAGGGACTGTGTTCACAGTAACACAGTCCTACCTTGTTTCCAGCTTGGATTCCCGCGGGCACTTGCCCACACCAGCGACTACAACTACCAGAACCCTTAGCGATACGCCATTGGGCGAAGCTTGGTGTTGGAACTACCAGCGCTTCCTGGCGCTTTTAGCGGGATTTCCCTTTGCTACCAGCTCCCATTCGAGCTTCCTATTGTACTTCCCTACTGAACCCTGATCACCATAGACGCAGCCCCCACCCTACATCTTCGTGCGCAAGTCTTCCACCCCCACTCCAATGCATAAAGGTTATTCATACAGGCATGAGCCTTCTTTATTGACTATTTGTTAATGTGAGTGGTGCTCCTTGATTTCATGCTGTATCTACTAGGGAAGTACGCATTCATGCTCTGTGTATTACAATGTTACATATATGACATTTAAGTCTGATAATTATCTTGATACTAATGTTTAGCAAACATATTTGTATTTGCATACTGCCACTATTTCAGTGTATATTGCTCCTCAATTGGATGAATTGACTAAATGAACTATTTTTCTAATTGTGTCTGATATAAACATTCCAACTCCCCTATTTTTGTTCGAAGGCTTCTAGCGTTTGCGTACAGACATTTATATTTATTGCTCTGGTGCCCTTTCAACTTTGGCTGTTTATGAGAATTTGTAGAAGGCCTACCATGTCCTACCTCTTGGCTACTTTCTATCTTTTCTGTTGACTCAGCCATTTGTGCGTAAATTTCATCCTCCATACTTGGCATTTCACCCTCTCGAACTGGAAGCTGCCCAGCTCCTGTCAACTTTCCCCTAGGAATCAGTTTAAAAGCTGCTCTGAAGCCTTTTTAATATTAATTGCCAGCAGTCTGGTTCCATTTTCGTTCAAGTGTAACCCGTCCCTTTTGTAAAGGTTTGGCTTTCCCGAAAATGTTCCCCAGTTCCTAACAAATCTAAACCCTTCCTCTCGACACCACTGCCTCATCCACGCATTGAAGCTCCTGAGCTCTGCTTGTCTGGCTGTCCCTGCGTGTGGAACCGGTAGAATTTCTGAGAATGCTACCTTTGAGGTCCTCCTCTAATACCATAGTATTAGAGGAGCATTATACAGAATTTGGGAAAAGGTTTAAACAAGATTTTGGATTAATGTACCTCCATGGTTATCACCACACAAAACTTGAACTGATACTCAGTATCTCAAAGGATAGTTGAGATATACAGACATATTGATAAAAGATAAAAGATTTAGAAGACTAAAAACTAGAGCAGAACTAGAGAAGAATTAGAAAAAGTAGGGCGTTAAAGTGTAGTGGTTCTCCTACAGAGAGAATCACTGCACTTTGGCTAACAGAGAATTTTAAAATGGATAATATACAAGAAGAAATACAATGGGTAGAAACGGAATGGGATGAATTAATATGTGATAAGGGAATAATGACATTTTCCTTATATTATATATATATATATATATATATATATATATATATATATATATAAATTAGAGAAAGACCAGGAGTTAGAACCAATAAAAATATATGCTGACTTGAGCAAAAATTGCTGGATGTTTAAAAAAGTACTCTCTATCATATGTTATGGAACTGTATAAGAGTTAAGAACTACTATTTATTTTACAGTTAGAATTAGAATTTATGCTGCAGCTGTATCTTCTCAACATGATAGATGTACAAACTAATACATCTACAAGGAGAATAATTATGTATATGATTACACAACAGCAAGGATAGTATTGGTAAATAAGTGGAAAATAACTGAAATACTTTCCATCTATGATTGGCAACTGGAAAATGGCAAATTCACTAGAGTAATGAAGGGAAGCTCTCTAAGCAAGGTGCAGAAAGAGTGGGAGAAAATAGAGAAATATTTTAAGGAATATGTAGTCTCTATAAACAAAAATAAACATTGTGTATTTAAGTCTCTTTTTACCAAACAGAATACAAGAAGACTTAGAAAGAACCTCTACCTCAAAGGAAGGGAAAAAAGTAGTGTCTTTGTATTTATTGTTTAATTGGATTATGTTATAATATTTGCTAGTTTTGTGTGTGTATGTGTTCTTCTTTGTATCTTATTGTGTTGTATGTTCTTTCTTTCTGAAAATCACTATATATAGAGAGAGGGGGGATAGGGGGAGAGAGAGAGAGAGAGAGAGAGAGAGAGAGTTCATTTTTGAAATGAATGTAACACCTGAGTCCAAATTTTGCCCTTTCCACAAAAAGAAGAAAAATCTTCTAGGTGTTACTAAAGAATACGAGTCACAGGGCAACTACAAAGAGGACATAGATAAAAATGCCATTTTACAGCTTTGTAACTTTTTATTCAGACCATTAAACATGTGAAATGGTGGGACATTTGTAGCATTGCATATTACAGTTTCACAAATTGATAAAAAAAATACCAGTAATTCTTTTACAGCTCCTCCAGGTGTTTTGGACATCAGCTCCCAAAAATCCTAGCCAGTTTACCAGCTGTTAGGAATTGTGGGAGCTGAAGTCCAAAGTATCTGGACGAGCACAGTTTGAGGCCCCTTCCACACAGCTGAATCCCACATTCTCTGCTTTGAATTGGGATGTATAACATTGTGGACTCAGATAACCCAGTTCAAAGAAGATATTGTGGGTTATTTTGGCTTGATATTCTGGGTTATATGGCTGTGTGGAAGGGCCCTGGGAAACCCTGCTTTACAGCACCAATTGCAAATGTTCCTCAAGTCCTTTCTCATTCACAGTTTGCTGTATGTTGATCATCTTGATCTTGACATTCCAAACACATTACTGAAATATTACAGCACTAATTCAGCACTATTGTGTGTAATATATACAGTAGCACCCTGCAGTCTTAAGCTTCTGATAGTTTGGAAGGGTGGGAAGGAGAAATTCAGGTTTTATTTACTTTAATGACCGAGTAATGAGTATGAGCTATACAGATCAAAGTGAGAGGTTGTCAGTGGAAGAACTAATAACAGATCTCAGCATGAGGACAATAATCTATCCACTTTAGTGTGAGGAGGGAATCAGTAAGGGCTGGAGAATACAAAATATGTGTCCCAACTTTACCTAAACCAATGAAGACAGAGTAGTATTGATTTTCAGTTCAATCACTCAGAAGTCCTCTAATATCTGCATAAAATTGTTTCTACTGTCTATTAAAACAGATATAATCAAATTGGACATGATATTAAAAGTGTGATTACATGTAATATTGTTTAAAATGCTGACAGCACTGAGTGGGAGAAGTGGTAATGTAATTAATCAGTGTGGGGAGGTTATTAACATTTCCCTTTAAGATTTTTTTAGGAGACCCAAAAATAATTCTGTGTGGTAGGTCAGGCAGTCTAAAACTGAGTGATTGTGGTTTAGTAGGAATCTGCACGTGGATCTCATCAATCTCTGTCCAACACTCTGTACCTCTGTACCACACCATGTCTCTAATGGTATATCTACACTGTAGAGTTAATGTAGTTTAATGCCATTTTAACTGCCATGACTCAATGTTATAGAATAATAATAGCAATATTAAGTTTTATTTATATCCTACCCAGTCTCCCAGAAGGAACTCAGGGCAGCTTACAGCAAGTAACAGTTAAAACACTACCAAAAAACAACAACAGTACATAGGTCAAATTAACATAACTTAAAATAAAACAGTCAAAATTACTGAAAACATAAGATCATAACATAACATCAAAAATAGCTGCTATTGCTGGAATAAAAACATTAAAATTTTAAAGCCATCTATCTTACTAAAATAAGACTGACCCTGGGTGTCGCAGCAGACGCCTCTTAAAGAGCCAGACCCAGTAAAGAGTTAACAAAAGAGTTTGAGTGCTTTTAAGCACAAAGTCTCTGTGCTTAAAAGCACTCAAATGAAGGCACTTGAAAGTCAGGGGGAAAACCCTCAAAAACCAGTCTAACCGACATAAAATAAACAGTCTTTGTAAATAATGTGCACTTTAATCTGGTAAAATGCAAGATGATGGGGAAAACAAACGGAAACGCACAAACGGAGCAGGAACAAAAGCGAAGTCAAAGAGAAGTCCTGGGTCATCACTGGTGGGCCGTCCTTAAGGGTTGAGCAGCAAGCGTAGTCAAGGAAACCAGATCAAGCAGAGGGAGGAGGCAAACCAAGGTCTAGACAAGAGTGAATGCAGGGGGATAGTACACAATATAACCCCTGCAAACACCCAACTTTCCACACACCCCTCTATACTGTACCCCAGTCTTGCAGGCAGGCAGCATCTGGCACTCATAGTAGTTCAAAGGAATTCAAACCACCCCAAATGTGGTATGGGCAGCAGTAGCAACTAAACATTAAAGCGCAACATTGAAATCCCCAAACTCTTCCCACAAACACCAACTGGAGCAGCAGCCTTCCAGCCCCGAGAAGCAGAACAGTTTCCCAACTCACGTTACTTAGTGCAGGAATCAAGATTCGCAGGATGCAGGATACAGCAATTCAGAGTCACAAGTCCCAGATGCAACACCTTGCCAGCCACCAGGTGAAGTGCCCAAAAGCCCGCCTTTTATTAGTCTCCCATCTCAGACTCACCCGAGCTTGACAATGCCCCGTCATTAGCAACTTTAGCTGCTGTTGCCTCAGCAGCTGCAGACTCTTAACCACCCTTCCATGTCCTCCATCTCCTGTCCAGACTTAGTTCTCCCCAGCAATCATCAGGATAGCCTGAGGGCCATTCATTGTCATCAGAGAACCCCAAAAAGGTGTCACTGCTTGTGGGTTCCTCACAAACAGCCTGAACTTCCCGCACCCTAGCCCAATCCATCTCTAGTTCTTCATCTGAAGTATCTCCCTCACTCTGACTCCCATCCTCCCTAGGGAAGCCCTCAAAAGATTCATCATCAGTGGGCTCTGTAAGTATTTGCCTTTTACACTGGGATATATCCTCCTCGCTTTGTTCACGAGTAAGCTTTTTGCTTCCTCTCTGATGAATAGAATGGCTATCATCAGCCCCACCCAACTCCAAACTACTGTTAGATGCTGAAGAATCAGCCCCACCCAGTTCTCTACTACCAAGAGTAGCAAGAGCCTTAGGCTCAACTACAACACTAGGATTTGTAGTTTGATGAGGCACTCTTTGACAGAGAAGCCTAAAGACCTTGTAAAATTACAATCACCAATATTCTTCCATACAATCTGATCCAAACATTGAGGTCCGTGGGGGTGGCTTACATAGGGAAGAGCCAAGTCAAACAGAGATTAAAATATAACACAATAAAAATTCACATGTAAAAACATCATAAACATCATAAAACATAGTTATCAATCAACAACCAATAGCCAATCTAAAAAGCTATCAACAAAAAACCTATCTAAAGTCCTATTTCTTCTGGCAGGCTTGGCAGTTTTTAGGCATGAATTTTGAACTCATGTCCTTTGTTTAACCTCTGTTTTGTGATTTTTAATATGTATTTTATAGAAATACATTTTAATGTGTATCTTTTATTTTTAAAAAATTAATATGTGTATTTGTGGTAGTTTTAAAATATTTATGTGCTTTAATTATTCTGTAACTTGCCTCAAGCCACAAGGAGAAACAGGTAAGTTTTTTTAAAAAAAATGTAAATTATTATTCCATACCATTGAGCCATGGCAGTTAAAATGGTGTCAAACTTCATTATTTCTACAGTGTAGGTGTGCTCTTTTTTTCTCATGGAGAGAATGGGAGGAATTCACCAAGATATACCGGGGAAATATATAACATAGTTTACTAGCTCCTCTTAGGCTCATAGATTCACTTGGCTGTCCAGATTTCAAGGAAAGGACCCACCTGATTACTTTAGGGTCCAAAAGTACCTTGGCTATTATTGCTGTCCAGGCAGGCATTCACTGATAGACAACCCTTTCCCCACTTTCCCTGACCTGAGGGGACAGGTTCTCCAAAAAGTTGGGAATCTCATTGGGATCTCCCCTTCCCAGGATAATCTGTGAGAATTAATCAAAACAGAGCCCAAAAGGGTGAACAACTCTGGTGGATAAGAGATCTATTCTTTAAGTTTTGCCTGGGTATGCAGAATGCCCAGACAGCATAGACAAAATAATATTACCTGAATGGATTCAGCTTGAAAAAATGATAAATTAGATTGCTATATTTCCCAGAAACAACTGGTGCTCCAAATAAAAAATGAAGACTTTTTTTGGTTGCAAAATTGACTTAGAAAAATAGAATGTCCTTCTTAGGGTGTGCACAAGTAAAAAATGCTTTGTTTGTATTTATGAATTTTGTGCAACCCCTATTTTGATTCTAAAGTGTTTTGGACAATTGCTAAGGGATTTATTTATTTATTTGTTTGTTTGTTTGTTTATTTATTTATTTATTGTTTCGGCTTGATAGGCCGCTCTATCCGAAGCTCAGAGCGGTTTACAGCACATAAAACATATCAGGTTAAAAGACATAAATCTGGGTTATATCCAATATGAAGTGATAATATATTTTTTATTTTTTCCTTTTATTATTAAAAAAAACCCTACAAGAGCTAAGTTATACCCAATGGAGAAGGAGAGCCAGCAGGGCTAGGGACGGCTCTTCTCCCTCTGTCATGGCTATAACCCTCTGTCAAGGATATAACGGAACTGGAAAAGGTACAGAAAAGGGCAACAAGAATGATCCAAGGGATGGAGCAGCTCCCTTACGAAATCAGGTTGCAACACCTTGGTCTTTTCAGCCTTGAAAGACGGCGTTTAAGAGGTGACTTGATCGAAGTGTATAAAATCATGCATGGGATAGGAAAGGTGAATAAAGAAAAATATTTTCTCTGTCACACAACACTAGGACTAGGGGCACTCCCTAAAGCTCCAAGGTAGGAAAGTTAGGACTAATAAAGGGAAATATTTCTTCACCCAGAGGGTCATTGGGTTATGGAACTCACTTCCAGAGGAGGTTGTGACAGCTGTCAGCCTGGACAGCTTCAAGGCAGGATTAGACAGATTCATGGATACCAAGGGAATCAGTAGTTACTGAAATGGACATCCAAGTGCCACCTCTGTGTTGATGGAGGCAGGCAGGATTTTCCCTGGGTACTGGTTGTGGGGGGGTCGGGAGCAAGTGAGGGTTTTGCCCTCCTTTCTGCTAGAGATCCCTGTGTACAACTAGTGGGCCACTGTGTGACACAGAATGCTGGACTAGATGGGCTGAGGCCCGATTCAGCATGGCTCTTCTTATGTTCTTATGTTCTTATGGCTCTTCTCCCTCCACAAGCACGCCCTGCTCTACTCTGGGCCTGAGAAGAGCCACAGGCCTAAAGGGGGAGGAGGCCTCTGGCATGAGAGTTTCAGATCCTGTGTCTGTTGGAAGAGGCCTCCCACTCTCTCTCTCTCTCTCTTCATCGGCCTCCCCCTCATGGTGAGCCATATACCTGGGAGGTCCCACCGAAGGCCTGTGCAGGCTCTCCCCCATCAGGAAGACAGAAGGAGAGCAGCCAGGGTGTGACCTTCTCGCATCCCTTGCCAGGGCCTCTTTCTCTGCCAGTTGAGTGGTTTACTGCAAAAGGGAGGCCAACAGGGAGTGGGAGAGAGAGAGAGAGAGAGAGAGAGAGAGAGAGAGAGAGAGAGAGAGAGAGAGAGAGAGAGAGAGAGAGAGTAGCCCTACCACTGCTGCGAGGGCACAAGGAGGGAGAGGGGGGAGGGGGAGAGAGCAAGAGAGAGATTGGCCATACCAAAACAAACAAACAAACAAACCAATTTACAAAAACTCAGAATTGGCCCTGGGGGAATCATAAATTGGGTTGCATGTACAGATATATCGAAACACTTACAATTTATGACCTTCTTATACTGAGATAATTTCTGTTGAGATCACCAGTGCTTTTTCTAAGCAAATGTACTGAAATTTGTTGTTATTTGTCTTCAAGTTAGTTCTGACTCTGGTCATAAGGTTTTCTTGGCATGATATATTCAGAAGAGGTTTTGTCAATGCCTTGTTCTTGGGTTGAAATAGCCATGCCATGGCCAAGGTCACTGAATGGGTTTCCATGTTAGCAATACATTACTTCGCCTTATGAACCCACTGTTTTCTCTGTTAGAGGAATTATGTGGAAAACATGGAAAGCTATTTTCTAAATTTCCATCCTTCATTTTTCTAAAATGTCACACTGAGGCCGTATCTTAAGCACCAATACCGAGTGGGGAACCATGCTATAGTCAATAAAACTTACATATGGAGAACAGTTAACTATCAGACTGAGAATGGTTAATAGTATAATTACTAGAAAAATGCTAATAGGTCATTATCCAGAGACAATGACAACTGAAGGTGATACAAGATATAATGTGCTGTTTATATAAAGAACTTATACTGTATATTATTTAGTTATTCTACCGGAGCATAGCTAACATCTTGGGGTACATCCACTATTTAGAATGAATGCAGTTCACCATCATTTTAAATGCCCTGGCCCAATGCTGTTGAATCATGAGAGCTGTAGTTTTATAAGGTCTTTAGTCTTCTCTCCCAAACCTCAATAAACTACAGTTCCCATTATCCCATATATTTGAGGTACAGTTAAAGTAGCAGCAAACTGCATTCTGCACTATTGACGCATCATAGAACACAGACTATTTAAGATGATTTGGTGTTCTATATCTCCGACATTCTTATTACTTATATCAGTGAACAATGCTGCACTGCCTTCTTCCACAGCAGGGTTCTGTGGGGAGTTTTAATAACTTAGATTAAGTAAAACAAGTAAAACATGTTATTGCAGTGTAATTTAGAAAATCCAAATAACTTGTAGAGACTATGAACTCATGAAATCCAATCTACTGGGAAGGAATAGAAATCAAATGTACAGCAATATTCTGCATCGTATGTTTATGAATAAAATGTTAATATGCAACCTACTTTTTCATAACAAATATTGTAAGAAAAAATGAAGAAAAAATTGTTCAGGACAAATGGTCCCAGGAAGACTTCATGTCAATAGAAAAACCTGAAAATATACCTTTAGTGGTTCTTCAAGATAACAATCTTGCTGTCATTTTTTGAGCTGAAATTAAATAAAGGGACTCTTTAGCGTTTATTTGCAGCAATGATGTGTTGCTATCTCACTTTTTCAAGCAGTTTTAGGAGAAGCACATTTATTATTAAAGGAAACTCCACCAGGAACACTTTTTATAGTGCAAAAATAGGAATAATACTGTAACAATAAAGATCAGAGATTGATGCAATTGTGAGTACAAGTAATAGCTGTTTCATGTGGCTGCAGTTTCCCCAAGGGAATTCTTTAGAAATGGCTTTCATTTTATAAAATGTGTTTGTTTCAATGCTATAGAGTATGAAACAAAGAAATGTGTCATTGCTGTATTTCCCCTTTCTTGTACTCTCCTATAAAATATATTTACAATTTTCTGTGTCTTGCTGTGTAGCATTTTAAAGAAAAATGCATTTTTTAAAAAAATGACACTCTTCATCATTAGTAATACTAAAACAGATATGAAAACAGAAGCATAATGAAATTTGGTTGCTCCCTGCTTGTTTCTATAGAACAAGCCAATACAAACCAGTATAATAATGTCCTAATATCTGCAGGGAATATTTTCCTTGATGGGCCACTGTTACCTGATGTCACCATATGATTGAACATCATTACATTTGCTTCCAGTATACTACCAAGTTCCACTAGAAAATCTAGAAATCCCTAAAGAGGGATCCTCTCTAAGAATTCCTAAGTCCTCCAATACAGCTCTATGGTAACTTGTGGAGAAAGCATACCACAGCCTCGCTTGGAGGACCAAAGAAATTCCTATAAAGACCCCACCCCCCAAGTGTGAGTAAGTGAAACCATGGTTATGAGTTATTTAATTATAAGAAACTACTATATCTCTAGAATGGTTATTCTTGGAGGAGGACCATTGTCAGGTCCCATTGATAGTGATTGTCTAATATAAGTAATTGTTTACCAATATGATCTGGATTGAATCCCCACAGTGAAATAAAGAGACCAGACACAGATATATAGAGAAATAAAGTGGCATATATTGACCTATTTAAAACTGGTAAATGTTACTAAGTAACTTTTGTGGGTGAGCATTGCAACATGGACAATGGTCATTCTCTGACTACCTTCCAAGGCAACCTCCACGCGAAGCACCTGCCCCCGGGAGCACTCCACAGAGATGCTTTGCTATCCCAGCCAATGTACCGAGGCCTCCACCACTGCGCAAAGGCGCCTCTTACCCTAGGCAGTACAGAGCTCCCTCCACTCTGTTTTGCTGCCTGAACAGAATGCAGCAAGGAGGGCTGACACCAAAAAGAGGCTTTCTTAAGCCTCTCCCCACCACAGAGTCTGATTGCAATGCTGGTCTCACAAGATCACTCGGCTCTTTCAAGGGGGGGGGATGGGACTCAAAGGCTCCTCTCTGGCCCTATGGTGAGCCGTTCAGGCTGGAGGTGAGTGTGTATTTTAAACAAACATTTTCTTATGCAGATGGTATAGACACAGACGATGTGTAAATAAACCACATCCTGAATTAAGCATCAAATTATTTCAAAGGTTACACTACTGGGTCTGTTCCAGCTGCAAGGTCCTTTGTCAAGCATGGTAATAATATCTATTTTTTCTCTACCAACAAAGCATGTTCACATACCTGGAAATGTGATACTTCAACTCCAGTACCTAGGCAATAAAAATAGTTGTGTCAAATTGGCTCTTTTAGAGGCTATCATTAGGGATACTATTCTTTATTGCATTCAAATGAAGCAATGGATAATTCTAGCAATTTTCTTCTTGCTACACAGTTAATAAAGATGATTTGTAGTTCAAGATTTATTAACACCAATTATTTAGTATAGAAAAAAGAATTTTCTGCCCAATAAACAATGGCTGAAATCGTGCATCACATTTGCAGCTATCATGCACTGACATTATAATCATGCACTGATTCCTGTCAGTCAGGGCCCATCTACACAGGCTTAAGGTCCTTATTTCTTATGGATTAGCCTGAAGTGTCCACAGCGATACCCCAGATTAATCTGGTTTAACCTAGATTGATTGATTGATTGATTGATTGATTTTAATATTTGTGAGTCGCCCTCCACGTCAGTGCTCCGGGCGACTTACACATAGAACACATAAAAACAGTTCAATAGTTAAGCTAAAAAAAAATTAAATTAAATTTAAAAAAAAGAATTTGGTTAAAAGGTCTAATAACTCAGGCTAAGTCTGGAAGGTGACCTTAGCCATAGGCCTTTCGAAAGAGCCAGGTCTTCAATGCGGTCAGGAACTGGGGCATGTCCAGGATAGCTCTCTGCTCCGCCGGCATCGAGTTCCAAAGAACAGGGGCCGCGATGGAGAAGGCTCTTCGTCTTGTGATGTCGAGGCGAGCCTCATTCACACCTGGGATGCGGAGAAGGTCCCTGTTCACTGGACGCGGCGGCCTTAAATGGACTGGTTCGAGCAGGCGGTCTTTTAAGTAAGCTGGGCCAGCGCCATGGAGAGCCTTGAAGGTGAGCGACAAGGTCTTATGGATGGCTCTGAGCTCGACTGGCAGCCAGTGCAGGCACTGCAAAGATGGCGCGATATGGCATCTCAGCGGTGTCCCGGTGAGGAGTCTGGCGGCTGCATTCTGCACTAGCTGGATTTTGCGAGTGGTTGACTGCGGCAACCCCACATACAAGGCATTACAGTAGTCCAGCCGCGATGTCACTGTGGCATGGACCACCGTAGCCAGCGCATCTGATGGAAGGTAGGGAGCTAGTTGACGTGCCTGACGCAGGTGGAAGAAAGCTCCCTTACTTGTCGCAGCAACCTGGGCCTCTAGCGAGAGTCTTGAGTCCAGAATCACACCGAGACTCTTCACAGACGGGGCCGGGATAAGCGGCTCTCCCTCAAAGAGAGGTAGCGGAATGGGTGGCTCTGGGTGTCCCGGCCATAGAATCTCCGTCTTTGCTGGATTGATCTTGAGTTTGTATGAGCGGAGCCATCTAGTCACTGCTTCTAGTCCTTGTCTGAAGTTCTCAGGCACTGATGTTACGCCTGGCTCAAGCTTCAGCAGGAGCTGGGTGTCATCTGCATATTGATAGCACCCAAATCCAAAACTTCTGGCTATGCTTGCCAAGGGTTGGACATAGATGTTAAAAAGCGTTGGTGACAAAATGGCGCCTTGGGGACTCCGCAGTCCAGGGTGGATTTCTTGGACACTTGGCCTCGCCACTCAACACACTGCGAGCGGCCCGTAGGAAGGAATCGAACCAGGCCAGAGCTGTGCCTTGAATCCCAGAGGCTGAAAGTCGTCGCAACAGCAGGTCATGATCCACCGTGTCGAACGCCGCGGTGAGATCGAGTAGCACCAAGATCGCTGAGCCTCCCTTCTCCAATTGGCGGCGGATGTCGTCCGTAATGGCCACCAAAACGGTCTCAGTTCCGTGTCCGGAGCGGAAACCCGATTGGCAGGGTCCAGGCTTCCTGAAGTTTCAGGAATTCCTGTAATTGGATCGCTGCTGCCCGTTCAATCAGTTTCCCGAGGAAGGGTAGGTTTGAGACCGGCCGGTAGCTTGCCGGCGTAGCTGGATCCAGATTCGCCTTCTTCAGCAGCGGGCGGACTCTAGCTTCCTTCAGAGCGTCGGGAAAAGCTCCCAGCTCCAATGAGTGATTTATCAACCCTGTCAGAGTGGCCGAGAGGCTCCCGAACAGGATTTAATCAGATGGGACGGGCAGGGGTCTGTAGAGCAGGTGGTTGCCCTTGCTGCGGCCAGGATTTGGTTGATCTCCTCTGGATTCAGGGCCTTGAACTGGTCGAGTTTCTGGCTGGACGATGGGGCTGGATTCTTTCCCATCCCGCTCCTCTCCTCAGATATAGAGGGTAAATCACGCCTAAGAGCAATTATTTTCTCAGTGAAGAAATCTTGAAAATCTTCCGCTGTAATAGCTGAGTCTTCATTGTCTCTCGGTAGTGAATTGGGCGTAGCCAGGTCTCGAACGATCTTAAAGATCTGTGCCGGGCGCGATCTTGCCGCCGCTATTAGAGAGGAGTTGTAAATCTTCTTGGCCTCTTTGACCGCCCGTTCATATGTCCTGCGCATGTCTCTGAAGGCTGTTCTTGACGTCTGAGTTGGTTTCCGGCGCCACGCGCTCTCCAGCTGCTTCCGCCTTCGCTTCAGCATTCGCAGGTCATCCGTGAACCATGGAGAGTGGACTCTTCGTGGACGGATCAGGCATCTGGGGGCTATTTGATCGATGGCTTTCGACAAAACTGAATTCCATCTGTCCACCCGCTGGTTCAAGGTCCCCCGGGAACTTCCGGAACCTTCATTGTTACTTGCTGCGTAACTCTCAACCCGTACCCGAAGATTAGGTCTAAGGTATGTCCGGCCTGGTGTGTGGGGCCGGACTCCATCAAGGAGAGACCTAATGTGTCCATGGAACGGATGAACTCCTTCGCTAGGGGGGATGGCATAGTAGTGTCTGCATGGATGTTGAAATCTCCTAAAACAATAAGTCTTGGGAATCTGAGTGTCCAGTCCGCGGCAAGATCGAGCAGATTGAGTAAGCTCTCCTTCGGGGTCCCTGGGGAGCGATAGATTAGAAGAATCGCTAAGCACTCCTTGGCTTTTAGAGTGATTCCCAAGCACTCCATGCCCGTGATATTCGGGGCCTGCATAACTGTCACCGGAATATCATCCCTAGCTACTATACCCACTCCTCCTCCCCTGCCATCAGTTCTCGGTTGGTGGAACATTCGGAAACCCGGAGGGGACAGCTCATGAAGAGGTATAGTGTCTCCATTCTGTGTCCAGGTCTCCGTGATGCAGTTTATATCTGCATCTTGCTCTGTGATGAATTCATTCAAGGTGGCCAGCTTATTCCGTATGGATCTGGCGTTGAAGAGCAGGAGTGATGAGCAGGTGGGAGGTGGTGTCGGGGAGGAGCTTTGTTGGGGGACGGATCGTAGGAAGGGGGACGGATGGTGCTTCCTACTGTTCCCATGCTTCCTAATTAGAGGTCGACCCTTGAGTCCAACTTTCCTTCTGCCTGTAACTGTTGGAATTTTTTCCCGCAGGTTGATCGACTCGAGGGGGAAAGTGGATGGTGGTAGGCAGTTTTTCGCCTTTGGCCCAAGATCTTGAAGGGCATCCAGTTTGCGGCAGACCCCGTGCAATGGGGGAGTCACCGCCGCAGGCGAATTATCTATATCAGAGGACCTTGGGGACTTCATGGTTGTAATCTTGTCGCACTCTTTATCTTGGTTGATCGGCTTAGAGGTCGAACCAGTCCGAGCTTCCTTCTCCACGGTGCAGGTCGGACGGCTCTCCTTCTGGCCAAAACCCACCCCCCAGAAGGTCCGTGAACGAAACGACCTCTTCCGGGTCTCGTTGGCCTTCCCTCTCCTCCGAGGGCCATGGGGAACCATGTTCTTACAAAGATGGCCATTCTGATGGCGGCCAGCTCCTGCTTGTGGGCCAGCGGTGTTCTTCCCTCTATCCCGCGAGGGGGGGGGCTCCAGCACCTGGCAATGGGCCAAGAGAAACTGGTCCCGCACTGGACCGGGCAGTAGATGGAAGCGAACAGGGGGCCGGATGTTGGAGGCCTAGATTGAGGGCTGGGTCTCCGTTATTTGAGGTTTCCACGTGCCCTAGGGTACTGGTATCCTCGAAGGCTCTAGGCTGGGCCATTTTGGGGGATGATAATTGGTGTAATGAACCAGTGGTTCGGCTGCGCCTCATCTTGGCCCGTCTTCGTCTGGCCTGACCCGGTCGATTCTTTTTTGGCCTCTTTTGGTTGTTATCCAGCAATATAGGATGTTGCCGCTCAATCTGGGACGGCAAATCTGCTGGGAGGCGACAGGCGCGACGCCTGGGCCGCTCCCCGGGGGCCTTTGCCAGGATCTGGGAGATGTTTAGAGCCTCTGGTGGAGAGCCAGAGGGCTGCTGCTGCTGCTGCTCTGGCAGGCTCTGGTGATCAGTGTTCGGCACTTCTGGGCTGAGTGATGTAGGCAGAAGGGGTGGGGCTAAAGACGCCGAGCAGAGTGAGCTCGGCGCCATGTTGGAGCCTGCCGCCAACACCCTCCCCGCCAAGGATGAAGACCTCCGAGGGCCCAGAGCCCTCCATGGGCTCCACCACGGGAGAGCTGCCAACTCCCTGTCCTCCTCGGCCAGTGGGCTCCCGGCTGAAGCTCCGTCGGGGCCTGGGAGCGGCTCGCCCCGGGGGCCAGCGGGCGGCTCTCCTACCTCTCCTCCTTCAAGATCCGCCGATGTCAGGTCCTGGTCTGCACCACCTGGAAAGGGGCTGGGGCAGCGCGCATCCTCTTCGCCACCGCGGGGGGACGGGGGGGGGGAGACTCTCCATCCAGCTCTACAGCTTCTCCCAGCCGGGCAACCAGCCGCTCAGCCAGCCGGCTGAGGGCGAGAAGGAGGGAGGTAAGTTCGCGTATGGAGTCCTGCAGGCCCCAAGGATCGATTTGGGCCTGGGCCTCGTCAGCTCCAACGGGGGAATGCTCAGCTGCCTCCCACTGGATGGCAAGAAGGGTGGGGGGCTCCAGTGTCCACTCCCCCAATCCCACGTCTGTGCCCAGGCCCGGCCAGGGGACTGGAGACTGTGGCAAATGGGTCCTAAAAAATGTCCTCTTTGACAACGCGGCGGCGCCCGTGCTTGCCCGGATCCTGGCTGCTAGGTCCGACTCCAGGCCGACCTCCAGGACGGCCTCCGCTTCGAACTGTAGGGCTTCCAACGGGAGTGAGGGGCCCACCAGCGATTCCCCCAGGGGCCAAGGGCTCACCCCGAAGTTTTGGAGGACACCCTCTCTGCCAGGTGTGCCAGGAGTAGTAGTTAGCCTCACCAGCGAAGATGTTGAGCCGGTGGAACTGATAGAATCCCCAAGGCCCCAGCGGAGCTCAGCGTTTCTGCTGCTGCTCAGCACGGCCATCCTCTCTTTCATGGAAATGAGGATTATTGGAGGAAATGGTTGGTATATGCACACGTTGCTTTGCCAACAGGTTCAACCCTCTGGTACTTGTGTTGCTTAATTTTCCAGGAAATTTCAGGCAGGTTCAGGCGGTTCTATATTTCTTGGTTGAGCGCCCTGCAGGCTCTAAGCAGAAATCTGCTGACGGGTGTGCAGGTCTATTGGGTTGGAGCAGCTGGAGGCAGAAGCTTTTAAAGGCTCCTACTGTGTTTGCTCCTTCTCTCACCGGTGTGGAGGTGAGCAACCAGGACTCCTTCCTTCCCCTGTTCTGGCAGGCAGGGATGGCAACAATGGAGCAGCTGGAGGCAGAAGCTTTTAAAGGCTCCTGCTGTGTTCGCTCCTTCTCTCACCGGTGTGGAGGTGAAGCAACCAGGACTCCTTCCTTCCCCTGTTCTGGCAGGCAGGGATGCTGACATTAAAGTCATATAAGGGGATGGGATACTTGTCCTTTACCTCTCTTCACCCACTCCCCTGTTATTCCCAAGCTGCCTGTTTTGTGTTTATTTAATATCCTTTTGTTATATTTAATTTTTGTTAATCATGGCTGAAACTGAAAAATTGCAGTTTAAAAAATCTAGAGCAGCAGAAGTGCAGCAAATTGAAGTTACAAGGGAATTCCCAGTTGAAAATTCCATTGCATCATTTCCAGGAGCAAAGGAGCACTTTGAAGTCTCCAGTCTTGGTAACTACTTGGTAACTGCAATCTCAGGAGCAGTCACCACAGTGATCCCACCTCCATGGGATCAAACAGCCCCTTTTCTACCTTTAAATAAGTTAAGATTAAGTAGTTACCCAGATTGGAGGCTTCAAAGTGCTCCTTTGCATTGTAAACCTTTAAGTGCCGTTTTTTCTTGTGGCCTGTCTGCAAGGGTCCTCAAATCCTTGTTAGTTCTTGATTTTCAGTTTTTCAAACCAAGTTCTTTCAATTGACTTTCTATGCTTCAAGGTTGTTTCCATCTCTAATTCTCATAGTCCTGTATTATTGTTCTTTCATTTGTCTCTAGGGATCTCATCACAGTAGAACATGGATCCACTTTAAATCCAGTTTCTTCCTCCTGCAGAATTCTGAGGTTTGTAGTTTAAGGAAAGGACTTTAAACTGCTTGGCCAGGAAAATTCTGGGCCTCACTAAACTACAAGCCCCAGAATTCTGCAGAAGGCATAAACTGGATTTAAAAGGGATCCATGCTGAATTGTGATGAGGCTATATGTGATGAATCTATACATCTGCATTGGTGCGCGCGCGCACGCACACACACACACACACACACACATGACCTAAATGCCTCTACATCCTCCTTACACCACAAAATGAACCTCAGGTCCAGGCTATTTGGTCGAACCCATCCCCTTGTATGAACCTGCCTGGGCCCTGAGATGTTCAAGAGAGGCCTTTCTCTTGGTCCCACCTCCATCTCAAACTCAATTGATGGGAACGAGAGAGAGGACCTTCTTGGTGGCTGCCCCTCGACTCTGGAACTCCCTGCCCAGGGAAGTCAGAATGCGCCCCTCCCTGCTGTCCTTCAGGCAGCAGGTTAAAAACTTTTTATTCAGGCAGGCTTTTGAAGAAGAAGGATTTAAAGATCATCAGGGGCCGCTGTGATTTTATATGCTTCCCCCTGATCCCCCTCATCACACGAAGGGCAGCCTAAGACCCGGCTATTTCTTCTTTACTCACCCTTCTTTCCTAAGCTTGAAGCCTCAAGCTTGAAGCCTCAAGCTTGAAGCAGCTTAGTAAAGGTTTTAAGGCAAACCTGGCTATTTCTCCCTTCAAGCCTCAAGCTGGTGGGTTTCAGATTTTAAGGAAGACTTGGCAATTTCTCCCTCCACTTGCCCTTATTTCCTCAGTCTGAGTTTCTCATTGCCAGAGGTGGCCCAAACCATCCTGGCTTCCCCCTCATCACATGGTGGAAACCTCTTCAACCTGGCTCAACACATCTTTCCTTTCTGGGATCAGACTTAAGAAACCGCCCTTTCTGGGATTGTTTGACATCAACACCCTTTCAATGAAGATGAGTTAAGGGAGGCACCCTTTTAAAGTACTTATTTCAGTGAGAGCCACATCACTTGAAGAAACATTCGTAAAGGTAAAAGTTTCCCCTGGCATTAAGTCTAGTCTTGTCTGACTCTGACGGGTTGTTGATCATCTCCATTTCTAAGCCAAAGAGCTAGAGTTGTCTGTAGACACCCCCAAGATCATGTGGTCCGCATGAGTGCATTGAACACCCTTGAAGGAGCATTATCCATTGCATATAAAATATATGTTACCTCTTCATTTTATGGTGGCTTTAGAAATGGTAAGATATGTTCTCTACCTCTCATGAGGGGCACCATCACTGGCAGCTTCTTCAGTGTGTAGAAAGAAAACTGCTTATTTATTGCTATTTCCGTCAAAAAGCAAGCCAAGCCATGCAGAGCTATGAGAGGCACTGAGAATTTAGATCACTGATCTGTCTGCCTCAGAAGTCTGCTCACAACAGAAAAGTGGAAGCTCAGCTTGGCTAAAAGACATGTCATGACTTTCTTCTGTTTTGATTAGCTCAGCAGGCAGAGCTCATAGGGAAACCCCCTTGCGGGTGCATGGCTGCATCTCTGTGCTCTACGTGTTGCCAAAAGAAATAGAAAGTAGTCATGTTCAGCAGCCGCATGGTCTGTTGTGGCCAAGAAAAAATGGTAGCCCAGTCTGTGCCATTATGGCGGGCTGAAAGGGCTGAACCAGCCAAAATCTGTTTGCAAAAATAAAAAGTGCACAACCCTAATCATTAGGCATGAATCTGTTAATTTTTCTGTTAATGTTTTTTAAAAAAATAATTGTTAATTCCATCATGTTTTTGAAAAAACTTCTGCAGTTTTAAATATTTATTTTAACAGAATGTAAATTTAATATTCAGTCATATGCACTGGACAAATCCACTTCTTAAAACATCTTGGACAGCTGTGACGGAAGCTGTTATAATTAGGACCCAATCGAGAAACAATATAGCAGAACATGCAGAAATGCAAAGGTAAACAACTTCTAAAAGCTGAGCATAGATACTTTCCCTCAAATTTCCATGTCCTAATCTGACATTTTGTTAACCATCAGACTTATGAAGAAATCTATTATTTATCCACCAATACTAATAACATTTCTGGAGGGGGTGGGCAGATCTTGTATGACAGTTATATTCTAATAGAGTAAACATCAATATCTCTGTTTTTTAGTCATACCTCCTAGAACTATCTTTTAAAAGATGGCATAGATGTGTGCAAATAAAAGCACTAACATTCCCTCTCAATTCAGCTCATTACTTCTACTCACTCTGCCATGAGATAAAGCAGAAGTTACCATATGTCACTGTTTTGTCATCACTGATTTATAATATCTCTGCTTCTGGTAATTCATCCCAGCATTCTGTTACTTTCTTGACTTCAGCTATGCATTTCATCTAAGGTTTATATAATAATAATAATTCTGCAGTGCTCTTCCAAAACATCTGCACAATGCTGTTTGACTCTCTGCAAGAAAGATACTTTAATCTGTCATTTTTCATTAGGTTATTTCTCCTGTTATATCACCATGTTTTTGCACAGAATTAAATTAAATTCGGTATTAAGTTAACTTCAGATCTTTCATGCAGAGAGTTTTCCACCCCTTTCTGCCTTTACATTTTATGATTCCTTGATGTTAAAAACCTTTTAAATACATCTTCAGATTATTAATTTTTGTGTGCTGGAAGAATGAATGAAATAACAATTCCTGACTAACTATGGAAATAAAGAGACCAGACACAAGTACTGGATTGAATCATGGCCACTTTGCTTAAAGTATTAACCAATTTAAACTACAAAACCCTGACATGTGCAAAATGAGGGGAATAATCTAGTGTGGGAGTAATTGAGGCCCCATCTACACTGCCACATAAAATCCAGATTATCTGTTTTAAACTTGATTATATGGCAGTTTAGACTCAGATCACTGGTTTCTCCCAGACCTCCTCCCCACCTTCCCCTGGATGAAACCCCTGAGCCCTAAGGAGAATTCAAAAGCTGATTGTTTCTTGGCCAGCTGCTACTAGAAGGTCAATCTGAGAAGCCCACCCCCAAGTTTCATGACATAAAGTGAATGGTCAGCCCACAGGTCAGCCTCAAGTAAAGTCTTCTTCTCTATCCCCTGGTCTTGAGACCCGGAGGCAGATCTAAAAGTTATTTCCTTTATCAAGTAGATACCATATATGTCCACTAAAATCCTATCTCTCTGCCCACACTACTTCTCAGATAGATGTTTATTTCAAGGCAAAAAAATATCCCATCCCCAGTCACTAGCATAAGGTAGGGGTGAAACATAGGGGGATATTATCTGGCCCAAATGCAACCAGCACGCTCACACTGTATCAGGGTCAGGAGAGTGAATAAATGATATTCAGCTAAAATATAAGGAGAGGAGATGGCAGAAGTTAACAAACATTCTGGCTCCATCCCTGATGCTCTCTGTTTTGGCACATAGGGCTGTGATATGTTTACTCTGACCTCTTCCCCATTGGAGGCTAAAACATGTATCTTCCCTGCAATGCTGTAAGGTGTAGGTAGGATTCAAATTATATCATATAGTTCCTGAAATGCAAAGCATAGATTTGATTATTATGGTACAGAATATAATATAATATCTTCAGTGTCACTTTTAGCCTTCTTCTCATTATTTTTTCATTGTTGCCTCAGGGTTGAACACAATTTGGAAACCAAAATCACAGGGTCATATTTGCAATTAATTTTGCCAGTGTTTTCTCTAAGATAGTTGGAAGCCTTGAATAACTTGAAACACCATGCAATTCCATGCAATTTAACTACGAGAATGTTTTTTTCCTTCTGTACTTTGTCCCAAGAAATATCTTTTTGTGTTTTGAGCATCATCATCTTTTCTAATGAGTCATATTATTACCATATGATTTGGCAAAATACAATAGCCTCCATTTAGTCATTTTTTTCTTCAGACTTATTTCATCTCAGACCCATTTGTTTGTTGTTTGATTCTCATTTCCAAATTCCAATTTATGCAAAAATTGTATCAGTATTTCAAAAGCTGACTGAACAAAATTACCTAAATTGAAAAATATGCTGCAAGAAAGTTTATCCAATGGCTTTAAAATTATTAGTCTACCACCAATAATAATAATAATAATAATATCTCAGACTGACTGGAGAACCTTGCATATGTTAATCATAACATGAATATAGATGTTGAGTCCTTCAGGAGTGAGAAAGGCATGTCATAAGTACAGCAAATAAATAAATAAATAATTGTATCAGATTCATATGCAGAAGTATATATCATTCATTACATTTCCTTGTCTGAATGTATATGTAGTAGCAAATGTCAGTGTAATATGTTCCAGGACTTTGTTTCAATTGCTTTATAAAGTTTCAAGGAAAGGCAGAGTAGGTGCTATCCATGGTGCTGAAATCAGATGTAAACTCCAATTTAAAATATTGGTTTTCAGCAGAGATGGGAAACTTTGTCTTATCCAGATTTGTTTGTCTCTAACCCCCATTATCAACAAATACTAGGTAGGCTGATTAAGTTTATGTATGTTAGAATATCTATATGGTGTCATGCAAAACCAAGTTGTCTTAAAGACTTTTCTTCATGTTTTCCAAAACATTGGGCACAGAGTTCACAAGACTTGGCAGCTCTTAAAACTTTGTTTGCAGTCCTTAATATTTTAATAGAACCAACATCAGATAATGTAGTTATAAATTGAATACAAGATTTTTTAAATATATAAGATTAAATACAACTTATATCCATATGGTCATATGGCAATTCTTAATTCTATTTCAAATCAGCAAAAAAATGAATTCTGTTTCAAGATATTACCAAAAGCCAAACATTTCAATTCAGATTTGAATACTGGCAAAATGTTGTTTATAATCTAATTTACCCAATTCTTCATGAGTCCCACAATTATTTTGTAATCTTTAATTTAGTTCCATTTCTGCATTTGCAATGTTTTCAAAATTTCAATAACATTCCATCAATTACCAGTGTTTTGAAGGGAGCTAAGATTGAGTTAGACTAGATATATAGAACTTTGGTATCTATTTGATATCAATGATGAATTGGATGGTCAGGAAATTATATTTGTGCAAGATTCATGATGAATAGAATTTTTCAAATTCTTGTTACTCACCATTGTTTCTACAAACATTGGCTGCCCATTAATTTCTGTGCTAAATTCAAATTGATTATTTTGAACCATAAAATTTTAATGGCTCCAGATCAAGTTTGCCTGAGAAGACAGGATCAGGAATGAAAATTATGTTAATGGAATGGAGAGGTGTTCAAAATCGAATAAATCAATTTCAACAGGGATAAATATATAATATTCCTTATGAGTATGAAAAACAAAGGCTTAAATATAAAATAGAAGAAACATGGCTTAATACGAAAATAAATAAACACGATGTAGGGTTTTGATAAATGACAGGCTTAATTTGAATAAGAAAAAATAGACAATACACTACATCTATAAAACCATAGTGTCCAGTTAAAGGGATGTTAACAGCACATTTCTATTCTGCTTTGGTCATACCTCATTTAGGTTACCATGCCCAGTTATGGGTACCACAGATTTAAAAGAATTTTAACTTGCTGAATCACATCCAGAGACTCTAGGATAAAACTAGTCACAACAGAGGAGTTGTATGCTTCCCATAACCAGCCCCAGTTAGCAGTCTGATGCTGTTCTATGGATCAACTGAAGTTTCTGAACACTTTTCAAAGGCAGCCCCATGTAGAGCCCATTACAGTAGTCCAACTGGGATGTAACCCAGGCATGTACTTTCATGGCCAGAGTTGCGAAGCCACCACTCACTCCAGAACCTTGCCTAAAAATGGGAGGTTGGAGACTGGTCTGTAGTTGCTTGTAGTTGTAAGAGGGGCTAAGAAAGGTTTTTAAAAAGTAGTCTTACCACAGCCTCCTTGAAACCTGCAGGGACCCTTGCCCTGATATAGGGAGGTGTTAATCACTTCCCTAACCCATTCCACCAGACCCCCTCTGGCCTGTTTTATCAGCCAGGAATCCAAGAATCCTGACCACATTATCTGGCTTCACAAATTGAAAAGTATCCATCAACACAGGACAAACCTGTGCCAAAGTTACATCCACCAGAGTTGTATCAACTGTGGCATCTAAATCAGAGTGAATCTGAGACATCTTATCTGCAAAATGGTGGGCAACTCCTCTCAGTGTGCTGTTGTATGGTAAACAATGGCTTTGGGGCCAAGTTGGATTAGGCCTCTAACTACTTGAAACAACTCTGCTGGACAATTGTGTGCATCAGCAATAGTATTTGAATAAAATGCTATTTTGTTGGTTTTATATCTTCAGCTACATCTTTGCTTGTTTTCAGTCGGAATCATTTTGAGTTCTCTGACACTGTCTCTAGTAAAAAAAGGCTAGTAGTAAAAGCAAACCACAGTAATATTAGCATGTACTATTAGCATGTTTTTTTAAAAAAGAGCAGGGAATGGGACACAGTCAATGTCTGG
Organism: Anolis apletophallus; assembly: GCA_030556195.1. NCBI lineage: Eukaryota > Metazoa > Chordata > Lepidosauria > Squamata > Anolidae > Anolis > Anolis apletophallus. Next base: position 86,381,074 of record JARBWK010000007.1, read on the forward strand.
ATGTATCTAGTGTCTGCTAAACAGATTGGGGGGTCCACATTCCGGTGTGGGTACTCACTCATGCGGGGCAGTTGTGGCAGTCGTGGCAGTCCGCAGTGTCCCAGGCAAAGTTCAATTGGCGTATAGCCATAAAGCAAACGTCGCAAGCTGCTGCAATCGGAAATCCTGTATGGCTGGGATCAGCCATACAGGATCTTCCATTTGCGAAGCCCTGTTGAAATTCTACCATGGAACGCTCCGCTGCTTGATGCCCATGTAGCAACCTTATCCTAGCCCTGACGAAGCGAGATACCCGAGAAAACGGCAAAACGCTATGGTGCCACAACACTTAGAGCCGTTGGCAAGGCTTCCACCATTAGTGTGAAGCATCTTTGCCCTTTGCGCTTTGCTACATTCTTCGGCCCAGGTTCCCTGCTACCACGGGGAAACCTCGCGCTATCCTTGCAATGAGATTTCTGATTGCAGCAGCTTGTGACGTTTGCTTTACAGCTATAAGCCAATTGAACTTTGCCAGGGACACTGCAGACTGCCACGACTGCCCCGCGTGTCTCTCATTCTGAGTGAGTACCCACACCGGAATGTGGACCCCCCAATCTGTTTAGCAGACACTAGATACATCCAGACATTGACTGTGTCCCATTCCCTGCTCTTTTTTTAAAAAAACCGAAACTGGAGGAGAAGCCGTGGCTTGGCCGCTTTGCATTCCCAGGCACTGACCTTGCGGTTTGCATTGAGACACGCTATGTTAAACGAGTGTTTGCATCTGTTGTTGTTATATATGCACTGTATGTTGTGATTTATCTTTGTATTCCTGCAGAACTTGCATGGTACATGCTAATAGTACATGCTAATATTACTGTGTGTTCTCAATTATGTATTTAGCATTCATTATGCCAGCTTTTGCTCCCATATATGTGTTATACACCATGCTTTAGCTTTGTACCATTGGAGTACCTACTAGGCATGCTAAAATTGAAACGGAAATCTAATTGATTCGTTAGAAATTCGTAATTAATGGGACTTTTGGTGTTTTACGGATCGCTGTCGTGAACCCGGAAGTAGACTTCCTTTTACGGCACTTCGCGGCGCCATTTTTGTATCTGGGCCGTAAAGCATTCGTATGGCTTCGTTGCCCTTTTTAAGCGTGTTTTGTCATTGGTTGATGGATACCAGGTGGTACCATCACCCCACCATCACTCCACCTTCCCTTAAGCCAATCAGAGGCAAACAAACACTTGGAGGGCGGGGTCAAGACCCTTTAAATACCCGCGCACCACGCGGCCGAGTTCATTGCGGTTTCGCTTTCGCAGCAGCAGGGAGGGAAGATCGCGGTCACGGAGAAAGTTCTTGCCAGACCCTGCCTGCCTGGCCGCTTGTTAGAAGCAGGCCCTGGGGAAAAATAGAGGAGGAGAGGAGGAGAGGAGGAGGAGGAGGAGGAAGGATTATTCTTTTCATCCCTTTAAAGCTTGCTTCATTCGTTCGTTCGTTCGTTCATTCGTTCATTCATTCAGCCATTCATTCATTCATTCAGCCATTCAGCCATTCATGTATCCAGCCATTCATTTATATCCAGCCATTCATTCATTTATCCAGCCATTCATTCATTCAGCAAACTTTGAGTGCTAAAGTCTGCATTGGCAGGCTGGCTCCCTGCCATAGGTTTATTTTTTTCTTTTGGTAAATCCGGGCATAAGCCAAATATTACCTTTACCTACATGGTAGTTGTATATATGTGTGTCTTTTTGATAACTGCTTTAAATATAATTGACCAGCTTTTTCTACTTCATCTATGACATGTATTATAAACTATGAATAGTGTGGATGTGCAACTTTAATCTAATATTGCGATTACACTATTAGTTTACCACAGCTGTATCCACTCAGATTAAGTGTGTATGTACCCCTTGAATTGCATGGTTTGCTTTTACTACTAGCCTTTTTGTATTGTGCAAGCACCCCCGCCTTGTGCTTTTGTGTATCTACTGTCACTCTAGTCCCTGTCCCATGTGTTTCATTGCTGCCAGCTATTTATGAACTGGGGGCTGGTTTAACTCCACTTCGTGAGAAGAAATGCTTCTGAGCAATTGTGTTTACTGCCCTGGTCATTTACCCATTACAGAGATCAACCAGGGTTTCAATAGGATCACCTGCCTGGGTAGTGAGAAATTCCCCAAGAACCTTCAGGAATCCATCCGGATAAGAACATAAGAACATAAGAAGAGCCATGCTGAATCGGACCTCAGCCCATCTAGTCCAGCATTCTGTATCACACAGTGGCCCACCAGTTGTACACGGGGATCTCGAACAGAAGGGAGGGCAAAACCCTGACCTGCTCCCGACCCCCCATAACCAGTACCCAGGGAAATCCTGCCTACCTCAACCAACTCCGAGGTGGCACTTGAATGTCCTTTTCAGTAACTACCGATACACTTGGTATCCATGAATCTGTCTAATCCTGCCTTGAAGTTGTTCAGGCTGACAGCTGTCACAACCTCTTCTGGAAGTGAGTTCCATAACCCAATGACCCTCTGGGTGAAGAAATATTTCCCTTTATTAGTCCTAATTTTCCTACCTTGGAGCTTCAGGGAGTGCCCTCTAGTCCTAGTGTTTTGTGACAAAGAAAATAGTTTTTCTTTATTCACCTTTTCTATCCCATGCATGATTTTATACACTTCGATCAAGTCACCTCTTAAACGCCGTCTTTCAAGTCTGAAAAGACCAAGGCGTTGCAACCTGGTTTCATAAGGGAGCCGCTATATCCCTTGGATCATTCTTGTTGCCCTTTTCTGTACCTTTTCCAGTACAGGATCCATGTCTTAATCGGTCTCCCACCCCTGCAGAAGTTATGAGTTCTAGCCAGTCTAAACCTGATAAGGTAGTGATCAGTCCATGACAATGGAACCACAGAGAGCTCTCAGATCAACATTTCCACCATCTGTACAAAATACAATTTCTAGAGTGTGTCCAACAGCATGTGTGGGGCCAGATACCATCTGGGACAGACCCATGGTTGTCATGGCAGACATTAAATTCTGAGCCACTCCTGACAGGGCAGTTTCAGCATGGATGATGAAGTCCCCCAGTACTGTGCACTGTGGAGACTCCAACACCAACCCCAAGACTACCCTGGCTAGCTCAGTAAGGGAGACTGTACTCCAGAAGATAAGCAGAAATGAGCATATGATCGTCCTCTTCATTTGTCTCCTTTTCTATGCCCTTTCATGCTTACTTTGAAAGATATCTGGCTCAGTCCCTGTCAATATTAGTTGACTTTGCATTGATCCTGCTTCACATGAAAGCCAACCTGGTAGTAAAAAACTGTCATTTGTTAACCAAGATTGACATTGTTGAGGAAATTCAAAGTGTAACAGTGAAAAGGGTAAACATAGATTGAAAACAACCATATGCAAACAAACAAATTTAAGATGTTCTACATACAGCCTAATCCCACAATTCCTGCATTTTAACTCACATATCATAACTCTATAGCCCTACTAGCCTTTGCACATTCTTAAACTGAATATTTCTTGCTTTAGAACATATCTATTAAGGCAGTGTTTCCCAACCTTTTTTGAGCCGTGGCACACTTTTTACATTAGCAAAATCCTGGGGCACACCACCAACCAAAATGACACAAAATGACACTCGAACACAGTAATACATATAGTTAATATGGTTTTAAATGTATTCATACACTCAGTGTGGAACCTGGGCCTGTTTCGATGAGCACAACATAGACATCCTGGCAGGAATGGCAGAAAGACACAAACTTCCCACACAGAACTCCCATAACCAAGAGAAAATACTATAAGAGTTTGGTGGGCATCGACCTTGGGTTTTGGAGTTGTAGTTCACCTATATCCAGAGAGTACTGTGGACTGAAACAATGTTGGATCAGGACCAAACTTGGCATGAATACTCAATATGGCCAAATGTGAACACAGATGGAGTTTGGGTGAAATAGACCTTGACATTTGGGAGTTACAGTTCCTGGAGGGGGGCCCTCGAAAGACCAGCCGTCTCCCTCTCACTTAGGTTGCCCCCTACCTCCCCGCCAGGCTTGAATTGGGGTCGTGGGGAGCAGGAGCCTCACTCACCACCTGCACAGCTCCTCGTGGGTCAGCGGGGCGGCCTGGGTGGGCATCTCGGGGCTGGCAAAGCGGGCAGGAAGGAAGGCGGCGGGGACGGGCAGGGAGCCAGAGGGAGGCCGAGAGCGGTTTCGCATGCACTGGGGAGGAGGGGGAGGAGGGAGGGGCGGGGCCGGTGCTGGACTGAACCATCTGGCATTAGGCGAGGTGGGGGGAGGCAAGAGGAGGTCTCTACTTGGGGAAAGGGAGGCGGGCCTTCCCAATGCGTGGAGAGGGAGAGACCAAGTAGACAACGAGGTGGAGGGGGGGGTGATTGTAATTTTGCGCCTGTATTGAGGTAGGTTTCTTAGGGTTTTTATACTTCAACACACTAGACTCTTCCCCCTCCCCTCCTGGAAGTTCCAATTTCCCACAGCACACCTGATGATCGATCACGGCACACTAGTGTGCCCCGACACACTGGTTGGGAAACACTGTATTAAGGATGTGCAGTCCATAAACATGGTTCAAAAGTCATTGTGAAACTGGTGGGTGCTGACAATTCATTTCAAAAGTGTTTCTAAATTATAATTAGTGAAAATTTCATTACTATGAGAGTAATTAAATTTCATCACTTTTATTACAGTAATAGTGCATAATTAAAATTATAATTGGGGAAATTTCAGGGTCCCCTATCTCCCTCATTTTAAAGCTATTGAGGTGAAACTTATTGCAATGGTAGAACACATTTTTCACTGTTATCCCACCAAATCCCAAAATGTTTCACTTATCCATGGATTTTTTGGCAAATTTTCCAAGTTTTCATAAAAAAACATTTTTAATAATAAAGAAAATCTATTCCTAATTCGAAAGTGTTATTTCCTGTTTAATTGTGTAATCTTTACTTTGAAAGTAGCTGTTCTACTCCAGAAACTTTGTTTTTATGGCAGAAACTTGTTTAATCGGTGGAGACTAAACAAAGCAAAATGTGCTATAGGATGATGCCCCTTGCACAGAGACAAGCTTTTGCCATGTTTTTATGACAGCAACAATTAGGAAATAATGTTTATAATGCAGGAACAGAAATTAGAGTGTAGAATATTAACAAATGTATTAGAACTCTGGATGGCTAGAGGTCTATCTCCTCTCCTAATTGTGGCTCTTCTGATACTGATGCATTCTGGGAAATGTAGTTTAGGGTAGAGCCTTTTGAATTCTTTGGCATGGGGCTCCTCCCCTTTCCAAATGCATTTCCCGGAGTTCTGTGCTGTTCCCAAGATGCACTATACCCTCTTTTCGTTGCTCCTAATGCCATGACTCCATAAATTCCAGGCAGGCAGGCAGCCTTTTTGGCTGAATGGCTTTGCTTCATTGCACTGAATATGAAACTGGTTCTGGGAGCCTTCCAAGATTTACAAAACTCAAATGAATAAGTATGGGGTAAGTTTTGATTCTAAAATATTTGGTTTGGGCCATACAAACAGTTCAGATATGGCTTCTGACTTAAAAAAACAATTTTCTTATGATTTTCAACATTTCCGAATTTTTTTGCACATGCCTAATATCCATAATATAAGTTATTTTCATGTCAATTTAACATCTAAAACCAAGGGTAACTAGAAGGGAAAATGAAAAATCCCACCAATTCATGTTTAAAGATGTTTTTCCATATACAGTGGAATCTGTCTGCTGGAAGCTATTTTTTCACCTTTATTTTAAATGTATTTTTTCACCTTTCATAACAATTGTCTACCTAGAACTTTTTAAAGAGGTTAATGGTATTTCTATTTTAAAAAGTAATCCAACTACCTACAGTACAGCCCCCATATCCACAGGAGATACGTTCCTGAACTTACTGTAGAAAAAAGAAACTGTGGGTGATACTGAATCTACTGGAATGAATAATCTCTGGTGGAAGTTATTATGCAATAATCCTGGAGATCTTTCAACATGGCTGAATTGTAACTTCCAGCAGAGTAATATGACATAAAATGACAGGCAGTACCTAGAAAATTCCTAGAAGGCTATATTTTGTTGAATGCAGATAGGTGATCTGATCCTGCAGGTATGTGGTTTGTCCTGTATAGGTTAGAATTGAGTCAATTTTTCATTTTCTATCTCTGAGAATCAGGATCTTGTAATCAGTACGGATCTCTAGTTAGGACTGTTCACAAGATTTGTTTGGATTTTTTTGCATCAAATAAAATCGAATGAGACATGTCTAGTTATGTCATGAATTACTATCATCATAGTTATCACCATCTTCCTTTGACTCCTTAGAGACAGAATTAGTTGCTTCAAAAGCAGACAGAATATTTACTGCCTCCTATACTGATTTCTTGGTATTGTTGTTAAAATGAATTAACTCAACTGTGCTTTGAATGGATTGTCACATAAAATGACATGCCTTAACTCACACCTGCATACTAGTATAAATGTGAGATTAAAAGAAAACAGGCACTGACCTTCACTCTGGGGACATCACATGTATATTTTCCGTCTGAACTGACAGGGTAATTTTTCTTATTATCATTGTTTCCCCCATCCATTTTGGAAACTATACAGGAATTTGCCAGCTTGAAGGAGGATACCGGAACAAGGCCCCATAACACCATTTAGCAGAACAGATGTGTTTGCATATCTGTAAACATTGCCCTGAGCAACCTGCGTCAAAACATTTCCTTGTCTTATATCATAGATTAGACATTGGGGGAGGAATACCTGTATTCTGGAAAAAACAAGTTGCATAAAAGGAAAGGGAGGGGAGCAGCTCAGCATTAAAAGCTGGCAAAAGCTGAAAAGCAGCAAACCTTGAGAGCAAACACTGCATGCAAATGAGTCGACTTCTAATGCCTTCAAGTGCACTTTGGATTTAGAGAGCTTATTTGGGGAAATAAATCTATGAGAATGAATGTATCTTCTGACAAGTCTATTTATTCTGTAGTAAATCTCCATGTTAGATTTTGTATATCACTTCTCTGTAGCTGAAGAATACAAACAGCACTGAACTTTCCAGAACCAACTATGAACTTCAAGCTTTTGCATAAATTATGTTTACACAAGATCAGGCAGCACTGATTATGGGGTTTTAACATGATAAATTTCCCCCAGATTGTTCAAGCACATATAAAAGTAGAGACTTCAGATCATGTGTGACTTCTCCAATTTCAAATGAGAAGACTTTGACAGCATAGCATAGCATAGTATTATAACAGATTCTCTACTGTGGAAATCATAAAATTTTGCATGTCATAAAAGCCACCATATCATACAGACACATGCTTTCATTTAAAACATTCTTATGCATGCCTTTAATCTCATAACAACCAGTATTGTGTAGTGGTTTGAGTGCTGGGCTATGACTTCAGGAGACCAGGACTGAAACCAGCTCCACCATGAAAACAGATTAGGAGACCTGGGACAAATCACACTTTCTCATGCTGAGAGGAAGACAGCAACAAAGTTATGAATAAATCTTGCCAAGAAAATCCTGTGATAGGTCTCTATAAGATGAAGCTGACTTGTAGGCACATAAAAACAGTAACAAACTGCTCATGATTGTTTTGAAATGGTGTGAGTCATATTGGTTGAAACCAAGTTGGTATTTCTGCATCAAAAATGGAGTAATGTTGGAAGTTAATTGCACCAAGTTGATGTGCATCTATGGGCCCATTGGCATAACATAGTGATAATCCTATGATAAACCTGTTTGTTATCTGTGCCTTGTTTTGATTCTTCAAAGCAGAATGAATAATATTGTATTAATGAGTGAAAAGGAGAGCCCGGTGTTCTCTTAAGGATGCAAGTAATCACAAAGTTTATTCCCACATGTAAGGGAAAAATTGTACCACTTTGTAACTGCAACACAATTGAACAAAACCGTGTAGGTTTTGAATAACATTTAAATTTCAGAACTTCACATTATCTGTGAAGGATCCAAACAGGTAATGAGTTTCCTGAACAGCAAGCAATATTTTCTGTACAGAGAATATGTTCTTGTAAAGACAACAATATTTTCTGAACAGAAATGTTGTTTTATTCCCAAAAAATATTTTTCATGCAACAAAAGAAAACATGTGCATTTTAAAGAGAGAATAAGTGAAGATTGTTGCCTGCAAAAGTTCTTGCTTGAAAGGGTTCCCATAACTTGAGAAAACCCATATTCCTGACCAAATGTTTTAAAATATTATTTCCATTTTTGTATTCATTCATAAGATATGTGCATCTTCTGCCCCTTCAAAATATACACTCGAAGTCTCTTTGTATTTCAAGGCTTCGCTATGTAACCCATGTTATTTGGGTGGGATACATTCTATGACCTTGTTCAGAAATGGACAAGTGTTAAGTGTTTCTGACTTTAACTTGAATTGCCTTACATTGGCACATATATTTATGAAAAGCAGTATACAAATGTCATAATCAAACAAATTAACTATTAACCCAGAGGGGCCTGTTTGCTGTGATAAGAAACTAAAGGGTAGCCTAGGGCTTTCATAAGGTTTGAGATTATAAATCCATAGACACCTGATTATAAATTCTTTGTTAACTTGCAGCTTCTGCTTGAGAACAGAACTGCTATTCCAGTTCAGACCACTGGTCCATTATACCTCGTGCCTCTGGGAGTTTTATGTAAGGCCTGAAGGCAAAATCCACCCTTGTTGTCAGTTCGAAGCTTTCCCCAAGCATTCAGTAAGTAGACATATCAAATATCAGAGAATCAGAAACGTTTGTCACTGCTGTTGATCTCTTTACTGGAAAATCCAAGGAGCCTACTTAAAATTCTCTCTGGGTCCAATTCCTGAGGGAACAGTTGTCTTGCTTCATGTAGCAGTGTTTGTTAGCTTCACCGTACCTGCTTTTTTGTGTTGTGTGTGACAGAAAACTCTAGGAGTGAAGTTGCACTATACTACTGTGCCTCTGTAGCAGTCATTCTTAGCATGTTTTCCATGTATGAGTTCACAAGGAGAATTTTCATACAAGTGGCAGAAATTCAAGCAGCAGAACTCTACATTTCTAGTGAGAAAATGTCCACATAATTAAGTAATCCACATGACATTAGATACATAAATAGTACAACAAGAACAATATTTATCATGGTCCATAGATTCATCATTAAAAACAACAGTCATCATTCTAAATTCTCCCTTCTCAGGAAAATCAATGCGAATATCAAACCACAGACCACCTACTACAACCTGAGCCCTGCTACATGGATCATATGGCAACACCAGAGGCATTCCAAGTGGCCAGCTACTGGTCAAAGGACATTTAATAGAATACTAAGTCTACAAAATTTTGTGTTTTGTTTTGTTTGTTTGTTTGTTTTTAATGCAATACAACTGTTTAGTTCGCTCCTGACATGATATATAAATAAATAGGAAAAGTCCATTTTACAAGATACACATGGTTTCAAGTAATACCCCTATTGGAGGTTAATTGTTTTCTCAGCCTTACTGCCACTGCGAGGAATTTTGCTACTATGAGAGTCACACTGTGGTACTTGTCCTCTAAAAAAAATCTAACAATCCTCTGTGGGGGATGGCTGGTCATGTGGGACAGGATTGGATATAAAAGTTGGCTACATTGTACTGTGTCGTAGCGGCACTGCAATAAAATGTGTTCTATTGTTTCTATTACATTTTTTGCACAGGGGCATATTATTTGGGAGTAAGGAATTCCAGACTGCCTCTTAGCAGCTCTGAGGGAAATACATTTAATTTCGTAGGTACATGCAAGAAGCTTGTCACAGAATGAATTAAAATATGCTAGCCCTCAATGGAAAAAAGGAATGTTGTCATTTAATGGTTTTTGAGTTTCCTCTCCCTACCAGCTTGAAGGGAAGGGCTATTTGCTGGCCCTCAGTGAAGGAAGATTCAGGTATTTAGTCCTGGCCAGGACAATTTTTGTTGGGAGGGATCAGCTTATTTAAGTCTGAGAAATCTCTGCAGCTTTGCATTTATGGTCCACCTTTTTATGGGTTTTTCCTGCCTACCCTACACTGCTCAAGTGGTGGATAATTGGCTTGGGTGGACCATAAATAGTCTGTACTGCAGGAAACTGGAATGGAGTTTTCAGCTCATTATGCACCTAGGGCACCCTGTATTCACCCTGTTTGGTGAATACACAAGTGGGAACTCCCACTTGTGTATTTGGGCAATCAAGGTGGGGGCAAGCAGAAATGGTCTTGGAGCTGCCTGGGAATTCTAACCCTACTGAATCCTCATGACTTGGAGTTGAAATACTCAAGGCAGCTTTCCTAAAGGAACAACTCAAGTTACGCATAGTTGGCTCTGGGACTCAGGTGTCTAGCCCAAGTTAGCTGAGAAAGAGGTCTGGGAGAGCCTACTGCCTCAGCTTATCCCTCATCAAGGTTATCCCTCACACTGAGTTTATTGCAGTTCATGGAGAAAATTTAAATAGGTAATAATTAATAAAGTTGCCCATACAGATTCCTATATGGTTGTCTGCCTCATTATTTCAGCAATTGATTTTATGGTGCCTGGTATTCTGGAAGTGAACAAACAATTTCAATTTCCATAGCATTTTTTAAAAGTCTTGTTTTCCCATTGCACAAAACACAAGAATACATTGTTGCCTGTAGGAGGTATGTAATTTATTTATAATGCATATATAAATATTCAAATTATTGATGCACATACTTAGACAATATATGTGAGAAATGAGAGTTTAGTATGAACACCTAGGCTTTATTTTAAAAACATTGCTGTATAATGAAATTGGCCTTTCCCATACTATATTGCTGAACACAAAATTTAAAGCCCAGGAAACTGTCCCGTATGTTGTGTTTAATGAAGCAGGATGTTTTCTGCCATGTTCTCTGGAAAGAATTATTCAGGAATACCATAAAGCAAATGTATTTAGTAAAGAAACTATGATAACATTAAAGTGTGGTTAATGGCTCTGTTTTATCTTCTAAAAGGCAGTTGGAAGGTAATTATAACATGCAAATTAGCTTCCACTTGGATATATATATATATATATATATATATATATATATATATATATGCATACACATGAACAATAGGAAAATTCTTAATTTTCATAGACTTTGAGAAGTGGCAGCACCATTTTAATACAGACTTCTTTATAGCATGCTTTTCTGCATTTCTGCAGATTGGAGTCTCTCCGTCATATAGGGATCCTCTTTTATCTTCTGAAAAGTTAACTTTTTTGCTGAAGACATCAGCAATGAAAAACATATGGATAAAAGTACTGATTATACTTCAGAAACATTTAAGATAACATTCCTCTTTCTCAGAAATGTCTGTGGAAATAAGTAATTATTCATATGGTTATCTTTTGCTTATTTTACTCATACATAGTTGGTCTATACACCTAATCAAAACACAAAGTGATAAAGTGGTCTGTACCTCTGTAAGCTGAAAGTGAAAACTGGGAAATTGTTTTAAGGTGTTTTTGAATTTTTTTCCCCAACTAGGTAAACACTTTGCTCATTCAGGAAGGAAATTTCTATCCCATATAGTTCCTATCGTGCAATTTTCAAATTTTGGGGTGAGATCGTTCACATTATGAACGGGAAAGACAACCCTCGTCTATAGCCTAAAAGTGATGAAGTACATTTTATCATTTCAAATCTCTACTACTTTGTTCTGCTGAATGTGTACTTCAAATGGCATCATTTGCTTTGGAGTTGTTATGTAGCTATATCTGATAGCCTATGTGAGATATTGAAATCATTCCATTCACTACACAATCCTCAATTGTCTGTTTGACTGAGCCAGTTCTCAGCTCTATCTTTATTTTGTTGTTTGCCTTCAGGTTGTTTCTGACTTGAGCCGAACCTGTCAACAAGGTCTTCTTTGCAATATTTGTTCAGAGGGGGATTGTCTTTACGGTTTTCTAATGTTGAAAAAGTGTGATTTGTCCCCATTCACTCAGCAGGTTTCCAAGGTCAAGCAGAGATTCAAACTTTGCTATCCATAGTCACAGTTCATTGTTGAAACTACTAAACCACATTGGTTTTATCATGACATGACATAAGTGATTTATATGATAAAGACAGGAAGAAAGGAAAATATGTATCAAAGTAAGAACAATGAGGGAAACCATTGTGGAAGATCATTGGAAAAATGTTCTTCTCACAACTTTGCTTCTTGTATGGTGTATGTTTTCTTGTGAATTTCGTTAGAACTAAGTGTAACTCTCTGCCTCGGAGTGTGGTGGAAGGTCTTTCCTTGGAAACTTTTAAACAGAGGCTGGATGGCCATCTGTCAGGGATACTTTGCTTGTGCTTTTCCTGCATGGCAGGGGGTTGGACTAAATGGCCCATGTTGTCTCTTCCAATTCTATGATTCGATGATTCTATGTTGCCTTCCAACATTAATGACACATGGACTTGTTAGTAAAATATGTCTCCTTTCATTCCCTTGCCACAAGCCTGCCATATTTTCTGGCACATTTCTGTAGGATATGCTTGCTGAGGCATTGGGGAGATGAAGTACATAAAACCTGAGAAACGCAAGCTTGGGAACCACTGGTCTAAGGAGAATAAAGTCACACACACACACACACATCCCATCCCCCAATAGCTTCAGGTTCTGGTTTATAAATCCAGGCTGCTCCAGGCTAATTTCTTTCCTTTCTAGAATCAATGGAGGTGCAGTTGCAAGGATATTGTCCTTAGCCTCTTGTCACCTTATCTTTTCTCCATCACTGCACTTCCAAACAGTAAGGAATGACAGAACTAAAAGGAAATAAATGAGGACAGCAGCTCAGGATGGATTTGATTTCCCCTGAGATGAACATGCTGGCAATGGACACGGAATGTAGGGAAAAACTGTGGTCATTTGGATCACAGAAATATTTTTAGGTACAAGAGTAGGGGAAAAAATAGTTCTGCTGACAGTTTATGTAAGAGACAATAGGATATATCACAATTCTGTAGGAAAACACCGTGGGTTTTCTTTCAAGCACCTCTTCAACTTCTCTAATAAATCAGCCAGCCAGAATACATGTGTTTACAACTAGTCATTCACTACTACAACCCATCTGGCTTTTCCTCTCTCTCATATATATATATATATATATATATATATATATATATATATATATATATAATCGGAGGACCAACATTTTAATACTGTGTATCAGTTGTGGGTAAGGTGTAACTCTTTAGATATTATTGAATAACAACCATCAGTTGTAACACTGGTTTGGACTGATTGTTCTCCAAAAACATCTGGTGAACTCTACATTCTCTACTTCTGATGCATATAATGGGTAATGTCTGTTGCATCAAAAAATCATAAAGATGAAAGGGAATGCAAGAGACATCTAGTCCAGCCCCCTTGACATCCATGAATGCACAACTAAAGCAGGAGAAAATGCTCTCTCTATCTCTTACTTGACATTGGGCATTACATTTGGCTGCTCTATAATTTCTTGGTTTTTTCTTCTGCATACCTAGCTCCCTAAGCTGTCATTCATTGTGCTTCAATGAGCTTTTCCCTTGACTTCAATAATGCTTGTTTATCCCCAGATATACTATTTTGAATAAAGGCTACATAATATGACTACACATATTGACATACCACATTTCTCTGTGTTAAATCAAACCAGATGGTAGCTTATTTTTTAAAAAAGTTTGCAACTTTAAAAAACACCAAACAATAAAGCAAAGGAAGAGGATTAGTTACTGTAGCATCATAATGATGGTATTGTCGTCAATCACCGATCATCACTATAAACACCATAATGTTAAAACATAAATGCTTTTCAGGTGTTCTAGTTCTCCATATATAGAACTAAATGGGCAGGATGTATGCTGTATCCCAAAGATACCTGGGTATGCTGTTGTTTCTAAAGAACTCCAAATGTATAATGATAAGGCTCATGATGGAACCAGGTTCCTGAAATCTGGAATTCTGTATACAGAATATGTATCCTGTATACATAATTAAAGAGAGCCCCCTGTGGCGCAGTGGGTTAAACCACTGAGTTGCTGAGTTTGTTGGCCAAGAGGTCACAGGTTCAAATCCGGGGAGTGCCGTGAGCTTCCACAGTCAGCTCTAGCTTCTGCCAAACTAGCAGTTCAAAAACAATAGGTACTGCTCCAGTGGGAAGGTAACGGCACTCTATGTAGTCATGCTGGCCACATGACCTAGGAGGTGTCTACGGACAATGCCGGCTCTTCGGCTTAGAAATTGAGATGCGCACCACACCCCAGAGTCGGACATGACTGGACTTAATGTCAGGGGAAAACCTTTACCTTTACCTATACATACAGTAATTAAAACGTATGTATATAGGATGAATGCCTGTGCAGGGCTGATGGAAGAAAGTCTAGCATAAAAAAGAAACTCCAGCAGAGCAAAATAGTCTTAAGAGACCATATGAAAGTGACAAAAATGATGCTCCTCGGGGTGTAGAATCCAAATCACACAGCTGCTACATATACCAGAACTTAGACAGATTCATGACAAAATTTATACTGCTTATTTAGAGGACTTTAGAGGATCCATAAAAAAGTACTGATGGGGCCTCCATGATACACCAGAAAAAATTACTACTAAATTCAGTGGTACTTACCACTACATAAAAGGTATCCTTTTGGCTCTCCCACCTACCTTTCATTCTATTCCATCTATTTCCTTTTGAGTTGCTGCAGGGCTCTGACCTTCCTTCTGTGCATCTTATTGCCAGCACAGCTATCTGTCTTTCTTCCATGCTGCTGACTTACAGCAATAATCCACATAACCTTTCCTTTTCGCCCCCTTTCCTGCCTTTCAGGCTAAATGGGACAAGTACCAATTACTGCTTTGAAGTCCATATTGTCATAGAACCAGCTTTTTTTTAAAAAAAAACCTGACAATAGGAGACCTATCTGTACAATCAAAGACTGGGATGTTTCACCAGAATTTTTTAAAAAAATTGGCCCAAGACTCAATTTTAAGAAAACAAAAGCTGAGAGAAACAACAACAAACAATGTCAGCAATGAAGAAAAGATAATGTAGAAAGGTTGTCCTATTGCTGTATTCAAGGTGACTTCAAGGAATAGCATCTAAACATCAAGTGGGTTGTTGTATTTTCTCCCCTAGTCCCTTTATTGTTTTTTTCATATACTGTAATGTCTGAAAATAATGAAATAGAAATTTTTATTGTTTGAGGTTTTTCTTGGTGGGAAAAGTAGGAAAAGCAACAACAAATTGACTTTTTGAACTTTAGATGTTTCATACTGAGGCATATGTGGAACCCCAACCAAGCATGCTTTCTTCTTCCTTTTTTTATATAAATGCCACCCCCGTGGAGCTTATGTTATTGAACCGTAGGCCCCAGATGCTTCTGCTGCTGTAAAACCTCTGTAAAATCCATGTCAAAGAGAGAAACCACAGTGGTGCCATTGCCTAGCATTGTTCGGAGGGCACTGAAGTCCCCAAAACTAACAACAATTGTTTGGCTTCCTGCTGCTCTTTCAGAGGCCTCTTACACAGCATTTGGGTAAGACAAAGCTGAAAAGGATTTCTAATTTCAAGGCTGACTTGCCATGTGCTGTGGTTTCTATCTAACAGTTTAAGAGGGAAGAAAGGGAATAATAAAGCCAACAAAATTTTATAGTGTTTGAAAGACACACAGACAGAATTTTATGGATCTTTACAGCAGGGGTCCATAACCCATGGACCTGAAGTTGGATGTAGACCTCAGCTGTTTTCTATGTTTCTGAATGTATGGCCCCTCCTTTGTTCCACCCCCATACTGCTGAACTAAAAAAAATACTTTGCTTTTATTTTCCTGCTGTTAGCAGTAAGCATCCACAGACAAAACAGTAATCTCAGTAGTAACTTCCTAGAAATCAGAGAGGCTTTCACTGGCACCATTGAAAACACCACACTAAATTTTAAACTCCCAAGTTATGCAAATCAATGCCACTGTGCGTGTTCACACTGTGTATGTTCACAGATCTTATGTTCTAGTAGCCCCCAGTCTCCAGTTTTCATGGGACAGTTATAGATGGGTAATTAATGTGCAAATTATCCAGTTTTGGTGGGATCAGAGGCAGACTAAAGGAAATGATGTATACAAATCTATAGCTACAATTTACAAAACCGAATAGCAACTCTCTAGAGGGTCTGTGTACTCATATTTATTTAGTAAGCTTACTCTAAATTTCTCAGTCATTATATTGTTAGGGCTCACATTACATTCGATTGTGCACCCATCTTCTGAGAAGAAACAAGGAGACTAGAATGTGGTGGCATATCCTTCAGTGAGTTTTAAACACAGGTTAAATGCCCACCTGTTGGGAGTGAGTTGATTGTGTGTTCCTGCATGGAAGGTGGTTGGACAGAATGGATACATTCTTAGAGATTCTAAGATTTATAGGTTCAGAACAAATGGAACAAAGGTGGCAGTAAAGACAGACTCTACTAGATAGAGTATACAATACCAGACTATCTCAAGCTGAAATCGGTGTTGGCTCCAGCCCAGAAAGTACAGGGCATAATCAGACACCTTTTTCAATGATCATATACCAGAGTCGCAGGCCCATGCTTTTAGCCTTTGATCTCTGATGCCTGGAAAACTGATGTTACACAAGAAACAGAAGATCTTCTGATGTTCTGAAATGATGTGGCACAATGGGTTTTAAAATATAACACAATCAGAAGGCAACGAACTCCACATATCAGGATGGGTCGGAAGGGAGGACGACAAGTCAGTAGATGGAGAGATGGGGCAACCATAAAATGAGTTAGTCTTTTAAAAAAGTTCAAAGGAAAGGAATTGTTATGTTAATCAAGATAAGATTGCTGAGTATTTTTCCAGATTAGTGGCACAGTCTGTAAGAAACAAATAATGAGAAACCTCAAGATAGGAAAATAGGAATAACAATTGGGGAAGAGTGAGGATTTTTTTAACCCCCCAAATAATTTAGATGGAAAAATGATTGCGCTCTTGCTTGACACTGAAGTGGTACATTCTAGCCATCAAGAGACAATGCAAACTTTTCATGACTGGCAATATGCTTAAAACGTTCTCCTTATCACAATCATCTTCCTTTTGCTAAAACCTGCTCTAGATTTCAGAACTGCACTCCTCCCTTTCAGAACACCCCTCCCTGATCCATATAATTTTTTTGGAACAATTCTCTCTGCCTTGCAAGGGGTTTTTCTTTTTCACATTTTTTCTCCCCAAATTTCTACTTAACCCTGGCCATTCCCTGGTGACTGGTGAGTACTGCATGTATTTCCAGAACTTTGTCATTTTATCCTCATATTTTCTGAACTCACCCCCCAATATAAATCCTATACTCCATCGTAGCTTTCTGGCTCCAATGGGCATGGAGACCAACTTTCCTAGATGCCTTCCTTGGTTTCTCCATTCATTTTGCCTGGTTCACTTTATAGATCATTGTGTACAATCTCTGTTATTATCATATATTTGATGAAAAATCAATTGAAGGAGATATTATTCACCTAAAATACATAGTCTATATTCTGTTTCATATTGATTTCATTGTTTCAATATATGTATATGTAATTGAGTTGTTGCATACCCATTTTATGCATTTTATCCAGTGGGGTGACTGGTTGGTTGATTCATAAGCAGGGAAAATTGGGTAGTTTATAAATAAAGTATTATTACTATAACCAATCTTTCCCCCCATCTTTGATACATATCACAGATTTGAAAAGTTAAAACAGGTACAGATAAAAATTAAGTCACCACCACACTAAAGTTAGAATATACATAAGGTATCAATAAAATTAAAAGTGGTTTAAATAATATTAATTACAAAGCAACCAATACAGATAGTACAGCCCAACATTAAAATGCCTTTCTCTATAAACAAGCTGTTCCCAAACTCCTAACAAAACAAAACCTTTCTGTGCAGCCAAAAGGATATCACTGAGAGAGCCATTTAATTCACTTTCATTGGCATCAATCTCTTTTACTGGATATCCTCACATCACTGCTTCACAGATTACAGTTCCCAGTTGAGAAAGAAGGCCAGCTGGAAAAGCTCATGTCTGGGCCTGGAATATTTACCCAAAATTTACTCAAGGTAATACAGCTTCTAGTCTTTCAATGTGACCAGATGTATAACACAAGTCAACAAAATCAAACTTTTTGTAATCATCAGAAATGAGAGTAGTACAGTTTAAATCAATTTATGCTGATATTAAATGTCTTTATTTTTTCCCATCACATCAACTTTTTAAAATATGATAAATGATACATTTCAGTGGACTACAGTAAAGTTTGCATATTTCACATCATATTCATGTAACACAAACCAACAAGTATTTTTCATCAAATATGATTTTATGTCATTCTTATAGAGATTCTTTTGTGCTGAATTCAAATCTGTGTTTATCACATGTAGTTTTTGCGATGAGGCTAATTGAATAATTAATGCATGTATGCACTGATATCAATAGAATCTAATTAACCACAAGCCAACTAGTATTTTTCATCAAATATTATTTAGATAATTCTCAGAGTTTTTCACACTGAATTCAGATCTGTGTTTATTGTTTCTTCTATTGTAGTTTTTATGATGAGGCTAATTGAATAATTAATGCATTTATGCACTTATATCAATTAGATTCTATTGATAGCATTCCATAAATGCATTAATTATTCGATTAGCCTCATTGCAAAAACTACATGTGATAGAAAAACAATAAACACAGACCTGAATTCAGCCCAAAACCTCTATGAGAATGACCTAAAATTATATCTGATGAAAAATGCTTGTTGGCTTGTGTAATATATGTACCAGGTCCCAGAGAAGTACATCTTGATAGTATGAGACGCAGGGCCTTTTCTATTACTGCTCCTGTTCTATGAAACTCTCTGCCCCCTTATCTGAGAGCCATGTGCAATCTGCGATCCTTTGCGCAGGCACTTAAGACCTGGCTTTTTAATAGAGCTTTTGTTTTATAATTCTGGTTTTAATACTTGTCTGTTTTAATGCTGTATTTTTATGTAAATCGCCTAGAGCATCTGGGATGGAGGGCGATTAACAAATATTAAATTGAATGAATGAATGAATGAATATACATAAAACAGGTTCTGAATTTTTTAACTGAATTGATCTGTACCACCACAGGTTTTTAGAGGATTGTCAGATTGTATATTTGCTATATCTTGACTGCTAGGTAAATAATATATATCTATTTTTTAGTAAATGAAACTTTCCTATCAATGATTCACTAAACCTTGTATGACAACAAATTATAACATCATGCTGACTTTTTTCCACAGAAAGAACATGAGATTAAAATTTGAACAGATCAAAAACTAAGCCAAATATTTTTCTCTATGACAGGAACATATCAGTTTTATAATCTATGTTTGGGTTGTTGAGTTTAATTGCTGGCGTCTGGACAGAAATTTTAAAGCTGATGCTGAAGAGAAGCTTTTGTTATCTCACTCTGGTCTTTTGGAGAACCAGACAAGCTAAACATTATTGATGCAACTGTACAAGAGATAGAAAGACTAACATAGGCACATTGCAATAAGTTTTTCATAGGACTGCTGATTTTGATCTACTTCTCGCTTCAGAGTTGTCCTTCCAGGCAGTTTGAAGTTCTTCTCAAAGGATTTAAAATTGTTTTAAGGGCAAAAGAAAACAATAAACCTGAACAAAAGGCATAAGAAGAAATCTGATTTTATTGATTTTCTGCCCTCATGTGTATGTGTATGATTTTCATGGGGAATCATTCACCAACAGGTAACCCTTCGGGGGTGGGGGGGAGTGTGTCATTGGGACCCCATGAAGTCCCTGAGGCTGGGCATTGATTTTCTTCAGGCTCTCATCTTGTACTCCTCCTCATGAATTGCCTCTTCTGGAAGCCTTCCACAGCAACATTGATGAATTGATTGCCCCACCTTTCTCAAAATATAGGCCCCAGGACAGTATACATTCTATGTTTAAACTGAATATAGTTAAAATAAGGCATTGAACAAATTAAAAATATTAATTAAACAGTTATATTACAAATCTTAATTTACAACATTTTTAAAAGAAAATAAAACATAACAATGATAATAAAATCCAACTTACAGCTAGATTGTAAGTTGGATTTTATTATCATTGTTTATTATCATGCATGGTTAAATTTAACTACATCAGTGGAGATCCATTTTTACCAGGGATAAAGGATAGGTGTTGGCATGGTTGTGAACAAAAAGGGGTGTTTAATCATATGATATGGGAATGTGATCAAGTGCAAGAATACTGGAGAATGATTGGAGGAGAAATCAATAGAATGTTAATTTTACAAATAGTAATAGTTAATAGAAATGTACTACATGCATGAATAACAGGAGTGAAGAATATACAAAAAGAAAAAATTGTTGACAAATTAATAGCGTGTGCACAACTTGTTTTAGTAAGGGATTGGAAAAATAAAACAAAATGGACACTGACTAATTGATATAACTATATAGTTAATATGTTAAATGTGGACATAACAAATTGCAAATGGAATAGTATAGATAAAATTGAAAAGATTACAATAACTAAGAGGATGTGGGAACCAGTTAGGAATTATTTAGAGATTGTGCTAAAATGTGGAGTAGAAATATTAAGACTGAGACAGATATTTCAAATGTAACTTCTGTAGTTTGATGTATAAGTTGTATGTACAAGGAGGGGAGGGTGGGAGTGGGGGAAAACCAATAAAACAACAAAAAAAATCAGTGGAGATCCATCATTGTGGTGACATCTGATTATCACCATCCTCTAAAAATCTACCATTCAAGCTAGGCATCAAAGGGGTTTCCAAGGTACTGCATGCTGGGGCACTGGGAAATGATGAATACAGCACACCGAGAACAGGAATCTGGAGAGATTCCTTGGGGAGTCTGCTGCATCTGCTTACATATTCTTTTACTGAGAGTGCACTCTGATCTGTAGCATCTCAGAAGCCCTTCATTTGAGGCACTGCTTGGCTAGAAAGATAGGTTTATGGGATAACATTCAGTTGTTAATAACTATGAATGTGATCCCCCAAATTTAGGAATTATATATTTTTCAGAATTATCTTTTGTCTCTCCAAAATTAAGCATTTCCTCAAACTACTAAGATATAGTTATTACATCACAGAAACATAATTTGTTTCCATTCCAAACACAGTTTCATAAAGATAATTTATTGGTCAAGATGATGTGCACATTTTGTGCAGCATAGTTATACACCAATGTAAACTTTCAGTAATAGGAGGCAAGGTGCTGAACTTGCTCATTGAATGACAGTTCTTTTGCTCCCCACTCTCCTACTCAAAATTAAGAACAGTGAGATGTATAGTTGTATATCTTACTTTAGTTAGACCAATAATGTATGGCCTCTGAGAAGAAGTACTTCTGCAACTATTTTTTACACTAACATAGATTTCCAGCAAAATTTCCATCCCTATGTTTTATTAAGCCCAAAAGATTTTGGTTGCAAAAATGAACAATGAAGTAGAGATGTTGAAAAAAGTGTTATACAATCTGAATAGAAACCAGAAGCTTTATTTCCTCTGATTTTCTGAAAATCATATATACCCAAGTGACCTAAAACTTCACTTTTGAAGTTAATGCAGAATGTGATATCTCCAAGTAATCCATCCTTACGACAAATAAGAAGCAGTAGCCTCAGCTGTTTTTGTATTCTCTGTAGAGATCATTTGGCTGACTCTAGACCTGGATTTTGGATTCAATTTGGTATATATTAGAAAGGTCTATCTCGGGCAGTGGCATCATTAATATATTATTTTCTGAAGTATTAGAGTGCAGATAGAATAGAAGCAGCAGTGTGGGAATGGGAAGAGATAGAAACAGAAGCTGGCAATAGAAAAGCAATTTTAGATCCTGTTCATTTAGTGGTAGTATATTCTTCTTGTAGTTTTTTGTATTTTGGTAAAGCTCCATATAATCATGTTTCCTCAGCAAGGGAAATATATGTTTAGAATTATACTAAAGGTATGCTTAGACATAGTGAGTAGGTATAAATTATTCAGCTATAATGGCACTATGTGCTAGGAAGTGTTGCTTGTGGTTCTTGGCTGAAGGATGGTCAACTAGTTGCCCTTCAGATGTGGCTGTGCTGTTTTCCATCAGCCCCAGTCAATAAAGCCAATGAAGACAGATCTTGGGAGCAGTAGTCCAGCGGCATCTTGATGTTTACAAATTATATATTCCAGCTCTTCACTTTAATCTGTAACCATTTGTATGATATTCCACATAAAAAAACCAGGAAAACATGTGGTTTAGATCCATGATATACTATTTATGGGGAAAGAAAGGTGTCAAGCAGTATCAGTTGATTGTATGAGCTGGATAAAAGGACAGTGCTTATATTTGGGAAGTTCTCATCCTTGAACTTACAATATTGTACCCACAGTAATAATCTCATTTGCCCTTTATAGTCATATATACCATATTTTCCAGCATATATGACGACTGGGCATATAAGATGACTCCCAACTTTTCCAGTTAAAATATAGAATTTGGGATATACTCGCCATATACTCGCCCTCTTCCAATGCTCACCATATAAAAAATTTAAAAGCATCAGATTTGATTTCAATATGGTAATTTTCCTATTACTGTACCTCCTTCTCTGCCTCTCAGATCTCGCACATGCACACCTGCACCACTTCACTCCAGACTTCAGGTGCGAGATCTGAGAGGCAGAGGAGGAGGTACGGTAATAGGATACAAGGGTGGGCCAGAAAGGTAAAAGAGGTGTGTTTTTCTGGGCCCAGAGTAACTTTATCTCTTTTTCCATACCCCGGGCGCCCCGGATGCCTGCAGCTTGCTCCGCCCTTCACTTAGACCTTCCCTGTGAGGTGCCCCTTCACCTCACCATCAAGACTGCATTAAGTCCACACTCCTGATTTTCTTCTACTGTACTTGTACAGTGTCGCCCTTAATGCTTTCATACAGTTGCTGCATACGGCAGGGACACAGCCATTGCCATTTTTGAGCTCCCCCAACCATATGCAGCAACCACAGATTCTCCAATCCCAATTGGAATTTTCAGCACCCGCTCTATAAATCGACTCTCGGCATATAAGACGATTCCTGGTCTATAAGTCAACTCCCGGCGTATAAGACTTCTCCCGCATATAAGACGACCCCTGACTTTTGAGAAGATTTTCTTGGGTTAAAAAGTAGTCTTATACACCAGAAAATACAGTAATTTCCTTGATACTTTCAGATTACACACAAATGCTTTTCCACAACTATCACTGTTTGGTTTGAGGATACTTGTTAAATTCAACATTGCAACTACTGAGTCCTGTGTGAGTGGGCAGACTGATGTTTTGGATGACAAGGTAATATGTATGCATTTGTGGGCAAATTTAGAACTATAATGTCTCTGATCATTTCCTACCTTTCATTCAGGTTCAGTTTTTCCCCCATGTTAGAAGCAACTTGAAAAATTGCACGTCGCTTCTGATGTGAGAGAATAGGCCGTCTGCAAGGACGTTGCCCAGGAGACGCCCAGATGTTTTGATGTTTTACCATCCTTGTGGGAGGCTTCTCTCATGTCCCCGCATGGGGAGCTGGAGGTGACAGAGGGAACTCATGTGCTCTCCCTGGATTCGAACCTGTGACTTGTCGGTCTTCAGTCCTGCTGGCACAAGGGTTTAACCCACTGTGCCACCGGGAGTTCCTAGGTTCAGGTTGATAGAGGAGCAATCTTCATGGCTGTTCAGGTTTGTATCTTCCTTTCTGAATCTCAACATTTGTGGGGACTATCTAATATGAGGTGTTTTCCCTAGATGGGCTGGTCAGAAGTCTGGCTTGTCATTGTTGCCCAAGTAGTCTGCCATGGAAATGAATTAAGATGTAGGTCCCACCCTACAGTGTCTTGGATCCCCTCTATACATAAATTGCATACAACATGTAGTTCTAGTTCCCCAAATCCTGTGTCTATTTGATTCTTTCAAGTGTATATACAAAATAAATAAATAAATAAATCCAATGTCTAGCATCTATATTTGGATATTTCCTTCTCTGAGTCTGAAAAAAACAAAAAGAAAATATAGACTTTTTGCCAAGGAAACATTTTTATGCTAAGGTATTAGAAATTTCAGTTATTCTTCTTTCTCCCAGGAAGTACCATGTCAGATGAAAGATGGAATAGAAATACATAGCCTTCTGCCTTTTTTCATAGAAGGTTTGCAAGTATGGTGAATGCAGCCATTGTTGTTACAGCTGAAGAAAGAGGGCCCTAACAAGTGCAGCAAAAGTCAGATTCTTGTGTTTGAGTCAAAATCACCACAAACCAAGAGTCAATTATTGTTGACTGTGTGTTTTGATCCATTGTAAAGGGTATCAAGACTAGACCAAACAAACTTTATACAATGCATTTTGTGTGACTGGCAGAACATCACCGCAGGATAGATAAGCCTTCCCTGATGTGTTTAATTGGCATTGATTTTAGTGGCACAGTATGTCTTCTGTGGCATTAGTTTTCATTTTGTGAATGTGCATGTGGAGGGGAAAGTATTGTTTTCATAAGAGAGAATTAGAAAGCTACTTTAAAATGTAGGAAAGGAACCAATTCTTCACTAGCTGTAGCTGAGTGACAGATATATATATATATATATATATATATATATATATATATATATATATATCCCTCAATCCCTCCATCTCTGTTTTTAAAAGCTGCCTGGTGGAAAGCCTGAAAAAGATCTTGATGGGAAATGATGCTGTGCTCCATAGACATAGAATAGTAGCAGCAAACCTTTCAGAGGGGGGGGGGGTGTCACAGAAAGAAGTGAAGGACGAATAAGGTGACAGTACATATGTCAGGAGAGAGGATGCTGCATGCCCCTTCTGGCACACGTGCTATAGGTTCGCCACCACTGCCATAGAAGGTCCAAAATGCATGGACCTTATTTGTATATAATATGGTATATACACCATATTTGTATATAATAATTTGATATATTTATCGTACCATTTTTTCTTGGTTTAATCCCAGTAAATGCCAGTTCTAAAAAAATAATGTACTAGATTTCAAAACTGCACAAAACAGAGGGAAGCCTTACCAAGAACAGCAATAACAAAACAGAGGATATATTAAACACAATAAAGATGATGATAACACTCTGTGTGTATGTTGTGTTAATGTAGCATAAAGGCAGGTGGTGGGAGTCTGCTACCTGCAAGCTAATTACTAGGGTTGGTTGATAAAAAAAATCGTGGTTCTAAAATCAAATGGGAGGGGGGGGTTGATTAGTAATAGAAAGACTTACAAAAAAATTTCAAAAAATTTCTAAAATGTAACGTAATTACTAACGAAATTCATTAGTAGTTTGTATGCCAGCGCATGCACATTCCAGATGGTTTTGGCCTACAACTCCCAGAAATCTTAACAGCTGGTAAACTGGCTGGGATTTCTGGGAGTTGTAAGCCAAAACTGGAATAAATCACACTGAATTCTAGATGGGACTCTCCAAATAGGAAGGAGGGAGGGAAGGAGGGAGGGGGTAATCTATTCTTGGAAGCAGCAAAAAAGGAGGCCCCCCTGCTCGCTCCTCGCTTCTTCTCTCTCACCCCGATCCTGAGGGAGTGAGGGCCCAAGTTTGCCCAGGCTGAGGGGAAAAGGAAGAGGCCTGAGGCTGTGAGGAATGGTGGGAGTTGAAGCTCAAAACACCTGAGGGAGGGAGCGAGGGCCCAAGTTTGCCCAGGCTGAGAGGAAAGGGAAGAGACCTGAGGCTGTGAGGAATGGTGGGATTTGAAGTCTGAAACACCAGAGGGAGGGAGCAAGGGCCCAAGTTTGCCCGCCCAGCCCTAAGCTCCTCCATTCGGCTGGAAGCCTGGAAAATTGTAAACAGGATTTACTTTTGAGTAAACCTCTCTGTTTACTTCCTCTGCAGATTTACTTTTGAGTAAACCTCTCCGTTTACATTTTCCCAGGCTTCCAGCCGAACGGAGGAGCGAGCTTAGGGCTTGCCTTGCCAATACTTCAGTTTATTGGCAAGGGCAGGAGGGAGGGTGGTGAGAGAGGAGGAGGATGCCCCCCCATATGACCTAATTACAATAATTAAGAAAAATCCTGGCCCCGAAGTTCGGTAAACAAAGTCCACTGACTGGTTGGCGGTCGAGATGCGGTAAACATCAAAAGTAGCATTTCTTACGAATCTCTTCCGATATCATTTAATTTTAATAACTCAGAGACCAGGCCTACTAATTACCACAAATGTTGATACTATGGGTAGTCTCGACTATTTAATATAGTCTGAGGGAGTGGCATACCCAATGTGTGCATGCTCAATATAATCAAGCCTTGCATCCCAAAATAATGAACGTATCTAACAGCATGCATGTGTCTGGATGGATACACTGTTATACAGAAATAAAGCTCCTATAGTACATAAACATATCCTGGATATAAACAAACTATACACAAGGTATTATTGAACACTGTGTAGGAGCCCCTTTAGAAATATTGACTCACAGAACGTCTCAGGTAAAAAGAATCTGAACTTCTGTGTCGAACATTATATAGATTTCAGAACACCACAAACTTTCTGTAGTTTACCTTTTCTTATTATTTATAGAACCTGATTGCAACAGCTTTGCACATTATGTCAAACTAGGCACAATTTTGCATACAGTTTTGTCATATAACATAACTTCCGTGCATTTTAAGTAGGAAAAATATGCTTATGTTAGACATCTTGTAGTGGTTTTTTTGCTTTGTTGCCTCAGTTCACACATTGCTTTCCTGCATTACAATCAATGGGACTTATTTAGGCACAGGCAAGGTATAGGCACAGTCACAGGCATAGGAAAGGTTCTCCAGTTAACTGAGACCAGCATTGGGATTATGCTGTAGAAATACAGTGCAGTCTTCGTTCTCTCACCATGTAAATAGCCCATGTTATCATAGGATTCTTTGCATGAATATTTATTCATGTGAATGTAGTAGGATAATGTAGAGAAGGGGGATATATTTCTCTTTTATTGTGCAATTGTATTTATTATACAAGACACCCTTTCCCAAAAGAACACCCCCTAGGTATGTTATGGCATTAGATTGATTCTAGGAGTTAGAATAGCATATCAGAAGACTGATAGGTGCATCAGCTGCACACTGTCCAAGAGAGAGCAGACCTGGCCATAGTGGTTCAATCCTTGATTACCTCCTAATTAGGCTATCACACTACTTTCAACATTTGGAAGACATGTCTAGTGCAAAAGGCAGTAGCTCACTAACATGATGTTAGTCAGAGGTTTTTAACATCCATGTGGGCCAACCTGTGGTCTAAAGAACAATGATGGGCTGAGAGAGGATACCATATAGTAGCAGTGGACTCAGCTTGGTCAGATGGAAATGGTCTTGGCTCAGAGAATGAATAAGAGTGCACCTTCAAGTGGTATGCACATACTTTTTCCTTCCCAGCTAGGTCAGCATGGTCTGAATCATCTTCTCCCTTGATCCTTCCTTCTGGTAAGTAGAAAAAGCAGTCACCCACAAGGCTTGACAGATGCCAAGTGTGGAGCACAAGGGCAAGAAAAGAACCCTTTGTCCTCAATTTGAAAGGAACACCTAACACATCAGTAACTAATAGAAAGTCAGTCATGAGCTGAAAGGTATTATTAGGCCCTTCTCTTATTAGTCACTGAGACACTAACCTGCATGAGAAAGTGAAATAGGTGGAGCACTTGCAGAGAGAGAAAACAAGGAACAGATCATGGCAGTGGAGCCTTCACTTGGTGTCCTGGAAGACAGTGGGTTTTAAATGTCAGATGAAGTGATAGTCCCCATAAAGGAAAAGGTTGATAACCTCTGTTTTACATGAACATCTCTAATATTTATTTAAACTCAACTGAACTATCATTCATTTTCACACCTATTCATTTCAAGGAGGTTTGTGGAGGAAAGAAAGCCTCCCAGTGGATTATTCCCAAAGACAGGTGTACAGTGTCATTGTACATAAAAACAACATAAAATGACAGGCTGTTTGGCCTAGAAATTATAAGCAAACATCTAAATGTGCCATTAGCCATTAAGACAGTTCTTTCAAATGTCATTCTTTGAGGATGAAAACATGTTTGTTTTGTAAAGCTCTTAACATTTAAAGCTGAAAGGTTTGAACCAGCTTTGAAGTTTGTCTGTGATGTCTAGGAGGGGAAAGTAACATTAAATGATACAGTGGTATTCAAGAGTGCATCCTTTAAGTCAACAGAGGTCTCTGAGATACTGTTTAACTTGAAGAGGCCTATACACCAAGAAATATCATGTACAATTGAGAGGATGCCTCCTGTCATCTTTTACTATGGTATTGTAGGTTAGCTTTGCCCTTTTTTTGGCTGCCTTCCAGATTAATTTGGGGGCATTTTTAAATTGTGAGACTTGTGCAAAGCACAAAAAGTTGCTAGATTTCTTTAATTTGCATTTTTATATTAAAATTTATTTATACAACAAAAAAGAAAAAACAGAAAATAAGAGAAAGTTGAGTTATTGCTAGTAGATTAAAGCGTGACATATATTAAACATGTTACAAAAGTAGAGGGAAGGGGATAAGAAAAAGAGAGACAATTATCAGTGTTCTTATTACATTAAAAAAATTATTAAAGCATTTTTCTTTTTTAACACATCTATTTTTCAAATCAATTACAAGGATTATATAAAATCTAAGTATTTACTATAGTAATGGGGGAGGGGGGAGGGAGATGTTCTTGTCACCAACCAATAAATCCAATACATGAGGTGTATTAAACTTATTCCAATTTAATTACTTTGGGTGAGTCATGCTCTCTCAGCCTCAAAGGCTTGAAAATATTTTTAAAATAACTATCAGAATAAAACTTGCCATAGTCACAAATGTAAGCCTGCTAAGTTTCCGGACATTTTGGTGACTGTAATTAAGTCTTCTTGAAGTTTCTTCTAGATTTTAGGTGGTTACTTCCCTTTCCTTTAACAGTTATTATGGCAGTTTATGGAACTACTTTAAAATGTTGATTAAAAGTAGGCGCAAAAGAAATGTAACATGCACGCATGTCAGACTACACAAAGAAGCCATTGAAATTCGCAAGCATGTGGACAATTTCAAAAGAAAGAATGAAACCATGAAAATGAACAAAATTTGCTTACCAATATTAAAAACTCTAAAATCAGGACAGTAAATAAAGTACAACACTCAGAAAACAGGGGAATTACAAACAGGAAACAATCAGGGCCAGTGAACACCTAACAAAAGATTCCCCCAGGCAGGAAGGAGCCAGGCATTGAAGCTACAAGGCCATTAAATACTAATCAAGTTGGCCAATTACAACATTCACACTTGCCTCAAACAGACAAGTGTTCTTTCTCCCACCCTGGACATTCCACAGATATATAGACCCCACTTGCCTCGTTTCCTCTAAGGATGCCTGCCATAGATGTTGGTGAAACATCAGGAGAGAATGCTTCTGGAACATGACCATAAAGCCTGGAAAACTCACAGAAACCCAGTGATTCTGGCCATGAAAGCATTTGACAACATATTCCGTTTTCTATTGTCGAGTTGAGAGTAAAGTAACTGCTTTGAGAGATGGTGATTAAGCATTTGGACAATATGGCTAGTAGGCATGTGTGATCAATAAAAAATGTTTCAAAAGTCATTACAAAACTGGGAGCACTAGTATTGGATTTCTAAAGTGTTTCTAAAGTATAATTAGTGAAAATGTATTTACTATATACAAAATTTCACTACTATTTCATTATAGGAATTGCACAAGTGGGGAAACTTCAGGGGCTCCTTTCTCCCTCATTTTACAGCTATTGAGGTGAAACTTGCTACAAGGGTAGAACATATTTACCACTGTTAGTCCATCAAATTTCAGAACGTTTCACTTATCCATGAATTTTTTTTACAAACAACATTTTTTTTATCTTTTCTATCTTCTTGAATTTTCTATACAATGACACAAGATAACAAGGCATCATTCCCACCATCTTTCAGAAATATTCATACATCGACCAATTTTAGGGAATTTGTTAAAGCTTTAACAAAAGCTTTTTAAAAAGCCACAATAGCTATCTCATTGAATGTTTATCACATTAACAAATAGAACTTCAATTTAAGGATTTCTTCCCAACCCAGTACAGAGATTTACTTAGTAGAAGTATCAGTCAGTCCTCCTCTGTGTACATTCAACAATTTATTGGAACTCTGGCTGGCTGCTGCAATAGAGGGACAAATCTCTTTCCCTTTTCTGATTGGGGCTTTCTGATGTGAGCAGAATTCTGGGACGTGTAGTTTAGGGCAGTCTCTTTTGAATTCTTTGGAATAGGCCTCCTCGCCTTCCCAAACTACATTTCCCAGAGTTCTGTGCTTTCTCAGTCTTTTCCCCAGTGAATTCTGCTCCCTGCTTTCCCTCTCCTAATGGCAAGAGGCCATCAAATTAATAGCAAGAGGCCATTAATTTAAAGAGGAATGGGGGCCTTTTTGGTTCCTTGCCATAAAAATGAAACTGACTTTGGGAAGCTTCTGAGCATTACAAAATTAAAATGAAAAAGGATTAGGTAACTTTTGATTCTTCAGTTTTTGACACAGGCCACAACCAAGTGTTGATTATCATTTTGAAAGTACAGATTTAACTCATTTTAATATGACTTACAGAACTTCCAAACAATCTGCACAAGCCTAATGGCCAGTTCAGCAAAGTTGTTTCAACACTGGTGGCATTTGCTTCTTCCAGAATGCTGACATTTGTCCACCTGTCTTCCCAAGAAATTTGTAGGATTTTTCAAAGACTGTACTGATGGAATATTTCCAAAATGTGAGAGTGACATTTGTAGATGATCTCAAGCTTAAAACAGAGTTGAGAGGCCCACAGCTTTATAAACACTGTATCCTTTATGCTGCACTTGCAGAGCTCATATTTATATTTCAGCATCCATATGGACTTTTGTGGAGAGGTGGCTGCCAACTTAGTGGAAATTGTCAACATTTAATAGCATTACACTATTAAGATGTATTACTGGCATTTTAGAGAGATTGGTTTGTGTGGGCTGCTAGAGTTTCCCCCCCCCCCTGATGTTAAGCGAAAAGCCATATGCTTCTGAGAACTATAGAAATATATGTGTGGCATGTCAGCTCTGATGGTTGTGTGCATGTGTAAATAATTTCAGTAAGATCTGGTCTTAATACACTAGCCAAATCTTGAATAGATTTTAAAGTACTGTATATAATTGCTGATAGTGAAGATGTGAAATCACATTTTGTAGTGGAAAAATTTCCAACCATCATGTAGTATCCCTAACATGGAAAGGAAAATCTTGTAACCAATTGAAAATCTTGCCACCAGATCCACAGCAAATTGAAGAGTTTATAGACTAACACCAACTGAAACGTTTTTAGAAGAACATTTTAGAAGCCACAAATTCTGAGGCACTAACTTCACCGCCACCTCCTCCTTCTGTGGGAGCCTCACTCAAGAGGTATCTAAAATAACATTATGAGCAGCTTGGTCTTCATATTTCCCAATCCACATCTTTAAATCAAGCTGGACACACCCTGGATCTGATCTTCATGGCTGGAATCCAAGTGGTCCCAACCTCTGTAAAGGAGGTGCCATGGTCGGACCACTGTGTCCTGGAAGTCCGACTAGAGCTGGCTATCCCGCCCTGTAAGGGTGCCGAACCCATTTTGGTTCACCCGAAGAGACTTATGGAACCCATAAGGTTCCTGAATGCTCTGAGGGAATTGGAACTCACCAGCAATTCAGTCGATAGGCAAGTGGAGCTTTGGAACACCAGTCTCTCCGCTGCCTTAGATGAAATCGCCCCCAGACGCCCTGTCTTACTCCGCGAAAATAGCTCACCTTGGTTCACTGAGGAGTTGCGAGCGATGAAACGGAGTAAGAGACGGCTAGAGGTCATGTGGTGAGGTATCCGTGACGGAGCATCGAGATTAGCTTATAAACAATGTAAAGAGGTTTATGAGCAGGCTACCAGAGAAGCCAAAAAGGTCTACTATTCTTCCCTGATAGAGTCGGCTAGCTCACACCCAGCCCAACTTTTAAAGATAATTCAATCTATGACAACAATTCTGACCGTTCCAAACGATAGGGATTTGGCTCCGTCACAGCTACTTTGCTGACAAAATCTCGGATCTCCGCCGGGATATCCCAGCCACAATTGATACAGTAAGTGAACTTGAGACTCCGCTGCCACTCGATGGGCGCATCTTCAGCTGTTTCCAACTGCTGGACGCGGCAACTGTCGATAGGATACTGGTTGCCGCTAAACCAACTACATGCTCCCTCGATCCGTGCCCCTCCTGGCTTGTTAGATCTTGCCGGGAGGGGTTACGAGACCCCTGGGAAAGATAATCAATAGCTCCTTTGAGCAAGGAGTATTCCCAGGGGGTTTGAAAGAGGCGATGGTAAGACCGCTACTGAAAAAACCGAATCTAGACCGTTCGGTTCCCTCCAGTTACCGACCGGTTTCCAACTTGCCGTTCTTGGAAAAAGTAATTGAGAGGGCAGTAGCGGATCAGCTGCAACAGTTCCTAAATGACAAAGTTGGACTTGATCCCTTCCAATCCAGCTTCCGTATTGGGCATGGGACGGAGACTGTGCTTGTCGCCATTACAGACCAACTTTGCTGCCAGCTGGACCATGGTGGGTCAGCCCTGCTCGAGTTGTTAGATCTCATGGCAGCATTTGATACAGTAGATCATGCATTATTGACCCACGTTTTGCCGTGACGGGAGTTAGGGGGATTGCCCTTAAATGGGTGACGTCCTTCCTCCAAGATTGGGGACAACGTGTGGAGAGGGGAGGGGTGGCCTCTGGGAGACTCCCATTAAGTTGTGGGGTCCCCCAGGGAGCTATCCTCTCACCTTTATTGTTTAATATCTATATGCATCCGCTGGCCCAGCTGGTTCGTGAGTTTGGTCTGGAGTGTCATCAATACACTGATGACACCCAGTTGGTTCTGAGAATGGACGGCAGGCCGGATACCGTACCCGATTGTTTCCATCAATGCCTTGAAGCCTTGACTGGATGGCTGCGTTCCAGCCGGCTGAAGGTGAAGCCATCGAAGACTGAGGTCCTGTGGTTGGGTCGCCCTGGGGTGGGTAAGTGCTGGTTGCCTAACCTGGATGGCGAGCAATTAAGCCCGTCAACCCTGGTAAAAAGTCTAGGAGTCCAGTTGGACCCACTGCTATCCATGGAGACCCAGGTCTCCACGGTTAGCAGGATAGCATTCCACCATCTTTGACAGGCTAGGCGACTGGCTCCTTACCTATCCAGGGATGACCTGGCCACTGTTATCCATGCGACTGACATCTCGAGGCTAGATTACTGTAACGCCCTCTACATTGGCCTTCCCTTGTCTACAATCCATAAGCTCAAGCTAGTGCAAAATGCTGCCGCTTGATGTCTGGTGGGAGCATCGGTGAGAGAGCGTATCACTCCTATCTTGCAGCAATTGCACTGGCTGCCAATAGAGTACCGGACTGTATTCAAGGTGCTGGTATTGACCTTTAAGGCCTTGTATGGTCTAGGGCCAGCGTACCTGAGGGACCGTCTCACCTCGTATGTTCCCCCGAGACCACTACGTTCAGAAGAACAAAATCTCCTGACAGTTCCATCAGTCTGCTCCTGCCATCTTTCTGTGACTAGACAGCGAGCCTTCTCCGCGGTGGCCCCGACGCTATGGAACACGTTGCCGGACGACGTTCGCGCCATCACTGAGCTAGCTCCTTTCCGGAGGGCATGCAAAATGACTCTGTTTAAGCTTGCCTTTAACTAAGCCCTCCGGTTCTGACAAATGCTTTAATTGATTTTATGTATTTTCTGTGTTTTACATGTATCTCAACTGATTGCTGTAAACCGCCCCGAGCCTGCAGGGAGGAGCGGTATATAAAATTGAATAAATAAATGTAAACAGTCAAATTATGCCTAGAAATTAATGAAGCTGAAGTGTCAAAACATCCTGTTTTCACCCTTCCCTTCTCCAACTGGGATCTGTAGGTTGGCATTTCAGAAAGGTAACTGTGCGGGAAAAGAGGCAGTTGAGGAAGCTGGAGGTTTCTGGGATGGTCTGAGGCCCCACCTATACTTCCATATAAAAATCTAGATTATCTGCTTTTAAATCAGATTATATGGCAGAGTAGACTCATATAATTTACTTCAAAGCAGAGGATATGGATTATCTGCTTTGATAATCTGGATTATATAGCAGTTTAGAAGGAGCCTGAGAGATTGGAAAGAGTTTATTTACACATTTGTATGCATTTACAAGGAGGGTTGGTGACATTTTCAGGTAAAAATTAAGGATTTTTTTTAAAGGGGGGGGGGATTGCAAAGAGTTTTAAAGAACTAACAGGGCTGAGGCACAACAAAAATGGGGTCTGGGTTCCGCATTAAGCAACAGGCTTCACTCTTTAGTTAAATAATGCTACAATCTGGCAAAACCACTTCTGATTATTTCTTACATAAGAAAATCCTATGGCATGCATAGAGTTACCAAATGTCAACAGACAGTTTGAAGGCATATACATACACAATACAGATTAGATTGTGCTTTGAAAAGCTCCACATTCTGTTCAAAAAGCCATACTTTTTCTTCAAGAAGCACAGTCTATTTTGTACACACAAGGGATGGATAAAATGTTCTGAAGAAATTTGATAATATGTGGGTTGTGGTTCCAATCTGTGAAACACTTCATAGGTTCCCAGATGTCACCTTTTAATTTGTTCCCTACGCACTGTAAAATTATCTCTTGTCTTAGCTGTCCTTCCATATATGGCAAAGCAGTAAAACACTAATAATGGTTTGCAGAGGCAATAAAAAGGCTCTAAATCCTTTAAACAAATGGATACAATCTAATTGTCTCATCTGCTCATTGGTATTATAGCCCTCTTCTATCAACTGTATGCTGCTGAACTTGTAGACTCTCAGAATCACAGCTAGGCTTTAAAGAGCGGGGATAACTTTTATTTGCTATGGGTGATAAAATTGGAATCTCTCCTGACTCAGACAATGCTATGGATCCAGTCAGGCAGAACACAAATCGAAATAGTATTTGAAGGGCAAGATAATGGGAGGATTGACAAATATAAGGCACAGTAAAAATTATACTGCAATGAAAAGAAATTAGAAAATGAGAATCTAGTGGTGGAAAGTAAAAAAAAAACAAACACTAGATGACAGTTTGTTTGAAATGTTGTGCCTATCCCTCTCACATAAGAGACTAGCAAAATAAATGCATACAAGAAAAGCAAATTACAAAAGGCAATATATTAATATAGGCTAAGTATCCCTAATCCAGAATTCTTAAATCCAAAATATTCCAAATTCCAATATTAGCCACATGGATGATGATGGTGATAACAACTTTATTTGTATCCCTCCCTACCTCCCGGTGAGGAGTCAGGATGGTTTCTAACTAGGGTTGCCACATGAATAAGGGACAGGTACTGAATTAATAGGGAATTTTTCACAAAAAATAACGGACACTTCATAATAACTTGAAAATCATCACCTTATTCTTTTATCAAAAAGTGACAACCCTATTTCTAACAGACAGAGGAAAACATTCAATGCCAATATCAAAAGACAGCAACCATAAAATTTAAACAGAAAATTAAGACACCAAATGTTATATGACATGAAGTTAAAATTAAACAATTCACAACATCAGATTGTAACAATTTAAAAGCCAGCCTAGCCAGAGTGTCATACCAATTCCATGACTAAAATAATGCCACCTTAGCTTTCTGATGCTTCAGTGTACATAGGTTTTGTTTAATAATACTGAGCATAAAATTAGCATATTCACATCACTATCATGAGATTAAAGCCTCCTGGTGGCACAGTGGATTAAACCGCTCAGCTACTGAACTTGAGTGAAAGGTTAGTGGTTTAAATCTGGGAAGTGGGGTGAGCTGCCACTGTTAGCCCCAGCTTCTTCCAACCTAGCATTTCGAAAACATGCAAATTTAAGTAGACCAATAGGTACCGCTTCTGCAGGAAGAGAACAATACTTCATGAAGTCATGCTGACTATATGGCCTTGGAAGTGTCTACAGACAACACCGGCTCTTTGGCTTAGAAATGGAGATGAGCACCATCCCTCAGAGTAGGACACAACTAGACTTAATGTCAGGGAAAACCTTTACCTTTATTTTATCATGAAATTAACAGCTGAATAACTGCTTAGAATATTTAGTCTGAGAACCCTCGCTAATCATTAAACTACAAATCCAGGAATTCCATAGGCTGTTGCCATAGCAATTCTGCGATCTCATCACATGGCCACCAGAATCACCACATCATGTCTGGCTCCTGATGAAGTTGTTTTCTTGGAGGGAAGCTTTGACCCCCATTGCTTCTCATGTTGCCACAGCACTGGCATGCACTGGCTGTACCCTAGGAACAACACAAAGCCTCACTGGAAGTTCATCTGTGTCATTTGATGGGAACCAGCAAATCACATGGAGGACCTAGAGCTTACAGGTTTTGTACAGGGTTTAAGCCCTGTACAATGAAATTGAAAGTGAAGTCATAGTGCTATTATTGTGTAATGTGGAAGGGCCATTGCTTTTCCATTCTCTTCCCTATTAATAGAGAATCAGTGTTAAATGCGCCACAGCCAACTTCCTGCCATGCAAATACTGTATAACACACCTAAAACATGACCTTCTGCCCTCTACTTAAGGACCTTCATAAATGGGCAATCCACCACCCTTCAAAGCACCCTATTCAATTGTTCTTAGTGCAAAGTTTGTCCTCATGTTATGGCAGAACATGTTATCTTTTATTTTTAAGGTACTGGTTTGTACTATAGTAGCTGGAGAAACAGAGAGAGAAATGCACCTGGTCTTCTACAAGACATCCCTTCAAATATTTAAAGATGTCACACCTCAGTCTTCTCTTCTCCAAGCTAAACATACACACAACTCCACATTGAACATATTTGTTTTTTATTGGACAGTTTAGGGAAAAAATTTCACCGCTTCTCTTGTCCATTTTTTTCTCTCTTAAAGGTTTTTTGCACTCTTTGTGCTCCAAAGTAAATACCTTGGGAGTCTTTCCTCCATAAGAACAAACACTTGATAAATTGGGAGTTGATTAGCATACATGATGCAAATGCATAGAAGTACTGTGGTAGTTTTATGGCATTTTAAAAGTCACAATGTATACAAGTAAAATACATATATTTGCCTATTTAAAAAGGTCTTTAGGGCCGTAGCCAGGATTTTGGTGCAGGAGGGGCTGAGTTTGATTCAAGGGGGGTATGAGACTGAGTGAGAGGGGGTCTGCCCTAGCAAACCTTTTGTATTGTTGTCCCAATACCCCCATGCATATGGGATATACTGAGCATGGTGATCAGATCATGATATGAATAAACATAACAGTTTAAATAATGTACCAGTAAGGCCTTATCGCAGACCACCCTGAGAATTTTGGGGGGAGGGGGCTGAAGCCCCCTAAGCCCCCCTCCTGGCTACATGCCTGGGTCTTTTCCTCCTAGGAAAAGGATAACAGAGCCCACTTAGCCTCCTGTGGATGGGAATACTGTAGTCTTGGAGTGACCATAAAAACACTTTATCCTGTGTCTTCACCAGATGGGTCTTTGATACTGGTAGGACTGAGAAAAAGCCTTCCCCAAAGAATTTTAAAGGTTCATATGAAAAGAATAAGTATTCTGCTTTCAATTACTCAGCCCCCATCACTTCTCACCAACCCCTTTTCTAGCTCATTGCATTGCACTATCTTACAATTATATCTCACAGAAAAGCTTAGAACAGCCCTGCAAATGATTCTTTTGGAGTCATTGGTTGTAAATTGTCGGTTCTAATCAGCACTGAATATGAGCTGGAGAAATGATCCGCAGTCTTAATTTTCTGTTCTCCTCCATTTGAAAAGCTTTCACTGGCTCCCAGAAAGCACCCTCCCCGCCAAGTTTGTCCTTCTTTTTCCCCAATGAAGCTGCAAATGAGATTGGAGGAGGGGGACCACAGCAATCTAATTGTGAGCTTAAATTCTAAATCCCTCACTGGAGATCAAGTTGTTGCTCCCATTTCTTTCATGTCTGCAACTAATCAGCTCATTTCAACAGCAGCTGTTTCCTTTCTTTCAGGTTAGCTTTTTAAAGGCACTTTTAGTCAGCTTTAATGTAGCCGTGATCAACACATAAAAGCCATTCTTAGCTTATTCTCTCTTAGGACCATAGTGGGAAGTATCTTTTCATTGATGGCAAATGAATCTGGTCCAGCTTACTGCCCTTCTTGCTCTAAGTGAAAAACTGATTTGGACATTGTCTCCAGGCTGCCATTTACACTGTATTGCTTGTGGTTTGGTGCTAATATTGTGGGAGCACTCTGCGGCCATATTGATAGGGCTAAAGCTAGGGTTGAAATTGTGCTGGGTGGGAAAGACACAGGTAACTGTTACAGTTATTACTACTTGTACTTGGGGACTTAATGGTAAAGAGGTAATAAACACATACCATAAACAAACAAATAAATAAATACTCATGTGAGGTTGAAAGCTTATCTTTTGAGTCTGTGACATTTATTGCATTTGTGTCAATGGAACAGTGAAACATTTCCAGTAATTAAAATCAACTTTAAAGTAGCTATCCAAGGCACTGAATCATATCTCCAGAATATTTATTCATTTATTTCACATATTTTTATGCCATCCTTCTCACCCCCAGAGGGGGACTCAGAGTGGCTTCACAACAGGCATTCATTCAATGCCAAAAACAGGAATAAATGAAAAAAGTAATTTAAACATAAAATTACTAAAACATTGTTTAAATCTCACAGGTTAAAAATCCTAGTCCAGGTCTGTCCATTGTCATTCACACAAATTGGGTCTCATTCTAAATTGCTATTTCTACTGTTGAATGATTGGTCCCATAGCCCAGTTTTGAGTTTCATTGTAAATGACAGGGGGGGTCTAATTCCACTGGATAGAGAGTTCCATAGGTGAGAGGCCAACACTGAGAAGGCCCTGTCTCTCAACTCCACCAGGTGTGCTTGTGAGGATGATGGGACCTCTTTTGTCGATCTTAGACTTCACGATCGTTCATAGCAGAAGATACATTGAGACAGCTAAGCTGGGCCAGAACCGTTCAAGGCAGAATATGTCCAGCAACTTGGAGAGCTGATTTAAAGTTTTCATTAAAACATGAAAGACATTCACCACCACACTAACATGAGAAACACTAGTCATCAGCATTTTGAATGGATCCCCATTGAACAATGGTGGGAGAAGGGCACATTATGAGTAGAGTGACTTCTCTGTAGTTGATCTTGCAGAGATATGTCACCTTGGATCCATCTTCGGAGAAAGGCAGGGTATAGATTCAAAAAAAAAATAAAAAATGTGAAATATAGAGTAAATTGTAAATAAAAAGTTGGGATCTATTCTAGGCCTAGGGTCTGAATGAGACTGGTTTATTAAAAAATATGTTTTAGAGCACTGCAGAAGAGACTCAACTCAACTCAACTTTATTTCTTATGAGTCGCCCTCCACCAAAAGTGCTCTGGGCAACTTACACAATTAAACAGGTTACATAGAGGAGACATCATTCTGGCAGTTATCAAAGAATCATAGAAGAGGTTGTGCAGCCACCAGTACTGGAGATGGAAAAAAAGTACAGAGACTTTAGCAGCCACCAGTACTGGAGATGGAAAAAAAGTACAGAGACTTTAACAACCTTACTTGAAAAACAAAGACAAAAGAGAATGTTTTTAGAAGTAATAATTTTTCCAGATGTTTTTCATTTTTCCAGATGGTGTTGGACTTCAAGTTCTGACTATCCTAGCTAGCATTTCCAGTAAGGAAGAATGTTGGGCATTGCATTGTATCCAAAATGGCATTTAATTATTACCCCTCTTCTAGGCCATGTGAATTAGCAGCTTTCTTAACACAGAAACCATATTTGTGGGGCAGACATGGCCAAAACTTTAGGATTAAAAAGAAAAAGAAGTAAGCATGTATTGAAATGTTGCTTGGGCATGCTTTATAAGCATTGGAGAGGGGATAGATGCTTGTGGGAAGATAGAGTAGAGTCTTCACCCTACTGAATATAATCAAGAGATTTACACAAGGATATGATCCATATACAAATAGTTAAGACCCACTGAGGATTTTTCTGGTTAGCTTAATATTTCACCCTGTGCTAGCTCTATGCTTCTGTTCTTCATACAAACACTCCTATATAACTTTATTTAGTCCTAGATACTCAGCAGCAATTTCCTGTTCATCTCTCCTTTAGAATCCCTGCTTTTCATCCCACTGACTACTGGTTACAGTGACATGTTTAATGTACACCAGGGGTGCTCAGAATGGTGATTGGGATCACCAGGGTGATCTTCGGGCCTCATCCTGGTGATCTTCAGGCCCCTGACCAGGTTTTTTGCTGTTGGTCCTCTTCACGCGCCCCTGCACGCTGCAAAGAAGTCCTCCATCGTTGCTCCTCCTCGCTCCCTGCTCGCATGCCGCCTCCAAAAGCTCCAGAGTCCAAGAGGCAGAATGGGCCCCCTCTTTTGGATTCCTCCTCCTCCCTCCATCCTTCTCCAGCCACTCAGAGTCGTAGGAGACCAAAGGGGGCGGGCCTGGACGACGCGATGCATGGCTGTCCTTGCGCGCATGCGCAGAAGTGCCCATTCTGTCTCTCGGACTTCTCGTGAGCTCTTGGAGGCGGCACCCATGCTGGCGGAGTGGAAATAGGAGCAACGACGGAGGAGAAGAAGGACGCTTTGGGGTCATTTCCTTACCTCATCTCAAAGGTCGGTCTTTTTACTTTGCGGTGGGTGCTTGATTGTTCTGTGGCATGTCTCTTTGTTTATTTTTAATGTTTAAAAATTGCCTTTTAGTGCCAAAGCCTCTCTGCTTGCTTTGTTCCTTGAGAAATATATGTTGGGGAATATGGAAATGTGGGAGAAATGGGGTGGTTGGATGTATTTTTACATGCCCCTTTGTTTACCTTGCTGAGTATTAAATGGCCTTGCAGTTCAAAAGCCTCTCTTCTTACTTTCTGGCTGATAATATGTGTGGTAATATGGCAGTGTGGGAGAAATGGGGTGGTTGGATGTATTTTTGCATGTCCCATGTAAACTTCTGAGACACAAATGGCTTTGCAGCTCCCAGGTCTCTCTGTTTACTTTCTGCCTGATTATATCTGTGGGAAATTTGCCAGGGAGGGAGAAATGGGGTGCTTGGGTGTATTTTTGCATGTCCCATTGTTTACATTTCTGAGAAAGAAAGAAGCCCTGTGCGGGCGGAAGGTGGCAGCAGGAGTGGGTGTGTACGCATGCGCGTGCGAGCGCACCAGGTGATCTTTTAAACTTGGTTCTTCATATGGTAGCTCCCATGCTGAAAAAGTGTGAGCACCCCTGATGTACACTGTTAGCCTATTGATCTTACTAATTGTAAACCATAACTTCATCCAATATTCTTGTCACTCCCCCATATTCTAACCCAGTGCTATTCACATTATGGTCTCTGACCCATTAGGTTTCAATTCCTGGTAATTTTCCCCCCAAAAAATCAAAGCCAACTGATTTTTCTTCAGGAATTTGGCCACTCAATCATCTACGTGCTCTGCATGGGCTTGCCTTTGAAGACTGTTCGGAAGTTTCAAATAGTCCAACGAGAGGTAGCCAGGTTAATAACTGGAGCAGCATACAGGGAGCACACAACTCCCATGTTGCGTTGGCTCCACTGGCTGCCTGTTTGCTACCAGGCACAATTCAAAATGCTGGCTTTGGCCTATAAAGCCCTAAACAGCCCCTGCCCAATTTACCTGTCCAAACACATCTCCCTTTACGAACCACTGAGGAAACTAAGATGTTCTGGGGAGGCACTGCTCTCAGTCCCACCACCATCACAGACACATTTGATGGCGATGAGAGACAGGGCCTTCTCAGTGATTGCCCCCTGGTTCTGAAACTCCCTTCCTGGCAATATTAGATCAGCCCCTCCCCTGTCCTTTAGAAGGATGGTGAAGACCTGGCTGTGGGACCAAGCCTTTGGGGCAGTGCAATGAGGCAAAATGGTGTCCTGAGATGGTTTTTAAGTAACTTTTAATGTGGATATAAGTGATTTTAATGTTTGTATATATTTATGGTTTTATGTTCTGGCATTGAATGTTTGCCGTATATATGATGTGCTCTGCTCTGTGGCCCCTGCGGGGTGAGAAGGGCAGAATATAAATGTTTTAAATAAATAACAAACAAATAATTTAGACACCCAGTTCTTGAACTGAACTTTCACCTGGCTAAGAATCTTAGTCTTACTTCTAAGCTATGAAATTTTGTCAACACTGTCTCAATTGCATTTTACGTATTTTATTCTTCAGCATCTAATAAACATTCTTTTTCTATGCAAATCAGGTATCTAATCTTGTTTTTCCCTTCCTGCATATAAATCTGCATGCATTTTGATATGGATTTGTATGCTTTAACTTTTTTATTGATTAAAACATATTTCTGTACATTTTAAAAATAGGAACACATTTAATTTGACACAGTATTTAGAGGAGAAAATTATAATCTGATGTTTTCCGTTTTTCTCAGTGAAGAAAAAATAAAGATTTGCATGAACTTCCTTCAATAGTCTCACAGACCAAAATTGGGTACATTCATTAATTTTAAGTTAATTTCATTTTTTTTCTATCTCTAGTCTGTCCTGCTTTGTACTGTCTCCAAGTGGAGTGGGGAGCATGTGATGCTTCAGTCTGATGGGATGGAGATCATCATTTGGAGGAGCACATTCTTATTCCATCCTATCTTAGTTCTGGGATGGAAAAAGATGGTCTTCTAGATGTTTTATCAAAACTCCCATAAACTTTTATTCTTGTTTATGTTGGCAAGAATTGAGACAAACTATAGGTCATTGTTATCTACTTCTTAAGCTTCTTTCATTCAAATTTGCCTCTGGTCTATTTAACAATAGACTGTTCCTGTTTTTCTCCCTTTTCCTGAATCGTAAACATTTATGAACATTTTACTATGTGAGAGTGTCTCAGTTTAGGGGGTCAACAATTAACTTCAATGTGTTTTGCATTCCTGTAATCAATCTAATCAGGAAAAAAGAATTAATCCATACCATTTGCATGACCAATTACAATTAAGAAAGAACACATTATATTCCCACTTGCACCTGATAAAGACGCATAAAATACTTTTTTTCTAAACAAATAAATATGGAAGTGTACCATGTGTTTCAGACTCTCAGTAAGAAGAAGAAAATGCATCTAATAAGTGAATATGAATTATTCACTGATATTTCCTGCAGATGATTAAAATATAATGCTTTATTCTTTTTTGCTAATACCGGTAAGAACTTGCAGATATTCAAGTATTATATTTTCTATCAAGCTAGTAATGTCTTTTAGACCTACGCCACATTGATTATTTATTTAATCATTTATTTTATTCTTTCTTTATCCCAATCCCTTCCGCCTCACACACTCCCCCTCCCTTCTCTTCTGCCTCGCTCTCTCTCCCTCCCCTTCCTTCTCTTCCAGCAACT
The DNA here is from genome assembly GCA_030556195.1 of Anolis apletophallus. Classification (NCBI taxonomy): domain Eukaryota; kingdom Metazoa; phylum Chordata; class Lepidosauria; order Squamata; family Anolidae; genus Anolis; species Anolis apletophallus. The sequence goes on from JARBWK010000007.1 coordinate 86,424,625, forward strand.
ACAAGTCCCAATTGTCAAGATCTATTTCCCCCAAACTCCACCAGTGTTCACATTTGGCATATTCAGTGCTCTCTGGACGTTGGTGAACTACAACTCCCAAACTCAAGGTCAATGCCCACCAAACCCTTCTAGTGGTTTCTATTGGTCGTGGAGTCCTGTGTGCCACATTTGGTTTAGTTCCATCATTGGTGGAGTTGAGAATGCTCTTTGATTGCAGGTGAACTATAAGTCCCAGCAACTACAACTCCCAAATGACACAATCAATTTTTTGAGTGATGGTCACTCCTTGGGTGTTAGTGGGTGTCTTGTGACAGCAATTTGTCCAGTGGTTTTTGAGTTATGTTAATCTCACAAATGAACATTCCATTTATATAATGTATAAATTGTTCTCAAGAGTCTGGAGATCAAGCCCTATGGGGAGCGGCTTAAAAAGCTGGGCTTAAAGAGCTGGGCATGAAGAAGAGAAGGCTGAGAGGAGACATGATGAGGGCCATGGATAAATATGTCAAGGGAAGTCATAGGGAGGAGGGAGCACGCTTGTTTTCTGCTGCCCTGGAAACTAGGACACAGAACAATGGCTTCAAACTACAAGAAAGGAGATTCCACCTGAACATTAGGAAGAACTTCCTGACTGTGAGAGCCGTTCAGCAGTGGAACTCTCTGTCCCGGACTGTGGTGGAGGCTCCTTCTTTGGGGGCTTTTAAACAGAGGCTGGATTGCCATCTGTCAGGGGTGCTTCGCATCTCCACCTCTGACATTCAACCTGACTTTGATGCACTTGTTAAAGACCAACAGACACACAAATGATACAAATGTTCACATTTTGTTAACCATTGTTTTGTAAAAGTTTAGTGAATAAATGTCATTTTTCCTATGACAACCTCTCTTTTTCATTGCTCATATCATATACTCTTATCAGACTTATTAATATATCAAAAATGCAATTTAGTGCCTTTTTATTATTAAAGAAATTCAATTGATATTATGTAGAATATAGTTCAGCCTCTAGGTGCGGCCCTCCATAATATTTTTTGGCTCTCGTGTGGCTCCTTGGAAAAAAAAATTGCCCACCCCTGATCTATATGCATATTATACCCAGATCTGAAAAAGTATGTTCCTCTCTAAGTCCCCTGGGTGATTCTATGGCATATCACTGTGTTTTAACTGTTTTATATTTCTTCTTATTAATTTTGTTTGCTGGTGTTTTGGTTTATCTTGTTTGTTTTTATATTGATTTGATGTATTATTATCTGCTTATTTTATGTTTATGTACTTGACTGTTTGCCCTCCAACCCCCTGAACAAAAGAGACGACACACAAAATATTGGGTTCAAATTGAGTAACTTTTATTTAAAGTTACCTATTTAAATTTCCTTAAGTCTAACTCAGAAGGTGTCAGAAATCAAGGTGTATTCTAGCCGAGGTATCATGCCCCCTCGGCTAACAATATCAATTTTCGGGCGAAACACCTGGATTCCCTGATTATCCAACCAGGGCAACCCCTTTTAGGGAAATGAATGAGAGGTCTGTACTCAAGATCTTGAGATCAGCCTCTTTCATTCCAGGGCCATTACACTTTGTTAACTCCTCAACTTGAACTTTGAGGTGAATGTTAACTTAATGGCCCTCACCCCTGAAGGAGGTGCCTTAGGTGCACACCGACTATGGGCTTTTCCCTAGCTATTTTCCGCCACAGATTGGGGACAGGTGTCTACCTAGTCCCCATCGCCCACCGACGCTCCTAACACCCCTAATCCTATGTTAGACGAACGGAACGTTGCCCAATTCCGATATTACGATCCAACCGCTCAGCAAACAATACATTGTCACGAGTCCAAGATAAAGGAGGTAGCCAGGTACCCCCCGTACTGTTGAGCGCATGTCCCCCTCTTGTTCCCCACTTTATGAGGACTCTCACATCTCCACACGCCATACCACCAACAAGATGGCATCTCGGCGGACCGGACGATGCGTACGTGGGGCCATGCCAGCCAAACAGTACGAATTTGCTCGGGCCTGTAAGACGCTTTGCCCGTCCCCAAGCCAAAGCCGTCACCCCCTAGATGTGGATACAACTCCGCCAGTATGAGCTTAGAGCCTCAAACCAACAGGGGGTAAGGACCGTGAATGCAAGTCTGCCATAGACCACGTCTACCACTCCATTCCAAAAAGGTACTGGAGTCAAGGCCCAAATGTTGGCCAGAAAGAAACGTAGGACCCCCTGACGGCTGGTCACTACCATCAGACAGGCCCGATTCACCCACATGGCCCTTATTAAGCCATCCTCACACTTCCCACTCAACTGGGCTGTGGGTCGATGGCCGACTCACGGATTGTGACCTCGGGCTCTGTCTGCCAATTCCTGAAAACTGTGTAGCCTGTGATATGACCCTGAGTCTAGCGCTCCAATCAATACCACCCAGTTTGCTACACCACCCTGGGGTACCCGTTGTGCATACATCGCGAGGGAACATCCTACCGCTGGCTTCTTTTATTTTCATTCCCTCGGATCCTAAAAAAAACCCCCAATAGGGGCCGGAGTCAAGCGCTGGCAATAGGGACTCCCTTGAGCTCCCATTTCTGCCCCATGGCCATTACTGTAAAACAGTGAAGGTGGTTATCCGAGTGTCAGCCACAAGGGACTGACACCCCAATAGGTAATAATTAACCATACGAGCATCCCTTGTATATATTGGACGCATCTGCCAACGGCTGAACTACATAACCCAACTTTCCAGCCGTTTATAAGGCTGAAATGGTGTGACTCAAACGACTATTCCTCTTACATTTTGAAGGAAACTCACTTTCAAACTCCACAGCCATTTCTAAGGCTGAGAGGGTGTGACTCAAATGACTAATCTTCTTTGCTTTAAAGAAAAATGCGCTTTTAAACTCTCAAGCCGTATATAAGGCCGAGAGGGTGTAACTCAAACGATTAATCTTCTTTTGCTTTAAGGAAAACACAGTTTTTCAAACTCTCCAGCCGTATATAAGGCTGAGAGAGTGTGACTTACAGACTAATCTTATGTTGTAAAGAAAATGCGCTTTTCCAATTCTCTCGCCATTCGTAAGGCTGAGAGGGTATAACTCACTGACTGATCTTATAATGTAAAGAAAGGTGCTTTCAAAACTCCCCAGCCCCTTTTAAGGCTGAGAGGGTGTAACACCAGCAACTAATCGTCTTCTGTTTTAATAAAACGCGCTTTCCAAGCTCCCCAGCTGTACACGAGGCTGAGAGGGTGTAACTCAAATGCCTAATCCTCATCTGTTTTAAAGGAAATGGTTTTTATTTTTTTTATTTTATATATTTTTTCATTATTATTATTATTTTAATATATATAAACTTTCCAGCCGTATAAGGCTGAGAGGGTGCGACTCAAGCAGTTATGTTCTTCTGCTTTAAAGAAAAACGTGCTTCACAAACCCTCCAGCCTTTTATAAGGCTGAGAGGGTGTGACTCAAATGACTAATCTTCTTATAATGTAAAAGAAAACATGTTTTTCCAAATCTCCAGCCATTTATAAAGCTGAGAGTGTGTATTTAATGACTAATCTTCCATGTTGCAAAGAAAACACGCTTTCAAAATCTCAAACCGTTTATCTGGCTGAGAGGACGTGCCCCCAATGACCAACTTTCGTCTGTTTTAAAGAAAAACGCAGTTTTTGAACTCCACAGCCGGGTAAGGCTGAGAGGGTGTGACTCAAATGACTGATTTTCCGTTATAAAGAAATGCACCTTCAAACTCTCCAGCCGTTTTAAAGCTGAGAGGGTATGACTCAAACTACCAATCATCTGTTTTCAAGAAAAATGCGCTTTTCAAAACTCTTTAGCCATTTTTCTTAGGCCGAGAGGGTGTGACTCAAACAATTAATCTAATTATGTTCTAAAGAGAACTCGATTTTTAAACTCTCCAGCCGTTTTTGGGCTGATATGATATGACTCAAACGATTAGTCTTATGTTTTAAAGGAAACATGCTTTTTAAACTCCCCAGTCGATTTTATAAGGCTGAGAGGGTGTGATTCAAACGATTAATCATCTTACGTTATAGATAAAAAATGCGCTTTCAAACTCTCCAGTCGTTTTTAAGGCTGAGAGGGTGTAATTTAAACAGCTAATCTTTTTATACTTTAAAGAAAACTTGCTTTTTTACTCTCTAGCCGTTTTAAGGCTGAGAGGGTGTAACTCAAACAACTAGTCTTCCTGTGTTTTAAAGAAAACGCGCTTTTAAAAACTCCCTAGCCGTTTTTTAAGGCTGAGAGGGTATGACTCAAACGATTAATCCCTAGCCATATATAAGACCAAGAGGGTGTGACTCCAATGGCTACTCTTCTTATGTTATAGAAAACGCCTTTCAAACTCCCTAGCCATTATAAGGCTGAGAGGATGTGACTCAAAACAACTAATCTTATATTTTAACGAAAAAAGCGCATTTCAAACTCTCCAGCCGATTATCAAGCTGAGAGGGTGTGACTTACACAACTAATCTTTTTATGTTTTTAGAGAAAACGCACTTTCCGAACTCCTCAGCCCTTTATAAGGCTGAGAGAGTGTGACTTAAACGACTAATCTTCTTATGTTTAAAGAAGACGCGCATTTCAAACTCTGCAGCCATTTATAAGGCTGAGAGGGCGTGACCTCAATGACTAACCTTCTTCTGTATAAAAGAAAAAACCGTTTTCAGACTCCCTCTAAGAGAGTGTAACTCGTAGGCCTGACAGTACAGTCTTTTAAGGAAAAGGTTATGCGTTTTACTCTCTAGCCGAATTAGGGCTAAGAGAACGTGTCTTCATTGGAGACAACTGTATTTCTCCACTCAGGTGAAATGATAACTACTTGCTTGCGATTAATAACACAATTGCCAATGTTGCCAAGCGTAGGTCAACAGTAAGTTATACCAAGGGTCGGGAGCTCCCCCTTCATATTGAAAATTGACCCAGTTAAAGTGATAAATACATTGCTTGAAATTGGTAACTCAACTGCTAACGTTGCCAAATATAGGTCAACAGTAAGCTAAACCAAGAGTCGGGAGCTCACTCCATTTAAATATTTCAATTCAAGTTGAAATTTAAAATGACCCATGTGAAAGAACAAATATATTACTTAGAATTAATAACTCAATTACTAATGCTGACAGACCAATGTAGGTCAACAGTAAGCCATACCCAGGGTTGGAGCTCACTCAAGTTAACTGGTGAAAGAACAATTACATTGCTGAAATTAGCAACTTAATTGCTTAATGTTGACAGATGTGTAATTGGTAAGCTAATACCAAGGGTAGGGAGCTCACTCAGGTTGGAATTTAAAATGACCCCGATGAAATAATAAATACACTGCTTAAAATTAGTAACTCTATGCTAAATGTCGCCAGCCATAGGTCAACAGCAAGCTATACCAAGGGTCGGGAGCTCGCTCCTCGAGTTGAAGATTAAAATGACCCAAGTGAAATGATAAATGCATTGCCTGCAGTCAGTAATTCCCTTGCTAATGTTGTCAGACATAGGCCACCAGCAAGCTATACCAAGGGTCGAGAGCTTACTCCTCAAGTTGAAAATTAAGATGACCCAGGTGAAATGATAAATGCATCGCTTTGCAATTATTAACTCAATTGCTAATGTTGTCAGCCATAAGTCAACCGTAGGCTATACCAAGGGTCGGGAGCTCACCCCTCAGGTTGACAATTAGCATGACCCAGGTGAAATGATAAATGCATTGCTTGAAATTAACAGCTCAATTGCTAATGTTGCAAGCAAGGGTCAACAGTAAGCTATATCAAGGGTCAGGAGCCCTTCTCTAGCTGAAATTAAAACAACCCAGGTAAAAGGAAATACTAACGACTGTATGCTAGTATAATGCATTGGCACAGCTGCTGGCCATGGGGCCGACGTGTGCTCCTAAAATTCTTAATGTCAATTCATTTCATTTATTTCATCCTCCTTAACAATTGTCCAGCTTATTGTCCTCTTTTACCGTCCATATATTAAACAAAATGGCGGCCGGAAACCAGTCCGGGCCTTCCAAAATGGTGGCTAACCGCCCTGACAAGCAGGCGCCATGTGGCCTAAATGGCGGCCACGCATAAATCTATGCCGAGCTTAGCGAGGGACCCACTAGACAGCCCCGCATTGAAATAAACTGAAAAGGGGGGGGGCGGGTAAAGGTGGAAGGCCAAGCCATCTGGCATCCCACTCCCCCCCCGCCCTAAAAGGAGGCCCTCCCCGCCGACAAGCCATGCAGTGCTGCTGCTGAAAAGCAACAATCATATTCGGCCAGGGGCAATCCACGGCCCCTATCCAGGGGGCAGCAGCGGCGAAACCGAGGGGAAAGCGCGGGAAAGTGTTCCCAGTCGAACGGCGACAGCGCGCCCTGGCGGGAAAGCGGGCCGCCCAGCTACAACCCGCCGCCGCGCCGCCCACACGAGCAATGCGCGGTGGCGGCGCAGCGTGAAAACGGGCCCAGGTGCCCAACGTGGAGAAGGGCAGCGGAACCCCTTCTCTGGCCTAGCCTTCGTGACCCGCCGTTGGGGAGGTAAATGGGAGCCTGGGCTCCCCCAAACCCATGCCAAATCAAGGCGCTGCCCCCTAAGGGGATTTCCGGCAGCGCCACTGCTATAACTAGGCCCAAGGCCGCAAGGCCTGGGCCCAGAATAACAGAGGGGGAAGCAGAAACCAGTCCCGGGCCCGCCCACCCCCGCGGCATGGCCCGCCGAGAACCCTGTGGCGGCGCCGCGAAAGCGGGCCCAAAGGCCGTTGAGCCAGGCCCCGACGCAGCCGGGGGCGAGGGAAGCACGAGCCCATCTCCGGCTCGCCCCTGCGACCCGGGCCCCGGCCGATGGGCAGGCACGGCAACCCACCCGGGGGGGACGGGACAAGGCCCTACTCCCCCCACGGAGCTCACCTGGGGGAGGAGACCTGCGACCGTCTCCTCCGAGTGCCGAGCTCTGACTGAGCTCTCAGGAGGCTGGCCTTCCTAAGGGGAGGCCACGCCCCATGCCTTAAAGAGGTTCCAAGAACCTCCTCTTTCTCTGGGGGAGGGGGCAAACTCCTCTCCCTCTTTAGCATTCTGCTACGAGGGAAATCCTGATTTATTCATGTTGTGAGCCACCCCAAGTCCCTTGGGGAGATGGGGTGGGGTACAAATAAATATTGTTGTTGTTGTTGTTTATTCAGTCACTTCTGACTTTTCATGACCTCTTGGACCAGCCCATGCCAGCGCTCCCTGTTGACAGTTGCCACCCCCAGTTCCTAGAAGGTCAAGGCAGTCACTTCAAGGATACCATCCATCCATCTTGTCCCTGGTTGGCCCCAATTCCTTTTCCCTTCCATTTCCCCCAGCATCGTCTTCTCCAATTTTTCCTGTTCATTATGTGGCCAAAGTACTTCATCTTTGCCTTTAGCGTCCTTCCCTCCAATGAGCAGCTAAGCATTATTTCCTGGAGTATGGGCTGGTTGGATCTTCTTGTGGTCCAAGGCACTCAGAATTTTCCTCCAACATCCCAGTTCAAAAGCATCTATCTTCCTTTGCTCAGCCTTCCTTATCATCCAGCTCTCACATCATTATGTTACTACAGGGAACACCACTGCTTTAACTATGCAGATATCATCATCATCATATACATCCTCTGGACGTTACTATAGAATTGCAGTGGTGGACCTTGTACATTCATACAAAGAATATCTCTTTAGATATTGTCTGAATATTTCAAGGCAACTTGATTGTATCTTCAGAGGAAATTATTCAGTTCAATAGAGTTCAATTTTATCAACAGTAAAATAAAAAATGTATCCCCTGTTGATATGGGGAAACCAATTGTGATGAGGTGGGTTATTTGTGTGTTAATGCATATGTTATATGTTGACCACATGTTTGTCTATGTGTTTGAAGGGGGCAGTCTTTAAAAGCCACAGAGAGTAGGCAGTAGAATGTTCGCGACAGCAAGCCTCAAACAGAAGCTGTTGCCATGACAATGAAAGCCACTCAAGCTTTAGAATGTTCGCAGTTTGAAATGACAGTTGGGATTTGGCAGTTGGTGAATAAGCAGCTGTCTGTTAGAGCTGCAAGTGTGCAGTTCAGTTCTGTGTGTGGGATTTAGGGAAACCCAAGTTTAGTCCTAGTTAGGGTTGAGAGTAACCCAGTAGTAAGCAGTTAAGTAGTAGAACTGCTGGTACTTGTGCTATTAACTGTATCAGGGAAAGTTAAAACCCCAGTGTTAAATTGTTTGGAACTTCAAGTCTGTACCTCTTCGGAGCTTTATGAAACCACCTAAGCATTGTACCCGTTTGTGAAATAAATTGTTAAACACTTTCAACACAACATCTGTGGAAGTCGTTTATTAATAAAGACCCTCACATCTAGTGGTCAAGCTTTGATAAATGGTGGCAGCAAGTTAAAGAGAAGAAAAGCCTGGATAATTGGTGGCAGTGGTCAGTTGACCACAGTGATTCCAGTAGTAGGCTTTGAACGTGTTCACATTTGGTGACACGGTTTAGAAAGTTGAACAGTAAACTTTACTCCTTCACACCAATGCATAATTAGAAACCAATCTCAGTTTTGTATTTCTGAGGAATGAGTGGAATTTCCCTTTCAGTATTTACCAAAATGCCATATACCTTCATAGGCAGCTTACAAAAAAATAAAACGAATACAACTAAACCAACTACAGAAACAAATAAGGAGTATTTATTAAGCCATAATTTAACCATGCAGGATTAATTAAAGAGTATCAAAATTATGCTGAAGAGATTGTGAAGCATTAAGAGATTGGAACCATATGTGGCTCTCATATTAAAAAATATTTAAGTTCTGGCAAGAGGTCTTAATCTGGATAAACTGCATAACAGGAGAAAAAGTCCATAATAGAAGTGTATTACTATTTATTTTATTTATTCAAAGAAAAAAAAGAAACTACCAAATAAAGACCTCACAGTATTACAGGTTTGTGATGCATGGAGGGAAATAGTACAAACATGGAAAAAATCAGAAAATGTACAGAATTGGATAAACAGAATATGTCTATGGAGAGAGAGAGAGAGAGAGAGAGAGAGAGAGAGAGAGAGAGAGAAGGACACCAGTCTATCCCTCTCTCCCTCTTTGAAAGGAGCTTCAGAGCTTTGAGGCAGCACTGCAATGCAAATTAAGATGAGAAAATGATGGAACTGAGAAAAAGGTCACTCCTAAAGATTTTTGAATTGGAGAGAGCAATACAGTCCCTTACTCCAACATTGCACCTTTAATTAACAGAAGTATCTCTCATATTGACACAAAGGATTTGCTTTCTGGAAAGTGCATCTACATCAGGGGTCCACACACTAAGGCTCATGGGCCAGATGTGATCCTCCAAGGTCATTTACCCAACCCCCAAAATATTAGACATAGAGTTGCCTTGAGTCTGAAACAATTTGGAGACACACAACAAGAATCCTAATTAACTTGACTATCTCATCCACCCAAAGCAGGCCCACACGTCTCATTGCAATACTGGTAAGTTTATATTCATTAAAGTCGTTCTTCATTTTGAATATTGTGTTTTTTCATGTTTTTTGCATTGCAAATAAGATATGTGTAGTATGCATAGAAATTTGGCCCTCTGTTTAAAAAGTTAGAGGACCCTTTTCTACACTGTAGAATAATGCAGTTTAATACCAAATTTACAACCATGGCTTAATTCTATGGAAACATGGAAGTTGTGGTTTTGCAAGGTCTTTAGTCTTCTCTGCCAAAAAGTATTGTGCCTCACCAAATTATGAATTCCAGGATTCCATAACACTGGGCTAGGACAGTTAAGGTGGTGTCAAACTAGATTAATTCTACAGTTTAGAGACAGTCCTAGTTACTCAGAAAGTGACTGAAGTTGATCTAGCTGGGTACTGGAAGCTCCTTTAGACATTTCATAAAGGTATCTATATATATATGTCTGCGTTGGGCTGATTCTGAAAATGTCATTGAAATGTGGGTATCCAGAGAATGAAAATAAGGAAAACTCTCTTTAAAATATTCTGTAAATCTAAAGAGATCGACCATGCTCCCAATTCCAATTATCATTTTTTCTAATTCTAGCGAATCATACTTTGCAAGTCAAATAAGTCTACTGCAGTCACATGTGTTCAATGTTAGAAACGTAAAGCCTATGGCTGAAATTGTCCTGGCGAACAGTCTCTATAATAATTCTATGAACAGTCTGCAAACAATTTATGAGCTGCATATGTTTGCATAAAACATTCAGTAAACAATTCAAATACCAAACAGTTTTCCAAAGGTCTAAAGCTGTTCACATAATTCATGAACAGACAACAGGCTAAAACAAATTCATCCAATAAATGGGTTGTGCAAATGCTATGCCCAGACACTGGAAATTATATCTTGAGGCATATTAAGAAAAAGAGAGGGAGGGAAAAGGAGAGTTAGGGCAAGCTGATGAGAAAAGTGGTACTAACCTGCAATGGTGGGTCAAACAAACAGTGAAGCCCAAGGTATTTTTATGCCAGAGGTGGAGCGCTAATGGAGTCTCTCATTTTACAGCCAATATTTGGTGAGACTGACATTTAACCTCAATATTTGCTCCATTCAGTCATGAACTCTTGCCTTCATCTGACCTCTCTACTACACCTTAAAAATATTGCTTTATTATACTACACAGCACAGCTGAATCAGAAATTGGTGATTGCTTTCACATCCTTTAAAATTATTGGAATGGAACTATGGGACTAAGATAGTAAGTATCATTTCCCCTTATATCTCTTACCTCCTTTTAACCTACTTTTTGTCCCACAGGGGATAACATGGAAATACAAAAGCCTGTCAGTGGAAGTGGTTTCAGAAAAAGATTTGTATCAGGAAAGTAATACAGCATTAGTCTCCCTCCTTCTTTAACATCGTTAAATTAAAGAAACATTTTCAATAGTAAGGCATTCAAATGTACTGATTAGAGAGCAGGACTATGACTCTGGAGAAATTACTGGTCAATCATGGAAATCCTTTGGGTAAGTCACACTTTCTCAGCCTCAAAGGAAGGCAAAAGCAACCCATCCTCCATGAACACCCCCATGGTAAGTTCACTTTAAGGTTGGCATAAGTCATATTTGCTCTTTAGAAATGTTTGAAAAATAAAATAATATATGCTTTTATAATCTCAATGAGCAACTGTTTTGAATCCATAAGGCATCTTCTGCCCTTGGGGTTCTCTAGGACCACATAGATTGTCAAATCAATAGAAAAAGAGAAGCTCCTAGAAGTATGATTTTGGTTTTGAATAGCTAGTAGTTATGCTAAATAGTGCAAGGAGAACTACAAGCTATTTAAAATATTGTTTGCATTTCCCATTCACCCCTTTTTGGAAAGAAAAAGAAAGTCTATGAGGGGTCAAGGACCACAAAACCTGCTTTCACATTTGCATGTGGCCCCATAGCTACCTTTTGCTCATCCTGGTCTATTAGAAGAGTCACATCATTCTAGAAATACCTGTGTTGCAGATTATCAGATGTTATTTCCTGTATTACTTCAATATTCATTTTTAAGAAGCACACAACTTTGTTGAAACCACTTGGCTGACTGCCAATTCATTTCCAAGCACAATTTGAAAGGTTGGTTATGATTTATAAAGCCTCATATGGTTCAGGTCCAAGTTATTTGAAAGACCATATGATCCCTTAGACACTTGCTTACTAGGGGTGTGCAACTCAGCAAAAAATGTGCAGTTTTCACTCCTGTTTCTGGCTACCCTCCCCTTCTGTTTACTGGGAAATTCCCAAAGTTGTAAGGAGGAGAGTGCCATCTTCAGTCTGATGCAATTTGGTCCAATGGTGCCAATGGGGAAACTTTAGAGGCTTGTCTTTAGGCCTATCAAGATGAAACTTTCCTCAGTTGTAGGCCATCTTTACAACTGAAAGCCTGCCGAGTTTCAGAATGTTTCGCTAATCTCCTAATTTTGGGGAAATTTCAAAAACAAGAAAACCCATAACATTTTTTAAAATAAACCACAAGAGGGGGTTCTGGGAATTGAAGTCTCAATCAGCACATATCACATGCGGAGAGGAGAATGGACACATTCAACTAGGCATCTGATTGAGAAAGAAATGTGAGAAACTGAGAGAGAAACTTTTAAAAGATTTTCCATGTTCTGTTCTAGTGGTTTGGAAGGTCAGAATTTAAATTTAAACTTTAGAAGGTCAGAATTTAAATTTCCACTCAGCCATTGGAAACCCACTAGATAACTCAAGCAAATCATACTATCTCAGTCTAAGGATTTCGGCAGATGCAAGCCCTCCCTCACTTCCACACATTTCTGATACATTTCAGGGACAAGGTGTTGTGGAGCCCTTCATATGGCGTTAAGCTATTTCCAGTTGTCTTCCATTGCACTTCATCCCTGAAATATAGTAGAAATGTAGTGGGGGGGGGGAGGAGTTGGGGAGAAACTGTCTTCTGAGCTCCCTATGTGTCTGGAAATGAAAGAAAATGATTAAAATCACATGAGATGAAATTTGTCAAATTCACCAGTGTTGTATCATTTCAGTGGCATGGAGTAATGGACATTCATATGGGAGGTCTCCTATGCTCTCGCCCACCTACCAACCCCAGAGATCACTTTATTAGGAAGATCAGAAGTTACTTGAAGTTCCCAGCTTTAAGACCTTCCACTGGATAGACACTAAGTGCAGAGCCTTCAGGATAGTGGCACCTTGCTTATGGAATGCCTTGCCAGCTGAAACACGAGCTCTTCAAAATTTATCTTCTTTTCAAAGGGCACGTAAAACTTATTTGTTCCAGCGGACATTCGAATCTGGTTAATTGGGGATTTTTGTGTTTTAATGATGTATTGTATATTGCTTTGGTTGCATTGTAAACCGCTCTGAGCCTCTGGGGAGTGGCGGTACACAAGTTGGAATAAATAAATAAATAAATTTTCAAAATTCTTGTGCATATACCTGGAAGAGTAATTTTTTTTAAAAAAATATTGTAATCCTAAGGAATAGCACTATTGTAAGATATCACCACTTTGCTTTTGCTGCATTTCTTTCTTCATAGTAATCTAAGCATTTGAAATTGTGCTATTACGAGCTTTTTAACATAATGCAGGTATAATGGCGGGAAGGGAAGCCTGGGGGGATTGTATTAGAGTAGTTTATAGTAACATGACAGATCATAGCAAAGTGGTTTAAAATTCACCAGCTCCCCCAATGGGATGAAGTCTATAGTAATTTTGGCTTTCAATATTGGAGTTTTCCTTGATTTTATTTTTAAAAGGAGTGGCCAGTAGACTGCACTCACATGCATGATAGTTCAGAGCACAGGATAGAATTGTAGAACATAACACATCTGATAGGATTTGTAAAACAAAAAATGTCTTTTAAAATGAAAGGGGATTATATTCTTTGCTAAGATGATGAGTCCCCCCCCAAAAAAAACCCCACACACTATCTGCAATGTGTCTGATGAAGTTCTTAGAAGACAGCAATGGCAAAACTACTGTAGATATGTCTTGCCAAGGAGGTCTTAGGATAAAGTTTCCAAAGGTCAAAATCAACTTGAAGACACATAACAACAATATTAATTCAATGACAGTATGCACAGCATGACCATGAGATTGCTCTTTCCTCCTAGTATTTATGTGTATGTATGTGGTGTAGTGATTTAAATGTTGTATACACCTCCGAGAGACCAATGTCCAAATCCATACTCCACCATGGAAACTCACTGGGTGACATTGAGGAAAGCACACTTTCTCAGCAAGTGGAACCTGAGAATAAATTTTGCTAAGAAAAACCTAGGATAGGGTCAGTAGAAGTTGGCTTGGCTTGAAGGCACATAACCAAAATAACAGATACAGCTAACTCTGTGCCTAATTGGGACCAGTGTTATTTCTTCTTTTTCTATTATTTCTAATCTGTTAACATAAAACATTTTCTTGTAGATTGGGAGTGCCAGTGTCCAGTGGTGTAGCTGTCACACTATCAGTTTCTGAATGGAAAGACTCATCTTCACTTACCCATTAAGAGCACCAAATAATCTTGGGAAATTGTTCTGTTTTAGCCCAACCACAGCATTGTTCAAAGAATAAAATGGAAGAATACACATGCCACTTGAGCTCTTTAGAAAAACTGTAGAATATAAATGGAATAAATTATTTATTTGATTGGACTGAGTCAGCAGCTTATGATGTGCTTCTATTTTCTGTCAATTGGTTGAGCTGGGTAAAAATATGAAACTGCACTCAAAGCCAGCATTCGTTTTCATCTAATTTCTCTGTATTTCCCCCCAGATAGTTCTCTTTTGCCTTGTGACTGCCTGTTCTTTTCTGCATTTTCCCTTTTACATTGTTGTTCCCCCCATTTTCTGCCTTCTTCCTCTCTTCTCAATCTTCATTGACTTATTATGTCTCAGCTCTCTTTTATTGCCAATATTTCTCTAAAGCCCTGTTATTATTAGCACTTAATTATTTAAAAAATAAATTATTGTGAGCATTGAAATACAGGTTCATGGACAAAACCTCTCTTGAAATCCCCATATATTTTTCTTCACTAAGAATAGCAGCTGAGGTATAAAAAAAACTTTGTAAAGGCATTTATCAAGACGGCTGAGCCATAATTTCATCAGCTTTCTCTTCTCCCTCATGCAATAACAGTATGGCTTCTGTGCTCACTTAGCACTGGCTCATTGACAAAATAATGAGAGAAGATAGAGCTAGATTTTGTTTCATCTATTTTATACCTAGCTGGAGTTCTGTGATGTCAGCCTGTTGTGTTAGTAATTTGGCCTGATATTGTCGAAGCAGAGGACAGTCAATTGGTTTTGGGAACAAAGCCATCCTATCTGATGCTGTGGAATGAGTGGTCAAATTACATCTATTAAATCTTTGGTTCCTGACATGAAAATAGTTCTAATGGTTCACGACAATCAAGCTAATTAGAGGGGGAGTGAACCAAGGCACTATATATAAAAAGAGAGTAATTTTCTCACACTGATAAACTGAGTAAATGGCTAGAGTTTGCAGTTAAGAGTGTCTGGCATCTGAATCTGTTGCCAGGATTGGAATTTGGTTATGTACACAGTGTAAGTCAGCATTTCAAAGCCTGGCTCTCAGACTGAACCTCATTTCAGAATCGGCAAACTGGCTACACTTCTTTGGCCATATCTTCCCCTATTTTTCTTTCTTTGTTCTTGATAAAATTCAACTTTGGTGGAGTATTCAGCACCAATGATGTTTATACTTCTTCAAGAATGTGGTCTTTCAAGAATAAATATCCCTGTCCCTAAAAGAAAAAAATAAAATAGTTATTTCAAGCCTTTTTGCTGTGACAGTGATGGTGAAAGGGTGGTATTTTCCAGGGCAGCCTCCTGCTTGTGAGCAGGAACTAGCCCGAGCTGAATGACTACAATCAAGCAAGTGAAATTGTATGTGTTTGCTTCCAAAGTAGAGAAAAACAAACAGGGATTATAATAGGTATATGCTGTAATTCAGTTATTGCATTTGAGGACAGGTTGAAAATTCCATGGCCCAAGCCGTAGGAGTTTGTCTTAACGTTTCGATGGGAATGTAGCAAATCCACACTGTGCAAATTGCTGTATGAATAAGTTTGATTGGATGACTATGGAAGGATCTGAAAGAGCATTTTCAGCAGTCACCAGCCAATCCCTCTGCAATGCCAGAAGTGCAACTTAATTGTTTAACATTAAAAATGTTGACCATTTCTGCTTCCTTGGCAGCCACCTCTCCACAAAAATCAATATTGACACTAAAATACAACACCGCCTGAGCTCTGTGAGTGCAGCATTTTTCCGAATGAAGCAGAAAGTGTTTGAGGATTGGAACATCCATAGGGATACCAAGGTGATTATTTATAAAGCTATTGTTCTCTCAACCCTATAAGATGCCTGTGAAACATGGACCATCTACAGACATCACATTCAACTCCTGGATTGATTGTATCAGCGTTGCATCCAAAAATTCCAAGGCAAAGCTATTGGGAAGACAAGTGGATAAATGTCAGCATGCTAGAAGAGGCAAAGACCATCAGCACTGAAGCAATGATCCTCTGCCATCAACTCTGCTGGACTGGCCATGTTGTCCAAATGCCTAATCACTGTTTCCCAAAGCAGTTACTGTACTCCCAACTCAAGTACTCCCAACTCAAGATGGGCTTAAAATTAACTTTAAAAACTGTGGAATAGACACTGAGAACTGGGAAGCCCTGTCTCTTGAGCACTCTAACTGGAAGTCAGCTGTGGAATTTGAAGAGGCTCGAAAGGAGGGCAAAAGGGAGAAATGAAATTTACAGTGGAAGTCACGCAGTGCCCATCTTGGGGGCTGCAAAATCCCAGCACAAACAGCAAGTGTGGACAATGGAGGCAGAAATCTCAGCACCAACAGGTTTGTATCTGGACATCTTCTCAGGTCCCGGGTTTTTTTTGCTCCTCGCTACAGTGCACAATTTGGTGTTCTCTGGAAGTTCCTTAGAGACACACAGCACTGCCAGCAAGAACAGCAACACATGACATATAACCGAAGAGTTCATCCAAACAAACAAACAGAAATCAAGCCAAATAACCCATAACCAAAGGCAGTAAAATCAATGTAAATTACCTGGCCTACATTGTCATTGTTGCTGTGTACCTTCAAGTCATTTCTGATCACCCTAAGGTAAACCAATTATAGAATTTTTTTGGGTAAGATTTGTTTAGATCAGGGGTTCTCAAAGCTTTTCAGCCATAGAGCCCTTTTTGATGCAAAAGTTTCACATGGAGCCACAAGAAATATTTATAGTGTGTGTGTGTGTATCTATATATATCAGGCATGGGTAAACGTTTTGACGCATTGTGTTTTAAAAAATGGACAGATGGGCTGGACCAGAGGCGGATGCATGGAGAGTGTTTGTGTGTACTAATTGGAAAAAAATGAACAAATTCCTATGCACACTGAACATCTCATTTGTAGTGTAAAAAGAAAAAGAAATGCAATATTTAAAATGAAGAACAATTTTAACCAACATAAACTTAGCAGTATTTCAGTGAAAGACCCCAGGAGCTATCCAGTCCAACCCTATGCACAAAAAACGCAATCAAAGCACTCCAACGGATGACCACCCAGCCTTTGTAATAGTAGCAACCCCAGGGGCCATCCAGTCCTACCCCCTTCTGCTATGCAGGAAAAGCACAATCAAAACACCCCCAACAATGGGTTGTAAGCTGTCCTGAGTCCCATCCTGTCCCCCTGTCCCCCTGTCCCCCCGGATGTGTGTGTGTGAGAAGAACAGGATATAAATGTTTGAAATAAATAATAAACAAAAGGCCAGCCAACTTATGTAATAGTAATAATAATAGTGATAGTAATAATTGCAACCCCAAGAGCCATCCAGTCCTACTCCCTTCTGCCATGCAGGTAAAGCACAATCAAAACAACCCCAACAGATGGCCACCCAGCCTTTGTAATAGTACTAGGAGCAAACCAGGGGCCATCCAGTCTTACTTCCTTTTGCTATGCAGGAAAAACACAAAGCAGCCCCAACAGATGGCCACCCAACCTTTGTAATAATAATGAGGAGGGGGGAGCTGGAAAGTGGAAGGAAAGCTTGGAGGAGGAAGGAAAGGGGAAGGAAGAGGAGGAAACCATGGAGCCCCTCAGCATGCTTTGTGGACCCCAAGGGCTTCACTGAACACACTTTGAGAACCTCTATTTTTGACTGTTTTTCTCTTTGCCTTCCTCTGAGAATGGGAGAACATGACTTGCCCAAAGGCTTTTGTAGTTGAGTAGGGATTCAATTCCTGGTCTCCATGTGTTTCCAGCCCAGGATTTACTCAAGCCATTACACCAAAGTGGACCTTCCAGAATTACATACCAGCATGTAAACATGTCTTCAACAGAGGGAAAATGTCTTGAGTATTAGTATCAGTGGAAGTCGCTCAAAGAGGCTGTTCCAAAGATGGAATGCCAACGCAGACAAGTACCCTCCCTTCATGCAGAAATAATTAAACTCAAATGTTGACTTTATGAAATTGTGTTGGAATCTTCAGTTTTCTTTTATCTTTTAGGACACCATGTTCATAATACTAAAAACATAAAGTTGCTGATATGGTTGAATAATAAGCTACTTCCTTTTATGAGCTAGATATCTGTCAGGGATAAAATTACTTCATCACGCTAGATAATGAATCCACTTTAAATCCGGTTTCTGCCTCCTGGAGAATTCTTGGGTTTGTAGTTTAGTGAGACTGTTAAAACCTCCTCCCTAAACTACAAATCCCAGAATTCTGCATGAGGCAGCAACTGGATTTTAAAGTGGATTCATTCTCTAGTGTGATGAAATGGTAATAAGTCAACACTAAAGAAATGCCTTTCCTCCTCTACTGAATGTCAGAGGGCCAGTGTTAAAATGGCTAAAAAATCACCTTGAGTAAAATCTAAAAGTATCTTTAAAATAAGATTCAAGCCATTAATAGTTTTTCATTAGTACTCATCAATAGGAGTACTAATCCAGCAGAAGGAGGCTGGAAAAACAGCCAAATATTTTGACACAAGTTTATATATGCAAAAATATGCATTATAAAATGGAATTAAGGAACACATATCAGCACAAAACAGATGGTTTCTTCTCTTTTCTTCTCATGATTTCTTATTTTGAATTTCTTACTGTTCCTTTTGCCTCAAAGGCAGCATGATGGTTAGCACTGTATTGCTTCCAGTCAAATTTGCTCAATATTTCGCTTCACACAGCAGTTGTGTGAAGCATTTTTTTTAAAGAGAAGAAACATATCAACAAAGGCAGAGGAAATATGTCAGGAAAGGTGATGGCAACTCTGTAATTCCATTAGTTTGAATCCATTTGGGGTTTTTTTAAAAAAAAAATTACTTGGTCAGAATGATTAAATGTGAAATTAATTTAGGTTTCTCGCATGTTTCTATGCACATTCACTATATTTCAGTAATAGCTAAATGTGGTTTCACTCAAACAAAAAAGCCCTTTCACATTTTTAAAAGGTCTGTTTGACTATTATTGAAGGACATTTGTTAAAATTGGGAGCTGATTAGCTTAAAATTTCCATGTGACAAGTGTAGGCAATGTTTTGCACATTCTAAATGAGCATCATTTGCTCTTAATGACATCATGTTAAATAGTCATCTTGAACTAGATGCATAAAGCATGCATTATGTATCTTGCAAATAATAAATACGTGAGGAGGTTTATGGTATCCAACCCTGTCACTAATTTAATACTCAGCTAGACCCATTTTATGCAGTAAGAAAAATGAAACAGTTGGCAGTATAATTCTTAATTATCAACTCAATTAATTAGCAACGTGCTTTGTTCTTTAAAAATAAAAGAGAAATAGAAAAAATCACAAAATTAAAGTACTATTATTATTTTTCGGACTTTATAAGCTTACATTAGTTGAGTATTATTGTGCGCAGTTACTTGATTAGTCAGAAACATTAATGAACTCATATTGAACTCAGCAAATAAAGAATATGTTGCATAGAAGTACTAATACAGAAAAAAGACAACATGGATGTCAAGGCTTTGTTTAATCTGTATTTTACCTATGCATATTTTTATATGTATTTTAGTAGTGTTTTGTTTTATCTCACTGTTTTAACCATGTATGCTCGTATTTGTGATCCGCCCCGAGCCTGCTGGGAGGAGTGGAATATAAAACCGAATAATAAATAAATAAATAAATAAATAATGTTGTATCCCTCCTCAAGCCACAACGAAAGGGTGTCACTACACCAGTGTTTCCCAACCTTTTTTGAGCCGCGGCACTCTTTTTACATTTACAAAATCCTGGGGCACACCACCAACCAAAATGACACAAAATGACACTCTAACACAGTAATACATATAGTTAATATGTTTCTGAATGTATTTATACACTCAGTGTGAAACCTGGGCCTGTTTCAAAGAACAGCACATAGATATCCTGGCAGGAATGGCAGAAAGACACAAACTTCCCACACAGAACTCCCATAACCAAGAGTAATAAGAGTTTGCTGGGCATTGACCTTGGGTTTTGGAGTTGTAGTTCACCTATATCCAGAGAGCACTGTGGACTGAAACAATGTTGGATCAGGACCAAACTTGGCATGAATACTCAATATGCCCAAATGTGAATACAGATGGAGTTTGGGGAAAATAGACCTTGACATGTGGGAGTTACAGTTTCTGGGATTTATAGTTAACACACAATCAAAGAGCATCCTGAACTCTTGCAACAATGGAATTGAACCAAACTTGGCATACTGAACTCTCATTACCAACAGAAAGTACTGAAAGGGTTTGCTTGGGAATTGACCTTGAGTTTGGAAGTTTTAGTTCACCTACACCCAGAGAGCACTGTGGACTCAAACAATGTTATGTTGTTGTTTGTTTTCTATCCAGAATCACAATGTTGGAAGGAGGCTCACCAGTTTAAGGTCCCTAAAACACTCATGGGAAAACTTCGGCCTTCTGGGTGCTTTGGACTTCAACTCCCACCATTCCTAACAGCCTGAGGCGCTTTCCTGCTTAAGTGACTGAGGGGGGGGGGGGAAGGAAAAGAGCCCGAGGCTGCTAGGAATGGTGGGAGTTGGAGTTCAAAACACCTGGAAGGTCCAAGTTTGCCCATGCCAGCTTTCGACAGAGACCTCTTCCTCCCCCTTCACGCCCTTTCTTCCTCCTCCTGCTGAACACTTACTTTTTCTTCTACACTGCCGCTTCTGCCGCCATTTTGATCCAAGGGGGCAGCATGAGCGTGTTCAGAAGGGGAGGGGGAGGGAGGGAGACGTGACCCATGCAGGCGCAACTGTGCAGACTCGCCCCAGAGCAAAGCGAGGCAAAGTGAGCAGAGCGAGGCTGGGAAGAAGGGAGCCCGAGTGGAGAAGAAAAAGTGTTCAGCAGGAGGAGCAAGAAAAGGTACTGGAGGTTCCAATTTCCCATGGCACACCTGATGACTGCTCACGGCACACTGATTGGGAAACACTGCACTACACAAATAATAATAATAATAATAATTTGTTAGAGGAGTGCAGAACAGCAGAAATCTGCAATTTTGGTATTGTTTCTATAAGATTCAAACTATTATCATCAAAGGGGAAATTGTAAGACTTGCCTTTTTAGAATTTTATAGCTATCAGGTTAAACTTATACAAATTGTAGAACACATTTACAACTGTAAACCTGCCAAGTTTTGGAATATTTTGGTCATCCACTGGTTTTTGGGATATTTTAAAAAATTCTACAAATAAAATGTCTTTAAAAAAATACCAAAAGAAATATTTGCTTGAATTCATCCACAGTGACATAATATGGTAGGGCATCAATCCTGCCAGGTTTCAGAAAGATATGGTTACCCACTGATTTTAAAGATTTTTTCCCAATTTAAGCAGCATGGGTGAGTTACATTATTATTTTTGGCTATCAGGAAGAAACTTGCCACACCTGAGCTAAAAGGACACATTCTCTCTACAACACCACGCTGCCCACAGAAAATGGAGGAGCTTCACTTGACTATATATATCTCTAAATTGCTGCAATTTCCAAAATCTGAAATTACATTTAGAATTTTGCACACCTCTATTGTTTCAAAATGGTTGGACGATCACTATCTGGGGATGGGTAAGATAGCCAATGTTGTTTGCTGCTCTCTGAGGAAATTGTTGGTTTGTTTTCAGATTTTCACTCTCATTTATTAATTTTATTAACTGAGTAGCATATTGTGATATATTGTGAGTGTTGTTTTTTCTGACTCAATTGAGAGTCTGCTTCCAGTTATGAACTTCTGTATGACACTTTTGCTGATGAAACATTCAACTGTGAGGCTGCACTGTTAGAATATGTGTCATGAGAGCTGTCACATTTCTGTATCACATATCTATTATAATACAGAAAACTGGATCAAATGGGAAAATGTCATTTTGAGAGCTTCATCAATGTTGTCAAGTTGAAGTATCTCATCACAATCTAGCAACAGTTCTGTGAGGTTGAGATCTATACCTATCAGCTTGTGAATAGCTTGCAGGTTTACTGCTGGTTGTAAAATAGCAAATAGCTTCATGATCAGAATCATATCAGTGGCTGCTTCAAATTTCTGATTCAAGAACTCAATAAGTGGATCAAAAACTTGATTATAAACAATATCAAGATCTCTTCTTTAAGACACATGCTGATACTGCCCCTTCCATCTTTCTATATGCTTTGTTGCCCACTGAATTCCATCCAGCTTCATTGTTCCATCTTACTATCTGACAACTTCAGATTTAAAAGCATACCTGTTGAATGTCCCAAATTTCATCTTAATTGCTGGGAGACAAAGGATAATAATAATAATAATTTTATTTCTTACCTGCCTCTCCTTGAGGCTTGAGGCAGTTTACAATATATCTAAAAACACATAACTATCTAAAAGAATTATATAAAATACACATATTTAAACAACCTCCCTTTTTTGGGCAAGGTGCTAGAGTGGGTGGTCGCCTCTTGGCTCCAGGGTTTCCTAGAGGACACAAACTACCTGGATCAGTCACAGTCTGGCTTTAGGTCTGGTCTAGACATTGAGATGGCTTTGGTCGCCTTTGTGGATGATCTCTGCAGAGGGCTGGACAGGGGGAGTGTGACTCTGCTGGTTCTCTTGGACAACCCAGCGGCTTTCGATACCATCAACCATTGTATCCTTCTGGGACAGCTCTCCGGGATGGGTCTTGGGGGCATGGTTCTGTCATGGCTTCGATTCTTCTTGGAGGGTCGTTCCCAGATGGTGAACCTGGGGGAGACCTGCTCGGATCCCTGGCCTTTGACCTGTGGGGTCCCGCAAGGTTCCATTCTGTCCCCTAAGCTTTTTAACATTTACATGAAACCGCTGGGAGAGGTCATCCAGAGTTTTGGAGTTGGGTGTCATTTCTATGCAGATGACACCCAACTCTACTACTCTCTTCCACCTACTTCCAAGGAAGCTCCTCGAGTGCTGGATGAGTGCCTGGCTGCTGTGATGGTCTGGATGAGGATGAATAAGCTGAAGATCAATCCTGACAAGACAGAGGCCCTCCTGGTTGATCGTAAGCTGGATCAGGGTATAGGGTGGCAACCTGTGCTTGATGGGGTTGTACTCCCCCTGAAGTTACAGGTCCACAGCTTGGGTGTCCTCCTAGATTCATTGCTAATGTTTGAAGCTCAGGCATCAGCGGTGGCTGGGAGGGCCTTCGCACAAAAAACCTGTGCACCAGCTGCAACCATACCTCGTGAAGTCAGATCTAGCCATGGTGGTCCATGCCTTAGTCACCTCCAGATTGGACTACTGTAATGCACTCTACATGGGGCTGACCTTGAAGATGGCCTGGAAGTTTCAATTGGTCCATCGGGCGGCAGCCAGATTACTAACTGGAGTGTCCTACAGGGAGTGGTTAACCCCCTTGTTTAAGGAGCTCCATTGGCTGCCGTTCATCTTCTGGTCCCAATTCAAGGTGCAGGTTATTACCTACAAAGCCCTGAACAGTTTGGGACCTACCTACCTACATGACCGCATCTCTATCTACAAACCTACATGATCTCTCCGATCATCTGGAGAGGCCCTGCTCTCGCTCCAGCCCACTTCACAGGTGAGACTGGTGGGGATGAGAGAGAGAGCCTACTTTGTGGTGGCCCCCTGACTCTGTAACGTGCTCCCCAGGGAGATTAGACAAGCCCCCTCTTTGGAAGTTTTTAGGAGGAGCCTGAAAAAGTGGCTATTCCAATGTGTCTTCCCTGAATAAAGGGAACAATGTCCTGCTTTGACCAATCCCCTGCAAATGTCTTCAGATGCACTTTAACTATCTGTTGGGTTGATCTCTCCACATTACACAAAAACCCTTCTGCTAGATACACCTTATTCTCCGTCCACGTCCAATGTTCATTTTTTAAATCTCAATACAGTATATGACATTTGGCCTGGCCACTAGTTTTAAACTTTGTGTACCTACTGTTTATGTGTTTTATTGATTGTATTGTTTTTATTTGCTGATGTGTTGTTTTTTATTACTGTGTTGTTGGGCTTGGCCTCATGTAAGCCACCCCGAGTCCCTTCTGGGAGGTAGTGGCGGGGTATAAATAAAGTTTAATAATAATAATATTTCTACAAAATACATATAGAAATACCCATGATAAAGATTAAACATGCAACACAAGTTTAAAATTCATGATTAAAACTTGTTGAGCCTGCTGGAAGAGATAGGTCTTCAAATGTGTTTTAAATTATGACAGCTCATTTAGCTATTTTATCCCTTCCATCAGGTCCTTGGGGTAGCCAATGAAAAGGTCTTCTTGGTGATGGTCACCAGTCAGGCTCTGGCAGGCTGGAGTAGCCACCCTCCAGAGGACCTCAGTGTTGGGGACAGATTGTGAAGGAGAAGATCCTTTAGGTAATCTGGATTCAAACTATCTAGGGCTTTAAAGGTCAAGACCAATACTTTGCACTTTGTCCAGAAATGAATTGCCAGCCAGTGGAGTGAATTTAGTATGGGTGTCATATGTCCACTCCTAGACATCTGGCTGCAGTATTTTGAACCAAATGGAGTTTCTGGACTTGTTACAAAGGTAGCCCAATATAAAACACATTGCAGAAATCCAATCTTGAGATTACCAGCGCATGCACTACCATATTTAGGTCCTCCAAATCAAGAAAAGGATGCAGCTAGCATATCGGACAAACCTTATAGTAAGAACTCATGACTGTAGCATCAATTTAAACTGACATTTGGAAAGACAGATCTAGGAGCACTCCCAAGCTGTGAACACAGTCTTTCAAGGGGAGGTGTAACCCCTTTCATGATCGGTTAACATACCTCCATCCCCAGATTAGGACCCATAGAATCATAGAGTTGTAAGAGACCTCATAGGTCATCCAGTCCAACCTCCTGCCAAGAAGCAGGAAAATTGCATTCAAAGCACCCCCAACAGAAGGCCATCCAGCCTCTGTTTAAAAGCCTCCAAAGAAGGAGCCTCCACCACACTCCGGGGCAGAGAGTTCCACTGCTGAACAGCTCTCACAGTCAGAAAGTTCTTCCTAATGTTCAGATGAAATCTCCTTTCCTGTAGCTTGAAGCCATTATTCCTCATCCTAGTATCCAGGGCAGCAGAAAGCAAGCTTGCCCCCTCCTCCCTATGACCTCCTCTCACATATTTATACATGGCTATCATGTCTCCTCTCAGCCTTCTCTTCTGCAGGATAAACATGCCAAGCTCTTTAAACTGCTCCTCATAGGGCTTGTTCTCCAGATACTTGATCATTTTAGTTGCCCTCCTCTAGATGCATTCCAGCTTGTCAACATCTCCCTTCAATTGTCGTGCCCAGAATTGGACACAGTATTCCAGATGTGGTCTAACCAAGGAAGAGTAGAGGGGTAGCATGACTTCCCTAGATCTAACTATACCCATTGGCGCTTTTTTTTTTGCCACCACATCACAACCAGGGACAGCTATTCACCTCTCAACAAAAGATTCCCCCAGGCACTAACAAGCCACACCAAAAAAACGGTCAGTCCATCAAATGCTAATCAAGGTGGCCAGTTGAAACATTCACACTCTAGCTCCAACAGACAAGAGTTCTTTATCCCACCCTGGACATTCCACAGATATGTAAACCCAATTTTCCTCGTCCCAACAGACCTCACAACCTCTGAGGATGCTTGCCGTAGATGCAAGCGAAATGTCAGGAGAGAATGCCTCTAGAACATGGTCATATAGCTTGAAAAAACTTACAACGCAATGATTCCGGCCATTAAATCCTTCGGCAATATACTACACTATTGCTTGCAAAAAAGAATTTCTGTAGATTGTCAGGCATTGGAATTAAAAATTAAATCAATCCTCAACCCACAATCCTCAAACCACTATATTTGAGCCATCTGGCTTGTAGTACAGAAATGATCCTTGATCTATAAAGGTTATGTTCATAAAGCAATTCCAGACACAACAATCATAAACCCTTCTTAAACATGCACACACTGTATTCATTCACCCATCCATGCAATCAAGCACATTTGGAGTGCACATTTGGTGTGCATTCTGTCCACCCACCCCTAGTATTGCACATAACCAGCTTGGAGCATCAAGCAAATATTTAATAATTTTACTGTTTTACTCACCATTAAGAAATGCATTTTGCTAAAAATATATATGAAAGGCTGTCTTTACCACAGGGGGAAAAACATTGTCTCACATTCCTATATGTATAGACAATAGGAAATTTCAGGGGTTGCGTTTCATAGTTCAATTGTTTTGAGGAAATTAAGAATATTTACCTAAGGAAAGAAATATGTGGGTTCAATTTATTTATTATTTATTTTATTTATTTATTATTTATTTCAGGATTTTAACCCGCTCTTCTCAACCCCCGAGCGGGGACTCAGAGCGGCTTACAGTATGGCACAATTCGATGCCACATCATAACAGCATAAAACCCCAAAACCCCACAACAATTAAGATACATTAAGACACATTAAAATACAATTTCATCAGCATCATACACAGTCATTCAAGTTAAAACAATATTCAATCCATAAAAACATTGGCCCTCTTCATCCATTTCCATTAAAATCCCCATCTAACATGCTGCCTAGTGCTGGTGTGCAAACGCCTGGTCACAAAGCCAGGATTTTACCTTTTTCCTGAATGCCAGGAGGGATGAGGTGGACCGTACCTCCATAGGGAGCGCATTCCACAGGCGGGGAGCCACCACCGAGAAGGCCTTGTCCCTCATCCCCACCAGCCGCATTTGAGAAGTCGGCGGGAGCGAGAGCAGGGCCTCCCCGGATGATCTTAGGTTGCGAGGTGGGACGTAGCGGCTGATGCCTTCAGACAAGTAAGCTGGGCCAGAACTGTATAGAGCTTTAAAGGTCAAAACCAACACTTTGAATTGAGCTCGGAATTGAACAGGCAGCCAGTGGAGCTGGCACAACAGGGGGGTGGTATGCTCCCTGTATGTAGCTCCCGTTAGTAATCTGGCTGCCGCCCGCTGGACTAATTGCAGTTTCCGAACTGTCTTCAAAGGCAGCCCCACGTAGAGTGCGTTGCAGTAATCTATTCGGGATGTGACCAGAGCGTGGATGACCGTAGCCAGATCAGACTTCCCAAGGTACGGGCGCAGCTGGCGCACGAGTCTCAACTGTGCAAAAGCTCCCCTGGCCACCGCTGAGACCTGGGGTTCCAGGCTCAGCGATGAGTCCAGGATCACTCCCATTTATTTTGCCATTTCCAAAGTGTGGTGAAACAGGCAGGATCTAAATAGAAAAGAATATAGCACCAGATCCTGAAAAGCAACAACATACACATGACAGCCTATTTAAGACTCTTCCTTGTAGCCTACAGCGTTTGAAAGTAAGAGATTAAAAATAATGCATTACGGGCAGTCCCCAAGTTATGAAGATCAGACTTACAAATGATGCATAGTTAAGAACAGGGTGAGACAACAGGAAATGAGAGAAATCTACCCATCTGAAGGGAAATTCACTCTCAAAAGAGTTATCATGGGAAAAGGGTATCTCCACTGAAGTTTTATCACCAATCCTTGTTTCCACAACAAGCCAAATTGTTCAAAATCTATCTATCTATCTATCTATCCACACACACACACACACACACACAAGAGTTACACTTTTAAAAGTGCCTGTTCTGACTTACAAACAAAACAGCTTAAGAAAAAACCTACAGAACCTATCTCGTTCCTAAATTGAGGACTGCCTGTATTAGCTACTAATCCCATTTCCTCCCCCCACTCTCTCCTTTCCTCTATATTTGCAACCATTTAGGGATTAAATTATATTGCAATTACAACTTAACTAGGTCTCGCAATCAAACCTCATCATCCTGCACCCTGACCCCCCCCCCCCTGGTTGAGATGGGCAGGTTAGAAATACAGTAAATAAATAAATAATACACTATTGTACTGTATATCCTTGATTTTTATTGCAATTTTTAGACACTAAAAAGAAAAGCAATAAATAAAATAAAAATAAATAGGTACCTTGGAAATAGTAAGGAGGAAGAAGAAAAGGGGAAGAGGAGGGAAATTCGACCCCTTGGTGTCATGTTAAAGTTGGCATAGAAGTGAAAGAGCCCCATTACACCAACATAGGTGATGAAAACAGTCCAGGATTGGGAGTCAGGGATAGGAGAATCATTGCAAGGGAGTCAAACCAGCAGTGGAATGCACAAAGTATCATGCGATAGGATCCATAATCAAAGCTGACAATCCATCTGACTTCTGGCTTGCCTGACGCATGTGATAAAGTCCATATTAGTAGAATCTAGGAGCTTATTCCAGTGAGTAACACTGATATCAGTGTTACAACATTATTAAAGTGCATCTTGGAAATATTTGGAGGCTGTCTTCATTTTGTGTTAATTAGCATAGCTATTTGGAAATAATTTTATGAGACTAAATTTCTTTCTATTCAACACTTTCTGCCTCTTCTGTCTTTTCTAAGTGATTTGTGGTTTTGGCTTTGATTTGAAATATCTGAAATTTAATGAACAGTGACTCTGCCTTTGGTCTCATTAAAACTGTAAAAAAATATTCCTTTACAAATTCTTCTTCCACTATTAAGACTTGTGAACCACCACAAATATTATAGCTGAGCTTGTGAATTCTCCACATATGGGGATGCTAGACTGGAAGAGAGTTTAAAAGCAGGGGAAATACATAAACAAGATAAAATGATTGCAGATATTCCAAGCAGAATGAAATAAGAGTTTATCAGATATTGATAGAGAAGAAAGCCTTTTTGATTCATTTCTTAGATACTATTATCTCTGCACTTCTCAACCACTGTTGTTGTTGTTGTTATGCCACTTTTTCTCTCTTAAGGAGACTATCAATTATATAATACTCTGCCAAAGCTAGGCAGATTGTTATTGGGCATAGCTGCGTGATTGGGTTATTTCATCTTACTGTTTTTCTGCTTGAAAATATCTATCTTTCATATTCCTGGCAATTTCAATATTTTGTAATATGTGTATTCTCTCCCCCCCCCTATTTTCTCTCCCTTTGTTTGATGTCAAAATTCTAGTAGTGAATATTGCAATATTGATGGTTTGTATGGTGGGAGTCAAGCCAATCCTGACCGGGACCACCTTCCACCTGGAAACTGATGTTCTCACCATGGGAGAACATGTGGATCAAGAATAGGGCTCCACAGCCACCTCCGAACCCACTGCCAAGACACTCGACTTGGAGGACCATCATTCTCGCACTACGAAGGATCGCCTAAGCAAATAAGTGGGTTTACAGAAGGACGCAACCCTTTCTGGCTTATCCTATCCCTATATGAAATCTAACATCCTATTGATATATTTTAGCCAAATATCTCTATAAAGGGTATATTGGATAGTGTTTTAGATTGCTGTTTCATCATGCAAAATGGGTACCAGGAATTGGTTTTAAAAGGGTATTAGGAAAATTTATAAAGCCTATCAATAGCTTCTAGTGATGATAGTGATATGTTGCATGCAGTATCACAGTTCACCTCTTTATGCCAGAGGAAGAGAACTGAGAGGGAGTTGTTTTATTTGTGTTGGTTGTCAGCTTTCCATATCTCTAGATAGCTCTCTTGGGAACAGAATGTCAGGTTAGATAAATTTGTGGTATTTATCCTTGTAATAGAATTAATTCCAGATAACACAGAAAAGCCACATCCTGCCACTGTAATACAAATCTGATGGTGCTACTGATACTCTTAGAAAGAAAGAAAAAACAAGGACTATTTTATATGCAGAAAATTTTACATACATTGATTGTTAGGTAGACATTTTATCGAAGATGCTCCATAAACAGCATGGATTTTGTATATAGAGGCAAAGTAGAAAGCTCTGTGGAAATAAAAGACTATATGTTGCCTGTCTCTGTATAGTCAGTTGTACTTCAACCAGGAACTGTGTACTAAATGAGCATGGTGTTTTTTGGATTTTATGGTTTGTAGTTAATGGCATATTCATTCACATCAAATGTGATTCTTTTTTAAAAGGTGCAAACAAACCACTGTGCATTTGCTTGCCCATTTAATCAAAGAAGTATTTCCATCATCATGTTCTTTCCTATTTCTTCAGAGTCTCATTAAATTAACTGAAATGACCTGCAAGGTCATTGCTATCTGCAGAATAGATCGGAGAATGGAGGTAGAACACTACAATCTACTTTAATCCCATTACAGCCATGTCACTCCTAGGCCTTTGCAGTGATTAGACAATTAAATACCAATGGCTTTCTAATGGATTTACTACAAGGCATTAGCTGATGAAAACCCTGCAGTTTTAACCTTCTGGTTTTAATAACATGGGGAAAAAGAAACACTATCACAGCATTTGTTAATCTAATAGCCTTCATAACAATGTTAGGATTGGCTAGTGGTAGAAATTAAGGAGTTGCTGTGACTGAGGTTAGAATTTTCCATTAGGCACTGCTGTATTGCTTCTATGGTACATTTTGATTAGCTAATATATGAATATATGATTGCATTGAGATTTCAGAGTTCTAGCTATTGCGTTGTTCCATGCTATTTTCTAACAGGAAGTTTTCAGCAAAACGCTTACAGCAATGGCCATGAATTAGTTCCACATTTTCAAACATCACAAGATGGGTGAAAAACCTGATGTTTTAGACTTCAATTCAAATAATTCCAACTATTGGCTATTGTATTGACAAGAGGCATCACAACATGTTGTTTTATTCCATAAAATCTGTCTTTTTCTAGCCATCCTTCCCTTTGTTCTACCTTTCTTCCAATATGGTACCCAATATGTCAAGGTATCTACCATGGACTTCATCCCATGGAATAAGTAAAATGTTTGACATCATTGGTTTTCCCTTAAGCTTTGCCTTGACCCATTTTGAAATTAAATGGAAGATTTTCTTGCCCCCATCACATCTAATCCTTTACTCTATTTTCTCTATATTCTTTAAGACTTATCAATGTGATTTGCATCACACATATATCTCCTCACACTGCCTACTCCCCAATTTTCTTTAAAGCGTATTGACAACCAATGCAGGTGTTGTAGCAGGGGGTAGCTTCCTGGGTCCAGAACCTGTGAGTAAACTGGCTGTAATCTTTGGACTAGTTTAAGTTTCCAGGCACTTTTCAAGGGCAGTCCTATGTAGAGCCCATTGTAGTACTCTAAATGGGATGTAACTAAGGCATGGACCACCATGACCAAGTTCAGCTTCTCAAGGTACAGTCACAGCTGGCGCACAGTCCCAAAGTTGTAATGGCAGCCATGAACTTCTGAACCACTCCTGTCAGGTTGGTTTTGGTGTGGACGTTGAAGTCCCTCAGCAGTATAAGCCGGTGGGACTCCAATGCCAAGGCAGATCCCAGCTCAACTAGCTCAGGTATGGAGACTGTTGAGCAGCAACAGTATCTTTCAAGGTCAGCAAGAAAGCTGACCTTGAAAGATAATATAAAGTAAGTAAGATGAAACAATTATGAAACTAGTTTTTGTAGGTTGAGGTGATCCATAGAAAGTACTCACCTTGCCCATTATATCTTTTTTCCTCTTTTAGGTCAAACACAGTGATAGCTCTTTCTGCCAACCTAAAATATAAAAACTGACTGATTCATTGTTTATTTCTTTTGTGTATTTATGGATAATAGCTGAACAATGATTCCTGACCTGGTGCCTTCATGGAAATAGAGGGATGTAGTGGCAATTGGTACCCTGATAGCTTGTAATTTGTAACAACGCAATTCATATTTAGCGCCATTCATCAAAATAACTTCTTTGGGAGGGTGGAGTAGAGAGAACACTTTGTATACCCTATGTGGGAAAAATCCAAGAAACATTTAAAATATTTGTTTGACTTTTTAAATGTCTAGTGCAGTCTCATCCTTAAAAGATCTGTTTCTTATGTGCTGTTTATTCTTAATGGGAATAAGTAAAAATCTTCCTTTTTATTCGCAAACAAAAAAGGTAAGTATGAGCAATGATTTCTTAGATCTGAATAACATTTTTCTCTTACTAATGCAAAATATTTTAAACCGAAGGATTGTGACTGAATACTAAGCTTTGGATAGAGGTCATTTTGTAATACTTTCCACCAGACACTGAAAACATCTCAGAGCAGTCAATATTTATACAGTGCAGATGACAGGCAAGCAAGAAAGTTACAAAGATCCAAAGCAGTATGCACATTACAAAGCTTTACTTTATTCCTTTGCAGTTTTGATTGTCCCTTGTTGAAGACAAATGCAGTGCCCTTTGATTATTTATGGCATTCCATGGTCACATAAGTGCCCGCAAGCTTTGCACAATATTAACCAAGAACTGTCAGCTACAGAAATAAGGTAACAATCAAGGTGAATCAAATTCTATGATTAAATAATGGAATCTATTTTCATTTGAAATTCAGTGTTACTATAAAAGAAATTTAGCAGTCCTGTTAAAAGGGTAACAATAATAATATTGGGGAGAGGGGAGGAAAAATGCATCACAAAGCATGGTTTATTGAAGAAGGCCTTTGCTTCAGTTTAGAGGGACTAGAAACATCAATTGCACCGGGAATGTGGTGCAGCTGGCTGGGTGTCAGCTGCATAAGATCTCTACTGACCAGAAAGTCATGAGTTCGAGACCTGCCCGGGTCGGGGTGAGCACTCGACCAATTGTGTAGCTCGTTGTCGACCTTTGCAACCCAAAAGACAGTTGCATCTGTCAAGTAGGAAATTTAGGTACCACTTGAGTGAGGAGGCTTAATAAAACATCCAGGAAATACACACAAAAGGAGTGAAGGAATGTGACAGCTCCTCCTGGTGGCCAGAAAAGCTGGAATATTAAATTGCCTCTGTGTCTATCTGCGTTATAGGTTATATGTCAAATGTACGTCAAATGGCATTGAATGTTTGCCTGTTTATATGCATTGTGATCCACCCTGAGTCCCCTGCGGGGTGAGAAGGGCAGAATATAAATGATGTAAATAAATAAAGAAATTGATTTACATGCAAAATAGCTTGATTCTTGAATGTTTTTATAAGCTATTAGTCTTTTACTGCAGAGAGACATGTAGAAAAATGCAAGCCCACCTAGCATGTTGCGAAATTTATTTATTTATTTCGGCTTATATTCCACCACTCCCACAAAGGCTCAGGGTGGTTTACAACCAACAATGAAATAAAACAGTTAAAACAAAGTTAAAATGGCATTAGCACAGCTGAAATGCTTCCTGAAATAGATAGGTATTACAAGCTCTGCGGAAGGCCAACAACTCCCGCAGTGCTCGAACCTCTGGTGGAAGAGCATTCCATAACGATGGGGCAATGATCGTAAAAGCCCTACGTTTGGTTTCCGTCAAGTGATAAGTCATACAGCTTGGAATTTCTAGGAGGTTTTGGTCTTCTGAATGCAGCGATCTCTGGAGTTTATACGGGATAAGGCGATCCTTCAAGTACACTGGCCCCAAACTATATAAGGCCTTAAAAGTGAGAACTAACACTTTGAAAGTGATCCAGTATTCAATTGGCAGCCAGTGCAGCTACTGTAAGACTGGAGTTATATGGCAGCTTGCCAGTTCCCCAGTGAGCAGCTGAGCCACAGTATTCTGCACAAATGGGGATGTAAGCAGACAAGTTTTCAACTGTATTGTCGAAGGCTTTCATGGCCGGAATCACTGGGTTGTTGTAGGTTTTTCAGGCTATATGGCCATGTTCTAGAAGTATTCTCTCCTGACATTCCACCTGCATCTATGGCAGGCATCCTCAGAGGTTGCGAGGTCTGTTGGAAACTAGGAAAATTGGATTTATATATCTGTGGAATGTCCAGGGTGAGAGAAATAACTCTTGTCTGTTGGAGTTAGGTGTGAATGTTTCAATTGACCATCTTGATTTGATGGCCTGACAGTTTTTAGGTGTGGTTTGTTAGTTCCTGGGGAAATCCCAGCTAATCACCCCTCAACAAAGGATTTCAACTATCTGTCTGCAACTAGGTGCTCTGTATCCAGATATAAGAACATTGCTGGATGCTTGTCTGCCACTGTCCCCTTCTACTGGAATTGAGGAATCTATACCAGGCTTGTGTAATTCGGCTGGAGGGAGATCTGTTTGTAGTATCCAAATTTCATTGGGTACCCAGATCCATTTTTTGGGAGCCTCACAAAAACTGGCTAATGGAAAAATCTGTTCTCGGCTCTACAGCCAAAAGATCCAGGAAAATCCAGGCCATTGGCAGCAATGGCGAATTTGCAAGGCTCCCCTTTCCATTCCTGGGATCCTTTCCTTTCTTCCTTTCAAGTGAGCCTGGGTTTGAGTAATGGGGTTAAGGAAGCACCCTTCCTGGGCTTCTGTCCAATCTTCCTTTCAATGGAGTCTGAGTTAGAAGAACGGGGTTAAGGAAGCACCCCTCCTAGGACTCTTTCCTATCTTTCTTTCAAAGGAGTCTTTGAGCAACAAGGTTAAGGAAGCAGCGTGTAAGACACATTATGGTGTTCTTCTATTCTGATTGGCCCAATAGGCAGGGCTAACAGGGAAACCCCATGTGAGCAGTACAAGGCAGCCTCTCCACATGCCACGTGGTGCTGAATAGGAGAGGAGGAGCCATGATTGGCTGCCACATGGCCCTGATACAGACAAAAAATGTGATGGCTGAGCCCTTACCATTACGGCTATCTGAACAAGCCAAACAAGCTGGATTGGCCAAAGGGAATCAATCACACCAAATCTGTGCACAAGCCTAATCTATACTTGTCAAAAAATGGGTTGAGGGAGCTGGACATGAGACATAGCTAAATCTCGTTCTCCATGATGTTGAACAAAATAGTTGGAACTTGAGTGAAAAAGGTTGACTTTGTTTCTTTGTGGAAAACAACAATATTTATTTATTTATTTGCATTATTTCTATCCCACCCATATCAGCCTGAAGGCAACTCAGAGCAGCGTACAAAATCAGCACAATTCAGTGCCATATACTGTATAAAATACATACATTGATTAAAGAAACAGAGAAAAAACATTGCAGTACATTTAAAACCATAAAAACAGTAAACAATAAAAATTTAAAAACTAGGTCTTCTTCTTCAATAATGATTTAAATGCACAAAACGCTGGGGAAACAAGACTGTGCTACAATATAATGTGCAATGAAATAAATGGTTCTTTCTTTAGATTAGACCCAATATTGGAATTAGTTATGTTTATTTATTATTTACAATACTTATATCCTGCCCTTCTCACCCTGAAGGGGACTCAGAGCAGCTTACAAGTAAAATGTAAATACAATATATTATATTATTGCCATAGCACAATATTAATATTATATATTACATTGTACTATAACATTATACTGTAATATTATTAGTAATATTATATGTAATATAAAATACTGTATATAATTATAATATAATAATAATATTATATTGTATTACATTATCAATATTATATGTATATGCAATATATTATATTATGTTATAAGCACAGTGCAGGAGGCAAGATGGAACTGCCTTCCTGGCCCCTCTCTTCACTCTGATCTCAGAGCAGCAGTTGATGCTGGAGGGGGGGGGGCTGGAAATAGATTGTATACATTTCTTGCATTTGAAGGCCCATTGAAGGCCCATTGAAAATGAATAGCAGAACACACTCACCCTTCCTAGACCAATGATGTCCAGTGTTAAGTAGCAGTATTGTGAAGTGGCCTGCCCCTCAGCATAGGTCATTTTACATAGAACAGTTGATGGCTGTGGTAGAAGCTCTTCCATTAACTCATCAAATGGAAATAGATTCTATCAAATTTATTTGAATTGGAAATATATTGCAAAGACTTGGCTCTTTACACACTCATGATCCAATATGTAGCTTGTGATAAAGTTTCACCTATTCCACATTGCTCTCCTCATTTCAACAGGCATAGCTTGTCTTTTTAAGTGTTTGTGCTAATCATTGTATAATGCAAAATCACTCTAGCTTTGCAATTATCAAACTACAAAATGTTGCTTTACAGCTAACTGTACACAGATAATGCAGAAATGATTAATCTCTTTAGTATTGTTCATTTGTTGCTATGGAAATACTGTTCCTCCACAAAGCTCTTAGTAACCATTATATAAGGGATGAAGCCAATGCAAAGGCAATGAAAGACAGCAAGAAAATTGAGGAATGCATTATTTATATTGCTTTAACTGATATATAGATTTTAAGAACTAGCATAAAACAAATTCTGGCTGTCAAAATGGATGTAATCCCCTTGGTTTAATCAGGTAAATGTGAGTGGCTATATCCAAACAGCCAAAATGGGAAACTAAACAATTGCTTACCTGAATCCCTAAATGATATTAGGATTTAAATTTGGAACAGAATGTATGGCATTCATATTCACTAGAAGATAGTAACCTCTCCATGATAGCTGGAAAAATTACAGCACTGTAAACAATGAGCCAAAACAGAAAATGATAGTGCTTAATATATGCATATTTAAACAAACAAAAAACAGGAAGGGGAAATTCTCCTCTAATAGCCAATAATTTAAAGAGCAAGCTTTCTTTCAAATGTTTCTTGCTTTGTTTCATGCACCCACTTTACCATGTGTGAATGTCTTGGGAGGGGGAATCCATTCCATTAAGGGGGAGATATGTTCTAATGGAAACACCACCATCCCAGTTTTTAATAAAGACTGGTTATGTTGGCTGGGGGATTCTGAGTTGTAGTCTAAAAATGAATCTTTGCTAAACTATAAATAGTTATTCAACATTAAAATGCAAACATCTTCAACAGCTAGCTTCTACATTCATTCTAAAGAGATGCATAAAATGAACTACTAGTTTCTATTGTAGCCCACTACAATCAAATAAATTGCCAAATAACATTTCATATTGGATATTTTCCACTAGCATGCTTTTTTGCATTAGAAAATATAGCATAGACTGGCACATTGAATCTTTCATCTCCACTCATCCTTAACAACAACTAGAAAGTTTTCTAAACCTCATGAGCAGATTTGTGGGATACCTCACAAATTTTCCCATTAAAGGAAATAAGTTGATAGAAACACTTTTTGGGGCTTCTGACTCGTGACTTACTGAGACAAAACATTCAATTCTAAGATAGTCATTCAGATTCAGTTTTCTTAGAATTTGCTTAACTAACATTGTTAGACATCATGTCAAATACAAATTATCCTGAATATTGATTTATAATTCAAGAACTCTAAAAATTTCGTAAATTACCATTGAAATCTTGCCTCATCAGGCATACTTATGATGATGGAGCTACACTGTTGTAGCTACTTTTGGTCATACTCCCCCTGTAAAACCACTTCTTAAGCCAGACAGTGTCAAAACCGAACGGTTTCTGTGGCACTGAAAAGGGAGAATTCTCTCTCATTCATGGGATATGTTGAAAGGGGAAGCTGGAGACATCACTTTGAGTCCTGTTGCAGGTACTTGTGTCAACATGGCAAGCAATTGAAATCATTATGTTCTAGGACATAATGCAGTATTCAGAAACCCTTCACATGTCTTAAAGTGTTGGAGCTCATGTTTAGTTATCTGTTACCACAAAGCAGAAGTCCCAAAGATACAAGATCGTAAACTGACTTTACTGTCATGTAAATACTGAACAGCATCCCAACCATAATCTGGAAACGTTAAGAAATGTATAAATAGCTTCAGAAACAAATATGTTTCCCATTTTGATTTTATAATTGCATTGACATTTCATTATGTTTTTGAATCGCAATAGGTTGTCAATCATATTATTTTTTATCAAGAAGCTGTTGTTTTTATTTTTATAGTATAAAACGTACTCAAAATTATTCCTCCTCATCCTGGAGAGAGGTGACTAGTGTAGTGCCACAGGTTTCTATCCTGGCCTCTGTGCTATTCAACATCTTTATAAATGGCTTGGGTGATGGAATATGGGGCATGTTCATCAAATTTGCAGGTGATATCAGACTAGGTGAGTTAGGTCATACCCCAGAGGACAGGAACAGGATTCAAATTGAGTTTAACAGATTTGAGAGCTGGACCAAAACTAACAAAATGAATTTGAACATGGAGAGATATAAGGTATTACAATTAAGAAAAATAAATGAGAAGGAGGTATAGGATGAGTGAAACCTGGTTTAACAGCAGTACATGTGAACAAGATCTTGGAGTCTTTGTAGACCGCAAGCTGAATATGAGCCAGTAGAATAATGTAGCAGCTTTAAAAAGCAAAGTTATTCTAGTGGGCATCAACAGAACCATAGTATAGGGCAAGGGATGTAACTGAATCACTCTATTTTGCTTTGATCAGAACTCAGATGGTGTACAGTTCTGGGCACAACACTTCAGGAAAGGTATTGACAAGCTGGAACATGTCCACAGGAGTGTTGCACAGCAGCCCATTTTACCTAGTGCCCAAAGTCCAAATGCAATAGACTCACAGACAGAGGAAAAATGAACAGAAAAATCTTTACTCTTAATAGCAGAAATGAAACATAAAGTTGCAGTGTTGCATACAAAAATCAAATAGTGCAACAAACTTACATAGTCCTTGTAAGAAACGTAGAATAAGACATCTTCATCTTCAATCACATAAGAGAGCAAAACATAAACCTTGAGTAAATATCTATTCCACCATAGCCTCCTTCAGAGTAGCTTCTCCAAACTGCTCCCTAGAGCAAAGCCTTTGAGCATAGATCTCCTCAGAGAAAAAGCTGAACCTTATTTTTTTAAAAACCCATATAGTTATACACCATTGTGTGTGGCCCCAGCTTGCTGGTTGACCTACATTACCAGCTGCACATAATAATTACCATCATAAGGTTTTTCTTCAACACACACACACTTAGTCCTGCTACGACTTACTGTAACAAGGAGGGAGGCAAAAATTATCAAGGTTCTGGAAGGCATGAGCTATGAAGAGTAGCTTAAATAGCTGGGCATATTTAGCGTGGCAAATAAAAATTTAAGAAGTGATATAAGAACCATGCTTAAATATTTGATAGGATGTATTACTGAAGATGGAGCATGCATATTTTCCGCAGTTCTAGAAACTAGGACACAATGCAATGCATTCAAACTCCAAGAAAAGTGGTTCCAGTTGAATATTTGGAAGAACTTCCTGATTGTAAACACTGTTTGACTATAGAATATGTTGCCTCAGAGTGACTTAGAGTCTTCTTTAGGGATTTTTAAACAGAGTCTGGATGGCTATCTGTGAGGTGTACATTTATTGTGTGTTCTTGCGTAACGGGGGCTGGACTTGGGTGTTTTCTAACTGTATGATTCCACGTGTAAGAAAAGGTACAGGTTCTTGTAACTCAAGTGGAATAGAGTTATCAATAAACAAAGTTTTAGTTGAGAATGTTTACCTTGTTTTCTTATAAGTATTAATGAGAGACAGTCTAATGAAAGCTCAATTGGTATCTCATTTGGCTACATCATTATGGAAATTTGGGGGCATTAGTTCTTAATTACACATTCCATATGGATAAGATGGAAACTCATATTTTTTCCTAGATGCTATTCATGATGTTTCACTATCAATATTATTCTATAGAGGCAGTTGCAGTGTATTCACATGAGCAGGAAAAAACCACAATATTGTTAAAAAACTAAAGATAACTTGGAACTTGAATTGCATATTTAACACGCAAGAAGACTTTTTCAGGGCAAAAGCAATTGTCTCTGGCATTACTTCGTGAATGAAGATTCTTAGAAAGGACTCATCCCATGCTTTCTACAAGCACGTTGATGACTAAGAGGAGGTTGGATGTGCCCTTCGAGTCTGTGCATGGATTTTTCTGGTGGAGCGCAGCATGCACAGAACTGCCCTCACCCTTTAAACCAAAGGTTCGTCTGCCGTGGCCTAGCAAGCTAAGGATGGTGGCAGAGAGGTCCTCAGGTTGTAGTTTTGATTTGAGTTTCCTTCTCTAGATGGTTGATCTTACAGGGTTAGACGAGCACCATCTGCCCGGGTTTGAAATTAGAGTTTTCCTTCTCTTAGGATAGTTGCCAAAAGGCTAGAGAGCCCATCCTGCCCATTGACGCTCTTTGTCAGACCCTTCGGTTGTGACCTGTCTGGCATGGGAGGCCCTATCGGTGGCTATTATGCCACTGCCAGCATAGCTCACAACTTCATTAGGGTATGCAAGCCTCTCCCCCATGACAAGGGGGCGCCAATAGATTCCACAATAGACATCTCACAAAACAGCTCCCTACTCTATTCAGCCATGAAAGAAATACAACATGAAAGTGCCTTCAGAAATGCAGGCTCTAGACTAGTTATTTATATCAAGAACAAACAAGGCTAATGTATAAGGAACAATACTTCTATAGAATAGCAGTAAGTTCATACATAGGAAAACTCCCAGATGGATATAGCCTCCCAGCAGACTGAGTTGGTAGAGATCCACAAGCCAACCTGTAAATGTTATTGATCACTGTCATAAACATGATCCATTTTGACTCCTTTATTCCAGTGATGACTGCTCAATCCATGACAGCAGTAGTCACCTGTGCCTTCATTGTTCAGCTCATTAAAAGTTAGATCATTACAGACTATGAGCTCTAGCAACAGAAAAGTCCAGTCTTCCACCTTCCCAGTCAGATGACTATCATGGCATTATAGAAAACTAATCTTGGAGGGATCTCTATATGCTAGCCCCACTGACAAAGAAAAAGCAGTAACAAAGTGAAAACTCTCTTTAACAGAAGAGATTTATTATTTCAGTATTTATTATTGAAATGTTATGTAGTATTCAAAGCAGTTGGAGAAGGTTCTCAAAACAAAAAAAGTGGTATGGAATAGATTATGAATCATGGTGCCACAACCTGTAACTTTGAGGCTGCATGATGAACAGAGTACCAGGCTGCTGATGCTCTTGCTCCATCCCCACAATGGACTTTGCTTCCAATGGACAAAAGCAATTGTAGCTTGAGGCAAAAGTAGCAGCTGCCACTGTGTTTAGCTAAATTAAAATCTTTTTACAGGTTGAGAAAAATCCCTGTTAATCTTAAGAGCTGAAATATTGAAAATGTTCTTCCAATAGTTGATGAATTAATAGCAGTTGTAACCAGCCTACGGCTGCTCAACCACTAGAATCACATGCCTAGCTATCTCTTGCAATTTGCACTTTTTAACTGCTATAACCAGAAGAAGATAGCAATCAAATGTTGCTGAAAGTACATCACATTGTCTTTAATATCATATTATCACTATATTATGGGTGCCTTGGATAACACATTAGCACTTAGGGAAAAATCTAAATGCCCTTGCTGGATCTTTTAGAATATCTGAAGTCACATCTGAACAGCATATAGACAGTCTGACTGTAATTGCTAAAAATGAGTTCCCTATATTGCTCACAAGAGTTATCTAATATTCTGAAGGAAGGTGATGATAGTTATTTAAGGCTTGCATTCCCAAAAGAAGGCTGTTTTAGAAGGGGCATAGTCAGGAGCATCCCTTGAAAGGTACAGGAAAAACGGGTTTTAGCACAGTTGAGCCTCTTGGGATACATAGACTCTATTAGCTACCCATATATAGCAGAGACTGATGTGGGGCAAGTGTGTCCCTGCTCCATTTTTCTAATTTAATTAGCCTATTCAATCTTGTCCTTACAGCACTGTACAGATAGGCAAAACTTCAAATCCTTGCTGTTTCCATGGCAGTTAGAATGCATCAGGCATCAGCATATCCCGTGACAATCGGTTTCTTGTCAGAACTATTGGTTTTCAGGAGTAACAATTCATTTTAGCAATTTTATTTTCCTTGTGAGATAATCTTCAAAACTGTATAGGTTTTGAAACCTATTTGCAATCTGAAACCTTTTCTGCACAAAATTTACATGATATATTTTTGCTCAGAAAACATCAACCTCTGAAAGAAAAATCATTTTTCTGCACATAGAATAGTATTTCTGAGCAGGAATACAATTTCCTGTGCAGAAAATGGCATTTCTTCTACCCAAAATCAAAAACATGTGCAGGTTTGGCTAGAATATGTCCCATATAGTGAACATTCTCATCAGGGCATGATTCTTTTCATAAATTTCAATCCAAAACACTTTGTTTAACCATTAAAAACATTTTTAAAACTTCCAATTTCTACATCAAAAGTTATTTTTGAGCTCATTTAGATTCTCATCCCGATATGATTCAAATGTGTACTTTCCTTTACACTGCTATTTGCCATAAAGACAGGGGTACGTATTACAGGAAAATACAATGGTCCATCAAGGACTTCATCACATGGGATAAGTAAATGTTTGGGATCATTCTTTTTCCCTGAAACTTTGCCGAGCCCCATTTTGAAATTAAATGGATTATTTTCCTACTCCCATCACATGGCTTCCCTCTTTCTGCTTTCTTTTCTAATTATCAATTTGCCATCTCATCACACAGGAGACATATTTCTCCTACTGTCTTCTCCCCCATTTTTTAGATATAACAATTTATCTTTATAAACACAAATATCTCTCAATTCAAAGGGTTAGTCTATTTTTTCAAGGCTAAAAAGAGATATAAATTACTGTTCCTTCCTCCTTGGTCCCAAAACAGTAATAGTGGAAGAAAGAAATCAATACTGCCCATCTTGGCTCCTCCCTTCATGATTATGTCATCATCTTTACAAGGGGCAAGGGGGAATTCCCATCACATCTTAAATTGGGAACGTTTACATGTTTCTACGTGTGGAATTGAAGAGTAAGTCACTTGCCAACTAGCTTAGAAATGATCAGGAAAACTCACACTTTAGAAACATCAAAATACCTCTACTCCACATTTGAAGCATGCATCATGTAAAGGGCACAGTCGGTAGCAGTTTCTTAAATGTATAGAACCATTTGTTTTATTGTATGTGTGGAAGGTCTGCCACCAAGCCCAATTCAAAGTGCTGGTCTTGGCCTATAAAGCCCTATATGGTTCTGGTCCAACTTGCCTGTCCAAACACATCTCCCTCTATGAGCCTACAAGAGTTTTAAGACTGGCTGGAGAGGCCCTGCTCTCTGTCCCATCCTCTTCACAAGTGCGATTGGTTGGGACAAGAGACAGGGCCTTCTCAGTGGTGGCCCCTTGGCTGTGGAACTCCCTCCCCAGTGATATTTAGAAAAAACCTTTACCTGGCTCTTCTTGTAGACATTTGGTGTTTCAAATGAATGAATGAATGAATGAATGAATGAATGAATGAATGAATGAATATCTGGTTGTGATCCCCAGAATTGCACTGCTAGTCTGTTATTGATATTATAATCTGCAACAAAACTAACTTCAACAAGGTACAGCATTTATTTTGACATGATTTGCTGCCTGGGTGTAGATTTTAAATCTCAGCACCATAAGGTCTATATGTTTTACATTTTATTATAGCCCCCCCCCCCTTCTCATCAGATCACTCTAAAGATTAGCCTTCTCAAAAGCCAGAAGGTCTAATATGTTCCACTAATATGGCATTGAACATGTCAGCAACACAGTGTTGTATAAGAGTTTGCACTCCTTTTTGATAACAGAAGGTGTAATATGCTTTCCTGTCATCAGTAGCTTTTGGTGAATAGCTGACATTTAGAAAGAGCATGTTAAATCTGTAAAAACTGCAAGCTAACTGAGAAAACCACCATCCTTTCAAAAACACTTTTCAAAAGTGAAGCCTTTTTCTCTACTCTCTCAAGTGTTCACCAAAAACCCCAACACGTTAACATGAGGAAAAAATATGTCATATTATCTGGCATTTACTGTAAAATCATTAATCACAGAGCATTCTCTTGATATTCATTTTAGTGTGGTATATAATCCTTTAAGACTTCTCTTGTAATGTGGCAATAATTACTTTCTATCTATAGTCATCTTTTCCTGAAACCAAAGCAGTCACTTCCAGTGATTAAAACTCAGTTACCTGGCAAGTTGCTTTTCTATTTTCCTAGCGCTGTAATATTCTTCCCTATCCCACCACCACAAAGCAATAGTTCTGTCTCATTGCACCCGGTAATTTTCCAAGAACTTGCAGATGGTGACACAAAGGACTAACATTGTTCTTACCATTACTCAGACCCAAAACAATTTAAATGCAATATATGTCCCACAAGTAATTTGGAAGAACTAATCCCTCAGAAGCACGGCTGATACTGTGTCCTTTGGGAGAGTCTTCATTTCTACTTAACATTGCAGAAGCATATATATTCTGGCAATGCATTATATAGAGGCTAGTTGCTAGAATTTTCACACATTGGGAAAGACATGAAACAAGAAAAGAAGATTGTTTTTCTACAGTGCTCATGGAGTTTCATAATTGGTGACAAAAAGAAAGATACAGCATTTTGTGAGAAATTTCAGAAAAAGTTAAAACATGCGTACAAGTCAGAAACTGTTCTTTCCAAAATATCTTAGTAGCATGGTACATATGCTATGTCCTTTCAGCATTGCTCTGGAAGCACATTACAGACACTGATAATCTGAGGCCTATTCACTACACAGCTATTCTATTATATTCAATTTAACTGCCATGCAGCTTTCCATGTATTCTCATGGGCTCCTGAGTATGGCAGCTTAGTGAGGGGCATTTAGAATCCTCGATTATAGAATTCTAGTGCCTCACTAAACTACAGACCCCAAGGCTATATAGGATTCTGCCATGGAAGCTGAAGTGAAGTCACTAACACAATATTTTTGTAGTATGGATGAGTCATTATTTTGCTTTTCCTAACATCAATGTTGTCATACACTTAATGGTTTGGCACCAGGATATCTGAAAGGTTTCCAGTGCTCCAGCATGAGATTGCCTGAAATCTGAGGGCCCTTCCACACAACCATATAACCCAAAATATCAAGGCAGATAATTCACAATATCTGCTTTGAAATGAAGTATCCAAATCTAAACTGCCATATAATCCAGTTCAATGTGGATTTTATATAGCTGTGTGAGAGGGGCCTGAGATTCTCAGAGAAGGTTCTGTTGCATTTTTCAGCACTTTACAAAGTTACTAGTTTGGCATGGTGCTTTATCTGTAGCCCAAAATACACAGTAGAACTGAATGGAAATAATAACTATGCAGGTAATTGTCACACA
Source organism: Anolis apletophallus (assembly GCA_030556195.1). Taxonomy (NCBI): domain Eukaryota; kingdom Metazoa; phylum Chordata; class Lepidosauria; order Squamata; family Anolidae; genus Anolis; species Anolis apletophallus. The sequence continues at coordinate 86,469,576 of JARBWK010000007.1, forward strand.
CGTAAAGACTTTATATATCAACAGTGAATTTCATAGTATCATCAATATGAAATGTGGCATACATTCAAATAAACATCAAGTCTTACAATATGAAATGTGGTATACATCCAAATCAACATACAAGTCTTAAGGCGGCCAGCACACTCTCAGGAGGAGAGAGATAAAAGTCTCTGAAACCCTGTAGTTGAAAAACAGTCCCTGGAAAGGATAAGTAAGTAAGGGAAGGTCCCAAAATAATAATATCCGCAGGAGCAGAAACAACTCAGTGGAAATGCTCACTGTAGGGTAGTCACTCATACGAGGAAGCCTCCAAACAGTGAGAGTGGTTGGCGAAGCCGAGCAGCCCCGCGTGCCGTGCCTGTAGTAATGAACAAGCCCGGGACTGGCTGTTCGGGCAGGAAAGCCGCTGAGAAATCGCAAGACTGTTCCTGGAAATCCAGACAAGGAACAGTTACGTGACAATGACACCACAAGGTACTGGCCGACGAGGGGCATTTGCCTTGGCCACTTCTCGTTTCGACCTCTTGGTCTTTCTCAAGGCCATGTGGTAATATGGAATATCCAGTGTACAATACACGTATATATGCGGCATAAGGTATATATCTGAAAGATACAAAATATAATACAAAGCATGCAATTCTTAATACACGGATGCAATCATGATATCAAATGAGAAATAAAGCATGGGGAACACAATACCTGGATGTGTAGCTCAATAGCTATGATGTGAAGCATCTGAAGGTCAGAGCTTAATGCTGCAAACTAAGCTACCTGTTTATAAAGGAAGGTGGGAAGCACCTTCACATGAGTAGCGCTGCTACTCCCAGCTTTTCATTTAACCCTTGTGGGATTTCTGTACAATACTCAATTATAATCCGTGTTTCAGCCCGAATTAAAGCTGCATGGGGGTCTCCATGGGGTGGAGGAGTCACTTTCTCAATACCAAAAACTGTAATGACTCTGGGCCATGGGAAAAAGTTTTACAATGGACGTAGAATGGGGAGTCCTCTGAGGAGTGTCGGATCCGGGATTTATGCTACAGGCACGGCACGCGGGGCTGCTCCGGCTTCGCCAACCACTCTCACTGTTTGGAGGCTTCCTCGTATGAGTGACTACCCTACAGTGAGCATTTCCACTGAGTTGTTTCTGCTCCTGCGGATATTATTATTTTGGGACCTTCCCTTACTTACTTATCCTTTCCAGGGACTGTTTTTCAACTACAGGGTTTCAGAGACTTTTATCTCTCTCCTCCTGAGAGTGTGCTGGCCGCCTTAAGACTTGTATGTTGATTTGGATGTATACCACATTTCATATTGTAAGACTTGATGTTTATTTGAATGTATGCCACATTTCATATTGATGATACTATGAAATTCACTGTTGATATATAAAGTCTTTACGTGTGTGACAATTACCTGCATAGTTATTATTTCCATTCAGTTCTACTGTGTATTTTGGACTTAGTGCTAACACGGTCCCCTCCTGTTGTATAGAGCTTTATCTGTAGCAGCACTCCAACTGTGGAACTCCCTGCCAAAGAAAGAAAGGCAGTTTCATCTCTTTTAAGCTTCCTGCAAGCAGCAAAAAAAGTGTTATTTCCCATAGGCTTTCACCTTTTAAATGGCTTTGTTTTAATTATTTTTAAAGTATTTTAAAACAATTTTTAAAAATGTTAAAAGAGGTTTCTTAATGTATTTTTAATGTTTTGTAATATTTGTATTTTTTTACTTGTCATCTTGGAAGCTCTTGTGAGGTGATAGAGAAATACCACAAATAAATATTAACAAAACTAAGGAGTTGAGTTGGTGGCATGTTGTGAGCTTTCCAAGTGTCATTCTGAACTCCCTACATATACTGAGCAATAGATATAGACACCACATAATGCAGTAGCTCCCAGGTGAAAAGCCTTAGGTTTTTAACAGCTTGATTTGTATTTCAGGGGAGTTCTCTTGAAACTCTTTAGTTTAGTCGGGCTCTTTAGTAACAGATGCTGACACAGAGTGGTGGTGGTGTGAAAATCTTTTTCCATTCCATACACCCCTCCCTTTGTGCATATATGTATCTCCCAACCTCCCATAATCCTTCAAAGTCCCCTAGGGCCCTTCTACACAGCCATATAACCCAGAATATCAAGGCAGAAAATCCCACAATATCTCCTTTGAACTGGATTATCTGAGTTCACACTGCTATATATTCCAGTTCAAAGCAGATAATCTGGGATTTTATTCAGCTGTGTGGAAGGGTCCTTCGAGTGCTGAACTGGCATTACAATGTTCAGGGGATGTTTCCAATAGACACTGTAGCTCTTGGAGCAGGGATGGGCAATTATTTTTTCCAAGGGGCCACACGAGAGCCAAAAAATATTTTGGAGGGCCGCACCTAAAGGCTGAACTGCATTCGAATCTACATTATTTATTTACTTATTTACTATATTTACTATATATTACATATCATTAATATTAAGATATTAATATATCAAGAAATATTCATATTATTAGTATTATTATCATAATTATTATATTATAGTATACATAGACATTATAATATATTGAAATTATAATATAATATAACATATTATATTATTTATTATATTATTACATGATTATAAAATTATTATAAATTATAAAATAATAATAAAAACCACTAAAATAAAATGAAATGAAATTCAAGAAGACAAAGTGCGAACCAAGATGGAGGCCGACATCCTCAAGAGAGAAAGGATCCCAAGATGGAATGGCCAATGGACCCGGCCCAGAGGATGGCAAAGTGGGCCTAGCCGCCGCAGCAGAGCAGAGCAGCAGACGATCGGAGGCTGCAGGCCTCTGCCCGCTCTCGCCCCAGCCGTTCCCCAGCTGATCGCCCTGCCATGGAGTGCCTGCCATCCCAGGAGGCGATCTGCACCTGAGGCGGCTGATCACCCTGGCGACCCGTAAGGCGATAAAGTCTTCCGGGTCGCCAGGGCGATCAGCCGCCGCAGGTCGCTGACTGCTCCCGCTGCAGGCCTGGATCGCTTCCCAGGATGGCAGGCACTCCAAAGCCGCTGCTCCTCCGATTGTTCTCTGGAGCGGCGGGCTGTCTGCTGGTGCAGGCCCCACAGCCTGCGATGGAATGGTGGCAGTGGCATCCCTTCCTCTTGGCCCCGCCCTCGAAGACCTTCTCCCCGAGCCGGTCAGAATCGGCCCAGGGGCCGCATCCGACCTGGGGGGCGTAGGATACCCAGGTCTGTCTTAGAGGCTTCTAGCCAGGGCCGTAGCCAGGATTTTGATTGAGGGGGGTGAGTTTGGTTCAAGGGGGGCTGAGACTGGGTGGAAGAGGATCTACCCCAGCAAACCTTTTGTATTGTTATCCCAATAACCCCATGAATGTGGAATATAATGAGCATGGTGATCAGATCATTATATGAATAAACATAACAGTTTAAATAATGTACCAGTAAGGCCTTCTCGCTGGCCCACCCTGAGAATTTCGGGGGGGGGACTGAAGCCCCCTAAGTGCCCCCTGGCTACATGCCTGCTTCTAGCAGTGACCAATTTGTTAAAAAAAACTCTCACTCACCTTCAATACTAGCCCAAAATGTCCAGATTCAGGTGCTTATTTTAGTCACCCCAGTTGATTTGGCAGTGTGTTTGGGGTCACTGTTCCTTATACAATGAAACAGTTTTCTTTTCCTCTAGAATTAGACTGGTTTTGACTCTTTGTCTTGCTTTCAATCATGACCAGTTCACAGTGCCTTCCAAGGAAAAGCCTTCCAAGGAAAAGCAGCCCAACAATATGAGTAATATCACAATTTTTAACCACAGACAAGATACTCACAGAGAAGTGATCACAGTTGGCCCTGCATCACACATAGCAGGAGGTCAAAATAGTTTAAGGTGGGTGGGAACCTGTTCCTACTTGTTTGTTCACGTTTGTACCTATGGAAAGTAAGAACATATTTGATATCTGCTTCATGACAGGAATTGCACTACAGTATAATAGCTAGTAGACTAGCATTATCAGATATGATACTTTTCTTAAGAACAACATAATAAACAGTTGTTTATATATACTCATAGCCGAGGTGGTGGAAGCAGTTGCAAACTGCTTGCTTCTGGCATTTTATCTTTAATTTGGTGAGAGGCCCACCATGAACTGAGGTATCTTCCTTCTGTTTTTAGATCCCACATCCAAGTTGTTTATTCAGTGGGAACACTGTAACGTTGTCTTGAGATATGACCTCACCAACAATAATATAAGATGTTAACTGCTCTCTTGTTCTCAGACAATTAGACGGAATTACTAATGATCAATTTCTTCAAGATCATCATCCCATTGAAAAAGGAATGTTGACTGGTCTTTTATAGAAGGACACTACCATGCCAGTCACTACTTTCTGTCATCAGGGTATAACGAGGCTAAACCTCAGCTGTTGCTGTGTGTCTTCATGTGATTTGCCTTATGGTAACCCTAAGACAGACATATCATCAGCTTCCCTATGCTGTCAGTGGTTCCCTTGATGTATGGTAAGAACACTTTGACTACTTTTGCAGCTTGTTCTCAGTCTTCCAGCTCTTCTGATGTCTGCAGTGGAGTAACCATTGGCTTATAAAGACAAAGATCCGCCCAAAGGAAAAGTGTTCATACCATACATCAAGGGAACCACTGACCGCAGAGTGAAGCTAATGAAGAAACACAACCTACAAACTATCTACAGATCTACTAAGAAAATCCAACAAATGCTACGTTCAGCAAAAGACAAGAGGGATCCTCTCACCTCTGCAGGAGTCTACCATATACCATGCAGCTGTGGACAAGGCTACATAGGGACCACCAAACACAAGGAACATGGAAGGCACTGCAGACTAATTCAACCAGAGAAGTCAGCCATAGCAGATCTGGCTACCTGTATTTCAAACTCTAAAATCAGGACAGTAAATAAAGAGGAACACTAAAAAAAACTAGAGGAATTCCTGACATGAAACAAGCAAGGCTAGCAAATACCTCCCAACAAAGGATCCTCAGGCAGGAACCAGTCAGTCTTTGAAGCTGCAACGCCATTCAATGCTAATCAAGGTGGCCAATTGCAACATTCACACTTGCCTCAAGCAGGCAAGAGTTCTTTCTCCCACCTTGGACATTCCTTAGATATTTAAACCCCACTTGCCTTGTTTCCAACAGATCTCACAAACTCTGGGGATGCCTGCCATAGATGTGGGTGAAACATCAGGAGAGAATGCTTCTGGAACATGGCCATACAGCCCGGAAAACTCACAGCAACCCTATTATTATTATTATTATTACTACTACTACTACTACAATACTGAGTCCTGACCATGGTATTTCTAAAATCAAAGCCTCTTGGAATTTCTTGTCATTCTCTCCTTTAGCACAAATAACCTCTATAGACCTGCCTGACTTTATGTTAGATTCCTGCATTGGCCATGCAGCTACTCCAAACACAGCAGTCACAGGAAGGGTAGCTAGTAGGCATGAGAAAAAAGTTATGAAAATTAAATGAAATCGGAAGGGATTCATATGTAATGGGACTTCCTAGTTTATACGCATCGCCGCAGCGATCCCGGAAGCACCCTTTCTTTTACGACACTTTGCGGCATCATTTTTGTATCTGGTGCGTAAGTGTCGTAAGGACGTCGGATGGCTTCTTTGCCCTTACTCGACGTGGTTTCTGATTGGCTAATGGAGACCAGGTGTTACCATGAAACCACCTTCTTTCCTTTAGCCAATCAGACGCAAACAAACTCCTGGCAGGGAGGGCCCGTCTGCTCCTCCTCCTCCGCCAGGATCTAAAGTGCATCAAGGCTTGGTGCACTTCAGATCCTGGCAGGGAGGAGGGGCAGGGAGGGCCCCGTCTGCTCCTCCTCCTCTGCCAGGATCTAAAGCGCATTAAGGCTTGGTGCACTTCAGATCCTGGCAGGGAGGAGGGGCAGGGAGGGCCCCGTCTGCTCCTCCTCCTCTGCCAGGATCTAAAGCGCATTAAGGCTTGGTGCGCTTTAGATCCTGGCAGGGAGGAGGGGCAGGGCGGGCCTGTCTGCTCCTCCTCCTCTGCCAGGATCTAAAGCACATTAAGGCTTGGTGCACTTCAGATCCTGACAGGGAGGAGGGGCAGGGAGGGCCCGTCTGCTCCTCTTCCTCTGCCAGGATCTAAAGCGCATTAAGGCTTGTTGCACTTCAGATCCTGGCAGGGAGGAGGGGCAGGGAGGGCCCGTCTGCTCCTCCTCCTCTGCCAGGATCTAAAGCGCATTAAGGCTTGTTGCACTTCAGATCCTGGCAGGGAGGAGGGGCAGGGAGGGCCCGTCTGCTCCTCCTCCTCTGCCAGGAGCTAAAGAGCATTAAGGCTTGGTGCGCTTTAGATCCTGGCAGGGAGGAGGGGCAGGGAGGGCCCCGTCTGCTCCTCCTCCTCAGCCAGCATCTAAAGCGCATCAAGGCTTGACGCGCTTTAGATCCTGGCAGGAGGAGGAGTGAGGGGCCCTCCCTGCCCCTCCTGCCTGCCAGGATCTAAAGCGTGCCAAGCCTTGAAGAGGCTTCATGACTGGCCAACTTCAGCCCTCCAGATGTTTTGGATTTCAACTCACTCCTCCCTCTCCCCCGCTCTCTCTCCTTCTCTCTCTGCTTTCTCTCTCTCTCTCTCTCTCTCTCTCTCTCTCTCTCCTCGTGGCATCCCCCCTCCCTTCTCTTCTGCCTCCTCTCTTCCCCCACCGCACGGGCCAACTTCAGCCCTCCAGGTGTTTTGGACTTCAACTCTCACCATTCCTCACAACCTCAGGCCTCTTCCTTTTCCCCTCAGCCTGGGCAAACTTGGGCCCTCACTCCTTCAGGATCAGGGCGAGAGAGAGGCAGTGAGGAGCGAGGGGGGCTCCTCCCCTTTTTTGCTGCTTCCAAGAATAGAATACCCCCCTCCCTACCTCCTTCCCTCCCTCCTTCAGTTTACCAGCTGGTTGGATTTCTGGGAGTTGTAGGCCAAAACCATCTGGAATGCGCATGCGCTGGCATACGAACTACTAACGAATTTCGTTAGTAATTACGTTACATTTTAGAAATTTTTGGAATTTTTTTTGTAAGTCTTTCTGTTACGAATCCAAAAAAAATCCCCCCCCCCATTAGATTTTCGAATCCCGATTTTTGGGTTCTAAACCAAGCCTAGTAGCTAGCTGGCTATGGACACACCCAGTCTGTCCAGTTTGATCTGTCTCCCTGCCTGTTTCTACCATATTTTTAATTCAGACTCCTGCATTGCTGAGGCAACAAAGTATCTTCTACATCTATGTTTTTTTGCAAAATGTTGCTGTGCACCAAGCTGGACCCAATAAGCAAGTTGTCTTCTCTCTTATTTCATATTGCTGATTCTTCTGGTCTCTCCTGACTGGCTTAGGGTGGTTCATGCAAAATGCCACTTCTGGCCCATATTGTGTCCTGACAGGGGTGGAAGGGCATCTTTACTAGGCCTGGTTAGGTTTCTCGTTAGTCAATGAATTTTGTTTTAAATTCATTAAAAACTTACATTAGAAATGGTTTTGAAGTGTGTCAAGCAAGCTGAAAGTGACTTTTTAGTTTTGAAGCCCTGGTCGTAGGTTTCATTAGGTTTTTCGTATGTGCATTGGCTCCTTCCCAGGTGGAGGTTTCCGGAGCGTGTCCCGAAGATTGGCAAAATCAGGAATATTAGCAGTCAGCCAGTAATTTTAAAAAAACCTGCCTCACTGCTTCTGGCGTGGAAGGTTCTAAAATACAAAAGGGACATCCACCTTTTACTAATATTCCAGATTTTGCTGATCTTTGGGATGCGCTCCGGAAACCGAAAGTGTCCAGGATTACCAAGGCTCCACCCTCTCTCTGGGCTTGTAGACAGAGGACTTTAGCATGTAATACTTTTTCCTGGACTTTTGCTGCTTTCCAAGGACTGAACACAAGTTCACGGACTGTGAGTTTGTTCTTGGCAATGTACCTCTGTTTTAGCCTTCATTTTGATGCAGTTTATTTTGATGCGGATTATATTGTCTATACTTATATTTAACATTTGATAAACTCAATATACATTGAATCATCTAATACACGATTGGCTTATGGACTCTTGTGTTGATATATCATGGTACTACATAATTGAGTATATTTTGAGCTTTGGATATTCTTATACCCAAGCTTTGTATTGTTGCTGAGGAAGAATGAGCAGCGGGAGCCTAGCAGGTTTCCCTCGCCTTGGCTTCCTCCCGCAGCCCCTCATGTGTCTTGCTAGGAATTGTGGGAGCTGATCCAAAACATGCAAACACAAAACACAGTATGGGACTGGTATACAGTAATAAGTAAACACACTGAGGAGAGAATCCCTCTGAATAAACAGATGCCACAAGCAAGAGTAGCAGTATATAAATGTAATGCAGTATGTATCAAAACATTAAAAGGACATCCCAATGCTAGTCATGAGACAGTATATCTATCTATATATTGTACACATCAATATCAGAAATACAATGCAAAATATAAAGGTATATAATGCAATACAGTACATTCCAAGTGGGAAATTACAGTACATAAATGGCAGTCATAGCATCATATCATCTGTGTGCTGAATGCACCAGCAAATATACATAAACAGAAGAATGAGCAGTGGGAGCCTAGCAGGTTTCCCTCGCCTTGGCTTCCTCCCGCAGCCCCTCATGTGTCTTGCTAGGAATTGTGGGAGCTGATCCAAAACACCTGGAGGGCCGAAGTTTGCCCAAAACCTGAGCTAAGGTATCTTAAGAGCATGTTTTTGGTTGGCATTTCTGACACACGGGAGGTGCCTTTCCTCTCCACTCTTGGCCCCTGGGAAGGAGGCAATGCCATGAAGCGGAATACCTGAGCTGTCAAACCCAGTATTGGCAGGTTTTCGCGCATTGCGCATGTACGTCCACCATTAATGGATTACTAACAAATTTCGTTAGTTTTTACAAAATAATTTTGAAATTTTTACTAAAGATTTCGGAACTCCACCAGATACAAAACGCCAGCGCCCCCTACATCCGTAGTGAGTTTTGAACCATTTTTTTCTTGATTAACCAGGCTTAATCTTTACTGTTCAACTTCACTGAAACCAGTTTACTCCCCCTGGGCAGGGGCCCCAATACTACTCTTGCCATCCCTGTTACTTCCAGCTACCACAGTAACAGGTAGAACCTCGCTGCTGCTTGATGGTCTTTGTGCCTGCTTCACAATAAAACAGATTTTTTAAAAGTCTGGGATAACTTAAGCCATTCAACCAAGACCCATTCTATATTTAAACATTACATTTAAATGTATTGTCAAAGGCTTTCATGGCTGGAATGACTGGGTTGTTGTAGATTTTTCGGGCTGTATGTTCTAGAAGCATTACATTGCATTTAAATTTTCATGTCCCTGGCTAGGTTACCTTACATTATGCCCAGTCTAGAGGAAGCAGCTGGGATTTAGTGAATTGATAAAGAGAACTGATATCTGAGACAACTTAGTGAGAAACAGAAATGTTTTATGTCTGGACCAGTAGACACATTCTACTATTGTTTTCCCATCGGCATCATGTAACATTCCATAGCCTTTGTGTGTGATGTGGTTTGGCAATCCCGTGTAAATAATGAAGATTCTAATGTGTATAAAATGTCGTTACTAGAAATTTAGATAGAAGTGGGCGGATGCAGCTGCCATCTATGATACTTTTATTCGGTGGTTTCTTATGTGATTAGTATTTGGGCAGTTTTTATATTCTACAACATTTTCCAGTACATAGCATGCTACCTAATTCTTATCTCCTACAGATATTATCCTCACAACAGCCTTGCACAGTATGATCAGGCTAATAGATAGCAACTTCCACACTCCACTCAGTGAGGTTCACCCCTGAACAGGGATTTGACCTGTGTTTCCAATACCCAGACCTACAGTTCAATGACCCCAGTTTTACAAAAAAAAACAATTACTTTCCAGGCTGATGATGTTGATAGTTTCATCCTAGACTTGTTTACTTTTGGCACAGCTTGCTCAGTCAATTGGTCTGGTGTATTGAATCTCTTAAGTAGCTTGAATGGGCTAATATGGAATATTTGTTTTAGTGCTGAGTGCAACAGGAAGAGCATAATAAAGCCTTAGTTAAACTTTTCCCAGCATTCACAGTTCACTTGACTTCAACCATGGTGTTATTATTAATGAAAAAATGAACAGAAAACATAGGAAACTGTAATGCAGTCACATATTCAGTGGCTTCTGTAATTATTATTATTGTTGTTGTTGTTGTTAAACTTCATTTATACCCACCACCATCTCCCAGAAGGGACTCGAGGCTTACATGAGGCCAAGCCCAACAACACAGCAATAAAAACAACAGCACAGCAGCAAATAAAACAATACAATCAATAAAACACATATAAACAGTAAGTACACAAAGTTTAAAAACATAATGGCCAGGCCAGATGTATATATTAAAATTTTTTAAAATATACACTGGACATGGACGGAGATAAGATGTATCTAGCAGAAGGGTTTTTTGAGTAATGTGGGGAGATCAGTCCAGCAGGCAATTAAAGTGCATCTGATTTAACTGATAGTTGTATGTCCCTGCTAGTGATGTGGGAAAAACATCAATAGCCCTTGATGATTTCCTAATCCACTTCTACACAAAAGTGACATCAAGGGATAGGACAGTTCTTCTTCTTCACTCTCTTTACTATTATTATTATTATTATTTTTAATTTATTGGTTTTTTCCCCTCTCCCACCCTCCCCTCCTTGTACATACAGTTTATACATCCAACTACAGAGGTTACATTTGAAATATCAGTCTCAGTCTTAATTTTTCTACTCCACCTCTTAACACATTTTCTAAATAATTTCTAACTGGTTCCCACATCCTCTTTGTTATTATTATCTTTTCAATTTTATCTATATTATTCCATTTACAATTTGTTATTTCCACATTTAACATATTAATTATATAATTATACCAGTTGGTCAATGTCCATTTTGTTTTATCCTTCCAACCCCTCACTAAAACTATCTGTGCACACGCTATTAATTTATCAATCAATTTTTCTTTTTGCATATTCTTCACTCCTATTATCCGTGCATGTAATACATTTCTATTAACTATTACAATATGTAAATCTAACATTCTATTGATTTCTCCTTCAATCATTTTCCAGTAACCTTGCACTCTATCACATTCCCATATCATATGATTGAACACCCCTCTTTGTTCACAGCCGTGCCAACACTTATCTTTCATCCCTGGTACAAAGCGTGAAAGTTGTGCAGGAGTTCTGTACCATTTTTGTAACATTTTCCTTCTGGTTAAAGATATGGGATAGAAGAATAAAAACATGGGCAGTTGGAGGGAAAAGACCCAGAATAAGGGACAAATGGTTAAATGCCAAAGAGGAAGAGGGAGGCTGGGGGATCCCAAGTTTAGAAGTTTACCATGATGCATTTCAAATACAAAGATTGTTGGAAATACAATACACGGGAAAAAAATGGGTAAATATGGAAAAGATAATAAATAATATTAAAGGAAAAGAAATAATATTTACGGATTGGAAGAGGAGAGAGGAAACAGAATTTAAGGAACCCTTTAAAGGAACAGTAAAAGTGTGGAAAAAAAGAAAGAAGAAGTTAAACCCAGGCAACGAAAGCAAGGTGGCAACTATATGGCAAATGAATTATAATAATGATGTAAGCATAGGTAGAACACTGAGATTAATCGAAAGTAGAGGGAAAAGGTTAGTGGAGGATTTGTACACAGAGGATGGAAACCCTGTTGAACAAAAAGAAATTCAGAACTGGATTGGGTCAGGGAACTGGATCCAAAGCTGGGCCATAAGACAGGAAATTTTCAGACGAAGGGAAAAAATAAGAGAACGGGATAGTCCATTTGAGAAGGTGATTAGGAAATGTTTGAGAGGGGAGAAGAAAGTGGCAGGAGATCTGTACGAACAAATCATAACAGTAAAAGAAGAAATAATAGAGGAAATTTTCCAGACATGGAGATTGGACATGGAAATTGAGAGGGAAGACATCCAGAGGGAAATAAGTAATATAGCAAGAGAAAAGTATAATGCACTCTCTTTACTATTATTGATAAATATTTTTACATAAATTATTTTTTTGACATAAAAGTTGTTACAAAAAAATCTCCGGAAAGAGTAACTGCAGGACAGCAGAATTCCACTGTTAATTGAAAGTATAGCCACCAATCTGTAAAGTGTTGTATCAGCAAAACACTTAGGGTTTCTTCCCAGAGGCTGTCGAAATTGCCACACATCATGGTGATTCTGGCAGTGCACATCAGAGGTTGTGGGGAATCCATCGCCCCATGCCCCGCATCACCCAACTAATAATAATATTATAATAATAATTTATTTGATACCCCACCACCATCTCCCCAAGGGGACTCGGTGCAGCTTACAGAGGGACAAAGCCAAAAATTTCAGATAAAAACAGAAAACACAATTAAAATCAATCAATAAAATAATGAAACAACCATAGTCATAAGAACAACATTGTAAGACAAAATGGCTGAGATAAAGGGGATATAGCTGAGTACAGGTTCAATGTGCCAAATTCCTAAATTCCTAAGAAGGAGCACTTGGAAGTGCCAGAAACAATGATGAGAGCTGGGAATAGTATTGTTGAAAGTATCGAGGTGCCGATATGAGAGCAGAAATAAAGTACAGAACTTAATGTAGGGACAGCATAGTTTCCTAGTGAACTGCCTAAACAAAGGCGCAACAGAACTTACTTAAGTCGACCGCCCGGCCCCCCCCATCGTTCCTGGTGGAACACAGGAAGTCACCCATGTTGCCATTATGGTGACATGCTCCACTTTGTCTTCCCTTCACGGAGCCCTTCCAGACGTACCTGTGCATTATGTAAAGAGAGACATTGGACTCCGTGATTAAAGGGAAGGTGAAGTGGAGCATGCTGCCACTTCTACCCCCCATCGGATGAGGTAGTTAGAGATGTCTGATTGTGATACCGAGGGTCATCAAATTGGTAAGATGCTGATATCTCTAATCACGAGAATGCCACAGGATAACAGCTTCATGCAGTAAAATTCCTGTCTTAGCCAGAGAGCAACTCTTTTCCTGACAACTTGCATTGAGTACATTTGCAAACACTGTAGGCTAACTCAAATTTAAATAAGTGAGCAACAATCATTGTCCATCAAAAGCAATATCTACAAGAACACATATTAAAATCTGGACAATTTTGTGACTATAGTTATTTAACTTTGAATAGAGTGGAAGAAATGAGCCTTCCCCTCAATGGGTATGACAAACACAGTGGAAATGCCAGTTTATTCATACTGTGTCTGTCTCCGCTCTTGAGACTGAGATTGCATGAGGAAAGAGCCATTACTGATTATTAAAGGTGTTATTACTAGTATCAGTTTTCTAGCACTAAAATGTTATAGTTATAGGTATGGGTATAGAAATAGTCAGTCAGTAGCCTTTATTTCGGTCAACAAACCATCGGCTAAGTCAGGTGAAAGTAGAACAATAGAATACAACATTTAAGAAATTAATAACATCGCATTTGGGTTATGATTAATAAGAACAAGTGTCACAGTTCGCTATCAGTTGAATGACTGTCTTTATCATTTAAAACAGGAACTGATTGCCAATTAATAGTAAGTGTTCTGAGTACTCTTTGGCACAAAGATGGCCAAATTTCTCTTTGCAGCGGCAAAAAGCCGCAAGTGCTTCATTAATAACCTGTAAACACTAAGAGTGTAACAAAGAAATAGAAATAAAGCAGGAAGCAGAAACTAAATTTTGACTGTGCTAGTTCCAAGTTATAAGGGAAACATAGCCATTATTATTGATGAGAAAGGTAAGTATAAAATAAGCTTTCTTCAGATTTTAGTGCAGAAATTGGAAAACACCAATTACTCTTCTTACATAATTAGCTGAACCACAGAAACATACTTTTCAAACTGTCTATTGTCTTCCAATCGTTGATGTCTCATGTATTATCTGTGATTTTATTACTTTTATGTAACTGTTGTGTTTATGCAATTTTAATCTGTATGTAAACCGCCCCGAGCCTGCTGGAAGGAGCGGTATACAAGATTGAGGAAATAAATAAATAAATAAATATAATAGGAGATATGCTTATGAGAATTAGGAAAAAAATATTTCATTTTTAAGTGATTTTATTTTAGATATTTGAATATTTCTATTTGGCTCCCACTTGAATGTCAAGAAAAAGGGACAGAAAAGGACATCCACATGGTTCGAAGACTGTAAGCAACATTATTATGATTAAAGGTTATGATGTTTGAAACTGTTTTTTATAAAAAGGCAAGGATAAAGTGACGTGCTAGACTTATATCATGCATGGCATGAAAAATGGATGAAACAGTTTTTCCTTCCTTTGTAATTATACCAGAGTCTGAAGCCTTCAAATGAAATGAATGGTGGAAGATGCCATGCCAAATGAGAGATGGGAAGAAACCAAATATAGACTACTTTTTCACACAGTGTAAAGAGGAATGATGGAATTTGTTTCCAAAAATGGTTCCACAATTTACAGCTTTAGACTGCTTTAATATGTGATTGTATAAAATCATGGAAAATAACCTATCAATGTATACTCTGCAAGTGGTAGGAGTTTGTTAAACTGCTGAGCTGCTGAACTTGCTGACCAAAAGGTTGGTAGTTTGAATCCGGGGAGCGGGATGAGCTCCCGCTGTTAGAACCAGCGGCCTCATGACCTTGGAGACATCTACAGATAGTGGTGGCTCTTCAGCTTAGAAATGGAGATGAGCACCAACCTCCAGAGTTGGACACGGCTAGATTTAATGTCAAGGGGAAACTTTTACCATTACCTTTTATCCAAATAAGCAGCTTTAGTTGTATGTCTCTTTGCTTTGTGATTGTTTTAAGTTAATTCATTGGTTTACCTTAAAAATCGGCCTGATTAGCAGGCATTAAGGGACAGAGCCTTTTCAGTAGAGATTCCTATACATTTGGAAATCCTTCCCATGAGATGTAGTTGATTCCTTTATTTCCAATATTTAAAAAGGTTTTATACATGTAGCTGTTTTAAATACAGTATTTGTGCATATGATATTACCAAGTTTGATGGGTTTTTATGGAAAGTCTTATTGCTTTATTGCTATTGCTGAAGTGTTTGCATTTTTTTAAAAAAATAAACACAATATAGTAATGCATAATTTTATAACCCTTTTTTGTTTATCATTTTTGGTGAATTCCAATCAGAAAGGTAACATTCAGCTATTTATTTATTTAAAAGATGGCTTAAAAGCTGACTTTCCTTTGTTTCCAGTGTTTGCTGGTTTCATTTAGAATTGCCCTAGACTTCTCTCTAGTCAACTAAACTTTATTCCAAATGTCATGAACAGAATTTTCCTGCCATCACCGGTTGTAAGTCTGAATTCTATGTAACAATAGTGCTTCTTTCTCTAGGTGAGGAAGTTAAACTTATTCTACTTTCAAAACCTCTGAATCACATCTGTGCAGCCTCCCTGAGAGAGCATGGCACTAAAGCTTTTTGCATATTGAACAGGAGTCATCAAGGTTGATTCATAAACCATTTATACAGATATAGACCTGTTAAGTCAATAGGGTTGTGCCACTTTAAATGGTTGGTGAATCACTCTCTATATTTCCCCATTTCCCTTCGGCATGTATTATTTACACCTGATAGATTTTAGACTAACTGTCTGAGACTTGAATAAGCAGAAATACATTTTAAGGTTAGACTCAGTGAACTACTGATCTAAACCTTTTCAGTATTTAAGAAGCCAAAAATAAAGAAGGTGGAAGGAGGGCTCTCTTAAGGGTCCAAGCTCTATATGTTTGCATTAGAATAGGTTTACACTCAACACACAGGAAAAGATGGTAAATTCAGGCCTCATGTAATACAATCCATATGTTTTTTACTAGCTACATTGACATCCAATCCTTCTGCTAGTGAATTAAAGACAGTGCAAATGGCTCCTGGATATTTTATGTTTAGAACAGACCTGGGCATTTTACGGCCCGCCGGCCGATTCTGAACCAGTCCGTGTAAGGGCCCTGGCAGGCAGGCAGGCAAGCAGAGGTTAAGGGAAGGGGAGGGAGGAGAAGCGGAGGAGGCCAGGAGCAAGCACCACTGCAGAGCATGCCTTCGCCCTCCTCCTCCCTTTCCTTCTGCCTTGTGCACTCCCCCCTCCCTCTTGCCTCGCACTATTTCCCTTCTCTTATTCTGTTTCCTGTCTTCCCTCCCTGTTTCCTTCCTTCTTTCACTTTTATTTCTTTTTCTCCTTGCTTCCTTCCTTCTTAACCTCTTTCCTGCCTTTCCTTTCTTTTCTACTTTCTCTTCTTCCTTTCTTCGGTACCTCTTTCCTTCCTTCCTTCTTTCCCTCCCTCCCTCCCTCCGTCTCCCTTTCCTTCCTTCCCCCTTTCCCTGTTTCATTCCTTCCCCCTTCCACCACATCCCCCTCCCTTGCTAAAGGGAAAGAAGGAAGGAATGAATGCAAGAAGGAAGAAGGAGTGCAGTGAGGGAGAGGGGGCGGGGCCAGAGCGGAAAAGGGGTGGGGACGAGGTTGGAGTAGGGAGTGGGGCCGGAGCGCAGGGGGCGGTGCTTCTATACCCTCTTTGTCTTCCTCCTCTTCTCTTCTCTTCTGCCTCTTTGGGCATATTGAGGATTCATGCCAAGTTTGATCCTGATCCATCATTATTTGAGTCCACAGTGCTCTCTGGATGTAGGTGAACTACAACTTACAAACTCAAGGAAAATGCCCAGCAAACCATTTCAGTACTTTCTGTTGGTCTCATGAGAGTTCAGTGTGCCAAGTTTGGTTCAATTCCATTGTTGTTGGATTTCAGGATGATCTTTGATTGTGAGTTAACTATACATTCCAGCAACTACAATTCCCAATTGTCAAGCTCTATTTTCCCCAAACTCCACCAGTGTTCACATTTGGGCATATTCAGTATTTGTGCCAAGTTTGGTCATGATCCAACATTGTTGGAATCCACAGTGCTCTCTGGATGTTGGTGAACTACAATTCCCAAACTCAAGGTCAATGCCCACCAAACCCTTCTAGTGTTTTCTATTGGTCATGGAGTCCTGTGTGCCACATTTGGTTTAGTTCCATCATTGGTGGTTTTTGAGTTATGTTAATCTCACAAATGAGCATTTCATTTATATAATGTATAAATTGTTCTCAAGAGTCTGGAGAACAAGCCCTATGGGGAGCGGCTTCAAGAGCTGGGCATGAAGAAGAGAAGGCTGAGAGGAGACATGATGAAGGCCATGGATAAATATGTGAGAGGAAATCATAGGGAGGAGGGAGCAGGCTTGTTTTCTGCTGCCCTGGAAACTAGGCTGTGGAACAATGGTTTCAAACTACAAGAAAGGAGATTCCATCTGAACATTAGGAAGAACTTCCTGACTGTGAGAGCCATTCAGCAGTGGAACTCTCTGCCCTGGAGTGTGGTGGAGGTTCCTTCTTTGGGGGCTTTTAAACAGAGGCTGAATGGCCATCTGTCAGGGGTGCTTCGCATTTCCACCTCTGACATTCAACCTGACTTTGATGCACTTGTTAAAGACCAACAGAGACTTGATTTCT
This sequence comes from Anolis apletophallus, assembly GCA_030556195.1. NCBI lineage: Eukaryota > Metazoa > Chordata > Lepidosauria > Squamata > Anolidae > Anolis > Anolis apletophallus. The sequence goes on from JARBWK010000007.1 coordinate 86,487,150, forward strand.
CTCACTGAATAAGAGAAAAATAACTGAATAGAACCAAATGAGGTGATTTAACCAAAAATGTAGGCAATGTTTTTTATATGTCTGTAGAAAACCAAGAAACTCTTTCCAGGAATAAGTGAAACTCAAAATGTGCTTTGAAGCAAACGTGACTGAAAATGATCATTAATACAATGAATCACAAATGATAAAAATGTTCACATTTTGTTAACCATTGTTTTGTAAAATTTTAGTGAATAAATGTCATTTTTCCTATGACAACCTCTCTTTTTCATTGTTTATAACATATTCTCTTATCAGACTTATTAATATATCAAAAATGAAAATTTGGTGCCTTTTATTATTATTATTATTAAAGAAATTCAATTGATATTATGTAGAATGTAGATCAGCCTTTAGGTGCCGCCCTCCATAATATTTTCTTGTGTGGCCCCATGGAAAAAATAATTGCCCACCCCTGGTTTAGAACAATCCTTTGAGGTAGATCAAGTTGAGACTGAGACCCCATCTATTTTGCACTATAATGCAGTATAGAGGGTGCATTATCATAAGCTAGTGTTGGGTTTCATCCCTGACTGCACAAGTCTCCAGTCCTCAATGAAGAGAAGTTAGCCTAGATACGTTAGAGTGAGGGATTCCTTCACCCATTGCCTCTAGCAGCTTACCTCAAGAAGGGGTTTAGAAGGTCTTATTCTTATTTGAGAGTGTTATTCCTAAGTATTTCACTTTTTAAATTTGTAATCCTGATATTTCTTGTAGCTTTCTTTTCTCTTATTCTGTTAATTTTTTAAGGATTTTGGTTTTTATTTGTTTATTTTAAAACCTGCTATTTTTACAATGTCTTCTAATATGTCGTGTGCCCTTTTATATTTTACATTCTTTACACAAGTCCCATTCACTAAAATTTTGGAGGTTTGTGTTTTGTAAATTGCTCTAATTCCTTTTATGTTAGTTCCAAATTCCATTTTTTCAAGAGTTGCAAAAAAAACCCCTCCCAGTTTAAATTATCAAATGCTTTTTCTATACCTATAAACACTACTGCTGCTTGTCTTTCATTATGTTTCCCCAGGTATTCAATCATGTCCCAAACCACTCTCAGATTATCCCAAATATATCTCTTGTATGAATTAATCTAGAAATTTTTGAAGTTTTTCTGCTAGAATTGTTATAAATATTTTATAATCATTATTTAATAGGGATATTGATCTATTGTAGCTTGGATCTGTCAATTCTTGTCCTTTTGGTATAAGTGTAATGAAGATCATTTCCCACGTGTTTGGAATTTTACTTGCTTCGTGAATTGAATTCAGTAGCTCCTGCATTGGCTTTATTAGTTCATTTTCAAATTTCTTACAATAAATAACTGAAAATCTATCTGTCCCTGGGGATTTGTTTGCTTTTGCTTTTACTATTGCTGTGGAAATTTCTTCCATTGTAATTCATTTATTCATATCTTCTCTTTGTTCATTTGTCAGTTTTGGAGGTTTACTACCTATAGCTGAGTAGCTTTTGATGTATTCACCTGCGACTTTCAGAAGTCATTTGAAGGCACTGCTTTATGATGGACACATGGAGAGGTAATATTGTAGCCCTTCCACACAACCATATCACCTAGAATATCAAGGCAGATAATCTACAATATCTGCTTTGAACTGGATTATCTGTGTCCACAGTGCCACAGTTCAATGTGGATTTTATACAGCTGTGTGGAAGGGGCCCCAGAAAGTAGTGTTTGGAATTCCTTTCCAATGTCCCAGTTATTGGCTTGTAGGATCCCTCAGAGTTCATTTCCTCCTATGTCCTGTCCTATGAAACTGCTGGATGATATTGCCTGGACTTTGGGGATTTGGTTGCACCAATATGTTCTACTCCTTCCATATAATTAAAATGACCAAATTCAGTATTAACCCAGTTTGGGTGAAGGTGAACAAAATTAAGATTTGACAGAGGTGCTCTTGTTCAAAAGGCAGATTAGGAAGCAAGATGTGAACTGGAGAGAGGTATGTTCCCTTTTGACAACAGGCACTTCCACACAGCCCTATATCCCAGAATGTCAAGGCAGAAAATCCCCCAATATCTGCTTTGAACTGGGTTATCTGAGTCCACACTCAGATAATGTGCGATTTTCCGCTTTGATATCCTGGGATATAGGGCTGTGTGAAAGGGCTCTAAGTCCCGAGGAATACACCCAAGACAACCCCAGTTCATCTTCATTTTGCATTTCTGAAGTAGTTTACACAAAATTTGTTGTTGGATAAATAAATTAAAGCCCTTGTTATGCAAGGTCCTTGTTGTATTTGGAGTTTCAGCACAATAGTAAAATGTATTCCTTGATATAGACTACACATGGTTAATCTTTTGTGTAATACAAGAGTTATGTTTTCCCTTCATTACATTTGTCATTCTCCTAGAGTTTATCAGAAAACTAATTTATTTTAATATATAAAATCTTAGTCAATTTCCCTTAAGGCACTTAATTGTAGTGAAAGTAACAGCAGGTGAGCTGCATAAAATTTCATCATTTTTCTTTTTCTTTTTTGGCACTTTTTAAAAACCCTTCATTACAAGCAATGCTGAGGTCATGCCTCCCATTTTCAGACTACAGTGGCATGTAATAGATTAATGTGTGTGTGTAATTAACATAAATTAATTCAGAACCATAATGATCAATTTTATTAACAGTCTAGAAAACATTTACAGAAACAAAAGAATTTTGCTGAAATACCCAAATAATTTCCTGCACAGCCCTTTCCAATAGTCAGTGTCACAACAGAACAAAACTGATTGTTTTAAAAATGAAAGACTCAATTCACATGGGAGGTTCTTCTGTGCAAACTTCATCCAAAAGCATGAGAACTCCATGGGAGAAAAGGATAGAGCTGCTCCAATGGCTCGATCCCATGATTTGTAGCAGATGTATGCTTCTGTTTCAAAGAAGGGACTGACAAGCTGTTAAAGCAGCTCAGTATGAAAGATAAAGGCTTTGTGCTTATTTTGCTTGTGCATATTGTTGGCAAAGTTTTAGATGCATTTAGGAAACTAGGGTGCCTCGTAGGCAACACGAAAGATAACAAAACCACTGGACTGAGCTGTCAATCTAACCACATGGACTCCAAGGCTTCACATTGTCATTGTTTTTCCAAAGCCACCACAACTTTCTTTTCAGAGTCCTATATAAATTTTTGTCTTGGGGAATAACAGGAATGATAGGATATGTCTGGGACTGAGACTAAGGCAAAATATCCCCATTGATATATTTTCAGAGCCCGTGATAATCAGGAGAGGTCTGTATTTCAGTTCTACCATCAAGACAGGCATGTCTGGTGGGGACACAAGGTATATCTTTTGTGTTGGCTGGCCTTGGGTTCTGGAATTCCCTTCCCAGGAAGCTCAAACGGTCCCCTTCCTTACTGCCCTGCCATCAACAGGAAACAAAAACATTTCACTTTTGAGACTTTTGTATATTGCGGGGATGAATGGCAAGAGTGGGGCAGAGAGTGAAAAACTGATCTGTAGAGTAGCCATAAAAGACTAAGATTATTTTTTGAGCTTCCTTTCAATGATCTGAGTTGCCTTATTTTATAATCCTAAGCAAATAAGGTTGATCAGCCAGCAGCAGAGGGAGATTTGAAGCTACATTTAGCCTAGTAGTTGCTACAACTTTGAGCATAAATGAATCATTATGACTATGGTGATATTCTGAAGTACCATCTTCTATTGATAATTTACAATTCATGAAACTATAGAACTGTGAATATTGGGGTGTGTAGAGAAGAATGGTATCAGCTCATTTTGTTTGAAGCTTGACCCATATTTCATCCTAATCCTCCATTACTATTGAATCATGGTTGCATAAATGGGAAAAAAACCCATACATGTCCCACATCATATGCTCCTGTATTTTTTTAAAAATCCAGGACATTCATGGATCACACATTTGTATTAACAAAAGAACACACACATACTGAGGTGGACGTCTTGCATGCCTCCATTCAATCATATACAGGAATGATATAAAAGCCATCTAAATTGTTACTACTTCAAGAGTGGACTGTGGAGCATTAGTACTGGCCAATAATCCTAGGATAGTACCAGTCCATAACACCATCACTAGTCTGTACTTTATCTTGGGAGTTCCTTTCTCCCTGTTGAATATGTTAGGTTGCATATAGAGTAGTCACTGGGCATGAGAAAAATGAAACGGAAATTAAAAGGATTTGTAAGAGATTCGTATGTAATGGGACTTTTGAGCTTTTACGGATCGCTGCCGCGAACCCGGAAGTAGACTTCCTTTTACGGTCCTTGAGGCCAACAATTTGCGTTATGATCGTAATAAATTCTTAATTATTAATTAATAAATTATTGTACTACGTACTCACTTCTCCCTCTCTTCTCCCCCTCATTTCCTTCCCGCCTTCATTCAGCTTCTTCTTTTTCCCGCATTTCTATGGGGAACTGGAAGTGACGCTGCTGCTAGGTAGGCAATGCATTCTGGAAAGTGTAGTCCTCCACGCTTCCCCCCCTCCTTCTCTTCCCCGTTGCTCTGCTGCCATGCCCCATCGCAGGGGCCAGCTTCACACACACACACGTGCGCGCTTCTCCTCCTCTCTCTCCCTGCGCTCTCTCAGATGCTTCTCTTCCCCGTTGCTCTGCCATGCCCCATCGCAGGGGCCAGCTTCAGCCCTCCAGGTACGTGTTTTGGACTTCAACTCCCACCATTCCTCACAGCCTCAGGCCTCTTCCTTTTCCTCTCAGCCTGGGCAAACTTGGGCCCTCGCTCCCTCAGGATCGGGGTGAGAGAGAGGCAGCGAGGAGTGAGGGGGGGGGGCTCCTCCTCCTTTCTTTTGCTGCTTCCAAGAATAGAATACCCCCCTCCCTCCCTTCCTCCTTCCCTCCCTCCTTCCTATTTGGAGAGTCCCATCTAGAATTCAGTGTGGTTTATTCAAGTTTTGGCCTACAACTCCCAGAAATCCCAACCAATTTACCAGCTGTTAGGATTTCTGGGAGTTGTAGGCCAAAACCATCTGGAATGCGCATGCTCTGGCATACGAATTACTAACAAATTTTGTTAGTACTTAAGTTACATTTTAGAAATTTTTGGGAAATTTTTTGTAAGTCTTTCTTTTACTAATAAAAAAAATCCCCCCCCCCCCCATTTGATTTTAGAATCGCCATTTTTGGATTCGAAACCATGCCTAGTAGTCACACAAAAAGGAAGTTCACCAAAGCTAAAACATATTTAGCTCTGAGAAGTTGACAATTAGTACAAGTTTAGCTAAACCTACTTAGGGCTAGACTTAGGATCTCTTCACACAGGGCTTTTTTGCCCCGTTTTGCCGCTTTTAATCATGACAAGGATGGGGCGGTGAGGATTTTCACTACATCAATTTTCCCATGTGATGGCAGAAAGGGCAGTGAGGCAATGCACATTGCCGCCCTTTCTGCCATCTGATGAGTGGAAGGAAAGGCTGCCAAAGCACCTTCTCTCATCCTCTCCATGTGATGAGGAGAGGATGCAAGGGGTGCCACAAACTGCCCTGCATGCTTTCCCTTTCTCCAGCAATTGCCAGCAATGGCCAAAAGGGCCATGCGAAGATGTCCTAAGCTAACCAAAATTGCAGGTATACCTGCATTTGGGAGAGGTGCTTCACATTCTGTACAGTAACTTCAATGCTTGCTGTAATTCGAGGGGTGGGGGGGCAGTGGAATATGTCTGGCTCTTCACCTCTTTTGGACTTCAATTCCCAGAAGTCCCAGCTGCAAAAGTTAAAATATGAGAATATGCCAGTTCAAGTTCAAACCACCTGATTTCTACTTTTATCAGAGGCATTAGAGTTCTCTAAAGCTGAGAATTTCAAACCACCACTCACTAAATTGTAAATGCTTGATGTTGTCATGGTAGATACTGGAATTATTCAGTTATATCTATAGAGTGGAAAAGTCCTAGGGTCATTCTGAGGTACATCTACACTAGAATTGATCCTGTTCGACACCACTTTAAGTAAAGAGAGCTCAAAGCTATAGAACTCTGGGAGTTATTGTTATACAAGGTATTTACTCTTCTCTATGTGAAAGAGTGCTAGTGCCTCACCAAACTCTAAATTCCAGGATTCCATACAATGAATGTATGACACTTAAAGTGAAGTAAAATTGCATTAATTATACATTGAAGCTGCACCTAAAGAGGCAAAGATGGTGGCAGTAAGAACTCTGTCCCCTGGCTCCTGCTACTTTCTACAGCTATTAGGCTTTTCCAAATGTTGTTTGTAAAAAAAATCAATTAATGGTAATGTACTTGTAAGCGATAGCACCAAGAAAGAGTGGTCATTTTATAGTTAAAAAAGAAATGCATCAATGACTCTATCTGGAGGCTGAATCCTGAATGCCCTTAATTTCATAATAATGTGTTCTGAAAAAAATGAAATGTATAATTAATGAAATATTTGCACATACATGAGCAGTTTTGAATAGGTAGCATCCAGGTTACTTTGCAGAAGATACTGACATTTGGTGCTTAAGAACCATAAATGACTTTTCGGAATGACTAAAAAAAGAGTATTTCCTCCCCTCCTTTGCTAATGCATCATATTTTTATCCCATTAAATAGATCCCTTCATGAGAATGGCAGGTTCAGAAACGTTGTGCTTCGTTTCAGTTTAGTATAATACACCCTAATGCTAGCTGAAAGGTGCAGTGCTCAATCCACTTGCTGGATGGTTGACCTTTATTAAGTGACACAACAATAAATAATAATGTTCGAGTGAATGAAGCTGACTTCATAATAATGGTGAGTGATTTTTAAATAAATGCCATCATTTTAGAAAGCATCTGGCTCCTAACTGTATGAAGCTCAATTTATTTATTTTTGTTCCTTTAAAATAAAAATCTGAATGTACTATAGGCTGTGCTTCTAAAGAATTCACATGTGCTTCCCATTGAAGTCTGCATTTCCAACAGAGGAACCAAGCTCTTTACCAGTCCCAGCGCTGACCCTAGAAATGGTTTTGTGCACATAGTCCTTTCAGCCAAGGTATGTATGTTTTGGGAATATAGGGGAGAGAGAAATGGATGCATCAATTCAGTGCTGTCTATCATGTGAATCATATTGGCTTTCTGTCTCTCTAGGTGGTATATACTAGAACTAACGTGAAGGTAATCCATAGTTACAAAGATATTTTTGGTGCTGAACAATGAGTACTTCATTTCGGTAACATAAACCCAACTCTTCCACATACTGAAAAATTAGATTAAATAATCCCACCAGACCCATCTTGAAGAGCTTTCTTTTTTCCCAGACTCCTACACAAACAGCCCTCTTATTTAAAGGACTTCCCAGGAACTTCTACTTTGATTTTAATGAGTCAGATTGAATACAGACTTGGAAAAACACATTATGGATTCCAGGGCTTTGTACTGCTGGGTGTGAAAATGGCAGGCACTGTCTTGTTCTGTTCACTCCAGTGTTCACATCAAAGCGGTAGCTTCGACACTAGTTACCATGGATGGCTACATTTCTCATTCTGATGTATCAACAAGATGCAAGCACCTCCAGGAAGCAAAAATAGTGCTCTGCAGTCCTGTGTTGTTCTGTTATTCCTGCTCAGGAATCCAGACAAGTTGAATAAGCTTCAGATCTCTTCCACTTAAAAAGACTCCAAGCAAACGGGAATAATTTAAAAAAAACACCCAATATCAGTGTTTCCCAACCTTTTTTGAGCCGTGGCACACTTTTTACATTTGCAAAATCCTGGGGCACACCACCAAACCAAAATGACCCAAAATGACACTCTAACACAGTAATACATATAGTTAATATGTTTTTTAATGTATTTATACACTCAGTGTGAAGCCTGGGCCTGTTTCGATGAACACAACATAGATATCCTGGCAGGAATAGCAGAAAGACACAAAGTTCCCACACAGAGCTCCCATAACCAAGAGAAAATACTATAAGAGTTTGGTGGGCATTGACCTTGGGTTTTGGAGTTGTAGTTCACCTATATCCAGAGAGCACTGTGGACTCAAACAATGTTGGATCAGGACCAAACTTGGCATGAATACTCAATATGCCCAAATGTGAACACAGACGGAGTTTGGGGAAAATAGACCTTAACATTTGGGAGTTACAGTTTCTGGAGGGGGGCCCTCGAAAGACCAGCAGTCTCCCTCTGACTTAGGTTGCCCCCTCCCTTCCTGCCAGGCTTGAATTGGGGTCATGGGGAGCAGGAGCCTCACTCACCACCTGTGCAGCTCCTCGGGGTCAGCGGAGCGGTCCGGGTGGGCATCTCGGGGCTGGCGAAGCAGGCAGGAAGGAAGGCAGCAACGGTGGGCAGGGAGCTGGAGGGAGGCCGAGAGCAGTTTCGCATGCACCGGGGAGGAGGGGAAGAGGGAGGGGCGGGGCCGGTGCTGGACTGAACCATTCGGCATTAGACTCCGGGGGGGGGGAGGCAAGAGGAGGTCTCTACTTGGAGAAAGGGGGGAAGCCCTTCCCAATGCATGGAGAGGGAGAGACCAAGTAGGCAATGGGTGTGTGTGTGTAATTTTGTGCTTTATCGAGGTAGGTTTCTTAGGGTTTTCATACTTCAACACACTAGACTTTCCCCTCTCCCTTCCTGGAGGTTCCAATTTCCCAAGGCACACCTGATGATTGCTCACGGCACACTAGTGTGCCTCAGCACACTGATTGGGAAACACGCCCCATATGTTTCTTTATGGTACTGTATAACTTTTGAGAACGTTTAAGGAACAAGTACATCCAGGTGGACATCCAACCCCCCCCCATTTTAATTTGTGAATATGAAATAAAAATATCTTTGAGTTTCTCTGCCTTAGTCCCATGAAATGCAATTGTATACTTCTTATGTGTTTCAGGGCATTTGGAATAGAGCTGTATCTTTGCTTCTGCTTTTGTGTCTTCCTTCCTTCCTTCCATCATTTACACCACCACCATAAAAGTGACTTTGGCTATCTTTACACTTTGGAAGCAATGCAGTTCAAAACCACTTTAACTGACACAGCTCAGTGGTATGGAATACTGTGGAATACTGTGAATTGTAATTTGGTGAAGTAGCAATACTATTTGGCAAAGAAGACAAAAGAGCTTGTAAAGTTACAACTTCCATGCTCCCATGTTCCCATAATATTGAGCCATGGCACTTAAAATGTTGTCATGTTACATTCATTCTGTAGTGTATTTGCACCCTTCATATTTTCAGCTTTTAGATGGTTTAACATCAATACCACTGACCTTTATATCACGCTCTTTCAATACCAAATGACATTCAAGTTAGTTTATGGACAACAGAGGTTCTAGGCAAGTGCCTGTCCATCCTTCTATGTTTCTCTATTTTCATATAGTATGAAAACATAAGATAGATCCAGTTCTCCTGGACTGAGTGAAACTTCTCCCAGTATACACATACATGTGCATTATGCCAAATATCAAGGGATGGGACTAGCAAACAAAACTTCCTACAAACCGAGGATGCTTGCCACAGATGCAGGTGAAACGTCAGGAGAGAATTCTTCTAGAACATGGCCACATAGCCCGAAAAACCTATGAGAACCCAAAACTTCATTTCTCCCTTCCCACATACCATATAGAGTAGAGCAGGGGTGCTCACACTTTTTCAGCATGTGAGCTACTTATAAAACAACCAAGTCAAAATGATCTACCTCCCCACTACTCAGAGAGCCATAAAAGCAAATTAGTGAGAGCCATATAATATATTTTAAGACTGAATTCAACTAAATGTGAGTATAATAAGCCCCTAAATTTATTCATAATAATAATGATGATGATAATATTCATTCAGCCTCTGCTGCTGCTACTACTACTATTAATAATAATAATAACAACAACAATAGGTTCCTAGAGTAGAAGGAGACCTCCAAGGGCCATCCAGTCCAACCTCCTTCTGCCATAAGGGAAAAACATAACCAAAGCATTCCTCACAGATGGCCATTCAGCCTCTGATAATAATAATAACAACAACAACAACAATGGGTTCCTAGAATAGGAGGATACCTCCAAGGGCCATCCAGTCCAACCCCCTTCTGCACCTGGGCGGCGTCGGGAGCCTGTGAGGCAGGACTGAGCCTTCCTCCCGCCCTGCCTGCAATCTACCAGAACACCCGACGCGATCTACCAGTAGATCGCGATCTACCTAATGAGCACCCCTGGAGTAGAGCTTTCCAAATTGTGTGTTGTGACACATTTTTGTGTTGGCTGCGGTGTACAGGTGTGGCACATGAATGAAATGAGACATATCAAAACTCTTGAAAATATATGTTATCTTACAAATCATATATTCTTTAAAATGTAAATATGACATACATTGTGTCCCCATACATTAGGTTATTAGAAATGCTGTTTTCCATATCTTTTACAAGGTTGGTTGGTTTATGAACCATCTAGGATGTTACGATAGTCTGGGGAGGCCCTGCTGTCAACTCCGTCTACGTCACAAATGTGTTTGGCAGGGATGAGAGACAGGGCCTTCTCAGCAGTGACCCCTTGGCTATGGAATACCCTTCCCAGGGAAATTAGATCTGCCCCCTCTCTTTTGGCCTTCCGGAAAAAGTTAAAACTTGGTTATTTGAGCAGGCGTTCGAAAAGGCAGTGTAACTGACATAGGATTTGGAACAACGTACTATGAGATCGGACTATGATTTTATCTTGGAGATGTTTTGATGTTTTTATTGTTCTGATTTTAATCAATGTGTTATGTTTTTAATTTGTTCTAAATGTGATTTTTTATGATACTGTTGTAAACTGCCCCGAGTCGCCTTTGGGTGAGAGGGAGAGGTATACAAATGTGATAAATAAATAATAAATAAATTTAACTCCTGGTTTATTAGTTTCTTCACAATGGCAGACCAAGGGCTCATTTCCTTTGACCCCTTTTTCTAGAGGGCTTGGACAACCATCTCCATCATCCCCAGGCAATGCAAAAGATAGGATATTCCCAATGTGCTCCTAAGCAGTACTTAGCATCCCTGCAGTGCCCTAATGGCCAGTCAGTCACATCGGAGACATCAAAAATTGCATCCTCTTGATAGTCTCCTCCTTCATTAAACCAAGGCCACTCCAATGTACCATCCAGTGGCCACATCAGAAAATTGCACGCTTTTATTACAACTGGGCCATTGAGAGCTACAGCTAAGCCATAGGCACTTATGCTTCAGCTAAGCAGCAGGTCTCTATGGAGGCCTCTGGACCATTCAGAGTGACCTGTAGTGGTCCAGAGGCCTACACTAAGCCCAGCTAATGGCACCTTTTTTCTGCCATCCTGTGGCCACAGTACAGAATTGTACCACTTTATTATATTTTCCCCAAAGGCACCCCTTCACTGAACCCCTTGGGCAGGGAGGAAAGAAGGAAGGAACAATAAAGAAGGGAAGGAAGGGGAGGAAGGTGGAAGACAGAGAGGAAGAAAGAAAGAAGAATGCTCACAAATGGTTTCTCTTCATTCTTGAAAGAAGTGACTAGCACAGTGCTATAGGGTTTAGTCCTGGGCCCAGAATGGCTCAACATCTTTATTCATGACTTAGATAAGGTTTACAGGGCATGCTTATCAAGCTTGCAGATGAGACCAAATTAGGAGGGATAGCTGATATTCCAGAGGACAGGCTCAAAATCCAAAATAACCTTAACAAATTAGAGAGCTGGGCCAAAACTAACACAATGAATTTCAATGAGGACAAATGTAATACACAACACATAGGCAGAAATAAAGTTGAAATGCAAAGGTACGGTGTGGAATGATGATACCCGATTCATCAACAATATATGTGAAAACGATCTTGGACTCTTTGTGGACAACAAGTTGAACATGAGCAACTTGTGGACAACAAGTTGAACATGTGATGCCTATGGGATGCTGCATCAGAAGAGGTATAGTGTCTAGATCGAGGAAGTCATGATTCCTCTCTATTCTGCGTTGGTAAGACCCCACCTGGAATATTGTATCCAGTTCTGGGCACCACAGTTTAAAAGAGATATTGATAATCTGGAAAGTACCAGGTGACTAAAATGATCAAAGGTCTAGAGACCATGCCCTATGAGGAGCATCTTAAAAAGCTGGGATGTTTAGCCTGCAGAAGACAAGGTTAAGAGGAGACATGATAGCCATGATAGCAATGTATAAAGATGTGAAAGGATGTCATAAGGAAGAGGGAGCAGGATTGTTTCCTGCTGCACTGAAAACTAGAACTTGGAGCAATTGGTTCAAATTACAGGAAAGGAGATTCCATCTATATATTAGGAAAAACTTCCTGTCAGCAGTGGAACTCTGCCCCAGAGTGTGGTAGAAGTTCATTTTTTGACGCATTTAAAGGGAGGCTGGATGGCTATCTGTCAGGGATACTTTAGTTGTGCTTTTCCTGCATGGCAGGGAATTGGACTAGATGGCCCATGCAATCTCTTCCAACTTGATAATTCCAACTCTAAGAACAAAGAATAACAGAAAGTGCAATAAAAATGTTAGAGTTTGCATGATTTGTAAGTTTATTTTTTTAATAGATTTTTATTGAAAGTTTTGAATACATATAGATAAAAGAAAGAAAGTGGTTTGGGGGTAGGGCAATTTGAGGATATAGGAAGGAATTAGGGGTAGGAAGGGGTGAGAGTTAAAGGTGGTGAGGGTGATGGTTTGGTCAAGGATCTGGGAAGGTAAATACTGGGTAAGGGTAGTGAGAAAAGATAGATAAAGGGGTAACTTGTTGACTTCCATCTTCCATATTCACTGGTTTTTTTCTTGCTTTTCTTGTACAGTCTCTTTTGTTCTCTAAAATTGTCACTTCTTTATTTCAAATCATCATCTTTGACTGTGTATCAGCATCGGGTCTTCATATACCTCTTGAAAGATAATCAATGTTGTCTTTTTCGCTTTATTTTTAAAATCCTTCAAATATTTGGTAAGAGTATCCATGTCCATTGTCCGTTCCTTGTCTTTTAATATAGCTAACTCGGTTTCTTTCATTTTCCTTGGTCTCCTTCCTAACCGTTCTCTTTAGGAGATTCTAGACCTTCTTCATCCACCTCTAGGGCTTCACATCTCAGAGGACTATAATTTGTGATCATCCCTGGAGAGTAAGGGCAGCTTTTCTTTAAGTTTTTCTTTCTTCTTTGTTGTATTGTTCTCATCCGGCTTCTCTTTCTATTGGGCTGCACCCCAATCTTTTTCTCTTCTTTATTCTTATCTGCATACAGGGTGGAGGAAAAGTTTAATTTCAGCCAAAGAATAGTAGAATCTTTTGCCTGCCAAGCCCTGAAATAACGAGACTACACAACAGTATTTGGGTTTAAATATGGGCAACTTTTATTAATTGTTACCTATTAAATTTTGGATCTAAACCTATGGATCATCAACTTGGTGGCAAAAGCGAGGTAGCGTCCCCGCCCATCCTATCCTCGGCTAGTTAGGGCGAAATACCCAGGTCCCCAGGGAACCTAATCCGGGCAACCTGTAAGGGAAATGTGTTGGAGAAGTCCCTCTCGGGGTATCTGAGACTCGACGCTCCCCATTCCTAGACCATTAGAATTCCCCTCACCTCATCAAATTGAACCTTAGGTGAGTGTTTTAGTCAATGGCCTTCACCCCTGAAGAGGGTGCCTTGGGCATATAGCAAATTTTAGCTTTTCTTCACTGTTTACCTATTTAATGACACACCGTCCCAATTTGCCCTGTAACAGTATAAGGTAGGCGAAAAAACCCTCCTAGGGCATAATAGGGGAAAAGATTCCTACCCGACCCCTTAACGGCAACCCTAATATACCGTTTTAATGGGCGGGAGTGGTGGGTCGATGCTTGGCTTCAGAATGAAGAAAGAGGGCAGGGCAGGCAGAGGGCCAGGCTCCGCCCCCTTGAAAATAGTTCCAACTGGAACTCAAATTGTTCTCTCTCCCGGAGGCAAACGTCTCTCCCACCTTTACCGCGCCAGGGTGGGAAAGGTTTTTAAGTGAAGTATTTTATATATTAAGAAAGTCAGTAGTCATTGTAATTTTTCTCTATTTAAAAATGTTATTGACTGTAGAAAATGTTATTGCCTCTTTTCATAAGATGAGTTGTGTCCCCATACACCTTGTTAAGAACATAAGAACATAAGAAGAGCCATGCTGAATCGGACCTCAGCCCATCTAGTCCAGCATTCTGTATCACACAGTGGCCCACCAGTTGTACACGGGGATCTCAAGCAGAAGGGAAGGCAAAACCCTGACCTGCTCCCGACCCCCCACAACCAGTACCCAGGGAAATCCTGCCTACCTCAACCAACTCCGAGGTGGCACTTGAATGTCCTTTTCAGTAACTACCGATACACTTGGTATCCATGAATCTGTCTAATCCTGCCTTGAAGTTGTTCAGGCTGACAGCTGTCACAACCTCTTCTGGAAGTGAGTTCCATAACCCAATGACCCTCTGGGTGAAGAAATATTTCCCTTTATTAGTCCTAATTTTCCTACCTTGGAGCTTCAGGGAGTGCCCTCTAGTCCTAGTGTTTTGTGGCAAAGAAAATAGTTTTTCTTTATTCACTTTTTCTATCCCATGCATGATTTTATACACTTCGATCAAGTGTATTGTTATTACAGTTTATGTATGTGTCCATATTTCTCATATGAGGTTGGCTTAACCTTTGTCTTGCTAGTAAAACTGAATGACCATTTCACAAAATTAGAATGAAACTCAAATCCTAGTTATTGGACCAAGCATTCGAACAGTAGAGACAGCAATTTAGAATGACACCCAAATTGTGTGAATGACAATGGATTGATCTGGACTATGATTTCAAGCCTGCATGATGTAAACAATGTTTTAGTAATTTAAAGCATTAACAAACTGTTTTAATTGCTTTTATCATTTATTGCTGTTGTTGGCATTGAATGTTGTGAGGCTGCCCTGAGTCCCCCTTCGGGGGTGAGGACGACATACAAATATGCAAAATAAATAAATACATAAATAAATTTGTAGGGAAGATGGTATTCAATCATTGCTGTTGTCTTGTTATTCAAACAGGAGAAACAAACAAATGTTTATGTCAAAAAATAAAGCATTATAAATATTCTGTGAAACAGATGGCTTTTTTCTAATTACTGGATTTTATTAGGATGGAGGTTATTTTAATACATCTCAGAAAGCTAAAGGATGACAAGAGATGGGGTTATAAGGATAGTTGTTTCTGAAGAAACACTTCTCAAAAGAGAAGTGGAACAATATTTGTCAAAACAATCTTTGCTATGTGATAGTACTGGGTCAACATATTGAGATGCATAATTATTTTTGTCTGGTTTTGGTCAAGCTTCTAAACTCTTTTCTTTTGGGATTGAGGAATTTTAATAAACCTCCTATGACTAGCAAGTTACAAAAACAATCATCCTTCTACATTTGCAGTTTTGAATTTTTGTATTTGATAATTCATGGATTTGATTAAAGGGTTCTCTCTAGGGATCTCTAGGTTATCCAGTGTGATTCTAAGATCACCTTGTATGATGGTGTAATGTTGGAAGACCCAGAGATCTCTGGTGATAATCTTTTAATCCATGAGTAATCAAATCTGCAAAATTCAAAACTGGTTCTCTCGGTTTAAAAAAAATAACAATTTATATATTAATGATTTTTCATTTTCACATGATTTTCTGCCCTTAACCACAGGGAATGTATGTACAATCCTGTAGTACTAATATAGCTTTATCTGCATGCCACTCAAGATTAAGGAATGTCCATATTTTATGAGGCACTTAAGGTTGTCACAGGTACACTAGAATGAAGCTATTGTTTTCTGCTGCAAATATATGCCTTGTTAAGGGTACATCTGAGAACCCTGATAGGGTACAGATCTCTGGTAAATATATACAGAACATGCACCTCTCAGTACTTCATATGTTTGCTTTTGAAACATAAACAGTGTAAATACAATTCAGTACAATATAGTTCCAAAAGCTTTTGGCAAAACTGGAAGAGATGTGAAGCATTCCAGTTCATTCAACCATGCATTAAGCAAACTGAATCTTGTGTTAGAAGTTGCAGCCTACTGCCTCTTCTTTCATCTCTTTAAGAGATATAATCTTCAATGGAATCTGGGAAGGCAGATTTCAAATAAAGAATTATCAAAGTTCTCCCCTTTTGTCTAATTGCTATTCATAAATACCTGGATTGAAATAATAGACATTTGTTGACAGGTATATCCTCAGTTTGCAATATTGTCAAAACAAAACCACCAAGAGGCCTTCAAAATTATATATGAATTATTGGTAGGGATCCTAAGCCTAGTTAGTACAAGACATTTTAATGGCTAGGTGGATATACAATTTCTTCATATCTGTATGTTTAAATTTTAAATTTCAGTTCCCGCGTTTCTAAGCCATTCAGAAGAATCACTGTGTACGAGCAGCAGTCATATCTTGTAATTTCATTTTGACAGATGACTACACTGTTTCATTGGGAACTGAAAATGTTTTTCATTGAAGTGTTGTAGTTTTCTCCATCTCCCAAATCTTCACTGCTCATTTGCACTACATGCTTGATAACTTTTTCAACTCACCTGAAGGGTACTTTGGTTGAGCAGAGATACTCCAAAGCAAAATCAATCTCACTAATAGTAGAGAGAATTGTGGCACTTCAGTTAGTACTACAGGTTATTTAGCATAAACATATGTGCTCTCATTAAGGGCTATCTACAGCCATCTTGAATGAGTCACTTGTGTAAGCGGCTTAGTTTATAAATCTGAAACTAATTTCCCTTGTCTCTTCCATATGTGTCATATGGCAAAACTAGCCCAATGTTACTGCACAAGTGTACAATTTTATTTCATTGAGACCAGACTTTAGCATTGTTGTGTGGGCCTTTTCATGGATAGTGTAAAAAATGACAGGCAGGAAAATAAAATAAAATCAGATCTAGATGTTAAAAAATATTTCAAAGCCAAAATCAGAGCGTATTTTGAAAGGACATTAATACAATTAAGGCATCAAAAAGCAATTTCAATTATTTCCTCAACTCCTTCCTCCTCTTCCACTCCTTTTTTCATTCCACTTATAATGAACTTCTTTCTCCATCACATATTTGTCTGGATCTAAGGCTTATCACAGAAATCATGGTAAATGATTGTGATCCACTCAAATCTTCTGTCAATGGTCAACACTAGACAAGAAATGCATTATGTACATATGGATGCCAAATGATGTTCTATACTCACATAGAACATCTTTTGCCATTCATTTGTACACTTGGGAAATTGATCCTACTTCTTCAAGCAATGGGCTGCTCTAAACTAGAAGTCCACCAAATGTTCCAGATGTCATCTCTGAAACAAAAAAAAATTCCTGATTTTTTTTCCTGCAGAAGTATTATAGATTTTTTAAAGTAGCTGAAGGGAGAACTGGAATGGCAGAAGCATTCAAATTTCCTCTAGAAGATTTCTGTGTGAATCTTGTCTTTGTAATCTTCTGGGGATTTCCTTCAGGTAACATAAAAATACAATTGCTATGCTCATGTGTCACATATAAAGTCTGTCTGGAAATGGTGACTGGACAGTGCAAGTCTTGGGTGGGACTTATGATGGTGCTTTATAGTATTCCTGTTGCACTCATGTGGGGGCATCTCCATATTCATATGCAAAGAAGTGAACTAATACTTTAATTTTCTCTACTTACAAGTAATATGGTAAGGAGAATAAGAATAAATCATTTTATTGGTGGTGTTACTAGCATGGTCATTCTACCTAAGCCATTGTCCACTAACATAGTTCTACTACAGTTGTCACAGATACTGTTCCCTTGAGTTAACATCAGGAACAATAACATCAGAATCCTGTCCACTGCAAAGACGTGATGTCAATTTTATGGCTTATATGCTTTAGGATGTCTAAGGTTTGAATTTCCATTTATGTGCTTTGAGTTAGTCTATAGCGATGTTATAATTTGACTTAATTTCATTGGGCCAATTCCAATTGCTGTACACCTTTGTTTCTGAAATATAAAAGAAAATTCTGCCATATTCTGAATACATGACGACAAACATCAGAGCCATAATATACAAATTAAGTTTTGATTTAACTTGATATTTTGTCTAAAGAGAATCCTTTGCTTTTTCTTAAAATTTTGGTTTGCAGTTCTATATCAGATTGGATGTTTCCTTGCACATTGAGAGACTTTGACTTAATGTTTCCTTCTAGTACACTAAAATACATCAAAATTCAACATAATATTAGAGACCACCACTTCTCTGTGTAATCTTCAGTAATGTATTCATAAAATCTTTAGAAGAACTACACATTTTGTGTTGTAGTTGAGCCTGAGGCTGAGAGAGAGGAGACAGCAGCTAGAAATGCCAAATGGTCTACTCATGAGCAAGAGTCGGATGAGGAGCAAGAAAGGAAGAGACTGAGGCAAATACTTAGCTATTATTCTGGGGATTAAACATTTCTGTTTTTTTCGGAGGATGATGGGAGTGGGGATGAGGAGCAGTCATCGGGAGGTACGGATGAGGGTCCACAGAGTACTGAAAGAGACTCTAATGAGATGGATTGGAGTAAGGTGCAACAAATACAGGGTGTCTGCTTGGAACCCACTAGCAGTGATTAGTTTGCAGGGTTCACGGGAGATGGGAGTTGGAGTGGTAGGAATGGGTCTCATAGGGACTGTTGGGGAGAGTTGAGTCACCGCAGGAGATGGATTGCCTGGAGAGAAAGACAAAGGTGGCATGGGAGGAGATGCTGGCAGCTGAAGGAAATGGGGAAGGGGCATTGGTGCAATCAAGCCAAGAGGAGGACTGAATAAAGAGGGTTGGCAATTTACAATTCCTTGCAGCTGGCAAGGTGTTGTTCTTGCTATCCAGGCCGTTGCCTTCTGTGCTGGGTCATTGCTGGACTGATGACTGCACTGACTGTGGACATGGAGTTTTGGATCTTGGTATTGTATTTCGTGGGCTTCCGCATCTTTGCATCCTGCTTTTGGCTGCACCACCTTAAATCCCTTCTGTGCTATACTCCCCTCCTTCTTCGTTTTGGACTTCGGATTGATTTGGCTTCACTGCTTCATCTACATTCCTCCTGGTTTGACGTAAGGACTGACTGACGACTCTACTCATCTTGGTTTCCTCCTGTCATGACGTTTGGGCTGTGTGACTATGCTACTACTTCTTGACAACTCTGTTACCATCTGTTTGTTACACTGCCTTGGAGTAGCCTGTTCTTCGTTGCTGGTTGTGTCTTTGGGCTCCTCACACACACTCCCTCAGACTCATTTCATCTTGTGAATGAGTTGGAACTTGGAGTTTGTTATGATTTTGCTGTGCCTTTTATCATATGTGAGATGCTGTGAGAAGCTTTGGGGCTGTTGTTAATAAACTCTGTTTACTTTATTGTGCCTGGCTTCTTAAGGTGGTCTGGGTCACGACATTTTATTTGCAAGTACCTGGTACCAGCAAACATTGTTTCAATGGTTTGTTTAAAAATGTGTATGTAATTCAGTAAAGCAGAAAAATAGGAGATGGCTACCACAAAAGATCCACAGACCTAGTAAAGAGAAATCAGATGCTTGCTAGAAGAAACAGATGTTTTAGGGTTGGTTTTTTTTAAAAAGCAAACTTTATTTCTCTTTGTGTAACCTACAGGCATAAATCTTACAAGTGTTGGGGTTTTTTCAATGACTTCATTTTTCTGCCTTCAGCTGTCATTGAAATTATTCATGTTCTAGCCCATCTAGAAAGATCAAAAAGTGATATAACATGTTTTATCTATTTAATCTCTCGGCATTACTTTGCGAATGAAGATACTTAGGAAGGACTCATCCCACGCTTTTTACAAGTGCATTGATGACTAAAAAGGCCAATCTGAGATAGGCAAGTTCGGTTGCAGAAAGCACAGTAGAAAGTCTCCTTGGGTGATGTTGTTTCCAAGTTGCGGTTCTTTGTGCGTTGTCGTTTCTCTTCGAGACCCATCGGCATGTCTTCTCGAAAGAGGCCATAGCATTGTGGATAGTGCCTCTCCATGGCTCCCGATGTGAGGCCAGGGTGGACCATTGTTGGTGATCAATCTGGCCGAGCCTGAGATGTTGTTTCAGGGAGTCCTTATATCTCTTTTGGGGGGCGCCTCTCTTGTGCTGACCCGTGGTGAGTTCCCCATAGAGTAGTATCTTTGGGAGGCGGTGGTCCTCCATCCTAGAGATGTGACCTGCCCAGCGCAGCTGTGTTCTCAATAGCATGGCCTCAATGCTGGTGATCCCTGCTTGCTCAAGGACAGCAACATTCGACACATAGTCAGTCCAGTGTATATTTAGGATTGTGCAAAGACAGCGCTGATGAAAGCGTTCAATGAGTCGTAGGTGTTGGCGATAGGTGACCCATGTTTCAGACCCATAGAGGAGAATAGACAGTACGATAGCTCTGTACACACTGATTTTGGTGCTTTGCCTCAGGTGCTTGTTGCTCCAGACTCTTTTGTGAAGCCTTCCAAATGCACTATATGCCTTTGCTAATCTGTGATCTCTTTGTCAATCTTGGCGTCAGAAGAGATGATGCTTCCTAGGTAGGTGAACTGCTGAATGGAGTTAAGCACAGATTTCCCTATGCTGATATGGGGATGATGGTGTTCTTCCTGTGGTGTGGGCTGGTAGAGGACTTCCGTTTTCTTCAGGCTGTTTGGGCTGGAAATCTATTTAATACAATACAGTTAAATTCATGTGTGATATGTAGAAGCCAGGAGAGATAACATGTATGTTATAGTGGTTTAGAAAGCTAATATAGGGCAGGGTTGAGAATTATATGGACTGATTTTGAATCCCCAGATCCCTCACCCCCCACCAGAAAAAGATTTTTTTTCTTGGAGCTTCCACAAGCACCAATTATATTTTACAATAAGGTGCACACGCAACCACCATCCAACCCACCAAGTCAGTGGAATGTAAAACAGCTTTTATAAATTTGTCTTCCAGCCACTTAGTTTGGAGAATGAGATAACTTGGAGTAGACCGAAAAGTGACCTCTGCTCCCCTAAAGCAGTCTTTCTCAACCGCTGTGCCTCAGCACACTAGTGTGCTGTGAGCAATCAGCTGGTGTGCCGCAAGAAAACCTCTTCCCCCCCGCCTTTCTTCCCCCTCCGAGTTTTTCCCACGGCACACCAGCCGAATGCAGGACAGCGGATGGGGAACACAACCCTCTCTAGGACCTAGAGAGGCAGGGGAGAGGCAGGAGGGGAGGGGCCAGGCCAGGCAAGGCCAGGCTCTCCTCCTCCTCCAGAAGTGAGCCCACAGGAGGAGGAGGAGGAGGAGGAGGAGGGAACCTGGCGCGAACTGGGAAAACGGCTCCCCGCAGGGCCCAGGACCTGCCTGGGAGCCAAGTTTGTCCGGCTCGGCTCGCGTCTTCCGCGGAACCTGGCGGAAGAGGCGAGCCGCCCAAACCCGACTCCCAGGCAGGGCCTGTTCCCCAGGCTCTCCCTCCGCTTGTGAGGGAGAACTGGGGAAACGGAGCCAATCTTGGGGCTTGCCTTCTCCCAAACCGCTGTTTGGGAGAAGGCAGGGCCCGAGAGGCGCCTGCTCCGTTTGCCCGAGCCTCCCTCCGCATGCGAGAGAGGCTCGGGCAAACAGAGCCAATCTCGGGGCTTGCCTTCTCCCAAACCGCTGTGGTTTCTCTGTTTGCCCGAGCCGCCCTCCGCATGCGAAAACAGCTCGGGCAAACAGAGCAGGCGCCCCTGGGGCCTTGCCTTCTCCCAAACAGCGGTTTGGGAGAAGGCAAGGCCCCAGAGGTGGCTTCTCCATTTGCCCGAGCCGCCCTCCGCATGCAAAAACAGCTCGGGCAAACAGAGCCGGTGCCCCTGGGGCCTTGCCTTCTCCCAAACAGCGGTTTGGGAGAAGGCAAGGCCCCAGAGGTGGCTTCTCTGTTTGCCCCCCGCCCCTCCCTCCTCCCTCCCCTCTTCGCTGCAGTTCCCTCCGGCTCCCTGTCAATTTTCCCCAAACTCCACCAGTGTTCACATTTGGGCATATTGAGTATTCATGCCAAGTTTGGTCCTGATCCAACATTGTTTGAGTCCAGAGTGCTTTCTGGATGTAGGTGAACTACAACTCCAAAACTTAAAGTCAGTTAAATATATGTATTACTGTCACTTCCGGTTCTGGCTAAGGTGATGGAGGACACGTCCTGGGTGAGCTCCCGGGGATGAGGCCGAAAGAGGGTGTTTGGGAGGCAAAAACTCCCCCCAGAGTCTGAGAAAGAAGGACTCAAGGGGCCAGGGTCAAGTAAAGGGCTTGGTTGTCCTGTCCTGACCCATAAAAGGCCAGGGGAGGGCACGAAGCTGAAGAAGACCCGAAGGGACTGCCCTCCGGCAAATCCACAGAAGTGTTGGATACAACTTCGTCGCCCGCTAGACAGCACAAACGGGCACAACTGAAAACGGAGAAATAGCAACTCACGGAAAGCTTGACGAGCCCCAAGTCCGGCTAGGTGAGAAGAAGGAGGAACGAGGAGAAGGACTGGAATAAAATTAAAATTAAAATAAGGCTAAAAAGACGCGACGGGAGAAAAAGGAAGGGGCGGAGTCAGAAGAGGCAACATAGAGCGATGAGACAAGAAGAACAGGAAGTGATGCGAACAGAATAGTTCATAGACTGAAAGTGCATAAATACAGAGCACACATCAAAGAGGAAATTGCGAGTGCGAAGTGACGACACGACGAAAGCAAGAAATAAGAAACAAGGAAAACCAGCCTGTAAATCAATAACCACAAAAACAACGATAAAGACAGCAGCGACACCAAAGGGAAGTGGGAGAAGATGCAAGAGAGAGGAAAGGAGCCTTAAGAGTCTAGGAAGGGGGGAGGAGAGAGCAAATACCTACACGACGCTTGAATGCCACCTGAAGGAGATAAGAGTCAGTGCAAGTGGGAAGGACGAGGAGTGAAGGAACCAAGCAGAGAAAGGGAAAGCCATACATAAAGGGATTAGAAAGTACCCAAAGCCCAGAATAACAGAAATAAGGGTGAAAATAATGAAAATGGCCACAAGAGGGAAGGAAAAAAACCCCAACAGCAACAATGACCCAATCAGAAGAAACTCGGGTGCAGGATTTGGAGAAGTAGGACTAAAAGAACTACTAAATGAGCTGAAAGATATAAGGAAAATAATACAACGGGGTGATGAGGACAGAAAGAAAATGAAAGAAGAACTTAAAGGAGATTTGAAAGACATAAAGGGGGAGATGAAAGAGATGAAAAAGGACATGCAACAGATGAATACAAAAATGTCAGAGATGAAGGAAGAAATAGGAGAATTAAAGAAGGACTATACTATATTGGGGAAAAACAGGAAAAAAACTCAGCAAAGGCCAGAGAATTAGAAGCTAAAGCAAGAGACATAGAAGATAGACACTTACAAATGGAGTATTCACAGAGAGAATATCAGGTGCATTTTCGAGGGATAGAAGAAGACCCCCAGGAGAAGATCAAGGAAATAATAACAGCCATCACCGCAAAAATTTTGGACACCCCAGAAACATACCTAGAGGGAAAAATCGATAGAGTTTATCAGATAAATTCGGCTTACGCAAAGAGAAATAAACCCCGAGGGATGTAATTGCCAACTATACGTTAAAAAGCATACGTGACGAACTACTTAGGTGGAAGAGAAACCGACAAGGACAATATAAAGGAAAAGAAATACAAATCCTGAAAGAAACACCACCAGAAGTTTTGGAATGAAGACGAAAATACTTTTTCCTAACCGATATCCTTAAAAGAAATAAAATCAGATTCAGCTGGGAAAAAATAGAGGGTATAATGACCACATATAAAGGCTGACAATTTTGGCTTACCACTGAGGAGAAAGCAAATTCCTTTTTGATGGAGTTTGAGAAAGATTTCAGAGACAGTCCGGTGAAGGGAAACTATGATAGAGAGGGGAGACAAAGGAGCTCTCTAGGGGAGCGAGACGCAAAAACCCAGGAGGAAGAACAAGAAAATAACTCTGAGACCGAGGATGGAGAGGTGGACGGCATGTTAGGAGACTCTATTGATCAAAAAGACTCAGACGAAGAACAGGACCAAGAAGAAATCATAGAAGAAAACTAATCAAGATGTCTATAAGGTGTATATCGTGGAATATAAACGGGATGAACAGTGGGGCAAAACGAAAAAGAACTTTTAATAATTTTTTTAAAAAGCGAAAATCATCGCGATTCAGGAAACCCATATTAAAAAAACAGATGTACACTATTTAAAAATTGAGAGGTTGGGTATGGAGTTCGTGGCAGCATCAGAGGAAAAAAGGGGGTAGTGCTGTATATTGACCCAATGTTGAACCCGAAACTATCCTTTGTAGACACAGAAGGTAGATACATAGGGGTAAAAATAGAAAAAGATCAAAAAATATTCTAGTATGCAACATCTATGCGCCTAACGGCTCCAAATCCAACTTCTTTAAAGAAATTGAAAAAAGATTAAATAATTCAAACTGCAATAGCTATATGCTACTGGGTGACCTAAATGGAGTGATTGACCCCAAAAAAGACAAAAAACAGGAGGCAAGACTAAAACTAATCAGGGTAATAAATTAACTCAGAGTTTCTTTAACCTAATAGAAAATTTAGGGCTGGTAGACGCATGGTGAAGTGTAAACCGAAGAGAAAAAGATTACACCTTCTACTCCAGTAGGCACAATTCTTAGTCACGAATCGACCATATTTTTATTTCAAACAACCTAATAACTCAAATAGGGAAGGTAAAAATCCTGCCAAGATTCTTTTCTGATCATAGCCAGTTAGAGTTGGAACTATACAACGAGAAAAGAGAATACACCTGGAAATTTCCTATATATATATAATTAAAAAAGATAAGAAAATACTAGAGGAAAGCAAAAGATATCTAAAGGAATTTTTTGAAATTAATTATCATAACAACATAAAATACGATATTATTTGGGACACAAGCAAAGCATACATGAGAGGGTATTTTATGAAACAACAATCAATCAAGAGAAAAATAATGCAGAAAAGGACAAAAGAACTATACCAGAAAATAGAAAATGCCGAGAAAATATTAAAGAAAGAACCAAACAATAAAAAAAAGAAAAATGAGTTAGATATGTATAATAAACAATTAGAAATATACGAAATGGAAAAAATAGAAAGAAATATAAAATATATGAAGCAGAGGTATTTTGAATCAGCAAATAAAACAGGTAAAATGCTAGCGTGGCAATTAAAAGAAAAAAGGGAAAAAAGTACGATCACAAGGATAAAAACTGGGGGGGGGGGAATTACACCAAAGATGAGGAAATAAGGAAAGCGTTCGAAATGTTTTTCTCTAATATATATAAAAAGGACAATATTAATTACACAGAAGTAGAATAGTATATAGGGAATAAGAAACTTGAGAAAATCTCAGACAAGGATAGAGAAGCGCTAAATAAATTAATAACTAAAGAAGAAATAAACAATGCAGTTAAAAAAGCGAAAGGAGGAAAATCACCCAGCCCAGACGGATACCCTGCGGAATATTACAAAATATATCAGGAAGAAATAGTTGAAACATTACATGAAGTATTCAATGACATTCTTAGGGAAGCAAAAATTCCTCCGTCTTGGAAAGAGTCAAACATTCCTTTGATTAAGAAGCCAGGTAAGGACTCTCTCGATCCAGCCAGTTACAGACCAATATCACTATTGAACAGTGACTATAAAATATTTACATCAATTGTGTCAGATAGATTAAAGATATTTTTGAACGGGTGGATCGAGAGGGACCAAAATGGCTTCCTACCAGGGAGACAACTACATACAAATGTAAGAATCCTGCTGAATGCTATAGAATATTACGAAAAAAACATAAATAAGAAAGTGGCATTCATCTTTGTCAACGCAGAAAAGGCGTTCGACAAGGTTAACTGGAACTTTCTGCAGGTACTAATAAATGAGTTAGATATAGGATACCATCTCAAAAATATTATAACGGCAATATACACGGAACAAACGGCTAGAATCATTGTAAACAATAAAAAACAGGAAAAATAACAATTCAAAAAGGAGTCAGACAGGGTTGCCCCCTTTCCCCACTATTATTTATATTAGTGTTGGAACTCCTATTAGATGACATTAGAGCGGATAACGTGATAAAAGGACTACAAATTTAAAAAGATAAATTCAAAATTCAGGCGTTCGCGGATGATTTAGTACAGATCCTAGAAGAACCTAAAAACACAATTCTACATTGGATACAAATAATAGAAAAATTTGGCAGGTGCTCAGGTTTCAAAATTAATAAAGGAAAAACACAAATTATAACTAAAAATATGGAAGAAAAAGAAAAAGAGGAACTACAAAAATTATCTGGGATCAAAATCACCAATAAAGTTAAATATTTAGGAATATATATAACTCAGAAAAACTCACATCCGTATAAAAATAATTACGAAAATAAATGGGCAGAGATAAATAAGAACCTTAAAAACTGGGAGAGACTAAATCTTTCCTTTTTAGGAAGAATTTCAGCAATAAAAATGACTATTCTCCCAAAAATATTTTTTTTGTTTATTATGCTACCTATCATTAAAAGAGATAAGCAACTAGATATCTGGAATAGGCTGATTTCCAAGTTCATCTGGGCAGGAAAAAAGCCCAGGGTAAGATTCAAACACTTACAGGAAGCCAAGGAAAATGGAGGCGTAGGAGTGCCCAACCTAAAAACATATTATGAATCCAATTGTTTAGCGTGGCTAAAAGAATGGTGCCGACTGGAAGATAATAGAATGTTAAACTTAGAAGGTTTTAACTTAAACTTCGGTTTACATGCGTATCTATGCTATGGAAAAGTAAAAATAGACTCTAATTTTAAAGATCATTGTGTTAGAAATTCCCTTATAAGAGTCTGGGAAAAATATTATAAGAAATTAAATCAAAAAATCCCCCAATGGCTCTCCACGATGGAAGCCATACGTATTAGACAATTAGAGGACCCAAACTGGCTAAAGTATAAAGACCTACTTTATTGGAACGAAGAAGAATATAATTTGAAAACCAGGCAACAACTACTAGATCAGGGTATAAAAATAGAGTGGTTCCCATATGCCCAAATAAATAATATATTTAAAGAAGATAGGAAAAAAGGATTTAAAGATCATCTAGATGATTTGGAGGAAATACTAATAAATAAAAAACAAAAGTGGGTAATAACGATATATAAAATCCTACAAAGATGGGATAAAGGGAAGGACCACGCTAAGGACCACAAGATAAAGTGGCCCAGAAACCTGGGTTACAAAATTAATGAAGACACATGGAAAGCAATCTGGAAGAAAAACATAAATATTTCCTTTAGCCAAAATTACAAAGAAAACTGGATAAAACTTATCTATAGGTGGCATTTAGACCCTATGAAGATAGCTAAAATGTTCCCAAATACCAGTCCCAGATGTTGGAACTGCAAGGATATAAACGGAACATACTTCCACATCTGGTGGCTATGTAAAAAGGCAAAGGAATATTGGGCTATGGTACACAAAGAATTAGAAAAAATATTAGGAAAAGAATTAACTAAGAGCCCAGACTCCTTCCTACTAGGTATGTTTATATGTTTATATTAGCAACGACAGCAGCAAAGATGATCTTTGCAAAATATTGGAAATCTGGGGGGGAAAACCAAATAAAGAAGAATGGTTGTTAAAAATTATTGACACCATACAAATGGAGAGACTAACAGAAAGTTTAAGGGAAAATTTCAAGAAAGAAAATGATAGTACAAGAAGCTATGAACTATTCATAAAATATTACAAAAAAGTCAAAAACTTTGATTTAGATTTAACGATATAGAAATATTTAGAGAAATGAGAAATAGAAAAATGAATGCTTTAAACTCTGAATGTAGTAAGAAGAAACTATTACTACGCTTTATGTTAAGACATCCTTTATTCTCTCCTACTTTAGGAACCTTGAAGACTCTTAAAGAAGACCAAGAAATGTGTTTAAATGCATAGGAAGACTATATGTTGTGACCCGTTTTTCTTTTTCTTTTTCGTTATGATGCTTTTCACCTCTTACCACGACTTTCCCTATAATCCCCTTCTAACTATTCCCCAGTGCCCCCTCCCCCCTCCTACCCCTCCTTTCCCCCCTCCTTTTCCCTTCTTCTTTCAAGTTTTTACGCTGAATCTCAGCGAAACACTTTGTGTATCTGTGTATTGTTCTATGTAAATGCTTCGGCATCTGTTTTTTATGGTAAACAATAAACTTTATATATATATATATATTATATATATATATATATATATATATATATATATGTATGTATTACTGTGTTAGAATGTCATTTTGTTTCATTTTGGTTGGTGGTGTGCCCCGGGATTTTTTAAATGTCAAAAGTGTGCCTCGGCTCAAAAAAAGGCCAGTCTAGGACTAGGGAATTCCAGATTTAAATCTTAATTAAGAACTTTTTCAAGGATTTAGATTCTGTTTTAAGTAAATGTGAGGGAAGCAAATGTACTAGCTATCCTTGTTTCTGGGTTCCTCTACATGTGCCACTAAATCTGAGACAAGAGTAGCTGTCCTGCATTGATGGAGGGGTAGAGCCAAGGCCAACCTGACAGGTTGAAATCAGTTCAGCCCCACTAGATGGTCATGTTGCCTTGGGTGTTCCCATCACCTGGCTAATGTCGGCAAAAGTGCCTAGCAAGAACTACATGGCTATTCACTACTGTGACAGGAAGATGATATGGACCTGGCCCACCCCCTTTCCCCTTGCCACAGAAGGGGGTGATGGTACTGGGCCCTTTTGGATAGTGGACGGTTTTGAATTAGAGCTGGTCTAGCTGTTGACACTCATGCCAAAGTGTGGGTCAAGTCCCAAGTTTTGATATCACTTTGGAACATTCCTTGACCTTTTCTTTTCTGTTTTTTAAATTTTCCTTCTTTTTCTCCCTTTTTTTTTGCCTAAAGAACAGTATTTTGGGACTATTTTATTTGTGTTTTCCTTTCCCAGCAGAAAATGGTGTTTTCTGCAAAGGGAAGGCCGATTTCTGTTCAAAAAAGTAGTAGATTTTGAGTAACTTGACTCCCAAAGTGCTAATAGTGTCTGAAGGTTTCATAGTTTTCAAATACTTTCTCACAGTGAAAAGTATTTTGTTGAAATTATTTGCTACTTCCTTCAAGAATGAAATTAATACAGATCTGCATCCCTTGTTCCAAAAACTACACCCTAAAAGTTATGACCTGCTCCCTCATTCCTTCTTCTTCTCAATGGGAGATGGACAGGGGAAGCCAGATAGTAAGAGAACCAAGAATCTTCTCCATGTTTCCTTCTATTAGTAAAACTTTGTTCATTAGGCATAGGCCTTTTAGCACTCTTGCAAATGCAGACATGTCAATTCTCAGCAATGAGCAATCATTTTTTCCTTCTACTGAGTTAGCTGAAG
Source organism: Anolis apletophallus (assembly GCA_030556195.1). Lineage (NCBI taxonomy): Eukaryota > Metazoa > Chordata > Lepidosauria > Squamata > Anolidae > Anolis > Anolis apletophallus. The sequence goes on from JARBWK010000007.1 coordinate 86,516,534, forward strand.
ATTTGAATGTTTAGGCAGGTAATAAAAAATTAGCTCTAAATTCTGGTCTGTGCATTTATATGCTCATGGTGTCTGCAGGAAATTGCCTAGGGTACCCATGCATTAAGACAGCACTGAGACTGGTGTTTTTGACTGCTGCTCAGACACTGGTTTTGCTTTTTCTAGTTTCCCTCTCTGCTTATAAGCTATAAATAATGTTATTATGTCACATGATTATGAGGGGCCTAAAACAAAGAATCTGCAACTTACTTTGTATAATTTTGGTTTTGTTGTTGGAGACTGAAAAATATTACATTTGCCAGGGTCACAATAACAGCTTGAAATCTGTTGGGCTAGAGTGATCAAGCAGGAGTTGATAACTCAACTGCTTAATCAAATAGAGTAGCCATTTGGACATGAAGTCATCAAAAGAGTCAAAATAAATTTTTAAAAAGGCTGTGAGCTAACAGAGCTGATTCTACATAATTTTTTTGCTTTCTGCAACATTTATGGTTTACTGCTGTCAAGCCTTCACTTTTGGCAAATCTATGAGAGACTTGAATCAACCACCCTGCTTAGAGCTTTCAGATTCAGCAATGTGTCTTCCTTGATTGAGTCCATCTATCTGAAATGCAGTTTTCTTCCTTTCCTATTACCTTCAATGTTATCACCCATTACTGTTTTTTCCAGTAGAGCCATGTTTTCTCACAATATGTCTAAAATACAACAGTCTCCGTTCAATCATTTTGGATCCTAGTCAGAGTTTTCCAAAATTTTAATCAATATGCAAAAACTATCAAAATCTCTCAACATATAATGGTATATAGTACAATGGGTGCCACATTCCATTTCCTTCACAAACAATCCGATAATGCATTAGCAAACATCAGTACAGGCAATCCTTGTGTTACAAACATCTGACTTTAAAAAAACTCATAGTTATAAATGGGGGTGAGACAACAGAAAGTGAGAAAATTCTACCACTTGGAAGAGAAATTCACTCCTTAAAGAGTTATCATGAGGGAAAGGTTTCTCCTCTAAAGGTGTACCACTCATCATTATTTCCACAACAAGCCAAATTTTTCAAAATCCAATTATCACATGAACAGAAAGCGTGGTGAAAACTTCAGAAGAGGTGCTCAGACAGCAAAACAGATCGCTCTTCCCTATGCAATCCAAAGTTTGCTTATACACACACTTACAATGTATCTGTTCTGATTTGCAAACAAATTCAACTTAAGAAGAAACCCACAGAACCTATCTTCTCCATAACTTGGGGACACCTTGTATATGAAATCAAAACAAGAAGCAATGATGGTTAAAGCTTTAGCATTTCTCTGCAACTACTCTTTCCCAAGATAGCACTCTTCTTCCAAAATGTCATCTTGCTGTTTTATATGAGTGTTCTGTGTTTTTCTGTGTTTATACGTATTATATAGTAAAACAGGATAAGCCCCACATTATTAAATGAAATTAAAAAGTTTCAGGGCAGTTGTCTGCCCCAGCATCATTGTCAAAATACCACCTAAAATCTCTAAAGAAAAGAACCTTTAGCTCTGATTCAGTCTGTTAACAATTAAACCACTTTAGCTCAGGAAGAAACATTTTTAAAAGTCTGATCTCCTTTCCATTGTGAGACCTTTTGAGGTTCAAATTGAATTGTTAACTACACAGTCTGCAGACTGCAATCCATTTCCCATTACTTCTTCATTTTCCTGGACAAACAGAGGTAAGTTTCCACTTAGAAGCTGATCCATCCGCAAATCTCTTAAAAGGTTAGAGACTTGTTCCATGCTTTATCTTTTTCTTTAAAATCAAATGGTTTTATGTTCAGCACTTATTAGCTAGCTAACATTCCCTCCAGACCTAGCAAGAGGTTTGCTTGCACAAGAATAATAGATTGCCAGAACACTACATCCTTTACAAGGAAAAATGGTTGTGAGTGAGCAGGTCTAAGACTGTTCAAAAAGTGTGACTGTTCTAGGAATGTGAAGAAATCTCAGTAAATAATTTATTCTAAATGAGATCAGCTGTGTCAAGAAATCAAGATGGCCTGCTGAAAGCTTAATTTCCATGTGAATTCTCATTTCCATTTTGAAAACAAAAAAATGAGTGCTTTTGTAAATTTCAGACTTTGCACAAGATAGCTGGGATCCATATCAAATATAGTAGTCCCACTGACCCGATTGTTAAATGCTGGGTCAACAATAAGGTGAGTCCCATTAATTCAGTAGGACTACTTTGGTTAGGATAAACAACAGCATTTAAGTCAGACCCCTTCCTTCTATACTGCCATATAAAATGCAGAGTATCTGCTTCGAACTGGATTATATTTTATTATCATTATTTCGATTTGATAAACCGCCCTTCCCGAAGCTCAGGGCAGTTTACAACATATAAAAACAGCATATAAAACACATGGTTAAAAACACATAAAATTACATCTTAAGACAGTCACATAAAATCATAGCCAGACATAGTTGGTACATGGAGAATGGTAGTGGTATGGCAGGATGGCAAACATTAATTAGGCACTATATGGAAGTGTAGGCTCATATGATCTAGTTTAAAGCAGATAATATGGATTATTTACTTTATGATCTGGATTATATACCAGTGTAGAAGGAACCTCAGTATCTTTAAAAACTAGCATCTCTTTTCTTATTGTTGCATATGGCACAGTCATGTACACGATACACAGAATGATGATTAGCTAGTTGGTCTAAAAGATATAAATCACCAATTTCATTATTCTAATTTTTAAGTCTACATAATAAGAGAGAAGCCATTTTAATTTACTCACGTGATTATGCAATTGATACAATTTTGTAAAATAATCATTTTGGCAAATATGACATTTCTCTTGAGACAACTTGCAGCAGAAGACTCAAAGATACATGTAAGATTAAAATGAGCAAGAATTTACATTCTGGATTCACTATTCTCTCCTGGAGATTGCTACTACTTTTGGAGTTACTGCTACTATGGTGAGCTTATTGGGTGAGTTCTTAGATTTAGAGATGGAGTGACATGCAGGGCTGTATCCGAGGGGGAGGGGGGTTAGAGGTTCAACCCCCCCTCCCAAATTTCAGGTTTAAAAAAATCCTGCTTTACTCATGAATTTTAACTGGTTAACTAAATCCCCATGCTAAGTCTATGAGAAGCAAAAATTAAATGGATTTAATTAAGTCTATATAAAATGAACCATAGTATTTAAATTATTTTGTGTTATGGAAGCAGCCTTCATAATTCACTAAAATCCCCCCCCCCCAACACAATATTATCAGTAGTATGTTCACCTTTCCATGAGGACTGCATTTCATTTTTTAAATTTGTAACAATAGTGGATATCAACAATAAGTTACACAGACCATGTTGGAAGAAGACAGACTGATATACAGTGCAACTACTATATCTGCAATACATCAATTTCTATACCTACCAATGGATACTCATGGATAATAGTGGACACTACAGAAATGAAAGATTTCTACTGGACATTGCCTGGAGTTATCTAGATCCTCCACGGTTACTGAACTGGTGGTTGATAGCTGTGATGCTCTGTATGACAGTGAACAAATGAAACTGAATCCAGACAAGACAGAGGTCAGTCGCAAGACCAAACAGGGCATAGGGTTACAGCCTGTGGTGGATGGGGTTACACTCCCCCGGAAGACATAGGCTCACAGCTTGGGAGTGATCCTAGACTCATCATTGAGCCTGAAATCCCAGGTCTCGGCAGTACCTAAGGGAGCTTTTGCACAATTAAAACTTGTGCTCCAGTTGCGCCCATACATTGGGAAGTCAGATTTGGCAATGGTGGTCCACAGACTTGTTACATCCCAAATAGATTACTGCAACGTACTCTGTGTGGGGTTGTCTTTGAAGACTACTCAGGAGCTTCAACTAGTCCAATGGCTGGCAGCCTGTTTGCTCATCGGAATGGCATACAGAGGGCATACAACCCCTCTGCTACGTCAGCAACACTGGCTGCTGATCTACCACTGAGCACAATATAAAGTGCTGGTTTTAACCTTTAAATCCCTGAATGGTTCCAGCCCAAATTACCTGTCTGAATATATCTCCCACTATGAACCATTATGAAATTAAAGATCAGCTGGAGAGGCCCTCCTCTCAATCTCACCATCATTGCAAACACGACTGGTGGGTACAAGAGACAGGGTCTTCTCAGTGGTGGCCCCTCACCTGTGGAACTCTCTTCCCAGTGGCATCAGATTGGCTCCCTCTATACTTTTTGGTGGAAGCATACCATAGAATTTTCTGGAGTACCTAGAAGGTTCCCAGAGAGGACGTTTTTTGGTAGATGAGGGTAGATGCAATCACAGGAACTGGTGCAGTGGGTAAAGGAGTCATAATGAATATCCACCATACAATTATCACAGAATAGCAGAGTTGCAAAAACTTATATACAGGGAATTCTGATTTTCAAGGTAGAAATAGATAACAATGATACTTGTCTGTGATCTATGACACTACAATGAAGCATGTGAATACAGCCTTACCTTTGATAATAAAGAGAGTCTTATCTAGCTATTTAACTGTAGAAATTTCAAATTCAGGACAGAGTTAAAAGCACAGAATGATTGTGGATAAAACCTTCCTGTTTACACAGGCATTTGGGCAGGAATAATACCAGGGCTTCATAGTATGGGTAAGGGCTTGACCACATGTAGTGGGCGTGTGTCATCGTCTCACCTAACCACGGATGCAATTCCGGTATCCTATCATGTTTTAATTTGTTACTGTGCATCGTGTTTTTATTGTGTTTTTATCATGTTTTTATCATGTTTTTAATGATATGTAAGTGTTTTAATGATTTGTAAGTCACCCCGAGCCAGTCGGAAGGGGCGACTAAGAAATTGAAATAATAAATAAATAAATAATAAAAACATTGCTGTTGAGCACATATATGTTATTCTAGTGTTAGCCTGTCAGAGGTCATTTTCTCAATATGAAGAGAGTGACACCCAAAAGTAGAAGTTTAAGACATTTGAAAATAACTGCTCTCCAGAAGTACTCTAAAAGTGAACAGCACTCAGGGTCAAACTAGATATTATTTATACAATCTAGTCACTGCATTATGATTCACCAAATTATTAACCACAGCATACTGATGGATAGGGTCTTTCTCATATAGTTCCTCATCAAGAAGCAACAGTTGTACTGGGGCTGTGAAAGCCAATAGTAGGAAAGTTGATTAGAAGGCTACAATCACAGAAGTTAGGAACTTGTATTGATCCCATGCAACCAGCAACCAGCAACCATCCCTCTTCTATAAGGTCGAAAAGGTAAGAGGAGGATTTGGAAAATTTATTTGCAAAGGTAAGAGCAGAACTTGAAATTACTTTTTTTGTTGCACAATACTCTCCAGAACCTCCAATCAGCATAACCATTAGACATTAGGACTGGTTGATCAAGGAAAAAATGGTTCAAAACTAGTTTTGGATGTAGGGGGTGCTGGCACTTCGAATGTGATTGACATCCAAAGTTTTTAGCAGTATTTTCAAAATTGATTTGGGAATAATTCCGAAATTTGGAATGTCTTTGTTAATGGCTGACACACATTTAACCCACTTTGGAGTGGATTGGCTTCCCCCGCATTATGTCCAAGGTGGAGGAAACCAATCCGCTCCAAAGTGGGTCAAAACACCAACTTTGGAGCAGATCGGCTTCCCTCCTCTAGACCTAACTCGGAGGGAAGCCAATTCGCTGCAAAGTGGGCGTTTTGACCAACTTTGGAGCAGATTGGCTTTCCTCCGCGTTGGATCTAAGGCGCCCTTCAGATCTGGGGAAAGGCATAGGCTTGGAAGCCCTTTCCTCCAGATCTGAAAGGTGTCTTTCCTCTGGATCTGAAAGGCGACGTTCAGATCCAGGGGGAAGGTATGGGCTTCTGCACAAAAAGGAAGGCTAGGGGAGGAAAAATCCTTTCTGAAAATGGCGATTTCACTTCCGAAAATTGTGGAGGTGGCTTCAAATTTAGTATTTTACTTCCAGATTGCTTAAAGCCCTTCATAAACAGTTCAAAGGTGAATTTAATCTGAGTTCATTCCAAATTTATGAGCATCCCAACAAACCTAACCAGGCCTACTAGACATGATAGCTGTAGCGGAAAAATATTTTCTATGTGCTCTAGAAAAGAATAACAAGTCCTTCACTCTTACTTTTAAGAACATAAGAACATAAGAACATAAGAAGAGCCATGCTGAATCGGACCTCAGCCCATCTAGTCCAGCATTCTGTATCACACAGTGGCCCACCAGTTGTACACGGGGATCTCGAGCAGAAGGGAGGGCAAAACCCTGACCTTCTCCCGACCCCCAACAACCAGTACCCAGGGAAATCCTGCCTACCTCAACCAACTCCGAGGTGGCACTTGAATGTCCTTTTCAGTAACTACTGATACACTTGGTATCCATGAATCTGTCTAATCCTGCCTTGAAGTTGTTCAGGCTGACCGCTGTCACAACCTCCTCTGGAAGTGAGTTCCATAACCCAATGACCCTCTGGGTGAAGAAATATTTCCCTTTATTAGTCCTAATTTTCCTACCTTGGAGCTTCAGGGAGTGCCCTCTAGTCCTAGTGTTTTGTGACAAAGAAAATAGTTTTTCTTTATTCACCTTTTCTATCCCATGCATGATTTTATACACTTCGATCAAGTCACCTCTTAAACGCCGTCTTTCAAGGCTGAAAAGACCAAGGCGTTGCAACCTGGTTTCATAAGGGAGCCGCTCCATCCCTTGGATCATTCTTGTTGCCCTTTTCTGTACCTTTTCCAGTTCCGTTATATCCTTCTTAAGGTGCGGAGACCAGAATTGTACACAGTACTCCAAATGTGGCCTTACCATAGATTTGTAGAGAGGTAATACAACATTTGCTGACCTATTTTCGATTCCCTTTCTGATCATGCCTAGCATAGAATTTGCTTTTTTCACTGCTGCAGCGCACTGGGTTGACATCTTCATTGAGCTGTCCACCAAAACCCCAAGATCCCTTTCCTGGTTTGTCTCGGAAAGCTTTGACCCCATCAGTTGATAAGTGTAGTTGGGGTTCTTTGCCCCGATGTGCATGACTTTACACTTGTTTAGGTTAAAATGCATTTGCCACTTTGTTGCCCATTCACTCAATTTCGAGAGATCTTTCTGGAGCTCTTTACAATCAGTTTCATTTTTAACTACCTGAACAATTTAGTGTCGTCTGCAAACTTTGCTACCTCAGAATTCACTCCTACATCCAGATCATTAATGAATAAATTAAAAGTAACGGACCCAAAACTGAACCTTGGGGTACGCCACTTCCCACCTCTTTCCACCCAGAGAAGTGTCCATTTATTACCACCCTTTGTTTCCTACAGTTTAGCCAGGTTCCAATCCAGGACAAGATCTGTCCCCTGATTCCATGGCTGAAGAGCTTATTTAGGAGCCTTTGGTGAGGGACTTTGTCAAAAGCCTTTTGAAAGTCAAGGTAAACAATATCAATTGGGTCCCCTTTATCTATGTGTTTATTTACACCCTCAAAGAATTCTAACAAGTTAGTAAGACATGATTTGCCTTTGCAGAAACCATGTTGATTTTCTTTCAGCAATGCCTGTTCTTCTATGTGCCTAGTAATTTTTCTTTAATAATGGTTTCCATCATTTTGCCTGGAACTGAGGTTAAACTGACTGGTCTATAATTTCCTGGATCACCTCTGGATCCTTTCTTGAAGATCGGTGTTACATTTGCCTTCCTCCAGTCCTCGGGTACAGTGCCTGATCTTAGAGAAAGGTTATATATCTTAGCTAGAAGTTCAGCAATTTCACACTTGAGTTCCTTAAGAACTCTGGGGTGGATGCCGTCTGGACCTGGTGATTTGTTGACATTTAGTTTAGTAAGGCATATGAGAACATCCTCCTTGTTCATCTCTATCTGTTTTAATTCTTTTAATTCCCTCCCTGAAAAAACTGACTCAGCTGCAGGCATATGTTGTCTGTCCTCCTGTGTGAAAACGGAGGCAAAGAAGTCATTTAGCCGCTCAGCAATCTCTTTGTCTTCGCTGATTTTCCCTTTCTGGCCATTGTCGTCGAGTGGCCCAACTGCTTTTCTAGTTGGGTTCCTGCTTCTGATGTACTTAAAGAAGTTTTTGTTGTTTTTTTTAATATTCTTTGCTATGTGTGCCTCAAAATCTCTCTTGGCTTTCCTGACTGTTGCTTTGCATTTAGTTTGCCAGAGCTTGTGTTCCTTTCTGTTCTCCTCGGTAGGAAGAGCCTTCCATTTCTTAAATGAGTTTTTCTTTTTCCAATCACATCTTTTACTTCATTTGTAAGCCATACTGGTGTCCTTTTGGACTTTCCATGCCTCTTTCTTTTATTGGAATGCATTTTAGTTCGGCCTGTTTTAAGGTATTTTTAAACAGTTTCCAAGCATTTTGGAGGGATTTGATTTTTTTTACTGCTCCTTTTAGTTTGTTCTTTACAATTTTTCTCATTTTGGTGAAATTCCCTTTGTGAAAATTTAAGGTCTCTGTGTTAGTTTTTACTGACAGTTTGCTATCCAAACTTAAGTTGAAGGTTATTGTGTTGTGGTCACTGGTACCTATGGGCTCAGTTACAAGGACATCTTGAACGAGATCTTGTTCATTAGTTAGCACCAAGTCCAGGATCCCCTTTCCCCTGGTTGGTTCCATGACCATCTGCTCAAGGGAATAATCAGCTAGCATGTCGAGGAACCTTGTCTCTCTTTCATGCGTAGAACAAGAATTTGGCCAATCTATTTGGGGATAGTTTTATGCCATAATTGTGGGTAACTTCACCTACATGAACTTTTTTGACCTTTAAAGATATTTATATTTTCAGTGTTATGATCAGATGAATGGAATGATCAGATGGGAAGTGCTGCAGATAGAGTGGGATATGAGGGGAGGAGAAAAGAAAAAATCAGAAGTATCAAGTGCAATGCAGTTGTCCTGCTGGTGGACTGCTTGTGGGCAACTGATTAGCCACTGTGTGAACTGAATTTTAGGCTAGATTGGCCTTTGTTCAGATCCAGCATGACTCTCCTTATGTTCTTACATTAAATAAGACAATGAATATTCTTTCATTTTGGGAATGGAAAGTTTTACTACCTGCAAATGGAAGCATGTTTTTCTTAACAGCATGCATATGGTGCTATGTTTACTTGTATATAGATTTTTTGAATCTCCTGTTCCCTTGGTTTTCTGCTGTTTTGCCAAGGAATCATTTTTTTCAAAAAATTTGGGCTCCCTGCTGTTTTTATTGCTGAGTGCCTACAAGAAGCTGTGTGTGTGCATCTCATTAGTGTTTACTGCCAATGACATTAAGTTGTCTCTTATGCATAAAATTGGGAAAATCCCAATCACTTATTAATAACACTTCAGGTAAATATATACTTTTATTTTTGATACAAAATGTTTTGTATTTGTTGGATGTAAGAATCGTTACATACATCTACCCAATGTCTAAAGCAGACATGAGAAACCCAAAAGGTTATCTTTTCCTCCTTTCCTTAATGCATACAAAAATATATAATTCTTTTTATAACCTGGCTGATTTAAGTGGTGGACAGAACAGAGGTTCATGGCACTGACCTCTGTCTAAAAATACATGGATTTGTTGTAGTAGAGCCTAAACATATACAGATATGTTTTCATAGGGCTTATCCCACTAATTCCTTAAATCTGTGTTTTTCAAAAGTACACAAGGTAGATGATATGAAAGAGCACTGCATTATTACCTCACTGCACATACCTATTTGTCAAAACTAGAAGTTAACTTCTGGAAACTTTCAGGCTTAAGATGTTTGTAGTATTTTTGAGCAGTTCATGGAGCCTAGAGGGACCAAGAAAGAGAAAACTGGCTCATGAACCCAGCAGAAATTCCTATCTCTTTATCAAACTATTGGGTTGATGTTAATGACCCTGTTAGTTTTTTTTTTACCAACATGTGAGCTATTGAAAGCTTTTTCTTGTTTTTAAGTGGACCTGTTTGAAAGGCTGCCCTATTCTACTGAACTGAGTCTAAAATCTATCTCTTTATTTATTAATTATTTTTATTTATGGCCTTCCCTTCAAATTACTGTTCCAAATCTAAGAAGATAAATATGATCAAAACAATATAAATCACAATCAGTAGCACAAAATATTAACACAAGACACAGTTTTACTACAAAGGGGAAACACAATCTCAGCCTTCATGTACTTACATCAGCAGCTTCAGAACAAAGAAAAATTTCTGAAGACTACAAATAGTGAAGTTTTTTTAAATTAAAGAAGACTTTTCTCCCCTCTTGAAAATTACTGAAAGAAGAAACACAATTCACCTCAATGGTTTATACATCTGCAAGGTTTAAAGGACATTTCAGGGAGATAACATGCTCACAAAACTATGTACATATTTAAAGTTTTAATGGCTAATATATGTACAATTGAAAACATATGTGTACATACATTTTAGCCAACAGGCAGGAAACCTAAATTAGATAAATATATAAATAAAAACACATTAGGGGAAAACCATAAAAAGTGCATGGATTTCTGAGAAAGAAAACAGATACATAAAGGTCAAGATTTTACACTGGGGTTATAGTGACCACTGCACATTGATAGTTCTACACTACCCCTATGTGGAGTGGCAACATTGTGCAAATGAATGTAAAATCCAATGCACATATACATGCACAATATATATGAAATTCTATTTCTGTAACCCTAAACTAAATGAAGACACTGTGCACTGGATGAACTTTTTTCCCATATGGGAAATTTCCACATATAAATTGTAATCCATGATAAGCATTTGTATCTATAGATATCTGATATCTATAGATATCAAATATTTAATTATATTTAATTATAAGCATGTTGTGGTTTATAAAGAATTGGATGCTTCCGAGGATGAGGAAGGTGATTTTGTGAGGTCTCAGGAGGGGGTTTGGGGGGATTGAAGTGTCATGGACAGAGGTGTTAGTGCATCTCCTGGTAATTCTCAGGATGTTAGAGAAAGCAAAATCTGTTCCCATGAGAATCTGTTAGAGTTTGCTCCTGAGAGCACTGTGGGGAAATGGGAATTTCCAAGGTCAGAGTGGCTGCAGCTGTGCCAAGAGAGTGTGAAAGAGAGACAGACTTGCTTTTCCCAGTGGTCGAGATAAGCAGTGAAAAACCAGGTGTACAAGGAGTGATGTCATGGGAGAAAATTGAGGATTTTAAGTGGGCTCCAAGCGGACAGCTCCTTGTGAGGACAAGGTTGCATTTCAAGTAGGAACAACTCTTAAGTTTCAAGTGTTTTAGGTTTCTGGATTTTGGGTCTTGTTCATGTTTACTTGGTTAAGTTTCAAGTTTCTGGATTTTAATTCCTGTTCATGTCCTCATGCTTTTTGGTCTGGTTTATTCTCTGTTTTTCTGGATATAACTTTGATCAAGTGTATGGATTTTGTTTTGTTTCACTATATTGACTCAAAGTGAAGTTCCAAGTTTTAGAATTCCTGTGGCGTCGCACTCGGGGGGCCTTGGACCCTCTAGATGTATTCACACAACACCAGCACTTGAAACATAGTCATTTATTGGAAGCAAGTAATATCAGCAATATATTGAAGAATAAAAAGGTAAAAAGAAAACACATCTATAATCCAAGCAGGAAGGTTTCAGGAGCCAACATAATACAGAGGAAATAAATCCAATAGAATCCCAATGCGTTCAATAGAGTCCAAGAGAATCAATAAAATTCAAGAGAATCAAAGTCCCAAAAACTTAGACAAAGCAGAAAACGTAAGTCCCAAAGCAAGATGATCTTCCTGCATTGACGTTGCCAGAAAACTGGGGGTCTCTACAGCAAGCAGCAGTAAAATAGTCAACCAAACCACTTTCGCTTTCCTAATTAAAATATAGGCCTTGAAGTTTGCCAATTAAAATTCCTTCTCTGCTGACTGCACTATCAACGCAGGTGTTGCTTATCTCACTCTAGTTTACACAGACAAGTTCCCAGAGAATCTTAGCTCAGACAAGTTCCCAGAGAATCTTTGCTCATGAAAATTCCCATCCCTTGTCCCATGAAAATTCCCATCCCTTGTATCAGTTTGCACTGCAGGTTCCACAATTCTGGAGGCCAAAGAAGCCACAAGCCCAACACTATCCCCTTCCAAGTCCCCTCCCCCGAAGACCTCCCCGAGGACGTGGCTTTGAGGGGTACTGTTAGTGGAACTGGTCCACCAGATCAGATGCATGTAAGCCCCGTTGGAGACAAAATACATGATTTAGGAACGGATCCGCCATCTCTTTCGCAGAAGGGAGACTGACACAAGGAAAAAAGTGAGCCATCTTGGTAAATAGGTCCACCACCACTAACACTGTGGTGAATCCATGAGACTCTGGTAAATCCATGACAAAATCCGCTGAGACAATCTCCCACAGCCTCTCTGGTATAGGCAAAGGCTGCAGCAAAACCGCCACTTGATGCTTGGCCCTTTGACAAACTGGACAGGTGGCCACATATTTTTCCACATCCCTTTGGATCTTTAGCCACCAGAAATCTCTCAGGATAAGTTGCATGGTCTTGAATAGTCCAAAGTGCCCCGCAGGCTGACTATCATGGCATAACTTGAGGATCTCCTCCCTCTTGGGACCCAGAGAAATGTAGACTTTGGAACAACGGCATAGCATGTCTTCTTTCACATGAAACGGGAACTGTACTCCTCGTACAAGTTGTTCTTGAACCCAGAGATCCACTGTTTGTCGGGCTTGGATATGCTCCACCAGAGGAACCCACCCAAAAGGGTCTGAATTTGGACTTACATCTCCAGGAGGCTCAGCGCTGCTTCCGGGGGGCTCTGTGACTGCTGCAAAGTTTTCAGGCCGCAACACTGACAATTCGGAGGTTTCCTCCCGTCCTCTCGTGTACTCTGGTTTTCTCGACAAAGCATCTGCCTGCTTGGTCTGAGCCGGAGTTACATAATGGATCCAGAAGTCGAAATGCTAAAAAAAGCAGGGCCTGCCTCTGCTGTCTCTGGTTTAACTTGTGCGCTGTTTTTAAGTGCTCGAGATTGCGGTGGTCAGTATGCACTTCCACCGGATGTCGAGCCCCTTGCAGCCAGTGTCTCCAAATCTCAAAAGCCGTCTTGTTGGCCAGCAATTCTTTTTCCCAAATGGTATAGTTCTTTTCTGGTGCAGTGAGCTGTCAGGAATAATAAGCACAGGGTAGCAGGTTTTCTCCATGAGGTTGTAACAGCACGGCCCCAACTGCCACATCCGAGGCGTCCACTTGAACCACAAATGGAGACTGAGGATCGGGGTGCTGCAAAATAGGCTGGGAGGTGGACAATTGCTTTAATTTTTGAAACCCCACTTCTGCCTCATCAGTCCATCAGAAAGGCGCCTTGCCCCTCAAACATTGAGTGACGGGATCAGCCCACTTGGCAAAATCTGGAATGAACTTTTGATAGTAATTGATGAATCCCAAGAATCTTTGAATGTCCTTCCTCCCAGCAGGCGTCTTCCACTGTTTTACAGCCTCCACCTTGGCAGAATCCATGGTAAGGCCCTGTGAGGAAATATGATATCCCAAAAAATCCACCTCCAGCAAGTCAAAAGCACATTTCTCCAATTTGGCATAGAATCCATGGTCTTGCAGGCATTGAAGCACCGCCCACACCCGTTGATCGTGCACCTGTTGGTTTGGAGAAAACACCAGCAGGTCATCTAAATAGACCACTAAAATCGATCCAAGAAGTCCCGAAATATGTCATTCACAAATTTTCAGGCCGCAATTCCCATCCCTTGTATCAGTTTGCACTGCAGGTCCCACAATTCTGGTAGCCAAAGAAGCCACTAGCCCAACATGTGGTTTGATTCATGAAACTGATTATATGCCACAACTGTGGAGTTTCTGGATTTGTCTTTCAGATTTTTGATGGTTTTTTAAATTCTGATTTTTCTTATCTTTTATATTTTTGAATTTCAAAATTATCCAGGACATGCAGAGAAGGAGTAGAATGTGATCACAAAGATTATAAGAAGTCACAATTGCTCTTTGTAATGGATTGGCCTACCCTAAAGAGTTGTTGTATAAGGGTTGTGTAAAAGGCCGAAGCCAGGCCCAGCTTGCTGAAGCTAAGCAGAGCTGAGGTGTGGAGCAATCAGGCACTCTCTAATGTAGAAGTACAGTCTGATTGGCTGATAGAATTGGAGGGAAAAGCTCAGTAGCTGGAGAGGGGCAGAGCCTGGGGCAAAGGGAAGAAGAAAGCAGTTCATTTTGAGTTCAGTTAAGGTTTTTGGAAGTGAAGAAGAAAGATGAGGTGTTTTGAAGGGGGATAGTAAGGGAAGGAAGATAATTGGGAACTGTTTTGTTATAGGAAATATACCTCTTTGAGTAGTAGTTAATAGGCCTCTATAGTGTTTAGAGTTCTGTGTAGGAGGGAGATTGCAAAAGATTTAAAAGATTCCTGTTTATTTATTTATTTATTATTTGGTCTTGTATTCCGCTCCTCCCTGCAGGCTCGGGGCGGGTCACAACATATAAAACACGCTGCATGTGATAGCCATGCAGCCATACAGTAAAACAGTAAAACATTAAAACAATTACAAGTCACATCACGAGGTGTTTGAAAGGAACATAGAGCATTTCCTTGGACCCGAGGCACAAATATATTAGGGAACTGTGATAAGCAGCCACCCCAGCTAGTGTGCCTGATCAAAGGCCAATCTGAACAGTGTAGTCTTAACAGCCCTCTGAAAGATTTCTGCATGTGGAACTCAACATAGAAGGACCATTCTCTGTAACAAGAAAAGCCTGACAAGTCATCTGGAATCAAATGCTTATTGCCTGTTTTAAAAACCCAATATTTTCCTGTTTTATTCCAACTGAAGTCTCCCTGTGGCTGTTTAGACCGTTCAGTAAGGAGGTGGCCTATAAAAATAATAAATTGGTGGTAGCAAAATAAATCTTTAATAAATGATTGGAAGGAGCAAAAGCAAAATATACTATACAGTGGTGGCTTCCCATTGACAGGCCTTTTGTATTTGTGTAGTGTGCCTGAGGCAGATTCTGCCTCCTGTCCCTCCATTGTTTGTTATAACTGGTGGGCTAGTTTGTTATAATTGGTGGTATCCAGTGGGATATCCCAGTTGCTGGGACATCTTCACTATAATTGAGGGCAGCGGTGGGATATCCTTAATTGGGAAGCAGTTAGTTATACTCTCCACGGCTGAAGTCTCTCTTGTTACTTCACAAGGACCTGCACCTTGGTACTGAAACTGCAGTGGAAACAATGCTACTTATGTGGCAATCTCATTCCAATTTGTAGAAAATAACTTGATTCATTTTATTCCCCACCTTGAATATATGATAAGTATGATGACATTTACACTAGTAAATATGTTCTAATGGTATGCCTCCCTTTGGCAATTTGGTGTTGAATTACATTATCACTTGATAAATGCCAGGAAGACCAACATCATGTATAAAACTACATTTTATGGTTCCCAATGTTGGCTGGATTGGACTGGGCTAATTTTATTCTGGCAGAAAAAGACATTCTTTTTATAACTGCCTTTGGCTTGTTTCATAATGCAAAATTAGCTCAGTAAAGTTAATGTCATGATGAAAATCATGTATTTTTTATAACATATCTTGCAGTTGTAATTCACAGAGATCATGTTGGATGCAGGGTTATAAAGTAAGTCCTGTGGAATAATCTAATGAAGATAATGGTTATATTGCTGTCATGTGGAGTTCAGAGGGGGGCTTTTTGCTCATAAGATTGCAAGCAAAAGTGTGCTAAACAAAAGCCTGATAAATTGTTCATATTGGCCTTATGAAGAGAGAGCTACCAAAAACAAAATCAGAGCTGGGCATGGAACAAAAGTATGATTGAGCCTTTGATTCAAAGGAGCAACAACAAAAGCAATGTGCTTGTTCCACAATGTATCTAAATCCCTGTTGAAATCTAGTGACATCAAGCATGCATCAATTGAATTATTGCACATTGGTACATCACACTGTAAATCTGATCAGTTTAAACAACAGTCTGATCTTAAAAGAAACCCTATGCTTCTGTTCTAATGCTTCTCTTGGAGGTCATTTGAAAGGTAATATTTTTGCCATATCGTGAGTTGCATGGAGACAAATCCAAATTTAACATTAGTCTAATTACTGAGGGTGGGGGAGGGAGGCAGGTTAGAATAAATAACTTTGATAAAGGGCAGATTTTTTGATCTTTGGGCATAGTAATGACCAAAAAGGTTTTAGTTAATATCTTTCCCCCAAATATAAGATCTACCCTAAAAATAAGCATGTTTTTCAGAAGTTTTGAGGATGCTTGAAATATAAGTCCTATTTTTAAAATAAGCCCTAGTTACAGTTTATAGAAAAAGTCAATTTTGAAAAAATAAGACATGCCCTGAAAATAAGCCCTTAATACGTCTTTTGGAGCAAAAAATAATACCCTGTCTTTTTTTGGAAACATGTTTATTTCGAATTGTTGCCTTTGTAAAGCTGCCATGAGTCCCCTAAACACATGTTAATCTTGCATTACCCCACTTCAGTAAAAGTTGTGGGATGCACCACAGTTTGCTTGACTCTCCAGAGTACCCCGTGGCTTTAAGTTTGTTTGGATAAGATTCAATTCAGACTGCCCACTGTCTACATCACCACCATTGCCTTTCCCCTGCCCTCATCAGCACAGGGGGAAAGATCCCAGCTGGTCACAGAGCTCCCTGTGGACTCCTAGCCATTGTGAGCTGCTGACTACAACAGAGGCATGCTCACCATCAGGAAAATATTGAGCTTTGTACTCAAGTAGGAGCAGTGGTGACAATACGTCAGGTGAAGTGACAGTCCAGCAGGGCTAATGTGGTCTTGAGATGACTGGACTATGTTAGACTATAACCTGCCACTGCAGCAGGTTTGAAAGGGTCTATTTCTGCTCCAGGTTGGCCCTGAATTTGCTAGTCAGTGTAGACATAACCTTGGAAGATCTACACTCAGCTTTTCCCAACATGAAACTCTCAAACATGTTAAATTACAACTCATATCATTCAGTGGCAGCAGAGCCATGTCAACTATAGCTCAACACATTTAAGGAGCATCATACCATCCTTATTTAATTGACCACCAGAAAATATTAGGGATTACTAGGTAAGAATATTAGGAAACATTGAAAAACCCTGGCACAGTCAATAAAATTAGATAGCTGGGTCAAAATCCTCACACAGTAGAAGGCAGCTGTAAGGACTCACCTGCCTTAAGCAGGGCTGAGGCCTGCTTGGAAGAGGTTTGAAAATCTTGTTTTGGTTGTGCTGGCATCCATCTCGGAGAGGTGGCTGCAGCCAGCAACCATTAAGGGAAGGGAAAGCCAGAGCAAGGGGGCGTGGCCTTGCAGGCTTGAGCCTAGTTACAGTGAAGAGGCTGTGATTGGCTAGAGTATAGAGGGGGAGGAGTTGGAGCTGACAGAGTAGAAGATCCTGTCAGAGAATGTTTCAGTCTGGAGTTTAGAGCGAGGCTGTGCAGACGCACATCTCCAGCCTCTGCGGTTTAGAGTCAGGCTGTAGATTCGGCATCTACGCCTGAGGCAGTCTTGAGCAAGGTTTTCTGGGGGAGTATCACCAGAGCCTTGGCAACAGAGACTGACAGTCTGTCCTAAGCAATTCACCACGTAGAAATAGGCTGGACTAGTGGGAGTCAAGACTCAGATATGACCGCCGTTAGGGCCAGTAGTCATTCTAGTGGGGACGCTTGTGGAAGAGTGCCAATTTAGAACTGTTCTTGTGATAGGCAGTTGGGATACCTGGTCATCTCTGGAGACTAGGGTGACAGGTAGTTGGACTCTTAGACTGTGTGGGTTACGAGTAACCCAGGAGTAGCCAGACTCAGGGAACGATCTAGGTGATTAGATGTTCCAGAACTTTAGTACAACAACCATCTAGTGGAACTATTAGGTGGGAGTTGGGAGACAAGTCTTCGTACTGTCTGTGGAACTGAACGTACCAACTTACGTAATAATAGCCTTTTATAGTCAGAAACCTCTACGCTCTAGCACATATATATTGATCTTGTAACCATCACCCTATCCAAGTCTATCATTGCTGTAACCGTATGCTAGTTGCCTCTTAGTAGAACCAATACGATCTGTGCCTATTTGATAGCCTTGTTGTAGTTAATAAATACTTTTTATTATTAACTTTTAAATAAGCCTCCGTCATCTTTCAGTCTCCTCAGTTTACATTCTTGGTGGGTGGGTGGTTGTAAAGGCTAACGCTACAGACACTTCATTTAATTAGAGTTTAATTAGAGAAAGTAAATCCTAATGACCCATTAGGTTGGTGGCAGACTACCGGGAGTGTCAAAATAGTCAATTTAGGTGACAGAGATCATCACAGTAGCTATATCCACTTACAAAGAAGTGCCATTTAGAGGAACCTTGGGCAGACCGCCACCACCGATCTCCCTACATGCTGTGTGCCAATGTTGTTTCATTGTGTGTCAAGATAGGACCATCCCTTTATTGAAATGTATGAGTCTGGGTCTCACATCCCTACCAGTATTTTTTGTGGAAAGAGTGATCATCTTCATCGTTGCACAGAAATCCTTTCATCACTGATTACATTAAAAAGGCATGTTTTCTGAAAATGATTGTCCCTCATGCCATACTGAGGAATAGATGTGCATTTTTTCCTTTAATGCTAGTGCAATCCAAAAACAAGTAGCTATTAATTGCCATCCACAAAGTTATTAGAATCATCTTCTGAATTGCTATTGGGTTTTTGTAGGATATGAGTGGTTGTATTAAGAGCAAAATGGAATATTTGTCTTATACTGCAGAAAGCTCTCATTTGTATCAAAGCTGCAGTCTGCACATATGGCAAACAGACCTTAGCAGATTTAGGCAGGTAGACAGTTTTTATGAGTCTTTTACATCTTTAGAGGTATATTACCTGGCCTCCCTTCAAAGCCTTTAGCAAAATACATCTTGTTTGAGTTTGCTCAGGAATGGCTTTTATCTGCTTTTACTAGAAATCTGTCTGATTACTGACAGATGCAAGGGACAGTATTTTATGGCAGGGAAGTGTGATATATGAAAATTATATTTTGATAACTGATAAAGCTACA
The DNA here is from genome assembly GCA_030556195.1 of Anolis apletophallus. Lineage (NCBI taxonomy): Eukaryota > Metazoa > Chordata > Lepidosauria > Squamata > Anolidae > Anolis > Anolis apletophallus. Next base: position 86,535,624 of record JARBWK010000007.1, read on the forward strand.
TGTGACAACACAACAAAATAGGACATTCACTTCACATAAAACACCATTAAGTTTTATAATTGGAATTGTAGTTTAACACTACCACTTCTAACAATATGTAATCAGTTACAGGGGCTAAAGGAAAAATCCCAGCAGTTTTTCAAATAAAACATCAATTATTCAATTTCTTTTCTTTTACCTTCACAGTAAGAATGTTGTCTCTTATGACAGATCCAAAGGTTTTCAAGTCTCAGAAAGCCTAAGGAGAGCAGTATGAGTTCTCAAAGTAAAAGAAAAAAGAGAGAGAGAGAGAGTGTGTGTGTGTGTGTGTGTGTGTGTGTGTGAGAGAGAGAGAGAGAGAGAGAGAGAGAGAGAGAGAGAGAGAGAGATATCCCAATTCAAGATGCAGGTTATTACTTACAAAGCCCTAAATGGTTTGGGCCCAAACTACCTTTGCAATGGCATCTTCCTATGAACCAGCACAAGCTCTAAGATCTGCTTGGGAGACCCTTCTCTCGCTTCCAACTCCATCTCAGGTGTGGTTGGTGAGGACAAGAGGGCCTTCTCAATGGTGCCCCCCCCCACTCTGGAACTCTCTCCCCAGGGAGATTAGATTATCACCTGTCCACTTTCTGTGAAGACCTAGAGATTTGGATGTTCCAATGTGCTTTTGATTAATCCAGTTCACTAGATGATATGCCCCTCCCCCAGCTATAATTTAATATTGGGCCTGTGCACTTTATTATTATATCTCCCCTTGCAGTGTAATCTACTAATTGATCCGACCCCTCTAGCCCTTATCAGCCCTGTGGCTCTTGCCTCTTTCTAGCAACCTCAACAGTAACAAGCTGTGACTATACATAAGAACATAAGAAGAGCCATGCTGAATCGGACCTCAGCCCATCTAGTCCAGCATTCTGTATCACACAGTGGCCCACCAGTTGTACACGGGGATCTCGAGCAGAAGGGAGGGCAAAACCCTGACCTGCTCCCGACCCCCCACAACCAGTACCCGGGGAAACTATGTAACCTGTTTATTTTAATTGTGTAAGTTGCCCAGAGCACCTTTGGTGGAGGGCGACTCATAAGAAATAAAGTTGATTGATTGATTGATTGATCCTGGTAATTGTACCACACAAGCCGTTGCCTCACACTTTAGTTCTAAACATGACTGCTGTGCTCGGCTGCTTATTGTTGATTATTATGATTATGTTTTTATGATGCTTTTACATGTATTTTATTGTTTTCTTGTTCCATGTTTTAATTGTGTTTGACTGGGATTTGTCCCCATGTAAGCCACCTTGAGATAGTGATGGGATAAAAAAATGAAGTTGTTGTTGTTATTATTATATTTTACTGACACAAAAACAAAGTATGACAGAGCAAATGAGATTTATATGCTGGATTTTGTATCACAAAATCACAAGTCAAACACTTCCCAAGTGTTTAGGACTGTGTGATGTATTTTCGAATGATGTGTGCAGATCCAAGTAAGGTGGCCTTTTGCAGTTGACAGATCATGATTTTGCCAATGTTTATTGTTTCCAAATGCTAGCTGAGATCTTTTTGGCATGGCACCCAGTGTGCCGATTACCACTGGGACCACCTGTACTGATTAATGCCAGAGCCTTTGCAGTTCAATTTTGAGGTCTTGATAACAGTTGGTTTTTTCCTGGTTTTTTCCCCCGTCAATTCGACTGTCACCTGGTATGGCGACATCAATAATCCAAACTTTTTTCTTTTCCACAATTGTGATGTATGTTGTATTGTGTTCCAAAACTTTATCAGTCTGGATTTGAAAGTCCCACAGTATTTTGGTGCGTTCATTTTCCACTACCTTTGCATGTTTATGATCTCACCAGTTCTTGACTACTAGCAGGTGATACCTGTGACAAGGGCCATCTATACATACCAGAAATGCCGGTGCTCATCCAGAATGGGATCCTCAAGATTGGCATCACTGTAGTCCACATGGTCAGGTGCTAAGCCAATGTGGGTCTGGTAGATGTACTATATGGCACCAAAATAGCTTGGCAGCTGAATGGTGTCTGCATGGCCCAGCAGTACTGAATCCAATAAGGCATTTCTGGACTGTCACCTTTACCTTCCCCATCTGACCCTAGTGGCAACCACAAAACTGGTCACTGAGCATCTGTAGTAATGCTAGTCAGAGCAATGAAATATGATGGAGGAGAGAAGGGAAAACAGGGATGGCTATATCTCCCCCCCCCCCACACACACACACACTTTTCAAATCTTCTCATTGCTCTAGCTAGTGTCACTACAGGTGCTGAGTGGCCCCCAATATCAGTATTATGCCGGGAGGACACTCCTAAGCCTAGAACGATGGGAGAGAGGTGACTGCCCTGCCCTGCCTCCATTCTAACCATGCCTGAGGAAAGTAGGATAGCAGTGTGAACAGCCACAGCTGTCCAGGCTATTTGGCAGACCATATCACAGCAAATAATTTTGTACAGAACATTCTGTTTCTAGTATAAGCATATGTGCCTTCCCATGTAGATTCATAGAACCACAAGTAAAACCCTCCCTCAGGTAATTGTCTTGGGCACTTTCAGTCAATCTTGCATTATTTGCTATCTGCAGAAAACAGCATAAAATAGGTAATTAGTTCATAAAAGTTGCCCTTAGTTCAACCCACTACTGTTATCTGGTCTCTCATTTACTTTGTTTGTCAGCAAGGAGTATAATTTTTGTGCAGAATAAGCCCCAAGCTGCAAATAACCTTCGAAATTGTGAGTATTTTCATGTTATTTCATTGAAAACAAAATTAGCAAAAAGAAATCACATCTCTAAGACACAATGTGCATGGAACTACTGAATCAGTCCTTCTACAATTAGCATTAAATAGCCATGTGTAAAGTTTGTGTGTCTGAACAAGTGGATTTGGTGGCTTTTAGTTCACAACAGTGAAAAATCATAATAATTGTTTCTGGGAAAATCAGTTCTTGCCCCCTTTCAGATCTGTGTGAATTTCATCGAAGGTCAGATAGAATAGGATGTCTGAGTGAGTTAGCAGATGAAATCATCTTCCTGCTGATCAAAGAGGCACAACACTTTGACCTATAAGCCTTGTCTTCACAACACCACTGATATTGATCAGGAAAAATAAATGATACACTTCTTATGAATGGATATGTTTCCTGTTAGAGAATAATAACCTTTTCTTCTGCTTCAGGTTTTCATTTATGCTCTGCGTCATGATTCCATTTTTACTTATTTGCTATCACCAGGAGGGAAGACTTGCTTATCAGCGTTATCTGTGTCAACATTTCCAAGACGAACTTACAAATCAAATGTTAAGGTGAGGAACCTTGATCGTACTTGAAGAAAGGTTAAGATATAAAATTTTAAGAAGATTGATTTTGGACTCTGCTGCTCTTCCAGTTAATTAACCAAAGGCAGAATCAGCTCAAAGATCCACATTAATATTAATACTGTATAAGAGAGGACTTCCTTCTAATGATCCACAGCTGAGATGGATCAAAGAGGCTTTTCATAAAATGCACAATTTGGCCTCCAGTATTTTTGCCAGCATTTTGGCTAGCACTTTTAGGAGAGCAAAGCATTCCTTTCAGATTGAATGTTATGGGAGTAGTAGTTCTCATTTGCCATTAATTAATCAAGATATCCCCAGGTATATTAAACATGCTTTGTTATACATTTGTTTTCACATCTCTAAACATCTTCAGCTCTGACCACTATATAAAATTACAACCTCTAAGGTTATCCCACCCCAATCTTACTTTTTGAATATACACACACCCTAGGGAAATAAGAGTTTGCAGTTTGAAAAGATACTAGAGCTCACTGGTTCAGAATCCCAACTATCTCCTGCCCAAAATACAATTCCTAGGAATCCCATAGGAGGATACCATGAAAGTAAGTGGAATTATAGTGTTATAGCTATGTAGTATGAAGCTGTAGTCAAAAAAGTATACGTAGGATTGCAACCGTACATATTTAACATTCCATTATTTATTTATTGGATTATATCATGCCTTTCTTCCAACATTAGTTCTAAAACTTATATTTGCTAGCAGGAGATTAGAAATTACAAATTAGATGCAGAAATTGTTCGCTTGAAGTTAAATCTACATATACAGAGTTTGTTTTCTTAGTTATGGAGTTTTTGTTCTTCTTCTTCTTCTTCTTCTTATTTTCCTGTACCCAACTGAAAAGATTGGAAAACTTCAAGCCTAGAGACTATATTAATTGATGGAGCATCTGTATATGGTCCAGAGAGACTGTGGTGTTCATGGTCAATCAGATAGCAGATTGGGGAACAGGGATTCAGCCTGTGTTAGATGGAGTTAGATTCTCCTTGAAGGCACAGGTTCATAATTTTGGTATACTCTTGGAATGAACTTACCATAGTGGCAAGGAGTGCCTTTGCACATTTAAAGCTTGTACACCAACTATACCTGTCCTTTAAGACATCAAATCTGATCATGGTGGCACATGCCTTAGTTACATCATATTTGGATTACTGTAATACACTGAACTTCAGGCTGTATTTGAAGGGTGCTTGGAAATTTCAGCTAGTCCAATGAGCTGCAGCCGATTGTTAGTTGGGACTGGTTACAGAGATCATAGAACTCCCTTTTCAAAGCATTTTCGCTGACTGGCAGTTTGTTTTGGTTATGAGCTCTAAAGCCCTATGTATAGGCTATTTGGCAGACCATATAAGCCAGCCAGGGCATCATCAGGAGAGGCCCTCCTCTTAATGCTATCACCATCACAAGCACATTTGCTGTGTGTGTGTGTGTGTGTGTGTGGTTGTGAGGAGACTTGGTGGCTGTCCCTGGATCCTGGACCTGGCAGGCCAAGCTCTTTTTCATTTAGACAGGCTTTAAAAACTGAAATGTGCCTTTTGATAAATATGCAAAGTTAAAATTTTTAAAAAATCTTGTAAAAAGCTGAACTGGGCTACAAGATGCTGAATTATTTTTAACAGCTGTTTTGCTTATTTTACAATTGCATTTTATTGAATAATATTAATAACTATTTTAGTTTAATTCTTGTTTAATTTATACCTTTTCCTATGTTTTAACTGTATTGCTTTTCAAGTTGTTAGCCATTTTGTGTCCCAAATTCGGGAAAATGTGGGGTACATATAACAACAACAATATACTGGAGATAATAACTAATTGGCTATTCTATAAGCAAACAAAATTATTGCATTGAATTAATGTGTATATGACACTCTGGGAAGCTGTTAGATTGATCTAAATTGTTTTTGGTGTCTTGGAAAGTATAAACTTGTCTTCTCCTATACAATCTACCCCACACACTTAAGTCCTCTGAAGGGCATCTATTCCAGCCTGCCAGAAATCGACTGGCAACCATCACCCTGAAGATATTTTCATCAACCACCCCAAGACTGTGACCTGTTGAAAGAGCTCCATAGCTAAATGAGCTGTCAAAATTAAATAAAACACGCAAAGACCTATCTCTTCTGGCAGGCCTACCCAGCCAGTTTTAAGTATGAATTTTAAGTTTATGTCCTGTGTTTAATCCCTCTTTTGAGTATTTTAATATGTATTTTATAGAAATATATTTGAATATGTGTATTTATAGAATTTTTACAATGTTCATGTGTTTAAATTATTCTGTAACCCACCTCGAACCATGAGGAGAGATGGGTAAGAAAACCGAGCACAAAACCGAGCTATGCCTAGTATACAGGATGAAAAAATATTTGCAAGGATTATATCTAATCTGTCTACTTTGTTTTGGATTTATTCTGTGTATGTGTCCCCATCCATTGTATCAATGTTGACCCCACAGATTTTCTAAAGCTGGAATTAGGCTCAATGCTGTTGTTAATGCTACTAATGAAATAACACCCACCCCCTTCTCCTCCTCCCTTCTTCTCATTCTCTTGTCCCCTGCTCTTTACACTATTGCAACACATGATTTGCAGAGATTGACTATGCTGGCTTTCTGACTCTTAATTTCTTATTTACCAAATCTCAAATATTCACAAGCTCTGCTCTGGGACTCATAGCTCATCTTTAGACACTACGAAGATGTAAGTGTATCTGTCTTTCTTTGTTTCTTAGATAAAAACTCAAGAACTGTATCTCATAAAACCATACAAAAGTGACCTAAAACTCTTACAGTATGAAATAATTATCTCAGATATCCACAGGAAAAACATATTTTCCCAGATCTTTCAAAAAAGATGCCTTAGGACCAAGGCTGTCAAAAGCCATGTGTCTTCATCTCATGGCATTTTTCAGACTCTCTTAGGAACTCTCACTCTGTCCCCTTTCCATTTGGAATGTGACCTTTTTTCTTCTTTCATGGGAATTCAAGGGGTTTTTTTTGTGCACCCCATGTACAGATTTTATAGAATTTTCCTAACTAAGAATTGTACATACATGTAAAAATATTTTTACATGTATGGATTCTTGTCATGTGCATTTTCAAAGTATGTGTTTGGTTTTGTTACCACACCCTCTCTCCAAAATTGAAAGCATGTAATTGTAGGCTAGGCACTTCTAAAGCAGAAAGTGTTGCATCCTATTTCCAATTTTAAGAATTACAGAACTGATATTTCTGTGTGGAAAATAAATCCAATTATTTAATTTTCTGTTTCTTCTCAGGACTTTTTCACCCAGTACACTGTTATATGTAAACCAGAGATTTAGAAACATTTTAGAATAGGAAGAATGGGCTGCTGTTCCTTCCCAAATATACATTTGACTACATACCCAGATTTGCTTCCAGAGAGTGTTGAATAATCTATTGACAGAAAGTTTATCTGATATTATTGAATTGCAGCTGTCTGATTTAAACTGAATATAATCAACAAAATGTGTCAAATATTTCTACATTGTTCTTTTGATTTTTGTTCATTTATTTGTTAATAAAAAGATTTATTTCCTGCCCTATATTTCAATATCTCAGGCTGCTACAGAATAGAATCAATTGAAACAATTTAAACTGTAAAACAGTAATAATGATCTACACTCTAAAATATAAAGTTACATAAACCAAAAAAGTTTAAACAGTTAAAACTGTAAACAGGTGCAAATTGGATAAAATTGTGAAATCCAAAAGGCTTTAATATCAAACCACTTTTTTAAAAATCTGGGACCAGAATGAAGCCAACATCAATGCTAACTGGGACTCCCACATAATACTGATATGGTAAAAAGAGGACATCTTCAGCCGACCACATACATAGGGAAAGGTACTCCTTCAGTATCAAGATCTAAGGCTGTTCAAGGCTTTAAACAGCACCTTGAATTCAAATGAGAAGCATATTGGAAGCCAAAACAATTCCTTTAAGGCTAATGTTATATGTTTGCTATGATTGCTATGCAAAGTTCTGGTCTGTCGTCTGCCACTGTGACATTTTGAACTAGCAGCTGCTTCTGAGATGTCTTCAAGATCAGCTCCAAATTGGGCAAATTGCTGTAATCCAAATGTAAACTTATAAGTACACATACTACTATGGCTAATTTATTTCTGCTCAAAAATGCCTGCAGCTAGTCAAAGTTTCAGGCACAGTGAACTACATTAGGCCTCCAATGACAGTTACAGACATAGGAACACTCCCAAGCTATATACCTACCCACTTCCTCAGAAGGTGTGAAACCCTACAGAGGACAGGTCACTTACTTGTTTCTCAGGCATAAAAAATCACTGTCTTCAAAGCCACTGTTTTATCTAGAGTCCGCTTCAGTCCTTTACAGCAGTGTTTTTCAACCTTTTTTGAGCCGTGGCACATTTACAAAATCCTGGGGGCACATCACCAACCAAAATGACATCAAATGACACTCTAACACAGTAATACATATAGTTAATATGTTTTTAAATGTATTTATACACTCAGTGTGAAACCTGGGTCTGTTTCAATGAACACAACATAGATATCCTGGCAGGAATGGCAGAAAGACACAAATGAAGGTCTTGCTCAACAGCTCTGTCAGTCTCTCTGTGTGTTTAGTTTTTATCACAGTCAAGCTAGAGAAGCTCATTTCACACAGATGTGTGCTTGAAAATGGGAGCAATGTCAAAATAGACCAACAGAAAATACTGGAAGGGTTTGGTGGGCATTAACTTTGAGTTTTGGAGTTGTAGTTCACCTATACCCAGAGAGCACTGTGGACTCAAACAATGTTATGTTATGTTACGTTGTTGTTTGTTTTCTATCCAGAATCACAATGTTGGAAAGAGGCTCACCTCTTTAAGGTCCCTAAAACAGGCATGGGAAAACTTCAGCCCCCTGGGTCCTTTGGACTTCAACTACCACCATTCCTAACAGCCTGAGGCCCTTTCCTGCTTAAGTGGCTGAGGGGGAAAAGGTAAAAGGGCTCGAGGCTGCTAGGAATGGTGGGAGTTGGAGTCCAAAACACCTGGAAGGTCCAAGTTTGCCCATGCCAGCTTTTGACAGAGACCTCTTCCTCCCCCTTCGCACCCTTTCTTCCCCCTCCTGCTGAACACTTACTTTTTCTTCTCCACTCGGGCTCCCTTCTTCAGGAGGGGATGGAGGAGGGAGGAAGGTGTGACCTGTGCGGGCGCTACTGCACAGACTCTTCATTTAACTTTTTGCGCATTTATCCTGTACACGCTCACGCTGCCCCCTCGGATCAAAATGGCGGCAACATGAGCAAAGCAAGGCAGCGCGAGCAAAGCGAGGCTGGGAAGAAGGGAGCCCGAGTGGAGAAGAAAAAGTGTTCGGCAGGAGGGGGGAGAAAGGGTATTGGAGGTTCCAATTCCCCACGGCACACCTGATGATCACTCACAGCACACTAGTGTGCCACAGCACACTGGTTGGGAAACACTGCTTTACAGTAACAAGGCAATGGTGAGCACAACACTAAATGCTTCTGACAAAATGAAAAGGAAGAGCCAGTACCCTGAAATGAAATCTCCTAGTGACATCACACAATTGCTTTATATAGAGGGCTCATCAGGAACTCCCCAGTGATGTTTGGAAGTGGCCTCAGACATAGAAACAAAAACTCAGCACCTCCTACTTCCATGCCACAAAGTCAAGCAAGATATTTAATCAATGATTTAAAAAGCTGTTTAAATATCTAGAAAAATATTAACAGGGTTGCATTTCTGATGTTTCTCACTCAAGTAGTTCATTAGTTTGAATAATTAGGGTCACTTCAGTTCTGTACTCAGGACTGAAACTAGTCTGGGATCCTACAGATAATCAATTTCTCCTTAGAACGTCTGAGGTTTTCCAGGTACCATGTATGGAAGGGGATATTAGCAATAGAAAAAGTGTTCTTACATACTTCTGGGTCAAGGTAGGTTCTTTTCTGGATAGAGTGATTAGGAGAAATACAGCTGGGTATCTTCAGCTTCTTGAACAGGGTGAGAAGAGCAGAATATGAATGTTTTAAATAAATAATAAATAATTCAAATTCAAATTACTTTAGGTAATCTTTTCATGTAAAATTGAACAAAATGAGAATCAGTCTGGCAAACTAAACATATGGCATAACACAACATGTGCATAAGAAGAGAAAATATTTTTTCAGAAAACTTATTAAAACATTTAGATTACATGCATATTTGCATCTACATTATGCAGTTGTAGCAGTTTGATACCATTTCAGTTGTCATAGCTCCATCCTTTAGAATCTTAGGGCTTTTAGGTTGATCACGCATTGAGAAAGTTTTGCTAGGAAGTTTTAGTTCAAAGTAGTTTTCCAGTAAAAGTGCCTTTCATGATGTGGATGTGGTGAATCTACTTAAGGTTCATTCCAGATTTTGAAGGGTTTTTATTCCAGATGTTAGAGGAACTATCCAACTTGTGTGTCTATTCTATTCCATGACTTCATCATCTAGTATGCTTGCAATAGTGTTCTAAAATACTCAGAATTATTTTGTAGATAAAATTTAATTATTTCAGTGATGCTTGGTGGTTTTCATGACACAGGTGAAGAGAGTCCACTCTTTTTATACATGACCTACATGTGTTTATGAGCCTAGTTGATCAATATTAGCACCTTGCATAGTTCCTTTAAAGCAAATAATAGTTCCTTTAAAGCAGGGGTTCTCAAACTGTGCTCCGCATAGTTCTTGCAGTTCCATGGGTGATAGTGAGGAGTTCCGCGGTTGCATGCTGCTTCCCGCCTCCTCCTATTTCCTCCTTCTGAGAAATGCAGGGAAATTAAAGCCTTCAGCTGCTGACAACAGCAACAGCAACGTCCTCCTGTGGCACAGACCCTTTCTCCCCCACCTCTCTCGCTGCCCAGACTCTTTTCTTTGCTGCCCAGATCCTCCCCTCTGCTTTCTTTCCAAAACCCTATTTTCCTTCCATAACACAGAGGTGCTTTGAGTGTGTTTTTCCTGCAGAGCAGAAGGGGGTTATGGGGCCTCTGGGATTTCTAATGCTGCTGCTATTATTGATTGATTGCATTTTTCCAGCATGGCAGAAATGAGTTAAACTAGATAGCCTCTGAGGTTTCTGCTATTGTTGTTTTTATTACAAAGGTTGGGTGGCCATCTGTTGAGGGTGCTTTGATTGTGTTTTTCCTGCACAGCAGGAGGAGGTTAGACTGGGTGGCTTTGGGGGGACTTCCACTGAAATACTGTTAAGTTTATGTTGGGATGTTTGATGGTGTAGATTCCAGCCACAGATGAAGGCAAAACATCAGGAGAAAATGCTGCTAGAACACAGCCATACAGTCTAGAAACCACCCAACATCACAGTGATTCCGGCCGTGAAAACCTTTGACAATACTTAAAATTTATGTTGGCTAAAATTGTTCTTAATTTTAAATATTATATTGTTCTTTCTCTATGAAGTATGAAGTCTGCCCAAGGGCCTCTTGTAGTCTCTTGGTACCCAGTTCATTAGTCAACATGTCATTGGTTATCTTTTGTTGGTTCTATATACCCTGCCCATCTTCTTGTTGCCACATAGATTTCATTGACCATGTCACATACCCCGGTTCTTTGATGCAGCTCTTTATTGCTAACTTTATCTCTTATTGTCACGCCGCACATCCTTCTTTTCATTGCTCTCTGCATCACTACCAGTTTTTCTTTCTCTAACTTTGTTGTTGCCCATGTTTCAGATGTGTATAACATTGCTGGTAAGACTGTAATGCTAAAGATATCTGCTCTGATCTTCATTAGCAGCTTATCATCTGTTAGCACTATCTGGTTTTCATTAAAAGCCATCCAAGCAGCCTTGTATCTTGCCCATTCATCATTTGCTAAATCATTCGACTGTACATGTTGATATATATATATATATATATATATATATATATATATATACACACACACACACACACACACACACGAGAGAGGGGGAGAGAGAGAGAGAGAGAGTCACTTCCTCAATTTCATTTCTGTTTATAACATTATATACAATCTAGAATATAATATAATGTAATGTAATATAATCAAACATTTCTTGAGACTCCATGAGAAACTTTTCATAGAACCACAAAATCATAGAATCATAGAGTTGGAAGAGACCTCATGGGCCATCCAGTCTAACCCCCCGCCAAGAAGCAGGACAATCACATTCAAAGTACCCCCAGTGGATGGTCATTCAGCTGCTGTTTAAATGCTTCCAAAGAAAGAGCCTCCACCATACTCTGGGGCAGAAAGTTCCACTGCTGAGGAGCTCTCACAGTCAGGAAGTTCTTCCTAAAGTTATGGTGGAATCTCCTTTCCTGCAATTTGAAGCCATTGTACCGCATCCTATTCTTCAGGGCAGCCGAAAGCAAGCTTGCTCCCTCCTTCCCATGACTTTCCCTCACATATTTATACACATAAATCTCAGCCTTCTCTTCTGCAGGCTAAACATCCCCAGCTCTTTAAGCCGCTTTTCATAGGGCTTGTTCTCCAGACCCTTGATCATTTTAGTTACCCTCCTCTGGACACATTCCAACTTGTCAACATCTCCCTTAAATTGTGATGTCCAGAATTGGACACAGTATTCCAGGCATGGTCTGACCAAGACAAAATAGAGGGGTAACATGACTTCCCTGGATCACACATACTGCTTCAAAAAAGGTCTCCATGGCTCAAAATGTTTGAGAACCCTTGCTTTAAAATTAAGTTCCTGGTGTGGCTGCCATTACAATGCAAGTAGAGCTCTCTAAGAAGCATCTACATAATATGCTACAAAAGCAATGCTGATTTGAAGTGGGCTATTCTGGATCAGCATTGCCATGGTCTGCATGGCTAGCTATTGAGCTGGCTCATAGGCTGGTGGGTATATGCACTGCAGGTCCCCGGCATCTGCATGGCCAAGTGAAACCAGAAGCAGTTTGCCACAGCTTAATAGCCACCCTTAACTTGCCTCCCCCATTCTGGGTGTTGCAGCTTCCACTGGGCATGAAAATGGTGCTGGTCACTATTTAATGGTTACTCAGTTTTCATAAGGATGATAGCCAGAGTGATGAAGCAATGCAATGAAGGGAGGGGAGAGGTGGGAAGAGAATTCACTCCCTCCTTTTCCCTCTTCCTTCTCCAATTCCCTCACTGTTCAGGTGTTTGCACTGCAAAGTCCAGAATGATGGGACAAGCAATGGCAATGTAAAAAGCCACAGCCACTTACCGAATAGGAAGCAGCACAACTGAGTCCCACTCCGGGGATGAGAAGAGTTGGGTAGAAGTACTGTAAATAAATAAAAATAAATAACTGTTTATTATATATAGAATATATGTTAGAAAATTGTGTTTGAATCACAGTATTCTACAAAGAAAACTTCAAAATATATTAAAAGTTTAAAATCAGCCCATACTCCTGGTAATTCAGGACTTCAGCAGAGGGATCTTTAAGCCACGTACTCTAGTACAAAGAAGTGATCTGACAGCTACATGCTGACACTGCATGTTCCAATTACCAAGCTCTGTTATCAATGCTTCTCTTGCACGGTTTCCAGATTGAGTGATAAATATAAATATGGAAGACAAGTTTCCAGTTTGCTGTTGTTATAGTTAATGACTGCTATCCCAGGGTGACAACCAGAAAGATATAAAACTAGGATGAAGCATAGAAGCCTCTATTTTTCCCCCAAGAAAAGGCATACAGAATATTTTGACAAGCAGAATCTCATAATACAACCCCCTGGATTATTTTTAGAGTGCATTCCAGTTTAAAGGACAATCACTTTTCTCTCTAAAGGCGAATAAGTTTAAAGAAACCCGGTAAGAACATTGCTCTGAATACCTCAGGCAAAATAGTTATTTCTTGACTGTTTCAGCTTCTATAGAAGGCTGTACTTTTTCTTTCATTGCTTGGCATCTCTGGGGTAAGCACTTTCCCTTGAACAACAATTTCCTTAGTTTGATGTTGTAAACCTGTACAACATCTTCTGAACATTGTCTGAGAAGATAAAAAATAGAATATAAAATACAACAGATGGCAGATTATCAGTGTTTGCTATGTGACATATCCCTTGCCTCAGGTTGAGCTTGAAACTACAACCCCAAGGAATCCTACCACTCAACCTGCTGGATTGGGTTACTGGGCCTCGTTGTGACTCCTTAAATGTAGACTTGAGGTTATGATGTTGTGTGTGTTCATTAGTTCTGTCATATATGAGTGAGAAAAGGGGTATACAAATGAAGTAAATAAATGCATGATCTGATACCAGTTCAGTCCTGATAAAAGGGAAAGGCTTTAAACAAGAATAGGTCTTTCAACACCGTAGAATATGGAAGCCATCAGATGGGCAAATTGCCCATGCTAGGGTACTTGGACTTCATTTGAGGCACAAGGCCCACCCATTTCACCACATGATGTAGATCAACTTCCAGCAGAACCCTGTGCTTCAACTGATGCTCAAGCATCACAGGAGACAGCGGCAACAACAAGGTAGGCTTCTCATGTTGCATAAGAAACAACGGAGGGAAGTCGTGCAGTGTCACTTTCCTCATGGGATGGTGTGAGTGACAGGAGGGCCACACAGAGCATGGAGCAAAAGGTTCCCCATGCCCCACACTAGGCCTCATCGAACCTGTGGCAAATAGGGGCCCCGGGGTGAATGTGATGAGGACATAAGACACAATAACCTGTATTAATATATTCTTCAAGCTCCCCAAAGCCAATTAGATTTTTTAAAAATCAAATCCAAAACCCTTCAGACTTCAACTTCTATCCTTGTCTCTTACAGCTCAAAGCACTGTATCAACTTCAAATCCTGTTCAAAACTCAGGGTGGATCTACATTGATCAATATTCTGGGGATGATTGAGTGCGCCATATGCCAGATCTGCCCCAGGTACGGGTCACACAGGGAATCTCCCAGCCACCAAGAAGTGGAAGGGAGTCCCTACTTCACAGCAATGCCAAATAATTTAGTTCAGTGCCTACCCATCTTGTCCCCTGGTCTATATCTTGGAAGCCTCCTATCTGTAGGCCAACAGGATGCCAAGGGAGGGGGAGATAAAGAATCCCCTCTTTTTCTCCTTCCTTCCCCAAGTACACCTGACATCACTGCAGGCAAAAGTGGACAGGTAGGACTCATGTCACAGCTAGAAGCCACCACAACATGGACAGTGGCTGTCATCTTGTGTCATCAGGCCACCTGAGTCCAAGAAACATAGGATGACAGTGGAGATAGTTGCAGAATTCTGTTGGGTCAGAATTCTGGGTCAGAATTCAGACTATACCTTATATTGGCTAACATGGGAAATGCTGTGTTAAGGTGGCCTTACCCTGCATTACTTCAGATCAGCTCCATGTGGTGTTTGATGACCACAGGGCTGATCTGGCCCTACACTGGCCCAAATGGTCAGTGTAGATGTGCCCTCTGTCAACTTCTCGCAGAGGCAAGTCTCTGCCATTTGATAAATTATTTTCTCACACAACCTCTTGAATTGGTTGCTTTTGTGCAATCTGCCTAGCACCTCTTTTGGATGGAAAGAGTAATCCAAAATATTCAAAAATGAGTGTAAAAAAAAACCCCAACAGGGAAAATCCAGGTTGAAGACTTTTTCTATGCAAATTCTCCTCCTCTCCCACCTACCCCCTTCACTATTTCTGAATTGTTCTTTTTTAATAGTAGTCTTTGGAGGTTTTTTAAAAAGCATTGCTGGAACTGAGAAATTGTTTTAATAATAATAATAATAATTCTCATTCACAGCAACGATCTCCCCCAATTGAATTTTACCTTGTACATGAATAAGGCAATTAAGAGACAAGCTATTTTGAATTAATTGAAGAAGGAATCTGGAATCAATTAGAACCTCAACATTCTCCCCATGGGTCTCCTTTATGGAAAACTGAGCATTTTAGAGCTAGATATCTGACTAAATGCCTCATCCTCCTTAAGAATTGCGTTTACTGAACCAAAATTCCAAATAATGCCTACATCAGTGTTAGATGGTCATTCTCACAATGTGCCATTAGAAAACAGACTATGTATCTGTAGCCAAAGTCAGATGGAAGGCATTGAGAATTATATGTTAAATTGTCCTTTGTATAGTGATCCAAGAGAGATTTTTGAAACCCTTGCTGATAAATGCAAATGGGAACCCTGTTGAGGAAATGGTTCAGTTTTTGCTGAGCGATTCCAATCTCTGGCATTACTTCGCAAATGAAGATTCTTAGGAAGGACTCATTCCATGCTTTTTTAAAGCGCATTGATGACTAAAAAAGCAAATCTGAGAAAGTCTCCTTGGGTGATGTTTCCAAGTTGTGGTTCCATTGCGGTTCTTTCTGCATTGTTGTTTCTCTTTGAGACCCATTTAGCGTGTCTTCTCGAAAGAAGCCACAGCATCGTGGATAGTCATTTTCCATGCCTCCCAATGTGAGGCCAAGGTGGACCATTGTTGGTGATCAATCTCGCTGAGCCTGAGATGTTGTTTCAGGGAGTCCTTATATCTCTTTTGGGGGCGCCTCCCTTGCGCTGACCTGTGGCAAGTTCACCATAGAGTAGGCAGCAGTGGTCCTCCATCCTAGAGATGTGCCCTGCCCAGCGCAGCTGAGTTTTCAATAGCCTGGCCTCAATGCTGGTGATCCCTGCTTGCTCAAGGACAGCAACATTCGTCACATAGTCAGTCCAGTGTATATTTAGGATTGAGCGAAGACAGCACTGACGAAAGCATTCGAGGAGTTGTAGGTGTTGACGATAGGTGACCCATGTTTCAGACCCATAAAGGACAACAGACAGTACAATAGATCTGTACACACTGATTTCGTGTGCTCATTTAGCATTATTTTTGCTGAAAAAAACTATCACTCAAACCAAGGATAAGAACATAAGAACATAAGAACAAAAGAAGAGCCATGCTGAATCGGACCTCAGCCCATCTAGTCCAGCATTCTGTATCACACAGTGGCCCACCAGTTGTACACGGGGATCTCGAGCAGAAGGGAGGGCAAAACCCTGACCTGCTCCCGACCCCCACAACCAGTACCCAGGAAATCCTGCCTACCTCAACCAACTCTGAGGTGGCACTTGAATGTCCTTTTCAGTAACTACCGATACACTTGGTATCCATGAATCTGTCTAATCCTGCCTTGAAGTTGTCCAGGCTGACAGCTGTCACAACCTCTTCTGGAAGTGAGTTCCATAACCCAATGACCCTCTGGGTGAAGAAATATTTCCCTTTATTAGTCCTAATTTTCCTACCTTGGAGCTTCAGGGAGTGCCCTCTAGTCCTAGTGTTTTGTGACAAAGAAAATAATTTTTCTTTATTCACCTTTTCTATCCCATGCATGATTTTATACACTTCGATCAAGTCACCTCTTAAACGCCATCTTTCAAGGCTGAAAAGACCAAGGCGTTGCAACCTGGTTTCATAAGGGAGCCGCTCCATCCCTTGGATCATTCTTGTTGCCCTTTTCTGTACCTTTTCCAGTTCCGTTATATCCTTCTTAAGGTGCGGAGACCAGAATTGTACACAGTACTCCAAATGTGGCCTTACCATAGATTTGTAGAGAGGTAATACAACATTTGCTGACCTATTTTCGATTCCCTTCCTGATCATGCCTAGCATAGAATTTGCTTTTTTCACTGCTGCTGCGCACTGGGTTGACATCTTCATTGAGCTGTCCACCAAGACCCCAAGATCCCTTTCCTGGTTTGTCTCGGAAAGCTTTGACCCCATCAATTTGTAGGTGTAGTTGGGGTTCTTTGCCCCAATGTGCCCCGATGTGCAGGATAAGCTTGATAAATACTATGGGGACTTTGCACCATCAATTTTAATGGTAAAAAAGTGGTTTACTGAATTTTGTTGTGGCCGTACAAGCACGGAAGATGTCAAATGTTCTGGATGCCCAGTTGAGGTCTCTACACCCGAAACAATTGAAAAATATCATGATATGGTGTTGGCCAATCAGAGATTAAAAGTGCGAGAGATTGTGGAAGCCATAGGCATCTCACATGGCTCAGTGGTTTCAATTTTAAATGATCACTTGGGTATGAGAAAGCTTTCCGCAAGATGGGTGCTGCGTTTGCTCACATTCAACCACAAATGCAATCGTGTGACAATTTCGCAGTAGTCTTTAGTGTTGTTCAACTGCAATATGGACAGGTTTTTGCACCGTTTCGTAACCGTGGATGAAACATGGATCCACCGCAATACACCAGAGACCAAACAGCAGTCAAAACAGTGGGTTTCTCGGGGTGAATCAGCACCAAAGAAGGCCAAGGTGGGTTTGTCAGCCAATAAAGTCATGACGACTGCTTTTTTGGGATGCACGCGGTATAATCCACATTGACTACCTTCAAAAGGGTAAAACAATCAATGCTGAATATTACGCCAACTTATTGGGTCAATTTAATGAGGATTTGAAAAAAAAGACCGCATTTGGCCAAGAAAAAAAGGGGTTTTTTTCACCAGGACAATCAAGAGTGCACACATGTGCAGTTTCCATGGCAACAATCCATGAATTGGGATACAAATTGCTCCCTCATCTGCCCTATTCTCTGGATTTAGCCCCGAGTGACTATTTCTTGCTTCCAAACCTGAAGAAATGGCTCGGTGGAGAGAGATTTCACTCCAACAATGAAATCATCTCACAAACAAATACCTATTTTGATGACCTCGACAAACCTTATTTTTTGGAAGGGATAAAAATATTGGAGAAACATTGGACAAAGTGTATAGAGCTCAAAGGAGACTACATTGAAAAATAAAATGATTTTTTATCCAAAACCCAGTGTTTCATTCAAAAAGTCATGGACTTATTGACCCGCCCTCGTATCTGTAATTATCAATAATTCACTTTGTGTTTTCTCTTTGTGTGAGCATGATAATGGTTTTTGGATGTTGTCTTCTGTTTCTTGTTTGCTCTTGTAGTACTATTCAGTGCATTTATGCCTTCTTGTCATGGTCTTAGGCATGTACGATAAAACCTTTTAATAAATTGATGATACATTTCATAATAAGAGAAAGAGGGAAGGGGAGGAGTGCAGTTTTGAAAAACAAAACAACAGTCTAAAAAGTACAAATTTCTTGAAGGTTCAAAAATGTTTGCCTTGGAGGTCATTCCAACTTGTGTCTACAGAGGATTGTAAAGTTTGTTTAGCGTTCTTTTGCATGAAGCTTTTCATGAGTTTTTAAATACCCTTTGAAAATGTTCAGGTTAACTGTGCACATTTTTGAAATGTACACAGTTCTGCTGTCACAGGAATCACATGAGAAAATCAGCAATGTACAGAGCACAAGCTAGAAATTGTGTTCAGCTCTGCATTCAGTTCAAGGAGGTGCAAACTGGAGAAATACTGGCTGAAAATGAAATAGAAGAGATTTTTTTACCCATTTCTGTTATTCATCACATTATCTCCATAGTGGAATGAGTTTCTGGTATTGTTGGAAATTAGATAAAAAAGGAAGGGAGATGGAATGTTTGTTCTCCCTAGATAGTTTTTCTTGTCTGAGAGAGCAATACTAAAGTACAGAAGTCATATCATCAGTCTCCTTTCCAGAGTTTGGATGAGTTACCATTTGAACTACAGCATCTAGGATTCATAGCTAATCTCGCTGCCATTCCAAGTATTAGTCTCAAAAAGAAATATTTCCAAGCTTTGCTGCCACCTAAGTACTGGCATTCCTGGAATAACTTTGTGGCAGTGATGAAGGAAGGACCACATATAATTTGTAGATGCAGGGACAAAAGCATCTTATGCTGTTTTATGACTGTTCCATTTATTTTGTGGATTGGAGGATCTTAATCCTACTATCCTCCCCCCCCCCCCCACCAACAACCAAATGCCCAATGAATCATATACTTGCTTTATTGATTATAAAATGGATTGTCAGTGATATTGCATAATGTTTAGCATCAACAGAACCTTGATTCTAGTGACAACTATCAGTAGTTTAAATGCCAATACCAGCAATGTAATCTCAGACCAAATTTTTGGGCGAACTTGTCTTTCTTTGCATTGGTGTGAAACATTGAATCAGATATGCTTATTTTCCCAATTTCCTTGGTTTGTGCTTCATCAATTCATCCCATAAAAGAAAAACAAAAAAGAAGAGGGAACGAGAGCCTAGTAAAAAGAATGACCTATTTTTTTCTTTCTATTATTTCATCCTTTGCCTCATATATTGAGTGCATGAAATGTTTGATGTTTATTGATATTATAAGACTGTACCTTGGGAAGTCTAATTAGTTAGTTTAAATGACCTTTCAGTAATACCTGTTTTCGGGTATTATCATTGTGCACTTAACTGGCTGAGAGAAAAATTCTTTTCATATATCAAAAGCTTCTCACCTGAAAGCATTTTCCATAAGATTGTCTTTTGTCAAGGAAAAGAACAAAGCTATGATAATGGCTTGCCCTACCATACTTTTAAATCAACCATGGTATTATTCTGAAATGTTTGGAAGGGCTGAGAATCAGAAGCTTTATGTTGCAATGGTTCCAGTCGTACCTCTCTGGCAGGTTCCAGGTGGTAGTGCTCAGGGATACCTACTTCTCAAAGAAGGAGAAGTTATATGGCATCCCACAAGGGGCCATTCTATCTCCAATGCTTTTAAACATTTATATGAAAACACTGGGAGAGCTCATCCATAGGCATGGGGCATATTATCAGTATGCTGATGATACCCATATATATTTCTCCATGCCTTCAAAAACAGCTTCAGCTAAGCATAGTGTGTGTCCTCTGAATGAAAGCCTGGAAGAGGTAATGGGCTGGATGAGGAAAAACAAATTGAAACTGAATCTAGACAAGATGGAGGTGTTTGTCATCAAGAGTCCTAAATTAGGAATAGAGATGTGTCAATCAGTTCTGGATGGGGTTTCACTCTTTCTGGAAGACTGTGTTCACAGCTTGGGATTACTCCTGGATTTGTCTCTCCAAATGTCAGCCCTGGTAGATTCAACAGTGAGGAATGCTTGCTACCAGCTTCAGCTGATACGCCAGCTGTGAACCTTCTTAGAATTTGAGATGGTAGTGCACGTGTGGGTAACCTCAAGGATGGATTTCTGCAATGCTATTATTATTTTATTAGTATTATTCAGAGGTAAAATGCTAGAGGACAGCACTGGCAGCATACCTCCCATTGTTTCTGCTGAGCTCATGGTGATTTTTTTTTTGAGAGTGTGTGCTACACTATCCTGGTGCTTTCACATACAATGAAAACGTCTTCAGATTGCCATTGTTGTAATTCTGATGCAGGTACCTTCTACATAAAGCAGTAAAATATCTTGCTCTAAACACAGTACTTGCTGTGCTTAGATTTAAAAAAACTGTAGTATTTTATTTTTAAAAATGCAATCAAAATAAGAATTATTGAACTTTTCCAGGTCAATCTAACAAAAAGCCTATATTCTCATAATATAGTTTGATGGGTTTTTACAAGTTATTACCTTGTAAATAACTTGTTAAAAACCCATATCTTGGAAAGTCTGATCTGGCCACTGTGGTCTATGCTCTGGTTACATCCCAAATAGATTACTGCAACACGCTCTACATGGGGTTGCCTTTGAAGACTGTTCAAAGACTGCGGGGTTGCCTTTGAAGACTGTTAGGAAACTTCAATTAATCCATCGGACAGCAGCCAGATTGCTAACTGGAGCATCGTACAGGGAGCATACCACCCCCCCGTTACGTCAACTCCACTGGCTGTCAGTCCATTTCCAAGCACAATTCAAAGTGCTGGTCTTGGCCTATAAAGCCCTATATGACTCCGGCCCAGCTTACTTGTCTGAACGTATCTCCCTCTACGTTTCGCCTCATAGTTTAAAATCCGCCGGGGAGGTCTTGCTCTCTGTCCTACCAGCTTCACAAACACGGCTGGTGGAGATGAAGGACAGGGCCTTCTCAGTGTTGACCCCCCTGCCTATGGAACTCGCTCCCCAAAGAAATCAGATCGGCATATTCCCTCCTTTCTTTCAGAAAGAAACGAAAGCTGTGGCTGTGGAACCAGGCGTTCGGTTAATCGAATTGCTGCCATGTTAGCCGCTCTGAGTCCCCCTGCGGGGGTGAGAAGAGTGGGGTAGAAATGACATGAATAAAAATTATCACTTCTTTTTCATCCATTCATTCCATTTTTCCCAGCATGGTGTTTAGAGTGATGTTTCGGATAGCCATGAGGGCTTTTTAATTTTTAATTTTTTCCCCAAAAATGTAAGGGAATGGTTTGCAAAGATCTTTCTATGGTTTGAAAAACAAATGTTCTTTTCTCTCTTCAGACTTTATCATTAAAGCTGCTGTTCCATGGCAGGCATAGGATCACCAATGATTGCAACATACCAAGATGATAATCCTTGCTGCCACACCTTCCTATAGTCACACAGCTGCAGCAATTCACTGATCCATAATTCCACTACTGTATTTCCGCTTAACCGTATAACTCTGCCCTATCTCAGTTCCACTGTTACGTAATGTTTAAAAACTATTGCTTAAAAAGCATTTTTGCAATAACAACTAAGGATATTTTTTTAAAAATTAAAAACAAAACCAAGAATCACAATTTCTGGAATAGTGACACTGAGTTGGGAAAAATTACATCCCTAATATCACTTCAGTGCCAGCATACTGGCACAGAAGTATGATGTCCTTATAGCATCAGGTAAGTGATGGGAACATTATTTATTTATTTAAGACATTTTATCCTGCCTTTCCCCACTCAAGGGCCCAAGGTGACTTACAGCTGATAAAACATACAATATAGAAGTTAAAACCAAGTTAAAACCGTAAATATTAGACATGCTGTAAACTCTAATTAAAATTCAATAAAAATGAATTATACAAACCTAACCATGGTGTACATGGTGTACATTTAGCTATTGATAAGTTTTCCTATCCATAGGAGATGGGTTCATCACAGGGAGGAGGCTGACCAGCATGTGTATGATTTCATGTGATAGGGATTGCTACCTTTGCTTCAATGCCAATTTGCTTCCTTCATGTGAAAAAGTCCTTAGAGTTCTAACTCAAAATTGACATTACATTGGCATACCACTGTAACTAGAGAGGGATAAGAGAAGAGAAACTATTCTGATTTGTCACAAAACTAAAAAGAAACCAAAGATTAGAATAATTCTTGGCCCCTGGTGCCAAGAATTGCTGGAAAATAGGCCAAGACAATTGAAACTACCTCAAGAACTATAGCAATGGATACCATAATCTTCCAAAATATTTGCCCTATATGGAGGAGCTTTTTCTTACTTTGCATTTTGATAAATATACAATTCATTGTAAAACATCAAAAATGTTTCCATTCTATCTTCTAGTTCAATATCACTTCAGCCAGATACCATCTAGCTACTAAAGAGCAAACATTTTAGCTAGACTCAACCATATCTTTTATCTATAAGACAATATTTCAGACTCAGCTTTGTGACTGAGAAAGATGTTAAAGCTGATAGAAGGGAAGGAGAATGGAAGGATATCGTAGCCTTTGTCCTTCAAGCAAATCTATAACTGGCAAAGTTTTGTCTGTTAACCTTCACCTTACTCCTGCTATTTCTCAGACACTGGCACACACACTATTGTAAATCTTCTGTCCAAAGCTTACTGCTTTTCACACAGTAAAATGCAAATTGGTCTAGTAATTCAATGACTGGTTTTCAAATGACTTCTATTTATGATGCTAACCTTGAATTTCCGAAGTGCCTACATTTTTGCATGCATTATGTTTCTAAGGCAGTAACCCTGTACCTTTTCACTGTAGTCTAACTTTATTCATTTTGACTTACCTCTAAATATAGCATTGTGATTTCGTGTGTGTTGTTGTTGTTTTTATTTTTAAAACCCTCTTATATTCTACTTTAAACTTTCAGACAAACCATATGGTTCACAATAATCCAGTTAACTGAATGCCTTTAGCCCCTTCTATTTCTTTTTCAATCATCTGTTGGTTTGTTTACTTTTGTTCATTCTCTACCATACAGAATAAAGTATAATAGTTCCCCCCCATTTTAGATTCATATAAGCTGAAAATGCTGAATCAAACCATTCTGGCACACAGAAAATGCAGTATTTGTATTCTTCTGTATCTTATAAAGAACAATTAATTTGAAGAACATTGGCTGTTCCTTGAACTTGCTACATACATCTGAGGTGTTCTAGTATTCTGAATAATTGTTCCTTATACAAATAGAGGGAAACTATTGTTATGCCATAGCCTATGAAGGGACAAAGACACTGCCTGCCCAAACACACATATTTAAAAAGCTGTGAAACAATGCTATCTGGGGTCTTACCATTAGGTTTTAACTGATTGTAGAGACAGCAGAAGCAGAATGTAGAGGTTTGAGTATTGGACTACAACTCTGGCGACCATGGTCCAAATCCTTGTTTAGTCTTTTAAACCTTTGTGTGATCTTGGACAAGTCACTTTCTTTCAACCTTGTGAATCCAATTATTGGCATGTCCACAAATATTGGGAAGAGAAAGACCTTCAATTGGCATTCTCCCTATAAACATGGCAGGCATCCCCTTGCAATCAGACTGGTGCTACTTTTGGTGGTCTCCATGTTATAGTTCCAATACTAAACCAATCTCACTGTTAATTTTAAGTTAAGAAAAAAGAAGAGACATACTTGAATTTTAAATATGGAGAACCTCTGCCTCTGGAGTGTGGAACAGATGTTTCCCACAATGTGTGTGTCCTTTTCAAGGCCAGTGATGGCCCAAATAAGAACAGTTAACAATAGTTACATATTTATTTATTTGTTTATTTACATCATTTATATTCCGCCCTTCTCACCCACAGGGGACTCAGGACGGATCACAATGCACATATATAGGCAAACATTCAATGCCATAGACATACAGCATATATAGACAAACACTCAGAGGTTATTTAACATTCCAGCTTCTGGCCACCAGTGGGAATTGTCACATTCCTTCATTCTTTAACATACATCCTGGAGAATTTATGGACTCATAAATCAGTTAAATCAGGGGTGCCCACACTTTTTCATCTTGCAAGCTACTTTTAAAATGACCAAGTTGAAAAGATCCACCTGCCGCGTGCGCGCTTGTGCTCATGCTGCCATGTGTGGGCTGTGCGCGTTGCCGGCCAGCGCGTGAGTGCAAGTGTGTGGATGTGAGCGTGAGCTCCCTCCCTTCCATGGGGCAAGTGGGCTTCACAGTACCAGCCTTCTCCTCCGAAGGGAGAGGCAGCAGCAGCCCCTCTCCACGCTCACATCCACACACTCACACACTGGCCGGTGACATGCAACGCGCACAGCCCACGTGGGTGGGGCTCACCTCTCCTTCTCACTCCGCGTCCCCACCTCCCTCTTTCGTCTTCCCCTTCTCTCTCTCTCTCTCTCCCCTCCTTCCTTCCTTCTTTCGCTGCTGCTGCTGCAATTGCGGAGGATGGGAAGTCCTCCGCAATCGCAGCAGCAGTGAAAGAAGGAAGGGAGGAGAGAGAGAGAGAGAGAGAGAGAGAGAAGGGGGAAGAGGGAAGAGGGAGGCGGGGACGCAGAGTGGGAGGGGAGGTGGGCTCCGCCCGCGTGGGCTGTGAGTGTTGCGTGTCGCCGGCCAGTGCGTGAGTGCGAGTGTGTGGATGTGAGCATGGAGAGGGGCTGCTGCTGCCTCTCCCTTCAGAGGAGAAGGCTGGCACCATGTAGCCCACCTGCCCCACGGAAGGGAGGGAGCTCACGGAAGGAGAAGAGGCTCTAGTCTCGGGTGCCCCCCCTCCCCCCAAGATGAAGGAAGGAGGAAGCACGAAGCAGGGCCTCCGGAGGGAGCGCTCTGCCCTGCCTGTCTTGCCGGCAATGCCCCGCAGGTGGAAGAAGCACAGCGAGAGCGGAAGCCAGCAGCAGTAGCGTGTGTGCACGCAGGGTGTGCACACGCATGGCAGGAGCGCCCCATCCGGCTGGTGAGGCCCGAAGATCTACTGGATGAGGCCCGAAGATCGACCAGTCGATCGCGAGCCACCTAATGAGCACCCCTGAGTTAAATTGAGTAGCAAATTGGTTTCAAATATAGAATGATTTTGTCTGATGGGAAGCAGTCCCATTTTTTGGTTAGGGAGGCTGCAGCTCACGTCAAAGTTCTTTTGCAAATATCTCTTTAGTTTTCTTTAGTATCCAAAGTTCTCATACAAAGTCATGTTCCCAAATAGGAAATTTAATATGCAACATATGAAACAATTTTTAAAAATGTATAATGCACAAAATCTACACTCCATATTTCTTCAGTTTATTAATTATCCTTCTCACTGGGAGAACAAAATTTCTTGTGAGAAATAGGTACCGATTAGGACAGGACTGTCATAAACAGTAATGCAAGTTTATAAATAATATAAATAATTCATCATCCTAATAAGGCAATATCTAAAGTTTATCAAAAGTAAAGCAGACAAAGGCAAAGCAGACCTATGTAGCATACTTCTTTTTTTCTTTTTGAAAACTGTACATAGCTACACTAGCTGCAGTAATAGCATATTACCTCATCCATGACTGACAGTAGGGTACCTCATGGTGTCCCCCTGGCCCTCCTCCCATACCAGATACCACCACAGTACTGTAGCTAAAATACCGGAAAATTTAATATCAAAATAAATTTTTAAATAAGGCAGCAGCAAGGAAAACAACAGCATGCGCTTATAACACACACAGATAAAACCAGAATAAGAAAGGTTTGTGTGTCAGAAATTCTTCTCCATCTGTAAGCTTCCCCCCACATCAATATTTTCCATTCTGTCCATTTTCACTTCCCCATACATCTTAATTAGAAATTTCCACATTTATTATAGCACATTTACTGCGATGTTTGCACTGGATAACTGCAGTTTGAGTTATTCCTACAAACCAGACTATCAAAATGTAGGAAGTGACAAATTTCATTTGGAAAGTCTTCTGCAAATGAAAAAAAATCTGATAGGAAAATTCTGGGTTTGAATCATCATCAACTCTCTTCTAGCTCTCAAACATCCCTGTTTCCAGGCCTCCAAGACTGTAATTGGATGTATTTGTTATCTGAGATAGGGAGAATGTAATATACCAAGCCTTCAACAGAAGTTTCCAATGAGAAGAATTTGTTTTTGTTTTTATTCTATGTAATGCATATTCTTTCCTTTTCTCAGGACAGGAGTCAAGAAGAAACCATTTCCATTCCACAGTTATATTGTTAGTTTTAGCAAACATTTCTAGTTGCAAGAGCTTATCTTTATTCTTTTCTAGCTGGGGTGATGGAGATAATTTTGTCAGATATACAAGAAGGACAACATGTTGACATCTGAGTCTATATTTATATGCCTTTTATAGCTATTGTCTCAAATATTAGCCAAAAGCTAGACCACAGTTATGTATTGTTGTTTCTAAGGAAAATGGCTATCCTATCACATAGACCGCATGGAGCTATTATGGTCAATGTGAGGTCAATAATATCCACTCAGAAATACATAGAATAAATATTTATATGGTAAACCCTCATTGCTCCTTGGAGTCTATCAATAATTCATTTTTTAGAAGTTCTTAAACACATGATAAATCATAATGGCTCCAGGGAAACTGTCTACTCTCATAAATTTCTTTTTGAAAGAAGGAAAAGAAAAGTGAAAAACTTCTTAATCTTCTCCTTTACATCTCCATTACTTTTTCGTAATAATGGAAATATATACTGAAGAAACACTCTGATAAAAATTTAGTCCCTTTTTAAAGCAAGGCTTAGGATTTACTTCGTAGCAATGCACTGTTTGCCCTGCTAAAATTCTCACCTTTTGACTGTGGACTTAGAGCTATCCATTTACCCATTCTTTGTTATTGTATTATCTGGCTCTTCTGGGCTGGCCACTGCAAACACTTTAATACCAAAAATGATTTCCAAGATTCTGTGAAAGAGCATAAGCTGACATATCTGGCAAAAGGCCATAAAAAGAGATTAGAACATTTCTACTACTGAATGCACATGAAAAAGACATACTTTTCTTTCCATGCTCAACATGAAGAAATATATTGGCCTTGGCAAATTCTTAACAAATGCATACGGAAATGAAGGCTTCATAGACATCTAGTTCTGGTTTTTGTTGAGGTCTGTGCAGTTAAGTCTCCTCACTACAGATGACCATATTTGGTGCATATGTGTTGAAGACAATAAAGGGAAACAGCAATGCAGCCCCACTGTCCTACAAAGTACACTCACTCCTTTTATCATGAATAATCTGTGAATAGGACTAATCAGGTTTAAAATAAAGTTACATTCTCTGTTAAATCAAAGCTGGAATGTTAGTCAAGAATCTAAAACTTATTATTCATGGAGCTCAATAATGATTGAGGGCCAGTAGCAATCAATATTCCTACTTGCTTATAATTTATTTAACAGCTTGGTTGTGAAGATAAAATTAAGTTAAGTTCATCACCACAATAGTAGATCCCTGAGAGTATGTGTTGGTTATCAATAAAATAAACAAAACATATATTGATAAAAATTGTTTTCCCCTGGTCACTCAAAGTCAAGATGTAAACTGGAAAATGTTTCTCTTTGGCAGCATAGCATCCCAGAGGAGATATTTCTGGATTGCTGCAATACCATTTCAGTTTGCCTCAAATAGGGTTGGTTCGCCCTGTTAAAATCCTTTGCACATTAATCATGTGGGTACATAACTCCATAGAGAGACAGGTGGCTTGAAGGAGTTCATCAGCATCTTTCTGAGGGCAAAGCTGAAGGTTTCAATTACTTCAGGTAGAGAACCAATTGAACTCAAATTTCAGTTATTAAAGGCTTCCAAGACACCCTAATCTAGCCTTATAATGTATACTGTTAATTTTTGCAGATACAAAGTGACTATGCTGATAAACCAACTGCCCCAAAGTATGTTCTCACACACAAGTATACCTTGTCAAATGGCAAGGAGGATTTGGGTGAGTTTTAAGTCACACTTTCAAGAGAAGATGTTGTTGGGATTTGGAAATTATATGGCACTTTCTAAGTAATAACATAATCAATGCTTCTGGCCTATACCTCCACCTGTAAAAGAGTCAAGCCACTGTACTTAGAGTGTGGTGATTAATGCAATGGGAGTAGTATATAAGTTGTAGTTGCATGTGTAAGGGTGATACACCTCCCGCCAGAGGACCAATGAGGCACGAACACAAGAGTTTGGATGAAACCTGGCCACAACTCATTTATTAAAAACAGGAACAAGGGTTGGCAGCCATGCATGGGTCCTGGATGATGGGAAGTACAGCCCACAATTTCCGAAGATGCTTGCGTGCCTGGGTGCCACTGGCCCAATACCGGTCAACTGGAACTTGGCACCCCAGGCAGCCAGGGCATCATCCCCCCTTGCGACCAAGGGGCGATAAGCCAGCCAGATCCAGGGCCCATGCCACACGCCACAAAAAGGGGAGGGGGAAGGGGTCCCCCTTAGCGGGGAGGGGAGAGAAGGAGGCCCCACCATGGAAGTTCTCCCCCCTAAGCTGGAGAGCCCGGGATGGCCGCGGGGAGGGCCCTCCACCAAAGCCGGGCCAGTGGCGGAGAGTTGGTGCTCAAGCCGCATGGTGGCGAAATGCATGGGGGCCATGGTGGCCCGGGGGCAGGCCCCTGGGGGGCTGAGTTTCGCCCCACCCTCCACCACCAGAGTCGCGGAGAGGTGGCGAGCTGTGGAGGGGGTGGTGGTGGGAGGCCCAACCGAGGCAGTCCCTCCCGTGGTGAGGCAGGAGAGCCCGGGAAGGCCCCGGCCGGAGCCGACAGTGACATGAGCCTCATCCAAGGGCGGGGCAGGCGGCCGCGTGGTGGCGAAACAACATGGGAGGGGCAGAGGGGAGAGGGCCTGGGGGGCGAGCCCTTCCCCCCCACACCGGAGCCCTGAAACATGGCTTGGCTTAGCTGCGGGAGGGGCCCGCCCAGCCCAGCCAGTCTTACCCCCTCCCAAGCCCAAAGCCCCGGTGGGCTGCAGGCAGGAGCCGGCAGCGGGGGGGCTGCATGCTGGGACAAGGCTGCAGCGAAGGCCAAGTGGGCCCAGCCGCAGAAACAAGGGAGGGCGAGACGGGGGTGCATCGTGTCCTGGTCTCTCCCTCCCAAGCCTCAGGAAGATAGGACCCAGCCAGGGGGAGAGGGGGAGGAAACGGGTGGCAGGAATGCGGGCCCGGGAGCAGGAGAGCAATGGGACAACCCTCGTACCGACCGTGGCCTAAAGCTGCTGCTGCTGCTGCTCCTAATGCCACTGCACGGTAAGCTGGTTCCTTCGCCGCTCGTTCCTCTGCTCCTCAAATCGAAGATCTGGCTCCACGTGCCAGCAGGGCAGCACAGGCAGTCTTAAGTAGGTTCCTGATTGAAGAAATAACAGTAATGATCACTATGGCAACACTACTGGTACTGATAATAATAGCGATGATATAGGAAGTGGACATGACTTCATAAAGTACATGACTTTGTAAAAGATTCATGTCTTTCAAAAAAAAAAGAATCCCTCATCTCATAGCATATAACAATTTCACAGGAATGTCCACAGGCTCTGTGATGTTCTTGGGAAAGGGGATAGGATTGTAGTCATATCTGTGGTATGCTTTTTACTACAGTCACTTAACAGCAGTGTGTGAATTAGAGACATTGCCAGTTTTGAGCTCCAAATAAGTCTGAATTTCCTAGCTGGATCTGTTAAAGCGGAGTTAGTGAGGCATGATATTGCTGATTCTTCCTCCACTGCTCTCTGCAATGTCACTCAAGAATTGTTCAGCAAAAGAAAGCATCTCCCGACGTCAAGCCGGGCATCAGTAGTACTGAATTGTAACCTGAGGGAAAAGTTACATTTTGCATTAATGGACATGAGCTAAAGTCTGCTGCTTCCTTTCTGCCTGTGAGAAAAAAACAAGTTGTTTTAGTCAATGAACTAAAGAGTACACACCAGAGATCTGGCTCAGTCAGTGGTACAGGCAATCCCATGTGGATTTTACAAGATGCTGTATAACTAAACCAGTAGTGAACTGTTTAGCCATTTCAAAAAGTAGTGTTCATATCTCTTTGTGTGTGTTTATAATGCAGGCTCTTTTTGTCCCATTGACATGTGATCAAACACCAAACTAGGCATCTACTTAATCCTGAAGAGATCAGAAATTGAATCAATTAAGATTTTATATGCTTTGGCTCACTGTTTTGAAGTGGATTTACCTCATCACATGGGCACTCCCCCCCCCCCCCCGTGCGCCATTTTTCCAACCTCTGAGCAGCACCATTTATGGAGAAAGCATCACCAAAACCAGCACAGTATGGGAGCGTTCCTGTGTTAGAAGGGAAGTGTCCTATGATGCTTCTACTCTGTTTGGGGTGGGGTTTCAACAGGAAGTCCAGCGATGTCATGTGATGGGTAGCATGCCCATCTATTGCTGGACTGTCCCTTTAGCATCCTAGCATGCTAAAAAATGGTAAGTATGATGAGGTCCTTTATGGATCTACCCTAGTTAAGTTTAACCAACATAGTTTCAGCCATGGTTATTAGTACAGTGGGGAACTGTTTTATTGTGGTTTTATCGATGTTTTATTGTTGTTTTATTATGTTTCTACTGCATATGTTCATTGTGTGAACCGCCCTGAGCCTATGGGAATGGAGCGGTATATAAAATGGAATAATAAATAAATAAATGTCATATAACATGTGGTTAGAACTTTAGATTTGTTTAATATTTTTCCCGACCTCCACAGGCTCATTTAAACATTTGTACACTTTAATTTGAAGCCAAGACAATAGTAGCATTATTCTGTCTGACCCTGGGGAAAGGTCTCAGAGCCCTTCCACACAGCCATATAACCCAGAATATCAAGGCAGAAAATCTCACAATATCTGCTTTGAACTGGGTTATCTGAATCCACACTGCCATATATTCCAGTTCGAAGCAGATAATTTGGGATTTTATTCAGCTGTGTGCAAGGGGCTTCCATCTGACAATGTGGTAGAGTTCAAAACATCTAGTTGGGCTGAAACCAGTTTGGCTTCACCAGACTGTCACCTTACCTTTAATGTCCCTATTACCACCTGGATCACTCTTCCTTTTCTAAGTTGCTTGGGCACTGTTTCTGATTTCAGTAAATGTATCCAGTGATAGTTGGTCACAGGGTAAGGGGATGGCAGTGCCAGGCCATGTGGACAGAGAGCGGCTCAGATTAGGGTTGCTGCAGCCATCCATACTCATCCCAAAATATAAATATGCTCTGAAGTTTTGCCAAAATTCCAAGGTATTCCATGACCACATAATGCAGGATGAAGCCAGGTTAACCTATTCTACCTTATGTTACAGACCAAAAGTCCCTGAACATCATTTGGACATCCAATACTGGCTTCTGGTCTGATGCAGGGTTTGGAGCAAGTTGGTACAAGCCCAGTGTCTGATTCATTGTTGCCAGCTGTTTCTTATTTTAGAAGGACACACTCCAACCCTTTTTGGAAAAATATTCTATGGAGCTAATAGTAGCCTATTACAATATAAAGAAAGAGTCTTGTGTCACTTTAATCATGGCTAACAAGTTGTATTTGGCATCAGCTTTCATGGACTCCATTCACTTCATACATCTGATGGGTGGGTTGCAGTCCACAAAAGTTTATGACAAATTAAGCCTGCTGATTTTTAAAGTATCACTGTTGCTATTAAAAGTTACACCTCATTTTCCCCAATATGCAAATTCAAGTGCAAATACAATACAAACATGCAAAAGATTAATAATTAAATGGAATTAAAATACCCATGTCTAAAAACCATGTAAAAAGTAATATAAAGAAATTGAAAATATCTGCACTGGAAATAAACAAAATCTTACTGTTTTCAAAAATGTAATTTTTTACATATTTTAAGGGATCTGTGTTACTCGAATGTGCTTATGAAGTGGTTTTGCATGTGTTTGATATCTGCAGACTATTCCATGCATACGTACTTTTCATAGTTTATCAATTGAATCTACTGCCATTCAGAAACCGGAGATTTCCAGAACACAAAATGTGCCTCAATCTACATACATCAAGTCTTCTTGCATCAGTTAGTTTGCAATTAATCTGAGTTTATTCATCTTCCATTTTGTAGTTTGCTACTCTCTCCTCCCTTCCATGTTTGAAAAGCATCTGTTACAGGGCATTTCACCATGAGATGTTATCAAACTTATAGTATTTATAAATAAATATTTTAGTAAAGAAAACTATGCTTGTTTTATTTCCATGCTAGATTCTGTGTGGAGTGGATGGGGGTCGCTCACTTTCTATTTGTTAATGCTAATTGCTTTGCTTGTGAGATACACTGCTATTTCTCATATGCCTCAGTACAAAACAGGATACACACCACAGTAATTTAAATTAAAGCCTGGCAAAAGTTTACCATCTCATTAACAACCAGAATAACAGTCACATTTGGGTAAAGATTGCAGTCCATAGAGGGGGGAGGCTTATCACTGTGACTGAACAAACTGATAGTTCCCCTCCCCTCTCTCTTGCCAAGTTGTGGTAGAAACATTTGGAAAAAGGTCCTTATACTGTCCACTGGAACATCACAATTGAACATAGCTAAGGACATGATTCATTTACAATTACAGCAGGAGTATGGAGACCCAAACTTCTACTTCTTGAGTACTGTTTTCCCAGTATGAATGACCTTCTTGAATAAAGCAAAAAAGTCTTACACAAGTAGAATATACTAATAAAATATAGCATTGTACTTGACTAACAAATCTCAGAAATAAAAGAATGGCTCTTGGCGGGTCCCCAAGCCCAGCATTCACTGTAAATTGCAAATTATTTTGTCTGGCATACAAAGTATACAGCCTGCATTATATAATGGTATTCGCTTATTAGAGCACCATTACATGAAACATTCATCACATTCTGGAGCTCTGTTTTGTGGATTTCTAACCTTTGGCTGACTTTGGAGCCTAGATTTTTGTGGGGCTCCGGGTGTTTACTGTTGTTCCCAGGTGCGCTCTGGATCCACAAGAGTAGCAAATGCAATTGGCTGGAACCACCAAATATGAAAGTGGAAATAGTTAAAGCCAGCAATATAGCTGGTAGCTGGCAGAGAAGTAGAGATAGTAGCAGGAATGCCAGCTGGGAAGAGTAAGCCAAT
This sequence comes from Anolis apletophallus, assembly GCA_030556195.1. Classification (NCBI taxonomy): domain Eukaryota; kingdom Metazoa; phylum Chordata; class Lepidosauria; order Squamata; family Anolidae; genus Anolis; species Anolis apletophallus. The sequence continues at coordinate 86,569,024 of JARBWK010000007.1, forward strand.
GGTTGGCATCCAAGAATGCAAATGGTGCCAAACTAATTTCCCCCCCAATGGAATGCAAGAATTTTGGAAACTGGGTGTGGAAGTTGCCAAAAACAGCAACCTCCTCTTTACAAAAAAGGCATAAACCTTGCAATTTGCCACAAAGTAGAAGCCAAATCAATTTTACTACAGCTCTAATCTTTCACATGAATTTTATAGTATTAATATGACAGTTCACAGTCATCTCTTTCATCCATTTATTTTGCCTCCCTCTGTCCTGTTCTTGCTCTAAAAGCTAAAGCTGAAAATCTTTGACCACTGCTGGCTAGATAGAAAACCTATATAATCAAACAGCTGCGTGCCAGATATGCAAGATTGCAGTTGTGCCCTGCTGATTAATCTATACTATATTAAATCACATCCAAGATGCTTTATTCACAGTACGAGCTCAGAACACATCAATTACCATCAAACACCCAGAGCAAAATTATGTAGAAAATATATTTCTGTTATTTTGTGTGTGTGTGTGATTTTGCTACTTTTCAAGCGAGTAAGTGAAAAATTGTTATCTAATACTTCTCATTATTAATTTTTAATTGGCTTTAACTGATCTTTTTATTATTACTTTGAAATGTTATTAAAATAAGCAAAAAATGATTCAGTCTCTAGCTACCTCCACTCAACTCCAGAAAACAAAAAAAGAAATCTATCATTTTATGCTTGTATTTCAGTGTGCACAATATGCATCATACATATGTATAGATCATCATACATATGTATAGATATGGTGACATTTCCCAATACATTAGGAGCACAGTTATGGTCTACTAACGCTAAGTACATTTATGGAAACAGAAAATGGAGATGCTTCAGAATTTTGAATTTTGTGTATCTGAATAATGGCTGACCAAATGTACAGCTTGGAATTTAACAATCAAGAAGTTTTCATAGATCCTAATTTTTCCAAAGCTATAGATCAGCTTGAAAAAAGAATCAAAATACATCTTAAGACATACATGTAGAGAGAAATATTTTTTTGGAAATAATGTTTTGCAAAGGGAAACAGAAGCAGTGGTGTGTTGAGCGGACATGGTGTCTCAAGAGGTAGATTGTCTCCCATGGAAGAAAACCCCTAATGTAACAGAATGGCTGATAAGACTAATTTATTTAAGTGGGAACAATTTTTACTTCAAAATACTTCAACAAAATACTCACCATGGTAAAAGTATGGTAGCTGGGACCCTACACTGGTTGTGCAGTGTGGGTCTAAATTAAGGAGGGGAACACGAGCGTGAGACAGTGCAGCGAGTGAGAGACGCAGCTACATCAGAATCCTGGAAACATTGTTTGCCAGAAAGGGGGAGAGGAAACATTTTTATCTCATTTACGATCTTCATAAGCTGTTGTTTATCATTTAACAATAAATAACTCTAGCATTACTTCACTCTCCTTAAGCACAATGCTTGGCTGTTTGTTGCTCCACCTCCCCCCCCCCTTTCTGATCTGCATTGCACACATCTTCCCTTCATTAATTCTGACACATGTTGTGCAAGTAGCATAGTGTAGGGTTCCAGTTATCATACTTTTGCCCTCACCATCAAGTTCTGACCATAGTTTTTATTAAGGCACAGTGTCTATTAAGGCATTTCATAAAGGCTTTCATGTGTATCATGTCGATAGAGTTCTTAATCCGAGCGTTAAAGCCTTTCGCCTGACTTCGACGAGGAGAAGGGCATTCTCCATCACTGCGCCCACACTCTGGAACTCCTTACCACTGGAGATCAGGTCTCTTAGCGACCTCATGGTGTTTCGAAAGGCCTGCAAGACCTGGCTGTTCCGGCAGGCTTTCGTTACCTAAGCTAGTCTAGTGGTTCATGTTGATGTTGTTGTTAATGCTGTGGTTTTAACTTGTTTTAATTGTATAATGTGTTATGATTTGTTCGATTGTGAGCTGCCCCGAGCCACCCGGGAGTGGCGGCCAAGAAATCTGAATAAATTAAATTAAATAAAATAAATTTATTGATCATAATTCTTGGCAATATCTAATCAAAATATATTTTCTCTTTGAGGAACTGCATCTCTAACAGACATTCAAGGGTTAATTTCTTTGAGCATTGTTAATTTCTTAACAGCATGTTAAGTATCCCGTTTATATTTTTGGATGCTCTGCTATTTTTGAGAGAATTCCCTAACAATCCTGAGACTGAGCTGGATTGAATTAAAGACTTGACAGCTCCTGTATTCTAACCACCTGATCCTTGGTACACTTGCTCATAGGACAACAGAGTAACAAAAGTAGTATCACAAGGGCATTTTCTTTGCTTCTTTTCTCTGAACCAGTTTTGTTTTGTTTATATCATTCTTAAAATGAGGCACCCTGGACTGGACTCGGTATTCTAGATAAAGCCTGATTAGCATGGAATATAGTGAAACTATAATTTCCTCCAACTTGGAAACTATACTTCTGTTAATGCAGGCTAAAATACCATTCCCTTTTGTTACTACAGCATGACACCAGTGGCTCATGTTCAATTTATGATCAACACTATCCCATATGTCCTTTTTGCATGTAGCACTGCTGAGCTCTGTATCTCCCATTCTACACGCGTGCATTTGCTTTTTGTAGCCTAAATATAGAATTATGCATTTTTCTCCATTGAATTTCATTTAACTTCTGCCCAATTCTCTAGTTTATCAAAGAACATCAGATGGGCTTCCAGAATCACCACACATTGTGGTGAATCTGGTGGTGCCCAGAAAGAGTTGGAACCCACCACCCTCCTGTCTGCATCATCTGACTTCTCCCCTATCTTATCTCATGGGAGGAAGAATACGCCACCTGGCTTCCCCCGTTGACTCCAATTGAACATGGGAAGTGTGCTGTGTTTCCACCATGGTGGCATTCACCAGTTCCTCTATAGTTCTACTACAGAGCCCTGCTGGAAGTAGTGCTACATAATGGGATGGAAGCAGGCAATCTCTGTCATAAAACTATAGACGAACCAGTGCATGCTTCCAAAAAGTACCCCTTCTGATGAGATTGTAATTCAGCTTCTATGCTCCAATGTGGTTACCACCTTCTCCAGTTTTGTATGATAGCTGTGAAATGGAGCCATTTGAACCAATCATATTGAGGCCCCTAAAGACTTAGGCCCCATGTTTCAATGGCTTTGATGGAATCATTTGTTTACTTTCATCTTAATACTGTAGGGATATGTGAGTATAATAATGTTGTTTTGTACTCTAGATGATCCCGCTAATTCAACACATTTAAATGTTACCCTTTGTTTGGTTTGGGGAGAGAGGTTCTACATCTTTAAGTTAAACAAAATATACTTGTATTACTTTTAAATTCAACGAGAGTAACAAAAGAAAGAAGTGAGCTTCTGCTGAGGAGAAAGAAAAGAAAACTAATGCACTGGAAAGTTTTCTCAGTTTAGACAATTAAACACCTTTTTGTCAAGCTAGGATTTAAGTGTTGCTGTTCCAAAATGTGTTTTTCCCCCCTTCAAATTAAAGTAACAGTTTCTATTCTCATAACTGACAACATTCAGACAAATTTTGGAATTTGTTTCTGAAATTATATTTAACTTACTAATGCAATATTTATTCATGTTCTGAGCATTTGTTACAATTACCTCCAGCTTGCTAAAGTATTATTATAGAACCCTTTCTTTGTCAAATTACTATATTTTGATGACTCATTCAACCTTTTCCATATATACAATAAATGGACCTCCTTGTTTCTAAATGACCCTAGGGGGCATAATGCTAACTGCTTCTTAAAAACAAGGAGAGAAGAAATAAATGATTTTATTGTTAATACAAACACATAATTTGTGACAAAACTGCAGGAGTTATTGAGGTCATAATGATAATTTGCATGCACTTAACCTTAGCTAGATAATGCACAGGTTAATACCCCCAGGAATCAGTCAATCAGGACTAAATGCATTTGAACATCTGCAGTAGAAACAAAAACACATGATGTGTTTAATCATAAGTTCCCCTTCTTAGGATGGTTGTAGTCAAACAATTGGAAAACATAATGTAGTGATTTGAGCATTGTAGTATGCTTCTACAAGGCCAAGGTTCAACTTTCCACGGAGCCATGGAAACCCATGACCTTGGGCACATCACACTCCCTCAGCTTCCAAGGCAAATCCCTTCTGAGTACATCTCACTAGAAGAGTCACGTGTTTCAGGAGAACATGTGCATAATTCATTTACTTAGGGCATATCTACAGTATATATATAAAGGAGGACCCGTCATCGAAAGACTGCCATAGGCAGAGAAACCTTCCAAGGCAGAGACACCAAACTTAGCAACAAAAATAGGCCTCAAGCAAGGAAGGTTTTTAGCAAAGAAAACTCCCCAAAAAAAAAACCTAGAAGGCCCCCAAAACAACGATAAAAACTACATTTCCCAGCATCCTCCGCGGCCGCCAGCAAATCCCATTGGCCGACATCGTCCACACAAAATCGGCCCACTTCCCAGTGCAGGCCACGGCGCCATCCCCACAACCAGTCCAGGCCCTCCCCCGGGCTGCCATCCCCACATCCCCACAACCACTCCCCCCTTCCCCGGGCTGGCCCCCGCCCCTGCCACCCCAAAAACCACTCCACCCCCTTCCCCGGGCTGGCCCCACCGCCCGCCCCCTGCGCGCGACAATTTCTTAAAAATAACGGCCGCCAAAACAAATCACCTCAGGACAGCCTCCCACGCAACCACAGGCAGTCGGACTGCTGAGGACACACAGTGCCTAAAGGACAGGCTCCTTCAGCCTCGCCCACACTGGCCAAACCAGTAAAAACTGACCACTGGTAATCACCACAAACCACTGACCATGGTACGATCAGCCACACAATCACAACAACAAAATAAAAAAACACCACACACTCCTCCAGACACTACAACTCTCACAACCACACTCGAGAAACACAATCAAGCCAGATATCACACAATGCCAATATGCAGAAGATACACAACTATGTGCACAGAGCACATGCATACCACTCACAGGACAAAAGACACCCACAACAAAAGACACCCACTTAACAAACACCAAACCCACAACATGACAGCCACACAACTCGTGATGCCTACCTCTACAGACCCACAACACAACTCACACACAACACACACAACACACACAATGCATACATACCACTGCTAAACAGAAACCAGCACAGGACAACCAACTAACACACCCCACATACACACCGTACATCCACACCACACTACCACTGTACACTCACAACAACAAACTACACATTCAACACCACAAACTCTTCTCCAAGCACCATCCCACCCACACACCACCAATCCTCCACTTTACAAACACCACACCCACAACATGACAGCCACACAACTCGCGATGCCTACCTCTACAGACCCACAACACAACAGACACACAACACACACAACGCATACATACTACTTCTAAACAGAAACCTACACAGTACAACCAACTAACACAGGAGGACATAACATCCAATCTCATCTTCTAATCATGCTATTTTTCTAATCATTGTTTAGGAAATGAAGCCATGGGGCCTAGGGCAGAATGGATACTTTATATTTATTTATTTATTTCAACTTATCAGTCGCCACTCCCGTTTGGCTCGGGGCGACTCCCAGCAGATAAAATCACGGTAATACAGAGTAAAACACCACGTAGCAATAAAACCCAATAATACACAATAAAATACAGAATTAAAACATCAAATTGGCCATTAAAATGAAATAGGAGGTGATAACACAGAACATTGCTAGATTTTAACAGCCAAATGCCTGTTGGAAAAGGAGTGTTTTGCATGCCTTCCGGAATGCCAGTAAATCCGAAAGAGCGCGTATCTCGGAAGGCAATGTGTTCCACAAAGTGGGGGCTATAACCGAAAAGGCCGTCCTCCGAGTAGCCGTAAGATGGTACTTTTTCGCATTTGGGATCTCCAGAAGATTTCTTGACTCTGATCGCAGCGGCCTAGTGGGACAGTATGGGACGAGGTGGTCCCGGAGGTACACTGGCCCCAGACCATGCAAGGCCTTAGAGGTCAAAACCAGCACCTTGAAGGTGATCCGCCATTCTACCGGCAACCAGTGCAATTCGCGCAAGATAGGTGTTACATGGCTGCTCATAGAGGCACCTACCAGCGGCTGCGCCGATGGGTTCTGTACCAGTTTCAGTTTCCAGATCACTGACAAAGGCAGGCCAATGTAAGAGCGTTACAGTAGTATAATCTTGAGATGACCGTGGCTTGGATCACTGTGGCCAAGTTGCGATGGGAAAAGTAGGGGGGGCAACTTCCTTGCCTGGTGTAGATGGAAAAACGCTCCTCTACTGACGATGTCTCCATTGTCAGTTGAGAGTCCAAGGTGACTCCAAGACTTTTAACAAATGACGACGGACATAGCGTCACGCCGTCCAGGGTTGGAAGTTGGATCTCTCTACCGCCCGGGCGACCAAGCCACAGGATCTCCTTCTTAGCTGGATTCACCTTCAACCTACTGGCTCGCAGCCATCCAGTAACGACCTCAAGGCAATGATAGAAATTATCGGGTATGGATTCGGGTCAGCCCTCCATCCCCAGAATGAGCTGGGTGTCATCAGCGTACTGGTGGCACTGCAGCCCAAAGCTACGAACCAGCCGAGCAAGTGGTCAGACATAGATATTAAATAACAGAGGGGAGAGAATTGCCCCCTGGGGAACCCCATATAGTAGAGGGGAACCCCCGGAGACAACCTCACCCCTCCTCACTCGCTGTGATCGGTTCCGGAGAAAGGAAGACAGCCAATTAAGGACCCTCCCCCTTACCCCGGCCTCGGCAAGACGGTGAGGCAAAAGATCATAATCGACTGTATTGAACGCTGCTTTGAGGTCCAATAACACAAGAAGCACCGAACCGCCTTGATCTAGCTGGCACCGCAGCTTGTCTGTGATGGAGACCAGAACCGTCTCCATCCCATGCCTCGATCGGAAGCCGGACTGGAAGGGGTCTAGCCAAGTTGCATAATCTAGGAAGGACTGCAACTGCTCCATTGCTGCCCTCTCAACCACCTTGCCCAGAAACGATAAATTCGAGACTGGGTGGTAATTGGAGGGGACCGTAGGATCTAATCCCGGCTTCTTCAGCAATGGAGTGACCACAGCCTCTTTCAAACCCTCTGGAAATACCCCTTGCTCAAGGGAGGTGTTAATTAGTCTCAACAGAGGGTCTCGCAACCCCTCCAGGCAGGCCTTGACCAGCCATTATAGTTTTTTTTGTCACCTGCAAATAATCACATTCATAGAGACCTGCAAAGGAAAAGTTCCCTACAGCAATGGCCACTGAAAGAGATAGTCTGAGTTGAGAGGGGGGGGGGTGTCAACTGAATTGTTTACTTAGCTTACGTGACTTGCTTATTTAGTATAAATTCCCTTCCATAGTCTGGAAACTCTGACTTTCTGAAACTCTGCTACATCACAACTAGGCTGGCATGTCCTTATGGGTCACAGCTCATAGTAAGGACACAACACCATCTTGCGTTACCATTCCTTGTGAAAAAAAGTGCATTCTCTTCCAGCACATGAATAAACAGAAGCATGGACCATTCTTTGTGGAGAGTGGACATGTTATAAAGTGTTATAAGAAATACAAGTTTGTTGGCAATGCTTGCTTTCATACAATATTCATCACATTTTGCATATAGGCATAGCACATACTGAGTATCCCTTATCCAAAATGCTTAAAATCAGAAGTGCTTTGGATTTTGTTTTTAATTTGGATTGCCTGTATTTGCATACATGCGCATAATGAGATATCATGAAGATGGAATCCAAGTTTCAATACAAACTTCATTTATTTTTCATATACACCTTATACCCGGTGGCGTAGTGGGTTAAATCGCTGAACTTCTGAACTTGCTGATCGAAAGGTCGCAAGTTTGAATTCGGGGAGTGGTATGAGCTCCCGCTTTTAGCCCCAGCTTCTGCCAACCTAGCAGTTCAAAAACATGCAAATGTGAGTAGATCAATAGGTACTGCTCCAGTGGGAAGGTAATGGCACTCCATGCAGTTATGCCAGCTACATGACCTAGGATGTGTCTACGGACAACGCCAGCTTTTTGGCTTTTAAATGGAGATAAGCACCAACTCCCAGAGTCAGACACAACTGGACTTAATGTCAAGGGAAAACCTTTACCTACTTTATACACCTTATACATGTAGCCTGAAGTAATCTTAGACAGAGTTGTTTTACTAATTTTGTGCATGAAACAAAGTGTGTGTATTCAACCACCAAAATTTAAGGTATCAGTATCTTAGCCATCCATGTGGAAAATTTTAGAAGGTTTCTAGAAAAAGAATATGCTTAACCTATGTTTAGCTGGGGAATCTTTACTGATATGAGGCACCTACCACAATAATGATAAGGATAGTTACTAAAAATTGCCTCTTTCCCATGTAGACTCTTATTTGCTCTTGTCCATTTTGCAACTTGAGGACTTCATAGAAACATGGAGAAAACATAGAACATACTAGGGCAAGCTATTCATAGTTTTCAGTTTAAAGAAACAGGCTACTCTCATGATCTTTAAGAAATCCATGATGGATTGGCCAAAAATACTTGGAGGCACTTAGGATATCCTGCTAGTATTATAGAGGGATTGTTCTGTTTACTGTTCACCTATGTGATATGTGACTGATATAGTTTCAGCAGGGTGCCAAACCTTGACTTTTGAGTGAAATTATGTTAGGACTGATCTATCAGATGTGCAATATTGCTGGATGACACCTTGCAGCACATTTATTTGCACTATCAGAGCTGGACTATATTGAATTTGTTTCGTGCACCTAAGGTGTCAGGAGAGATGGCCAACTTTCTGTAAAGCATATGAATTCATCTTGCCATGGGGAATGCCTATTTGACACTGAACAGGAACATTTTTAAAGTGACAAGTAGCAGGGCATCTTGGAGTCTTCATGGGAATCCATCCTTTAAAAAAACAAAAACTAAGTGTTTGCTATCTCAAAGTCAGATATTTCTTTTGCTGTATTGCAATTAACTAGGAAACAACTCATATATTGAGAACCTCACTTGAGAGGAAAATTGGGGAACATTCCCATTTATTTGCATTTTATTCATTCATTTACATCATGGATAATAACATTGTAGAAGGGATGTTTCAACAGTGTAGAAGATTGGGAAATTGATGAACTAAGGACAAAGTTAAATCTCAACTTAAAAGCCATATGCTAGCTAATCCTAACTCAGAAATAAGCAACTGAGGGGCATTCCAACCTCACTCATCCAGCAGGCCATTTACAAAGTAATGTCTTTTCCACTTGTCATTTGAGCCATAATTCATCGCTCCCCCCCCCCCTATTTTCAGGGGTGGGACATCTGGCATGAGACAGGGGAAGCAAAACAGATTTGGGGAAGTTTCCAGGCAAACAGGTGGCATGAAAATTGGATCATTATAAAAATGGAAACCTGGAGCTTCAGAGATTACACTTAGGGGTCCCAAGAGTAACACACATACCATGATCAGTATTCACACATGTCTCAAGGTAAGTATACACTGACCAGTAAATCTGGGACCAGAGCCGGCCTTTGCAATTCTGCAATGTAAGCGGCCGCGCAGGGCGCGACCGGCTGGGCGGGGCGTCACTGGCTGGGAGGGGCGCTGCCGCACCACCCTGCCTCTGCCGCCACCTTGCCTCTGCCTCTGCCACTGCTGCACAGCCAGCCCCACGCACCGGCTGCGGCGTGCCTCCCAAAGCACGGACATTTCTGCGCATGCGCGAATGTCTGCTGGGTCCCGAGCGCGCCTGCGCGCTGTCTCCAAAGCCGCAGGCGCGCTCGGGACCCAGCAGACATTCGCGCATGCGCAGAAATGTCCGTGCTTTGGGAGGCGCACCGCAGCGGGCGCGTGCGGGGCCGGCTGTGCAGCGGTGGCGGCGGCAGCGGAGGCGGGACCGAGTGACGCAGCGGCCGGGGGGGCCCCAACATTTTCTTTGCCTACCCCCCTGGAAAAGGTCAGGCCGGCCCTGTCTGGGACCAATTCAGAGCAGTAATACTCCACACTGCAGAACCTGCTGCAGCCATGTGTTTGAGTCCAAACATTCCAGTGGACCAAGACTACATTAGACCCATTTGATTATCCACTCACTCTCCATGTGACTGTCACAATTTTCAGACAGCAGGAAAGGTCCCCACTTGTTCCTTCTTCTTCATCACACTAGAGAATGAATCCACTTTAAATCCGGTTTCTGCTTCCTGCAGAATTTTGGGGTTTGTAGTTTGGCGAGGCTGTTAAAGTTTTCTCCCTAAACTACAAACCCCAGAACTCTACAGGAGGCAGCAACCGGATTTAAAGTGGATTCTTTCTCTAGTGCAGGCGTGGGCAATTGCCGGCCCTCCAGGGGTTTTGGACTTCAACTCCCAGAAATCCTAGCCTGTTTACCAGCTGTTAGGATTTCTGGGAGTTGAAGTCCAAAACACCTGGAGGGCCCACAATTGCCCATGCCTGCTCTAGTGTGATGAGACCCCTAGTCTTGTTGGTTCCTCTGTTAACACCAGAATGATGCACTCATGATAGTCAACAGCTTATATGGAGCTCTATCACTGGTTTGGAAAAGTGGCAGCAGTGACACAGGAAAACTGTCTTCTTTTTCATGCATTGATGAGTGTGGTGTCACAAATCAAACCCAATCCTGCTGTTCAAACTGACCCAAAGCCACAGGATTCTCTGGAATTTCAGGCAGACTCCAGAACCTGAAGTGGGAAAAGCCATTTAATCCAGTATAACCCACAATGCCCACTGGAATTTTAAAAAGGTTGTGAGTATAGCTCGAAGGCAACTCAGGATGAATCTAAGTTATCATGCCCACATCAACAAGTTCTTAGATGCTAGCAGAGCATATGTTTTGAATGGAAGTTAAATCAATTTGTTCTCACTTTAATATGATCCAACTTAAATTCCGGTTTCCAAAGAAATATGCAGCCCATACAAACATGTGGTTAGTTCAAGAAATTCAGACAAAATGCATACACATTTGCTTGTACTTCTCTCAAAATATGCACTAGGCAAAATACATACAGTAGTGAACATGGGTTTTCATGAGTTATTTAAAATACAAGCTCATGTAATTTTTAATGTCCCTTGAAAAGTTAGTGATAGAGAAGTCAGAACAAAAGATTTGCCTTCTTTCCATTTCTTGGCAAGCGACATCCTGGCTGCTGTGGTGTAGTGCTTGTCAAGAAATGGAAAGAAGGCATCGTCCCAAATATCCAGGATTGGACCTCCAAGCTTTTTGAAATTATAAAAATGGACTCTCTGACGCAAGCAGTTGAGCAAATGAGCAACTGCAGAAAAACAGACTGGTCGAAAGTTATAGACTTTTTTAAGCAAAAAATTTTTTAAAAAATTTGAAGGATGGTCTGAAATTATGTTGTAAATATTTGAGAAATGCTCAATAGGAGCAAGGATGACGAACAGAACACATCAGGTGTTTATGGGATAATAACACAGGAAAACAACAAATAACATCGACAGGGATGTTATAGGTGGCAGGGGGGAAGGCTGGAAGTACTCTGTATTGTTTAGTGATGTTGTTAATCTGTAATTAGGCAGTATGTCTTGTTTGTTATGTTAGATGTATGTTATATGTTGTTTTTAATCCGGGTGAAAATCAATAAACATTACTATTTTTAAAAAAAAAGATTTGCCCACACAGGTTGATTTTGTAAGTGTGGCAACAAAGACTGTTTTGTAACAAGAAACCAATCCCACTAATAGTTTCACTGAAATAGATAGAAAAGAGAGACATTTTTGTTTTGTATTTCTCCTAACACATATGGATTTGTCTAATGAGAATTGATGAGCTGGTTAAAAGAAACTTGAGATGATGATAGGCACCCTGTGAGAAAAACAAAAAAACAGGACAAAATGCCAGAGGAAAACAATCCCAAATATGTTCATTAATATTCAAGAAAGTTGCTTCCTATCACTAGTCACAACCGGGCAGCATCCTTGTCAGAGAGGAGATAAGGTGAGTGGGGGGGACAGACAGGCAACAAAGCCCAACAATTGATGCCTGATAACTGCAATGATAATAATTCATTACATATGTTTTGTGCAATTTTGCCTTTTCTGACAAGACATCAGCTACTCTCATATCTTGTCACGGGGAAATTGAAGCTGGAAGGAATGTCACCCTTGAATTTATTCTTAAAATGTCCTACATGCAGCTGCAAATTTTGGATTGTGAATCAGAATCTTCCGACACTGCTATCTGCAGGGACACAAAGTAAAGAATAGCTTCATGAATTGGTCTCCTTAAAAAAAACCTAGAAGGTTCAGTGTGTGAGAATGAATAAACAGGGAATACTATTTGTTAAATGCCAACACGGCACAACAAAATATTTTTGTGGCTCTTAGATGGAAGGGAGGGTTACTGTTTCATGACTTTGGAAATCACACTGACTAGCCAAGATGCTTTCCAAGTATAGATGGAAATAACACAACACTTTCTGAAGTAAATTTACAACACACAGTAGGTGTAGCAATTGGCTGAGGCATTCAAATTAGGGTATTGCCCCTCAAATGAAAATTATTCTTTCAAATAAAATATTCCTTAAATGCCTAGGATTAGTGTAAGTAAAACATCATTTGAGCATTTAGAAATCAATTTAGGTATCCAAACTAAAATAGTAAGCAAACTTACTATGGGATTGTGAATACAGGAAATATAAGACTTCCAGATGTGAACAATTTTCAATATTTCATCCTCTGGAATAATAGAAATTTGGGGATTAAAGAAAAATTTTATTTGCAAGAGCACAATCCTTTGGGGGACAATGCCCCCATTTTGTTCCTTCTCTGATACACAGTCTGCAAGGCTAGTCAAATTATTTGGAGAATTCCAATGGAAAATCCCCTCTTTAATTTGTTGCCTTTCAGGGGCATTAAATGCTTGATTCTGGGTGCATTTGCTACGTTGCCTAATCACCAAATTCTAGAAACAAAATTTCAAACTGGAAGAATTCCCAAGTGTTATCTGGCCCAACATGACACAAACTGAAGGAAAAGCATAGCTAAAAATTACCAGGCAGATGGCCAACCAGTCTCTATTTGAAATTTTTCGAAGAAAGGCAGCCCAACTATCTCTGTGGCACTATGTTCTCCGGCCAACAGCTTTTACTGTTGGGAAGATGCTCATAGTGTTTAGACAAAATCTTGTTCCCTGTAAATTAAATTCATTTGAATCTTTTCCTTTGGAGCAGTAGTAAAGCAAACTTGCTCTGTATTCTATTATTTCTTCTCCCCCATATTAAATATCCAGGCGAAACAAACCCAGCTATTCAATGCATTCTGCAAATAGTTTGGTATCCAAACTCCTTGCCATTTTGATTCTCTTCTTCTAGACATTTTCATATTTGTCAATGTCTTTCTTAAGTTATGGTACCTCAAATTGGAAAGAGCAGTTCAGTTTAAGGTCCCTTGATATGGAACCATACTTCTGCTGATGCAACCTAGTGTAGCACAGCAGTTCTCGTTCGTGCCTGGAGGGCAAGGAATAGGTCCTGGGGTTCCATTAGCATTAGGGCCTGCAGCAGCAGAGGTGGATTCGGAGGATGAGCTAGATGATTGGGGTGAAGCACAGGGCCCTTCGGATGGGCCGCAGTCTCCCACAGAGAGCTTAGCATGGGATGAAATGTTGTTTGGGCCCAGCTTAGATTCCGATCACCAGGTGGAGATGGGAAGCAGCGAAGGGAGTTATGAACACCCTGGGGGGAGGAATTCCCAGGAGCCCAAGAATGTAAACATGGACGAACCCGAGTGGGAAAGTGCCAGGGAGGAAAGTTCTCAGGAAGATAGCGACACAGCTGCCAAGAGGCAAGGTCGCTCCTTCGATAGGAGACGAGACATCGAGTCTAGCAGGAGGGCTTGGTCGAGGGTCCTAGACCGACCGAGGTCCGTGAGCAGAGATTGGAGACGAAGGAGCCTAGAGCGGCGCGGACCTCGGCCGACGGATTAAGTATAGGGTCCGTGGGAACGCATCCTCAGTTCTCCGGCCACGTCTTTCCTGAATAGGCGTGAAGCGGAGTGGGACCACAAGCCAGCAGTGGTCATCAAGCCTTGCCTTGCATTTGCCTTGTTTCTTGAACCGCATTGGATTTGCGGAGCCTTGTCTTGTTTCCTGATCTGCAGTGGTTTGCGGAGCCTTGCCCTGTTTCCTGATTCGCATTACATTGCGGAGCCTTGCCACGCTTCCAGCTTATTTGCTACGCTACTTTGGACTACTTGCTTATTACCTTTTGGACACTTGCATATTATTGGACTATTTACTCTTTGGAACTGTTTTTATACTTAATAAAGTAGTTAGCCTTCAGTACGTCTCTGTGTGTGTGATTAAGGGGCCCGCTACGTCCGTGATCGTGACACCTAGATCTTCACCAGCTTTTCTTAGCACTGTATCATATTGTTGACTCATGTTTACTTTGTAGTCTCTACAATTCTCCAGAATTCATGGCATAGGCACTCTTTCTATGCTAGGCCTCACCCATCCTATATTTGTTTATCTTATTTTTTCCTGAACTGTTCTCACAATGTAACATGATTTAATTCCATGTTTTTTATTTCTAGGGTGTGTTGGAAAAATATTTTATGTGATACCTAATAACTGTATAACACTGCATTGTGCAATTGTTATTGGTTGGAGTCCTGTATCAGCTACTTAGTTAAATATAGCATAAAAGATTAGTTAAACTAAGTAACCTCTCCTGGCCCTACTCCTTATACTGTCATTTAACTATAATGTAATCTCCAGAAGAATAGGCAGAGGAATATGATTGTGGCAACAATGTCTACACTCACAACCATTATGCCTTCAGCATTTCCATTACAACTGGAAAGATTATGATTTAAAAGATTTCATAATTATCGGCTCACTGTTGTTACTTCTATTTCTAATTTCCCCTTTTATTTTGTCATCATTGTTTTTATCTTTAATTGCTGTATGACTTTGTTAGATACTTTGTGGCTTAGGCAAAAGGGAGGATATAAATTTCAGAAATACAAGCGAAGTGACATTAAAAGAAAATAGCTGTCAATGCTTACCCAATCTATATAATTTTTGTTTCACATGTCAAGGAAAATTGCAGACCAAGAACAAAGTTGCTACATTGAAAACATAACACAACCAAAACACAATGTCAGAGCTCATCATCAGTTAGAGGTTGTATAACAAACATTAATAAAAGAGGTTGGAATCTTGTTGCCATCTTATGCATGTATTAGTTTTTTCTCAAGCAAAAATTTGCCTTTTTGTCCAATATGGAATGGCCATAGTCCGTTCAAGGTTGTGGAAGTAAAGTGCCATTATGTGCATATGAAGATTGCATATGGAGGTACATATATATTGTGCATAGATGCATGTTCATATTGAATATACAGGTGTGCATTGCACAATTGGTTCACAGTTCATTCTGAAATTCTTATTCTTCTTCCCCCACTTCTCCTTGTGGCTGGAGGCATGGTACAATGTGGTTAAAACAGTGAGGTAAAACAAAATACTATTAAAATACATACATATACATATACATACACACTCACACACAATCATTATATATATATATATATATATATATATATATATATATATATATATAACAAATATACACAGATGAAATACAGATTAAAATTAACCCTGTAAGTTAAATTGTCACAACTCATGGAATGATTTTACTCCATATAGTCCATGATACAATTGTGATCAAGATCTTTGTAATATTGTAAACATTTTCCTCTTGCTTTAGATAGCACTTACTTGATATCATAATGTAGCAATGATGGCAGCAAGCCAACCACTATGGCGATCAGGTTGAGCTTTCCCCCAAGGATTGAGTCAGGGGAGTTGCAAAGTCCATAGGATTTCTCTGTCCATGATACAATTCTGATCAAGATCTTTGTCATATTGTAAACATATCCATCTTGCTTTAGACAGCACTTACTTGATATAATAATATAACAAAACATATGATTACATAAAAAGCCATGCTTGTCCTGGAACATTACTGTAGTAGAATTTCCTTTCTTTCAACAGTAAAATACACTGCCTAGAAGTGTGGTGGACCCTCCTTCAATATGATTTGTGTGCTGAAAGCCTAGTATCCCAAGGCAAAGAGATGATATATTATCAAAGACCACAATCTGGTGACATTAGTTCTTTAAAGAAGCAATGGATAAAGATTACATGAGACCATCTTTGAAAAAAAGTGATTTTAAAAAGGCACTGTTCGAATAATCTGGAATGTGAATGAAGCATTTATGTGAGGATGCCTTATTCTAGTGATTTAAAAAATGGAGGCAAGAGAAAATTCAAGTGATCTTGGGGAAGATACAGAGAAAGGAGAATGGGTTAAGAAAATATCCATAAAGACAAAAAATATACAGAGAAGTTGGAGGACTATATAATTAAACAGATTTTACCCAAAATTATAGAACACACATATAATATAAAAGTTTTCACCACCGTAAGAGAAATTGATCATACAATTAAGAAATTTACTATTGGAAATGCACCAAGGCAAGATGGGTTGTCCACATGCTATTATTAATTAATTTGCATCAATTAAAACAGACAATGAATTCTATTTTATTAAATGGAGAGATTCCTAAGGGCTGGACAGAAGCTAATATTGCATTGATACCTAAAGATCAGGACATTGAAAAAAATGACACAGCCCTCTGTAGATTGATATCATTGCTGAACAATGATTATAAGTTGTTTACATTGATTTTCACTGAAAGGCTTAAAATTATTCTCTAGAACTTTAATCATGACTATAAAAGTATTTCCTGTTCTAAAGACATTTGGAAAAACATACTATACATGCTGATAATATTTGTAGCATTCCAATGAAAAAGAAGTAGCACTTTTTAGATATTGAAAAGGCTTTTCTTTATTTATTAGACTTATACACCGCCACTCCTGGAGGCTCAGGGCGGTTTACAACATAGTTATATGAGTACAAATAGTAGATAAAACACAGATTAAACACAGATTAAAAGATCAAAAGCATTCAAAAGCCTGCCTGAATAAGTGTGTCTTGCACGCTCTGCGGAAGGTGTTCAAATTTCGCAGAGCCCGCGTCTCCGGTGGCAAAGCATTCCATAGTACCGGGGCGATGATGGAGAAGGCCCTTCACCTAGTTGATGTCAGATGGAAAGATTTCACACTGGGGATGACTAGAAGATTCTGGTTTTGATAATTTGAACTGGACTTTTTTTATTTAACGTTTTGGAAGAGATAATTATTGGAAACAATTTTATTAAATGTGTTTGATTTATTTATTAGAACAAGTACAAATAATCATTGATGGAGAATTATTTAATTCATGTGACATACAAAAAGCACAAGACAAGGAGGTTCACCATCACCTCTTGTTTATTTTAATGAGATGAGAAAATTAATTGTATAACGGTTAAAAGATAACCATATAATTTAAAGACATTTGCTAATGATTGGGTTTTACTTTGATTGATGATTTATTTTGGAAAACCCACTGTAAATGACTTAATGAGAAAATTAAAATAATTTTGGGAAATTACACAGGTCCTCAGTCTGAAAGTTCTCATAGATTCATCACTGATGCTTGAAGCCCAGGTGTCTGTGGTGGCTGTGAGGACATTCACATTCATGCCAGCTGTGACCGCACCTCGAAAAGCCTGACTTGGCCACAGTGATCCACACCTTAGTTACTTCTAGAACGGACTAATGCACTCTGTGTGGGTCTGCCTCTGAAGATGGCTCAGAAACTGCAGTTAGTGCAAAGATCAGCAACCAGATTACTATCTGAGGCTAGTTATAGGGAGCATACTATGCCTCTATTAAAGCAGCTTATGGCTTCCGATAAGTTTCTGGACCCAATTCAAAGTGTAGGTTATTACCTATAAAGCCCTATATGCTTTAGGTTCAACCTCGTATCATCGAGACCACATCTCCTTCTATGAACTGGCACAGGCTCTAATATCTGCTAGAGAGACCCTTCCCTTGGTCCCACCTCTGTCTCAAGCACAGTTGGTGGAGATGAGGGAGAGGGCCTTTGCGGTGGTGGTCCCCCAGCTCTGGAATGCCCTGCCCAGAGAAATTAGGCTAGCCCCCACTATTCAAGCTTTTCAGTTAAATCTGAAAACATGGCTCTTTAAACAGGCCTTTGACCTTGATTAGAATTTTATTGGTTAAATTCAAGGACTTAGTTATTTACTCATGTCACCACTTTGATTGATACTTGAAGTCTATTTTATACCCACAGACATTGCTGCGTTTTATGGAAATTTAAATCTTCTTAACTAAAGTTTATGTGTTGTTTTATGTAATATTGTGTGTAAATTTATATTATTGTTTATATACTTATGTATTGTGTCTTTTATATGTGTGGTAATTTGAAATGCCTTTTATGAGCTGCCCCAAGTCCCTTTGGGGAGATGGTAGCGGGATACAAATACAGTGTTTTTATTATTTATTATACATAGCTTTTGTTGTGATCTAATTTTTTTTAAAAAAAAGAGAGCCATTCATTGCATAATGATGAAAATTTCTAGCAAACAATCCCAGACAGCAAAAATATTGTTTGGGTATTGAAAAACATATATAAAGAGAAATACCGCCCCAAATATCACAGCAATATTTCATCTTCTGTTTTCTCCCTGTGTCTGCCTATATTTAGTTACATGGAGCAGTTATATCTTGTGCTAATAATTTCATAGAACAAATTTCTAAAGTGATTTTTTTTCTTTTTTGCAGTTTGTCTCAAGGCCCTGTTTCTGTAAAAATAATCCGAACAGGCTTTAGAAATTGAAGCTGCTTAATTACATCAGGCATTTAGGTTTTATTTCTATTGGAACCTTCTAATATTTTTAACAACAAAAAGCTTTTTTCTCATTCTATTTCAGTGCATAATGGAAGAAGATCAGCAACTGCAGTTTTGTTAGAGCTCTATTTAAACTGTTTCCCCATCTTTTTCTTCTTTTTCTTCTTTTATGAAGGGTAACTACAAGAGGGTGATCAAACTCACAAAAACTGGCTCCATGATGTCTAAACATCTCAGATGAAGCCGAAATGCAAACATGACAACCTTCAACATCAAACGTGAATGAACTGAACTGTGAGATGCTTTCCTTCATTCCTTTTCAAAGGGACACTGCTCCAGTAAGCTAAAGTGCCACCCCAATCTTTAGAAAACACTCATGGCATGCCACGGTCTGACAAGGATGACAACAGCAGTCACTCTGTTTATTGATAGGATCAGCAAATGGTTTACTTTGGACCTCTTGACTCACTTTTGATTCTTCTTTCTGTCACCAATTATTTTCTGTGCACACCAAAGAAATTCACTCAGGAATGTCAGGGGCATTGATCTTCCCTATCTAAGCCAGATGTTCATCTTCTCCATCTGCTCCCAGTTACTTCTGAGTAAAATGGAAGAAGGGAAAAATAAAATCCTTTAAAGCTTTGAAATGATCCTGTAGTTGACCTTGCAAATTATTTCCGGCTTAGTCTAAGTTATTTGCAAATTAATATCATACAGTCATTTATATAGTCCCATATTTGACATGATTTAGTGTTGAATGATGTGGGATCCTTGTTTTAAGAATAGCCTTGACTCATAAAACATAATCTGGCAAATACTTAAACTAATAGTTCAATATTGGGAATATCATGGCTTGACTTAGTTCTCCCACTGGATTGTGCCAGATTCTTTGCAGTTCTATCTTTAAATCCTCATATTGTGTAAACTTTTCCAGGTGTTTGTTGTCAATCCTGCTGTTACCTGGGATTGCAACATTGACAATCCATGCTTGTTTGTTTCCACGATCATGAGGTCAGGAGTCTTGTGCTCCAAAACTCTGTCAGTCTGAATTCAGAACTCCCAGAGTAGTTTGATGTGTCCATTTTCCATAACTTTTTCAGGCTTGTGATCCCACCAGTTCTTTGTCACAGGGAGATTGTATTTTTGGCACAAGTTCCAATGGATCATCTGAGCAACAGTGTTATGCCTCTGCTTGTAGTCCATCTGCGTGATCTTCTTGCAACAGCTGAGTATGTGATCCATCATTTCATCTGCTTCCTTGCAGAGTCTACACTTGGAATCTGTCATCAACTTTTCAATTCTGGCTTTGATGGCATTGGTTCTAATGGCTTATTCTTGGGCTGCAATAACAAGGATGAAAAGTGATATGTCAGCTATCTTTAAAAAATGTTAATTTGTGTCATATAGAAAATGAAGCAAGTCTATTTTCTATGGCTTGATTGATTGAAGTTACAGGAAAGAAAATGTAATCTAAACCTTAGGAAGAATGTTTTAGTATTAGAATTGTTTGACAACATTATAGATGCCTCAGAGAATGGTGGATTCTCCTTTCTTAGAGTTCTTTAAACAGAAGTTGGATGGGCATCTTTCAGGATTGTTTTAATTGTGGATGACAAGGGGTTGGACTAGATGGCTAAGTGTTCCTTTGAAATTCTAAGATTCAATTATGCTGAAATGACACTGAATGAGTAGCAAATCTTTTCCTAACCTAAGAATTTGGCATGTAGCTGTATGTCTATAAAGTCACAGATAATATTGGGTTTATAACACATGCAAAGAAAAAAAGATTGAGGGATTACCATGTCATTTTTTCTCATATTTAAACCTCAAATGCTTTACTAGATTAGGATATTTCAAAGAAATAGGACAGAGGATTAAAAGATTTCCTTGTCAGTTTAACTAAACTAACATGAATTTCCCCATATGTTTTGATCAGCAACTACAAGACCCAAGAACTATGGTATCTATAAGATCACATCTGTTCATTGCAAAAGTATATACAGGTGGCATGTGTAGTATATAATACTAGTGCTTCTCTTTCAAAAACACTCCACTTAATTTTGTTGCTATAATAATACATATAAGAGCCAGAATGATAAACAGCTTTCAGTTTTCGACTAGAACTCCAGGGAACTCAGGTTCAGATCCATGTTATGCCATGGAAATCCACTGGGTTTGTGAGTGTGTGTGTGTGTGTGTGTGTGTGTGTGGGAGAGAGAGAGAGAGAGAGAGAGAGAGAGAGAGAGGAGCGACTTGAGAAACTGCAAGTCGCTTCTGGTGTGAGAGAATTGGCTGTCTGTAAGGATGTTGCCCAAGGAATGCCTGGAGGTTTGATGTTTTACCATCCTTGTGGGAGGCTTCTCTCATGTCCCTGAATGTGTGCTGGAGCTGTTGCTGACAGAGGGAGCTGAACCTTCTCTCGTCAGATTCCAACCACAGTCCTGCCGGCACAGTGGGTTTAACCCATTGCACCACGGGGTCATCTGCTAGGTGACCTTGAACAATTTAGTTTACATGCTCAACAACCCCTTCTAAACAAATCTTTTCACAAAAAATATTTATTTATTTATTTATTTGTTCGTATTTGTCTGACGCCCTTCCCAATGGCTCGGAGCGACTCACAACATGTTATAAATACAGCCAATACAGCAAAAGTTAAAAACACACTAAAATCACAGATAAAAAGGCACACTAGGTCGCACATTAAGCACTGCGACAACAGAAGATAATACAAGATGGCGGTATCATGATAGGATTCCTATAAATCTGAAATGATTTGAAAGCATAACAACTACAACCATACATTACACACACACACACATCTTCCCTTGCAAATATATACACATAAGCATCACTAACTGAAAATATAAGTACACCTTAATTACAAGGTTTGGTCCAAATGCTGATTGACAATGGGGAAAAACATCCAACCAATTTAAAGTTAGATCTAGGGTGCATCTAGATCTAAATTATTATTATTATTATCTTTTTATATTTATGTTTGCCTAATCTCTCTGGAGAGGGCATTCCCTCCTAAATTAATGCAGCTTGACACCAAGCTGCAACTGTCGTGGATCAAAATTATGGAAGTTGTAGTTTGGGAAGCTACCAGCCCTCATTGGCAGAGAAGTTTACTAAAGCTACAATTTGACTCAGGAGCAAATCTAATTATTGCTTCAGAAATTCAAATAATTACATGTCTTTAATGTCCCGGGGCATAGTGTGGAGATATTGTGCCTTATTATTCCATCCAGTTATGTAGCAATTAACAAAAAAAATCAAATGTTTTAAAATTTCATTTAAAGCCAATCTGAGGCTGTGATGTTCTGGACTTACGTAGAAAATGAGGTTGCGTTCTGATATATAGTTGACCCTTCTTATCTATAGATTTTGAATCTACAGATTCAGTCATCCACACCTTGAAAATATTACTAAATGAAATAAATCCAAAAAAATAATTTTCCTATTTTACATAAGAGACACTATTTTATGATGTCATTGTATATAATAGGACTTGGGTGCCTACGGATTTTAGCATTCACAGGGAGTCTTGGAACCAAACCTCATGAGATATAAAGTACCTACAGGATTATGATAAATTATAATATTATGTGTAATGAGTAGCATATGGTATATGCTAAAGATCTGTTGGGAAAGGTTAGAGTATGGCTTATTGAGAGTGAATGGTGACTGGCTTGTTTTTGTGAGGATTTCAAAGGGAAGAATCTGTATGGCAGAGAGTAAAAAGAGACTATCAGTTTTGAGAAGAAGTCCAGGGGCCTCATTACAAAGACCAGGCCAAGCATCCAGCTTCACCTGGCTTTGCCTAACTTCACATCAAGAAGAGAGGGACAGCACAGTGAATCTATCACTCCATGGGCAGAGCCCTCTCAGCAACACTTTCCCCATCACATGTGGGAAGCGTCATCATTCTGTAGAGCAGTGGTTCTCAACCTGTGGGTCCCCAGATGTTCTGGCCTTCAACTCCCATAATTCCTAACAGCTAGTAAACTGGCTGGGGTTTCTGGGAGTTGTAGGCCAAAATACCTGGGGACCCCCAGGTTGAGAACCACTGCTGTAGAGGATCCAGGAAGCCTCCCGTGTTGTGGGGAAAGCATCCAATGATGCTCCAATGCAAGTTGGTGGTGGGGCCTCTGCTGGAAGTCTCATGATATCATGTGATGGCCAGCATGGGGATCACAACAAAGAATGGGCCATGATAGGATGCTGATTTAGGTGAATGTGCTGAGGTCATAGGAGATATTTGGAGAATCAGCCAGTCAAAGAGAGAGATGGGTCTGAGGTTTATTTTCCCCTCCTCATTTGGCTCTAAAGTCAGATAAGATGTTACTGAATGGGAGGGATGATGGATATGCAGCTTATTGTGTTAGAAAAACCACACACAATTTATTCCAACTCCACCAAAAAAGATTCAACAATCCTACTCTTGGGGAAAAGAACAGCCGAAACTAAGTTATAATATATCAGTTCCACATCCCATGAATATTATTTACTACCATTAGACCAGGGCTGCCCACGAAGTCGATCATGATCGATCAGTCAATCGCAGGTCCAAAAGAGGTTGATCGCAGCCGGATGGGGCGCTTCTGCCCTGCGCGCGGCCCACCTTCCGCTGGTGCACACCTTCCGCTGCCTCTGGGATGACTCCCCCGCCTCCATCCTCAGTGCTGTTGCAGCATGGCCTGAGGGGGAGGGAGGGAGAAAGAGGGCAGCAGAGCAAAGGAGGGGGCGGGCGCTTTTGGAGTGTGCGCTGGCACGCGAAGGAGCCACAAGGGAGGACAACCAGAATGAGGCTTTGGCAGCTGAACAAGGCTTTGACAACTGCGAGGAGTTCATCTGCTTGGCCACAGTGATCAGCATTGAATGGCCTTGCAGCTGAAAGGTCTGTGTGCTTTAATTCTGCCTGCTTATATTTGTGGAATGATGTCAGGGTGGGAGAAGGAACTCTTGTCTGGATGCATTTTTCAATGTCCCGTTGGCCACATAGATCAGCATTGAAAGGCCTTGCAGCTGAAAGGTCTGTGTGCTTTAATTCTGCCTGTTTATATCTGTGGATGTCAGGCCCCAGCCTGGTCCCATAGTTCAGCCAGACCAAAGCCATGTTAATTCCAAGGTATCAACTAGGCCTGAGAGCAAACCTCTATATGAACCTCTGTGTCAACCAGTGGTCAAGGGCAAGCACAGCCTTTTCTCTTCCCAAGCCAATAAGAAGAGCTGGTACGGTAAACGGGTTGCCTCCCCAGCTCCCAGGTGCAGTTACTAATGAGCAGACATTCCTTCCCTTCTTGGAGGGCAAGGGAGGGCCAGGCCCACAGACTATCCATGGGAAACAGTTACGACGCAGTGTGCGTCTTCAAGGAAGAAACCAAGGAAAACCTATTTAAGCTGCTTCTTGTTGGCTCTCAGTATCTCTCGCCAACGTTCAGCTTTCTTGCCAAGCACCACGAACTCAAGCCTGGGCCGGTAGGCCTTCAAGTCCTCGTACTCAAGTATTTGCCAAGCCTTGTTGCCAGAGACTTATCCAGGATTTAGCCCACTGGGGCATCAAGACTATTTCTTATTTCACTGAACCTTGTGGTTACTCTTTAGACTATTGCACTGCAATACTGGATGCTGAGCACATCACTGGATTATATTTTTATCTCTATACTTCTTTTCACTTATTCTAAATAAAGCATTTAATTATGGCTGGTCTAAAGTGGTTTACTGAGGGATCCTTCAGGTCTAAGGTGCAACAGCGGAATTATGTCAGGGTGGGAGAAGGAACTCTTGTCTGGATGCATTTTATGAAGTGTCCCTTATTTTTTGCAAATAATCACGTAAATGTCCCTTATTTCTTCTATCAAAATATGGGTAGGTAGATCTTTTTGACTTGGTTGTTTTATAAGTAGCTCGCATGCTGAAAAAGTGTGAGCACCCCTGCATTAGACCAACAAGTTAAATTACGTCTGTCCCATTCCATTCTCTCTCTCTCTCCCCTCCCCCGCTGTCTCCTGGTTTGGTGGAGGATGATAGATGAATTCAAATTTTAAATAAGAAAAAAAATCAAAACCATCAAACACAAAAAAGGATGGTCCAAAACAAAATATAGCTCAGGCATCTTGGGGAAAATTGTTCGTCTTATGGAATCATTCGTGTTATGCACCATATTTTTCTATTTCTCCATTGAGTCTTCTAGTATCTTGGTAGAACAGTCATACAGTTAGTAGATTGGCAATCAATTCCTCAGCACATTTATTATCAGCAACCTCAAGAAGGGAATCCAATAACATGTTTTAGAAATATCATATAAATCATATAAATCTTTTATCCTGTCTCTTACTTCAGTGAGAAGTTCAGAGGGGAAATATCAATTCCTGGAGATGTTGAACTGGCTCCTACTTTCAGTTATAACTGGAGTAGATCCACTGGAGTAGAATTTACATATGTGTTGACCTACCAAATTGGTATTGATTCTTGCTTAGTTGCAACTAACAATAATATTTAAGGCGTTGTTTCCACTATTATCTGTGTTTGTTACCCTGAATCCAGATTGGTAGCTAATCTTCAAGCATATGTGCAGTGTTGATACAATCCACCATGGAACAGCTTTCCCGAATCTGCCAGACCAATTGAGTTCTGAATGTAACATTTATTCAAATCAAAAGCAATCCTTATATGTCTTAGATCCCAACTGGATGGCTCACCGCATGGGTCTTCCTCCAGGGGCAAACTAAGAATGGGCAACTTGGAAGTCCCTGAATAGACTCAGAAGCGGAGTGGGCAGATCAAAAAACAACCTGGTAAAATGGCACTACCTAAAAGAATCTAAACTAAGTATGGAAATGCATTCAAACACAGAGTTCTTGTCATTAAATTTCTAGTGCTTTATAATTATTTCAATTTTTCTTTGTTTCAGTACAAACATTCATTTACCTTACATTCATATGAACACTAACACTGGTCCATTGGTTAATAAACTCACGAGACAAACTGTATCTTGTTTGTAAATTCCACAATATATATCTGGTTAAATGCCCTCAAAGACATGTAACAACCAAATCAATTACATACGGGAACCTCCTTTCCATCAATATTTATACAATAATAACCTAGGCTCCTACTATGCATTGCTCATTCAACACATGATGCAAGTTTGTCCATTGCTCAGTCCTTTTTCCTGATGTGTCTTGTACCGGATCATACACTAATCATTTCTACATACCTTCAATTGTAAATCTCATACCCTCACTGGGTTGTGTTCCATATGGCTGGATGCAGCAATCCATGTTTCTACAGTGGAACTAATTATGCACATTCAAAAGGGTGGAGCTCATTAACTCACTTAACTTAATTAAGCTAAAAGACTCTGCAATGTTATCTCATCATTTAATCACCCTGGGGTTTCACTGGAGAGTAAAATTACTAGACACAAGACCCCAAAATTTTCCACATGTTTCTGAAAGATTTGCACATCCACTGATTTTTAGGGAATTTTAACCAATATAAATTTAACAGTACTATTTCACTGGAAGACCCCAGGAGCCAGCCAGTCCAACCTCCTTTTGCTAGGCAGGAAAAGGATAGTCAAACCACCTACAACAGATGCACATCCAGCCTTTGAAATAGTAACAACAACAATACGAATAGGAAACCTACTATGTAAACCTTGGAGTTACTGCCTCTCAACTTTGCCTCCCTCACAGGGTTGACTCAACTCTCAACAATCCCCTTTTATCTCAAAATCCCTTTAGAGAGTGAAAACAAGTTGTCCTCAACCAAAACTTTCAATGAGAAAGAGCAGGATAAAGCACAAGGTGGTAAGCAGAATTCCAGTAAATATAGTTTGGGAAGGGGAGGGCCCCTGTGGCGGAGAATTCAAAAGGTCCCAACCTAAACTACATTTACCAGAATTCTGGTCATTTCCTGAGGTAAAGCCTCCATGTGAGTGTTGTCTCCGTCTGTCTGTAGGGTTCCAGCCTGGTGGGTCTGGGCAGAACCGGGCGGCTCCGGGCCAGGTATCAGTTGCGCATGGGGAAAGAGAGGATGATGGGTGGCCTGATGCCTATGACACTTCAGAAGAGAGCCTGCAATGGGATAACACATGGCTGGAAGGTTATGATACCGCAGATGACCTTAGTGAAGACTCCATGGAATTTGACTCTGATTATTATGAAAGGGCCAGTGTCCTTGGGTCTCAGGAACGAGTGGCGACTCCCTTCCCAGATGCGGAGTTGGGAGACGGGGAGTTTTCTGGTTCTCATTCTGATAGCAATGCAGCTGGGCGTGCTAATGAGGAGGAATTCAACAGGAGAGATTCTATCTCAGCTTCCAGGAAAGACTGGAGAAAGGGAGTGCGGTGGGCGCACAAGAGTTAGTTCCTATAACTATCCGGCCTGAGAAGACTTTGGTTAGATCTGAAGCCATGTTTAGCTTTATCCACGTCTCTTGTTTCCAGTCTCCACATTCTTGTTACCGCCAGAGTGGTTTGGATTTGTTTCCAGCGATCGCAGTTTGCTTTCGGACTCCAGTGCTTGTTTTGGAACTTTGTCTTTTGGGATTTGCATCCGCTTGGAATTTACTCAAGGACTAAGCAGAACTCTTTTGGTTTGTTCTATCGTTTTCTCTTTGGACTATTCTATACTTTATTCTTAATAAAGGAACATTATTGTCTTTGCCTGTGATCTAGGGGGGACTGCCTGGGTTCTGAGGTGCAACATTGTCTCTCTCTGGGACAGCCATGTGACAGAGGAGCTTCTTCCTTGCTTGGCCATCCAGTCAGGCATCCCTCCCTCCTGCCTGCCCCGTGCCCTCTTTTGTGGGGGAATGGCAGGACTTTTCCCTCCACTCTAGCATCACCATCCTCCCCAGGGCCCTTTGGCAGAATCAAATCCAGCCCTTTAGGGGGAGAAGTGGTGCCTGCGAAAGAGACCTGGAGTCATTTACAATACTTACATAACTTATGAAAGTCATTGGTCAGTGTTCTGAATCTTAAGTTTTCTGCATGGCCAGCCCTCCCATTTCTTAATATCACTTTGTATGTACGAATCTTATGAAATAGGTATGACAAATGAATTACAAATGTAGTTTTGCACAGCCCTACCATCCACTGTCAGGATTGGGGAACTTGAGCTTTGAGGGAGATCATGTTCCCAACCTGTCATGAAACTGCAACGACCTTTAGCCCAGTTCCTGGAGTGACCTTGGCCATGTGTGCTTGGAATTGCTGAATCAGCCTGGGAGTGGAGTAACTTCCAGGTGCCAGAGAGGGAAGTGAGGTAACTCCTCCTGGCATGGACATTGGACATTTGGACTCATGACGTCACTTGTGTGACCCTGGGGTCATGCCCCTATGGACTACTGGGATTGCTGATTCATCGGAGCATGATGACACCCTGCTTGGACATTGCATTGGGTAGGGGAGGGGCTACCGGGGTATTTAAGGTGTGTTTGGGTGGCGGGCCGGCGCTTTAGCTTTACGGGTGGCGTACCTTCAATAAAATCGTGTTGGACCAAGAAGACGTCTACGTGTGTCCCTACCGTGTATTGTGGAGTCGTTACAGAAGCTAAAGCCCCGGACCAACTATCCCAGCGATGGCGAGGTTGGCGTGGAACGAAGAAAAGTATCTGGACAGCTGGATTTTGGAGGATAATGAGGAAATCCGGAGAACTCAGGAGTGGGAGTGGACCACTCTTGACCGTGTGGGAAGTCCAGATGAATCCCCTGAGATGACGGCCCAGGAGAAGAGACTCCGTGAAGGAGAGCAACTGTGGCAAACTCGGGTGGATGAAATGATGGCGAGCCGAGCGAAGGAGAGGGGTGAGGCTTGGGGTGGTGGAGGTGCGTAGGAGCGCTGTTCGAGCGGCGGAGCACCGAGAGGCTCGCTTAGAAGACCAGGCGGTGGAGTGCATGGGCGCTCGTCTGGAAGGGATCCAGGAAGATCGTGAGAGGCGGTCTCAGAGAGAGCTGTTGAACCTGGCAACAGGAGGTGGTAGTGAGACCACAGAGCCGGAGCCACCATCTGAGATGGATGTGTTGAACTGCAAAGTGGAGGCAATGGTGCAGATGGTAAGCCGGGTGACCCAGAGATTGGATGAGAGGGACCAGAGAGAGTCGATGTGGCAGGCCCCGGGAGGTGGAGACTTCACCTATTACTCTTGGATGGACGGGGCTTTCAATGAGCGTCCTAGATCTCCTTCGGGAGTGAGGAACCAAAGCCGAAACCGAGAGGATCTGATCCCGGAGTGTCCTAGATCTCCATCGAGAGTGAGGATGATGGGAGAGGAGTGCCAGAAGAGTCCGGAGAGGGGTCCTAGAGTCCAACCAGCAGGGTTGGGAAGAGGTATTACTAGGCCGAGAAGTTTGCCTGGGCCAAGAGTGGCTTCTCAAGAGTTTGGAAGCCGGATGAAAAGGGAGCCATTGCGTGTGGAATTTGAGGGAGAGGCATCCAAAGTGGCCTTCTTTATTGCAGCTGTACAGGACCATATGGAAGATTATGGACATTTGTACCCCAGCGAAAGCAGCCAAGTTAGAGCTATTGGGGCTGTGTTTAAGAGTAGGGCTGCTGAGTGGTATGTGCAGTGCCACGATCGACGAGATCCTTGCCTGGGCTCGGTGAGGAGGTTCCTGCAAGCCATCAAGAACAGATTTCGTGATCCTTTGGAAAGGATCAAAGCGAAGGAGGCGTTAAGGTGCTTGACCCAAGGTGCCAAGTCAGTGACTGAGTATGCTGAAGAATTTATGGGTCTTGCTGGAAAAGTGGCTGAGTGGTCGCAAGCTACCTTGTTAGAACTGTTCAAAGATGGGCTGCGCAAAGAAGTTCTGGAGTGGTGTCTTCACCGAGATGACCCAGGAGACATGGACGGATGGGTTCAACTGGCTGGCAATGTAGAGGGGATCCTGGCACAGGTGCAGAGGCGGCGAGGCCAACCGATGAGGTCACGAGGCATGGGTCGTGCTTGGAGTGAGAACAAACCCAGAAATATGGACGTTAAGCGAGTCAGCGACAGCCGTCCCAGTGGCAGCAAGAAGCCTACATTAAGCCGAGTCCGCTGTTATGCTTGTAACCAGTCCGGACATTATGCGTATCAATGCCCTCAGAAGCCTGCAGTGAGAATGGCTGCTGCAAAGGCTGCAATGGTGGACAATGTTGAAAACCAAAACATTGGGGTGAGAAGTAGTATCCAATGTGATTTGGGATTGATCAAGGGGGATCTTATTGTAAAAAAGAAAGCATTAGTAGATTGTGGATGTTCAGAGAATATCATGTCTCCGCAATTAGTAGAGGAATTGGGTGGTGACACAGAACCGCTAGAAACTCCAGTCACCTTTAAACAATTAGATGGGACTACAATTGAAGGAGGACCTTTCTCTGTGGGGACGAAGGGGTTAACAGGGCAAGTAGGATCATGGGAGGGGGAGATTAATTTTGTTATGGCTCCCATACAAGGCCATGAGGTGGTGTTGGGCATGCCCTGGTTAGAGAAGGTGAACCCCAAGATCGACTGGAGAGCTGGGACTGTGCAATGTATCCCACAGGTAGAGAAGGGCATTTGCAAAGAAGTGAAAGGGGTGCCCCAAGAATATTGGGATTATGCTGACGTATTTAATCCTAAGTTAGCCCAGAGACTCCCACCTATGAGGAATGTGCAATGCAGTATTGAGGTGAAGGAGGGAGCAGTTTTACCTAAGCCAAAGATCTATGCAATGACGGTCAGGGAAAAAGTGGCATTAAGGGAGCAAATTGATGATTATTTGAGGAAAGGGTTTATCAGGCGTTCAGAATCCCCTTTGGCTGCGCCAGCGCTGTTCAGAGAGAAGAAAGATGGGAAACTGAGGTTGTGCATTGACTACCGGGGGTTAAATGCTGTTAGTACGACAAACTGCTACCCCTTGCCGTTGATAAAGGATCTGTTAGGATTGTTGGGAGGCTGTAAGGTTTTTACAAAACTGGATTTAATTGATGCGTTTCATATGATTAGGGTGAAAGAAAGTGACCAATGGAAGACCGCATTCTCGTGCCCCCTAGGGTTGTTCGAATGGCTCGTCATGCCATTCGGTTTGGCCGGGTCTCCAGGTCTGTTTATGCAGTTAATTAACGAGGTGTTGCACCCCCTTTTGTATAAGGGGGTGTTTGTTTATTTAGATGACATCGTGGTAGCGACCCGCACGAAAAGAAGAGCATGAAGTTGGTGCGCGAGGTATTAGAGCGGTTGAGGCGAGCGAAGTTATTTGTTAAGTTGAGTAAATGTGAATTTAGTAAGAATCGGATTGATTTTTTAGGGTACAGGATTGGAGAGGATGGAGTGTCTATGGATCCGGCAAAGGTGGAGGACGTGTTGAGCTGGGAAGCTCCGCGCACACGCCGGCAATTGCAAGCTTTTCTAGGGTTAGCAAATTTTTACCGGACTTTTATTCCGGGGTTTGCGGCGATAGCCCTCTCGCTTACTGAGCTGTTGAAGACGAAGGGTAAAGGGGAGTCCAGAAAGGTTAAATCGCCAGGTGCAGTATTAGACTGGACTCCGGATTGTCAGGAAGCATTTGTTAGATTGAAGAGGGCTTTCACTGAGGGCCCTTTATTGCTACATCCAGATGTGAATCGACCTTTTGTAGTTCAATGTGACGCCTCCGCTTGGGCTTATGGGGGTGCTCTGTTGCAGGAGGATGGTCAAGGGAAACTGCGACCTTGTGCTTACTTTTCAAAAAAGTTTGGCGAGCATGAGCGTAAGTGGCCTGTGTGGGAGAAAGAGGCATTTGCAGTGAAGAACGCGTTGGTGACCTGGCGCCAATTTTTGGAAGGGGCAGCGTTCCCATTTGTAGTTATGACGGACCATCAGAATTTGGGTTATTTACGTAACCCTCAGAAGTTGTCTCCAAAATTAGTAAGGTGGTCGCAATTTTTCAACAGGTTCAATTTTAAGTTGAAGCATATCAAGGGTAAGGAAAATGTGGTGGCAGATGCTTTGTCTAGATATCCGAGTGTAGGAGCAGATGGGCTGCACAAAGAAGGAGAGGTTTTTTCGAAAGAGCAGTGGGGTTGTGCAGCGCAAACCCGGTCCCAAAAGGGGTTAGAAGTTAAGGAAGAGGGAGAAATGGTGAATGAATGGAGTCTAGAATTACAAGAAGGATATGCAGGGGACTTGTGGTTGATGGAACATGAGAAGGAGTGTGTGAAATTGAAAGGGTTGTGGATGGTGGGAGGTAAGGTGTATGTGCCTCAGAGGTTGAGAAGAAAGGTGTTAGAAATGCATCATGATTATAAGACTGCTGGACATTGGGGGGTCACTAAGACCATGTTGGCTATTAAGAAGAGGTACTGGTGGCCAGGTATGAAAGTGGAGATCAGGCACCATGTAGCAAGTTGTGAAGTGTGTGCTAAGAATAAGGTTCCCTCTGCCCGGCCGCAGGGGTTGATACAGGTGGTTGCTGATCCAATAAGGCCATGGACACATGTTAGTACCGATTTTGTAGGAGAATTACCGTCAAGTAGGGGATATCGGTATATTTGGACTGTTATAGATATGTTTTCTAAACAGGCTCATTTTATTCCGTTGAGGGGGTTGCCATCGGCGGAGCGATTGGCAGAATTATATGTGCAGCATGTTTATAGGTTACATGGTTGCCCAGAACAAGTGTTGAGCGATCGAGGTGTCCAATTTACTGCTCGGTTCTGGGGCAGATTTTTGGAAGAATTAGGGGCGCAAAGAAAACTGACGTCTGGTTATCATCCCTGCTGTAATGGCGCTGCGGAGAGAGTGCAGAAGTCTTTGGGGACCTATTTAAGGATTTTCAGTAATCAGGAACAAAATAATTGGTCAGATCTCCTTCCTTATGCTGAGGTAGCCTACAACAGTTCCATCCATTCTTCTACCGGGAAATCGCCCTTCGAGATTATTTATGGGCAAGAGGTGGCCCCTTTGCCGCAGCTGGTGGAGATAGAGGGGGGAGAAGGCAAGGAGGAATGGAGGGGGCGAGCTGAAGGAGTGTGGAGAGAAGTGACGGAGGCGTTGAGGAAAGCACAGCGCTCGTATAAACTGTTTGGAGATCACAAGCGGCAAGAGGGGGAGGAGTATGCAGAGGGGGATTTGGTGTGGTTGTCCACGGAGAATTTAAAATTGGGATACAAGTCGAAGAAGTTAAGTCCGAAATTCATAGGACCTTTTAAGGTTGACAAGGTTGTAAATAAGGTGTCCTATACTCTCCTGTTGCCCAAGAGTTTAGGGAAAGTACACCCAACTTTTCATTGCAGTTATTTGAAGAAATATGTGTGTCCATTCCCTCCACGGGATTGAATGATGTTTTGTTTCCCTCAGGGGGAGGATGAAGTGGAAGAGACCGTTATGTCAGGATTGGGGAACTTGAGCTTTGAGGGAGATCATGTTCCCAACCTGTCATGAAACTGCAACGACCTTTAGCCCAGTTCCTGGAGTGACCTTGGCCATGTGTGCTTGGAATTGCTGAATCAGCCTGGGAGTGGAGTAACTTCCAGGTGCCAGAGAGGGAAGTGAGGTAACTCCTCCTGGCATGGACATTGGACATTTGGACTCATGACGTCACTTGTGTGACCCTGGGGTCTTAGCCCTATGGACTACGGGGATTGCTGATTCATCGGAGCATGATGACACCCTGCTTGGACATTGCATTGGGTAGGGAGGGGCTACGGGGTATTTAAGGTGTGTTTGGGTGATCCACTTTAACCTTCAAAAAACTATGAAGAGGTTACAATCCACAAAAAAAAACTATGAAGAGGCTGCAAAACCTGATGTCTTTCTGCCTGGAATGAAATTCCAACTTCAGGAATAATGATTTTGAACTGAAAGACAATACTGGAGCAGGATGGGGGAGTTCAACAACCTTTTTCTGGCTTCTTCTATTCAGACACAGCTTGCTTGGGATTTTTAAAAGAATTCCATAAGTAATGTTAAAACATCATCTGAGCATCATTTCATTATCAGTATAGATGTCTTAAACAAGTGTCACCAGAAATTCAATGTGCAGATTTGATAAATATGAATTTAATATGATGTGTGGGAATGAATGGAAGAATGGAAGGATGTGTGGCTGGAGTTAATAATTTTGGAGGCACCAGTAAAATATTAAGGCCTGCAATAACTAACTACCTGATTGCTGGAACTGTGATCAAAACATGCTAATGAGAATTGATAAGAACTGTGACAATGGTTCTTTCAAGTTAAGGAAATGTTTGCAAGAAGGAAGTCAACACAAGCCTTGTTTTTGTCAACTCCAATCAAGAAGATTAACATCTGGCCTGGAAACTGAGATGGAGCCAGGATGGAAGACATCTTTCATTCATTTACAACTTTGGGACTACATTTGCAGAATATTCCTATAAAAGACTCAGCCTAATAATACTAAAATTGTGGCAGACAGAGATGCTGTTCACCTACCTCTCTGGTCCACGGGAAGGACAGAGATGGTGTATTTGGAAAGTATCAGATCTGCTATGGGAAAGCATGATTCTGTACACTTTGGGGCTTCTTTCTCAAGGGAAGAGGAAGAAGTGCACCTTTGGAGTCTTAGATTTTGTGCAGGGAGTCAGGTTCCACTGTATGTGAAACAGAGATCTAATCCTTGGCATTGTTCTTAGGGAAGAAGTTTTAGAATCTTGGTGTTTTAAAGTTACAGCGTTATTGAAGTTTTTGTACATTGGCAGGCTGCAGGAATGCAGGGTCTGCCCTAATAGGTGCTTCTCCAAGGAGGGAGAAAAGGATATAATAATATTTGGGTGTGTGAGGATGGATGCATGTACATGTGTGTGAATGGTGAGTGAAAATGTAATTACCCTTTGTTTGTTTGTTAACCACTGCAATTGTGAATCCAATGTAGTTGCATAGAATCTATATGTCTGTATGTCTAATGTCATTCTTTGTCTAAATGTTTTTCTGTAATCTGATATAACCTCTCACACTGGAAATTGCAATAAAAAGAACCTATGCTTTAAAGTTATTGAAAAGTCATTCATGACACTAGTGCTGCAAAAGTTTCACAGAGCAAGCCTATATTCTCACTTAATTCCTTGTCTAGGAATGATGTCAAGGACAATTCAGAACTCAGTTTTCATGATGGCAAAAACACAAAAGAAGATATTTTGGACTATAGCACCCAGATCCAATGTTTTCAGGAGCTGGTTATTGCTGTGATCTAAATCATCTGAGATACGCTTTCCTCTGAAATATACTAATCAGCTAACAAACACCTCTATTGAGAAATTTTTCCTTTTCCACCATTAAAAGACTTCTTAGTGTTACATTTGAACCATTTGGTGGTATTCTATTCCAAAGTGCAAAATGGCTCACTGCATTTATTTTTAAAAATTCAATCTTTCTTCCTATATGACATGAACAATTCAATTATATCTAGTAGCATTAACATCTACATTGGAAA
The DNA here is from genome assembly GCA_030556195.1 of Anolis apletophallus. Lineage (NCBI taxonomy): Eukaryota > Metazoa > Chordata > Lepidosauria > Squamata > Anolidae > Anolis > Anolis apletophallus. The sequence continues at coordinate 86,604,267 of JARBWK010000007.1, forward strand.
GGAGGGGTTACTTTTCAGAAAACAAATTTGGATTAAGCCTTCAAACACCAGAAAAAATGTGCACTCTCAAATGTTCTATTTTCAAACATCTGCGTCTTTATTTTTGCATTAAATTTGCTGGCCAGTCATTAGATGCTGACACTGCATATGAATATTGCTAAGCACTCATTGCTTATCTGCATAATTTTGTATGAAAGATTTACATTGTCACGTCCAAATAATTTTCTCTTTTCCATTATACTTTAGCTGTCGGTCATGATTTCTATTTGTTTTAGTCTAACTTTTAAAGATTCATTGTCTGTCGTGTGTGTGGGAGGGAACAGGGATGTAGCCCTTTAGATCTTAATGAACTGTCATTTTAATCTTCCTTGGATGAAGCAAATGTTCATGAGGGAGCCCCTCTGGTACAAGACTCCTATGTGAAATACAATTCTCCATTCTCATTGTAGCCCTGCACAACAGAGCTTACACTGTTGTTGAAGACCTTGAACCCAATTGGAAGAAGGGCTACAAAGGGAAAGAGTATTAGCTGTGAGGGCTGTCTTTGATGCATGGAATTGATGGATACAGCCATGCATGAACATATCCTGTATAAAAGAAATTAATCATGTAATGTTTGCCTTCGTACAAATCTCTGTGTGCTTCTGATCTGACTAGCCATCAGTGGCCCACACATTCATACAAGGTACAGCTTAACATCAGAATGTAGAGAAAGAACAGAACTCTTCCTTTGCTCCCATAATAACGAAACAGAAAATCCAAGATATAAAGGAAAGGAAAATAAGGGGTAATAAACTAATGAGACCAGACTAATGAGAAAGACTGTCACAACTTAGGTTAATAGAAAAACTCACATCATCAGGATGTCATTACAAAAGGGGAAGAAAGAGAAAGAGAAGGACAAGGAAAAAAGAGGAATAGGAACAGGCAGGAAGGACTCTCTTCTGGAAGAATTCATCAGCAAAGATGTCATGAGGGAAATCCTAAAATTACAAGCAGGCATTCAAAGATACAAGACAACCAAGACATACAAAAATAAGATAATTTAGGAAGAAATGTGTGAGATGAAAAAGGAAATGAAAGATGAACTGCAAACAGTCATCAAGTGGGAGATGAAAGTAATGAAAGAGGACATAGAAAGATTAAAACAAGAAAGCAAAGAACTAACAAAGGAAAATAAATCCATCAAATCTCAACAAGAAAACTTGAAAAAAAGAATTAAAAATTTAGAAGACACAATTATTTCAATTAAGGTCTAGCAGGAAATTTTGGAAACCAAGGAGAAAGAACAGCAATTACAATTTAGAAATATAATACAAGATAACGAAAATATCAGAGAGATGATTGTAGACATTATATCACATATTATAAATAAGTCCAAAGAAAATACAGAATCTAATTTAGACCAAGTTTTCAGAATTCAAATGAACTACTCAAAACACTTTAAAATACTCAGGGAGGTGATTGTATGTATAACAAAAAAATGTGAGGGATGAAATATTAAAGGAAAATATGACTTCTCCAACATACTACAAAGGAAATAAAATTGCGATTCAAAAAGAAAATCCCTCATCAATAATGGAAATAAGGCATAAATATTACTTTTAACTGATGAATTAAATAAAGGAACTATAAGATTTAAATGGGAGAAGAGAGAGGGTTTAATGGTTTTATGGAAGGAAACTAAATACTGGTTAACATCAGAGGCTAAAGCAAAAGCATTCTGGGAAATGTTCCTCAGAAAAGAAGGCAAAGACAGACAAGATTCAGGGTAAGATGAAGATAGTAATGCAAACACAACACAACAAGTTCACAAAGGGGGAACCCTACAGAGGAAATCCTCACTGGAAGGATTGAAAGAATAAGAAAAAAGAAGAAAAAGACAAAGAAAAAAATTGCCATAGAACTATGCCTTTTACTCAGACACTGCTAGGGAGAGCCCGGAATCAGAGGGAGAAACAGAAGAAGAACATGGATTGGAGAATTAAAATATATTCTAATAATGTAAATGGGTTAAATTGCCCAAATAAAAGGAAAAAATGGCATTATAAAAATGATGTGATTTTTTTTTGCAAGAAACACATCGCTCATCTAGTGCAAAAAACTTTAGGAAAGACCTATTATGCATCTGGTTCCGAAAAAAAGAAAATATGAGTTACATATGTAAACAAAAAATTGCAATCGAACCTGGTCTTCAAAGATCGGGAAGGGAGGATGCTGGGAATAAAGATTGATCTAGACTAGAGGGTAGGACTATGCTATTGTGCAACATATACACCCCATATGATGTCAAGAGTAAATTTATTGAAAAATTAAAGAAGACTACAGGGGAACAAGAATATGACGATTTACTAATCATGGGGGATTTTAATGGTGTTATAGATTCAACAAAAGACAAATCTGGAAAGAAGGGAAGTCAAAAATAAGGCCACCAGGAGAACTACCCAGAAAATTTACAAATGTAAAAGAAGAACTAAGCCTTTTTTTATATTTGAAGACACCAACATGAAAAAAGAAGGTCTATACATTTCTCTCCAATAGGCACAAAACATGGTCACACATTAACATGATCTGGGGAACCAAAACAATCCTAACTAATGTGTCTAGTTCTAAAATATTACCTATATTGCACTCTGACCATGCCCAGTGGAAATGGTATTACAGGAACACCAGGGTAGGGAAAGGGGTTTAATTGGAAGCTCAATGGTAGCCTGCTCAAAGACCCTCTAGAACAGTGGTTCTCAACCTGGGCGTCCCCAGGTGTTTTGACCTACAACTCCCAGAATTCTGAGCCAGTTTACCAACTGTTAGGGTTTCTGGAGTTGGAGGCCAAAACATCTGGGGACCCACAGGTTGAGAACCACTGCTCTAGAACAAGAAAGAAATAAAGACCTCCTAAGGGAATACTTTAAATTTAATACAGAAAAAGAGACCTCAATAAACATTATCTGGGATGCCAGTAAAGCATTTATTCGTGGGCATTTAATTGAACAAGGAGCACGGACAAATAGAATTAAAAAGCAGGAATATAACAAATTAGAGAAAGAAATGCAAAATTGGGAAATTCAGGCTAAAATTAACCCCCATGACACCAAGATATCTCAACACTTAGAGATACTAAGGAAACAAATGAACACACTACAATTTGGGGAAATAGAAAAAAACCTCAAATTTTCCAAACAACAGCATTTCGAAAATGCAAATAAGCAAGGAAAATTGGAATAAAAAAACAATCCAGACACATCATAAAAATAGAAGGAGGGAAATGCAACTACCATACAAAAGATGTTATAAAACAATTTGAAAGTTTTTACAATAGGTTATTTAAAACAGATAACATCTCAAGAGAGAAAATATCACAATACTTAGGGACACAGGCTATTGCAAGATCGTCTGTGGAGTAGAGCAGGCCCGGATTGGCGTCTTTGGCCGCCCTAGGCCAAAATGCCCCACGCCGCCCCCCAGGGCGTGGAAAGCCCCGCCCCCATGGCGCTGCTGTGCATGTGTGGCAGCAGCCCCGGCTGTGCGGCTTCAGTCGCCTCCTTCTCGCACCCTCCTTCTGTTCGCGGGAGGAGGAGGAGGTGGCCGGTGCCGTGCGGCTTCTGTCGCCTCCTCCTCCTCCTGCGACCAAAAGGAAGGCGCGAGGAGGCGGCGACGGAAGCCGCACGGCACCGGTCCCGGCCCCGCGACTTCCATCCACCTCCTCGCACCTTCCTTTTGGCCGCAGAAGGAGGAGGCGGAGGCGGACGGAAGTGCACGGCACTGATCATGGGGCTTCTGCTTGCCGCCTCCTCCAGTAGGGGCAGTGCCGTGCGGCTTCCATCGCCTCCTTCTCGGGCCCTCCTTCTGGTTGCGGGATTAGTGGAGGAGGAGGCGGCGGACGGAAGCCCCACGACCAGTGCCGTGTGCTTCCATCCAACTCCGCCTCCTCCTCCCGTGACCGAAAGGAATGTGCGAGGAGGAAGGAAAGTCCCTCCCTCCTCCTGGCCGCCTGGGCCGCCCCCTTGCAAAGGAAGGAGGCAGCCAGGAGGAGGAAGGGAAGCCTGCTGGCAAGCATGCGTGCGCATGCATGCATGCCCACCGGCGGGGCGGGGCTTCCCTTCCTCCTCCTCGCCGCCTCCTTCCTTTACAAGGGGGTGGCCCAGGCGGGCGATGGCAAGGGGAGGGTGCCATTCCCTCCTCCCCACCCCCTCACAGCGATCTCCCCCCACCCTCTCCCGAGGTATGATTACTCTCTCAGGAGAGGGCGAGGGGAAAGCGCTGTGAGGGGGCGTTTTTTTAAAAAAAATAGTTTTCGGGGGGCCAAATCTGCTGCCCCCCAAAAGCTGTCACCCAAGGCCGTGGCCTAGAGTGGCCTTATGGGTAATCTGGGCCTGGAGCAGAGAGAAAGATTAAATAGAAAGATTTCATACGAATAAGCAGGACTATAAAGAATATGACTTCCAACAAAGCCCCGGGCCCAGATAGCTTAAGTACTTTGTTCTAAAAAGTATTCCTAGAGACTCCAGAGGGTCATAAACAAAGCAATGGAAGGAAGGGTCCTACCAGACACTTGGAAAGCATCAATAATCTCAATGATTCACAAAGAAAACACAAACAGTACTCAAGTAAAAAATTATAAATCCATATCCTTACTCAGTGTCGATTATAAAATATTCTCCAGTATACTGGCTGCAAGACTAAAGGAGCTACTAACTACTAGACTAGAAGAAGAACAAGTGGGTTTTCTACCCAAAGTTCATCTTAGAGACAATATAAGAACAATACTAAACGCCATCGAATGTTACGGGAAAAACAATCAGAAAGAGGTAGTGTTGATGTTTTAGATGCCAAAAAGGCATTTGACAATGTAAACTGGAACTTTGTCACCTCAGTTTTAAAAGAGATGGATAAAGGGTATCACTATATGAATGCTATCAAATCAATATATTCACACCAAACAGCCAATATCTCCATAAATGGGCAACAATCAACTAATATCCCCATTCAAAAAGGAACAAAACAGGGACGTCCCCTCCCGCAATTACTTTTCATTTTAATTCTAGATATACTACTAACTACTATAAGGGGGAAACAACAAATTAAGAGGGCTAAAAACAAAAAATATATATTCATATAAAACCTGCTGCGGTGAAGCTACGTTCAAATCAACCGGCCGGACAGGGTGGACCCTCTCATTTAGAGATCCCACCGCTGCCGCCAATATGTGACCACTCCACTTCTTGACCGGCCTCAGACTGGACAATCTTTCTATGTCCACACTGCTGACCTCCAATCCAAGGAAACCTCGAAGTTACCTCAGCAACTTCACGTTTATTGGCAGGGTACTGTCTCACCCCTTCACCATTTAACTGACTGGAGTTTTAAAACTTCTCAGTGACCACTTGACCACGCTGCCACCATTTATCCGGCTGACCACTGACTTTGAGGGCCACCACCAATAAAAGAATCAGGAGAGGTGTTTTCCTTTTAAGATGCAAACAATTTATTTTGACACAAATGGGTACAATCTTGGTTGGTTTCAAACTTCCTTAGAGGCACAACTTTTTCTGTTACATAACACAATGGGGACCTATTATAGGGTTTCCACTAAACCTCTATAAACCCCTGCAACTTTAACTAGGGTCTCTATACCCTTTAACTGGACTGCTCACTAGCAGACCTTAAGACACACACACACTGGACCGTTCTCTTTCAGTCCTTAGGACACTCTCAACTAGAACATAACTCCTCCCCCTCTCATTTGGCAGTTGGCTTCCCGCTCTTTTCCAACTGTAGAATTCAAACCTGAACATTCTACTAGCCTCTAGCCCTGGTTGCCATGGCGACAGCTCTTCTAAGCTTCTGCCATGCCTCCCTTCTGTTTCACCCACAGAAACAAACCATAGAACATTCAAAACAACATACATTTTAACACATGTCACACAACATTTACACACAAATAATCAACATCATTACACCTGCGCATTCACAGACAATGAAGTTTGTATTATAGAAGATGCCCTAGATGGCACAAGTAAATGGCTACAAGAAATCGATAAATTTGGTGAAGTAGCAGGATTTAAAATCAAGTAAAAAACACAAATCATTACTAAGAACATGAGCAAAGAGAGAACTACAAGAAAAACGGGAATTAAAGTAGTCACAAAAACAAAATATCTAGGAATAACAATTACAGCTAGAAACTCACATCTACTGAGAAATAATTATGAAAAGTGGTCAGAAATTCAGAGGAAAAATGAAGTCATGGAAAAATCTGAACCTCTCCCTGTTCGGGAGAATAGCTACAATTAAAAGGAACAACTTACCAGACATTCTCTTCTTGTTCCAGACCCTCTGATAATAAGAACCAAAGCAACATTTCAGAAATGGCAGAAAGAAATAGGAAATTTTATTTGGAAAGGTAAAAAAAACACAGAATAAGCTTCAAAAACTTGACAGACGGGAAAAAAAGAAAAAAGAAAAAAGAGGAGGCCTAAGCCTTCCGGACCTGGAGTTGAATTATGTTGGAGTTGACCTGGAGTCTAACGTGGATAAGAGACTGGTCATTATTAGAAAAAAGAAAAATACTAGCTCTAGAAGGTTTTGACCTGGTACAGGGGTGGCATAGTTACCTAAGGAGAGGGAAAGCAAAAAAGGAAAAATGTTTTTAAAAAACCAATTTCACGAGAGCAGCTCTTATTCAAACATGAAGTAAATATAAAGAGAGGCTCTATAGAAAGACACCATTATGGTTCTCACCTAACAAGGCTGGGCATATGAGGGAGCTTCCCAGAGAAAAATGGCTATCATATAGACAATTACTAAAAATAAACACACAAGGAGTAAAGCTTAAAACAATAGAAGAACTAACATCAATTGAACCGTCACTCTCGTGGTTTCAATACTGGCAAATTAAAGAAAACTTTAACATAGATAATAAACTAGGCTTTGAAATAAAACATACATTTTGGAACAAGATACTAAAAGCAGACACAAAACTAATAAGAAAAATATACCAACAATTATTAATGTGGTCTATACAGAAACCAAGCAGGTGAAATAAAATATGATAAAATGGTCATCAGATATAAATCGCTCAATAACGATGCCAGAGTGGGAAGAGATATGGTAAAAGAAACTGAAATATTCATATTCAACAGAGCTTAAGGAGAACTGGTATACATTGTTCTATAGATGGTATCTGATGCTGAAAAAAATATCAAAATTCAATAAGGGAAAAATAAAAGAGAAATGTTGGAAATGTGGAAAACACATAGGCAATTTCATCCACATGTGGTAGAAATGTAAGAAGATTAAGAAATTTTGGCATCAAATCCACAAGAAAATTGAATTAATTCTACATTTGAAATTTGATTTAAAACCAGAATATTTTCTCTTAGGGATCACAGATTTCTCAATTTCTCAAAAATACTGACTCTTTTTTTTTTACTTAACTACGGCAGCAAGAATTATTCTAGCCAACGTTTGGAAAACAAACGAAATACCAACAATAGAACAATGGACCCTGAAGTAATGGATACGATGACTATAGACATTCTTACTCAAAAACTGTCAATTGATAAAGCAAACTTTCACAGAATTGATTGGGGAAAAGTCTTAGACTTTATAAAAAAGGAAAACACAGGAATATATATCAATAAAACTTAAACGAAACTCAATGGAACTATCACAGCGAATCCAATGGCAAAAGTGAACATAACTGAGGATAGTATGAGGAACCCACAACCTGGGGAGACCTGGAAGTTCTTTATGAGCCCTTTCCCCCTTTTTTTTTTCCTTTTTTCTTCTCGATGGAGTTACGCTATTTTTTATATTTCCTACTTTACTCAAGCACATTGTTCCCACTCTTTTTATGCAACAAGACAAAATACCTATCACTATCATTTGTTTTCTTTTGTTGCTCCATTCTTAGGGAGCTCACTCTTATTTTCAATAAAAAAATATTTGCAAAAAATGGGAGTAATTCTATAATTTTTGAAGGTGTCTTGGAAGCAGGGTGAACAAATTAGAAAATGAGTGTCAATTAAGGTCTGTTTCAGACAGAGGTTTCCAGGGGCACAATAATTTGGGCTGAGAAATCTATAAACATGTTGTTGATATATGCCGAGAAGGCCAATTCTTGATCTGTAGTTAGGCCATCTGGCCATAAAAGAAGAGACATAGGATGTTTCCAGCATGCCACTTGCCACAGCATCAAGCAAAACTATCAGTGAGTTAATGAAAGAGCTAAAGGTTATTTCGGAAGATAAAGAATCCATGAACAAAAGAGAGAAACAGATTTTATATCAGCCATGAATGCTACTAATTGAGCTACTTTCATTGTATCAGGACCTTCAATATTAGGGCATATTAAAGTGGTGCTGCTGGAAGTCTGTGATGTTTTGAACCAGAGCCACTTTACAATCCGAGTTACATGCCCAAAGCAAAAGCTAGACAATTTCCTTTTATCAGTGCAAATATTAGAAAAGTTATAACCACATAAAGCTAAAGCTAATGCTGTAGATGCTACATCTGTGCTTTGAATAAATATTAAATTATTTCTAGTTTGGGTTTGACTGCAAGAAGGGAGTTCATGCATTACCAAGCCACAGATCACCCTGAGGATCTCTAAGACCACTTGGTTATCAGTTTGCTCTTGGGTTTCTTAATTTATGTTTTGGAATAATGTATGAGGAAGATACACATAGACACATACGTGCCTTTTCTCTGTGTATCAGAATGTTGCATTCAACAAGATATTAATAAGAAAATTGATTCACTATCTCACACATATAAAAAGCAATCCTTCTGTTCAATCCCAGTGAAAATACCAAAGGAAACTTTGTTCTATGTCCAAAGGACAGGGGGAGAATCAAATCAAATCATTTGTATCTGAGAGCTGAGAATGAAAGTTCATGATTATAGTTTTAATACTTATTCTCAATGTGTGTGGTGTGTAGTGGTTGCTGAGAGACATCACAATGACAGACTAGATTAGACAAAAGTACTGCAATTATCAGACGTACCGGACTTTTTATTTTTTATTTTTTGCATTATCCGTCATTTTTGTAAGATAGGAAGACATCATTAATGGATTATTATATCCCTTTTCCCAGCATACAAGTGTAAATTCTATACATTCTTGACTATTCTGTCTCCTTTAATTTATGAAGCAAATTGCTTTCTTTCTTTAATCCTCTCCATTGGCGCCCCTTGCAGTGGGGGAGAGGCTGCGTACCCTAGTGAAGTTGTGAGCTATGCTGGCGGTGGCATAATAGCCGGCGGTAGGGCCTCCCATACCAGACAGGTCACAACCGAAGGGTCTGACAAAGAGCGTCAAAGGGCAGGATGGGCCCTCTAGCCTTTTGGCATCCATCCTAAGAGAAGGAAAACTCTGATTTCAAACCCGGGCAGATGGTGCTCGTCTAACCCTGTAAGGTCAACCATCTAAGAGAAGGAAACTCGAACCAAACCTACGACCTGAGGACCTCGCTGCCACCGTCCAAGCTTGCTAGGCCCTGGCAGATGAACCTTTGGTTTAAAGGGTGAGGCCAGTTCTGTGCACGCTGCGCTCCACCAGAAAAATCCATTGCACAGGCTCGAAGGACACATCCAACTTCCGAAAAAGCCCTGTAGCGATAGGCGAGGGACGAAACGGTAGGTGTAAAGATGCACTGGAAGCCGCAGACCCAACCCTGCATGCAGGCGGTTCAGGACTTTGGTCGCTCGAGACTGACCCGGAGATGACAGTCTTGTTCGGCAGCATCCTGAACGACCAAGCAGCCTTTTTAAGGAGAGCACTGCTTGCTCCGTATGGAGAGGGGCCTAGAAAGGTGGCCTAACGAAAGCTCATTCCCCGCTTACCTGGTTGGCTAGCCGCGGCCAACGGGCATCTTCCGATGCGGTCGAACAAAGACAAAGAAACAAAGGCCAACACCTGCCTGCAAAGGTGCAAATAGACTGACACTTGCATGCTGGAACATCAGAACCATGCAAGATTCTGCAGATAGTGGACGTCCTGAGCGTCGTTCTGCTCTAATAGCCCATGAACTATCACGGCTTAACATTGACATCGCTGCTCTTAGTGAAGTTCGTCTCCATGAGGAAGGCAGCCTTAAAGAACACGGTGCCGGCTACACACTCTACTGGTCTGGCAAACCCAAAACTGAGAAACATCTTTCAGGAGTAGGCTTTATGATTAAAAATTCCATCGCCTCTAAACTCGAGACGTTGCCGACAGGTCACTCTGATCGCATTATCTCCTTACGCCTCCCACATGCTGTTCTCTTCAGTATATATGCCCCAACTATGCAAGCTGACCCTGTGGAGAAAGACAAATTCTACTCAGACCTACGCCACCTCATACAAAAGGTCCCTGCAGAAGATAAAATCATTATCCTTGGTGATTTCAATGCCAGAGTAGGAAAATCTTTGAAGCCTCGAAAGGTGTATTAGGCAAGCACGGTGTTGGAAACTGTAATGATAATGGGCGCCTTCTGCTAGAGTTTTGTGCAGAACAGCAGCTGACTATTACAAACACCATCTTTCAGCAGAAAGATAGCTTGAAGACCACCTGGATGCATCCCCGATCCAAGCAGTGGCACCTCATTGACTATGTTTTAGTGCGCCAGAGAAACATTCGTGATGTCCGTCATACTCGAGTGATGCCCAGTGCAGAATGTCAAACAGACCATCGCCTTGTAAGATGTAAACTAAATCTACACCTTAAGCTCAAACCTAAGAGGGGTGGCATCTTAAAGAGGAGACTCCAAGTCAACAGTCTTCAACAGGCTGTTGTGAGAGACAACTTCCAGGTAAATCTGCAAGCAAAACTTGAAGTCCACCCTACAGATTCTTCTCCTACAGCGCTCTGGCAACACATCAAAAACAGTATCCCTGCAGTCTGCTGAAGAATCCCTAGGATTCTCCCTTAAGAAAAACCAAGACTGGTTTGATGAAAACAACCAAGAGATCCAGGAGCTGTTGGCAAAGAAGAGAACCACTCACCAGGCATTCCTCGCCCAGCCATCTTGCCATGTAAGAAAAGCAGCCTTTCGTCTCGCATGTAGTAAACTCCAACAAAAACTCAGAGACATCCAGAACAAGTGGTGGATTGATTTATCAGAAAAGACACAACGCTGTGCAGATCTCGGTGATCACAGAGGTTTTTATGAAGCTCTCAAAGCAGTGTTTGGACCTACTTATCAGGTCCAAAGCCCCTTATACAGTACAGATGGTCAAACACTAATTACTGATAAAACCTCCATCCTGAACCGATGGGCTGAACATTTTCAGGGTCTCTTTAATGCCAGCCGAGTAGTCCAAGGTTCAGCTATCCAACACATGATACAACAACCAATGAAAATGAACTGGACACAGCTCCCACTCTGAAGAGACCATTGAGGCCATACAGCAGTTGAAAATGGCAAGGCAGCCGGGATCGATGGAATCCCACCTGAAGCTTGGAAACAGGGAGGTCATGTACTGCATGCTAAATTCCACGAGCTCCTTGTGAGTTGCTCGGAAAAAGGTGAACTGCCATCAGATCTCCGAGATGCAGTTATCATCACCCTGTATAAGAAAAAGGGAACAAAATCCGATTGCTCAAACTATCGAGGTATAACACTGCTCTCCATTGCTGGAAAAATCCTTGCAAGGATACTCCTGAACAGATTAGTTCCGGCTATTGCAGAAGAACTTCTCCCTGAAAGCCAATGCGGCTTCAGAGCAAATAGGAGCACCACAGATATGGTTTTTGCCCTTAGACAACTGCAAGAGAAATGTAGAGAGCAGAACAAAGGACTCTATGTAACATTTGTCGACCTCACCAAAGCCTTCGACACTGTGAGCAGGAAAGGTCTGTGGCAGATCCTGGAACGTCTAGGATGTCCCCCCAAGTTCCTCAAAATGATTGTCCTGTTACATGAGGGCCAGCACAGTCAAGTCAGATATGGCGATGCTCTCTCGGAGCCCTTTCTCATAACTAATGGAGTGAAACAAGGTTGTGTTCTTGCACCAACCCTATTTACAATCTTCTTCAGCATGATGCTCCAAAGGGCTATGGCAGACCTACAAGAAGAAGACGGCATATATATACGCTATCGTACTGATGGTAGCTTGTTCAACTTAAGCCGTCTGAGGGTTCGCACTAAGACTCTAAACTATCTAGTCCGTGAGCTACTTTTTGCTGACGATGCTGCCCTTGTCGCCCATTCAGAAGCAGCCCTGCAGCGCCTCACATCCTGCTTTGCAACAGCTGCAGAGCTGTTTGGGCTGGAAGTCAGCCTGAAGAAAACAGAAGTCCTCTACCAGCCCGCACCACAGGAAGAACACCACCATCCTCACGTCAGCATAGGCACATCTGTGCTTAAGTCCGTTCAGCAGTTCACCTACCTGGGAAGCATCATCTCTTCAGACGCCAAGATTGACAAAGAGATAGATCACAGATTATCAAAGGCATATAGTGCATTCGGAAGGCTTCACAAAAGAGTCTGGAGCAACAAGCACCTGAGACAAAGCACCAAAATCAGTGTGTACAGAGCTATCATACTGTCCATTCTCCTCTATGGGTCTGAAACATGGGTCACCTATCGCCAACACCTACGACTCCGAGCGCTTTCATCAGCGCTGTCTTCGCACAATCCTAAATATACACTGGACCGACTATGTGACGAATGTTGCTGTCCTTGAGCAAGCAGGGTCACCAGCATTGAGGCCATGCTATTGAGAACACAGCTGCGCTGGGCAGGACACGTCTCTAGGATGGAGGACCACCGCCTCCCAAAGATACTACTCTACGGTGAACTCGCCACGGGTCAGCGCAAGAGAGGCGCCCCCCCAAAAGAGATATAAGGACTCCCTGAAACAACATCTCAGGCTTGGCCAGATTGATCACCAACAATGGTCCACCCTGGCCTCACATCGGGAGGCATGGAGAAGCACTATCCACAATGCTGCGGCCTCTTTCGAGAAGACACGCCGAATGGGTCTCGAAGAGAAACGACAACGCAGAAAGAACCGCAACTTGGAAAAAACATCACCCAAGGAGACTTTCTGCTGCACTTTCTGCAACCGAACTTGCCTATCTCAGATTGGCCTTTTTAGTCATCAACGCGCTTGTAAAAAGCGTGGGATGAGTCCTTCCTGAATCTTCGTTCGCGAAGTAATGCCGAGAGAGAGATATGTCAGTGTAGAAACATATAATCCAGTTCAATACAGTTAATCTACATCATATAGCAGAGTAGATTCAGCCATAGAAACCATGCTTTTTGGGCCCAGTTTGGAAGGGCCTGGAGAGGAGAACAAAATTGTCTGATTAGGTCCTTTTACCAGTATATGATGATGAAGACATCCTATGGAAATTCCAACCAATTGCTACTATAGACTACAGAGTTATAGTACATGCAGTCCCTGATTTACAAACATTAAACTTGCAAACAACTTATAGTTAAGAACGGGGTGAAACAATAGGAAGTTAGAGAAATCAACCCCTAGGAAGGGAAATTCACTCCTGAAAGAGTTGTCATGAGGAAAGGCTGTCTCAACTGAAGCTTCCTCACCAATCCTTGTTTCCAAAACAAGCCTAATTTTTCAAAATCCAACTTTCTGCAGCTAACAATAGATTAACTCTGTTCTTTGGCTTAAAGTATACACCTTTGGACTCATGCTTCATTTTTTATGGTAATGTATTAGGACAGGTGTTATATTTCAGCATAGATTCATAATTAATCCCACAATTTAAAAAAAACAACCCACATGGTTCCCCCTCTTTCGCTGTATTTCTGTGTTGAAAAGCAATGAAAAAGTTGGGTTTTTTTTTAAAAAAAACCAACCCCAGGTATTTAAAAGGTTTTAAATATAGATTATGCAGCTAACATATTTCCACTTGTAAAATGTATGAGATTCCTCAAACCAGCTAATGCTACCTTTAGTTTAATACGAACATATGGGGGTAAAAAATAAATAAAAATACAGTGAAGTCTGACAAAATTGCTCTCTTTTATAAACTGTGAACTTTTCAATAGCTGCCACAGATAAATTGATTCAATTTTGCCTAGTGTATAAAACATTTTTGTCTTTTGTTTCCAATCTCTAATACATGAAAGCCCACTTCAATGTTGTTGTTTTATATTTAAAAAATAACCACTTTCCAAATACTCACACGTAATAGATATTGGACACAATAAACATATCTGGCAGTGTTTAAGTTGGTGATCTATGGAGTTGCAGGTTTATCTGATTAATAAACAGATCTACAGTCCTCATGAATTCCTGATTTCCACATATTTTCAGAATTAGGGAAGATTGTTTTGCAGAACCCAGTTTCATCATGTTGTTTGAGGCAGATGGCACTTATTTAAAAAGCAGTTGAGTTGGCTTCCCGCTTATTTAAAAAGCAGTTGAGAGGTTCTCCTGCTCAGTCTAAGAGTGCATTTGGCACCACTTTTGCTGCCATGGCTCATGACTATGGAATCATCAAGGCTGTAGTTTTACAAGGTCTTTAACCTTCTTTGTCAAAAAGTGCTAGTAGCTCACTAATCTACCAAGCTTTCATAGCTTTGAGACATGGCAATTGAAGTTGTGTGAAACTGCATTATTTCTACAATGTAGATACACCTCGAGTTGAGTCAAGTGGCCCATTCACACTGCAGAAATATAACATTTTTCTTCCATGTTAAGGTGGCTTATCCCGACATTACTAGGATAAGACCTGATCTGTCAAACCCAGTATTGGCAGGTTTTCGCACATTGCGCATGCGCATCTGCCATTAACTGATTACTAATGAATTTTGTTAGTTTTTACAAAATAATTTTGACATTTTTACTAAAAATTTCAAAACTCCACCAGATATGAAACACCAGCACCCCCTACATCCACAGTGAGTTTTGAACCACTTTTTTTCTTGATCAACCAGGCCTAAGGCCTTTGATGTCTGTCCTGACAGACAAGGACATAGGTATGGACTATAAGGCCCCTTCCACACAGCTGTATAAAATCCACATTGAACTGGATTATATGGCAGTATGGACTCAACCCAGTTCAAAGCAGATATTGTGGATTATCTCCCTTGATATTCTGGGTTATGCAGCTGTGAGGAGGGGCCTAAGAAAATCACTCAGCAGAGAATTTACTCACAGACTGTCCATCTGAAAGACTGCTGATCTATTAATAAATATACCATGACATATTTTATTATGTAATAAATATACTTTTTGCTGAAAAAGTCATAATGTGCTCATAGAAAACGTTAACGAACATTTAAATAATGTTTTAAAAAACACACAGAGCAACCTAATAATTAAAAAGGGGTGATTTTGAGGGGTGGGGGGTTGATTTTCCAAAATATAGTAACGGGTGGATATCATTTAGCACAATAAAATTCCAACAGTGGTATAAGTGTTTTAAGTATTGTGTGATTTTAGGAACTTTCTTTGGATAATCACTGACAAATTAACTTCAGTATACCGCACCAACAGATGAATATTTTATAACTGCTTAAAATCACAAAGAGAATCAACTCCAGTTAAGATTATTGTGACAGTGTTTTTAATGAATATTTGACATTATTAATGCTGCTATTAGTTATTTATTGAAGGTTGTATAAATTACAAGATGTCGAGATACAAAAAGAGATAGTTTCTGTGCCTCACTGTTGTTTTATCTATCCTGACAACTTATCAGTGGAAAGGTATAACCAAGTGGAAGCTTACTTGTGGAATCTTCTATAGTATAGCATAGTGTACATATTAAACATGCACATCCCAATATCTATAGCTAATTCACCAAAATAAGGAGATAAAAAGGTATGATTGTATTTTCCTATAGAATGGACTTTTCAAAATACTGTAAAGATTTGGAAATGACTGTTTAAAAAAGTCATTCATATGGGATTCACTTCCTTTTATGCTTTTTTTTTTAAGTAAGTGCACTTTACACATGGTTCACATCACTAGTGCCCACCTCTGTATGTTTCCGATTTCATCTTAGGACCTAAATCTGATAAGAACTATGATTTATGTGTTAGTATTTCAATTGTACATGAATATATAGAGGCAGAAATGATATTTTGATGTAGGAAGTAATCTCGACATTACTCCCGAACATCTCTAATTTAATAAACATTCAGGAATAAGGGAATAAGATATGAGTTACTGCAAAATTCAGGAAAAATGGGGAATTGTATGGCAGATGCAAACAGGGTGATAGCAGACTGTCTTTGTTAAAGTTTCTGAATCTGGTGCTTTGTCCTTCCAACCAACTGTTCTTGCTTCTTCCTCTCATGTGTTTTTGGCCTTCTCTTTCTGTGCTTTTCAGAATATGTCTCTAAGTGTGTGCTCTGCTACAGAGTAATTCCCATCTATCTATGTAAAAATTCTCTGTCTCTAATGAGGCTGAAGTAAACAAAAGAATGTTGGGCCTGTGTCCTCAGCAGGGATTGTGGGCTCTACTGTGCAAAGGCTTGTGGGATCCACAGTGCAGGATGGAGATGGAACTTGTGCAAAGGCATGGCAAAGACAGCATTTGGGAAAAGCTGTTAGGGAGGTCAGTTCTCCTGAGAATAATCAGTGCACAGATAAGGCACCTGGCTGTGGGACTTGGGATAGAAAGAAGGAATGTGTTAATTGGCAACTCAAGGTCTTTCCTTATAGCAGTGGTTTTGGTTTGCCAAGTAAGGGAGGGAAGTGAGGGAAATCTAGTTTCTTGATATAGCTATGCTTTGCAGCTTGAATTTCAGATCTAAGTCAACTTTGTAATAAACTTCATGTGTTTCAAGCCTCCTGCTCATGCATTTTAGCCTCATGTGATTTTAGCCTTCTGTATTTTATTTATTTGTTTGTTTCAACTTGTCTGTCGCCACTCCCATGCGGCTCGGGGTGACTCACAACACTAGAATACAAATAAAAGCAGATAAAATACAGATAAAATCGCATATATAAACAACACATTTAACCTAAACCATGAAAAATGGAATATACAACATGGTGTATATAATTCATCACATACACAGCATATAACTGGAGCAAGTTGTGTAAGTAAATAATACGCCCGAGGGACTTACGGTTGAACGCCTGCTTAAACAACAGAATATTGCAGGCCTTTCTGAAGGCCAGCAGACTGGTCAAGGTGCGAACCTCAAGCGGGAGGGCATTCCAGATAGTTGGCGCAATGACGCAGAATGCTCTCCTCCTTGTTGTGGTCAAGCGAAGACTTCTACAGCTCGGGATCTCAAGGAGGTTGTGTCTCTCTGAACGCAGTGGTCTGGGGGGACAATATAGGGAGAGGCGGCCCCTTAGGTACACTGGCCCCAGACCATTCAAGGCCTTAAAGGTTAACACCAGCACTTTGAAGGGGATCCTGAATTCTATTGGAAGCCAGTGCAGTTCACGCAGGATGGGCGTGATGTGACAGCGTGTTGGTGAGCCTGCCAACAACCGCGCTGCAGCGTTCTGCACCAGCTTGAGTTTCCGGATCACGGACAGAGGAAGGCGAATGTACAGAGTGTTACAGTAGTCTAGTCTCGAGATGACCATGGCTTGGACCACTGTAGCTAGGTCGTGGTGGGACAGGTAGGGGGCCAGCTTCTTTGCCCTGCGCAGATGGAAAAACGCTACTCTAATGACGATGGAAATATGTGTCCAGGGTGAACCCGAGGCTCTTAACAGCTGACGACAGACATAGTGCCACGCCATCCAGGGTTGGAAGCTGGACCCCACCCGGCCCAGCCACAGGATCTCAGTCTTAGCCGGATTAACCTTCAAACTACTGGCTCGCAGCCATCCAGTGACGGCCTCTAGGCAACGATGGAAATTATCTGGTTCAGATTCAGGCCGGCCCTCCATCCCCAGAATGAGCTGGGTGTCATCCGCATATTGGTGACACTCCAGCCTGAAGCTACGTACCAGCCGCGCAAGTGGTCGTACGTAGATGTTAAATAATAGAGGGGAGAGGATTGCCCCCAAAAGGGGGGCGCCCCCAGGGACAGCCTCGCCCCTCCTCTCTCACTGAAGCCAGTTCTGAAGGAAGGAGGACACCCATTTAAGGACTGTTCCCATCACTCCAGCCCCGGCCAGGCAGTGGGTCAATAGATTGTAATTGACAGTGTCAAACGCTGCCATGAGGTCCAATAACACGAGCAGCGCCGACCCGCCCTGGTCGAGCTGGCAATGTAGCTTGTCTGTGATGGCGACCAACACCGTCTCCATCCCATGCCCTGAACCGAAGCCGGAATGGAAGGGGTCTAGCCAAGTTGCATCATCTAGGAAGGACTGCAACTGCTCCATTGCTGCCCTCTCAACCACCTTGCCCAGAAACGCTAAGTTGGATACTGGGCGGTAGTTGGAAGGGACCGTAGGATCTAATCCCAGCTTCTTCAGCAATGGAGTGATCACTGCCTCTTTCAAACCCCTGGAAACACTTCTTGCTCAAGGGAGGTGTTAACTAGTCTCAACAGAGGGTCTCGTAACCTTTCCAGGCAAGCTTTCACAAGCCAGGAGGGGCACGGATCGAGGGAGCAAGTGGTCAGACGAGTTGCAGACACTATCCTATTGACAACTTCTGCGTCCAGTGGCCAAAACCGGTTGAAGGTGGGCCCGGCAAGAGGCCATGGAGTCTCAAGCTCGCTCATTGTATCAATTGTGGCTGGAAGGTCCCAGCGGAGGGCCGCAATCTTGTCCAGAAAAAAGCTCTGAAAAACCTCAGCTGAGTGGGCCTGATCATCATTATTTAGGATGGTAGGGACCATTGTCAAGGATAGAATTACTCTAAATAATTGAGCCGGGCATGAGCTGGTGGACGCTATCAAGGTCGCATAGTATACATTTTTCGCCACCTTGATAAAGCTATCAAGGTGGCGAAAAATTTATACTTTGCAACCTTGATAGCGTCCACCAGCTCATGCCTGGCTCAATTATTTAGAGTAATTCGATCCTTGACGACGGTCCCTACTATCCTAAATAATGATGAGGCTCATAAGCATCCATAAATAGCTTATAAGCTGATTGCGAGCCTCCATCATGGAGTTTCCTCCACACGCTCTCTAGCCATCTCTTCTCCCGCTTCATCGATCGTAGCTCCTCGGTAGACCAAGGTGACCGATTTCGGCAGGATTGGAGTGGGCGTCTAGGGGCAATCTCCTCGAGAACATTGGACAGTTCCCTGTTCCAGATGTTGACTTGCTCATCGATGGAGACGCTGACAGACTCCAGATCACTTAGAGCATTCAGGAACCTGGTTGGTTCCATAAGTCTCTGGGCGAACCCAAATCTGCTCGGCGCCCTTGCAGGGCGGGGGAGCCAGCTCAACCCGGCTTCTCAAGGCACAGTGATCCGACCATGGCACCTCGATGGTAGAGGCTAGAGTCACTTGGACACCTGCAGTGAAGACTAGATCCAAGGTATGGTCTCATTTGTTTCATAAATATAGGCTGATGCTGGGTATTGCCATAACTGTTCCATATTCACTAACTCTATACAGTCATAGTGGTACTGTTACTCATATTCATAAATGACCACCCAGGTCTTACAATGCAGCAGCAGCTCCAAAAGATTGAGTTCAATTCAGGTGGTGATTTCAGGAGGACAGTTTCCACCTACTCTTTCCAGGGAGCGAGATGCAGGATCCCTTTTGTAATTCCTTGTTGCACCTTTGTTTGATGGGAAGTGATGGAAACCTCCTCCTCTTGTGTTCCAATGGGCATGCCTCCATCTCTCAATCTATTCTGGGCACAAGATACAGGAGTTACTTTTTGAAACTAGATAGAATCTTTTCTTTTGGAATATACATTTGTAATATCTGAAAATACTTTTTGTGTGTGTATATGAATGCATAATCTTACTCTTAGGTTTATCCAGTCATTGTAGGAAAACTGGTGATTAATATGAAAATCAGAAATGTATTCATTATAAAACAAAGATAATAACCTTTCAGTTATTGATTGAATGGAAAAGGACAACAAGTAAAAAAAGAGATTCTGTTATGCTTTGTACTATTTTTAAATTTGTCATTTGTCCATTCAAATTTTGATAACTTGTAGATGATCATATATTTCACCATTTCTTGCAGATGTGGCTGTCATTTTATCACACATTGCATAAGATTTCATACATATTTTCATTGAAATCATATCCCATTGTTGACATGTGTCCAGGGTATTGTACTTGAATGATAATCTCATTGAGCTATATAGTATTTTCTACTACTTGGCTCAGTACATTATTTTTGAATCCTGATACATTGATAAGGTTTTTACTTTCTGCAAAGTGATAACACATGGGGATCCTATACTTCATCATAGAAACCAAGCTGCTATACCTTTTTTAAGAGAAAGAGGAGGAGAACAAATGACTGGGAAATCAAAGTAATATTCATACTCTGTAGCAAACTATGGCAGAAACCACAACAAACACCTGAATCTGGAGTTTCTTGTGGTAAAGTGTGCTTTCTCCAATTGACTGGCACATTTTACCTTAAGAAATACCAGATTTAGGTGGCCAAAGTGGATCAGACTTCTGATCCAAAGCTGATGCACATTCAAGTCTCTTTTTAAACATTCCTATGTTTATTTCTGTATTTCTGCATTTATTTATTTAAACCCAGCTCTATGACCCAATATCAGATAGTGGCAGACATTAAAATAAGTTTTTAAAATGCATAATATAAATAATATGTTTCTACTTGTTTAGGTAGTAGAACAGAGAGAAAGGCCTCCCAAGAGGATTTGAAAATAAGAGCAAGTTTATATATAAAGAGAGACATTCGGAGTTTCTGATGTAAAACATCAGAAGTCACCCTGTTTTGTAAGTATCTGCATCTTTCTGGTTTTCTGCTCTTGGGACATGTTTGTGATTAATGCATTACTATAAAAAGGGCGCACCTACACTGACCACTTAGTTCAATTTGAAAAGAGAACTGATGAATGCAATTTTGCTCTGTGAGTGATTCAATCGTAAATCCTGGAACTCGTTTGAGACCTGGATGGTGATGATTACACATAGAAAGAGGCTGGCCTCCAGAACCTGCAGTATCCATGGCTTGCTAGACATGAAGAATGCAGGGTTTTAAAACATCCCCTCCAGAATGCAGCACATTTTGGGTGTCCAAACAGAAATTCATGTTCTGTGGAGTCGATTTTGCTGTGTGGTATGGTTTATACTACAGCACATTAAGCACATGAAAGGCTTCATTTCAGACTTTCCCCCATTTACAACATTTTTGACAAAGATAATCCCTTCTTCCCCTAGAGGCTGGAAAGCATGAAAATTTCAACCACTTTAAAAAAAGAGAAAATAATTTACAGGTGTTTTTGTTTGTTTGTTTATTTGTTTTGGATTTCCAGTTATAGTCAACTGGAGACAAAAACATTCATATTTATTTATTTTATTTATTTTATTATTGAGGCTTCTATGCTGCCGACTCCCGGGGGCTCGCGGCGGCTCACAAGAGCCAGGGGCATAAAAACAAAGATTAAAAACATAAAACAATTGAACAATTAGAGCAATAGCAGAACAGGCAATAAAACAAATGGAGCAGCAACAGGAGCCACAACACAGTACCCAGAGCACGCGGGCCTACTCTCCGAAGGCCTGCCTATACAGATGGGTTTTGCAGGCCCGCCTGAATGGGAGTAAATCCCTCAGGGCTCTGGTTTCGGCCGGGAGGGCGTTCCACAGCGTGGGGGCTATGACGGAGAACGCCCTCCGGCGGGTAGATGTCAGGTGTGCCGACTTTGCTGATGGTATTTCCAGGAAGTTGGCATCCACAGACCGTAGTGATCTCGATGGGCAATAGGGAGTGAGGCAGTCCCTCAGATACGCTGGCCCCAGGCCGTACAGAGCCTTGAAGGTAAGAACCGACACTTTGAAGGCCGATCCGGTGCTCAATAGGCAGCCAGTGCAGATCCTGCAAGACGGGTGTTATACGGCAACCTGCTGGCATGCCAGACAGGAGCCGGGCGGCAGTGTTCTGCACCAGCTTGAGCTTCCGGATCGACGACAGAGGAAGGCCAACGTAGAGCGCATTACAGTAATCTAGCCTTGAGATGACCGTGGCTTGGATCACCGTGGCCAGGTCGTTCCGGGAGAGGTAGGGGGCCAGCCTCCTTGCCTGGCGGAGGTGGAAAAAAGCAGCCTTGCTGACCGCAGAGACCTGGGCCTCCATGGTCAGCTGGGAGTCCAGGTGGACCCGCAGGCTCTTCACAGACGGCGCTGGGCACAGCGCCGCACCGTCCAGGGTCGGAAGCCGGGCACCCACCCCGCCCGGGCGACCCAGCCACAAGATCTCCGTCTTCGCCGGATTCACCCTCAACCTACTGGCTTCTGAATCTTGAGTCAAGTTCTGCACCTAAATTGAAGTGGATTGTTTTTGATGACGACCAGGCCTCCTTGTTAATTGAAATGCCAAACTGATTCCTTAAAATCTTGTTGTTGGTACACATATGAAACAGAGATGTCCATTGATCATGTGGTTAGGTGGGGGATCATAGACTAGTTATTATTTAAGTTTACAATGCAGTGATAATGTACATGACAGATGCTTTTTTATTTGTAATGTATACTGTGAAGACTATAAAAATCCTAGCCATAACAATTACTGGAGTGCTGTTAATCCACTTCTCTCTACAGCTACTTCTTGCTGCACACTGCTTCACTAAAAAGACATCCAATTTGCATTACATATAGGGGTTGAGGATTCTTTTCCTTCTGTATTCTCCCATCTTTTGTGATAAATTATGAATGACATTCATTTTCTTCCAGTGGGAAGCTATGATTTTGGGGGAGTGCAGTCTCTGAGGATTATTGCTTTGGAGACTTATTAATCTTGTGTCATTAAAACACTTCACAGACATTACGGCAAAACTGTCAGTATCACTTCATTAGCTCTAAGATGGGGAGCTTTATATAAGTATGTCTAAAACCTTAGCTGTAACATCCTCCTCAGGGTATATTAATGTTGCAGGATTTTACAACATTTCAGGACTAATTTCCTCTCTATTCAGATCCTTTTTCATCACGGAGAATTTGCACAGTCGTAGACATCTTTCTTAATAACATTCTCAACATTAGTATAGGTCTTGAGGATATGACAGAGTGTAACAAGTGGCCAGTTGCTTCCACTCTGTCATTAGGAAATCAGCCTGACATAGCTTTTAAAGATTTGCTAAAGTAATTCATCTCCTCCCCCGGATAGATTACATTCATTTCTCTCCTTAATATTAAAATTATTGATATTTTATACATGCTATTTTGACCTTCTTTTGCAAGATTTTATTTGTGTATGGAATGTTTCCCCTTTTCCTCTTTCTCTCTCTTTCTCGTGACTATATTTTAGTAATTGATCAATTGATGATGGATAGATAGATGACAGACCCTACCTGGCAGCTGTAAAATATATTGTATTAGACCATACACATGCACACAGTATAATATATAATATATGCCACACTAAATACCTGTATCGGGACATAAACATGCATAGTTTAAGAGATATCAGGGTAGCAACCTTTAAATATTTGTAAGGATGTAATCTAGAACACTGTTTCCCAATCAGTGTGCCGGGGCACACTAGTGTGCCGTGAGCGATCATCAGGTGTGCCGTGGGAAATTGGAACCTCCAATACCCTTTCTTCCCCCTCCTGCCAAACACTTTTTCTTCTCCACTCGGGCTCCTGACTTCCCAGCCTTGCTCTGCTCGCTTTGCCTTGCTTTGCTCATGCTGCCACCTCGCTTTGCTCAGGAGGGGAAGGGGGAAGGAGGGAGACATGACCCGTGCGGGCGTTACTGCGCAGACTCGCCCCACATCTTCCTCCCTCCCCCTCCCCTCCTGAACACGCTCAGGCTGCCCCCTCAGATCAAAATGGCGGCAGAAGCGGCAGTGTGAGCAAAGAGAGGCAAAGCGAGCAGAGTGAGGCTGGGAAGAAGGGAGCCTGAGTGGAGAAGAAAAAGTAAGTGTTCGGTAGGAGGGGGAAGAAAGGGCACGAAGGGGGAGGAAGAGGTCTCTGTCGGAAGCTGGAATGGGCAAACTGGGACCTTCCAGGTGTTTTGGACTCTGACTCCCACCATTCCTAATAGCCTCGGGCCCTTTTCCCCCTCAGCCACTTAAGCAGGAGAGGGCCTCAGGCTGTTAGGAATGGTGGGAGTTGAAGTCCAAAGCACCCAGAGGGCCGAAGTTTTCCCATGCCTGTTTTGGGGACCTTAAAGTGGTGAGCCTCCTTCCAACATTGTTATTCTGGATAGAAAACAAACAACAATATAACATAACATTGTTTGAGTCCACAGTGCTCCCTGGGTGTAGGTGAACTACAACTTCCAAACTCAAGGTCAATTCCCAAGCAAACCCTTTCAGTGCTTTTTGTTGGTAATTAGAGTTCAATCTGCCAAGTTTGGTTCATTTCCATTGTTGCAAGAGTTCAGGATGCTCTTTGATTGTGTGTTAACTATAAATTGAACTGAAACAAGATCGTAGTTTAAAGCTAACATTTGCTGATCTTCCTTTGGACAGTTTTTGGTTATCTGTTTCCCATTCTGGCCAACAAAGCTATTTTGACATTGCTCCCATTTTCAACCACATATCTTCTCTAGCTTGACTGCGATAAAAACTACAAACAGAGAGAGACTGATAGCTTTTGAGCAAGAGCTTCGTGTGTGTCTTTCTGCCATTCCTGCCAGGATATCTATGTTGTGTTCATCGAAACAGGTCCAGGTTTCACACTAAGTGTATAAATACATTTAAAAACATATTAACTATATGTATTACTGTGTTAGAGTGTCATTTTGTGTCATTTTGGTTGGTGGTGTGCCCCAGGATTTTGTAAATGTAAAAAGTGTGCCGCGGCTCAAAAAAGGTTGAAAAACACTGATCTAGAAGATAAAATGAGTTTATTTTCTGTAGCTCCAGCATCTAGAACATTGTATAAACAATGAAATCATATTAGAAGAAAAGAGATTTCACCTAAAAAAACTGGGAAGAACAGAGAAATGCATTGCTTCAGAGAGTCACAGACCCTCATTCTTTGAAGGTTTTCAAACAGAAGTTTGATGGCCATGTTTTAAGAGTGCTTTAGTTGTGTATACCTGGGTAGCAGAGGGTTGGGCTTAAAATAATTGTTTTCAACTCAACGAACCTAATTGAATATAATGAGAGGTATATTTCCTGAATGACTCCGTTTTCCTTCCCCTTATGCTTCCAAGGGCAATATCCATTTGAAAGTAATAGCAACTTTGAAGGGGTGATTTTCCACAGCACAAAATAATGAAAATTTTCTCTCAGCATGACACAGGCTTAACCCTGTTCACTACACTAACCCCATAACTGCCTTTTAAGAATGGCAACAATGTGCCTATGCATTGTTTAAATATGTATAGCATGACACCTAGCCAGGTTCATTGGTATAAAGAACCAAAGGCTCAAGGGATTATGGGAATGACTGGCACCCTCATATCTATATATATATTTTTGACACGTCGTGCAACCTGGCAAATAGACAGTGAAACTATAAGGCGCAGAAGCACGAAAATCAGCAACACATTCCACCATACCACGAGGTACCTATACGGCCAAAAAAACCCACCCTAGATACCTCACAACGCCCCCAAACACAACCCCCCTAAATCAGGCAACGTACCTGGCATCCCTGCCTCTTTGCTGCCATGCGCGCGTTTCGAACATTCGCGCATGGCAGCCAGAGCGCAGCGGCCCGATTCCACAGCCCGAGGAGGAGGGAGGGAGGGAGGAGGGGCCTCCATGGACTGTTTCCGGCTAGGCGGGAGAAGAGCCCGGAGGGGGAGGAGGCGGGGAGGAGGCGGCGGAGGAGGCAGAAGCAGAAGCAAGAGCAGCAGCAGCACAAGGAAGAGGGGAGCCACCATGTTGCCGCTGCCTCCTCCTCCCCGTCGCCGCTGCCCTGGCCAGTAAACAAAGAGCCTGGAGAGGAAGGAGGTGGACAGGCCTCGCTGCTTCTCCTGTCCCGCGCCGTGCTCCTCTCGCCAGCTGGAGCCTTTGGTGGGCGGAGGAAGGGCCCAGCTCTCTTCCCGTGCTCCCTCCTGCGTTCCGCTGGCTGCCCCCACCACTGCGAGAGAGAGAGAGAGAGAGAGAAAGAGAGAGAGAGAGAAAGAGAGAGAAATAGAGAGAGAGAAAGAGATAGACAGAGAGAGAGAAAGAGAGAGAGAAAGAGAGAGAGAGAGAAACAGAGAGAGAGAGAGATAATGCGATAGACAGAGAGAGAGAGAGAGAGAGAGAGAGAGAAAGAGAGAGATAGAGAGAGAGAAAGAGAGAGAGAGAAAGAGAGAGACAGAGAAAGAGAAAGAGAGAGAGAGAGAGAGAGAGAGAGAGACAGAGAAAGAGAAAGAGACAGAGCGAGATAGAGAGAGAGAGAGAGAGAGAGAGACAGAGAGAGAAAGAGAGAGAAAGAGAGAGATAGAGAGAGAGAGACACACACACACACAGAGAGAGAGAGAGAGAGACCGAGAGAGAGAGAGAGCACAACAGTGCAGCAAGAAAAGCCAAGATCACAGGGAAGCATGTCTGTGTAGGAGGGTGAACATTAGGAAGAACTTCCTGACTGTGAGAGCTGTTCAGCAGTGAAACTCTCTGCCTCAAAATGTCATTTTGTGTCATTTTGGGAAGGTTGGGAAACACTGAGCTCCACTATAGAATTGGCACCACTTCAACTGTCTACACAAGTGGTTTCCAAACATTTTTGGCCTATCGCCCCCTTTCCAGAAAAAAAAATTGACTCACCGCCCCCCTAGAAATTAATTTTTTAAAAATTACTAGCAATTAAACAGAAAGATATATGTATTCATGCAGTGGTTCTCAACCTTTCTAATGCTGTGACCCCTAAATAAGGTTCCTCATGTTGTGGTGACCCCCAACCACATTTTCGTTGCGACTTCGTAAATACTTTTGCTACTTTTACAAACTCTAATGCAAATATCTAATGTACAGGATGTGTTTTCATTGTTACAAATTGAACGTAATTAAAGCATAGCGATTAATCACAAAATCAATATGTTTGGGGGAGAATGGACAACGGACGATGGGATGTTCAGTATCTTCAACCAATTCAGCTCTGGCTTTCACAGCCGAGACCCCATGAATGAGAGACCTGGACCAAACTTGGCACACAGAACCCCCATGACCAACAAAAAATACTGTTCTACCATGTGGGTAGAAGGGGTTAGCCACAGACTATATGGCACAGCAATGTGTGCATGGGTCAGCTAGTATTCAAATATACAGGTTGCCACCACTACCAATGTGAAATCACCTAACATGGACAAAAAATTGGGGAGAGAGCAGACCCTGCACACCATCTCAATTTCTGCTGCACCCTGATGGAAATGATAGTGCAACATCACAACTGATGTTGAATATTTTCTCATCTAAGCAAATGGCATTGTCTATAAACAACAGATTAATTTTAATGCATTGCCATAATTTTAGACTAGTTTGGCTTATCTTCTCATTTTTTAAATATTCTCGTCATGAAAAAAATGTGAACATTTCAGATATACCCAATTAACTCAATAAAGATAGTAATTTTATACTGAGAATGGTCTCAATACTCACGGTAGTAACTTGGCTTGTTTGATACAAAAAATTGGTTGAGAACTTGTTTCGGGTGTAGGGGGCACTGGTGGTTTGGATCTAAGTCAATTCTGATTTTCACAGAAAAAAGTTCAAAACTATTCAAAACTTCAAAGACTTCAGAATCCTTTGTTAATGGTTGCAAAGTGTTATTTCCTGTTTCATTGGGTGGTCTTTACTTTGAAAGTAGTTGTTTTATTCCAGAAGGGAGGGAAAGCAAAGGGAAGAAATCCATCCACACTGGGTTAAACTGCTTCTCTCGCCCAGGACTGATGCAGGAGAGAAAAGAAACTGAAGGAAAGTCATCCAAACTGGGTTAAACAGGACTCTCACCCAGGACTGATGTGGGAGAGAAAGGAAATAGAAAGAAAGCCATCCAAACTGGGTTAAACAGGGCTCTCACCTGGGACTGACACAGGAGAGAAAGGAAACTGAGGGAAAGCCATCCACACTGGGTTAAACAGGGCCATCACCTGGGACTGACGTGGGATAGAAAGGAAACTGAAGAAAAGTCATCCAAACTGGGTTAAACAGGGCTCTTTCCCGGTACTGACGCTGGAGAAAAAGGAAACCGAGGGAAAGCCATCCACACTGGGTTAAACAGGCCTTTCACCCAGGACTGATGTGGGAGAGAAAGGAAACCAAAGGAAAGCCGTCCAAACTGGGTTAAACAGGGCTTTCACCCAGGACTGACACGGGAGAGAAAGGAAACTGAGGGAAAGCCATCCAAATTTGGTTAAACAGGGTTCTCGCCCGGGACTGACGCAGGAGAGAAAGAAAACAATGGGAAAGCCATCTGTAATGAATTCCCTATCTGGTAGGCTAGGTAAAGCCTCGAAAAGTAGGCCCAAGACATTGGCAGCCATTTTAGGTAAGTGCCAAGGGGGGCATCCATCTTAGGATTCTCGTTTCTAAGAGGGGACGTGCCTAGGGAGCAGCCTGGAGGGAAATGAGGGGAGTTAGGATTGGCTGGTAGAGAAGGAGGTAGAGCCTAACTTAGAAAAATAAAAAAATGCCCTGAAGGGGAGGCGTTTTAAAATCTGACAGCAGAGTGGGTCTGGCTGTCAAAGGAGAAGGAGTTAGTATTAGAGTGGAGAAGCCTGAAAGTTGTCAGGTGGTTAGCAGAGTTAGCTGGTGAGTAGATTCTACAACTATCAGGGAAGATAGTGTTTAGAGGAGTAGATAGATAGATAGATAGATCCAGAGTAGGACTATCTGTGTTGGAATTAAAATTTGCTAGGCAGAGAGGAATTTCTAAGTAAGCAAGAGGTGTATCAAGAGAGGCTAACAAGCTCGCATGAATGTATTCCAAAGAACATAAACAAAATCCCCGCAATATAAATCAAATGAGATTACTGTATTGGCACATATGAGGTAGCACTATATACTTGAACTGGTTCAAAATACAAACAGTATAGGCGGAAACGTTCCCTCGTCTCTCACATAAACAGAGTCATATTACATAGTATATACAATCAATCCCACAGTTGTAACATATACTCGTAGTACAATAAGCAAACTTCCGTGAATGACTGGAGGCAGTCCTGGAGAGGCGATAGTCCAAGGAGGGGTCCGCCACAATGCCGAACGGCTCGAAAAAAAGCCGCGGCGAGGAACTGTGGCAAGGGTTCACAGCCGCGTTCCGAACGGGGGAGCGAGCTCGCCGGCGTTCGCCGGAAAGGAAGCCAGAAAGTGAAGTAAGGTTTGCGACAGCAACTGTCTTGCTACGGGGCGCTGAAAATAGCAGCGCGACCCACAATCAAGGGAGCGCCGGGACAGAGCCAAACGGCCCGAGTTCCACATAGGCGCCAAGGCTTTTTTGCCGTTTTCGCGTCTTAAAGACGCTTCATCAGGGCGCGTCGCTGTATACATCCATCTAAAACAATATAATAAAGGTAACAACATCCTGGAACTGGCTGATACAGAGATACAAAGATAAGCACAGTGTACATAAAGCAAATTGCAAGTAAATCCATACCTAGATATCTGAAACAAGGAGCATCACAGGTAGATCAGTCTTATGGCTGAATGTAGCAGATAAGAATGCAAACGGATAACAGATATAGGGTACATCACAGGTGTAAGTCATCACATCAACAGTTGTTGCAGGGAAAGGGAATCGTTAAGACCGCAGGGCATTTCACTTGTTAACAGGAGAGCCCATTTCTTCTCAGCCTTCAGCAGTAATTGAGTGATGTTGCAATGGGGAGGGGGTTAACCCTTTGCAAACCATACACTTTGAAACTGTCAGGCATGTGTTTCAGTTGAAGAAAATGACTATAGAGAGTAGAATCTTGGGATAAACACCTAATTCTTGACTTATGTTCATAAATCCTGGTCCTTAGATTTCTAGAACTTTGGCCCACGTAGTGAAGCCCACAAGGACACTCGAGACAATACACAATTCCAGCATGGGCACAGGTTATTTCATCCCTGAGTTTCAATATTCTCCCAGTTGTTCTGTTGGTAATACTGGTGGACGTATTGATCTGGGCACAAAGGCCACAATGTGCACAAGGTTTGGTACCTGGGTTGCTGGTCATGGTCATGGTTCTGATGGAGTGGTTAGTGTGCACCAGCAAGTCCTTAATGTTAGCTGAGCGCTTATTGGCAACCATGGGAGGTTGCTCAAGGCCTGGTATGTCGGCAATCATGGGCCAAAATTTCTTCACTATTTTTGTGATCTGATTAGAGTGTGGGCTCAGTGTCATGGGCCAGATCAGCCGGGTGGTGGGTCGTTTAACCGAGGGAACAAGCAATTGGGATCTGTCTTTGAGATCTGACTTTTGTTTTGCTGTGCAGAGGACCTTGGAAGGATATCCTCTGGCCTGCAGTTGGGCAGTGAGGTGAAGGGCATCTTGTTCGTATTGGATTGTGTGCGAAGAGTTTCTTTTGATACGAATGTACTGTGAGTAGGGCAGGCTATTTTTTAAGGAGTAAAAATTAAATCCCAGTCTGGGTCCTCTTTAACCAACACTGACCTTGACAATATCAAGAAAAAAATGTGACACCCTCTATCAAGAGCTTAGGAAACTGAAAATAAAGAAATTCAGAAGGGATGAGATAGATTACCAGAAACACAAAATCTATAGTTGGCACTACAAATCTTTTTACCACTCCATCCCTAGGTCTGGTAGATTTTCTAATGAATCTATCTATTCTAATTCCTCTAATAGATCAGACGAGGAAGACAGTAGTACACAGTTTGATCCACCACAAGACACCAGACCAAAACAGAACTACAACTTTTTTAAAAAATAAATTTTTATTTAGTTTCTGGTTTTTTGATACATGGAAAGAGGGGGAACATTCAAGGAGATAGGAAAGTAGGAAACAACACCACCACAACAAAAAAACACCTCCCCGCTTGCCGAAAAAAACGTCCGGGTAGGGGCAGAAGGAAAAAAGAAAAAAAAGAAAAAAGAAGAAGAGGAGAAAAAAAACCCTGCCTCTGTTATCCCTGTCTCGTAAGTTGTAGTTCTGTTTTAGTCTGGTGTCTTGTGGTGGATCAAATTGTGTACTACTGCCTGCCCTACTCACAGTACATTCGTATCAAAAGAAACTCTTCGCACACAATCCAATACGAACAAGATGCCCTTCACCTCACTGCCCAACTGCAGGCCAGAGGATATCCTTCCAAGGTCCTCTGCACAGCAAAACAAAAGTCAGATCTCAAAGACAGATCCCAATTGCTTGTTCCCTCGGTTAAACGACCCACCACCCGGCTGATCTGGCCCATGACACTGAGCCCACACTCTAATCAGATCACAAAAATAGTGAAGAAATTTTGGCCCATGATTGCCGACATACCAGGCCTTGAGCAACCTCCCATGGTTGCCAATAAGCGCTCAGCTAACATTAAGAACTTGCTGGTGCACACTAACCACTCCATCAGAACCATGACCATGACCAGCAACCCAGGTACCAAACCTTGTGCACATTGTGGCATTTGTGCCCAGATCAATACGTCCACCAGTATTACCAACAGAACAACTGGGAGAATATTGAAACTCAGGGATGAAATAACCTGTGCCCATGCTGGAATTGTGTATTGTCTCGAGTGTCCTTGTGGGCTTTACTACGTGGGCCAAAGTTCTAGAAATCTAAGGACCAGGATTTATGAACATAAGTCGAGAATTAGGTGTTTATCCCAAGATTCTACTCTCTATAGTCATTTTCTTCAACTGAAAAACACGCCTGACAGTTTCAAAGTGTATGGTTTGCAAAGGGTTAACCCCCCTCCCCATTGCAACATCACTCAATTACTGCTGAAGGCTGAGAAGAAATGGGCTCTCCTGTTAACAAGTGAAATGCCCTGCGGTCTTAACGATTCCCTTTCCCTGCAACAACTGTTGATGTGATGACTTACACCTGTGATGTACCCTATATCTGTTATCCGTTTGCATTCTTATCTGCTACATTCAGCCATAAGACTGATCTACCTGTGATGCTCCATGTTTCATTTTTTTGGGTATGTATAAACATGCAAAATGCTTTATGCACACTGTGCTTATCTTTGTATCTCTGTATCAGCCAGTTCCAGGATGTTGTTATCTTTATTATATTGTTCTAGATGGATGTATACAGCGACGCGCCCTGATGAAGCGTCTTTAAGACGTGAAAACGGCAAAAAAAGCCTTGGCGCCTAGGAGAAACTCCGGCCGTTTGGCACTGTCCCGGCTCTCCCTTGATTGTGGGTCCCGCGCTGCTATTTTCAGCGCCCCGTAGCACGACAGTTGCTGTCGCAAACCTTACTTCACTTTCTGGCTTCCTTTCCAGCGAACGCCGGCGAGCTCGCTCCCCCGTTCGGAACGCGGCTGTGAACCCTTGCCACAATTTCTCGCCGCGGCTTTTTTCGAGCCGTTCGGCATTGCGGCGGACCCCTCCTTGGACTATCGCCTCTCCAGGACTGCCTCCAGTCATTCACGGAGGTTTGCTTATTGTACTACGAGTATATGTTACAACTGTGGGATTGATTGTATATACTATGTAATATGACTCTGTTTATGTGAGAGACGAGGGAACGTTTCCGCCTATACTGTTTGTATTTTGAACCAGTTCAAGTATATAGTGCTACCTCATATGTGCCAATACAGTAATCTCATTTGATTTATATTATGGGATTTTGTTTATGTTCTTTGGAATACATTCATGCGAGCTTGTTAGCCTCTTTTGATACATCCTCTTGCTTACTTGTTGTTGATAAGCACCCCCCCTTCCCTTGCATTTAGAGAGGAATTTCTGTCAGTAAATTCTTGGAGGGATAAAGGAGTGGTATTTTGTAACGAAGATTTATAATAATAATAATAATAATAATTTATACCCTGCCACCATCTACCCAAGGGGACTTGGGGCGGCTTACATGAGGCCAAGCCCAATGACACATAATAAAACAACACAGCAGCAAATAATAAAACAATAGACTCAATATAACTTACACAGAAGCAATAACAGACAATTTAAAACCATTATGGCCGAGCTAGTTGTGAAATATTAAAAATTTAAATTAAATAAACACTGGACATGAACAGAGGTAGAATGTATGTATCAGGAAGGTTTTAAAGGATAATGTGAGGCAGACAACCCAACAGGTGGTTAAAGTGCTTCTGAGGACATTTTGCAAAGGATTGATCACAGTACGACGTTATTTACTTTATTCAGGGAAGGCACATTGGAACAGCCACGTTTTCAGGCTCCTCCTAAAAACTGCCAATGTGGGGGCTTGTCTGATATCATTGGGGGGTGAGTTCCAGAGTCGGGGTTTTGAACTATTTAAAGGAACCATACGCTTTCAAGCCAAAATTTCTGAACCATTAAGCTTAATACCTATTTTTGTAAATTCTTTTAAATAAACTTCATTGTTTTGTTGTTCAAAACACCTGCCTCTCATGTGCCTCTGTAAAAGAAGTCTAGAATCAGTTCCCTGCAGCAATCAAGAGTCTAATTATGGCAGTGTACATTCTGAAGAAGAAATCTCTTCAATTTTACCTCAGTGCACAGGCTTGAATCCAAGTCCAAAGTATTCTTGCCTGAAAATACCTCCAGTAAGCCAGGGGTTTAAAAGTGATTATAAGTCTGGTGGTGACCAGTGGGTTTTCAAAAGGTTTTCCAGCCACAAGAGCATTCCAGCTCAGTGCAGCTTTGGGTTTCTATTTAAGCAAACCCTTAACCCATTATATTTTGGTGGCAGCGGTGGGATTGAATAGGAAAGCCCACCCTGCCTAAAGTAATAAGTCACAGAGACTCCTTACATTTATTATACCATCCAAACTGGGTTAAACAGCGGCTCTCGCCCAGGACTGATGCAAGAGAGAAAGGGAACCAAAGGAAAGCCATCCACACTGGTTTGAAAAGCTGAATAATTTCCAACTAACTTACTGATTCGTAAGAGAAATGGTGAAAAATGCTTCAAAATGGCAAGGATACTTCCAGGTTCCCAAATCGCTTTGAAATCGCTTCAAAAAGGAATTCGATCCAAATTTATTCCAATTCCAACCCAACCAACCATGCCTAGTAGTAATCCTGTATTCCATCTTTGAGTAAAGATACTTCTTGGTACATAGTTGTTCTTATTTTAGTGAAGAAAGTGTAACCAAATACATTGGGCCCTTGGTATCAGCTGTAGTCTGGTTCCAGGATCCCCTGTGGATACCAGAATCTGTGGATGCTCAAATCCCATTATATATAATGACATAGTTAAATTTCATATAAAACAACAAAATCAAGTTTTGTTTGTTTTTTAAAATATTTTCCAGCCATGGATGTTCAAATTATGTGGAATCCATGAATATGGAGGGCTAGTTGTACATCCGTATTTAATTTTTTAAAATTATAATATCTTTTTTATAATCATCAGGCATACCTAATATATTACCATATGGAAATCATATGGTATTGCAGAAAGAGAACAAATTGAGCTATGAATTACAATGGAAGCAAGTGAAATGTGTCAAATAGGACCCTTTTAAGCGTAGTGATATTAGCAGGGAGTGAGACTATTAAAATACGCAATTAGATGCTTCACAATATAGAGCTGTCTCTTCTACTTACAGCATTGAAAAAGATGGAAAATGGCATATATTTTTTTGAAATCTCACATGTCCAATATCACAAATAAAGTCACCAAAAGCCAATAAAAATAGCACAACAGATTAGGTAGGGTGCTGAAAATGACTTTCTTTACATTTGATGGCATTCAAGGAAAAAGCTAATAGAAGCTTAGAATGTGACACAGTTTAAACATTAAACATAGACTTAATTTGGCTGGTAATTAACCCTGGAATATTATGTTTCAGGCAGTCAAGGAAGGCTAGCACAATGAAAGAAAATTCAGATGGAAGCACAGGAAATAAAAATTTAGATGCATTGCCACCAAGACACAGTTGACCAGTTTGGATTGTCACTTAAAAACCTTTCCCTCTGCTGTTTTACCCGACAAAGAAGGCTGCTAAAGACTGCGGCAGAGTCATTATCATCTGTTCATTTCATTTCTATTGCCAATTATCCTTAATTATTGGAAACTTTTTATGTGGATAATGGTTGCTGAAATGTTAGTACACTCATTAAACTGAAGCAGTACCTCAAGAAATGGGTTTTGATAAGCTCAGTTATGTTATGGCTTTCAATTCACAGTATTCCATTCCCTGCTAATTTTGGACACTCACATAATATTTACAAAGATATCTCCTCTTCTCCACCCCACAGAAAGAAATGAAACTGCCAAGCAAATTTTTCCCTGGAGCATGCATAGCAATAAACTATAGACATGCTCTGAAAGTGTAACAGTTTCACAGGAAACACAAAATCAGGTGGTTCGCATCACAGCTTGTAAATTGAAGCACTAGAATTGTTTCATGTAATAAGCTAAGAGAGTCAAGGCATGAATGGCTAACACTCATGTCCACATTTTTAATACACTTAATATGATACTTTATTTTGTTAGCATACTTTTGGTGAGGGCCCTGGCCAAAAAAAAGTATAAAATATTCCATGAAGAGATGTGTAACCCAGAAAAATGGCAATGAATACATATAGGGTTGGTTGATCAAGAAAAATTGTGGTTCTAAAATCAAATGGGGGGGGGGGGGGGTTAAAAATGCTTAACGTAAAGACTTACAAAAAAATCAAAAAATTCTTAATTGATATGTTATTAACGAATTTTTTAATTAGTTCTTATTTCACTGCATGCTTATTCCAGATGGTTTTGGCCTACAACTCCCAGAAATCCTAACAGCTGGTAAACTGGCTGGGATTTCTGGGAGTTGTAGGCCAAAACTGGAATAAACAACACTGAATTCTAGATGGGACTCCAAATAGGAAGGAGGAGGAGGCTGGTGCAATCACAATGTATCGGCAAGGTCTGAGGGGAAAGCAAGCAAGTCTACAGAGGTGTTTTCCGCAAGAGTAGTAGTCTATCCACACAAAAGCAGCTTCACAATAATCAACACAATAGCAACTTCATAATAATAAACTCAGAGCAACTTTACAAAGCAACTTCACACAGAGGTCTTCATAGTAGCAACTTCACAATGATGGATGGATATATCTGAGTCTTGTTATGCCATGTGGCAGTACTCACTGTACTGGTGAGTGTGGATAGAAATCCTGTGGGGAAGTGTCCTTGAATAAGGCACTTGTGAATCCTGGTGGAGAGAGAGGCAGCCAAGTGAGGTAGAAAGGCCAGGAAAGAAAGGGCGGAGCTTACAAAGCCTTTTTGGACTTCAACTCCCAGAAACCACCATCAAGCAAGAGTCCAAAAATGGTAACTTTTCTCAGTTTTGCAAGGAAAGCGGAAAGGAGGAGGAGAAGATCAATATTTGTATAGAGAAGACAACCCCCCACTCCTGAGTACTAGCTTTGGCAGAAGCAGAAATATCTCCCTGAAGAGTGCAAAAGGACTTCAATTCCCAGAAACCTTGGCACTTAGACCCAAAAGAAAGGGATTGTGGGAATTTAAGACCAGCAAAAAACCACAGGGTAGGCTATGGAAATACCAATCTGGGCACACAAGGTACTAGTCCTGGAAAGGTATGTGAATGGACAGTTACACATCAAACAAGCAAAGGTAAATGCCAATATTGGTATATTGTATTGCACAAATACATCAAAATACATGTCATACATATGAAAAGGCATAGAACAGTAAAGTAGTAATATCACTACCAAAAATGTAGGCTTCCAAAGGGATGCCTATTGTGGCGAATTGTACCCAATAACATCACAAAATACAGGTATCTGAGAGGTATTCAAAGCACTATCATATAAGTAGCAACACATGAGTAAATATAGCAAGTATTTGAACAAGCATAAGCAGCAACACATGTTAATAGAAGAGCAGCATCACATGAATATAAAGCAGCATCACATCAATATACAAGTTGGATGAAGCCAAGTTTGCTATATCCCACAATATTATAGAAAAAGTACAATGTGATTAATAACGCTAATGCGTGGTGTTTCTCCTGAGTGGGGAAGCACCATAGACTCACAAACCCTAGAACAGTGTTTCCCAACCTTTTTTGAGCCGTGGCACACTTTTAACATTAAAAAAATCCAGGGGCACACCACCAACCAAAATGACACAAAATGACACTCTAACACAGTAATACACATAGTTAATTGACCTTGAGTGTTGGAGTTGTAGATCAACTACATCCAGAGAGCACTGTAGACTCAAAAAGTGATGGATCAGGACCAAACTTGGCATGAATACTCAATGTGCCCAAATGTGAACACAGATGGAGTTTGGGGAAAATAGACCTTGACATTTGGGAGTTGAAGTTGCTGGGATTTATAGTTCACTTACAATCAAAGAGCATTCTGAACTCCACCAGTGATTGAATTGAACCTAAATTGGCACACAGAACACACATGACCAACTGAAAATACTGGAAGGGTTTGATGGGAATTGACCTTGAGTTTGGGAGTTGTAGTTCACCTACATCCAGAGAGCAGTCTGGACTCAAACAATGTTGGATCAGGATCAAACTTTGCATGAATACTCAATATGCCCAAATGTGAACACAGATGGAGTTTAGGGAAAATAGACCTTGACATTTGGGAGTTGTAGTTTCTGGGATTTATAGTTCACCTTCAATCAAAGAGCATTCTGAACTCTACCAATG
The DNA here is from genome assembly GCA_030556195.1 of Anolis apletophallus. Lineage (NCBI taxonomy): Eukaryota > Metazoa > Chordata > Lepidosauria > Squamata > Anolidae > Anolis > Anolis apletophallus. The sequence goes on from JARBWK010000007.1 coordinate 86,641,953, forward strand.
ACAGAATTGGGCCAAGTTTCTGTTAGGTATTTTTAAATTCTTTGCAGCGTGTGGTTGGTGTTGCGAAGCTTCTTAGATAAATCAAGACGCTGAGTCGGCAGTTCAAAAAAACAAAGCTTTACTCACAAAACAAATCCACTTCTCAGCACAATCTCTCAGAGAGCACTCAGCAAGGATAGATAACAAGGCTTTATACAAAACGCCGAGGGAAGTTGGGCTAGGTGTCCTTCGTCACTTCCCACTCTACATAACACTGCTGGTTAACCCTTTCTGCTCCAGCACTGTGCATTGCATCTTTACTATAATATAGCACTAAATATATATATATATATACACAAATTAACATTTCACTACTATGATACACTCTATCAATTCCAACAATTCCCCTCTGAAATGTTAATTTCTCATTCCACACTGTTAATGTATTCTTTTACTTTTACATACAGTATTCTCATATGTCACATATGTCACATACACAGAGGCTATTATACATATATAGATGTCTTGTATTACTTCATCACAAACACAATCACTTCCTGCAGAATCTTTTAACTTTAAGATATTACTGCATTCCTCTGTACACAATATAGACACACTACACATCTCATACTGTACATTTTAAGCACAATACACATTTTTTACTCATAGACTGTGACACAATCATCAGTGTCAATGAAATCATCTTCACAAGGAACTTTATGGAATTTTCCTGGTTGTGATAAAAAAAGGCTCTAACATATATTTCTGCAAATTTTTCTTCTTTGCGTTTTGATTTACACTGACTGTTTTAACTTCTTCTTTCACCTCCTGCTTAACTGCTCTAGATGTAACTTTTTCTTGGGATGTAGGTGTCTTTACCTTTTGTGTACCTGCCTGTCTTCTTTCAGGTGTACTGCAACTCTCTTTCTTTCCTTCACTCTGTGAGGATGATACAATCTTAGACCTCACTATCTGTTGTTTCTGACTCTCAACACTAGATGGACTCTCCCCTCCTTTGAGTGTCCCACTACATTTTTCTTCTGGAATCCCATGTAGGTTTTCAGTATTTGAATGAATTTCATTCCAATCTTCTATTTTGCTGAAATATGCTAGTTTTGAGAACTTCACTGTGTTTGGGCTATCCAATAACCTATAACAACCATTTTTTGCATATCCTATGAACTTCACCTTTTTATGTTTTACTTTCTTGTTGGTTCTTTCTTTTGCTGACAAAAACATCTTTGCCTTTTGACCAAACACTTTGAGATATTTGTAACAAGGAACGCGGTCATACATTTTTCTAAAAGGAATGTCTTGTATGCATTGATCCCACAACCTATTCATAAGGTAATTGCTAGTATTTAGGATTTCCGTCCAATACACTTGTGAGAACTTGCTGTCCTTTAGAATGCATTTCTTCATTTCCATCAATGCTTGCATTTTTTTCAATGCTACACTCTCTTCTCCCTTTAACTCTTCAATGTTAACACATTCTACATTTCTATTTCTTAGCACTTGTTTTAGCTCTGCACCACAGATTTCCATTCCTTTATCAAAAAACAATTTACCCAATGTCACTCCATATCCATTTTCAATCAAATTCAACCAGCTTGTTAATTTTTCTTTTGCTTCAGACAGGTCATCAAAAAAATACACATACGAAAATCGGCTCAAACGTTCTACAAAGAGCATTGCGTATTGTGAACCACCAACACTTTTCTCAAAAGGACCTTCTATACAAACATGTGCTGCATCAAACAAATTGGTTACTTTTATCTTTGATCTCTTGTTGTAATTTAGAGGCACAGTTTTCACTTTATCACAAATTGTGCATTGCAAATCACAAAAAACATTGTTCCATTTTATATTCAGGGCATAAATCTAATGTCTTCTTCAAAACTTCCATGCTAGCATGCCCCATTACTCTGTGGAACAAATGTAAGCATCTGTCATGCTGAATTGTACTACCAATACACATAACTTCCACATTGTCTTCTACACAAAAACCGTTGACTTTCTCAAACATTTCATACATTTTATTACGTTTTACTCCCTTGCCAACTAGTTTTCCTTCTCTGTTGTAAATATAACAGTATATTCCCTTGAATGACACTCTATACTGTTGTCCTGTTAACTCAGCTACACTCAATAAATTAGACTTCATTTCTGGAACAAACAAAACCTTTTGCCAGTACATTTTTAAACAAGAAATGTAACAAGTTCCAAATTTGTTGAAAATTTGTACTGCGTTATTTGCAAGAGATAATGATGATCCATACAAAGTCTCAACATTTCTCAAATTAGCCAAATCATTAGTGATATGGTGAGTTGCTCCAGAGTCTAAAATCCATTTACTGCTTCTACTGGAATTACTTCCCACTGCAGCAACCATCACTCTTGCTCCAGGTTGACTTGATGATCCTCCTCCACGTCCTCTGTCTCTGTTGTAAAAGCCTCTTCTTCCTCTGCCTCCAGACCTCTGAGTTTTGACCTTGCATTCTCTGGCCAGGTGTTCCCTTGAATTGCAGATAAAACACCTCCTTGTAGTAGCAACTCCACGCATACTCCCAAGGACAGGGTCGGCTTCTTCCAGCAATGGTTTTTGCTGAAACTCCCCCTCAAAAGGGCTTTCTCTTCTCTGTTCTCTTTCAAAGACAAGCCTGTCTTCTTCTTCAAGTATTCTTGAACAAACAAGGTCTAGTGTAAGATCTTGGGCACGCACAGTCTGTAGAGAATGTAGCACATGGTCCCAATCAGCAGACAAACTCGACATTAATATGTAAGCTTGATTCTCAGCAGTAATTTCCACACCTCTAGACTGGCATTCTACAAACAGTTCCTTCATCTTCTTTATATGACTCCGCACATCTCCACCATCCTCCAACTTGGCCTGGTACAAGCGTTTAGTCCAGATCATCTTTCCAAGTACAGTCTCACGTTGATGCACAGCCCTTAAAGCATTCCAGGCATCTTCAGCAGTCTGCAAGCCTCTAACATGTATTAATTGATCTGGCATCAGACAGAGAACAATAGTAGACAAACCTCTTTGTATCTTCCCATCATCTTCTTCTGCACCCAGGATGGTATCCAATAATCCTTCACTTGTCAACAAATGTCTCATATACATAGACCATTGCGGATAATTAGAATCAGATAACTTCTCAATCACAGTGAGGGGATTGCTTGAAGCCATTTCCTCTCTCACTCAGAAGATCTCCTTTTCTCGGATTCACAGCCCAGCCTCTGTATTTCAACACCATTTACTCACAGCAGACATCTGGCGATCTTCTTCACATCAAGGCTCATCATGGATTTATGGCTGTTCTCTATTTTAGTGAGTGGATTGAACCCAGTCAGTTTTTCATTTGGAAGATCTTCGGTTGCACCCGAAATTCAGCCCAGCTATTTTTCTATAGCCTCCGGCAATCTCCCCTCTGATCTGGCTACTCACAAGACTCAGTGGCTTTATGGCTTCACACTCCAGGACCATAAATCCTCAGGGTCCCAGCACGCCCCGCTGTGCAGATCTCTGCTTCTTCACTGGAAACACACCGTCTCCCCTCTAGCAGTAAAAACTCTTCTGCAGCAGCTCCAATTTAGCCTTGCGTCCTTTTTTCAAAACTCTAAGCTTCAAACAAACTTTATCACCTTCCTCCTTGGCACAGGGCCCATAACCATTGTTAGGTATTTTTAAATTCTTTGCAGCGTGTGGTTGGTGTTGCGAAGCTTCTTAGATAAATCAGGACGCTGAGTCGGCAGTTCAAAAAACAAAGCTTTACTCACAAAACAAATCCACTTCACTCCTCAGCACAATCTCTCAGAGAGCACTCAGCAAGGATAGATAACAAGGCTTTATACAAAACGCCGAGGGAAGTTGGGCTAGGCGTCCTTCGTCACTTCCCACTCTACATAACACTGCTGGTTAACCCTTTCTGCTCCAGCAGTGTGCATTGCATCTTTACTATAATATAGCACTAGATATATATATATATATATATATATATATATATATACACAAATTAACATTTCACTACTATGATACACTCTATCAATTCCAACAGTTTCCAACACAGAACCGCCATGGCCAACAGAAAATTCTGTGTTTTCTAATGGTCTTTGGCAATCCCACGCAACTCCCCTCGTGACCCCCCTAGGGGTCCTGATGCCCAGGTTGAGAAACGCTGGCCTACCTGCTGTTAGGAATTGTATGAGTTGAAGTCCAAAACACCTGGAGGGCTGAAGTTGGCCAGTGCGGTGGGGGAAGAGAGCAAGGCAGAAAAGAAGGGAGGGGGGAAGCGACGAGGGAAGAGAGCGAGGCAGAAGAGAAGGGAGGGGGAAGCAACGAGGGAAGAGAGCGACACAGAAGAGAAGGGAGGGGGAAGCAACGAGGGAAGAGAGCGAGGCAGAAGAGAAGGGGGGGGGAAGTGACGAGGGAAGAGAGCGAGGCAAAAGAGAAGGGAGGGGGAAGTGATGAGGGAAGAGAGGAGGTGGAAGAGGAGAAGCATTTGAGAGAGTGAGAGTGCAGCGAGAGAAGGGGGAGTGTGTGTGTGTGTGAGGGAGGGAGTAAGAGAGAATAAAAGCGAGGATAAGAGAGAAAGAAAGAGAGAATACGAGGAAGAGAGAGAGAAAACAGAGAGAGAGGGAGAAGGGGGAGGGAGGAGAAGCGTGGAGGACTACACTTCCCAGAATGGGTAGCGGCAGCGTCACTTCCGGTTTCCCGTAGAAATGCGGGAAAAACAAACAGGGCAATAAGATGAATGAAGGTGGGAACCAAGAGGGAGCCAGGAGAAGACAGGGAGAAGGTGTGTGAGTACAATAATTAAGAATTATTACAATAATTATGATAAATGCCGGCCTCCAGGATTGAAAAACAAAGCCTACTTCCGGGTTCGCCGGCGAGGTGTGGTAAAGCTCAAAATTAGCATTTTGAACGGATCGAATACGATTTAATTTAATTTCTTAACCGCGGAAACCAACCCTAGAAAACAGATGTAACATTATTTATCTTGTGACAAAAATCCCATTGATGGATTTTAACTGGTAGCTACTGACTAAGGGGTCATGGCTACATGGATTTTTTGGAATGGCCTGGACTATGATTGTGATTTTAATATTTATATTAATATGTTTTAATTCCATGCTTTAATGTTAAATGATGTCATGTTTTATGATTTAATTGATATTGTATATTATTGTTGTTTGTTAGATTTATGTGTGTGGGCATTAATTTTTTTCATAATTATGTTGGAAACTGCTTTGAGTCCCCTTCTGGGGTGAGTAAAGCAGTATACAAGTGAAGTAAATAAATAAATAAATAATTTCTCTATAAAAATGTCCATCCATTGTGTGGCTAGAGTGAAAAGCAAGCGAGAGAAGGAATTCCATGTTTGCTGTAGGGTTGCCACAGTTCCAGTAGGACATCAGAAGTGAATAAGCCCTAATGTCAGGTCTACTGAGTGTTAGTGTGGAAAGAGATATTTTACTACAGGTAAGAAGAGAGAGAGAATAAGAGAGGAGAAGCTAGAACATCTAAGAGAACAGTGGGAAATTACACAGGAAACAAGATTGGTAGGTTACATACCTGTGACCATCTTTCTTCGAGTGGAGCTCTGTGAATCCACACTTATGAAGTTTTTGCGCCAGCTGGCTTCCAACGGAAACTTTCCCAGTTTGAAAAGTTTTGGCGGTAGCTCCGCCCAGCCGGCCCGGAGGGCATAAAAGGCGCCTCCATGCGCACCCACCCCATTCCTACGCCACATCTGCAACTAGGAAAGGGTGGTTTGAGATAGAGGGGATGGCCGGGTGGGTTCGTGTGGATTCACAGAGCTCCACTCGAAGAAAGATGGTCACAGGTATGTAACCTACCATTCTTCTTCGAGGGCTCTGTGAATGCACACTTATGAAGACTTACCGAGCTAAGGTAAAGGAGGTGGAAACAAACCAGCCAATTTTGAAAAACCAAACAGGTTTATTGCAACCAGCAATATGTATAAATAACATTATCCACACTGTAATAAATAAGAGTGGAAGACATGCTCCCAACTTGTAAACCTAGTGCAACAAGCACCATTCATGTCAGGCACATAGGCCTCACAGTATAAAGTGCAACAAGCACCATTCATGCCAGGCACCCAGGCCTCACAAAAGTAAGTGCAACAAGCACCATTCATGTCAGGCACGCAGGCCTCACAGTATCAGTGCACAACCGGTGCCACATAGAACCATAGAATTCGAGCAGGAGTGCGTCCCCGAGGCATCCCCGGTGAGCATCCGGGGCAAGCCGGGCACCGAAAACTGGCAGTTGGCTGTTTTCCGGCGATGCGAATAGATCTGCGTCTGGGAATCCCCATCGCTGGAAGACACGGTGGAGTTCCTCCGGATGCAGCATCCATTCGTGGGACGACCAGCTGGTTCTGCTGACAGAGTCCACCTCCAAGTTCTCGACTCCTGGGAGATGGACGGCTCTGGGGGTCACCTGGTGATGAACACACCACTCCCACAAGCTCTGGGTTAGGGCCAGGAATCTTCTCGAGCACATTCCGCCTTGCTTGTTTACGAGGTACATGGCCACTATGTTGTCTGTCCTGACCAGTACTACGTGTCCCCTGACCAGAGGAGCGAAGGCCCGAAGAGTCTTGGCTATGGCCAGGAGCTCGAGGTAATTGATGTGGTGCAGCCTCTCCACCACCGACCATTGGCCGTTGAGCGACAGGCTCTCTGTGTGGCCTCCCCAGGCAAGCAGCGACGCATCCGTCGTTATTGTGATGAATGGGGTCACCATGTGGAATGGCACCCCCAGGCGAACGTTGGCGCTGGAGGTCCACCACCGAGGGAGTCCTTGACCTTTTCCGGGAGGGAGAGCCTCTTTGAGTGATGCTCCCTGACTGGGTCAAAGTGGTCGAGAAACCAGCGTTGCAGCGGTCTGAAGCGTAGTCTCGCCAGTGGAGTGACGGCCACCGTGGATGCCATATGGCCCAGCGTGACTTGGACCTGCTTCGCCGTGATGTAGGGCCGGGTGCAGCTGTTCACCTCGCGCCGAAGCGCCTGAAACCTGACCTTTGGCAGATAGGCGAGCTGATCGACAGAGTCGAACATTGTCCCGATGAACCTTATGGTCGTGCATGGGACAAGCTGTGACTTTTCCTCATTGAGACGTAGGCCTAACGACGAGAGTAGTCGAAGTGTCGCTGTGACCTGTTGTTGCAGCAGTTCCGGGGACTGAGCCGCCAGCAGCCAGTCGTCCAGGTACGGGAACATCCGGATTTTCTCCCTTCTCAAGTGCGCAGCCACGACCGACATGCACTTGGAGAATGTTCGAGGAGCCGTCCCGAGGCCGAAGGGAAGGACGTTTAAATGGTACGCCCTTCTGGCCACCTTGAAGCTCAGGAAGCGTCGATGGGCAGGTCTGATCGAGACGTGGAAGTACGCGTCCTGGAGGTCGATTGAGGCGAAGTGGTCCCCCGCTGGTAGAAGAGGGAGGATGGACGACACTGACACCATCCTGAATTTCCTCGGCGAAACGTACGCGTTTAGGTCTCTGAGGTCCAGGATGGGTCGCAGGGTACCGTCTGGCTTCGGTACGGTGAAGTACCGTGAGAAGAATGCCTCTCTTTCCTTGCCCTTTGGAAGCAGTGATACTGCTCCCTTTTGAAGCAAGCTGTCGACCTCCCTCAAGATCACCTCAGACGGCTCCGTCTCGACGACGAACCCCGTTGGCGGGAGCTCGTTGAATTCCAAGGCATAGCCGTCTTCGACAATCCGGAGAACCCATGCATCTGAGGTGATGCGTCGCCAAGCACCGATGAAGCGGGTCAGGCGGTCTCCGAACGGCGGATGAGATGGTGGAGGTCGAGGGCTGAGAGGAGGCATGATGGCGGCAGCGGTACCTAGCGAGGAGACGGTGTCGTCCTTCGCCCCATCAAACACGCCGTTTTGACTGTCCGTTGCCGTTGTTCTGACGTGGCCTCGACTTGTTGCCTTGGCGGGGCCGGTTGTTCTGCTGCTACTGCTGCTGTCTCGGCTGCTGCTGTTGTTGCTGCTGTGGGGCCGAGTATGGCCGTGGGGACTGGCGGTACTGCGACCTGGGCTGGAACTTCGCCCGTTGGTAGTACCGGGTCCTGGGCTGCGCCGGTGGTCGATCTAACTTGGCCGTCAGGACCTTGAAGTCGTGATTGGCCTTTAGCTTGTCCTTCGTGCCCGCAAAGAAGAGTCCCTGGGCATCGAACGGCAAGTCTTCGATGGTCTTTCGGGAATTAGAGGACAACCCCGACGACTTCAGCCACGCGTGTCTGCGGATGGAGACACCGTGGGCCAGCAGCTTTCCTGAGGTGTCCCCCGTGTGGCGGGACATCAGGATCTGGTGGTGTGCCAGCGCTTGAGCCTCCTGAGAGATGGAGGCCAGTGCAGTCTGTTGTTCCTGGGAGAGATCCTGGAAAAAGGGTTGAGCCCTTTCCCACAGGATCTGGTGGTAGGCTCCCATGCACGCCCCGTAATTGGCCATCTTTGTCAGCAGGAGTCCGGCTCGGTAGATCTTTCTACCGACCGTGTCGAATCTCTTCCCCTCTTGGTCAGAAGGGCCTGTGGATTCTCTGCCTGAAGACTGGGAGGAGGTGACGATCATCGAGTTGGGTGTCGGATGATCGTGCAGCCATTCCTTCTCCCTCTCGTCGATCTTATACCACGCCTCGATACGCCCTGACGTGGGTGGGATGGACGATGGGGTCTTCCACGATGCCTTCACCACCTTTTCCAGGGGTTCCAGCATGGAAAGATGTGGCTGGGCAGCGTCCTCGACCTGTACCCTGCTGAAGACGGGGCAGGCGCTGGATCTTCTGGGCACATACGTTTGTATGCCCAGAGCTCTTGCCATTCGACCCACTTGTTCACCGAAGGCTCTTGCGGAGTCTGTCGGTGACGAGGATGGTTCCATCTCACAGCCTCTGTGGGAAGGTGTTCGGTCCATGGCGACCGACAAGATGGACCCCGACATCACCGATCGCGGGGCCTCGCCTTCCTCGACCTCGTCCTCAGACAATGGCGGAACCACTTCCGGTCCCGCCGGAAGTGAAGACGCCGGTGCCGATCTCGACGTAGATGGGACTGCGGTGACCACCGTCGATGCAGGGGGAGGCTTCATTGAAGCTGGGGCCATGGCGAGCCTTGTCGTCTGCCTGCCTTTTTCGGGCGATGTCACAAACAGTTGTTGGACCGAAGGCTGCGCCAGGGGAACTCTGACGACGGTCTGTACCGAGTCTCCCGGTGAGATGGTTTGCTGCTCTACCCCTGTCTCCACAGCGAGAACAGGGGCAGGCGGGGAATCAGGGCACGACGCCGATGATGATGACGTCAGAGTCCTGCGTCTCTTCGGAGACGGGGGTCTCGAGGCTCCGGCCTCCAGAGACTTGCCCGGAGTCACAGGAACCAGGCCTCTGGTCTGGGCTCCACGGGCTTCTTCACTCGACCTCCGGAACGCTATCTCCATAGCTCTGTTGGAGGGAGTCTTCGAAATGGCCGACCTCTGGGAGAGGCCCGACGGCATTGAGCTCGCCGACGACCGGCGGGGTGGAGGCAGCTGAACCGTCTCTGTCGTCACGGTGCAGGGCCTCTTTGGCGCCGAAGTCTTCGATGAGACAGACTTCGTGCCCTTCTCCTTCCGTGGACGCTTTTTCCCGGCCGGGTGAGCGGTCGACACGGTGGGAGCCGGAGCAGCCGCCCCGGTCCCCAAGGAGGTAGATGGGACAGCCGTCACCATCTCTGGAGGGCAGAGAGCACGCTCCGTCAGGTAAGCCTGAAGCCTCCGGGCTCTCGCTCTTCTGGTGTGCGAGGAGAAGGCCTGGCAGTGTCGGCAGACAGGAACAACGTGCCCCTCTCCGAGACACCGAAGGCACTTTGAGTGACCGTCGCAGTCCGGGATCTTGCCACCGCAGGATAAACACCTTTTGAAACTGGTTGTGGACATATTATGCTCACACAACCAGCCGTATTTCCGATGTTGCCCAAGTGGCGGAAAACAAAGGAATGGGGTGGGCGCGCATGGAGGCACCTTTTATGCCCTCCGGGCCGGCTGGGCGGAGCTACCGCCAAAACTTTTCAAACTGGGAAAGTTTCCGTTGGAAGCCCGCGCTGGCGCGCAAACTTCATAAGTGTGCATTCACAGAGCCCTCGAAGAAGAAAGATAGATAGATATTGTCTGGATTATGTTTCAATTTGTTTGCCTCATCCAGTCCTTTACTGATGACAGATACTATAATTTCTCAATGGTTCTGTTGGAGAAAAATTACTTGGATCCCTAGATCAGTTTGGTTCAGAATTAATTTCTTCAGACTAAGGTGTTTTGATTCATATCCAAATCAGGCTGATTGGATTTACTTTGGACTCCATCTGAATGTGCTCAAATCACTTTCATCTATTTCAGAATTTGTCTAATTGAACCTCCTTCAGTAGGACATCAAGGTCATCTTGTTTGTTTCCCAAGCTCTTTCTTTGTGTACAGACTTATTAGTTCTCATCTATAAATTTACTGTCAGTTTTATTCGAGAGTTGCATCCTCTTTCTTGGCATTGTCCAATGTGCAGGTAACATTGCCAAGTCACAGTGGCAAATGCTTCTTGGTACTTCATGAAGCAGAGCACCCAAAGCTATCTTCTCACTTTCTATGGCCAAATCTGGAGCCTGCTTTGAAAGCAGTAAGAAAGATATTAAAGTATCAATTCTGTGCACTTGAGTACTTATCTGAAGTTTTGCTAGCTGTCTGCTTTCTTTAACTACATTTGAATGAAGTCAGTGACTGTGTTGGTTAAATATCAGCCATCTGATTGCATTTGCTGTGATCCATAACAATAATTCTCCTTGTTTCCTTCTGTTTGGCCTGAAAGAAAAATGGTCATTTCCCAGAGTGTTCAATGTGACCTACAAAAGAAGAACTAGCAATCCTATATAGTAGGCCTGGCTAGGTATGTTCGGAATCTTCTTAATTCGGAATGAATTCGGATCAAATTCATTTTTGAAGCAACTTCTAAGCCATTTGGGAACCCAGAAGTATCCTTGCCATTTTAAAGCTTTTCCGCCATTTCTCTTACGAAGAGTCAGAAATGATTCAGCTTTTCAAACCAGTGTGGATGGCTTCCCTTCGTTTCCTTTCCCTCCTGCGTCATACCTGATGCGAGAGCCGTGTTTAACCCAGTTTCTATGTGGATGTGCTTCTCTCCCACATCAGTCTGACGAGAAGGACATCCGCATAGAAACTGGGTTAAACATGGCCCTCTCGTCAGGTATACCGCCGCCGCCAAGGAAGGTGCACGGGGGGAGAGAGAGTAGGGGGGGAAATGTATGCGCCTTTCCCACCCTCGCCCCATGCACAGCCTTTCTGCCTCCTCTTGCAGCTGCCCCCGCCACCGCACATGAGCCAAGGGAGGAGGAGAGCAAGGCCATGGAAATCCTTGCTGCTGGGGCTCCCTCCTCCTAGGCTGTCACTGCTGCCACCGAGGAAGGCTCGTGCAGTGCAAGGGCGGAGCAGGGAAAGACCTGAGGGGGTTGTACTAGATGGCCCTTGGGGTGTTTCTAACTCTCTTTATTGTTGTTGTTGTTGTTGTTATTCTACTATTGAGGCTGGGTGGCCATCTGCCAGGGGTGTTTTGATTGTGATTTTCTGCATGAAGGCAGAAGGGGGTTGGACTGGATGGCCCTTGGGGTCACTTACAGCCCTCTTTATTAGTGTTGTTGTTGTTATACTATTATTGTATAATGGGTGGCCATCTGTCCGGGTGCTTTGTGATTCTGCTGCATGAAGGCAGAAGTGGGTTGGACTAGATGGCCCTTGGCGTCACTTCCAACCCTCTTTATTGTTGTTGTTATTATTATCATCATACTATTATTGAGGCTGGGTGGCCATCTGTCAGGGGTGCATTGATTGTGATTCTGCTGCATGAAGGCTGAAGAGGGTTGGATTAGATGACCCCCTTCAATTTTCCAACATTAACAGCTCCACTTTATAAGCCTAAAGAGCCCAGTTACATTTGGCAGGGGTTAGAATTAACATCCAAACCTCTGAGTAACTCTAGCAATTGAATCAAGTGCATGATCACTTAGATTTGCCCCTGACCAATCATTGCCTTCAATAACAAGTCTAGATTTGAAACTGGGTGACCACTTCTTCCAAATACATGCAATGCAAAGTATAGTTCAGTTTGCTTTTCATCTGTTAGAAACTCTAACTCTGTTGAAGCTGACAGTAATAACAACTTATTTTTGTCAGTAAACTAAGCAGATATTATTAGGGTGACACACGGGGTAAATTTTTATAGCAGCTCATAGGGTTTTAGCCCTGGTTCTGCCATTAAAGTCAATAAAAGTTGGGCAGCTAAAACCTCAGGCAACACTTTTGGACAATTTATATCACAGGGAGAAGATAAGTGAAGCAATAAAATATTTTTTTCTATTTCTCTGATATTTAGTACTTGCAAAAGTTGCTAGACTGACAGTTCTAGAAAGGGAAGTTCTGTGCTGTATTTATCCTCAAAATATATACAGGTCAGGCAGCAAAACCATATCTTCCCTTTATGCTATTCCACCAGTATGTATTACATTTCCTGCTTATTGCAGTATTTACTGCAGATGTGGTCTCACTGCTACCTTTCGTTGGTTTAGTTTTTTACATTATTATCAGACATATTGAAGTTACTTCAATCAATAGAGGAATAGAGGGATACATTGGCTTCAATTTCTTGCCCATTTTTAACATTTCAAGCTATTTCTGCCATTTATATAAAATTTTGAAAAAGATGGTAAACTATTATCAATGATCAAGCACTTGAACCAAAGAAGATTTGAAGAAAACGTTTGTTTTATTGTGTCTGATCTGTATAAATTTTGGGCTAGAGCTACTCCCAGAACACAAATGGGAAATTTCAAATCCCCATTTCTGAAAGGTGACATGCATTTCTTGTCCTCCATATTCAGATTTTAGAATTTAAATTATTTTCAAAAAAGTTACAAAAGGATTTATGACATGGAGAATTTTTTAATTAAAAAAAGCCATCCATAGAAACATGCTGTATAGCCGTCAGGTCCTGGTGCTTTGTCATTTCTCAAATTTTTAATTACTTTTTTGATTTCTTCTGCCGTTATCTCCCTGTTCAGTTTTTGCCGTTGGTCATCAGTAATTTTCTCTAATTTCAGGTCTCCTAGATAGTCCATTATTTCTTCTTCTTTAACTTGCTCTTCCGTATATAGATGTTGGTAAAAGAGTAGGAATTCATGTTTAATCTTCTCATCCTCCACTATGAATTCTTCCCCCTTTTTGATTCTGACTATTTGCTGGGATTGTTTTTTCTTCCTTAATCGTCTTGCTAGCCATCTCCCAATTTTATTTGCATTTTCAAAGGAGTTCTGCTTAATATATTTCATCTGTTTCACCATTTGTTCAACTTCCAGGTTATGTTTTTCTTTTCTTATTATTCCCAGTTTTCTTATTGTTTTCTTATTCCCTGGATTTTGTTTTAATCTGTTCTCTAAAAGTGAGAGTTCTTCCTCAATCTTTCTTAGCTTCAATCTCCTTTGTTTATTCCTAGCTGAATTTTGTTGTATCAGATGGCCTCTCATCACTGCTTTATATGCATCTCAAACCGTCTGTATTTTACTTCCTCTGTAGTATTATGTTGAAAGTATTCTCTAGTCCTCTCTTTATATAATTTGATATCTTCTTCGGTTTTCAGCAAGTTTTCATTTAGTCTCCATTTCCGCGAACTTCTTCTCTGATTTATCGTCATTGTTATGGCACCATGGTCCGACAGTTCTCTAGGGTTTATTTTAATTTCCTGCACTTTGGTTGTTAGTGTTTTTGTAGTCCAAACCATAGACCAACTTTGATGTCGATTAGAGTAGAAGGTAAGAACATAAGAACATAAGAAAGAAGAGCCATGCTGAATCGGGCCTCAGCCCATCTAGTCCAGCATTCTGTGTCACACAGTGGCCCACTAGTTGTACACAGGGATCTCTAACAGAAAGGAGGGCAAAACCCTCACCTGCTCCCGACCCCCCACAACCAGTACCCGGGGAAAATCCTGCCTGCCTCCATCAACACAGAGGTGGCACTTGGATGTCCATTTCAGTAACTACTGATTCCCTTGGTATCCATGAATCTGTCTAATCCTGCCTTGAAGCTGTCCAGGCTGACAGCTGTCACAACCTCCTCTGGAAGTGAGTTCCATAACCCAATGACCCTCTGGGTGAAGAAATATTTCCCTTTATTAGTCCTAACTTTCCTACCTTGGAGCTTTAGGGAGTGCCCCCTAGTCCTAGTGTTGTGTGTAGTCTTTAACTTTTTCATTATGTATTCGCCATGTGTCATCCAGGTCATATTCCTTCATAAGCTTAATAAGGCTATCTGGCAGTGTGCTTTGGTCGTCTGGGGCTGATTTTTTAGATCTGTTTGTTTTGTCTTTCTTCTTATCCATCACTCCCTTAAAATCTCCCAATATTATTAGGTGGTCAAAGTGTTCACTAATTAACTTTTCTCTCAGAGTCTCTGTAAATTTCTTTTTAGAGGCATTAGGGGCATATATGTTACATACCAAAATTGTCTCCATCCCCGTTGTAAGTTTTATTGCCACCATTCTGCCATCTTCATCTCTGAAGAGAAATTCAGATTTCATATTTTCATCGATGTACAGAGCCACCCCTCTTTTCTTTTCTGGGGCTGAGGAGAAGTATAATTGTCCTAATGTTTTATATGTTAAATGCAAAACATGTTTTTGAGTGATATGTGTTTCCTGTAGTGCCACCACATTGAATTTCCCATTCTTTATTTGTTTGAAAATCCGTTTCCGTTTATTCGGTGAATTTAATCCATTTACATTGTTGGAATACACTCTGAGTTGCTGTACAAAACTACTCATTTTGATCTCTATTCATTAATTCATCTACATCAGTGTCCTCTTCTTCTTCCTCCTCCTCTCCTTCTTCTTTTTCCAGCGGATCAGGTACTGCGGACGAGGAGCTTGCTGCCGCTGCACCTTGGTATTCAGGGGTGCTAAATCTTTTGGGTTTATTCTGTTTATCTCTTTCAGCTGAACTGAGCGGGGTTCTTATCTTTTTCTCTTTTTCCAATCTTTGGTAGAATTCTCTAGCTTTCTCTTCTGATGTAAGCCATATATGTCACCATGATTCCCCCCACTCTTTCCCACCTAAACCGCCTATACAGCATGTTTCTATAAATCCATGCAGGAGGAAATAGTCCCAATTCTGAAAGAAATAATGAACAAGGCACTTACTGAAAAAGAAATTCCAGATCCATGGAGATCAGCAGACATAACAATGATATACAAAGATGGAACAGATTCTGAAGATATTAAGGATTACTGTGCAATTTCATTACTTAATACGGATTATAAGATATATACTACAATCTTGGCAAATAGATTTAAAGAATTCCTAGCAGATTGGATCCAAGAAGATCAAAATGGATTTTTACCCAACCGATATATAAGAGATAATGTAAGAACAATAGATATACAAAAGATATACTGACACAAAAGGAAGGTGTATTAACTATGAAAACACATGATAAAATTACAAAAATGTATCCCAATGTGTTATGATTACACTATTTCCAGATGAGGGAAAGCTTTAACAAAGATAAGGCCAAAGGTTTCAGTGTTGCTGATGGACCATGGGACATAATTCTTAAAAACGAAAAGAAAACAATATCCAAAACATACTCCATGCTCTTGAACTGGACAACAGAGGAGGAAGGAGTTAAACAATCTATGATAAAATGGGCACAAAACATTGGAAGACCTATTCAATTAAAGGAATGGGAAAGGCTGTGGACAAAACAACTCAAAATTACATATGCAACCGACTTAAAAGAAAATTGGCTTAAAATGATTCATCGGTGGTATATTACTCCAAAAAAATTAAATATAATGTATAAGAATGTGGAAAATAAATGTTGGAAATGCGAGAAGCAAGAAGGTTCTTTTTTCCACATGTGGTGGACCTGCCCCAAAACCAAGGAATACTGGAAAGAAATCCATAAAGAGTGCAAGGAAATTCTCAAGGTAGAGTTCCAAATGAAACCGGAGCTATACCTATTGGGTATTATAGATAAAGAAACTTTCAATACTGACAATACAGAAAAACTTTTTATTTTCCTATCTACGGCTGCGAGAATCTTATTTGCAAAAATATGGAAAACTAATCTCTTACCAACAAAGGATCAATGGTTGGAGAAGATATTAGAAATTAGAGAGATGGATGAACTTACCTTCTGGCTTAGACAGAACAATGGCAAGGGGAATATTAGAACAGACTGGACAGAAGTGATTAATTTTGTTAGAAACGTAGATTGAATCACAGACTGGAATGAATAATATGATATGTATGATTATCTAGATATACAAATAAGAGCATAAGGGATGCTCCATGGTAAAGACTTGTTAAAAAGAATTAATTTTTTTTGGCGTGGAACGAGAGCAGAAGTCATTTTATTTCCACTTCCCCTTTCCCTATGTATGTCAATATTTTATGTTTATATGTTGTTCGTGTAAAATTTAAAACTCACAATAAAAACATTTCAAAAAAAATGCCATCCATCTGTAGTTATTTTGTTTAACTTGCATTTTTTTCCTCCCTCCGCCCTTTCTCCCTTTCTTTCATATATGTTTATCTTACTCATAAACTGCCTTTGGAGAATGATCATATATCCCATTTCTGTCTGTTCCAACGACAGTGTCATCCTCATGATGCACTTTTCCCCATCCTTAATGAAGGCCTAACCCCACTGTTTGTTCTTTATTAACTCCTACCTCAGAAATACACTTTCCTACTACTATCTCCTCCAGGGTTTTATCATTTTTATCCTGTGCATTTGACCCACCCATTGTGTTCTATCTTTTCATTATGTTATTTTGCATCTGTTTATTTTCAATTTCAATCAATTAATCATTTTTGATTTCTTGCTTAGTCGTCCTCCACAAGCGGTGCTCTGGGCGACTTACAACATAAAACCAATAAAACACTTTAAAAGAATTACAATTAAAACCACTAATCAAACACTCTGCCAAAGAGCCAAGTGTTCAGTGCAACAGTAAAGCATCTCAGTGTGCGCATGGCTTGGATGTCGGGTGGCAGAGGGTTCCACAGTTTTGAGACGGAGGCTGAGAAAGGTCTCCGCCTAGTGACCTCCAGGCGGATTTCTCTAGGGCCCAATATATGGAGGAGATTCTATTGGGAAGGTTGAGGTGATCACTGGGGTTGATTGGGGGAGAGGTAGTCCCTAAGGTACATTGGCCCCAGGCCTTACAAGGCCTTAAAGGTCAATACCAGCACCTTGTAGGAGATCTGGAATTCGATCGTAAACAATGCCGCTGACACAGGATAGGTGTTATATGACATCCCACAGGGGTTCCTGCAAGGAGCCTGGCAGCTGCAGTTTGAACTATACGAAGTTTCTGGGTCACTGACAAAGGAAGACCAATGTATAGAGCGTTACAGTAGTCCAGTCTTGAGGTGACCGTGGCATGGTCACTGTGGCCAAGGCCTCCCTGGAAAGATAGGGCGCCAGCCACCTAGCCTGGCGAAGATGAAAAAACGCTTGTGTAATGAAGTCGCTATGTGTATTGAGGGTTTTATCTTTATTTTATTGTTAAATGTGTGGTTTGTATTATTACATTTGTATTGTGTTAGATGATTAAATGTTAGGCAGACCACAAAGGGTTAACAGAGGATATTAGAGTGCTCGGCCTCTGAGAAATTCCGTTGCCATAGCAACAGGAGGTGGAGCCTAACTCTTGCTTTTAGAATTTCCAGTTTGAAATTCTTCAGCTAGGCAGGAGCGGTGAGACTAGCTGGTGGCAGTTTTGGGAAGCTGCTGTTGTCTTTTCTGAGGAAAACAGAAAAGGCTGTGTTTTGATACCGCAGAAAGGCAGTTAGGTTTAGAAAGCCTATAGGAACCACTGTGTGTAGGTTAGGCTGGAAAGCTAACCTAGAAGATAGATAGGAAGTCTATTGTGGCAGAGTATCCATAATATTGTTGAGTCAGTGTTTGAAGAAATGCAGTCAAACATTGTGTTTAGAAACTTAGTAACCTTAAGCTCTGTGCCTCTAAGAAGATATTGTAACCACCTAAGCTCGGTGTACCTTAAAACCTCTATGCTTTAAACCTTGTTAACCAATGAACAGTTAAAGTTCTTTATTCATAAATCTCTCTTTCTGATCTCTTTTGATGCAAGCTTTAAAAACATCGGGTGGTCAAGAATTACACACTGGTTGTTGTGACCCAGCTATGGCAGCAATAAAGTCCGGGAGTAGAAAAGGTTAACAAATGTTTATTTAACAAGACATGGGAGTTGGGCTAACAAAAAATAGCCTTTCGTCGGCTGGAGAAAAACCCACACTAAACCCAGGACCCACAAACCAAAAAATGCCGGAGATAAAAGAACTTCAAAGCAAATAGCAGACGTCCGTCTGTCATCTCTAGTAGAGGGATGTTCAAGAAGCGAAGTCAGTCACCGGTCCGAGGTCGTCAGGTAGGAGAAAATCAATCAGGATAAGGAGGAGACGTCACCAGGTCGAACAGGAGAGTATTCACACGAGGATCAAGAGGCACACGGCAGTAGGAGTAGTCTTGGAAATCAGGAACAAGAATGAGCTAGAACAGTAATAACTCCTTGACCACCGCAGGGATCAAGCCAAATACTCATAATTCTTATAGGACTTTCAATCAGAGTCCTCGGAGATCCCACCCAGCTCCAAAGCATCAGCATTCCTATTCCCTGCAGCTGTAGCATCAGGCCCAGATCTCCAAGTCAGCCAAAGCTCTTCTTGGCTTAAAGGGACCCCCTCAGCCTCAGAATGCGAAGACGGCCAGTCCCGGTCCATCTGGAACCCCAGAAACGTGCTGGTCCCCAAGTCCGCATTACATACATCCCTCACCTCCTGCACCAAGGCCGAATCCAGATCGGTATCACTTTCCTCTGACTGCAATTCTGCATTCCCTGTGAAACCCTCAAAAGAGCCAGGCTCAGAAGGCTCCCTAAGTAAATGCTGGATTTTCCTCCTTTGTTCATTGTCTTCATTAATGCTCGAGCCACCCTCTTTACTCCAGCTGTAGGAGCCTGGTCATTCCGAGCCGCGCCCCAAACTGAGCTATTGCTTGATGTTACTGTCTCCACATCTCCCTCCATGTTACTACCTGTAGCAACTAGAGGCTCATTCACAACACTATCCCCCCCGCGAAGGCCCCCCTCCTGAAGAACTTGCAGGAGCCGAGAGACACGAAGCCAGAGCGGAACGGTGGGAGGAAGTGTCCAATTTTAACAAAGAACGATGAAACACAGGATGACCTTCAAAGAAGGAGGTAAACGTAAACGAAACGCAACCGGGGAGATCTGAGAATTAATAGGATAAGGCCCCACCGAACGGCACACTTACTGCCTGCCGGCCTCAAATTCTTGTAGGACAACCAAACAGAATCCCCCACATGCAAGTCCTCCCCCGATTGGCGAAGACGATCCACACTTGTCTTTTGAGAAGCCTTGGCTTCCATCAAAATCTTACGGGCCACCTCGTGTAACGCCCGAAGCTCGCTGGAGCGATAGGTAACATCAGAGGTTACTACGTTTTGAGCCGGCGCCGCCCCCCAGCCTGGATGAAAACCATACATTAATTCAAACGGCGAATGCTGACTGACAGAATGCGTGGCATTATTATAAGCAAACTCAGCCACTGGCAACCACTGAGCCCAGTCCCCAGATTGCTGCAAACAGAAACAACGCAAATACTGTTCCAAGAACCCATTCACCCGTTCTGCCTGCCCATCGGTTTGCGGATGAAACGCAGTCGAAATATTGAGCGTGGTACCCAACTCCTTATGGAACTGCTTCCAGAACTGGGACGCAAACTGCGGTGCGCGACCGGAAACTATCACCTCGGCGGCGCCATGTAAACGAAAAACATGCTTGGTATACAACCTAGCCAATGCCACCGCTGTAGGAACCCAAGCACACGGGATAAAATGAGGCAACTTTGTGAAAAGGTCCACCACCACCCACATACAAGTATACCCACGGGTCCGAGGCAAATCTGAAATAAAATCCATTGCGATAATCTGCCATGGTCGTGTAGGAACTGGTAATGGAGACAATAAACCCCTAGGTTTCCCCACTGCTTGCTTACACTGCTGGCAAATAGCACAAGTATCACAGAAACGCAAGATATCTTGACGCATTTTCGGCCACCAATAACTGCGGGTGATAGACTGAACCGTTTTAAACCGACCAAAATGACCCGCCGTAGGCTCGTCATGATGAGCCCGTATCACCTCCAATCTCAAAGTTCCTGCTGGTACATATAATTAATCCGCACGCCATAATTTATTATCCACACCCTTCAGATTTGGTATAGTGGTTCTAGTTTCACTTTCCAGCAACATTAACTGCTCCTGAGTCCACCTATCAGTTGCCTGACTGGCAACCACTTGATCAAACAGATCAGGAGTACCCTCCCCTATAGCATGTAACATGGAGACGGGGAGAACCGTTTGTAGCGCCACCTCATCACTAGTCCTGTATTCAGGCTTCCTAGACAGAGCATCTGCTCTGACGTTTGCTTTCCCATCAATAAACTTGACAACAAAATTAAACCGTGTAAAAAATAAAGCCCACCTAATCTGTCTCTGATTCAATTTTCGGGCAGTCAGAAGATGTTCCAAATTCTTATGGTCAGACCACACGATTATCTGATGTCGCGCCCCCTCCAGCCAATGCCTCCAAATCTCGAAAGATGCCTTAATCGCTAACAGCTCCTTCTCCCATATGGTGTAATTCTGCTCATACGTAGAGAGTTGTCTAGAGTAAAACGCACATGGTCTTAATCTACCCACACTGTCTTCCTGTGACAAAACCGCCCCTAATGCAAAGTTAGAGGCATCCGCCTCCACTATAAAAGGTTTGTTCACGTCCAGTAATATCAAGATGTTATTTTTCGAAAACTACTCTTTACCACAGTAAATGCGTCCCGTTCTCTTTGAGACCAAACAAAACATTGTCCCTTTTGTAATAAACGGGTCAAAGGTATGGTAATCTTAGCATAATGTGGTATGAACTCACAATAGTAGTTAGTGAACCCCAGAAACCTTTGGACATCCTTCTTGGATGTCAAATCCCCCCATGATTCTATGGTCTCTAACTTATGAGGATCCATCATTTGGGTCTGTCTGGAAATAACATGACCCAGAAACTCAACCTCAGATACATGAAACACACATTTGGATGCTTTCGCAAATAACCCATTCTGTCGCAAACGGTGTAACACCTGTCGCACATGTTCTCTATGTTCCTGTGCATCTTTAGAGAAGACAAGAATATCATCTAAATAGATGACCATGAAACGATCTAATAAATCCCGAAAAAGTCATTCATAAATCGTTGAAAAACGGCCGGCGAATTCGTTAAACCGAAGGGCATAACTAAGTTTTCGAAAGCGCCGTAACAGGTGTTGAACGCGGTCTTCCACTCATCGCCTTCTCGAATACGCACCAAATTATATGCTCCCCTTAGATCCAACTTCGTAAATATTGCCGCCCCTTGAACCCTTGACAACAATTCCGGAATCAAGGGGAGAGGATACCGATCCCTCACAGTGTACGAAAAACACCGGTGCGGCTGTGGGAGATTGCGAGGGGCGGATAAATCCCTTCTTCAGATTGTCCTCAATGAACTCCCAAAGAGCTTGACGCTCTGGTACTGAAAGAGCATACAAACGCCCCGAGGGCAACTTAGCCCCATCCACCAGGTGGATAGCACAATCACATGGCCTATGAGGGGGTAACGTATCAGCTCCCTGTTTACCGAACACATCACTGAACCCCTGATAGCAGGATGGAACTCCTTCCATGTCCTTACTATCCACTAGTGCTAAACAGGTTTGCTTAGGTAAGATTACAACTTTCTTTCGCCAATCTATACTTGGATTAACCTCCCTCAGCCAACTCATCCCCAAAATCACAGTGTACCTTGGTAATCGAGTCACATCCCACGTGAAACGTTTAGTGACCCCTTGCAACTCCCAAAATACCCCCACAGTCTCTTGGTTAATTACACCCGTGCCCAACAGTTCCCCATCTGCGCCTTCCACCCAAACAGATGTCTTCTTGTCCACCATAGATATCTTGGTATTTTTTACAAAGTCAATGTCCATATATGAACCAGTCGCACCAGAATCAACCAGAGCCCAAGTCCAAAAAATTCCCCATTGTCCTTGATAATCTTGATATGTACAAAGACATGGTCACCTCTTCTAGGGAATTTCGCAGCTAGCCCCAGCGTGCTGGGCTTCAAACACGCTGGGGCGGGTCGTTTCCCTGAGCCTTGCTAGGCTTTTTGCCACATCTTTGGGCAAAATGTCCATCTTCTCCACAATATAGACACAAACGCAATCGTCTCCTCCTTTCCTTTTCCTCCACAGATAACTTCCGGAAAGCCCCAATTTGCATGGGCTCGTCTTCTTTATTCTTACTCACTGGCACTCAACAAAAGCTTCTTACCAAAATGTCCTTTCTTTTGAAAATCAAGCATAGCATCAATTCTTAAGGCATTCTCAATGAGTTCCTTCAGAGAAGTAGCTGGTTGTAGCCTGGCTAATTCCTTCTGTAACTCAGCACCCAACCCTGAAATAAAACTAACCATAAGGGGTC
Organism: Anolis apletophallus; assembly: GCA_030556195.1. NCBI lineage: Eukaryota > Metazoa > Chordata > Lepidosauria > Squamata > Anolidae > Anolis > Anolis apletophallus. Next base: position 86,664,625 of record JARBWK010000007.1, read on the forward strand.
TGTCATCCCATCTTACTTGGTTCTGTAAAGATTTAAACTTGTTCAAATAAACAAGAAGAGAGTCCTGCCCTTGACTCAAATGAAACAATTTCCATTCTGCAGACTGTACCCTCAAAGGGTCCCCAAAAACAGCCTCCATAGCTTTCTTGAAATCCCCCAAATTGTCTTTGATTGGGTCTTGCCCCAGCATGATATTCACAGCCCATTCAGCTGCTGGCCCTGACAAAAGTCTCATGATAAAAACTATTTTTGCAGAGTCCGATGGAAAATCTACAGCTGAAGTTTGGGCAAAAAATAAATCAATTTGAGCGAAAAAAGCCTGCAGCTTCTGTCTATCTCCATTGTAGCGTTCAGGAGTAATTAACTTAATCTTGGGAGTAGTCCTTGCAACATTCCCATTTGCAGCCTGCAAAGCTGCCAGCTGGCCCCTTACTTGAGCCAATTCAGCCAATACTTCTTCCATGGTCAAAAAACAAAAATGCTAAGCTATACTCCCTTTGTCTGGGTGGTGGTCAATCTGTTGTGACCCAGCTATGGCAGCATTAAAGTCCGGGAGTAGAAAAGGATAACAAATGTTTATTTAACAAGACATGGGAGTTGGGCTAACAAAAATAGCCTTTCGTCGGCTGGAGAAAAACCCACACTAAACCCAGGACCCACAAACCAAAAAATGCCGGAGATAAAAGAACTTCAAAGCAAATAGCAGACGTCCGTCTGTCATCTCTAGTAGAGGGATGTTCAAGAAGCGAAGTCAGTCACCGTTCCGAGGTCGTCAGGTAGGAGAAAATCAATCAGGATAAGGAGGAGACGTCACCGGGTCGAACAGGAGAGTATTCACACGAGGATCAAGAGGCACACGGCAGTAGGAGTAGTCTTGGAAATCAGGAACAACTATACCAGGAACCAGGATGCATGAGCTAGAACAGTAATAACTCCTTGACCACCGCAGGGATCAAGCCAAATACTCATAATTCTTATAGGACTTTCAATCAGAGTCCTCGGAGACCCCACCCAGCTCCAAAGCATCAGCATTCCTATTCCCTGCAGCTGTAGCATCAGGCCCAGATCTCCAAGTCAGCCAAAGCTCTTCTTGGCTTAAAGGGGACCCCTCAGCCTCAGAATGCGAAGACGGCCAGTTCCAGTCCGTCTGTGACCCCAGAAACGTGCTGGTCCCCGATTCCCCATTACATACATCCCTCACCTCCTGCACCAAGGCCGAATCCAGATCGGTATCACTTTCCTCTGACTGCAATTCTGCATTCCCTGTGAAACCCTCAAAAGAGCCAGGCTCAGAAGGCTCCCTAAGTAAATGCTGGATTTTCCTCCTTTGTTCATTGTCTTCATTAATGCTCGAGCCACCCTCTTTACTCCAGCTGTAGGAGCCTGGTCATTCCGAGCCGCGCCCCAAACTGAGCTGTCTCCACATCTCCCTCCATGTTACTACCTGTAGCAACTAGAGGCTCATTCACAACACTGGTGGCAGCAGATTTACAAAGGTGTTGCGTCATTATAGTTTGGTGACACACATCTCAGTTAATGTGAGGCAGAATTGAAGATCCTTACAATTAGGGTCCCTGATCAAAAATATCTCAGCTTATACCATTTGGGGTGGTAGCAGTTTGAAGTATCGCGCCATTACAATTGGTGGCAGTGGTGGGATTTAAAGGAAAACTACCCTGCCACAGTTTTCCACAGAGATTGAAGTAAAAGATCCTCAGAAGTGGACGCACGCTGAAAGCTGCGTCTTCATTACAGCCTGTTTGTTGACGGAGGAGACCTGGGCCTCCATCGTCAGCAAGGCATCCAAAATGACACCTAAGCTTTTCACGGTGGCAGATGGAACAAGAGGCTCACCGTCAAGGGTAAGCAATGGGCGCTCCACTCCCACAGGGTGGCCAGGCCACAGGATCTCCATCTTCGCTGGATTCACCCGCAGCCATCCAATCACAGCTTCAAGACATAGAGTGACTCTTTGAGCGGAGCGAGCGGTCGAACATAGTTGTTAAATAAAAGAAGGGAAAGGATAGCCCCTTGAGGTACCCCACAATAGAAGGAGCACCTCTCAGAGACTTGTCCCATCCACTCCACTCGCTGTCCCCAGTTCTGGAGAAATGAGCTGAACCAATTAAGGGCCAGACCGCGGACTCCGAATGCGGCGAGGCGGTGTATCAACAGATCATAATTGACAGTATCAAATGCTGCAGTGAGATCAAGAAGCACTAGCAGCATCGATCCACCTCGGTCGGGCTGGCAACAGAGCTGGTCTGTGATGGTAACCAGAATAGTCTCGGTCCCATGCCAAGAACAGAAACCGGACTGGAAGGGGTGTAAGCCAGCTGTGTCGTCCAAGAATTGCTGGAGCTGCTCCGCTACAGCCCGCTCAATTATCTTGTCCAGAAACGAAAGATGTGAGACAGGGCGGTAATTGGCAGGAACCGAGGGGTCTAAGCTCAGCTTCTTCAGCAGGGGGCAGCCTACTGCCTCTTTAAGCCCATGTGGGAAAGCTCCTTGTTTGAGGGAGCCATTGATTATATTCATCAGAGGGCCTCCTAAACCGTCCAGGCAGTCCTTGACCAGCCAGGAGGGACACGGATCGAGGGAGCAAGTGGTCGGTTTAGCAGTGGCAAGGATCTTGTCGACAGCTTCTGCGTCTAGTGGGACGAACCGGCTGAGGGCAGGCCCGGTGGGCAGCCATGGTGCCTCAAGCTCACTTATCGTATCAATCGTGAGGGGCAACTCTTGACAGAGCAAAGCAATCTTTTCCGCAAAGATCTTTTGAAATGCCTCAGCTGTGATAGCCGCATCAACCAAAATTTGGACCAAGGGGGCCGGGTTGGTCATCTAACGAACTATTTTTAAAAATTGCACTGGGCAGGATCTAGCAGAAGCTATTAAAGAGGTGTTATATAATTTATTGGCCTCCTTAATAGCTGACGCATAGGCCTTCCTAAATGCCTTATGTGACGACTTGGCTCTTAAAATAAAATCTGGAGGATTTAAAAACTCTTCTTGGATCGCTACCACCAACCTAAAATATTACTTCTAGGATTTTCTTTTCAAAACAACCCTTCAGCTAGGCTCTAATAAACTTCACCAAATTAAACTACGGGGATGCTGAGAGAAAGACTTCTTTTAGAAATGGGAAACGCGAAAGACACTGGAGCTGGAATCACACAGCTGATGTAAAGAGCACAACAGAGGCTTTTCTTTAAAAAGGCAAAAGTTAAGCTTTTATTAACTTAACAGGTACAGAGCGTATTGGGTTTCAATTGAGGCATGAGAGCGTAATGGTTATTAAAAGATGGTTCATTAGCGTGATGGTTACAGCTAAATGGTGTACTCAATCTTAGATCTTGAATGTTACACAGACAGTGCGAAACTTGTCTAAACTAGAACTCACTCCCACTTCAGAGCTTTGACACAGAGGCTCTTTACTCTAACAGAGCTTTGACACAGAGGCTCTTTACTCTAACAGAGCTTTGACACAGAGGCTCTTTACTCTATGAGTCCTGACAAGGAGCTGTCAGCAACTCTCCTCTCTCTTTGAGAGCATGTCACGAACACTCCTCTCTCTCTCTCTGAGAGCTTGTCAAGAACTGACAAACAAGCCCTTTCTCTCTCCCTCCAGTAGTTCGCCCCCTCCCCTTAACTCAGAGCTCCTCCCAGGCAGCTCTCTCCCTAACTCCTCCCAGGGAAGGCTCCCAAACCACTCCCCCTTTTCCTGGCTGTTCTGTCTGCCAAACTACCAGGCTGGTTTGGGCCAAGCTTTGAATGGGTGAGTTCCTCATACCTTATAAGCAGATTTCGTTACTTCATCACAGTTGCAATGCCACGCGCTCTCTAACCATTTCCATTCTCGTTTCATCAACCACAACTCCTCAGTAAACCAAGGAGAGTGATTTCGGTGGGGACGGAGAGGGCGCCTGGGGGCAATCTTCTCTAAGGCTGTAGACAAACTAGCATTCCAGTTGTCAACCTGCCCTTCGAGAGAGTCGCTGGCAGCTCCCAAATCCACTAGAGCATTCAGGAACCTGGTGGGTTCCATAAGTCTCTTTGGGTGAACCAAATTTGGCTCAGCACCTAAGCGAGGGTGGAGTGGGATCTCTACCCGGACCTTCAGAGCGGAGTGGTCAGACCATGGTACCTCTACAACTGAAGATAACACCATCCGCATTCCGGCGCCAAAGATCAAATCCAGCATGTGACTGGCCTGATGAGTGGGACCGGTCTCAATCAATGAGAGTCCCAGTGTTGTCATGGTTAATACCAGGTCCTTTGCTGCTGGTGAATGTGATGCCATGTTGGCATGAACGCTGAAGTCCCCCAAGACAATAAGTCTAGGAAACCTCATGGCCCAGTCTGACACAACATCAAGCAGCTGGAGTAGGCTTCCCCTTGGGGCGCTAGGCACACAGTACACTAGGAGGAAGGCTATGCTCTCACCCATGTCCCATATCAAGTCAATACATTCAATGCCAGTGATCCTCGCTGTCGGAATGGCCCTGATGGAATAAAAGTCACGGGCAAGCATTCCCACCCCTCCCCCCAGCCCTCAGTCTGAGGTTGCTGGGACATCACGAAGCTTGGAGGTGTTAATTCATATGAGAGTATATTATCTCCCTCACGAATCCAGGTTTCCGTGATGCACACCAGGTCTGCACTCTGGTCTAAGATAAACTCCTGAAGGGGTTTGGTTTTATTTACAACAGACCTGGCGTTAATCAGCAGCAAGGACAGAGAGGGGTAGGATGGTGAGTTGTCATCGACGTATCTGGGAATAGGACACAGGTCAGAGGTGTTCTGGGTCCTCTTACGACTCAAGGCACCTCTCGAAAACCTAGGCCTGGTCCTAATGCCATAATTCCCCCTTCCAGTGATCACAAGAATTCCCTTAGCCTGTGAGGCCATTAAGTTCCCAAGGTTAGACTGGTCCCCTGAAAAGGGGAAGATGCAAGGCCAGATAACATACAGATCCTAATGACCCCGGGGGGGGGGGGGAGAAACAGGTGTAAAGTTAAAGACCCCTGGTATTTTGTTACTTCATGTATCTTTTTTGATGTAATTTTTGTTTCTTTGTCTTTTATTTTGCTGTATTGAATTTTTGGGCTTGGCCTCATATTAGCTGCCCCTAGTCCCCTTTGAGGAGATGGTGGCGGGGTATAAATAAAGAGTATAATAATAATAATTATTATTATCCTATAATGCTTAAAAGACTGAGCTGTTTCTTTATATATGCATGGCAGTATATAACATGATCTAAAGATCTGCTGGAGGACTTTGACATACACATAAAAAGACTTAACTGGTTGGACTTGCTTTTATTCTTTCTAATTCAAATGTGGTACATGAGCCCAGCTTTGAACATAATATTTTTCGGTGAGTGAATAGAATTAGTAAAAAGGAAGTTCTTGTGCAAGTTGCGTCAGGCCTGTCATTGCAGAACATGGTGAGAAACTATAGAGGATTCAGAATGTTAGTATGTTTTAAAAATGCACAAGGAGACTACCCAAGCCCCTTATACTTGCATTTAGAACATATCATAAATGGATGTATGCACATAATGATGAGATGTCTCATATTAGGAGGATCTAAAAGGCATTCATATTTTTTTCATGCATATATATATATATAGAGAGAGAGAGAGAGAGAGAGAGAGAGAGTCTTCTGCCTAGATGAACAAATCTTTTGCCATCAATTTCTTTCATAGTCATTTTATATATATATATATATATATATATATATATATATCTCAAATTCCATCTCTTGGGAGAAAGTAATTTGCAAATCTATGAAAGCTTTTTTCAAAAAATGAGCCAAACAAAATTCTTGCTCATCTATAGCATGTTATTCTGGCTGTTTAAATTCTAATATTTAATTCTTATTAGATTAATTTTAAGTCTTGATTTTAACTGCTTATTTGTCTAAATGTGATTTTTTAGTTGTGTGATGCCCAATTTGTTATAACGTTTCATTATTGTTTGATGTTGATGTCTACTGTGTTATTATTTGATTTATGGTTTATTGATGGCATTGTATTTTTGCTTCTGCATTTTGTGAACCACCCTGACCTCCCATTAGGGAGATAGGACAGGATAAAATAAAGTTTTATATTTTTGTTATTATATACCTGGTTGAGGATGATCACAGCTTCTTTATTCAAAACATACACAAGCTTCTCTGATGACATCTTTATTGCTGTAATTAGGCTCTTATAATGTCAGAAGAACTGCTGTATTAATTGATGGAAATTGCTCTAAAACAAACAGCTGTCCAAATCAGGTTTGAGGATTCATCTAAATCTGAAGCACATCTCTCATTTTCAGCCCAAGCTCTCAACAGCAATTGCAGCTCATACTAAACAAAGCAGCATCTTCAATTAGGATTTTTTTAAAGTTCCAGAAATTGGTAAACAGGCTGGGACAAGAGAATGTTGGGCACAGATGTAAGACTCTGCTGAATATGGAAAAAATATATGTTTTGTCAGACTCTTCAGACAGATGCATTATAAAGAAAAATGAATAAAAAACTAGCATTGTCATTCTAATAATTACCAGAAGACTAGAAAAATAACTCATAAAATCCTTTACTTCTATTCTGTCACCCCACTCCTAGTCTGAAAGCTTCTAAAGGAAAGCTTCAGTTGATGCTTTTTACACTTTTGATAATTAAGAATGAATGTGACACAGAAAAAGTAAATGAAAAAACTGATTCTTCCCAGAAAGCAGAGGAGAAACAGAAATGGATTGAAACAATTTTAATAGAATGGTAGGTTACATACCTGTGACCATCTTTTTTCGAGTGGCACTCTGTGAATCCACGCTTATGAAGACTGCGTGCCAGAGCAAGCTTCAACGGAAACTTTCCAAGTTTGCATTTTTCAAATTTTGGTGGTAGCTCCGCCCAGCCCTCCCGGAGGGCATATAAGCCGCTCCGCGAGCGCCCTCCACATTCCTATGCCACAAAGGTAATGAGGGAGGGGGAGGTTTGTTGTAGAGGGGAAGGCCGGGCGGGTTAGTGTGGACTCACAGAGCACCACTCAAAGAAATATGGTCATAGGTATGTAACCTAAATTTTTTCTTCGTGGGCTCTGTGAAGATTTAGCAAGGTAAGGTCCAGGAGGCGGGAAAACAAACCGACCAAAGTGTAAGGACCAAACAGTAAAGTTTTATTGCAACAGGCAATAGTCATAAATAACCAGGGCAAAGCCCTTGACAGATGGAAGCAAGGCTCACATCATGATGTCAGCAAAAAGTGCAACAAGCACCATTCATCTAGGCATGCAGACATCACAGTATAATAAAAAGTGCAAAATGCAAAGATACAGTGCAAAAGTAATGCAGTGCAATCCCCAAGGGGATGGAAGTGTGCTTAGTGATGTGTAATCAACACAGTGTCCCATGGGGAACTAGGGGCACGGTACATAACACATGAGAACATAGAATTGCAACAACTAAAAAATATTGGAGGAAGGCAACATATCCCTGAGGAAACACAAGGGAGAGCTCGATATCGAGCAGACAATATCAGTAAGTGGCGATCTCGGGAGGAACCCCCTCGATATCGACAGGAGACAGTTCAGATAGTACAGGATGTGAGGACCGATTGCCCAAAAGCCCCGTCCCTCCTATACCCCATCCCTCCTATACCGGTAGTGGGTCACAAAGGTCAAGGGGTTGGCCCAAATGGCCGTTCTACAGATGGAATCCAAGGGGACCCCTCTAAGGAAAGCGGTAGAGGCCGCCATCGCTCTGGTTGAGCAACCCTTGACACGTGGTGGGGGTGGTTGTCGAGCTAGCTCGTAGCAGAGCTCGACAAGGGAAGTAACCCAGTTAGATAATCTCTGGGCCGACACCGGCAAACCCAGCTTGTCGGTGGCGTACGACACAAATAGTCTGGGTGACCTCCGGAGGTCAGCAGTCCTGTCCCATTTGTCGCCCTCACTGTGAGCAGAAAAGGTCTGCGGCAGATCCTGGAATGACTAGGATGTCCTCCCAAATTCCTCAAAATGATTATCCTGCGACATGAGGGCCAGCACGGTCAAGTCAGATATGGTGATGCTCTCTCAGAGCCCTTTCTAATATCTAATGGAGTGAAAAAAGGTTGTGTTCTTGCACCAACCCTATTTACAATCTTTTTCAGCATGATGCTCCAAAGGGCTATGGCAGTCCTTGAAGAAGAAGACGGAATATATATACGATACCATACTGATGGCAGCTTGTTCAACTTAAGCCGTTTGAAGGCTCGCACTAAGGCTCTAAACTATCTAGTCCGTGAGCTGCTTTTTGCTGACAATGCTGCCATTGTTGCCCATAGAGAAGCAGCTCTGCAGCGCCTAACATCCTGCTGTGCAACAGCTGCAGAGCTGTTTGGGCTGGAAGTCAGCCTGAAGAAAACGGAAGTTCTCTACCAGCCCGCACGACAGGAAGAACATCATCATCCTCACATCAGCATAGGCAAATCTGTACTTAAGTCCATTCAGCAGTTCACCTACCTGGGAAACATAATCTCTTCAGACACCAAGATTAATAAAGAGATAGATCACAGATTAGCAAAGGCATATAGTGCATTCGGAAGGCTTCACAAAAGAGTCTGGAGCAACAAGCACCTGAGGCAAAGCACAAAAATCAGTGTTTACAGAGCTATCGTACTGTCTATTCTACATGGGTCTGAAACATAGGTCACCTATCGCCAACTCCTACGACTCCTCGAACACTTCAATCAGCGCTGTCTTCGCGCAATCCTTAATATACACTGGACTGACTATGTGACGAATGTTTCTGTCCTTGAGCAGGCAGGGATCACCAGCATTGAGGCCATACTATTGAGAACTCAGCTGAGCTGGGCAGGGCACATCTCTAGGATGTAGGTCCTCCACCTCCCTAAGATACTACTCTATGGTGAACTCGCCACAGGTCAGCACAAGAGAGGCGCCCCAAAGAAGAGATATAAGGAGACCCTGAAACAACATCTCAGGCTCGGCCAGATTGATCACCAACAATGGTCCACCTGGCCTCACATCGGGAGGCATAGAGATGCACTATCCACAATGCTGCGGCCTCTTTCGAGAAGTCATGCCGAACGGATCTCGAAGAGAAATGACAACGCAGAAAGAACCACAACTTGGAAATAACATCATCCAAGGAGACTTTCTGCTGTGCATTCTGCAACCGGACTTTCCTATCTCGGATTGGCGTTCTTAGTCATCAATGCGCTTCTAGAAAGCGTGGGATGAGTCGTTCATGAATCTTCGTTCATGAAGGAAAGCCAAGAAAAAAAAGCATGAGCACAGAAAAGTGAAGCAACTTTCATTCCAAACACCCCCACTCCTCTGAGTGGCAAATTTATTGATTTCTTCAAGCATGCAAAAAGTATCAGCATAACCTATTTTGTGTAATTTGAAGTTTAATTTCAAACATGAAAACCTGTAGCTCAAATATATCTAAGATTCAGCCCTAATATATAAGATTAATCTCAATTCTGCAAAAAGGACTAAGGGCAAGCGAAAGAATAGAGAGAGTCTTGATTTATTGAAACTGACTACAAGGCCTTGGGCATAGTAAGGATTCTTCAGTGATAGATGCACACTGCACATAGTCTAAACTATATCTTCCTTTTTAAAACGCTACTTCATACTGATTCATAAAATGTAGCCTGGTTCAAAGTTCAAACTGCATTATTAGTCAGTATAAATCCAGCCAAAGAGGACATGAATGCCATTGACTATCATGGACTTCTCTTTGTTCTTTCCTTTTTCTCAGAATAGGTTGGAAGCTATATCCAGGTTAGAAGCTCAGCAGTATTCTGCCCTACAGTTCTCTAAGAATGAAATCAGTTTACAGACAGGCTGTATAGCTAGATTTCCTTTTATTTCCTGAAACATACAGTGCTATTGAAAAGTTCCATCTGAGAGTTTCTCCCCTCGCACCTCCTCATATCCCTCTCCCTGGCCCTCCCCTTCTTTGTGCCTACCCCAATTCCATGAAGACAATAAGTTCTGGTCAGCTCTCCCCTTTACTTGTTTCAAATGTGATAATGGCCAAGGCAAGACCTACTTTCATGGTTCACCACAACACAAGACAAAGAGTGAGAAAGATTTTCCAAGCGGTACACACATTTTTGTACTTCAAAATTAGCTATTAATGAGTTTTTCTTTTCCTTTGTGAATCAGCTTTTTCTCATATGCTTCCATGGGCAGAGGCTTATTTGGTGGGAAGTCACCTTTGCTGGTGTTTCTAATGAGGCAGTTCAATATAGTTCAATGAGAAGCCATGTGGAAATTAACATCTTGAGAAAGATATTACTTAAAGTGAATGAAAGTGAAGGACCAGTCTTCCAAGCATACCTAGCAGGGCCATTTTCAGAAGGGGATCATGTGAAAGTATTATGTATTTTGTATTATGTATTAGAGGAAATGTAAATCAGGTGCAATGTATGATGCAATCTACATGCCTGGATTTCATCAACCTACTAGTGACTGTGCAGAAATGGAGTCTGGGTGCTGAAAGAGTTAAAGAGAGATGATGCAAAAGAGAGAAGATGCAAGACTCTGTGACCAGTATATGTAGGAGGCTCCAAGCCAGCTTCTTTCTTCCCTCATGGCTGATAGTGTCTGATAAGTTTGTTTGTTCCAGTAAAGTCTGTTTTGACTTCTACTGGGTCTGCAGAATTCATAATTAGCAGCTCAATACTCATTCATTCATCATCCCAGGCCATTCATCATCCCAGGCCAAGCTCTCTGTGGGAGAGGAAGGCCCAGCTACCTCGCCATCCCCTTCCTCCATGTCCTCATTGGCTGCAGCTGGCCCTAATGCAAGTGGGACCCCCGGTGCTGCCCCCTGCTCCCCAGGCACGAAAGGGAACTGGGTTGCTACACTATCCCCCCCCCCTCAGGGCCCCTCCGAGGCCTCCCTCGAGGCTTGGGCTTGTCGGAATACTTGCGGTGAAAACGGGCAACAATGTCCAGGGCATGGATGTCCCGAGCCGGTGTCCAAGAATGCTCTTCCGGTCCAAAAACCTTCCAGTCAATCAGATACTCCAGCTTCCGGTATCTGATGCGGGCATCCAGGATGTCCTGTACCTCAAACTCCTCCTCTCCGTCTCGCATCACAGGGGGAGGGGGCGACTGCGTCACATCAGGCCGCACCCCCTTTGCTGGTCTCAGCAGGGAACGATGAAAGACTGGGTGGATCTTCATGTCCGCTGGAAGTTGTAGTTTGAAGGCAACAGGTCCCACACTCTCCAACACTTTGTAGGGTCCCAAAAATCTCGCATCCAGTTTGCGGCAAGGTCTTTGCAGAGGCAAATTCTTGGTAGACAGCCACACTTTGTCTCCCACTTGGATCTCAGGACCCTCTTGGCATCGCCGATCAGCCATCTGCTTGTAGTCTGCTTTGGCCTGGTCCAGTTGAGTGCGCAGCATCTCCTGCATAGCAGTGAGCTCCTGTAGCCAATCTTCCACCGCTGGCACATCTCCGGATTGGTCTACGGGAGGGTAGAACCTGGGGTGATGTCCATAGTTAGCAAAGAAAGGAGTCTCTTTGATGGATTCTTGCGTCGCATTGTTGTAAGCGAACTCCGCCAAAGACAACAATGACGCCCAATTGTTGATAGTTTACATAGCACCGCAGATACTGTTCCAACGTGGCGTTAACCCTTTCGGTTTGCCCGTCGGTCTGAGGGTGATGAGCCGTCGACATCCGTGCCACAATTCCCCGCAGCTTCTGAACCGCCCGCCAGAACTGGGAAGTGAATTGGCTGCCCCGATTGGTCACCAAACTCTGTGGAAGCCCATGCAACCGAAACACATGTTGCACAAACATATCAGCAGTCTCTTTGGCAGTAGGCACCCCTACACATGGTATGAAATGACTCATCTTGGTGAGACAGTCCACCACGACCAGGATCGTGGTGAAACCCTTGGACTTTGGCAAGTCAGTGATGAAATTGGCTGAGATCATCTTCCATGGCGCGGATGGGGTTGGAAGCGGCTGGAGCAACCCGGCTGGCTTGCCCCCTTGCTTCTTGGCCCTCTGAAGGCCACCAGAAGTCTCGAGCACCAACTGAAGTGTCTTGAACAGCCCAAAGTGCTTGCGGCCCTGCTATCATGGCAAAGTTTGAGAATGTCCTCTCTCTCCGGCGCAGGGGAAACATATATACAGTCCCGGCGGTACAGCAAGCCGTTCTTTACCTGAAGAGGGAATTGCGCCCCCTTGGTTAACTGCTCTAGAACCCAAGGGTCGCCCTTCTGTTGATTTTGAATCTGGTCACTCAGAGTTTTCTTGCCCCCGGGTCCGGGTTGACCACCGGGGTGGGCGCAGCGGCTTGGCCAGAGGCAGCAAAGTTCTCCGCTTTCAGCAGCCTTGTCTCAAAAAGCCCTTCCCCTCCTCTGACATACTCTGGCTTTCGGGACAGTGCATCAGCTTGTTTGGTCTGCTTGGGGGGTCACATAGTAAATGCGGAAATTGAATCTCTCAAAGAACAGGGACCATCTCTGCTGTCTCTGGTTCAATTTGCACTGAGTCTTCAAGTGTTCCAAGTTCCGGTGGTCGGTTTGTACCTCCACCGGAAATTGGCCTCCTTCAAGTAGATGTTGCCAAACTTCAAACGCCACCTTAATGACTAGCAGCTCCTTCTCCCAAATGGTATAGTTCCTCTCCGGCGCCGTCAGCTGCTGGGAATAGTAAGCACAGGGCAATAAGTCTGTCCCCTGCGGCTGTAGCAGGATCGCTCCCACTGCTACATCCGATGCATCAGCTTGCACAATGAAAGAAGTGCGGGGGTTAGGATGTGGCTGCGTGGTGAACAGCTGCTTCAACTTCCGGAACCCCGCGTCCGCCTCCGATGTCCACCAGAATGGCACCTTTCCTCGCAAACACTGCGTGATGGGATCAGCCCACTTGGCAAAGTCCGGGATGAACTTTCTGTAGTGGTTGGCAAAGCCCAGGAATCTTTGAATATCTTTTTTGCTGGCAGGAGCCTTCCAGTCAGCCACCGCTTGAACTTTAGTGTCATCCATGGCGATGCCGGTGGGAGAAATGCGGTAGCCCAAGAAATCTACCTCGCGTAGATCAAATGCGCATTTCTCCAACTTGGCATAGAGACCGTGGTCCCTCAGCCGCTGTAGCACTTCTTTCACATGGCGGTCGTGGGTCGCCTGGTCAGGCGAGAAAATCAACAGGTCGTCCAAATACACTGCCAGATAATGATCTAACAGGTCTCGAAAGATGTCATTCATGAAGTGCTGGAAGCAGGCGGGGACATTACACAAACCGAATCCCATAACTCTGTATTCAAAACTGCCCCATTTGGTTTGGAAAGCGGTCTTCCATTCGTCGCCCTGACGAATACGCACCAGATTGTAAGCACCCCTCAGGTCCAATTTGGTGAAGACTTTGGCTCCCCTCATCCGCTCCAACAGCTCTGGGATCAATGGCAAGGGATATCGGTTCCGGATCGTGATCTTGTTGAGCTCCCGATAGTCATTACACAGCCGCAGCTCTCCGGATTTCTTCTTGACAAACAGGATGGGCGCCCCGGCCGGGGACTGGGACGGCCGGATGAATCCCTTCCACAGATTCTCATCCAAAAACTCCCGGAGAGCCTTTTGCTCTGGTTCCAAGAGAGGGTAGAGTCTTCCACGGGGGATGGGTGCTCTGGGCTCCAACTCAATGGCGCAATCATAGGGCCGGTGGGGAGGCAAGCGTTCTGCCTCCTTCTCACTGAAAACGTCCCAAAAACTGGCATACTTTTTGGGCAGGGTCGCGGCTTGTTTCACCTCTTGGGCCTGGCAGGCCCTAGCCGTCATGCAATGTCCCTGGCAATGTTCAGAAGAAAACTGCAACTGCCTTCTGGCCCAGGAGATCTGCGGGTCGTGTAGCGTCAGCCACACGATTCCCAAGATTACAGGAAAGTCTGACAACTTAGTCACCAGGAAGGAAATGTCCTCTTTGTGGGAACTGGTACACATCTTGGTGGGAGCAGTGTAGTGTGTCACTGCCCCGGCTTTCAATTGCCTCCCATAGATAGTCTGTACGCCCTTGGGCTCTTTCAATTCATGAAGCTGTATTCCAGCGGACTTGGCATAGTCCGCATCGATGAAGTTGTTGGTGGCCCCCGAGTCAACCATGGCGTGAACCATCATCGGTCCCTTCTTTTGTGACCATAGGGCGACCATCACCAAAAACAACTGTCCAGTCTGGGGTTCTGGGGGAAGGTTAGCGACTGCGACTGAGTTAGCGAACCCGTTTAAACTCGGCCGACCCCTTCCCCCGCCGTCTGAATGGCTTCTTCAGCCTCTGGGGGCTCTGCAACAGTGGCAGAGGCCCAGGGGTCTTGCCGAGTGGCTTCTGCGGACATTCCTTGGAAAAATGCCCGGATCCGCCACAGTACCAGCACAAGTTCAGGCGCTGGCGCCGGGCTTTCTCAGCAGCGTCTACTTTGGGTCTCACGTGTCCCAATTGCATGGGTTCTGGTTCATCCAGGGGCTGAGGGGCCGGCGTGAAGGGCCGGAACGCTGGGCGGCTGGCCGTCGCCTCCTTGCGACCCGCTGCTCTCTCTCCGGGCCCTTTGTCCCACCGTCTCCGGGTCTGCAATCCGGCCTCCACTCGGATGCTTAAGGCAATCGCCTCCTCCAGGTCGGCCGGCAGGGTGGCCTCCCCCCCCCCCCAGAATCTCCTGCTGCATCTCCTGCGACAGGCCTTTCATGTACTGGTAACGTAGAGCAGCAGGATTCCATGCCACTTGGGCCACCAACACACGGAACTGGGAAATGTACTGGGACAGGGGCATATCTCTCATGGACAAACGATCCAGCTCTCTCTCCGCCAGCTCTGCATTCACCGGGTCTCCTCAGGTCGTCTTGATAGCCGTTAAGAACGCCGCCACAGTAGCCACTTGTGGCGAGGCGGCCTTCAGCTGCGTTGTAGCCCATGCTGCTGCCGTCCCTTCCAGGAGGTTGTAAACAAAGCCCACCTTGGCTCTCTCCGTGAGGAACTCCGTGGCCTGCAGCTCCAGGTACATCTCACATTTTCCAATAAACACATTGACCTGAGCCGGGTTACTGCTGAACCGGGCTGGAACGGCCAGGGAGGGGTGCCTTCCCGCCCTGGCTCAGAGGTCCACGACCTCCTGCTGGAACTCCAGGATCTGTGCGGCAGTTAACTGAGCCATTTCTCCCACTCGCTTTCTGCGTCGCCTGGAGCATCCCGTGGTGTGAAAAGGGGTTCGTGGAGTAGCTCGGCCAACGGTCACGATGCAGGGTCTCGGCCTGGCCCCTTAATCACACACACAGAGACGGTAATCAGCTAACTATTTATTGAATAATAAAAAACAGGTGAAAAGGGTAATTCTCCATAAAAAGTATCAAAGTAGCAATGAAGGTAAAGAGTCTTAAGTAAATCCAAAGGCAAAAGCTTGGCAAGGCTCCGCAAAACAAAGCGGATCAAAAACAGACTTGGTCCGTGGCAAGGCAAACAAGGCAAGGTTCATGAAAGTAAACCCAAGGAACTTCTTGGCAGGGCACGAGCCTAATCCTGGCTCTATGGATCTTCGCTCGCTTCACTCCCTTCAGAACAGAAGTTGCCGAGCTACTGAGGATCCTTTTCCCCGCTCTAGGCTGCACGGATCCTATACTTAATTGCCTAGGCGCGGTGCCAATCTGTGCCCCCGACGCTCTAGGCTGCGTCGCCAATCTGTGCTACGGGATCTAGCGCTTCTCTGGTGCTCTAGGCTGCGGTGCCAATCTCTCCTGCTGGACTCAATGCTCCGTCTCCTATCAAAGCTCCGTCCTTGCCTCCCAGCACCTGGGTCGCTATCTTCGTGAGAGCCGAACTCCCTTTCGGCTTCCATGGGCTCATCCTCCACTGTTTCCCTAATCCTTTCCTGTGACCCGAAACCACCTGGTTTCTCATACTGATCTGAGTCAGCACTCTCAGGGTCAGCTTGACTTTCCCAGCTATCATAGCCGTCAGGCCATTCATCATCCCAGGCCAAGCTCTGTGGGAGAGGAAGGCCCAGCTACCTCGCCATCCCCTTCCTCCATGTCCTCATCAGCTGCAGCTGGCCCTAATGCAAGTGGGACCCCCGGTGCTGCCCCCTGCCCCCCAGGCACGAAAGGGAACTGGGTTGCTACATCCTTTCTTCAGGATCGGGGACGTGTGGAGAGGGGAGGTGTGGCCTCTGAGAGGCTCTCCTTCGTTTGTGGGGTGCTTCAGGGGGTATTCTCTCCCCTTTGTTATTTAACATCATATGCGACTTGCCCAACTGGTGCGTAGTTTCAGACTTGAGTGTCATCAGTACGCTGAGGCCACCCAGCTTGTTCTGAGGATGGATGGTCGGCCAGACTCCCTACCCGATAATTTCCATCAGTGCCTTGAGACCATTACTGGATGGTTGTGTGCCAGCCGGCTGAGGGTGAATCCAGCGAAGACTGATATCTTATGGCTGGGTTGCCCTGGGTGGGTGTGGGGTGGGGGAGGTCCGGCTGCCTACCCTGGATGGCAGAGCACTATGCCCGTTGTCTTCAGTAAAGAGTCTGGGAGTCATGTTAGACCCGCTGCTGACAATGGAGGCCCAGGTCTCTGCTGTGAGCAGATCCGCATTTTTCCATCTGCAGCAGTCTAGGCGCCTGGCACCTTACCTATCCAGGAGTGACCTGGCTACAGTGATCCAGGCGACAGTCATCTCAAGACTGGACTACTGTAACACCCTTTACATTGGCCTTCCTTTGTGATCCGGAAGCTTAAGCTAGTGTAAAATGCTGCCACTCGACTTCTCGCCAGGGAAGCCATCGAGATGTCGCATTACTCCAATCTTCCAGCAATTGCACTGGCTACCGATTGAGCACCGGATTACATTCAAAGTGCTGGTTTTAACCTTAAAGGCCTTATATGGTCTAGGGCCGGAATACCTGAGGGCCCGCCTTACCACCTACAAACCCCAGAGATCACTTCGTTCAGAAGATCAAAACCTGCTTGAAGTCCTGAATATTCGGACCACCACCTATAGTCTATTAGGCACAGAGCTTTCACAATCGCGGCACCAAATTTGTGGAATGCCTTGCCAGAAGAAACGCGAGCTATTCAAGATCTGCATTCCTTTCGGAGGGCGTGCAAAACATTTCTTTTCCTGCAGGCATTTGGACTCTGCTGATCAAGACTCTGCTACGTGTTTCTGTTATTTTAACTGCATTGTATGTACACTGTGTTTTTTGGATGTTGTTAACCACTTTGAACCTTTGGAGAGTGGCGGTATACAAGTCAGAATAATAAATAAATAAATACTTGGGATATATCTGATTCTAGTGTACAATTAAGTGGAAAAGTCAGGCTTCTCTTGGCTCATTGATAACACTGTATATGAAAGGACCATAGAGGGAAAAAACCTAACCCATGTCCTTGAGTCAGAAGTTTGGACAAAAAGGTCTGGGGAAAAAACTCCTCTACTTCAGGCAACACAGCTCAACAAAGTGTTTATTAAACTGATAACAATCTCATTGCAAATCTGGTAAACTTCTTACTTGTATAAAACCCCATCATTCTTTGTGTTTTTCTCTTCATTATGATGCTGTGGGTGCAACGTTATTTGTGTATTTTGAAATGTGTACTGATAATAATGCCTACCGCTCTTTATCTGCTCTTGAAAATGTGATGTTTGAATGTTGTTTTTCCAAATATGATATGGCAGAGATCATATGTGAATTAATGAGTTTTGTTGCAGCAAATGTTGCACCAGATGGTTGTTTGCTTTACATTCTTTTTTACCTTTTTCCAAATATGGAAAGGCGAATGTCTACAATTTTTTTTACATTTAGCTTGAATTAGACAATACTTACTTGTTTGATTTTTTTTTGTCTCTCCAGAGATGTATAATCTTGCCTGCAGTTATTTCTTGTTCCCATTTTTGTGTAGATTCATTGTATATCCCATTGTTTTCTTTGGGTATGAGTTTTTCTTTTCTGTTCTCAAGGCCCCTGCTTCTTGTTTAATGGAATTAGAAGAAGAAGTGAACATAATGTTTATATCTACTAGACCATAGGAGTTAAATCTTGTTACAATCTTCATTTCACACTTCAGTAATGGAATGTTGCCACCATATGCAAAACAGGAAGCAACCAAAATTGCAAAATATTGTTTTGGTTAATATTTCATCATGTTTGGCAAGATAAACATGTAAATAAGTTTTTTTTAAAGCGTTTGTGATAAATATTAATTCACTGCATAGAGTATTTGATGGAATATTTTCCATTTGTATATCGAAAGGAATTGACCTAATCAGCACATCTTGAACAAGTGTGTGTAGAATATGATTATTCTATTAACTTTTTATTTCCTCAAACTTCTAAAATATAGCTATTAGAAGCTACTATTATTTCAAAGTTGTTCTAAAGTGGCATTTACTGTTATATACTTTTTCTTTTAAGTGTAATAGCCAGCATGGTGTAGTGCTCTGAGTGTTTGACAAGGATTCTGGAATACCAAGGCTCAAAATCCTGTTCAACCATGAACATCCATTATGTGAATTTTGCAAGTCACAATCTATCATAGGGACGTAATTCCTAACCTGTTTGATTTTAAAGTTATTTTTCCCCATTGTGGGAGAAAGTGAATATTTCTCCAGAGTATTCTTCTTATACATTAACTGTCCCAAAGTGTTGCACGGGTAGAAGAAAACAGGATGGGAATTTTTGAGCAAAAAGCTGTCTCTCCTTGAACAATATTTATTGCATGATATTTTGGATGAGGAAAACTTACACAGCATTCTTGTTGTTCTATTATTATTATTATTAATATTTTGGGAGTAATGAAAGCAGACAAAAAAGGGCACAAAAGGAGTACTTTTATTAACTGTTGAACTTTAAATATTTCTGCATGGCAACAGGTTAAACTGGATAGTATTTGCGGTCTCTTCCAACCCTATGTTTCTATGAAATATTTATGATCTGCAGGGGAAGAACTTTAAAGTTGGCTCTCGCTTTAGCAGGGGTCTCACCCTGATCACCTACATGGTCACCCATATGCAAAACAACCAAGCTCTGAGTGTCGCTCACCCTTTTGGCAGGACACCCAGCCTGCTATCAGCAAGGGAGACCTTCCTAGGAAAACTCCTCTCCTTAGATCCCATTAGATAAACAGAAATTTTGCCCTAGGTGGGCCTCCTTTCCCACTTGCTATGTCTTGTGACATAGAGGTATAAGTCTAAAAATGTACACTTCATGAAATCAATGCCCAGAGGTGCTTACCATTGTTGCTTCATATTTTCCAACCTAATGGGGGGTAGGGAGCAGTCCCCCCACCCCCCCAAAAAACTTCCTGGAAATAGAACAGAAGTTCTACACTGCCTCTAGGAAAGGTCGATGGGTCAAGTAACACTAAAGAGAGGGAGAGTGAAGGAGCAGAAAAGGCCATAAGCCCTATGTTCTGACCAACCATCTAGTAAGACAAAGCCATTAGTTAGCTCTCTGGTCTGTGTCCCTAGACACCAGCATAAGCATCCCCTCTCTACAGCTGGACTTTGCTGCATGAGAACTTTGTGAAAGGGTTTCCCAATTGTCGTGAAACCCATTTTTCAACCTAAGAATGAATAATTGTGAATATTCTTTCCATCCTACCCTTTCAAGTTTCAAAGGCATGGGAAATCTCTTCTGAAAAAAAAACCCTTATCAAGAACCCTGTAATAGGGTCAATATAAACTGGATTTCACTTTTTTTCATGTCTGGAGCGAATTGAGAAATTGAAAGTTGTTTCTGGTGTGAGAGAATTGGCTGTCTGCAAGGATGTTGCCCAAGGGACACTCAGATGTTTGATATTTTACCGTTCTTGTGGGAGGCTTCTCTCATGTCCCCGTATGGGAAGCTGGAGCTGACAGAGGGAGCTCAATCTGCTCTCCCCAGATTCAAACTGCTGACCTGTTGGCCAGCAGTCCTGTTGGCATAAGGGTTTAACCCATTGTGCCACTGGGGCTCCAGGATTTGATATAAAACTACAGAAGGACAGTTTTCTACTCCAAGCAACTATAAATTCACTGCCTTCATACAGCTGCCACCTTTGTTCTCAGCATGGGACTACAGCTGTCCCTGACAGTGTTGGGATGTAATGATCCTTCCCAGGTTCATTGTATGAGGAGGAAGAGATTGCTACTTCCATGAATGATTGCTTCTGTACATATGTGTTCATTGTTACTACATTACTAAATTATCTGTAGAGTGTACTCTTCATGATAATGATTTTTTAAATTCCTGGTTTCTTCAAATAACCCTTCATTTAGTTGCACTAGTATTAATCAGTGGCCATACAAATCATCTTTAAATTTAATGTAATCCTTGCTCAATTTATAATTTTCCATGCAAGACAGCATAAAGTAATTATTAAATACATGCAATTTCTGTTGATTACATTTCCTGCAATTTGGAAATACAAATTAAAAAGTGGGTTACTATTTCCTTGTGGGGATTAGAAAGTGGACTGATGTAAATAGAAGTTTGGAGCAATGGTGCTATAGTTTAACAAGCACAACAACATTTTTAAGGGATTTTATCACAGGGCTTACTGGCACTGAATTTGCCAGTTATAAAGAAAAACAACTTTGCACATCACTGAATTTCCTGTTTACTAGCTTGGTTCTCTTTCCAATAAAGGCTCATGAGATCCCATTTTTACTTGCAGGATGTTTGCTTCACCTCACTTTCCATTCTTTCAAAATAAGATACTTCAAATATTGAAAACACCCAGATATAATTAATCAGAAAGAATTCTGAATGTGTAATTAATCTGGGAGAGGGGTCTAAAATCATGTTGGTAGATTTGTCTCTTTCCACTTATGAGAGGCTGAGAAGGGACCAGATGTTGATAGCCTTCTGAATTACATCCTTCATAAATCTCATGCTGAGAGTAATTGTTTCTTGCAGGTCAGCCATGTAATGTCACTTCCAAGTTGTTGACGCCATTAAGTTCCCATCTGAAATTGCATCAAGAAATTGCGTTATGAAAACTGAATTTATTTGTGAGGAAGACATGAAGGTTTCGGGCGTTTATCTTAGAACAAGAAAAACTTGATCTCTTGATCAGAGAAACTGAAATGAGGGGTAGCTAGCTACAATGCATTATATCAATGACTGCATCTCCTTTGTAAGAACTGGCAAGAAATGTGGTACTGAAAACCCCTGGTTGCATGAAAGCATCAATAAATCTACTCACTGTGAGAAAGAGTCTGTGTAGAATTAACTTTTGAGTTCATTCTTTTAACAGATGGAACAGCAAAACTGAAAGCAATACAAGAAAATAGCTGAAACAACATTTGACAATTTTAGTCACTGTGCAGATCTTGATATTCCTCTTCACATCTTCAGCTATTTCCATTTTTGAGTGGTCTCCCATTTCTTTCATATCACTTTAAAAACACTGATATATGAATGGTGGCTAATTGGAATGTATTATAAAACACATTTCTGTGTCCTCCGAGATAGATTAATGGGCTTCCTCATTATTGCTTCACTGATAAATGACACGTGGGTGTGTTTGTATGACATTAATAAAGTTAGATTAGATGCAGGAATTTTATGTTTTTATAATATTACTGCATAAAACCAGTAACATGCATACTCTACCATGAATTGGAAACTTATAACAAATAGGTATGTGGAAACATTAATCTTGGGTTTAGTGATGAGGTGTGCATTGGGAAGGATATGCTTCATATTTTTTTTAAAGAAGGTATTAAGTATTAAACTGATTCTTGAAATAAATAAAATACTTAAAATATGCAAGATAATTGTATACTAAATTACTTTAATACAGTTGTTTCCAACCTTTGGTCCTCCAGGTGTTTTGGACTTTAAATTCCAGACAGTTTACCAGTTGTTAGGAATTATGGGAGCTGAAGTGCAAAAGACCTGGAGGACTAAAGGTTGAGGATGAATGCTTTAATACAACATGCCTGGTATACACCTGGGAATAACTAAAAGATATATAATGGTAGGGGTGGATTTACCAGATGCTTTAATTAAAGCTTGAAAACAAAAAAACAACTTTTAAAAAGTACAAATCCCACAAACTGTCGCCTCTTTGGGCCCTTGGAACCTGACCTCCCTGGATAAACCACACAGCAGCTGAGGTACAATGGGTTTTATTTATAATAGGTAGGTATAGGAAAGAGCCTGGGGCAATACAAGGCCTCCAGGTAGCAGCAATCAGCAGGAACGTGCAGCAAGTATATAATCCGCATCAACAGGAATCCAAGCGGAGTAAAACAGGAACAAGCCGGATGCAATGGAAAGTCTCTTAAAAGATCCCCACCGAGTTATAAAGGCAGGGAAGGACTTCTTAGTAGCAATAGAGTTCATTAGCAATAAAGTCTTTGCAGGAACAGCTCAAGATTATCAACTTTTGACACACTGCCTGGCGGTGGCGGGGGTGAGGGGGACAGCCCTCAACTGGCTGTCCTCCTTCCTCCAAAACCACCTGCAGCGAGTGAAGTGGGGAGGGGTGGTCTCCGAGGGCTCCCCCTTATATTGTGGAGTCCCTCAGGGGGCCATTCTCTCCCCGCTGTTATTTAACATCTACATGCGACCACTCACCCAATTGGTACGGAGTTTTGGGCTGGAATGTCATCAGTACGCTGATGACACCCAGCTCATTCTGAGGATGGACCCCGGGGTGGACTCTGTACCCGATAATTTCCATCTCTGCCTAGAAGCTGTAACTGGATGGCTGCGAGCCAGTAAGTTGAAGGTGAACCTGGTGAAGACGGAGATCTTGTGGCTGGGCCGCCCGGGGGGGGGGTAGAGACCCAGTTGCCGACGTTTGACAGCGTGGCCCTTTGCCCGCAACCGTCAGTAAAGAGCCTAGGGGTCCGACTGGACTCCCAGCTGTCTATGGAGGCGCAGATTGCCTGCGCCTGCAAGACAGCCTTTTACCACCTGCGACAGGCAAAATGTCTGGCTCCTTACCTCTCCCGCTGCGACCTGGCCACGGTGATCCAAGCCACGGTCATCTCAAGGCTCGACTACTGTAATGCACTGTACATTGGCCTACCCTTGTCGGCGATCCGGAAACTCAAGCTGGTGCAGAACGCTGCAGCACGTTTGCTCTCAGGAGCCTTAAGATCTGCCCATGTGACTCCACTCTTGCGCAAACTGCACTGGCTTCCAATTGAATTCCGGGTCACCTTCAAGGTGTTAGTTCTAACTTTCAAGGCCTTATATGGTTTGGGGCCAGTGTACCTGAGGGAGCGGCTTACCCCTTATGTGCCCAGGAGATCGCTGCGTTCAGAGGGGCTCAACCTACTGGATGTGCCTGGTATTAAGGTCTACAGACTCGTTAGTATGCGGCAGAGGGCGTTTGCCGTTGCCGCGCCAACCCTGTGGAACATCCTCCCCGAAGAGATACGAGCCATCCGGGACCTAATGCCATTCTGCAGAGCCGTTAAGACCTGGCTATTTAGACAGGCATTTGGCCCATAACCAATGCCGTTTCATCAGCATCCTGTTGTGCTGCTGCCAGCATTGTTCTTCTGCCATCACAGTTTTGCTCGGAATATGTTTTTAATTGGGGGTTTAAATTGGGTTTTATTACATTTTATGTGTTTTACCTGTTATTAACTCTGTAAACCACTCTGGGCTCCAGAGAGAGCGGTATATTAAGTCGAACTTAATAAATAATAAAATAAATAATAAAGATCATCACAGAGACGTGGCAGTAAGCAGGAACAAGGCAGCCCGGTGATGGCTGGCTGGCGCAGCTTCTGGAAGGCCCGACGTGGCCTCTCTCACAGAAGCATCCTCTCAAAGTGGGTATACCTCAGTGGGTATCCTGGGGCAGTTATAATGTTCCCTGGCTTTGATCTACATGCGTCGAGTGTCAATGTTCTATGATTGATGATCGTCTATATGTTTTGGTTACTTCAGCCTCTCTGGAATGCATAGCTTGTCAGCAAACTGCAGCTGGTAAAAGGGAGTCAAACTTGAGGCACCTACAAGGTGCTCCACATATCAGGGAGGCTCATTTGAGTAACCTTGGTCTAACCATGCTATGCATTCAAGACTGGTTTCACACGGGAATTGCAAAGAGGCCTAGGGGGGAACTCTGGAGTTAAGCAAGCTGGCTTAGAAAGTACCTTACAGCCGTCCTGGCTGAGGTGCTGCTCAAGCAATACTGATGCCTGAGGTCCTTGAAGTGTGACACAAACCTACCTAAAATGTTGAATGGATTATAGAAATTGTATGACAGAATTGCACAAAAGTGTAGAAAATTGTAGGACAGAAATATCTAGAGGACCAAAGGTTCCACACATCTATATATATGTATTTTTGACACGTCGTGCATCCCGGCAAATAGACAGCTAAACTATAAGCCGCAGAAGCATGAAAATCGGCAACACATTCCACCATACCACGAGGTACCTATAAGGCCAAAAAAACCACCCTAGATACCTCACAACACCCCCAAACACAAGCCCCCAAAAATGGGCAACGGAACCTGGCATCCCTGCCTCTTCGCTGCCAGCGCACGTTTCGAACGTTCGCGCATGGCAGCCAGAGCGCAGCGGCCCGATTCCACAGACTTCCACCAGCCAGCCAGCCAGCCAGGCCTCCCCCAGGCTCTGCGGCCCAGAAACAAGGCCCCTTCTCCCGCCGCTTGAAGACCCAAGGAAGAGGGACTCACCAGCTCCTCCTCGCTGCTGCTACTGCTCCCGTTGCTGCTCTCCACGAGGCGCTGGAGGCATCTCCACCTGCGGCTGAAGCCCAGCACGCTGCCCAGGGTAGTGTCTCCCGCTGCCGCCGCTGCCACAGCCGCGGCCCGCTTGCCCTCCCCCGCTGTCGGCCACAGCAGCAGCCGCGGCGCCAGCCGCGAGATGCGCACGCGACCCCAGGCCCCGGCGCCCCACCTGCAGGACCCGCCAGGCCTGCCTGGGAAGCGGCCCCAAGGCCCCAAGGCCCAGGAGGAGCCCCTGCCGCCTCCTCCCACCGCTGCTCCCGCCACCATCTTTAAGCTCCGAGCCAAGCCTGGATAGGGGCCGGGCCGCCAAAATAACAACCCTTCGCCAGAGCCTGGCCAAGCTCCGCGTGGGGTGGCCTGGGAAAGCGAGTCCCTCCGTGAGGCGCTCTGCCTAAGTCGCAAGGCCCAGGCTTAGGCGGCAGAACCACAGTTCCCGTCAGGTAGCGTGGCCTGGGTACGAGCCTCTTCTCTCGCGGTGCCCTCTGGGACGACGAGTCCTTTCCTGGGAAAGAGCCTTGCGGAACAAAGCGAAGGTCATGAGACGGAGGAACTACGTTTCTCGTGAAGTACCGCGGCCGCACCCGGGCTCCACGGCCCTCAGGCAGAGTGGGCCATTGAGTTGGCTGAAATGGAGGAGATGGACAGGATTGGCAGCCTTCTGAATCAGGCTGGGATCTTTCTGTCAGGGCCATCTGTACTGGAGAACGAAGGCAGCTTGGCACGGTTCAATGCTATGGAATCACTGGAGGTGTTCTTCTTCTTGGGTAGATTCCATCGCAGTTAAAGTGGTGTCAACCTGGATTAATTCTACAGTGTGAGGCATGGGCAATCTTCTACCCTCCAGGTGTTTTGGACTTCAACTCCCACAATTCCTGGCATTCCTCATAGATGCCTCCAAGTTCCTGTAGGCAGCATGACTGCATGGAGCACCGTTACCTTCCCACCACAGCTGTACCTATTGCTCTACTCATATTTCCATGCTTTCAAACTGATAGGTTGGCAGAAGCTGGGGCTAATAGTGGGAGCTCACTCCTAAACTTTTGGCTAGCAAGTTCAGCAGCTCAGTGGTTTACTCATTGGTCAAAAGGTTAAGATTTTCCCCTTACATTAAGTCCAGTTCACCCAACTCAGGGGAGGGGGGGAGCATTTCTAAGCGCACGAGTATATATATATATATATATATATATATATATATATATATATATAGACTGGGACACAGGAAAGAGATAAAGCCACAGCAGCGCGTGGCCGGGTACAGCTAGTTTAACATAAAAAATAGAGATGCTAAAGAATGGACCAGTGGAGTTGACATAAAGTTGGGTAGTGGATGGGTGGGGTTCTGGAAAGTGGGAGATAATAATGAAATCCTAGAGTTGGAAATTGCTGATCTCATTTTCAGATTTCAGAGTGGCAAAGCAAGGTAAATCAAGAGACATTGAGTTGTGTTGTAAATAATAACTTATTGTTGCAGATTAATGGGAAAACAGGAAAGAACCAACTGGGAGTTGCCTGATATTCAGAATTAAATTGATAATTGGTGTTTCAACTCCTTTAGTGCAGAGTGGATAATCTGGATCTATCAAATTCTATGATCCTTGACCATTGACTATGCAGGCTGAGATAATGGAATTCATTCCAATATAATTTGTGGAGGATCCTTTTCTTTTCATTAAACACTAGTTTCAACAGAAATATTATTTAGAAGAGTAGATTTAGGTTTGTGGATAAGGTCAGCAACCCTTTTACTTAATTAGAGAGAATAAACTGTGAATCCCACAGAAAGTGAAGGATTAACTGCTTGAATCTTCCCTGGAGGTTTCATTTCCAACTGCTGCATAATTAACATTGGTTTTCAAGATGGCAGTGTGAATAAGATGGAAATACTGACATTGCACAGAACTAATACAATTGTTACTTGGAGGAACAATAAGCTCTATCAAGGTGGAGATCTATGGCAACATTGGCAGTGCCACTCTGATAGGATATTCTGAAGTTCTATGCACTTTTAAATTGTGTTTATTGAACCAACATCCAATCCAACTACTATCCAATCTAGTGAGATGGCTCTTGAGTTTGCATTTAACATTTCCTTTAATTTTATTGTCATTTTCTTTTCTTTCCCCTTCCAATCTTCAATAACTGACCACTGAAAGTGAGCATTTAGGAAAGTTTTTCACACTCTGCATCAAGAGACGTCATAGAGTTCCTGAGCTCATTTCATTTGTGACTCTTGAAAGCTTGTAGCCAAGTCATGCCTCTTCAGCATGAAGCTCTAAGGAATTGCACAGATAAAGTGCCAAGAGAAGAGGAAAGCTGAAAAAGAGTTAAGGGGAAAAAAAGAAGAGGGACTACAGGAGCATACAAGCAACACAGAAGCGGCAGTCAGCATGCTCTTCAAAGAAAAGACATGGAATCTCGTGATACACAGTGAAATCAAAAGAAAAACAAAAGGTAACATTTGGTCCTCACCTAACCTTCAAAAGGCAGCCTACAGAGAGTCTAAGGGGGAAATGCTTGAAGTTAGGCTGGCCTCAGAGATTTCATGGCATTTGAAAGATGAAGATTGTGATGAATAACAAGAGAATTCTCTTCTCCACTTTCAGCCAATCAATCTGGAATAGAATGATTTTATGTTTGAAAGGCACTCATAGAAATGGGCCTTTACTAGAGATGGGAAGTGTGGGGCAAGGGAATTTGAGTCAAACTGGAATTGCCAATTATAATCAAAGTAAAATATTATTTGGAAAGGTTCCCCATCCCCAAGGGTTCTAAATGTGTTTATAAATGCCGCATTCCCATATGTCCAACTATTGTTATCCATTGGGATAAAAGGGGGGAGTGTATACCACTAAAAATCCAAGCTACAGAAGAAGGGAGGGAGGGAGCGATATTGTTTGCTTTATGACTCAGCATTATGAGTCACTGATGTTTATACTGAGTAAAACAAAATATTAAAACTCTTGTCGTTATCTCTAGCTGTTGGCATTTAAACAAATATTTGTGTAAATGCAGACAACCATAGTTGCTGGTTCATTTGCTATTGTCCTTTGGATATTATCTCTTTTCTGTGAGGGGCCTGAAGCTGTATTTTCTTACCAGCTTCTTCGTATATGTGCTTTTTTGGTGGTGTGGGGGGGCTCTGACCCTATTTATTGTATAAGTTTGTGTACAAAAAACAAACAATCCTGGTTAAGGATATACGGCATTAAAACTGATTTAGCACCATTTTTTCAAAGGAAGAGATGATTCCATTCAGCATTGCCCTGAACTTTAGAGTGGTACAAGTTGGGTCATTCCTATTCAGAATTTTGCTTTCTGGTAGTTCAATGTGTACAAACTTTGTTTTGTGCACAAAATTATTAGAGTTTTTATATATTAGGAGTTAGGCATGGTTAGGTCCAGTCGGAACCTTCGTAATTCAGATTAAATTCAGATCAAATTTCTTTTTGAAGCAATTTCGAAGTGATTTGGGAACCTGGAAGTATCCTTGCCCCTTCAAAGCCACTGTCGCCATCTTTGTTCCGACTCAGGAAGTGATTCAGAAAAGACCCAGCATTTGGAGGCAAGCAGCAGCTTGCATGCTGGGATGCTTGCCTCCAGCCAATGAGGGGAAAACACCTTGGGAGGAGTGGGGGTTCGGCATGGCATCCAGGGACATGAATGGGAAGGGACTAGACAGCTTGAGTGGGAAAAGTGCCATGCCACCGCTTTGCAAGGGGACAACATACCCAAGGAACCTAGTAAAATGCCCCCCCCCCCCTCATGTTTTACTGTACAGGCTGGGATTTGGAGGAGAAAAGGAAAGAGGAAAGGAAGAGAGATAAGGGAAGAGAAGAAGGGAAGGGAGAAAAACAGCAGGAAAAATGTCAGTTTAAACCAGTGTGGATGGGATGGATTTGTGTCAGTTTAAACCAGTGTGGATGGGATGGATCTGTGTCAGTTTAAACCAGTGTGGATGGATTCCTTTCCTTTCCCAGTGGTTTTAACCAGAGTGCATGGATTTCTTCCCTTTACCCCCCCCCCCTTTTTCTGGAGTAAAACAACTACTTTCAAAGTAAAGACCACCCAATGAAACAGGAAATAACACTTTGAAACCATTAACGAAGAATTCAGAAGTCTCAGATATTTTGAAAAGTTTTGAACTTTTTTCCTATGAAAATCGGAATTGACTTTAGATCCGGACCACCAGCACCCCCTACATCTGAAACAAGTTTTGAACCATTTTAAATCAAACAAGCCTATTAGATATATATGAAACATAAATGAATTTTGTGTTTAGACTTGGGTAGCTTCTCCAACCTTTCCCATATACAATACAGATATTCCAAAATCTGAAACCCACTTCTGGTCCTGAGCATTTCAGATAAGGAATGGTAAATCTGCCATGGGATGCTATCTTCTGTTGAAATATCACTCTTTGTGAAATGGTCATTTGACCTAGGTTTGATTTTCTTTCCCCACTTTTTTTTCACCATTGTTGCAACTTTTTGACCTGAATGAATGTAAGAAAGACAGAAAAGGAAAAGAAATCTTCCCAAAAAACCCTCTAAGAGACTTGTATGAAGAGATGTTTTAGTGAAGTTGAACATACAGATGAGGTTATGATCAAGGACTAAGGTTATGAGAGCTATCATTAGATGGCTCTTCACCTGTTCTTGGAGCCAGACAGTCTTCTGATATTATGAGCCTTCTCATCAATAAATGTACATAGTACATTTTCAATTGAAATTTGAGAGAACATGTGGAAAGGTGTGTGGGAAATAGAAATATATAAAAAGAAAGAGAAAGCTGAGAGTATATACAAAGCCAGACAGAGGACAAGTGCTTTAGTATAGCTGAAGGAATGAGTACTTAGAAAACTCATAAATGGTAGATTACTATTGATTTCTTGCCCTCTTTCTCCTTTAAATACATTGACAAAGTGCCCCTGATTTTGCTGTTCATACTGAGCCAACTAGTTCTTAAAGCTTTGATGAAGTTTCTTGAACCAGAATTCTTAACTATAGCTGGCCTAAGCTATTTCAAAACATTTTATAGCATGTAAATTAAGTGGAGGTCCATTGATTTTGCATAGGATCACATTATTAACTAGTGTAATTAGCCATTGCTCTGTTAATAGTTCTGCTTCTTGGCAGTCACAGCTGTGAAGAAAAAAGAAGAGGCAGAAGAGGAACAAAAAGAAAAAAAGGGGGGGGGAGAGATAGATGCCTCTAGTGATCTTTTCTAATGCAGACCTTGATCCAGCAGCTCCAGAGCATGTGCACATAGGCTGGGCTTTTCTATTCATATTGGAAAATATTTTATTGACACTGAATTTTATGGGGAAACTGTGGCAGAATACAGAATTCCTTGTGCACATTGATGCATGGAACTGTCAGTCAAAATTATCACCTTAAAATAAAAATATACCTCATTCCTGGTATTTATCTATCCTGCAGATTGAATCAATGTGAAAGTGTACTATCATTGGAGAAGACTTTCATGTTCCAAACTGCTACAAAGCAGGCCAGTCCACCATAAGTTCATAACAGTTCAGCCTATTCCCAGAAGAAGAACATGTGTATAGCATAAAAATACAAATTTAACAAAAAGACACAGATAACCTAGCCAAGCTGCTTTTAGAATCCTGCAGGTCTGGACAATCACAGCCAATATAATAATATTAATAATAATAAAAAACTTTATTTATAAGCTGCTTCCCTCTCCCTAAAGAGGACTCGGAGCGGCTTACATGGGGCCATGCCCAAACAACAAATCACAAAACATCAGACATCAAAAAGCAATAAACTCAATAAAAACAGTAAACACAATAAAATGAATACATCTAACAGAACACAATAACAAATGCATCTAAAACAGAAGGAAAAAGGAAGACGAGAGGGCAGGCCACATGTACATATGTGTTCCTGAAAGTTGCTTCACATTGTCCATGTTGGATCTATGTGCCAAGTTTGGTCCAGATCCATTGTTGGGTGGGTTCACAATACTCTCTGATTGCAGGTGAATTATAACTTCCAAAATTCAAGGTCAACTCCTTCCAAATCCCACCAGTACTTAAAGTTGGGCATGTTGGGTCTATGTGCCTAGTTTGGTCTGCATCCATTATCCATTTGGTTCATGATGCTCTCTGGGTGTAGGTGAACTACAACTCCTTAAATTCAAAACCCCACCAGTATTCAAAATTGGCCATATTGGGTATGAGTGCCAAGTTTACTCCAGAGCCATCATTGGTTAGGTTGATAGTGTTCTTTAATTGTTGATGAACTACAATTTATTTCTGGGAAAAGTACAAAGTGTTGGTTTTGACCTATAAAGCCATACAAGGCACAGGGTCACTCTCTCCTATACAATCTGTCCCAGGCACTGAGGTCCTCTGGAGGACAGCTACTCCAGCCAAGCACTGGTGACTGTCACCTAGAAGACATTTTCATTAGCTGCCCCAAGACTGTGGAATGATCTGATGGAAGAGCTTTGATACCTAAATGAATTGTCAGATTTTAAGACCTATGTCTTTGGGCAGGCCAATTTTAGTTATGAATTCTATACTCACATATTGTGTTTACTGTATTTTAATATTTTTCTGTGTATTTTAATATATGTATTTCATCAAAATATGTTTTAATAGCTGTTCTTTATATAATATTGAGGTGTTTTAGCTATGTTGTGCACTGCCTCATGCCATGAGGAGAGGCAAGTAAGAAATACAACTATTATTAGGATTATGATTATTAATCATAATTATTAAGATTAGAATTATTGGAGCTCCTGGTGGAGTTGTGAGAAGGCCAGAACATACTAGAGAGAAATACATGTAACAGCCCAAAAGGTTATCCAGACAAAATTTCAACTAAAGACAGAATATTTCTTGCTGGGAATCATAGATTTTAAATTAGAAAGAAATAAGGATATTCTATTTAATTATATAACAACCATGGCTAGGATAGTTTTTGCAGATGGCCAATTCTCTCACACCAGAAGTGACTTACAATTTCTCAAGTCACTCCTGACATGGAAAAAAATAGGATTATTAATAAATAGTTGTCTTATTGTATTTCATTATTTTGATAGTCCTCTCCATTGGCACCCCCTTGCCGAGGGGGAGAGGCTTGTGTATCCTAATGAAGTTGTGAATGTTGGTGGTGGCATAATAGCCATTGGTAGGGCCTCCCATGCCAGACAGGTCACAAGTGAAGGGTCTGACAAAGAGCGTCAATGGGCAAGATGGGCTCTCTAGCCTTTTGGCAACCATCATAGGAGAAGGAAAACTCTAATTTCAAACCCAGGCAGATGGTGCTCGTCTAACCCTGTAAGGCCAACCATCTAAGAGAAGGAAGCTCAAGCCTTAACCTTACCTTTATTCCCCCTAATTACCATTTTATTTTATGTTGACTGGAAAATCCTTTAATGAAGATTTAATGAAGATTGGTGATTTCAATGCCAGAGTAAGAAAAAAAACTTTGAAGCCTGGAAAGGTGTATTAGGCAAGCATGGTGTTGGAAACTGTAGTGATAACAGATGCCTCCTGCTAGATTTTTATGCAGAACAGCAGCTGACTATTACAAACACTATCTTTCAGCAGAAATATAGTCTGAAGTCCACCTTGATGCACCCCCGATCCAAGCACAGCCACTTCATTGACTATGATTTAGTGCGCCAGAGAACATTTGTGATGTAAATCATATTCGAGTGATGCCCAGCACAGAAGGTCAAACAGATCATTGGCTTGTAAGATGTAAACTAAATCTACACCTTAAGCTCAAACCTAAGAGGGGTGGCATCTTAAAGAGGTGGCTCCAAGACAACAATCTTCAACAGGCTGTTGTGAGAGACAACTTCCAGGCAAATCTGCAATCAAAACTTGAAGACCACCCTACAGGTTCTTCTCCTACAGCGCTTTGGCAACATATCAAAAACTGTATCCTGAAGTCTGCTGAAGAATCCCTTGGATTCTCCATCAAGAAAAACCAAGACTGGTATGATGAAAACAACCAAGAGATCCGGGAGTTGTTGGCAAAGAAGAGACCTGCTCACCAGGCACACCTCACCCAACCATCTTGCCATGTAAGAAAAGCAGCCTTCCGTCTCGCATGTAGTAAACTCCAACAAAAACTCCGAGACATTCAGAACAAGTGGTGGATCAATTTAGCAGAAAAGACACAATGTTGTTCAGATCTGGGTGATCACAGAGGATTTTACAAAACTCTCAAAGAAGTGTTTGGACCTACTTATCAGGTCCAAAGCCCCTTATACAGTACAGATGGTCAAACACTAATTACAGACAAAGCCTCCAATGGGCTGAACATTTTCAGAGTCTCTTCAGTGCTAACCATGTAGTCCAAGGCTCAGCTATCCAACAAATGAAACAACAACCAATGAAAAATGAACTGGACACACCTCCCACTCTGTAAGAGACCTTTAAGGCCATATAGCAGCTGAAAAATGGCTAGGCAGCCAGGATTGATGGAATCCCACCTGAAGCTTGGAAACAAGGAGGTCATGTACTCCATGCTAAGTTCCATGAGCTCCTTGTGAGTTGCTGGGAAAAAGTTGAACTGCCATCAGGTTTCCAAGATGCAGTTATCATCACCCTGTATAAAAAAAGGAACAAAATCTGATTGCTCAAACTATCGAGGTATAACTCTGCTCTCCATTGCTGGAAAAATCCTTGGAAGGATACTCCTGAACAGATTAGTGCCTGCTATTTAAGAAGAATTTATTTATTTATTTTTAAAAACTTTTGTACCCCGACCTTCTCACCTCTATTGAGGAACTCAGACTGGCATAACAGCAAAAATTCAATGCTATACAATTTAAAAACAACTAAAACCACATTGCCATTAAAACAATTCCACACAATCTGTAAATGTGGTCATACATTCAGACAATAGCCAATCTCAGCCTATTCTGGGAAGGCTTGGTTCCATATCCAGGTCTTCTCCAGCCTCCTAAAGGACAACAGAGAGGGGGCAGATCTAGCATCACTTGGTAGAGAGTTCCACAGCCAAGGGGTGGCCACAGAGAAGGCCCTGTCTCTCGTCCCCACCAGCTGCGCTTGCAAAGCTGGCGGGACACAGAGCAGGGCTTCTCCGGAGAATCTTAATGTTCTTTTTTTAAAATCATTTTTATTATTTTATTCAGTGTATAAGAACAGATAAAGAGGGGGAACAATCATAGTTTCATAGAAAAGTAGGAAAACATATAACTAACTAAGATCAAGAAAGCACCTATGTGGAGTCCATCACTCCATCAGAGGTGGTACAAAAGAGAGAAAAAAGAAAAAGAAAAAAGTTAAGAAAATTTAAAAAAGGAAAAATTTGACTTCCATCCATCTTCGTTTCGTTTAATCCATTTTTAAGTCCTTCTGTTCACTTTATTTTCAGCCTTTTCATCGTGTTAGAAACACATGCTTTCCTAGATCTAGTTCGACCTCCTTTTTGCCATCTATGGCCTGTCTCTATTTCTTCTTTTCCTGGGTGGGTTATGTTTCCTTATCGATGTGTTTTTGCACTTCCTCCCAGTCTGTTCTTTTTACGCCTTTCCCATCGTTCCTTTTCAACCAAAAGGTCAGCTCATCCATATCTTTGATATCCATAACTTTCTGTAGCCATTGTACTCTTGTTGGTATTAAATTTTCCTTCCAATATCTTGCGAATATCATCCTCGCTGCTGTCGAGAGAAATATAAAATTTTTTTGTGTATTTTCTTGGTCAAATATATTTTCATCTAAAAGTCCGAGTAAATAGAACTCCGGTTCCATTGGGTAGGCCAAACCTAAAATCTGCTTACATTCTTTGTGTACCATTAGCCAAAATTGTTTTGTCTTCGGGCATGTCCACCACATATGGTAGAATGACCCTTCATGGGTTTTGCATTTCCAGCATTTGTTGTCCATATTTTTATACATTATACTTATTTTTTGGGAAGTTATATACCACCTGTGTAGCATCTTAAGCCAGTTTTCTTTTAGGTCCGAGGCATACGTATACTTCAGTCTGGTTTTCCAGACTCGTTCCCATTCATTTAGTTGTATTGTTCTTCCTACATTCTGCGCCCATCTAATCATGGAGTGTTTTATTTCCTCCTTTTCTGTTGCCCACACTAATAACATATTGTAGATTTTGGAGATAATGTTTTTCTCTCCTTTTAATATTTTGTCCCATTGCTCCTCTTTCCCACCAAAGCCTAACTTGTTATCTCTTTTAAAACATTCCCTGATCTGGTAGTAGTGCAGCCAAGATATATCTTTAAATTGGCTTTTGATCCGCTCATAACTTTTAATTTCGTGTGTACCATCTCTTTTTATTTCTAGTAGATCGCTGTATTTAGGCCATTCCCTCCAGCCTAGAAGCCTTCTCTGATCCGCTTCCAATGGCGAGATCCATAAAGGAGTCTTTAGATACATTAATTTTTTATATTTCCCCCAGATCTTGATCAAGGATGAGCGGATAAAGTGGTTCCCAAAATTTTTCTCCTTTTTTGTCCCTTCATACCAAAGGTATGAGTGCCAGCCCTTCCTCAGATCGAAACCTTCTAACGTTAGAGTTTTTACTTTACATAAGTTTGCCCAATCTCTAATCCACATCATCGCACAAGCTTCGTAATATAACCTCAAATCTGGGAGGCCGAAGCCCCCTTTTTCCTTTTTGGATCTTAATGTTCTTGATGGTTCGTAGGGGAGAATCCGTTCAGACAGGTAAACTGGGCCAGAACCGTATAGGGTTTTGTAGGTTAAAACCAGCACCTTGAATTGTGCCCGGAAGCTAATTGGCAGCCAGTGGAGCTGGTGCAGCAAGGGAGTTGTATGCTTCTTGTGCCCCACTCCTGTTAGTAACCTGGCTGCTGAACGTTGGACTAATTGCAGCTTCCGAGCAGTCTTCAGAGGCAACCCCATGTAGAGAGCGTTGCAATAGTCTATTCAGGATGTAACCAGAGCGTGGACCACCGTGGCCAAGTCAGACTTCCAAAGGTACGGGTGCAGCTGGCGCACAAGCTTTAATTGTGCAAAAGCTCTCCCGGCCACCGCCGAGACCTGGGGCTCCAGGCTCAGCGATGAATCCAGGATCACTCCCAGACTGCGAACCTGTGCCTTCAGGGGGAGTGTAACCCTGTCAAGCACAGGCTGTAACCCTATGCCCTGTTCGGCCTTATGACTGACCAGGAGTACCTCTGTCTTGTCTGGATTTAGTTTCAATTTGTTACCCCTCATCCAGTCCGTTACAGCGGCCAAACACCGGTTCAGGATTTGTGCCTGCTCTTTCAGAAAAACTTCTCCCAGAAAGCCAATGTGGCTTCAGAGCTAACAGAATCACCACAAATGTAGTATTTGCCCTTAGACAACTGCAAGAGAAATATAGAGAGCAGAACAAATGACTCTTTGTAACATTTGTGAACCTCACCAAAGCCTTCGACACTGTGAGCAGAAAAGGTCTGCGGCAGATCCTGGAACAACTAGGATGTCCTCCCAAATTCTTCAACATGATTATCCTGCAACATGAGAGCCAACACGGTCAAGTCAGATATGGCGATGCTCTCTCAGAGCCCTTTCTCATATCTAATGAAGTGAAACAAAGTTGTGTTCTTGCACCAACCCTATTTACAATCTTTTTCAGCATGATGCTCCAAAGGGCTACGGCAGAGCTTGAAGAAGAAAAAGGCATATATATACACTACCGTACTGATGGCAGCTTGTTCAACTTAAGCCGTCTGAACACTTGCACTAAGACTCTAAACTTTCTAGTCCGTGAGCTACTTTTTGCCGACGATGCTGCCGTTGTTGCCCATACAGAAGCAGCTCTGCAGTGCCTAACATCCTGCTTTGCAACAGCTGCAGAGCTGTTTGGGCTGGAAGTCAGCCTGAAGAAAACGGACGTTCTCTACCAGCCCGCACCACAGGAAGAATGCCATCATACCCATGTCAGCATAGGCAAATCTGTGCTTAAGTCCATTCAGCAGTTCACCTACCTGGGAAGCATAATCTCTTCAGACGCCAAGATTGATAAAGAGATAGATCACAAAAGCATATAGTTCATTCGGAAGGCTTCACAAGAGAGTCTGGAGCAACAAGCACCTGAGGCAAAGCACAAAAATCAATGTGTACAGAGCTATCGTACTGTCTATTCTCCTATATGGGTCTGAAACATGAGTCACCTATCGCCAACACCTACGACTCCTCAAACACTTCCATCAGTGCTGTCTTCGCACAATCCTAAATTTACACTGGACTGACTATGTGACAAATGTTTCTGTCCTTGAGCAAGCAGGGATCACCAGCATTGAAGCCATGCTATTGAGAACTCAGCTGCACTGGGCAGGGCACGTCTCTAGGATGGATGTCCACCGCCTCCCTAAGATACTACTCTACGGTGAATTTGCCATGGGTCAGCACAAAGAAGAGATATAAAGAGTACCTGAATGAACAACTCAGGCTCGGCCAGATTGATCACCATCAATGGTCCACCCTAGCCTCACATCAGGAGGCATGGAGATGCACTATCCACAATGCTGTGGCCTCTTTCAAGAAGTCATGCCCAACGGGTCTCGAAGAGAAACTACGACACAGGAAGAACCGCACCTTGGAAACAACGTCACCCAAGGAGACTTTCTGCTGTGCTTTCTGCAACTGGACTTGCCTATCTCGGATTGGCGTTCTTAGTCATCAACGTGCTTGTAGAAAGTGTGGTATGAGTCCTGCCTGAATCTTCCTGAATCTTCGTTCGCAAAGAAAAACCAAGAAGATTTTGATAGTGCATTCTAAATAACCATGATACATTCTTCTGACCCACATTAGGCCATGAAGGCTAC
Source organism: Anolis apletophallus (assembly GCA_030556195.1). Taxonomy (NCBI): domain Eukaryota; kingdom Metazoa; phylum Chordata; class Lepidosauria; order Squamata; family Anolidae; genus Anolis; species Anolis apletophallus. Next base: position 86,702,136 of record JARBWK010000007.1, read on the forward strand.
TCTAACATGAATTCACACTACTTTTATAACTGCCTTCAGCATGTGCCATTGCATTTCATGAGTCTGACAAAACTTGGTTCACCTATTTTATTAAAAAGGAGGGAGGAAATTAAAAGTATTCCCTCCCCTTTACTTGCCTCATAATGCCATAATAATTATTTATAGTGCCATCAAATAATTGTCTTCATACATCAGGTGTTTATTTTGTGTCTGTCTTCCATAACAGAATGTAGTTTATTTTATGCATCACCTAGTATGAAATTTAGTTTCCTTTTTTCTTATTAGGGATCTGGCAACACCATTCCATATCAACAAGACCTCAAAGTAAGATCATCGCAAGGAGTTATGCATGAGGTTGATCTTAAACATGCTGTGCTTTGCTACTATAATCTCATTTTGCCTGTTCCCTCAAATCTTCCCGTTGTATTCTACACACAGTGAAAACATCCTTGTGCCTCTTCAGTGGCAGGCAGACAATTGATGGTTAAATTGGAGAGCAAAGGATGCAAAACCTGTGTATCAGCCAGTGAAATCCACAGAGGAATCTAGTAACAGTTCACAAGATATTAAAAATATATTTGTTTTAATGTTTAAACAATTGTCAGGAGTGATTTAGAATCTTCGTTCAAAAAAAAGATCAGCAATTCTCAACTCAGTTTTAAAAACTGTTTTTGTTTGTTAGTTAGTGGTCTAAAAAAAGTCCCCTTCACCCATATTTTTAGTATTTTGAGATGTAGCTCTAGTTTCATCTGTGAAATATGGGGGGTGGGGTGGGCAAGGAACTATAATTTGTAAAATCTTCTCAGGACTTCAGAACCATCCAGATACACACATGAGAAATGTGAACTGAGATACATTTCTTCAATTTTGTCTCAGAATAAAGTTGGATTAAGACCCCTTCTACACTACCTTATAATACAGCTTGAAACTGCATTATACGGTCAGTTTATGCTCACATAACACAAGGCCCTTCCAGACAGGCCCTATATCCCAGGATCTCATCCCAGGTTTTCTGTTTATCCCAGGTTATCTGGCAGTGGGGACTCATATAATCCAATTTAAAGCGAAAAACCTAGCATCAGATGCTGGGATATAGGGCCTGTCTGGAAGGGCCCACAGTGTAGACTGCATTATATAGTTGGTATAGACTTGTGGTCATGTAAACACATATAAATTTATTTATTTATTTGTCCAAATTTCTTGGCTGCCATTCCTGAGTGGCTCGGGGTGGCTCACAATGCAAACAGAGAACAGCAGATAATACAATAACATTAAAACATTAAAACACTAAAACACTAAAACACCAGAACACTAAATAACAGTAGTTGATTAAGGCAGATATGGATAAGTCAACTTAATTTCCAAATGCCTGCCAGAACAGCCAGGTCTTACATGCTTTCCGGAAAGCTAAAATGTTGCGAAGTGACCTAATCTCCGATGGTAGAGAGTTCCACAATGTGGGGGCAATAATGGAGAATGCCCTTGTCCTCGTCACCATAAGGCGGTAGATTTTGACACTTGCTATGAGGAAAAGATCTTGGTCTTCACATCTCAGTGATCTCATGGGACAACATGGGGTAAGGCGGTCCCTCAGGTACACTGGCCCCAGAACATACAAGGCCTTGAAAGTCAAGACTAACTCTTTAAATGCAGTTTAATTGCATTATATGGCAGGGTAGATGGGGTCTCTAATTCCATTCCACAATGTTTTATTTTGGAGGGGAAATCAATGTCAGATTTTAGTCAGTTCCCCTTCCCAAAAGCTTGAAAAGGAATGTTCATGTTTTCACATGGAATTTTGTTCCTTGCTTTTGTTTTCTGTTTGGATTTCTCAGGGTGGCTTTCATGACTATAACTTATTTTGGATTGCCTTTAGTTTGTGTGATTTTAATTAATTGGTTTTAAGATTGAGATGCTTGGTTTTATTCCATGTATGTATGTGTGGCATCAAATTGTGCCCCTTTTTGTGATCTGCTTTAAGTCCCCTTTGGGGTGAGAAGGGTGGGGTATAAATACAGTAAATAAATAATAAATAAATAATTTTTGCAGCTACTTCTTTGCCATTGACAGGGTTTCCCCCCAAATATAAAAGGAAGGGAGCACTAAAAAGGCATATTTAATTTCCCCTTTCCCCTTTCTTACACTCTCCTCTTTCACACTAATATTAAATTATAACTACCCTGTTCTCTTTTGCATGTTACCATCATTAGTGAGAATCATGTAGTCTACCAAATGTTGGACTAAAAGCCTCCACAGCCTTGAGGTAGCATTAATTAGGTTAGGAATGTTGGGTGTTGCAATTCAAAAACATCTGGATGAATGCATGATTTCTGTCTATACCATCTGATTCTAATTCAATGTGCCATGTTAGAGAGAGCCTTCAACTGCTGTAGAAGAGGAGGAAAGTAATTTAGAAATGTGGTTGTGCACATGAAAATATAACTTGGGTAACACACAATATCATCAAGAAACAGAAGCACAAGCACTGAGAACATTGATCTGTATCATAAAGCAGTGTCATGTGAATCCAAAAAGTAACAGATGGACCCATTGGAGCCAGAGATATTTATAGTGTAACTGATAAACAGACAGGTACAAGGTCACTATGTGATAAAAGTGTCTTTTTTGTCAAGTGATAGACTTTAATAGAATAAACATTGCAAATGGAAATGCTAGAAGCAACAGTGTTGCATCTATTTTGAATATAGCAAAAAGAAATGATACAATGTAAATGACAACAAACATGCATTTTGGAGATAAAGCATTGCAAAAATGAAATCAAACAGCCTTAGCAATATCATTCATATCGATAAACAATGCAATGTGTTTTATCATGCACATTTTTACAGAAATTTCCTAAGGGCATAGAAATTCTCTTCTCTCTCTCTCTCTCTCTCTCTCACACACACACACACACACACACACACAGACAGACAGACAGACAGACACAGAATTTATTCTCATTTCCAAAAGAAATCCTATTTGATCATAAGATTTATCTTCTCTTTGCATGAAAGAGTCTCCAGCTCAATGTGGAATACCTAGACTGAATCCATAGCAGTGTTAGGAAACTCTCTTCAGACCTAGTAGTTTGGAAGAAATGCTGCCAATCAATATTGACAGTACTGAGCTCAGTGCACCAATAGACACATTCAGCATGAGGCAGCTCCCTCATGGTCTTTTCTATATTCATTTCTAGCATTTAGAAAACACATAATTTCCCCATTTTTAAATTTTCTGATCCTCAAAATGCATTTATACTGTATGTGTTTTATTATTGGTAAACTAAAGAGACATTGCATAAAATGAAAAATACTGGGGAGGAAAGAGCAAGAAAAACAATTTTTGCTGTGCTAATGCAGAAAATATATTATTTTGTTAATGTGATGGGGAATGTAGGCTGATGCAGTTCTTCTGGTGGAAAAAAACACACAACCTCACACGATAAAATGATTTCTTTCCTACCAATCTTGCCCTCATAACCTATTACCATACTTCGATTCCTTCTACTGCAAATTGTTCTCATTGCTGTAGAATGTGTATTTTATTCTCTTTGACACTAGCTTTTCTATTAGGTTTAAATAATTTACTTTTATTGTCAGATGGTTGCAAAATTAAGCTGCTTTATGAAAGTGCAATAATATATCCCTGCCTTATTGGAGTGTTGCAATTTTATTTTAGTCAGCACAGTTATAATTGCATAGTATCAACATAGGTAGCAAATACTAAGGCATGAGCTTATCATGAATTCATTTCTTCATCGCTTTCGCACTTCATGGATAATTTGGAGAAAATGCTTGCATTTTCCAAAGTTTTTCTCTATGAATTCTGGATGGCAGTGAGATAGCCATGTAAAACCTGAGCACAGTCTTCCATGGGGGGTCCTCAGACTAGTGCTCACTGCTTGTTAAGCAAATGTATCCTTCTGAGGAGTGGGGAGGTAAACTGGAATGACTGGAATGTAGAATAGGCTTTATTCTTTAGTATTAGTTTATGCTGTGTAATCTAAGCAGTGTAATTTCCTAATAGGGCATGTCTTTTTAATGTGTGTATGACTTTTCTTGTGCCACCTTCCTTAAGGCATTGGACGAACAAATATCCAACAAATTTCTTACATGATTTCTCAGGTGGGTGGTTATGGTGTGGGTGCCGCTGGCCCACCTGCCATCTCCTGCTGACTCCAGCTCTTTCCCTTTGCATTTGAAATTGTGTTCTAGTGCACCCAACTGGGTGGGAACACTAGCCAATCAGTTCATACTTCTTTGGTATTAACTGATTGGCTGGAGGAGGATGGATCAGAGGAAAAACCTTTTCTCCTGGTCTGCTAGCACTGTATTTAAGCAGTGCTAAAATACAATCAATCAATCAGTTGCCAGCAAGTTCTTGCCCCAACCATCCATTCTTGTGTTTACTTATTTATATTAAATGTTATGTGTTTTTCTTCTGTCACCACTTGGGGCAGTTGGCTTGGGCTTTCCTATCATGAGTCCTTGTTGTTCAGACCCAGGATTCTTTGTTTCTCCTAATGCCAAGGGAAGTTGTTGTACAAGTCAGCTCTGATAAGCAGCTAGATTAGTGACTGCGCAGCACCCTTTACCTGGTCACTTTGGCTTGGCAGAGTTGGGTCTCTGCCTGTACATCATGTTTGTCCCATCAGCTCAGCATGCAGGTTGGCTGATATTGGATCCAGGACCAATGTGTCCTGTTTTCACTCTGTGAAGATCCAGCCCATTGGTGTCAATGGGGGAACTTCTACGGCTCCCATTTCTGTCATTTTTAGGGCTATCAGGACAAAAAAACCCCACACTTGTAGGACACATTTACCACTGCAATCCCACCAAGTTTCAGAATGTTTGGGTCATCCACTGATTTTTTAATACTTAAAGTTTCCACAAATAAAATAAAAAAACAAAAAAACACTGGAATTTCTCCACAGTGATAGAATAGGAGCAGCAGCAGGGCATCATTCCTGTCAACTTTCATAAAGATCCACACATCCCACAATTTATAGAAATTTTTTAAAAAAAATTTAAACAAGAAACCCCCAATGCTCTTTCACAGCCTTCACCAAACACATGTTCACTCTCTCTTCCCTAGCAAAATAGTAGAAAGAAAGAAAGAAAGAAAGAAAAAGGGCTCAATGATATTAAACTTAGAAGATCTCTCTTTCTCAGAAGCCAGAACACCACAGGAAAATGGAGAAGCTTGCCGTGATACATATAGACCAGCTTGGCAAAAAGACAAGCAATCCATTTTTTTGCTCTGATTGGCAAGGCTAAGGGGGGAAATCTCTGCATACGCCATGGCACAGCCGAAAGCCACAGTAAGCAGCTGATTTCAGTCACCAAGTGGTCCATTTTTGCTGAGTCAAATCAGGTCCATTCACCCGTCCCATTTCTAGGGTTTTGGTTGCCGGATCTGCTGGATTTCCTGGATTCCGTTTTGAAAAACAGCACCGTGCACACCCTACTGCCAATCTACTTATCAGTTGTAATCAGTAAATGCCAAGTTGTAGTCTTTGTTAACTCAATATGTTTGCAAGTGTACAAGTGGTCACCAAGCACATGCAAACAAGCATGTACTTGGCAGAAAAAAATTCCCTGAGTGCAGACTAGTGAAGTAAGAGTATTTATGATGTAGAAGTAATACCAATACTGTTTTTTTGTCTTCCAATAATGTATTTCTCTAACTGTGTCACCAAGTAGGAACTGTAGAAACTTTAAAGCATAGTATTAAAGCTATCCTCTATAGAGTCTATGAAATAGGCCCCAATTGTGAAGTCGCTAATTATTGTGGAAGATAAAATCAACAAACTAGTCTTATATCCTCAAAAAAGATGCAACAATCAAAGTGAAAAGTGAGAAATATGCAATAAAACCAATAAAGAAGCTATGATTTTCAAGACCTAAATCAAATATTAACATGTATTGTGAACATTTAATGCAATCTCTTTTCAGTCTAAAAAGTCTCTAGCTTTATTCCAGTTAAAAACCAATTCATCACCAACCCATTCAGGGCCCTTCTACACAGGCTTAAAACCTGTGACCTATCACGGGTTAACCTGAGGCATCCAAACAAATTAGCTGAATCTAATAAATCAGTTTAAAGATGCACACCCTCTTGGTTATGTTGTGTGTATTCACGACAAATTTAGGTACATGGATTTCATGGTTTTGTTGTTATGATACAGCATTCCCTCATTCTCTCAGGCTGAATCTAAACTGCCCTATATCCCAGGATCATATCCCAGAATATCCGCTTATCCCACACTATCTAGCAGTGTAAATTCATATAATCCAGTTCAAATCAGATAACCTGGGATCAGATCCTGAGGAATAGAGGGCTGTGAAGGGGTCTCTGACACAGATGGAAACATAATCAATTAGATTTAGGAGAAATTTATGAATAGTCTTCCATTCTTTTATTAGTTAATGAAAGGAGTGAGTAATAGTGATGGTAACAGATGGAAAGGGTCTTCTTTGGTGCCCTGTAATTTAATTCTATATCATTCTGCAAATTATACTATCATAATTTGTGACACAGAACTTGTGGAGAAATCAATGCATCTCCTGCTAAGTATTCCTGCTGGCACAGGTTAGGCCATCCCATCACCTAATGAAAATTGTTTAATGTCATTAAGAAAGCATCTTCTTGATTAGTAAAATGAAACCTAATTATAAACAAAATGTAATAATATATGTGCTTAGAGCTAAAAAGAAATGACAGTAAGAGATAATATCAAGGTTAATATGTGATTCAGGCCATATAGCAGCTAACAAGATTTGACAATCATATCAACCCTTTCCTAAACATATATAGAATTATACCATTGAAAAGGATCACATCGATTGCTATATTTGTTTCTGCATAAAATGTAAGACAATATAAATAAAACAATAGAAAATATGGGGTAATATGTTTTTCTCAGCCTCCTAACAACTTCTAGTACCAGCCATTAATTATACTGCCTTGAAATGTTAGCAAACAGCCCAACTTCTGGATATAAATTTAACTAGAAAAGTCTTACAATTAAATACTGAGTCTTATAATTAAAAACGGAGAAGATTTATGTGTAATGTGTTATGAACAAGAGCCAACAACATAGTGCAGCAGCTAAAAAGACAAAGGGACTTTGGGATATATCAAAAGGAATTTAGAGTCTAGATCAGGGGTGGGCAATTATTTTTTCCAAGGGGCCACATGAGAGCCAAAAAATATTATGGAGGGCCGCACCTAAAGACGGAACTACATGCTAATCTACATTATTTATTTATTTATTTGTTCACTCACTATATTTACTATATATTACACATAATTAATATTAACATATTAATATATCAAGAAATATTCATATATTATTAGTATTAATATCATAATTATTATATTATAGTATATATAGACATTATAATATATTGAAATTATAATATAATATAACATTATATTATATTATTTATTATATTATTATATTATTATAATAAAATTATTATACAATAAAACTAAAAACCACTAAAATAAAATAATGCTTCCTTGTAGTCCCCTTCTCTGGAGAGTTTTATGCAGAGGCTTGATGGCCATCAGTCGGGGGTGCTTTGATTGTGTATCCCTGGGGGTTGGGCTGGATGGCCCTGGGGTCCCTTCCCTCTCGATGGCTTCCTGTTCCCACTTTTCTAAAAACCTCCTGACAACGAGCCTTTGAGATTCGTGATGGAAAAGGAAGAGATCAAACCCCATTGAAAGCATGGGAAACTCAGGACCAAACTTGGCACGAATCCTCAATATGCCCAAATGTAAACACTGGGAAAATTTCGGGAAAACAGACATTTGGGAGTTGGAGTTGCTGGGATGTATACTTCACTTACATTAAGAATGCTCAGAGGCGGCGCGCTTGCGCCGTCCGTCCCTCCCTGGCCTCCTCCTCCTCTTCTCCCCCCTCCCTCCCTTCACCTCGGTCAGCCGCTCTGATGTGAAAATGCGGAGGGAAGGGGGAGAGAGAGAGGCAAAACAAGCACCCTTCCTGCCTTCCTTTCTGCCCCAGTGCATTTTGGGAGTGGAGGAAGGGAAGGAAAGGGAAGGGAAAAGGCGGAGGACAGCGAACCTGTGTTCTGCGGTGCCGCTTGCTCCTCGCCTCCTCCTCTTCTCCCCCCCCCTTCCCCTCCGTTGCCTGCCGGCCTACCTGCCGGTGCCTGCCTGCCGGAGCCCTTCAGCGGGCCGGATAGAACTGGCCAGGGGGCCGGGGCCAGCCCCCGAGACGTAGTTTGACCACCCCTGGTCTAGATCAAGGGATCTTTGGTTAGACATCACCTGGAATACTGTGTCCAAATCTGGTCCCCACAATTCAAGAAAAATATTGACAAGCTGGAATGTATACAGAGGAAGTTGACTGAAATGATCAAAGGTCTAGAGACCATGCCCTACGAGGAGCGGCTTAAAGAGCTGGGGATGTTTAGCCTGCAGAAGAGAAGGCTGTGAGGAGACATGATAGCTCTGTTTAAATATCTGAAAATATGTCATAAAAATAGGGAGCAGGGTTGTTTCTGCTGTCCTGGAGTCTGGAGGCTCTTCCAGACAGGCCCTAAATCACAGGATCTGATCCCAGGGTTTCTATTCATCCCAGATAATCTGGCAGTGGGGACTCATATAATCTAGTTTAAAGCAGAAAACCTGGGATCAGATCCTGGGATATAGAGACTGTCTGGAAGGGCCCTAGAACTCAAGTGCTCAAATGGATTTAATTTACAGGAAAATAAATTTTGCTTTTATATACCAAAGCAACTTACAATATATGTATTTATTAGCATACTTCTGTGATTTTCCATGTGCTATGGATACAGAAACACATTCAAAATATGATTGCTTGAAATGATTACTTTCCTTTCCTATCTTTCTATATGTTCTTCCTGAACATTTCAAATCAGATTTCTACTGATATATCAAATCTTATTCTGTGTGTGTGTCATATAAAGTAGACCCATTGAATCCATGGGATTTGTGTAAGTGTCGACTTACACTTCAGTGGCTAGTTCAGTGAGTCTACTATACTAGGACTAATTGGATTTAGGCCCCTGAATTTTATATGTGCATTCCATCCATACATCAGCTTGTACTCAAACATCTATATTTAGAATCATAGAATCATAAAGTAGGAAGTGACCACATGGGCCATCTGGTCCAATCCCTGCCATGTAGGAAAACCACAATCAATGTACCCCCAACAGATGGCCAAGTCTCTGTTGAAAAGCCTCCAAGGAAAGAGCTTCCACTACACTCTGAGGTAGAGAGTTCCACTGCTGAACAGCTCTTACAGTCAGGAAGTTTTCTCTAATGTTCAGATTGATTTCTCTCAGATAATTCAGAGACATTAACTTTCTTCCTTCAACATATGAGCATTGATCTGAGGTCACCTAGATTAATGCTTCTTAAACTATGGTTTCTGAATGCCACATATTGACTGTTATAGACATTTATGAAAATCAATTAGAAACACTGAAGTGAATTCTGCAGAAAATGCTTCAGCAGTACTTAATGACAAGGAAAATTAGCCAGTTTAGGAAGCCTTGCAAATGCCAATTTATTACCAATAAATATTTGATTTTATTCCTATTTTATATTTATTTATTATTATTTATTATTTGTCATGTTTCTATACCGCCCTTCTCAGTTTCTATACCATCATCCCGAAGGCGACTCGGGACGGTTTACACAGGCAGGCTCTGCCCTCAATACAACATAAGCAACAAGGCAAAAAATACCCCTCTAATAACAATTGAAAAATTAAAAACATACAATTGCAGTCTCAGCGTCATGTTGAAATCAGTTTCCATCGCATCATCGTCATTCCATATATCTCATTAAGCCTTATATTTCATTAGCAAATGCCTGCTCAAATAGCCAGGTCTTGACTTTCTTGTGAAATGATATACCTATATGTCCAGAGTTACATAAAGAATTCTCAGGTGGAAAGGGGTCACAAGTGGGAAAAAAAGGAAAGCCTGACTTCTATTACCTTGATAAATTCTAACTCACCCTTAACACTAACCCATGGCATTAAGGTAAACCTTTTGGATTTGTTACATCTACTTTAGTTAGACCTAAGAATTTGTTTTAGATCACAATGATTTTTCTTTACAATTCTCTGCTTTGATCTTGTGAAATCTTGGAGTGAGAATGTATTTATTACCTTTTCATCCTGTTCTTTATCGAAGGAATTAAGGGCAGTATATTAAGTTCACTTCCTTCCATTTTATCACCAGAAAAAAAACTGAAGTAACTTCATCTGAGGAACACCGACTGATCTCCCAGTATGCTGTGGTTAGGATATGAACACATGACTCCTCAGATCAAGTCTAATATTCTAATGAACAGCATATCTTCTTAGAAGGAAGCTCTACTAATTAGTAGATTTTCTAGGTTTCAGCCTAATAGTTCAAACATATCTGAGTAGACATGGACAAGACTGCTCTGCATGCTATTTAAATATAATTATACATCTTGGCATTATAGTGATACTACCTGAACTCTTCTGAACTGTTTTGATCTATTAATTGCTTGCAGAGAAACTTAGCTTATGGCATATGACATAATCTTATGCAGAGTTGCCTGACTTTGGGGTTATGTCCAGATTTTGATGGGCCCAGGCAACAGGTGGGGGATTCAGATTTTCCTGTTGCTATCTGGTCAGCCTCAAGCGAGAAACAAAGCTGAGTGAAAATTTCTGATCTAGGTGATATGCTTCATGCTTCACTTTACAAAAGTCAGTAACAATGACATGCTGCAGTTTGCAAATACACTTAATTTCCAACTTTGAAAACACATTGTGTGTATGTTATCACGTAATCTGTGCTCAGACATGGTTTCAGGTGATTTTTGCTTAAAATATAATATTTGCTTGGCAACAGCTCTCAACCCATGCCATGCTTAGGAATCCATATACACTGCCATATAATATAGTTTCAGATTGTAGATTAACTTCGTTGAACTAGATCACATGGCACTTGTAGACCAGGTCAATGCAGTTCAAACTGTATTTTATTTTATTTATTTATTATTTCAATTTCTATACCACTCCTCCCCGTAGTGGCGCGGTTTACAACAATCTAAAACAACATAAAGAGATAAACATGAACATCAAGCAAAATAACTACAATCTAAAATACTAAAAAGTTCTATACTATAAATTCTAAGAACAAGATGATACAAAAGACCACTCAAATTGAATGCTTGCCAAAAGAGAGCAGTTTTGCACGCCCTCCGGAAGGAGGACAACTCTTTGATCGCTCGAACTTCATCAGGCAAGGCATTCCAGAGCGTTGGTGCCATCACTGAGAAGGCTCTTTGTCTGGTGGAAGACAGATGATAGGTTGCAGTGGCAGTGTAGATGGGGCCTTAGAAACATCAAGGCCTTAGGTGATCTTGACTTGGTAACCCTATTATTGGTCTCTCTTTTTCCATGTATGTGTGTACTTTCAGTTCACTTCTCAATTCATGGTGATCTTATGAATTTTATTGAGGCTTTTGTAGGCAAGGAACACTGCGGATGGATCTACACTGCCATATAATTTAGTTTCTGAATCCAGATTATCTGCTTTGAACTAAATTATATAAGTCTACACTGCCCTATAATTCAGTTCAAAGAAGATAATATGTATTCAGAAACTGGATTATATGGCAGTGTAGATAGGGCCTGACAGATTGTTTTGCCAACAGTACCTGGCATTCCTTGGCAATCCCACAACCAAGATTTAGCTGGAGTTTACCTTTCTTAGCTTCCAAGATCAGACAAGATCTGGTATTTTCAGGGCAATCAGGCCTCAAACACTTTAAATATTCAAGGAGCATTAAGGCTTTTATCTTATCCTTACAATGTTATTTCAAAGTCGGTTGCTGTTAGTTTGGCTTTTTGCCACCAGTGCAATGAGGCTGGGATTAGGCTAATGCTACCCTATAAACTGACAGCTTTGGTAGAATTCAAACCCATATTTTCTAGATACATTTTCTTTACATTACACTGGAGTGTAATAAAGGCTATCTCTCCCCTCATGTTGAAGACCATTGCTGACTACATCCAACTCATATTCCTCCCCACTACTAATTCCAAATATACAGGCAGCTTCCTAGTACTTGATGTGAAAGCGTGTTCTTAAATATTATACTTTGCTAGTTATCCTCTTGATATCTATTAACAGTAATGGGAGTTGTTGCAGAACTACTGTAAATCCACAACTAGGCTCTAAAATTACTCCTAAGTGGTAACTAATGGCAAATATTATGACCTGGCAAACCAACTATATGTGAACTCATTCTGTAAAAGTCACATGTATGCAATATTATTGTTTTACAACATAGTAGTTTAGCAGATAAAGGGTTTTAGAATTGAAGGGGGGGTTGTAAGTGGACCAATTATCAGACTAAAAAGACCTTGGTACAGCTATTCAACGGTCAGAGAGCAAATTTGGTTTCTAATGAGAATAAATAAGTTGAGGAGTCTTTGCAAGACTTTTTATGTTACAGCTATTGTGCTTTTTAAATTCTGTTTAAGCATCGATAAGAAACTTTCAAAATGTTGTGTCTGACAGTTAGACAAACAATTGGAGTACTTTGTGCTTTTCCTGCATGGCAGGGGTTTGGACTATATGGCCTTTGTGGTCTCTTCCACCTCTATTATTCTTTGAATCTATGATTCTTAAACCCAGGCATTATGGCACCACCTCCTTTCTTGACTCATTCAGTATTTAGGATAATTAATTCTGGTATTTAATTCTATTTGCTGACAAACAAGAGAAATAAAGACACCAGACAACAGAAGTGGAATGAACTAAAGGCAACTTTATTAAAATTTACCGACTCTGCTGTCCCTGGGTTAGAATTCTGGACTTTGACCTTGTTCATGTAATCCTGTTCTGGACCTTGCTGAATTCTGAATACTTTACTCTGAATTATGGACTAACTTCCTGTCTTTGATTTATTGGCTTGAACTTCAGTTTGCACCCCTGGCTTGATATTTGAACTCTAACTTCAGGTTCTATTTTTGGATTCTTGCTCACTGATTTATGAACACTGATAAGAGAATTCCTGGTATCTGACTATTGCACTGCAACCTTGGCTATTGTTTTTTTCTTGCTCCTGACCTGGTTGTATTTGGCTTCTCTGCATTAACTGGACTTTTTTTTTTACCTTGGCTTCTGTTAGTTGTTTTTCTGGCTGTGTAGTGCAATTCTGGTATTTTTGCCAGACCTTTGAAAGACTCAAGACTTTAGTTATCTTTATAAGTAAATATGGTCTTGATTTACCTTGTGTTTGTTTAATAAATGTCAGCTTTTGGTACCAGGAGAGTCATGGAACACAAGAGACTTGCTTCAGCAAGAGCACTACTGAGCCGAGAGAGATGGAAGGGGAAAGAACAGGCAAGCTCCTCTTCTCTGCCCTCCCATCACCCTTAGTGCAGCAGTGCTCTAGCTCAGGGGTCAGAAACCTTTTTGACTCAGAGAGCCATAAAAGCAAAATATTTGGAAATTTATTTAAGTGAGAGCCATATTATATACTGTATAAGATGATGGGGTATATAAGACGACGCCCAACTTTTACAGTTAAAATACAGATTTTGGGATATACTCACCGTATAAGACCACCCCTCTTCCAACACACACCAAATATTTTTTTTAAAAAAACATCAGATTTGATTTCAAATCCAAGACTATACAGCTCTTCGGCTTAGAAATGGAGATGAGAACTAATCTCCAGAGTTGGACACAACTGGACTTAATGTCAGGGGAAAACCTTTACCTTACCTAGAGTGAGCCCAGGTCCAACAATAATAATAATAGAACCCTAGAGTTGGAAGGGACTCCAATGGCCCTTCCAGTCTAACCCTAATTCTTCCAGGCAGCAAAATACATCCAAGTCCTCCTGACAGATGGCCATCCAGCTCTGCTTATTAAGAACAATAACAATAATCAAAATAGAACCCTAGAGTTGGAAGAGACCTCACTGGCCAGGGAGGAACATACATCCAAGCCCTCATGACAGGTGGCCATACAACTCTGCTTAACAACAACAACAACAACAACAACAACAGAACCATAGAGATGGAAGGGACTCCAATGGCCATCCAGTCCAACCCAACTCACTCCTGCCAGGCAGGAAGACACAATGAAAGCCCTCCCAACAGGCAGCCAACAAGCTCTCCTTGATGATGATAATAATAATGGAATCCTAGAATTGGAAGGGACTCCAATGGCCATCCAGTCCAACCCCACTCATGCCAGGCAGGAAAATACCATCCAAGCCCTCCCAACAGGGGTCCATCCAGCTCATGTCCTTCAGGCTCCTGCAGCCCCCCTCCTGTCCTGTCCTGGAGCGTGTAACGTGGGGGTGGGGTGGTGAAGGGGGATGGGAAGCAGCCAGGAGTGGGGAGAGGGGCAGAGGGGGTGGGAGAGATGTCCCCCTCAGCTGCTTCTGCCCCCCCGCCTCCCTCGCCATCCTGAGCAGCGCAGCGTAAAGAGGAGGAGTGAGGAAGGAGGAGGGGGAAGGAGGGAAGGGGTGAGGAGGAGGAGCATGAGGCCGCATTACCTTGGAGAACGGCTGGGGTGGTGACCTGCTGGGTCCTGTCCCCACCAGAGCGGGAGGAGGGGAGTGGGGCATGGCCTGGATCCGGCCCCTCTGGCTTCGGCTCTCAAGCAGCTGTTCCGGAATGGAAGTGGAGACAGCACCAAGCCAGTGGTACTGTACCAGGCTTGCAAGGTGGGGACAGGCAACAGCAGGCCATCACCCCCAGCCATTCTTCAAGGTAACACAGCCTCACGCTCCCCCTCCTCCCCCCTCCCCCTTCCTCCTCATCCCTTGCTCCTCCTCCTCAGGCTGCGCCGCTCTGGGATGGCAAGGGAAGAGGGTAGCTACCCACGCACTGGAGCAGGTTTCAGCTCCCATAGCAGCCGAGGCACCTTGCGTGGGAGAGGGCGAGAGGCGATGGAGGCGGGGCAGCAGCACCATGCAGCAGCAATGCCGCCGCCTCCTCCTCCTCTGCCCACCGCCACCAACAGCACCTCAGACACCCCTTTTGAGGCCGCAGCCAATCAGTGCCAGAGCCGCACGCTCACATCATCGCCCTCCGTGGCGGCGGCTAATTAGCAAGCGAGCCAGATGCAGTCATCAAAAGAGCCACATCTGGCTCGTGAGCCGTAGGTTCCCAACCCCTGCTCTAGCTGATGCTAGTGAGAGTGCCAATGAGCAGATAAATAGCATGCCACAGTTGGGGACCATCACAATATGTCAGGAGGGTGGGTGAGAGGTGACTGCCGTCCCATGCCCCTGGGTCACTAGATCCTGGGGAATGCAAGATGCCAGTCAAGGCAATTGTCACTGGCATCCTGCAAAACTAACTTCACTGTCCCTAAATCAGGGAAAAGTCCAAATCCCTGCTACGATGCCAGGGCTCTGCCGATACAGAAGCAGAGATGAATTAAACCAACACCCAGTTTGTGTTAAACAGTTTAATTAAAACAGCACTTACTTTCTGGCTGTTTTAATAGTCCAAAACATAAAACATAAAGATAGCATTCAGCCACAGAATATAAAACAAAAATTGACAGGAAACACTGTTGCAGGTTCAAGATAACACCATAGTCAGAAGGTCTGGTCCAATGGCCAAATGCCAAGAGTTCAATTAACAAAGTCTAGGGATCAAGAGTCTATACCGTAGTCCAGAGATTTAAGGTTCCAGGGTTTCAAGAGTACAGGAGACGAGCCAGGACACCAAAAAAACACAAACCTGGGGGGAAACCAGCAGGATCTACCATCAAAATAAAACAAATACTTTTCTTCCGAAGATCAGCCCAAAGGCTAGCTCATTATATCCAGAAACACCCAGCTGCAACCTATCTTTTGTATACCTCCATTTTTAATTGCTTTCACCAGGGCCGTAGCCAGGATTTTGGTTTGGGGGGGGGGGGCTGAGTTTGGTTGGGGGGGGGGCTGAGACTGGGTGGAAGAGGGTTTACCCTAGCAAACCTTTTGTATTGTTATCCCAATAACCCCATGAAGGTGGGATATAATGAGCATGGTGATCAGATCATGATATGAATAAACATAACAGTTTAAATAATGTACCAGTAAGGCCTTCTCACGGACCATCCTGAGAATTTCTGGGGGGGCTGAAGCCTCCTTAGCCCCCCCCCCCTGGCTATATGCCTGGCTTTCACCCATGAACTCTTACTTGCAGATTACTCAACCTTTTAGAACTAAGACTTACATTGGAACTAAAACTTACCCTTCCATTACCAACTGCTAGCCCTACCACCACCAACCACTATCAACTGCAGAACATGACAATCCCAGGACAAGAATTAGGCTTTTCCCTGACTTAAGTTAACATGAGATATGGTGAATTTGCCTTACATTAATGCAGATCAGCTCCATATAGCATTTAACTACAGCAGGGTCAGTGTCGATGTGACCTTGAGAGTCTCTCATTGCTAATGTGACCATAAATTTAAGTCAATTTGATAACAAACAATAATCTCAAATTCCAGATTCCTTTCCATTCATGTCCCAGTGATCCTATCTATGGCATTTATAATCCGCCCCAAAAGTCAGGTCCTAGAAAAGCTGCAACCTGCCTTGTTCTAGATATAGTATGCAGGATCCTAGTCAGTTCTGTATCAGCAATTCCTTTGAATACTGTCTCTAAAAAGTTTTCAGAAATGGGACAGAGTACAGCAAGAACCATATCAGAAATGTTCTCATTTGAGCCATTGAAGTGGTCATGTAGAGAACCAGTGAAACCTGGAAAACACCAATTGAACTAATTTTCAAAATGAACGAATTTTGATCCAAAATACATTAACTTACAGTAAGTTAGCCTATTTAATCTTCAAGAAGTTCAAACATCTTTAGTTCCATACACTTTTCATCATGACATCATGTAGCAGAGAACCGGCATTAATGTATCAGTTCCAAACTCTATCCTCCTCTTTTTGAAAGAATTGGTGTATTTAAGCTTAAGATGTAGAAAAAAATACCTTTTCGCTCAAGACTAAACAGACAGAAATATTTACTACCTATGAAAAGACACCTGCTAGGTGTCAACTTTCATCAGAGGTTTCTTTGTACTATTGTCAGAAGTGGTGCTTTTAAAGTTTCCTGTCTTGAATCATAACATGTCTAGTGACAATGGGTCTACTAGCACTTGCTTCCTGGATTTAGGCTTAGGATTTTACCGTAAATAATAAAATGACTTAGTAATATTCTGTATGGATCATTCAATGTCATATGCAATACAAGCATGTAATTAATTATGGCATGAAATAATTGCATTGTTGTAGGATTGTATTGACTTATGGCCAAATCTCATTTTTAGCAATGTTCAGATGATATACCAGATTTGACAGAAGATGTTTTTCACAAAGAAATCCCAACTCTTCTGATTTGGGATGCAGAGTCTCAGTTAGTCTCTGTCATCCTACTTTTTCCAGCTGCTTTTTACAAGTCTCAGTTTCTCTATCCTCATTCCAATTTCTCCCTTTATGTTCAAGTTTTTTTAACTGGTGAAAATTAAGGATTTTATCACATGAAAGAGGCAAACTTTCATTGAAACAAGATCATCAACTTTGGTGACAGTTGCTATTTATTTATTTATTTATTATGACATTTCTGCCTCATCTTTCTCACCCTGGAGAGAACGCAAGGCGGCTTTACATACAGGTAACAATTCTATGCCCTAAAACACAATGTACACTTAAATAAATATTAAAATAGAATTTAAAAGTGCATTACAACAATTAAAACATTTAAAAACAATACATTAAGAGTTAAACATGCAATCCACGAGCGTAATCTGGGCCGATCTAATTGTCATTACACATTGTTCCAAGTCTGTCTATTTAACAAGTTCTTTAAATGCTTGGTCACAAAGTCACGTTTTCACTCTCTTGCAGAAGGTCAGAAGGGAGGGGGTTGATCTAACATCCTGGGGAGGGGGTTCCACAGTCAAGGGGCCACCACTGAGAAGGCCCTGTTTCTCATCTCTGCCCATCGCACCTACGAGGGAGGGGGGACCAAGAGCATGGCCTCCCCAGATGATCTTAAACTCCACAGTAGTTCATAGAGGGAGATACATTCAGACAGATAACCTGGGTCAGAACCATTTAGAGCTTTATAGGCTAAAGCCAGCACGTTGAATTGTGCTCAGTAGCAGATTGACCGCTAGTGGAGTTGACGTAAGGGGGGGGGTTGTATGGTATTGTACAAAGCTATGTGAATCCCATTGCCAGTGTGCCTCCGTCCCATGATTAACCAATTCTATGCTATTAACCGAAAAATCCTGTCAATAGCTGATAATAGAACCACCTTCTCATGACCTACATGGTGTGATGGGGCTTTTCTACTTCTGTGCTGGCATACCAGAAGTGTGGTAGGGCAAGGTTACAAGTTTATGCCAAAGTATTAGAGTGGAGCCACAGATTGGTGAATTAGCACAGTTATGTGAATGGAGAGATGTGCAATAGGGAGTGTGTTCATGCCAGTATACAGTCACCATTGGAGATAATGTTACTGTCATTTAATAACAGCTTCATGTCATAAAGTCCTGCGTTTAAAGTACAAAAAGTATTTTTACACTCAATCAGGAGGGGGGGGGGAGAAGAAGAAGAAGAAAAGGTGGAATTTTGCCCTTGCCAGTAAATTCATGTTGAAACAAACTGTAACAGCCTCTTCTAGTTTATGCATTGTCTCTGACATTGCTTGGCTATACAAATCCCAGTTTTCATCTGTAAAATATTGAAAGTTATGATACTCATGCAATGATCAACTCAGAGAGTTGTGCATTCTTTGAGATTTGGACTCAATGAATCTCTTGAAGACTAAGCATTAATCAGCATCCAGCCGGAATTGGGGGATTTGGGTAGGAAAAATTAATGTGATCATGAAGGGAAACCCACATTAGTAGTTCTCCATATATAGAGCTCTTTGAATATTACAGCATCAGGGTCCAAATAATTTACAGGAAATTTCGGTTCCACCTCTGAAGTCATGTCAAACAAGTGCCAATGCTGTTTTTTTTTATTAGTTTACAAATGTTTAGGTTCTACATTTCTTCTCCTAAATGCAAATATAGAGCCTCAACTAATTAGTTAATGTCTTGTATTTTAATGAACCGAATCCTTTATTAACTAAGCATTGGGAAACCTGCCAAGCCTGCTGGAGGAAAAGCTTCCAGCTGGAGCGATCATCTTCTAAAATCCTGTTCTTATTCTGTGGCCTGTTTACTTAATGCATTATATTTGGTTTTAATGGATTAATTTTCAAAATGCAAATCATCTTCTAACAAACAGATGTACTTTGTAAGAAAATATGGATTGAAGGAAGAAATAATCTAGAATATTTTTTTCAAGAAAATTCATTTGTAAATGATTTTTACTCCTAGCTGAAGATGCACACACCTATGCATATCGATCCACTAGGCATGGATAGGTCCAGTCGGAATCTTTATAATTTGAATTAAATTTAGATCAAATTTCTTTTTGAAGTGATTTTGAAGCAATTTGGGAACCAGGAAGTATCTTTGCCCTTTTGAAGCCACAGTCGCCACCTTTTTTTCTGATTCAGGAAGTGATTTGGAAATGAATCAGCGTTTGGAGGCAAGCAGCTGCTTGCATGCTGGGATGCTTGCCTCCAGCCAATGAGGGGAAACCACCTCGGGAGGGATGGTGTTTCGGCACGGCAGCCATTGCCCTTTAAAAAGGGCTGCGCCTGCCTCATGGTCTCATTGCAAGCCGGAGATTAGAAGGGAAAGGGACTAGGGGAGGTTGCTTGGGTGGGAAATGTACAATAGTCCAAAGCAATGTGCATTCCTCTTATATTGCTTTGGACTATTGTAGACTTACACTGTAAGGTATTTTGTTATTATTTGGGTGGGAAATGTGCCATGCCACCGCTTTGCAAGGGAAGGACTGGGTTGGGAACAAATAATTTCCTTGGGGAACCACACAAAATACCACTAAGGAGCCCCCTTTGTCTGTTTTGGGTTACACGTTATAGTTTTCGAAGCTAGAAATCTATTTATTTATTTATGTGCTATGCTTCTATACCGCCTCTCTCAGCCCGAAGGCGACTCGAGGCGGTGAACAAGCGGCAGCAAGTGCCCACATACAACACAACATAATAAAATAAAAAC
The DNA here is from genome assembly GCA_030556195.1 of Anolis apletophallus. Lineage (NCBI taxonomy): Eukaryota > Metazoa > Chordata > Lepidosauria > Squamata > Anolidae > Anolis > Anolis apletophallus. The sequence goes on from JARBWK010000007.1 coordinate 86,722,300, forward strand.
AATAATATAAAACAATATAAATTAACAATTAAAACTACAAAATACAAATCTCAGCTCCACAACCTTACTACAATCTACTACAATCTGCTTAATAATTCCCTTCCTGAAGCAGGGAATATATCTTTTAAGGCCCCTTACCTCTCCTGGGGGTTACAAGTTGTACTTTTGGAAACTAGAAATCTACTAATTTAGTCTTTCCTTGGGGAATCTCCCCTTAATGGGGAGCAACACAAAAAAAAGTTTGGAAGGCCCCTTTCCTCTCCTTGGGGTTACACGTTGTCCTTTTGGAAACAACTTGGAGGGCCGGGGTGGGACACTGCCATCCACAGGGCGATCAAGAAATCAGTACTCTCGGGGCTCCTACCTCCTGATCTGGGAGGATGGGGCAATGTTGAACAGTGGCCTGGTCTCTGCTTATCTTGGAAACAAGCAAATGTAGTACATTAATTGAATGTTATGAGATAAATTCCATTTTCTCATATTCAGAGGGGTGTGCTCTAGACAAATATGCAAAACAGATAGATTTAAATTTTCCAAGAGAATCCTGGAGACAGCACATTCTTCTTGTAATATTCGTTATTAAATTACTGAAATTACTTTTAAAATTGTCAAAACCCGAGGGATCTTCTATACACATTGTAAGTTAGTATGCTGACAGAGGAGAATCTTTTCTACCACTGTGGCAAGTTTTGTCAGTAGTTTTCTAAAACTGAGGGAAAGGGAACCCCCCCCCCCCCAAGTTTTGCCTATCTTGTTTGCAGGTTTTTGCGTATTGCGCAATTGCGCCCGCCATTAACGAAGCGATTCGGAAATTTCAGAAAATTTCAGAAATTATTTCAGAATCAAATCACCAGTGCCCCCTACATCCGAAATGAATTTTGAACCATTTTTTTTCTTGATCAAAAAAGCCTATTATCCACACATATGCACAATCTCAGTTTAGACCAGGATTATTGCTTTTCAGTTTTTATTGAATTCTCAGAAGATGCTTGATTTTTCCCCTAGCATTTTCTGAGGGCAGTGCTCCCAGATGGAAGTTGTTACAATTTCCTTCTCTAATAACAAAAAGGTAACTAGGTTACATTATTGATAAATTATGCTAGTACTTTCAAAGTACAACTACAATTTTTCAACCACTTTTATAGTTACAGAACTGAGAACTCATGAAATGGTTGAGGAAGAAGATCACATAGTTGACGTGAGCTGCATGTTGATGCTTCTTCATATTGTGTTTTGCTCATATTTTAATCTTGTCTTGGGCTATTTAAGTGCAATGTTCAGATATTTATTAAAATAACCAAAAGTAACTTAGACATTGATAGTGCAATAACACTGGATATGAGGAGGCCTGGAGCAAAGTTTTATAGAGAAGTTCACATGTTCTGTTTCAGATTTCCTTGCTGATAGTTATTTTCCTTCCTCACTATGCTTCCCCAATTTTTCTTCTCATGTTCCTTCCAATGTAGTTATTTGTCATGGCTTCCAGGGACAGAGGGAAGTTATGTGTGAGACTTTGCACTAAGGGGCTGCACATGGTGGGGCAGAGTCAGATGCTTAAATAGGCTGCCCCTTCACATACCTTCTTTGGATCATTATTGTCTACCATTCTGTCTCCAGCATAACGTGAGTTTTGCCTGGTTACTTTAGTCTCGGTAAGATTTTTCTCCCTTTTACCTGCAGTGATTTCTCTACCCTGCACACTATCTGGGGGACTTTGATGAGCGGATAAGCATGGTGCCTGTAAAAAGGCAGAACTGACTAATAGTGGAAGGAGAGTTTATGACTGTGGTGTGCACCTTGGAATGCTTTAAGTAAAGGGTCAGGCTCTGAATTGGCCTCTTTAGATCCTGGGACCTGAGGAGTGGCAAAGGAGTCTTGAGCTTACCTGGGGGTTTCTTATTCTCATTCAAAGAGCTCTGAAGAAGGAGTGTCTTGGGCTTACCTTTCAATAAATGCTTGACTGAGGAACAACTCAATTGTAAAATTGCCCTTGTGGCTTTCATGTTCTGCCAAAGGGAAGACTAATGATGTTATCAAAAGTTGGGACTTCACCTTGGCTGGACCTTCATTGGGTTGTTTCTTCTTCGTAGTCTTGTAAAATCGCACATATTGTGTGCTTTTAAAGCAAGCTCGGAACCTTCTGGAAAGCTTTCCCAGCTGTTGCCTATTGCCCCACCCACTTTCCCCAGAAGGCATATAGCCCATGGGAGGGGCCTTGGTTCCTTTTTTCCACCACATACAGCAGCATTAGGTACCTCTCTGATACTCAGCTACTTACCTTTCCACAAATTTGTTATCGAGCAAGGATTGGAAATAGCCTAGCCCAGATGGGTCTGAGACTCTAGGAATCCAGAAAGAGGATTCGTTAACCTTGGTGAGCTAGAAGCACCTGATCACCCTTTCCCCAAAATGAAACTCACCAAAGTCCATAAGAACATGCCACGGAGTTTTAATTTGTCTCAGCTGAGAAGGATGAAAGCCACAATCCCTAATGTCTGCAAGGCTGACATAAGGTTATATTGAAATACATGCCATTTTAAAGGTACAGAGAACTGTCAAAATTTGAATTCCTCACCCGCTGCCCCCTTGCCGGCTTCACGCTGATTGGCCCGCGCGATCAGCTGTAGGAGGAGAAACTGTCGGCCTGGTTGTGTCTCGGCCAATGGGAGAAATGTCCCACCTCTGATGTCCAATCAGAGGAGTGGATGCAGGCAAAATGGGAAACAATGAAGGCGAAGGTTTGTCTTAAGTGGATTAAATATGTAAATTAAGTGTCCAGGCGCTTGACGAGAACTCTCATGTTCTCAAGTTGAGCAATCTATTGTCTTGAAAGCTAATAAACATCTTTCTTGGTTGGAATCCTTATCCGTGTCTTTCTGTTTGGTCAATCATGGATTGTTATCTTATTTGGGAGTTTCAGTTCATTGAAGGGTAAACAAAGAGAAATCCGGTAGCCACATTCAACGTTCGAAGGCTGAAGAGCGGCTTTTGTGATGAATAGATATGGTTTGCCCAGTGGGCAAGGGATGAGGTAGCGGGCCAAAAATTCCGAGGGCCACCCTCTTTGTCCTTGAAAGCCCAGGCCTGAGAGGGCACAGAGTCCTTTCAAAAAGCTGGGCTTTCCTTTTGTTAATACAATGATTTTCCTGATGGCTGGCCAGCCTGGGAAAGCTGGAGGTCACATACACAAACAATGGCACCTTAATATTCTTCAATATAATAGACAAAAGGAATACGTAAGAGAAACAGGGATCATGCAGGGAAAAATACATTGAGTTTTAAGGGGAAAATATATCATCCTGATCAACCCCTCCACTCATTGAATATATATATATATATATATATATATATATATATGTACACACACACACACACACACACACACAAACACACACACACATACATACATACAGTATATGAATGATAGTTCATGATATTTTGGAGAAGGGGAAGCGGCTTTGGAAGTTTGTGTATATGCCAGGAGGAGGATTCATGAGGCTCCTCAAGGGTTTAAATCCATGGGGCAGGAATAGTTCACGAAGAGTCCATAAAAAGTGGAATAAAGTTCATAAAAGTTCATAGGCTGGGCTTAAGAGAAACCCAGTGAATCCAGGGGAAAAGTCCACTCAATCCAGCACTGAGAAGGAGTCCCGTACTTTGAAGAAACAGGAAAACTGTATATCCCAGCTGCTATGGACTTGGTAATTCTGGTCCACTGACATCATGAAGTTCCTAGGAATATCATCTAGAGAACCCATGGGATGCAGACCTCCTTGGTGTCCAGGAAGCGGCGGCAGGAATGGGATGAATAGCAGGAACCGGCTTTCTGACAATCAGCTGTTTCTTTGAATATGTGTGTGTGTATGTGTGTGTGTGTGTATGTATATATATATATATATATATATATGTTTTGTATGCCGCCACTCCCCGAGGGCTTGGAGCGGCTCACAGTCCACATAAAAGCACATAAAACAGGGATAAAAAACATCAATTTAAACTAAATCAAAATATCAAATTTCAACAATCAAATGCCCTCCACCTGCTGGAGGAGCTCATGTTGGGCACACCCTCCATGGCTGTGGCAGACCTTTACAGGTCTTTGGAGAGGCTGAGCCAGGCCTGATGCCTGTTCCCATAACGCTCAGCCCAGACAATGCATACTGTCAGTTTCGCATGTCTCCCTTGCAATGCTCCTCCATCCTGGGATGGAGCTACTGCTCTTATATTAGGGGCCGATCGCTGGGGGCAAGTTCCTGGTGCTCCTGGATGTGGAGCCCTCCGGGTTACACGAACAGATGTCACCCAATAACACCTTCTGGGTATGACTCTCCAGGAAGGATTGGAGCCACTGCAAAGCAGTACCCCCAAGCCACATTTCTGCGAGGCAACCCAGAAGGATACTGTGGTCAACGGTATCGAAAGCCGCTGAGAGGTCCAGCAGAACCAACAGGGACACACTCCCCCTGTCGAGCTCTCGGCGTAAATCATCTACTAAGGCGACCAAGGCTGTTTCAGTACCATGTCCCAGCCTGAAGCCAAACTGTGCCGGATCAAGATAATCAGTGTCTACCAAGAACCCCTGGAGTTGCGAAGCCACCACATTTTTCATGACTTTGCCCAAATAGGGGAGATTGGAAACTGGCCAATTGAGTGGGGTCCAGTGATGGTTTTTTCAACAGCGGTTTTATAACAGCTTGTTTTAAGCTGGCTGGAATTTTGCCCTCCTATAAGGAGGCATTAACCACCACCTTAACCAACTCTGCCAAACGCCCTCTGGCTTCTTTGATCAGCCAGGATGGGCAGGGGTCTAGGATGCATGTGGTAGGCCTCGCTTCTCCCAGGAACTTGTCCACATCCTCGAGCTGAACCAATTGAAATGAATCCATTAAAACTGGACAAGCAGATGCTCATGTCACATCCCCAGAGACTGCCGTTAAAGTGGTATCGAAAGTGGAACGGATCAGCGCCACTTTGTCCGCGAAGAACCGAGCAAATTCTTCACAGCGTACTGCCGAGCTGTCTGGGATCTCGCACTGTGGTGGATTTAATAGTCCTCTAACAACTCGAAACAGTTCCGCTGGACGGTTCTTAGCAGCGACAACCTTAGCCGTGATGGATGTATTCTGTGCGGCCTTCGTTGCTGCATTGTACGTCCTCAGATAAGAAACCAGACGCGCATGGGCTGATCTGCTCCACTTCCGACGCCACACCCACGCTAGCCTCCTCTTATTTTGCTTAATCGCTGCCAGTTCCTCACTAAACCAAGGAGCTGGTTTAGCTCAGTTACTCAAGAGGGGGCGTTCTGGAGCGATCGTGTCAATAGCCCTTGTCATCTCCCTGTCTCAGAGAGAAACAAGAGCCTCAACAGGGTCACTTACCAAGGAGGCAGGAAAATCCCCAAGAACCGTCAGGTATCCATTCGGATCCATAAGTCTCCTGGGGTGGACCATTCTAATGGGTCCACCACCCCTGCGGAGGTGGAAAGGCACAGTAAGTCTAAACCTGATCAGGTAGTGGTCGGTCCATGGCAAAGGAATGATGGTCAATTCCTCCACTCCGCCACCTTCTTCCCATCCCTAGCAGAAAATCAGATCTAACGTGTGTCCTGCACTATGGGTGGAACCCGATGTTAGCTGGGACAGGCCCATGGTTGCCATGACGGCCATGAAGTCCTGAGCCACTCCTGATAGAGTGGTCTCGGCATGGACATTGAAGTCCCCCAGCACAATAAGCCGTTGAGACTCCACCGGCAGGCCCAAGACCACTTCGACTAGCTCAGGTAAGGAGACTGTAGTGCAGCGGCGTGGTCGGTACACTAATAAAATCCCTATCCTGTCCTGGTCAACAACTCTTAGGCCAACACATTCGAACATGGTTGACTGCGGAATGGGGCACCTGGTCAAGGGGATGGAATCCTTATAAAACGCTGCGACTCCCCCTCCCTGCCCTCCCAGTCTCAATTGGTGCTGTACGAAATAACCCAGTTGACAAAGCTGAGAGAGATTAACCCCCCCCCCCCACACACACACAAAGCCTTGTCCAACCAGGTCTCCGTTATACAAGCCAGGTCAGCTTGTTCTTCAAGAAGAAGAGAAGTTTAGCCTGAAGAACAGAAGGCAGAGAGGAGACATAATAGCCATAAATATGTGAGGGGAGGTCATAGGGAGGTGGGAGCAAGCTTGCTTTCTGCTGCTCTGGATACTAGGACACGGAACAATGGCTTCAAACTACAAGAAAAGAGATTCCACCTGAACATTAGGAAGAACTTACGGACTGTGAGAGCCATTCAGCAATGGAACTCTCTGCCCCGGAGTGTGGTGGAGGCTTCTTCTTTAGAAGCTTTTAAACAGAGGCTGGAGGGCCATCTGTCAGGGGTGCTTTGAATGCAATTTTCCTGCTTCTTGGCAGGGGGTTGAACTGGATGGCCCATGACGTCTCTTCCAACTCTATGATTCTAGAAGAAGAAGAAGAAGAAGACTTTACCTATATATTTACTATGACCATGCATGTCTATGCTCCAGGATCATGGATAGGGAAAATGCAGGAGTGGTGCCCACCCTTGCTTACCTATAGAGTATGCCCCTTGTTACCAAGAACTGAGATTTCTTATAGAAATGGAATAACTGCAAGAGTTCTCTGAAGATGAGTGTCACCATTAGGTTATTCTTACATTGCTGTTGCTGTTTCTTTTTCCATTTCTTACTTATGCAAAATGTTCTTACTACTAATATTTTCTTAGTTTTCTATTCTTCCAAATTCGACAGCAGAGTGATCAAGTCTCATGGTACTAATTTTTACATAAGATATGCTCTCTTGCTCGGCTAATGCATTTGGGCTTTGCTGTGGTTTGCTATTAACAAGTAGGATTGATGGGAGGTGATGTTGAAAGCTCAAAGGGTGACCACGAGGCTAAAGGCAAAGCATCTTCAACTAAGGGAACAATAAAAGCTGCAAAATTATTAGGCTCTTGGGAATGTTTTGCAAAAGCAGAATGAACATTTCCAGATCATGTTAACCTACTATCTTCTAACTGGTACTTTCTGCTTATTATCACACTGAAATATAAGAGAAAAGTTCAACATAAATACACTTTAATTTGTTTTTGTGTTTCCATTATAGCTCAATGACTGATATTTAGTAATTGGCTATTATATATCTAGATACCCTTGTGCAGGGATTCTCTGGATGAGCAGTTTAAATGCCCCCTCCCTAAACTTCAAGCTTCAGAATTCTGCAGGAGGTAGTCACAGCATTTAAAGTGGATTGAAGGGGAGGAAATGCTCATGTGTGATGAGGCTCTTTGTAGCCAATTTTGTTTTGTTACAATCACTATCAATCTGGAGCATGTTCCAAATGTTTTAATTTTTTCCTAGAAGAACCTTCCTTCAGTCCAAATTGTCATTATAATAAGGTAAACTGCATAAGCTCTCAATTCATACTTTTCTTCTTTTGCCCATACCCTATAGATTACACTATATTGTCTAATATCTCTCAGTAGGAGTTCTAATGCCTAAATAGGCAGTAAATGTGAGAGGGTACAACCATATCTCTTCCCTTTCCTATTTCAATTCATCTCATTGCTTTGCCATATTCACCTGTTGTACTGAGTAGATTGTGTTTCCAAATATTTTCAACAGCATCCATTCTCCTCAATACTTGAAATAAGTAATTCCAAGAAATATTGTCAAATACTTTCTCTTCAACTTAAAAAAAATCAAAACAGTATTTTTGCCATTACTATGTTTCAAAAATTCAATAAAGTTAAGAACAGCTCAAATTGTCTTTGATGAAAACAAAACCCACTCTCATCCTCATGAATGCCTCAACAGAGCCTGGAGGAAGGTTGATGTTTATTCGTTCAGTCACTTTTGACTCTTTATGACCTCATGGACCAGCCCACGCCAGAGCTCCCTGTTGGCTGCTGCCTCCCCCAGCTCCTTCAGGGTCAAGCCAGTCACTTTGAGGGTACCATCCATCTTACCCTTGGTCCATCCCTCTTCCTTTTTCCTTACAGGAAATGAAAAGAAAAGACCAAAAATAAAATCAGCAGAAGACTACACCATATACCCAAAGAGAAATACAGAGGTCTCGAATAAAGATGGAGAAACAGAAGACGAAAATGATGCAGAAAATTAAAATATATTCAAACAATGTAAACGGGCTTAATGCTCCAAATAAAAGAAAGAAATTGGTACCAAATAAAAAATGGAAGGTATGATTTAATTTCATTACAAGAAACACACATATCACACAAACACATAGCACACTCCGTGCAAAATTCACTAGGAAAAACATATTATGTGTCAGGCACAGAAAATAAAAGAGGGGTGGTAACATATGTAAATGAAAAAATACTATCAGAACTAGCCTTTAAAGACCAGGAAGACAGAATGTTAGGAATAAAATTAAATATCAAGAGAAGGAAAGTATTAATGTGCAATATTTACGCACCAAATGATGAAAAATCAAAGTTTGTAGAACAACTAAAAAATAAGATTTTAGAACAGGACTATGAGGATCTACTAATTATGGGAGACTAATAGAGTGGAAAATGGAGCAATAGACAAAACAAAAAGGAAGGGAAATAAGATCTTCTACAATAGGAGAACTCCCCCAAAACTTCAGACAACTAAAAGTAGATCTGGCACTACAAGACATATTGTGGTGTTCCAGCCTAGTCAGCCCAGTGGTCAGAGTCAGGCACCGGGGGTCCCAGCTAATCAGGGTCAGGTCCCAGCTGATCTGGGTCAGCTTGGAGATGATGAATGGCCAGATGGGTATGGGTCTCCAAACGAGAGTTTGCAATGGGATGATGAATGGCTAGAGGGATATAGGACTGCAGATGAGTTTACTGCAGATGTGAGGGCGATCTGGCTGTGACATCTGTCACCTCATTGATCGCCAGGGTTGATTTGGCTGATCTGGCTGGCTAGGCGGGTGTCCCCTTCCTCCCTCACCGCTCCATGTGCGTCCCTCCTGAAGCTGCATGCTCGGTGGAAGAGGACGACGTCCCAGGTATAGAAGGAGTGTACTGAGGATTCCATGGAAACTGATTCTGAATCAGACTATGAGAGGCCCGGTGGCCTTGGTTCCCAAGAGAGAGTTTCTACTCCCTTTCCAGATGAGCATTCCGGAGAAAGAGAGTTTCCTGCTTCTCACTCTGATAGTAATGCACTTGGGCCTGCTAACGAGCTGGAATTTGACAGGAGGGCCAGCATTAGATCTTCTAGGAGAGATTGGAGGAAGAGGGTGCACTGGGCACCCAGGAGTTAGTTTCCCTTATTAGTTTGTGCCCAGGGGATTCTAGTCAGACCTGAAGCTATGTTCAGCTTGATCAAGTCTCACGTTCCAGTCTCCAAGCTCAAGCCGACCACCGGAGCGGTTTGCCTTGTTTTGGAACTTTGCTTTCCTTGGGATTTAAGCCACTTGGGCTGGCAGCTACAGAACTTTATTGGACTATTTTTGATTGCTTTATTCTTACTTCCTTGGACTATTCTTTATCCTTTATTCTGAATAAAAGTACATTTATTGCATCCGCTGGTGTGTGTGCGATCTAGGGGGGCTGTCCATGATCTGAAGTGCAACACATATGGAGACACCAACATGGAATAGAAAAAGGCAACACTTTTTTTCAAATTGCCATATGACAAGGTCCAGAATAGACATGATTTGGGGATCCAATAAAATCCGGAATAAAGTTATAAAATCCAAAATCTTACCATGCTCAGATCATGCACCAATAGAAGTATTGATAGGAGAGACAACGACAAAAGAAATGCCAAGGAGATGGAGACTAATGGACCACTTGATCAAAGGGCAGGAAGAACAAAACAAAAAACAAAGAATTATTGACAGAATATTTCAAAATAAATGTAGAAAGAGATACACCAATTGACATAAATTGGGACGCGAGTAAAGCCTTCATGAGAGGGCAGTTAATACAACAATACAATAATACAGCAGGCAGAAAAAGGTCTCCTCTGAGCCCCCACCCTGTGGGAGAAAAATAAGGTGCGATGGCATAGGACTGACCACCACTCAACCCCTTGAAAGAAAATGGAAGAAACGGCCCGCACCTGGATGCCCCCAGGAGAACAAAAGGTGCGATGGAGGAGGCCCTGACTGCCACTACACTTCCACCCACAAGGAAAGCGGGAGAATGGCCTGCGTCTGGATGCTGGGAGGCCGCAACCCCGGCAGTGAAAAGCGCTGCTTCCACAACGGAGATGGCGGCATGGGATCCGTGTACAAAAACTGAGGCCAGAAGCCCAAAATGGCATGGGGGAGCCGCCCAGGAATCCACTGCCTGCAGGACAAATTGACGACAATGGCTGCAGCCGGGACGCGGCCCAACAATGGAGGGGGGTGTTCTCTACTTGAAGACTAAGGCCCAGCCAGGGAGGTCGGGGCCCAGTGGAGGGCCAAAGGCCCAAATGCAGGCAAATGGCCCCGGCGGGGGACCACCCGCCAGGCCCAAACTGCCGCTGAGGAGGCCAGGGACCCACCAGCAAGGGGGTGAGAGGCTACAAGAGGCTTCCAAGGAAGAAGCGCTGCAGGCCTCTGACGGGGTACCCGACCACCGCTGAGAAACCGGCAGCAAAAACATAAGCCAAGAGGCTCCCGCTGCATCTCCGGATGCTGCCACACACTGGCAGCGGTGAGGAAAGGATATGGTGAGGAGTCGGGGAGGCAAAGGCTATGTGGGCCTCGCCCAATGGCAAAGCGCAGCAAAAGTGCAGGCCACCAGGAAAGGAGGAACCCACCCCCTCCCCCAATGAAAAAGAGGAAAAACAGTGTCCAACCATTGGGTCTGCCGCTGAGGTCCCCTTCTCTTCCTTTCTGTCTGTCCGCGAACATACCAAAGCAGGCCTGGAGCCTGCCAGGGCCTGCACAGCCTTTATAAGGCTGCTGGGCAAGGAGAGCGGCCAGCCCCTGGTCCGTCCACTACTCTGGGTGGGGCCGGCCGCTGATAGGCCCACTGACCATGCAGCGGGAAGCCCCCTGCTGCAACATGGCTGGCGGGAGGGCACCCCTCGCCGCAACAGGTCTTTCCCGGTAAGTTGGGCAATGCAATTGTCTTCTCTAAGCTTTCCTGTCTTCTCATTACGTGGCCAAAGTACTTCATATTTGCCTCTACTATCCTTCCCTCCAATGAGATGTCGTGCTTTACTTCCTGAAGTCATAACTCTATTCTGTGCCTTTTCCAAATTCAATTTCTTTCAGATCATTAGAAATCTCCTGTCTATGTTTCTGTGAAATCTTTCTGAGAACTCTTTGAATTATTTTTCTGTAACCACTTTAAACTATATAGTTGGCCTGTCATCTCTAATCTTACAAATTCAGTTTCTGTTTTCAATTCCCATTATTTCCTCTCAGATATGTATTCAAATCTAAAATCTTGTTAGACATATCAGATATTGAATTTTAATAAAGAAAGAGTCAGATTTTTCTGGCAGTCATATTTATGATGTTCTATAAATGGCTCTCCTTAAATTCTGGGGTCAGAGACAATAGTTATTTCCCCGGGTAGGTTCTCATCACAGTTCTAAAAACCAATTGGGGGGGGGGTTAATGCTTAATGTAATGACTTAGAAAAAAATTCTTAACTGTTTTGTAAGTAATTACGAATTTCGTAATTAGTTCTAAATTCCCCAAAGCAGGGAAACAGGACTGACACTGTTTTAAGCACAGGCAAATCAAGGGGCAACATTTCCCTTCTTCTCTGGAGTGCAATTCACTGGGACCTATTATTATTATTATTATTATTATTATTATAAAATGCCCGGGCCTCCTTGGAGTGAAATATAATGAATTAATATTATTAATATATTATTATAATAATATGCCTGGGTTTCCTTGCAGGGAAATATAAGGAATTAATATTATTATTAATAATATTATTTATTATAATAAAAGGCCAGGGCCTCCTTGCAGGAAAATATAAGGAACTAGCTGTACCCGGCAGGCGTTGCTGTGCCCTATTTAGGAAATGTGAGAAAGTCTGAGTATGTAAGGGTTGGAATTGATGTTACTTATGGTCTTGGTGGGTGTGTGCATGTGTATATATGTATATGTGCGTGTATATGTGTGTGCATGTGTATATATGTGTATGTACTGTATATATGTGTGTGCATGTGTGTATATGTGTATGTATGTGTGTGCATGTGTATATAATAATAATAATATAATAATAACTTTATTTCTTGTGAGTCGCCCTCCACCATTGGTGCTCCGGGCGACTTACATCATTTAAAAAACACAGGTACATCAATTAAAAACACAGGTACAGAGAACCATAAAGGGCCCAGCCTCCAGGTTATCTAGTCAATCCCCAAACGCCTGGCAGAAGAGCCAAGTTTTCAAGTCGGACAGGAATCTGGCTGGGGCCGATGTGGCCCTGAGAGCAGGCGGAAGTGTATTCCAGATCACAGGGGCCACCACAGAGAAGGCTCTCCGTCGGGTCTTTGTCAGCCGGGCCTCTCTCACCCCTGGGATAGCTATACGGTCACCATTTATTGCACGCGCTGGTCTTTCACTGCGTTGGTCTGTCAGCCGATCGCCCAGATAGGCTGGTCCGGTTCTTTGCCGTGCTTTGAAGGTTAGCGCCATGAGTTTGTAGATCACTCTGAACTCTGTAGGCAGCCAATGAAGAACTTTTAGGATTGGTGAGATATGGTTCCTAGCCGATGCCCCGGAAATGAGTCTGGCCGCTGCATTCTGAACAAGTCTCAACCTCCGAGTCGTGGACAGCGGTAGACCCACATACAGGGCATTACAATAGTCGAGTCGAGAGACCACGGTGGCATGTATCACAGTCTTCAACGCCTCTGATGGTAGGTAGGGGGCCAGCCGTCAGGCCCTGCGAAGATGAAAGAAGGCGCCCTTGGCTGCAGCCTGGATCTGGGCTTCCATCGTCAGTCTCTCGTCCAGAATCGCTCCCAGGCTCTTCACCGCCAGAACCGAGGACAGGGGCTCGCCTTCAAAGAATGGTAGTGGTGAGTGAGGGTCGGGTCGGCCAGGCCAGAGGATCTCCGTTTTTGCCGGATTGATTTTTAGCCTGTGTGCTCTGAGCCAGCTTGTCACCGCCCTCAGCCCCTGACTAAAGCTTTCAGGCACCGACGACATCCCTGGGTCGAGCTTCAGCAACAGCTGTGTGTCGTCGGCGTATTGGTAGCAGCTGAATCCATGGCTCCTAGCGATACTGGCCAGGGGCTGGACATAGATGTTAAAGAGGGTGGGGGACAAGATGGCACCCTGAGGGACCCCGCACTCCAGCCCGCATTTCCTGGAGACCTGGCCCTGCCACTCGACCCGCTGCGAGCGGCCCCGCAGGAACGATCCAGCCAAGTCAGAGCCTTATCCTGGATCCCGGAGGCAACCAGGCGGCGGAGTAACAGATCATGGTCGATGGTGTCGAAGGTCGCGGTTAGATCTAAGAGGACCAGGACTGCCGAGCCCCTCCGTCCAGCTGGCGGCGGATGTCATCATGCATCGCTACCAGGACGGATTCCCACCGTGGCCCGCGCGGAATCCCGACTGGGACGGGTCCAAGCCCCCGGATCGGTTTAAAAAATCACGCAGCTGGCTTTCCACCGCCCGCTCCAGTAACTTACCCAGGAAGGGCAGATTGCCAACAGGGCGGTAGCTCGCCGGTTCGTCGGGGTCAAGGTTCGCCTTTTTCAGGAGAGGGCGAACTCTGGCCTCCTTCAGGGACTCAGGGAAAGTGCCTGTATCCAGGGAAAGGTTCACCAGGTCCCTCAGAGCATCCGATATGGTGTCAATGCAGGACTTGATTAAATGCGATGGACAGGGGTCCATGGGGCAGGTCGTCGCCCTTGCCACGGTCACCAGCCTTTTCACCTCTTCCGATGTTAGGGGCCTGAATTCGGTGAGGCAGTGCCCACTGGTCTGAGTTAGACACCGGATCTTCTCGTTCTCTTCCTCCGGAATGGGCGGCAGGTCACGCCGAAGTGTGTGTGCATGTATATATGTGTGTGAAAGGGGGAAGAATGACATGGGAAAGAGAGGGTGGAATGTGGTGAAGGCTGGGAATGGGAAGTGGAGGGAGAGGGGCTGGAGAATGGGGGAAGTTAAGATTGGGAGAGGAAGGAGGAAACTACAAAAAGGGAAGAGTGGGGTGGGGAATGGGTGGCAGAGAAGTGTGTGCGACTGGGGGGGGAGTGAGACGGGAAGGGAGGAAGAGGTTTACCCTGGTCAAGGAGAGAGAAGCCTGGGGCCGCCTCCTCCTCCTTTCCCCATTCCTCGAAGGGAGAAAGCATTGAGGGGAATGGAAGCAGGGAGGCGAAGAAGATCTTGGAGGGGGAAGGAGAAGCAGCAGCGCACTTCTTCCCAGGCCGTAGCCTCGCAACTCTGCTGGGGGAGTTCCGCCTCTCCTGCTCCTGGGAAGGCCTGGAAGCGGCGGTGTGGCGTGCCTCCTGTCTGCCTGCCTCTCTCTAAGGTGAAAGGCTACTGGCGGGGGACCAAGCGGGCATGGCCACGGGACTACAGTTCCCAGAAGGCCCTGCATGGCGACTTCATGTTCCTTGCCCTCCTTGCCATTCGCCGCCTAGGAGTCGCGCTGTGGACCTCTATGGTTCCGGCTGCTTTTTCACTTCCTACAGGAAGGCCTTTTAGTTAAATTAGGCTCTGAGCATGGAAAGGCCCCGATCTGACTGTGAGTAATGTCTTGAAAGCTATTTTGGAGGGGATAATTTTCCTGTTAGGGGGGCATACGATACAATAATAACGAAAATATGGGCCCAGGAAGTGCGTTAAACAAAGTCCACTTCCGGTTTGGCGGGGGAAGTGCGGAAAAGCTCAAAATTAGCATTCTGAACGGATCTAATACGAACTTGTTTATTTTCTTTTTCCGAAAGCCCAACCCTATTATTTCCTCCTTTCTGAAATATGATTTCCACATGAACCATTTAATTGTTTATCACTTAGAGAGGTTCAATCAGTTTCCTATTTCTAGTCCAAATTGCCAATTAGTTTAAACTTCAATTTTTGACTTTATGCTATTTTTTCTCTTTTGGCTCTTAGGGTATCATCAGACAGAGGTCCATAAGCCAGGGTATAGTGTGGGAATCTCTGGCTTTGCAGGGCAAATCCATGGGCCAGTAGGGGGAACCATTTGGCAGCTCCCTGTATCAACCCCTTACCATCACATGGCATTTCCCATCTGCCCCCAGCTTTGTTCCATGCTTTCCCCACCTTCTCGAATGAGGACACAGGTAGTCTCAGGGCAGCCTCTGAACACACTGCCGAGACAGACCTGGGATGGAGCCCCTCTGGAAGTAGCCCTACATAATGTGATGGGCTCAAGTGGGATTCATCCTGGTTGCATCTTGGCACCATTCTAGGACAGTGAAATAGCCCTATGTGATGAAGTCATTAGTTTTACTTTTAACTTCTTTGGACAGTGACACTGCTGTTTGAGTATTTATGATGTAAACATATATAATACAGTTTTTTTGTACTTCTCCTGCTGTCAACTACAAACAAAATTTGGGGTTCCCCTCCCTTTCTCTCTATATGAAATGATACCAATATTATAATTACTTATTTATTTATTTCGTATATTTCTATCCCGCCCTTCTCCCCATAAGAGGGACTCAGAGCAGCCTCACATGAGTATCAGAAGATGCTAACAATATAAATACCATAAAAATTACAATTCACAATAAAATCATTTTTAAAAATTGTACAACATCATCATTAAATTTAACAATAAATTAACGTGTAAAACCAAACCAAGCTGGGAGAATCCATGTTGCAAAATCCAAATTTCCTTTTCCTATTGCCGCTGGCCTCTAATCAAACACCTGGCCCCAGAGCCATGTCTCCCATTGTCTTCTAAAGGACAGGAGGGAGGTGGCCAACCTGATGTCCTTGGAGAGATAGTTCCATAGACAGGGGGCCACTGCTGAGGTGGCCCTGTCTCTTGTTCCCACCAACCACATTTGCAAGAGTGGTGGGATTGAGAGCAGGAACTCTCCTGACGATTTTAAGCTTTCTGATGGTTCATAGCAGGAGATACTGTATGTTCGGACAGGTAATCTGGGCCAGAACCATTCACGACTTTAAACGTTAAAACCAGCACATTGAATTCTGCCTGGAAGTTGATTGGCAGCCAGTGGAGCTGGCACAACAGAGGAGTGGTATGCTCCCTGTACGCCACTCCGGTTAACAACCTGTCCGGACTAATTGGATCTTCTGAGAAGTTTTCAAAGGCAGCCCCATGTACAGAACGTTGCAGTAGTCTATTCAGGATGTAACAAGAGTGTGGACCACCGTGACCAAGTCAGACTTCCCAAGGAACAGGCACAGCTGGCACATAAGTTTTAATTGTGCAAAAGCTCTCCCAGCCACTGCGGAGACCTGGGTTTCCAGGCTGAGCGATAAGTCCAGGATCACTCCAGAGTCCAGCAGAACCAACAAGGACGCACTCCCCCTGTCTAGTTCCCAGCGTAGATCATCTACCAACGCGACCAAGGCTGTTTCGCTACCATGTCCCAGCCTAAAGCTAGACTAAGCTGTATCTAGATCATCACTGTCTACCAAGAAACCGTGGAGTTGCAAAGCCACCACACATTCCAGGACTTTGCCCAAAAAGGGGAGGCTGCAGTAAGTCTAAACGTGATCAGGAAGTGGTCAGTCCATGGCAACTGAGAGATGGTTAACTCCTCTACACCACGTTTTTCCCATCCCTGGCAGAAAACCAGATCTAATGTGTGCTCAGCACAATAAGTGGGGCCTGATTTTAGTTGGGACATCCCCATGTTCACCATGGAAGACATGAAGTCCTGAGCCACTCCTGATAGGGTGGTCTCCACATGGACATTGAAATCCCCCAGCACTATTAGCTGATGAGACTCCAATGCTAGGCTCGAGACCACCCCAGCTAGCTCAGGTAGGGAGACTGAAGTACAGCGGGGTGGTCAGTACACTAACAGAATCCCTATTCTGTCCCGACCACCAATCCTCAGATGGACACACTCAAACATAGTAGACTGTGAGGTGGAGCACCTGATCAAGGAGATAGAGTCCCTTTAGACTACTGCAATCCATGCACCCCTCCCCGACCTCCAGATCTTGGCTGGTGCTGCACGGAGTATCCTGGCAGGCAAAGCCGGGAGAGGTTCCCCCCCATCTCACCTAGCCAGGTCTCAGCTAGATAAGCCAGGTCTGCTTGCTCATCAAGAAGTAAATCTTGAATGGTGAGGGTTTTTCCATTTACAGACCTGGCGTTTAACAGCACCACCCTTAAGATGGAGGCTCTGCCAACCTGGGTACTCAGATTAACCCTGTCAGGAGATGTTTTTGGAAAGGCTTTATTTATTTATTTATTTATTTATTTATTTATAAATTCGACTTGGTAGACTGCTCTCTCTGGAGCCCAGAGCGGTTTACAGCATAAAATCAATAAAAACATCAAAAACAGATAAAAGACGTATACCCAAAAGCCCCACCCCCCCCACAATAACCCACAGTAACCCCGGCAAGCAATAATATGCAGAGGCAATACATGGCAGAACAGTGTGTTGGCAGCTGGCGAATAGGAGGCATCAGTTGGAACCAAATGCCTGCCTATATAACCAAGTCTTCACAGACTTGCGAAAGGCCAGCAAGCCCCGTAGTGCTCGTATCTCCTCTGGTAGAGAATTCCAGAGGGTCGGAGCGGCCACTGTAAATGCTCTCTGCCGGGTGCTCGACAGCCTACAGATCTTGATACTGGGAACCTCTACTAGATTAAGCCCTCTGAGCGCAGTGATCTTCTGGGTTTGTATGGGGTAAGACGCTCCCTCAGGTACACTGCCCCAAACCATGTAAGGCCTTGAAAGTTAGAACTAACACCTTGAAGGAGACCCAAATTCAATAGGAAGCCAGTGCAGTGCACGCAAGAGTGGGGTCACATGCACAGATCTTGGGGCTCCCGACAGCAGGTGCGCTGCTGCGTTCTGCACCAGCTTAAGTTTCCGGATCGCCGACAAGGGTAGGCCAATGTACAGCGCATTACAGTAGTCGAGCCTCGAGATGACCGTGGCTTGGATCACCGTGGCCAGGTCGCAGCGGGAGAGGTAGGGAGCCAGACGTTTTGCCTGCCGTAGATGGTAAAACGCTGTCTTGCAAGCGCAGGCAATCTGCACTTCCATCGACAGTTGGGTGTCCAGCTGGACCCCAAGGCTCTTAACTAAGGGCTGTGGGCGAAGTGCCACACCATCAAACGTTGGCAACTGGGTCTCTACCCCCCCCCCCCCCCGGGCGCCCCAGCCACAAGATCTCCGTCTTCGCCGGGTTCACCTTCAACTTACTGGCTCGCAGCCATCCAGTTACGGCTTCTAGGCAGCGATGGAAATTATCGGGTACAGATTCCACCCCGGGATCCATCCTCAGAATGAGCTGGGTGTCATCAGCGTACTGATGGCACTCCAGCCCAAAACTCCGTACCAATTGGGCGAGTGGTCGCATATAGATGTTAAATAACAGCGGGAGAGAATGGCCCCTGAGGGACCCCGCAGAGAAGAGGGGAGCCCTCGGAGACCACCCCTCCCCACTTCACTCGCTGCAGGCGGTTTTGGAGGAAGGAGGACAGCCAGTTGAGGGCTGTCCCCTCACCCGCCACCGCCAGGCGGTGTGTCAAAAGTTGGTAATCGACAGTATCAAACGCTGCCGTGAGGTCCAATAACACGAGCAGCGCCGATCCGCCTCGATCCAAGTGGCATCGGAGTAGGTCTGTGATGGAGACCAGGACGGTCTCTGTCCCATGGCCCGAACGGAAGCCGGACTGGAAGGGGTCAAGCCAGGTTGCATCATCCAAGAATGTCTGCAGCTGGTCCATTGCTGCCCTCTCAATTACCTTGCCCAGGTACGGTAGATTGGACACTGGGCGGTAATTGGAGGGAGCCGCAGGGTCTAACCCGGGCTTCTTCAGCAATGGACTAACCACCGCCTCTTTTAACTCCTCTGGAAAAGCTCCTTGCTCAAGGGAGCAGTTGACTATATTCAACAGAGGGCCTCGTATCCCCTCCACGCAAGCTCGAATCAGCGTGGAGGGACACGGGTCGAGGGAGCAGGTGGTTGGTCGAAGGGCTGCGACAATCTTGTCAACATCCTCTGCGTCCAGTGGCCGAAACCGGTCGAAGGTGGACCCGGCGGAGGGCCACGGAGTCTCAAGCTCCTGTACTGTATCAACCGTGGCAGGAAGGTCCCGGCGGAGCATCGCAATCTTGTCTGCAAAATGATTCTGAAAAGCCTCAGCGGACAGGGCCTGATCATCATTTTTTGGGATGGTAGGGACCATCGTCAGCTGCCGAATTATCCTGAACAATTGAGCCGGGCGTGAATCTGCAGACGCTATCAAGGAGGCATAATGGGAATTTTTCGCCTCCTTGACCGCATGCTCATAAGCCTCACTAAAGAGCTTATAAGCTGATTGCGAAGGCCCGTCACGGAGCTTCCTCCACATGCGCTCCAGCCGTCTCTTCTCCCGCTTCATGGCTCTGAGATCTTTGGTGAACCATGGAGAGCAACGCTTGCGGGGTTTGAGAGGGCGCTTAGGGGCAATCTCGCCGAGAGCCGTGGATAACTTACAGTTCCAGGTGGTGACTAGCTCCTCGAGCGAGACGCTGACAGGCTCCAAGTCCCTCAGGGCATTCAGGAACCTGGTTGGTTCCATAAGTCCCTTTGGGCGAACCCAAATAGGTTTGGCACCCTTGCCAGGGGGTGGTGGCGTCTCGACCCGGACTCTTAGAGCACAGTGATCCGACCATGGCACCTCAGTTACAGAGGTGACGGACACTTGGACACCTGCAGAGAAGATCAGATCGAGAGTGTGTCCGGCCCGATGTGTGGGGCCCGAGTTTAAGAGGGAGAGGCCCAGTGCCGCCATGGTCGACACAAGGTCCCCGCTGCAGATGGAAGGGAGGCTGTGTCGGCGTGGACATTGAAGTCCCCCAGAACTATGAGTCTGGGGAACCTCAATGCCCACTCAGCCACAGTCTCCAGCAGCAGGGAGAGACTCCTCGCTGGTGCGCTAGGTGCTCGGTACACCAGCAGGAAGGCTACACTCTCCGGGGCTCCCCACATCAGACCGACACTTTCAATCCCGTCTGTTTCCAGTGCAGGGACCGCTCTAAGATATAACAGGTCACGGGAGAGGATAGCCACTCCCCCCGCCTCTCATTCCTGTTCTGGTGAGTAACAACATAATCAGGGAATGCTAACTCGTGCAGGCAGGTTTCATCACCATCGTTGGTCCAGGTTTCGGTTATACAGCAGAGATTCGCTCGCTGCTCTATAAAGAAGTCCTTGAGAGTAGCAGTTTTGTTCCTAACAGAGCATGCGTTAACTAACACCAGAGAGGAAGGGGAGGAAATTGGAGGCCTGTCACCAGTGTACTTCGGGATAGGACGCAGGTCAGAGGTGCGTCAAGTCTCACAGCGACTCAGTGTGCCTCTCGTTTTTGGCCTGCGCCTAATGCTGTACTTCCCCATCCCAGAGATCACTGCAATGGGGGCTTCTACTGTGTCGGTAGAAGGTCTTGCGGGCTTAGTTTGCGGCACACCCCCCGAAAAGGGAGATCGGGGGGGGGGGCGATAAACCACTAGAACTTGGCGCGCATGGCGCCCGTGGTTGGTTTACAGCCTTCCCATTTCCTCTGGCCAGAAAGGCCGCCCCCCAGAAGGTCCTGGGCCTATAGCCCTGTTTCCGTCTGTGAGGACCTTGCTGGCTCTTTTTTAATGGTTTAGCGTCCATTGTGGTGAGTCTTAAGCCCTCCTTAGGCTTGTCGTTGTTGGTTGGTGGTATGGCTACCAAGCCACCATCAGGGATTCTCTCGGGGACTGAATGATCCAACACGGGAGAATCAGACATTGGCCTCAGTCCTGGTAAGTTCTGGTTGGAATAGGCTGGAATGGATTTCCCTCCACTGCCTTCAATCCCCTCTACTGGAGAGGGGTTAGATGTATTTAGGGCCCTATCAGACTCCAGGTCCTGGGGGTGGCCTGCCCGGTGGGTTAGAGGTGGCAGCAGTTCAGGTCTTAGGAGGCGGTTGTGGCAGACAAACCATCCTGGGGGGGGGGGGGGTCAGTAGGCTGGTCGTCCTGGGGGCAGTCAGCGAAGGGCAATTTAGTCTCCTCTGCCAGCCTACCCATCAAGACGTCCTGGGGGTGGTCAGCAAGGGGCAGACTGATCTCCTCTGCCAGCCTACCCTCCAAGTGTTCAGCAGAGGGTAAGGCCCTGAGTTCACAGCAGGTAGGAGGAGGGTCACTATTATTCAGCTTGCCTTGCATTAGAGGAGGAGCTGGGTGATGTAGAGGCTTCCGTCGAGCCCGCCTCTGGCTCCGCCTCAAACTCCGCCTCTGGCCACACCTCCGTTTTCTCGTGCTCCCTGCCCCACACCCAGGAGCCAAGGGGGAAGACGGGTGGGCTCGGGGGCTATGGCAACCGGCTCCACGTCCATGGGTGCCGGTGTAGCCTGTTGGCTTGGGCTGCTGAGGGCCGAAGGGGGAGGCGTTGGATGGAGTGGCACTCTCCTCCGCACACGCCTCTGGCCACGCCTCCGGACCCGCCTCCGCTTGCTCCGGCCCCCTGGCTCCTGTCCAGGGGCTGGGGAAGGAGGCGGATGAAGATGCTCCGCCATTACGGCGTCCTGTGTTGTGGGCGCCATCTTGGTCGGGCCCACCAGCACCCCCTGAGCCGGCAAAAGGCATGCCCGACGCCGGGGCCGCCCGCCCAGGGCCTTGGCCAGAACCGCGGTAGTATCCAGTGGCTCCGGTGATCTGGGCGCCTCTGCTGCGCGCTCCGGCAGCACCATCGTGGGGGGCGAGGAATGGGAATGGGAGGACCATGGGCACCCCCCTGAGCCCGCAAACGGGCAGTCTTCACCCCCAGAGCAGGCTTAGTTGACTGCTGCATTATTATTATTTAGACCTAATTCTCAACTTACCCTCCCCCCCAACCTCTTGATCTCCAAATGCTTCCAGATTTCTTCTTACACTTAAGATATAATAAAGTGCTGTAATAAAGTGCTGTTACAGAAATCAGTTGAGGAAGAGAGGTATATAAATACATTAATTAGCAAGATGTTACTAGAGAAACAAATGCTGGAGGTAAATTGCAGGTGGAGATAATAACAAAAGTCCAACACAAGCAGGAATACCAATATTATAAAGTCACGTTTAAATTGTGTTTAGCTTTTTCATTTACCTGAATGAACTGGAGTAGAAGTATTTTTATTGTTTTTAATTGTGTTAATTCTGGGATTCATTCATAGTGACATGCTTGCTACAGTTCTGCTTCATCACCATTCGATATGCTGATGTTTTGTTTTCCCTTTCTCTTAATCCTGAAGCCCCATAGTTACAGGAAGACAGCAGTTGAGATACAAGGATGGGCCTTTGTATCTCAACTGCTGTCTTTTGATTTCAACCCAGCCATCATGTATAACCTAAGTCAGTGTGTTGTGTTAATGCCACATAGGCCCTATGTAATGAGCAGAAACGAACTGAGAGGTGATGTATGCAGAGGGGCCATCTGAGAGACATTCAGAAGATACTCTTAGGGGAGGTTCATATCAAGTGTCTATCTGAATTATTTCACACTATTCTCAACAGTAAACTAAAAGCCTCACACAGATTTTTACATAGCATTCTATAGCCAACTATTTCTGTAGTTCATCCAAGGGCTTCATTAAACAGGATTTTAGGCTGAATAAGGGATAAAATTTCCAGCTAGGTTCTGCAGATACACTCTTGATATGTTTCAGTTTAACAGTGCAATGCAAGAATTATGCCTGCTTTCAGGAGAAGTAAATACCAAATACTAGCATAAGGAATCATTTCACAGTCGAGATCTAGATATCATAGTTTGATATCCAGAGCAGAGAAATGGCAAGAGCAATTTAACAGTACAATCCTATCCAATAATTATACTTGCTCTTCCTAGAGAAAAATATTGCTAAACAGCATATTTCATCATAAGGATCCATTACATCATTAAAAACCTGGATGATCTGGAGAAATGGCCAGGTGGTAGACATGATGAGCAATACAACAAAAGAAAAGAAAAAAACCCCATAGTGTTGATGCTAGAAAACCTACAGAAGGCCTGATCAAATATGCTAGAGCCCATTGGAAAGTCTATGCCATGGCAGTGGTGGCTGTGAAGATATATTTTTCTGCCACCTTTGTGGCATCATCCAGCACAGCTATCTAGAGTGATTATGGAGTTTTTATACTCAGTGCTACAAAAAGAACAAACACATTAAATTGCTATGAAGAATTCAAAGTTGGCCATGTTGGGTCTGTGTGTCAAGTTTTGTCCAGATCTGATATCAGCTGGGTTCAGTGCTCTCTGGATAAGGGTGAACTAGGGCAATCACCCCAAACCCTGTCAGTATTCACAGTTGGCCATGTTAGTTCTGTGGTCAAGTTTTGTCCAGATCTGATATCAGCTGGGTTCAGTGCTCTCTGGATAAAGGTGAACTACAACTCCTGAGTCCCAGGGCAATTACCTCAAACCCTGTCAGTATTCACAGTTGGCCATGTTGGTTCTGTGTGTCAAGTTTTGTCCAGATCGGATATCAGCTGGGTTCAATGTTCTTTGGATAAGGGTGAACTACAACTCCTGATTCCCAGGGCAATCACCCCAAACCCTGTCAGTATTCACAGTTGGCCATGTTGGTTCTGTGTACCAAGTTTGGCCCAGATCTCTCATCGGCAGGGTGCAGTGTTCTCTGGATAAGGGTGTACTACAACTTCTGATTCTCAGGGCAATCACACCCAAACCCAGCCAGTATTCAAAGTTGCCTATGTTGGGTCTGTGTGCCAAGGTTAGTCCAAGTCCATCGTGGGCTCGGTTCACAGTGGTCTCTGGATTACCACTTCTCTAAATCATGGTGAATTCTTCCCAAACCTTTTGTTCAGTTGCTGATCCATTCCTATTTGCTGTGTGCCATAGGAATGGGAAGGAAAAGATTGTGTGAGAGGCACTGGCAGGGTCATGCAAGTCTGGAGAGAGAAAAGAACCCTGGGATGGCCATTCTGGAGAAAGAAACAGAACATCTAGGATGAAATGGTACCCAAATTAAAGCATCCCTTTGGTGCTTGGTGTTTGAGGAGGACACCAAGCACCAAAGCAGGGGTTGGGCTACATGTCATGGCATTCGCTATAACCTGCACAGTCAGTTGAGGGAGTGTCTTTGAAGGTTTCTCAGCATTTGGAACTGTAGCCTGTTTATGGATGTGGGACACTGTCTGTGTAAGTGGACACCTCTGCCACATACACATATACACACATTTTCACTTTTATTATCTGTATAGATTTCACATAGATTGAGATTCCTTGTTACGCTAGTGTGACACATCTACACACTGTAGCTGACACACTAGTGTTGCAACAGTTTGGAAAGCTCTGAGCAAGAGGATGATAATCCTGCTTTTTAAAAGAATGGTCTTTTTAAAACTTGCTCTTTTTTAAACTAAGCATGCTGACTGGCTGGTTACCAGCCAGTTCTCACAGTATCCGATTCCAACAATATAGATATTGCAGAAATAGCTTGCCAGTTCAATTCTGCAAGGCACTCCTAATAACAATCCCCACTCCTTACTATCCAATGTATTCCATCCCAGTCTGCTACCAAGCACAAATCAAAGTGCTGGCTTTAGCCTATAAAGCCCTAAACCAGACCTGGGCAATTGCTGGCCCTCCAGGTGTTTTGGACTTCAAGTCCCAGAAATCCTAGCCAGTTTACCAGCTGTTAGGATTTCTGGGATTTGAAGTCCAAAACACCTGGAGAGCCGGCAATTGCCCAGGTCTGCCCTTAACAGTTCCGGTCCAGCTTACCTGTTTGAACATACCTCGGAGGGAGAAAGAATTGTGGAACAATTCAATAAATTCTTTCAAAATTTATATAAGGAAGAAAACATAACAGAAGAAGATATCATGCAATACATAGAAAATCTTAGACTCCCAAAGCTGACGGAGGAACAAAGAAACACTTTGAATGGGAACATTACAACGCAGGAGATTGATTACGCCATAAGGAGACTTAAAAAAAAACAAGGCCCCTGGCCCAGACGGGTACACTGCCTGTTTCTATAAGACATTTAAAGATGAGATAACCCCATTGCTGAAGGATGTATTCAACAACATCTTATCAAACAAAGAGATACCACCAACATGGGGAAAGGCTAATATTACGCTCATACATAAAGAGGAGACCGATGAGGCGGAAAATAAAAACTATCGCCCAATATCCCTACTTAACCAAGATTATAAGATCTTTGCCACCATAATGGCTGAAAGATTAAAAACTTTCTTAAGAGACTGGATATCAGAGGAACAGACAGGTTTCATGCCAAATAGGCAAATTAAAGAGAATATAAGAAGCTTAATAAGCACAATAGAGTATTACGAGGCACATAATGAGAAACAGCTACCCTTACTCTTTGTAGACGCCGAAAAGGAAATTTATTGGAAATTTATTAAGTTATTAATTAAGGAATTGGACACAGGAGCAGAATTTCAAAATGCAATAAATGCCATCTATTCTAAACAAGAAGCCTCACTAATAATAAATGGACATGAAAACCCAAGGGCAATAGATATTACAAGAGGCACTCGACAGGGATGTCCACTCTCCCCCCTACTTTTCATATTAGTCATAGAGATATTGGTAAGAGAAATTAATAAAGACACAACACTCAAGGGTACAAGAATCTTCAAATATGATTACAAGCTAAGGGTATATGCGGATGTAAGGACTCACCTGCCTTAAGCAGGGCCGAGGCCTGCTTAGAAGAGATTTAGAAATCTTGTTTTGGGTTGTGCTGGCATCCATCTTGGAGAGGTGGCTGCAGCCAGCAACCATTAAGGGAAAGGAAAGCCAGAGCAAGGGGGCGTGGCCTTGCAGGCTTGTGCCTAGTTACAGTGAAGAGGCTGTGATTGGCTAGAGTATAGAGGGGAAGGAGTTGGAGCTGACAGAAGAGAAAATCCTGTCAGAGAATGTTTGTGTCTGGAGTCGGGAGTTTAGAGCAGGGCTGTGCAGACGCACATCTCCAGCCTCTGCTGTTTAGAGTCAGGCTGTAGATTCGACATCTAAGCCTGAGGCAGTCTTGAGCAAGGTTCCTGGGGGAGTATCACCAGAGCCTTGGCAATAGAGACTGACAGTCTGTCCTAAGCAATTCACCACGTAGGAATAGGCTGGACTAGTGGGAATCAAGACGGAGATCTGACCGCCCTTAGGGCCAGTAGTCATTCTAGTGGGGACGCTTTTGGAAGAGTGCCATTTAGAACTGTTCTTGTGATAGGCAGTTGGGTTACCTGTTCATCTCTGGAGATAGGGTGACAGGTGAAGGGCCTCTTAGACTGTGTGGGTTACGTGTAACCCAAGTAGTAGCCAGACTCAGGGAACAATCTATGGGATTAGATGTTCCAGAACTTTAGTACAACAACCATCTAGTGGAACTATTAGTTGGGAGTTGGGAGACAAGTCTTAGTACTGTCTGTGGAACTGAACGTACCATCTCAAGAAGAATTAATAGCCTTTTTAGTCAGAAACCTCTACGCTCTAGCACATATATTGATCTTGTAACCATCACGCTATCCTAACTATCATTGTTGTAACCGTACGCTAGTTGCCTCTCAGAAGAACCAATACGATCTGTGCCTATTTGATAGCCTCGTTGTAGTTAATAAATACCTTTTATTATTAACTTTAAAAGAAGACTCCGTCATCTTTTGGTCTCCTCAGTTTACATTCTTGGTGGTGGGTGGTTGTAAAGGCTAACGCTACAGACACTTCATTTAATTAGAGAAAGTAAATCCTAATGACCCATTAGGTTGGTGGCAGACTACCGGGAGTGTCAATTAGTCAATTTTGGTGACCAAGATCGTCACAGCGGACAATATCGTTTGCACCATAGAAAACCCCATTGAGTTGGGTCAGCTCTGGTTAAGAAAAATCAAAGATTTTGGTAGAGTGGCAGGATTTAAATGAAACAAACAAAAAACGAAGATTCTAACCAAAAATATCAAGGGGGTAGAAAAGGAGCACCTAGAAAAGGCCTTGGACATCAAGATCGTGCAAAAGGTAAAATACTTGGGGGTAACAATAACACCATCCAACAGCAAGCTGGTAAAAACAACTATGAACTAGCATGGAGCAAAATCCAGAAGTCCATGGAAAAGTGGAAAAATTTAAATCTATCATTAATGGGTAGAATTGCAGGAATCAAAATGTCGGTTTTACCAAAAATTTTATACATCTTCCAAACTCTACCAGTGATCAGAACAAACCATTTATTTAAAAAATGGTCCTCGGACATCTCTAAATTTATTTGGAAGAACAAAAAGCCAAGGATAAAAAATAAAGTCTTGATAGATGACAAACAGAGAGGAGGCCTAGGTCTACCAGACCTAAGGCTTTATTATGAAGCATGAAATTTAATAACAGTAAAGGAATGGTGCACTCTTAAAAATCACAAACTACTGGCATTGGAAGGCCACGACCTGCGTACGGGGTGGCATGGGTATTTATGGAATGACAAAAGGAAGATAGAGCGAAATTTCAGTAATCACTATATCAGAGCGTCCTTAGTGAAAACGTGGGAAAAATATAAAGATAGAATATACAATAAAACACCATTATGGCTCTCCCCGACAGAAGCCAGACACAAAAGAGAAATAACCAGTGACAACTGGTTAACCTACCAGAAAGTACTTTAAAAATACCAATACCAAAGAATATTCAATAAAATCAATAGAAGAAATTAAAAAACTACAACCAAACATAACATGGTTCCAGTATTATCAAATGTTCTCAGGGTTTAAGGAGGACAACAAAAAGGGCTTTCAACAACAAGCAGGCTTTTGGGAGGGGATAATGAAAAAAAAAGAAAAAACTAATAAGTGCTGTGTATAAACAAATATTAAAATGGAATACGGAAGAAGAACAGGTCAAAGAGTGTCAAATCCGGCGGGCCCAGGATTTAGGGCACAATGTACTGTCTCATCAATGGGAGAAAGTCTGGAACATCAAATTAAAGTACACTGTTGCCATAGACATCAGGGGAAACTGGCATAAATTATTCTTTAGGTGGTACTACACACCAGAGAAGCTAGCAAAGTTCAACCCACAATGCTCCAACAAATGTTGGAAATGCGGTAAGGAAGTTGGCACGTTCTTCCACCTATGGTGGTCATGTAGACTAATTAAAAACTTCTGGATGCAAATCCACACATATATGCAGTAGGTACTGAAAACAAAACATCTACTTATTCCTGAGACATATTTGCTTAATATAACTACTTTTAGTATGGATAAGGAAAGAGACAAAATATTGACCTTAAGCACTACAGTGGCCAGAATTACATTGGCCAAAGTTTGGAAACAAAATGTAGCTCCGAGCATAAATGAATGGATTTTAAAAATGTTCAACATCATCCAGATGGACGAACTCTCACAAGGACTGAAAGATATAAACAGGAAAACTGACTGGTCAGGTTTCAAGAATATACTAAGAAAACAGAAGATAATGAAGTAGTGAGACAGTTCCATGGCCACAACACAATCAACATCAGCACGAACCAACACAACAATCGGGAATGGAAACACAAATGAAGACACTTCGGGGTCTCCTGGGAAGTCAACATTGTCTTTTATTATATGTATATCTTTGTTTTCATCCCCCTTCTCTCCCCCGCCCCCCCATCCCTCCCCATTCACAACCTCCCCCCTACACCCTCTTTTCTCTCTTTCTTCTTTCCCTCTCTATCTTCAACACTCTATTCCGCACTGTATGATATACAAAAACCTGAATAAAAACTATTTTTTAAAAAATACCTCTCTGGGGAGGCTCTGTTCTCAGTCCCACCTCCTTTGCAGGTGCGATTGGTGGGGACAGGAGATGATTTTCTCAGTGGTGACCCCTCAGCTATTGAACTCCCTCCCCAGTGAGATCAGGTCAGCCCCTTCTCTCCTGATCTTCTGGAGTAAACTTAATATGTGGCTTTGGGACAAAGCTTATGAAAAGTAATTGTAGTAGTACAATAAGTGACTATGAAACAATATGATTGACAAATGGAATGGCCATGGATTATGTTTTGGTTGGTGTGATTTTAATTGTTGATTTTAATAATTTTGTTTTTGTTTAATTTTAATTGTAATTTTTTGTTTGATATTATGTGTGTCTGGCATCAAATTGCTGCCTGTTGTAAGGTTGCCTTAAATCCCCTCCGGGGTGAGAAGGCGCGATATAAATATGGCAAATAAATAAATAAAATCTCTTTAAATAGGACATTACTATCACAAGCAATTCCTCATTTCACACATAGATTGGTATTCCTCAACAAATCTTAACTCTTAAGGAAACTTCATTGTAAGATGATGACCCTCCTTTTGGTGAGGACTGTAATGGGCATCCTACTGAAAGCAGCCATGGGTCATATTACTGACCCAGATGTAATACGTTGCACAGGTTGTGGATGGATTTGCTGAGTGGAGGTGGGAACAAATATCCCTACCTTTCCCAAATTAATAGCATCTTTAAAGACATGCTAATATTTGGCTAAATGCAAGTCATCCAAATATTAGGGACAGAGATATGGGAGACCTGTGTTTAGGTTAAATTTTAATGAGAATTACCTAATTTTAATGAGTACTTAATTAACACTGTGCTTATATCTGACAGATAAATCTCCACATTTTTTGTAAGGCACACAAAGAGTAATAAGGACAATTTATTTTGTCTGACCAAAGTACAGTCTTTTTCATTAGGGCCTTTTCACCTTCTCTCTCCTTCCCCCATCTAGTACATTCTGTCCTACTGAGCATCAAGATAAAAGGGAAGAAAGGAAGATCTCTGCATACATACTTGTGTTTGGAGGAATAAAAAAGTGAGACTTTCAGAGGCCTTAAAGTCAACCTCAAGATTGTGTAGGAAAGTTGGTTTTTTCATATTGTATTATTTCATCTTTGGAGAAGTTTGAGCAGAGTCATCTCTGACCCTCTTTTCTACAGGTTTTCAATATTCTTTTTAACAAGCTGTATTCTTTGGTCAGTTGGAGGGAAGTTACTTTCATGTTAGTACTTTTGTCCATGTATGGAGACTCTGACAAAGTTGGCAAAACTTGAATTGCCTCACTATGGAAATCTGTTGGCTGCCTTCTTTCTGTAAAAAGTTCTTTCTCCCCCCCCCCCAAAAAAAACCCTAAATGTAGGCTTAATAACCAAGCAGGTTTTTTTTATTGTATCAGAAGATGGAAGAGACCACAGACTTTCTGAAAGGACATGAAAGGGAATGTTTCGGGAATAATGAAACACTCGTTCCAGAGAAGTGAATTTTTGATGTCATTTGATGAGCCACCCACCCATTTTTATATGAAGGCAAATGGTAATGCATCTCGTTATAATGGGCACCACAAAACAGAAGATAATTTCATCATGGGCTGCTGTCATGATTTAAAAACACAAAGCAACATTAATGCAAGTGAAATCTATTGCCATTATAAGAATAACCAAATGCAACATACAAAATCTAGTTGAAGCACCATTTTCAATTTATTTTTATCAACTCTCAGTGGCTTTAAAATAAATCACCTCAGCTTGGAATCTATCCATCACATCTGCCCACTTCATTTTCACCATGCCAGAATCTGAATATTTTTTCTGTTCAAGAATAATCAAATTCCTTTAATGCCCTTGAGAATCTGAAAGTAAGACAGGAGTACTTGTTTCCATCCTTCTGTGAAATATGTCGAGGACCTCTTTCTAATTAAATTGTGGTGTCATTGTTATTTAGGTTTTAGAATAAATTGGTATTTTTCTTGTTGTTTTATAAAAATCAGAACTCATTTCATGTAACTAACTGTACTGCTTGGCTACTTATATAACTCACCTTCTTTTACAATCAGGGGCGGTCTAAGGTAATTTTAAATGGTAGGCGAACATTATTTTGGTGCCCCCCCAAAAAAACATTATTTTGCCGCCCCCCATGTAAAACAAATATACAATTATAATATCACAATACCATTAGTAGTATTATATTGTATCAATGTATATACAATATATACCTTACTCATACTATATTATATCATAATTATATTATACTACATTACAATATAATTATATTATAATATATTGACATTATAATATAATGTAACATTCTATTATATTATTATAATAAAATAATAACATTATTTATTTAAATAAAATTATCCTCTACTAAATATTTTCATTACTCCTATAAAACTCAAATAACCCAAAATAAAGTAAAATAAAATATTATATATTACTATTTTGTACAATACCACTATACTGCAATATTGTTTGTAATATTACATGTAATATAAAATATATCATTATTCTATTGTTATATTGTATTTGTATTATATTGTATGACAATATTAAGCAGAACTGTATAATAATCAACAAGAAATGCAATGTAAATGCATCAGAATATATTACCTATCACCCGACTCATAATTCATAGGAGTCTCCCATAAGTCCAAAATTAGGATCCCAATGTAAATGTCTGAGGAACATCGGCAGGGCCAGGATGGCGCCCCATGCGGCCAGGGTGGCGCCCCCTTCCCAGATGGCGCCCTAGGCGGCCGCCTACTTGGCCTATCTTGTAGGACTGCCCCTGTTTACAATGTTCATTTTTTCTGCTCACTAGATATTATTTTAATTCCAACCAGCAAAGTGCTATTCAGGAGGGCCAATATAGTTTGAGGATTTGAAACCAAGATTCAAATCCCCCTCAACCATAAAAACCCACCAAGCACCCTTTCTAAACATATTCTAAAGACTGAAGATAAATTGCTTATTAGATATGTATAAAGTTTCCATAAGACATCAGGGAGCATATCTACAATGACCATGCAAAGGTCCAGAAGCTCATATTCATGTTGACTAAATAACACATAGAACTGATGTAGGGTTAGTGTAGGCCAGAATTACCAAAAGCCTTGATCTGAGTTAACAACAGGTTGCTCCAAGTTCTCTCTCAGAATCTGTAGCAAACTGAGTCTCTGGACAGAACCAGCTACCACTATCTACACACCCATCCTGTATTCCCCAAACTTGGATGGCTCATGGGATGACATTCACTCACCCCCCCATTATGTTTGTTACATCATGGGCACAACATGGCTCATGTTGGTCACTGATCACCTGGAGTGTTGCTGACTGGAATGACAACGAGAATGGAGATGAGGCTGTAAGGATGGCTGTCCAGTGGCATCAATCTGACCACTGCACAGTCAGGGCTTCCTCCTGCCTCTGCAGCAGCCAGGGGGCAGGGAGACAGCAGTGTAAAGCATCCTGATTCTTCACTTCAGCTCAACCCCATGATAGGTGGTCAGCATAGATCTGCCCAGGGAGGAAAGAGTAGAGTTGTACAATTTGCTGAACCATTATCCAAATTTTGGTGGACCCACAGATTCATTTTTGCAAACCTCCTAAAAACAGGAGGCACACAAAAACTGTTTTCAGGTCTGTAGCCAAAAAAATATTGGGAAGATCCTGCCACTGGCAGCAATGGAGGTGGAGGGGGAGGCTTCCTAGGATCCACTTCCCATCATTTTTATGGCTATCAGGATGAAAATGGCCACTCTTAGAAGACTTGGAAGACACATCTACACTGTTAGCCCCTCAAGTTTCTGAAAGAATATGCCTTCCTAAGTTGGAATGACACCTCGTATGTTTTCTGTATCAGAAATATTGAGGTATTTTGTCACAGGCACAAGTTGTGAAATTGAACACCTTTCTTGACTATAGGCAATATTTGCTAAGGCTGAGGTTACTCTTTCAATTTCCTAGTTTTGTAGTGACTGAGTCAAGAACAGATCATTTTAAATCTGACTGTAAATCACAAAACTTTTCATTATTTGATAATGAGTAGATACATGGATATATAGAGAGGAACAGGGGGTGGCTTTTACAATTCATATGACAGGAAGAGTTTATATTATATTGGACAATCATGCATACCAGCAAAATATTTTTGCATCATGATTAAAACTTTCTTGAACACAAAGGAATGTGATTTAATAGCAATTTAATAGCAGTCATCTTAAATGTATTCTGTGTAAGAAATTCAAGCAGCGCGTTCGCTGAACCAGTTGTTTTATTTTATCTACTTTTAATTTTCCACTCACTTTTACAAAGCTTTCTTCAATTATTTAATATATATTTTCCCTTTGACTGTAATCATTAAATTATTCAGCTGATTAAATTTCAAAGTAGTGATTGTTGGTAAATGGTTCATTATTATGGACTGTGGTTGCGACTTTCAGAATAGTCTTGAATGTATCATAACATGATTTTATGTGAAGCTTAGCCATTTTGAATGTAACCATTCTGTTTCTGTGCTATATTTTGGTTGAATTGAAAAAATCAGGTCTGATTTCTCTCCATTTCTCATTCTTCCAGTTTTGGAAAATGAATTTATTCCAAACTCTGAGCACCTTTCCAACCATAAATCCACTTTTTTTTCTAAAGCTCAACATTGCAAAAATTATATTTATATATGAAAATGCCTATACGTTTTGAGCGCATTTCACTTCATGCATCCATTTTAATATACAATTTTGCTTTTTGAACAGTCTCCTAGAGGAAATGCCTATTTTTGAGTTTTAATACTATAATGTTTGAGTGCTAGAGTTCACTGGCCAAAACTATTCCATGACTGAAAAGGAAAATGAGTTCCATTGGAACTAGAAAGACCAATATCCACTAATTGCAGTGATGCAAATGTATATACTAAATAAGTAAACTTTATTATGGTTGATGACCAGATCATAACAGGGGGACCTAGTCCCACACATCCACGTCAAACCCAAGGGGCTATATGCTTCAGACTTCAACAAATTTTAAAAATCTAGGCAACCCCCCACATATGAGTAGTTATTAAAACCCAACACTATAAATATCCACTATAAATATTATCCAACACTATATATATATCAGTCTATATCTGATTTCCCATCTATATTCCAGAGGTGAATGTATCTAACACATAGAAGTTCAATGTATATATACAAATACAAATGTCAGTAAATATAGGATTGTTACATTCACATTGAACATAAATAATTTGTTCTTTTCTCAAAAATGAAAAAACATTTCTCTTCACATGTGTGGAAATAGTTCTTGTATCTTTACTACAGATCAGTAGACTCCAAATCCTTGCACAGTAAATGTCCTATTTTCTTTATTACACAAGAGTAGCCTCCAACATTATGTGTTGACAGTGAATGGCCCCGGGGCCTTAACGACTCCATTAGTATTAATTCGATGTTAATTTAAATGTGTTAATTGATGAGTGGCTAATACCTTTTGGTGACCTCACCATTTTGGTCAGGTTTTGCTATTGGTATACGGATCTTTGGTATGTATACATTTTATGTGTTACTATTAGAATGGCTATTTCTTAAGGGCTTTTGCTGTATTTCATATTATTATATGATATGTTGCTTTACAGATGATGTTTAAAGACCTGTGCTTGGACGTACTATATACTTAAGCCTAGATGAAGCCTATAATTAGGTGAAATGGTTCAATTGGCCTAATACAATGCACCTAGCATGCCGTTGGCTTTTGGATTTGAGTCTCTAGTTGATCCGTTGAGACTCTATTGATTGTATCTCGTCCCTTGGAATTACCTTGGCACAGTGCCTCTATCTGTTTGAACTTCGTAACACAACGGAACTCGCAGCCTCCACCAGATGCAGCGGACCTTGCTCTAACTGCTCTATTGTGAGCTTACAATATCTGCTTAGAGGAACACTAGTCACAGCAGCTCCTTTTTTGATATGGAGTATTCTCTCTCTCCTTCTTTCTACTGGGATCGTGTATGTACTGAATGTTACTATATATTATGGACTTTGTGTATCCTCGATTTCAGCCCTCACTCCCAATATAGATTTTAAATTCTCAGATTCTCTGGAGTTTCTTAGGGCCCTTCCACACAGCCATATAACCCAGAATATCAAGGCAGAAAGTCCCACAATATCTGTTTTGAACTGGGTTATCTGAGTTCACACTGCCATATGTTCTAGTTGAAAGCGGAAAATGTGGGACTTTATTCAGCTGTGTGGAAAGTGCCTCACTTATGCATTAGAGTCTTCGTGAATTGAGCATGCAGTCTGGAATCTTGCTTCACCTCTCTAAGATGTCTTCAAAGATTGGTTCAGTTTTCACCAACAAAAATATAAAATTATATAAATTTGTTAGGGTACAAATAAATATGTTCTCTCTAAGCTTGGGTATCAACTGGTAGTCATGCATGTATGCATATATGCATATATGTATGCATGTTTATCAAGTAGAAATTCCCAGTTACACAAGAGTTAGAAAGAAACCCTTTAGGCTTTTCCAGAACAGAGAAAAGGTCCTCTCTCCTGTGACTTACATGATAAATGATATACTTCCACAGATTAGGTTATTTACAAAAGGTCCTCAAGAGAAGATCTTAAGAACAGAGTGTTTATTGTGACATTCCACTTATATGGACATGTTGTGATAAATGCTTAAATGTATGGAGATGTCTAATAATTTTATACAAACCATTACTTACTACCAAAGATTGTGATTTGCTGTGCCTCATTTTCACTACTCTCATTTTTAACATTTAATCTATTTGTTAAAGGGATATTTGCTAATGATTAAGGTTATCTTTGCTTCCCTTCTAATAATCATTGCCTTTATCTTGATACTTTTTCCAAAAAAAAAGGAGTATGCTGCCATGAACAATGTTTTAGAAATGTGTGCACTCAAACATTTCAAATCAAGGGATTATGCCAAAAAAATAAAGCAAACAAAAAAAGAAAAAATCCACATCAGGTTTAACTGTAAATTGAGAGTCTAGCCAGGATTACTGGTGCATAATTACTTGAACTCTAAATTGTTCTGCCAATTGCTTGTAATTCCAAATGCATGCAACAGGTATTGAGGCCTTGGATGAAGAATATAAATTCCAAATTACAAATTGAGAGCCATGTCTTGGCTCAGCATGATCCTGCCTCCAGAGATTTTCTAATGTCAATCAAGTTGGCAGAGGCATATGTACAGATGCCCAGCAGACCTTACCAGTCCTTGAGACTCAAACACGCAAACATTTTGGCAGAGAATTCCCTTTGAATGACTGCCAGTTACTGTCCAAAGAAGTAAAATGGATTTTCAGTGGAAGCCCTCACATCATTCTCATATCTGGAGAATATCCTCATTAGAATCACCATGCTGAAAGATGTGATATCAGCTACAACCCTCCATTCCATTCGCCCAGGGCTTGGATTTATCTCACCCCTCCCCAGCCCACCTTAATACAATAGATACCCTTAATCCTCAAATCATCACTCCTGTAGAAAAAGAAGCAAACAAACAAACTCCTCAGGCCAAGAATACCCAACACATTACTGAGATACATATAACAGGACTGTGGTGTACATCTGCTTATTTATCACTGTGCCTACAAACATACTGCATTTGCAGTTCTTGAGCCTAATGCTCACTTGCCTCAGGATAACTCTGAGAGCTTAATTCCTGAAGAGAAAATGGCAAGATGTTCTTCTTCAGGCTTAGATTCTCTCCTGGAAGCTGATAAACAGCTTAGACATTATAGAAAGATGTAGACGATTTGTTCATATGGTAGAGGCTTGATAACTATATCACAGTATATCCGCAGGTACACCAGAAAAACACGCTGAAATGTTTTAGAGAAGCATTATAATTCTGCAAGCACAGGGAAAATGAAAGGGAGAAAGAGAGGTAAACAGCAGAAAATAATAACACAACCAAATAGGTTTCTTTATGTTCATGATTCTGCTCCCCCTATTGCTGTAAAGCACCTATGATCTTTTTCACTGGTGAGTCAGTGCCTGCATCCCTTGTGTTAATGCGACCAGTTTTAGAGGGAGATTGGGTTAGTGCTATATGGTTTGACTGGGATAGACATGGCACCATGTGGACACAAACCATAGAGGCCCATGAGTCCCAGAACTTTACAAAAAGATACACAGTTAAAGCACATGAACAGCTGCATCAGTCCATGGGTAATTACAATCACAGTCCTTATGTTTCCAGGGATGTAGCTTTGGTACTTGTGTCATCATCCATTAAGTTTGCCACTTTTCAAATATGCTTCTCTTCGTGCCTTCAAAGCACTATACATATGCTATTTTGTATTGATTACCAATGTAATAAAAGGCAACTTGCAAGTTGTATGAATACTAGGGTGGCTTGTGAATAGCTATTATTTATTTTTTATCATCATTATCATTATCATCAGCAACATTTTTAGCAGATGGAGTAATGCCTTTATTCATTATCTTTCAATAAGTGAGCTCTTTTTACTGTACAAAAGCATGTTCACCAATCCTAATTAAACTGGCTTTGTGCCTTCAGCAGTAGTAAAGCAATAGTTCTGCATATTGATTGCCTATTGAAAAACAGGGTTGGTGTCTGTATGACTTTGGGTGTTATTAACTCATTCTGTGTCTAATTATTGTGTTAATCACATGCTTTTCCATTGTGTGTGGCTCTTTATTCAGTATTTTCTTTAGGCATATAATCGCTGAAGGTCAAATTGTCTATTGCCAAATGTGAACTGAAAAATCGATGCTTTGCATGTCTGTGTTCATACTGTATGTTAGGAGCATAGAATGAGCAGCTTCCTGTGTTCAGGCTCTTCTGCTCTATATGTTGGGCTAGCAATGAGTTCATTCAGTATCCCATATAAATACGAGCACTCTTTTCTTTAAACAGATTTTTTTCCCTTTCAGGATATAAGCTTCCAAAACGCAATATAACGTACAAAAACTTTTAAAATATATTATTAAAAGAATTAAAATAAATATAAAGTACAGCTATCAAGAGCCCTTTCTTGATAAGTAGTTAATGCTCAAAAGCTTTCTGGAATAATAGAAAAACTCATCTCATACCAACAGAAAGACAACAAAAAGTGGTTTAAGAGCCCAAGGGCAGAGTGGGAGGGCAGGCAACTGCTGAAAAGGCCCTCTGGCACTGTCCCTATAAGTTATTTATTTATTTATTATTTGAACTTGTATGCCGCCACTCCCCGAGGGCTTGGAGCAGCTCACAGTCACATAAAAACATAATAGAATCAAAACAGCATTTAAAATTGGCAAAAATAGTTATACAATTTAGCAGTCGAATGCTAACCGAAAGAGATGAATCTTGCAGGCCTTGCGGGATGATGGTAGGTCTTGCAAGGCCCGGACTTCACTTGGAAGAGTGTTCCAAATTGATGGTGCCACCACAGAAAAGGCTCTACGCCGTGTGGACGCCAAGTGGATAGATTTAACGCTAGGTACCTCGAGGAGGTTCAGATGTTCGGAGCGGAGTGATCTCTGGGGTTGATAGGGGATAAGACGGCCCCTCAAATACAATGGCCCCAGACCATGCAAGGCCTTGAAGGTTAACATCATCACCTTGAAGGTGATCTGGTGCTTGACCGGAAGCCAATGGAGCTGCAGAAGGATTGGAGTTATGTGACCTCTCACCGGAGTTCCAGTAAGAAGTCGCGCAGTGGCATTCCGGACGAGCTTAAGTTTCCAGATCAGAGACAAGGGCAGGCCAATGTAAAGGGCGTTACAGTAGTCTAGTCTCGAGATGACCATGACTTGGATCACCATGGCTAGGTCATCTCTGGATAAGTAGGGAGCCAGCCGCCTAGCCTGCCGCAGATGGAAGAAAGCAGTTTTGCTGCTGTTGGAGATTTGAGCTTCCATCGTCAGCAAAGGGTCTAAAGTAACCCCGAGGCTCTTTACAGAAGATGACAGGCAGAATGCCTTGCCATCCAGGGTAGGCAGCTGGACTGCCCCACCAACCAGACGCCCCAGCCACAGTATCTCCGTCTTTGCTGGATTCACCCTCAATTTACTCTCAATTACCTTGCCCAGGAACGGAAGGTTCGAAACTGGGCGGTAATTGGAGGGAACCGATCAGTCTAAATTCAGTTTCTTCAGCAGCGGGGAAACCACTGCCTCTTTCAAACACTCTGGAAAGGCTCCATGCTCAAGGGAGTCATTTACTATCTTCAACAGAGAGTCATGTAATCCCTCCAGGCTTGCTTTCACCAGCCAGGAGGGACATGGATTGAGGGAGCATGTGGTTGGTCTAGCTGCAGTTAACAGTTCATTGACAGCCCCTGCATCCAGTGGGGATCGAGGGTGGGCCCAGCAGAGGGCCACGGAGTCTCGAGCTCGCTCACTGTATCAACTGTGGTGGGGAGTTCCTGGCGGAGCAATGAGATCTTGCCTGTGAAGTAACTCTGAAAAGCCTCAGCTGTAAGGTCCTGATCATTATTGTTTGGGACGGTAGGGACCGTAGTCAAGGGGCAAATTATTTTAAACAATTTAGCTGGGCGTGAGTTTGCAGACGCTATCAAAGAGGAATAGTAAATTTGTTTTGCCTCGATGATAGCATGCTCATAAGTGTCCATAAAAACCTTATAAGCTGATCTCGATGCTCTGTCAAGGCTCTCTCGCCACACGCACTCAAGCCATCTCTTCTCCCGTTTCAAAGACCGAATCTCCTCGGTGAACCAAGGAGATCGGTTTTGGCAGGGTTGGAGATGGTGCCTAGGGGCGATCTCGTCTAGTGTCTTGGATAATTTGATGTTTCATGAATCCACTTGCACTTTGACCGAGTCGCTGACAGGCTCCAGATCCCTCAGAGCATTCAGGAACCTGTTGGGTTCCATAAGTCTCCTTGGGCGAACCCAAATTGGTTCTATGCCCTTGCAGGGAGGGTGGGTCTGCTCTAATCGGATTCTTAGGGTGCAGTGATCCAACCATGGAACCTCGATGGAAGAGGTTAGGGTCACCTGGATTCCGGCGCCGAAGATCAAATCCAGCGTGTGACCGGCCTGATGTGTGGGTCCAGTGTTGTAAAGGGAGAGTCCTAGGGTCTCCATGGAGGACACTAGGTCCTTCGTTGCTGGTGTAAAAGAGCCCGCGTCGGCGTGGACATTGAAGTCTCCCAGGACAATGAGCCTGGGGTACTTGAAGGCCCACCCCGACACGAACTCTAGCAGCTTGGGTAGGCTGTCTGCTGGTGCGCTGGGCGTATGGTACACCAGTAGAAAGGCTACACTCTCCGAGGAATCCCACACCATGCCGACACTTTCAATGCCAGAAATGCTCGGTCTGGGAACTGCCCTAAGAGAAAACTTATCACGGGAGAGCATTGCCGCCCCCCCTTCTTCCCTGTCCTCATCTGGTAACCACAAAACCTGGAGATGTTAGTTCTTGCAAGAAGACATCATCGCCCTCCTGTAACTAAGTTTGTAATACACACAAGATCTGCCTCCTGATCAGTGATGAACTCCCTGACAGTTGCCGTCTTGTTCCTAATGGATCTTGCATTTATTAACACCAGAATAGGAAGGGGAATAACTGGAAGCCTGTCACTGGTGTATCTTGGAATAGGACACAGGTCAGAGGGTGGGCGAGTCCTATAACGACTCCCCCCCCCCCTAGCATTCGGCCTGAGCCTACCATCAAATTTCCCCATGATCACTGAGATACCTCTCTCAGAGCAAGGCTCTCAGATGTTATCAGAGTCTGTTGAGGGCTCAATTTGCGAAAGATCCCCAGAAAAGGGGAAAGAGCATAGCTTGGTGGGATATTCACTGGTTTGGCCAGCGTGGAATATTGCGGTGCAATCAATATTATGGTGCAAGTTACTACACATATAGTGGTACCAACGGAAGGGTCTCCTTTAAGTATCTTCAAGTCTAGGGGAGATTGTATGGAAGAACATGGTCTAACAGGTAACCTGAATATGAGCTATATAGGATGTCATCGGTTTATTTTATTTTGTATCAAAAGCATTGCATAAATTTGTATAAAACTGATAAAAATA
Source organism: Anolis apletophallus (assembly GCA_030556195.1). NCBI lineage: Eukaryota > Metazoa > Chordata > Lepidosauria > Squamata > Anolidae > Anolis > Anolis apletophallus. Next base: position 86,763,191 of record JARBWK010000007.1, read on the forward strand.
GGTGTGCAAGTGGCTAAAAAACTTTTGACCAAAAACAGACAACAGCAATGTCATTGTTTGTAGCCTTCAACAATTTCTCCTTTGTACGTGAGGCTGGGCACAGTGGACAAGCATACAGATGGAGAGTTGACTGTTCTACTCCACAGTCACACAAGCTATAGCAGGGGTCGGGAACCTATGGTTCACGAGCAAGATGTGGCTCTTTCGATGAGTGCATCTGGCTCGCCAATGGTTTTGATGATTGCATCAATCCCCGAAGCGGGTCCGCAGTAAGCCGAGGCCCCTTAAGCCGGGAGGACGCCCCGGGTGGAGGGCCCCAAGCCACCTGCCACCCACTTCCACCCACAACGCGCCGCGGCTGCAAAGGCCGCGGGCAAAACAATGGCGCGGCACCGGGGGGAGGGGCACGGCACCGGGGGGCGTGGCACAGGAGCAACCAGCCCGACCATGTGAGCAACGTGGAAAGTCAAGGCCCAGCGCGACAGAGGGCCTCCCTGGAGTGGCAAGCCGCTGGCAAGCACCACCCTGCCGCGCTACACCGCCCTGCCCCGGGAAGGCCAGCTGAGGCCCGGCATCTGCAGGGAGAGACGAGGAGCAGGGCCGCCACCTCCAGCAACCCCCGACCCAGCCGATCACCACGGCGTACCCGCAGCAAAAAGAGAAAGGGCGCGGGGAGGGGCGTGGCCAGAGGCGGCTCCAACCACGGCTGCTGCAGCATGGACTGGGGCACGGAGCTCTGGTTAAGCCGGGAAGGGACTTCCTCTTTTTTGCCTCCCTGTCTCCAGGGGCGGTCCTACAAGGTAGGCCAAGTAGGCGGCCGCCTAGGGCGCCATCTGGAAAAGGGGCGCCATCCTGGCTGCATGGGCGCCATCCTGGCCCTGCTGATGTTCCTCAGACAGCGCCGCAGCTGCCTGCTTTTGGCCCCAGCCTTGTGTGCTCCGACCGCTTCTGGGCATGCACAGAGGTTTTCGCGCAGGCGCAGTTGCTCCAGAGCTGAAGTTGAGAGCAGGAGCAACTGCACATCCGCAAAAACCTCCGTGCATGCCCAGTAGCTCCCTTGCGCAGAAGCCTGTAAGCAAAGCACTCCCTATCGGGCAGGCAGGGAGTGCTTCCCCTCTCCTTTTGTCTCCGCCGCGAAGCGTTTGCAGGGAAGGAGAAAAGAATCAGTGAAGGAAGTGTAAGTGAAGGAATGAATGAAGGGCTTTCCTCCTCCTCCTCTGTGACCTCTTCTCTCCCTCCTTCCTTTCCTTGGCTCTATTTCTGTCTAGACCTGAGGGGCCTGAGGCTATGAGGAGTTGTGGGAGTTGGAGTCCAAAACACCTAGAGGGAGGGCCCAAGTTTGCCCAGACCGCGCTGCCTGTATTCGACCTCATTTGAACATTTTGGCTGTTTTTCTATTTACATTTACATTGGGATCCTAATTTTGGACTTATGGGAGACTCCTATGAATTATGAGACGGGTGGTAGGTAATAGATTCTGATTTTGATGAATTTACATTGCATTTCTTGTTGATTATTATACAGTTCTGCTTAATATTGTCATACAATATAATAAAAATACAATATAACAATAGAATAATGATATATTTTATATTACATGTAATATTACAAACAATATTGCAGTATAGTGGTATTGTACAAAATAGTAATATATAATATTTTATTTTACTTTATTTTGGGTTATTTGAGTTTTATAGGAGTAATGAAAATATTTAGTAGATGATAATTTTATTGAAATAAATAATTTTATTTATTATTTTATAATAATAATATAATAGAATGTTATATTGTATTATAATGTCAATATATTATAATATAATTATATTGTAATGTAGTATAATATAATTATGATATAATATAGTATGAGTATGGTATAATATATTGTATATACATTGATACAATATAATACTACTAATGGTATTGTGATATTATAATTGTATATTTGTTTTACATGGGGGCAAATAATGTTTTTGGGGGCACCAAAATAATGTTCGCCTACCATTTCAAATTACCTTAGACCGCCCCTGCCTGTCTCTCTCCCTGTCCCTCACCCTCCCGCTCCTTCCTTCCTTCCTTCCTTCTTTCCTTCCTTCCTTCTTCCCTTTCTTCCTTCCCTCTTTTCTTCCTTCCCTGCTTCCCATCCTTCCTTCCTTCCCTCCCTCCCTTCTGTTCTTCCTTCCCTCCTTCCCCTTCCTTCCTTCCTTCCTTCCTCATCTCCTTCCCTTCCCTTCCCTTCCTTCCCTTCCTTTCTCCCCTTTTCTTCCTCCCTCCCTCCCTTCTTGCCTTGCCTTTTCCTTCCTTCTTCCCTTCCTTCCCTTCCATTCCTTCTCTTCCTTCCTTTATCCCTCCTTCTTTCCTTCTTTCCTTTTCCTTCTCTTCCTCCTTCCTTCCTTTCTCCCCTTCCTTTCTCACCTCTTTCCTGCCTGCCTGCCTGCCTGCCTGCCTGCCTGTCTCTCTCCCTGTCCCTCACCCTCCCTCTCCTTCCTTCCTTCCTTCCTTCCTTCCTTCTTTCCTTCCTTCCTTCCTTCCTTCCTTCCTCTCCACCTTGAGTATTTGCTATTTGTTGTGGGGGTTCTGTGTGGTAAATTTGCCCCAATTCTGTTGTTGATGGGGTTCAGAATGCTCTTTGATTGTAGGTGAACTATAAATCCCAGCAACTACAATTCCCAAACGTCAAGGTCTATTTCTCCCAAATTCAATGTGTGTTCATATTTGGGCATATGGAATATTCATGCCAAGTTTGGTCCAGATCCATCATTGTTTGAGTCCATAGTGCTCTCTGGATGTAGGTGAACTACAATTCTGCTTTGAACTGGATTATCTGAATCCACACTGCCAGATAATCCACTTCAATGTGGATTTTATGCAGCTGTGTGGACTCAGGGCCCTTCCACACAGCAATGCAACCCAGAATATTAAGGAAGATCATCCACAATATTGTATTTGAACTGGATTATCTGAATCCACACTGCTAGATAATCCATTTCAAAACCCCACATTTTCTGCTTTAAAATTTTCCCCTCTAGAGCAATGGTTCCCAACCCTTTTTTGGCCATGCCACACTTAAGCATCTCTAAAATCCTACCCCCACCTCCACCCCATGACATATAATTCTTATTATTCAAAAAGTAAAGTTGTATTGCTTTTAGCTGATGTTTTAATTGAGTTTTCTTTTGTGTTTTAATTGTCTTTGGGCTTGTCCCTTGTAAGCCTCCCTGAGTCCCAATGAGGAAATGGTTGGCAAGGTATAAAATAAAGTTGTTGTTGTTGTTGTTGTTGTTATTATTATTATGGCGAGTATTATTACAACATTATTTAAAAGAATAAATTCAGAGGCTTATTATACACACATTTAATTGAATTCAGTCTTAAAATATATTATATGGCTCTCAATGAATTAAATTTCCAAATATTTTGCTTTTATGGCTCTCTGAGTCAAAAAGCTTCCTGATCCCTGAGTATAGGATTCTTTTAGGTAGTGCCATTTTGCCAGTCTATTCAGGAACTTCCAAGTTGCTCATTCTTGGTTTGCCCCGGGAGGAAGACCCTCGCGGGGGATCCAGTTGGGATTTCCTGGTTTAGCTGATTTAACTTATTTCATTGGCTACAACCAGCATTTTGAACTGTGACCAGAAATAAATTCATGAAGCTATTGTATCAAGTAAATTACATCCTTTTTGTAAGCAGCCCCACTTAACAATCTGGCTGTGTTTCTTCACATCATGTGAAGTTTCCAAACATTCTCCAAAGATAGCCTCTTCATAGTACACAAGCTAGTAATCCAAATGATATATAAATAAGTTATATTTTACCATGGACAAATGAGATACCACTAGGAATTGATAGGGCTGATACACTATCTTTCTAAATGCATTTTCAGGCACCACTGAAGCCTTAGCTCCCAAGCTCACAGCTGAATTCCAAAGTACAACCAAGCAGTGTATTCAAGAAAGCATGGGCTGAATTCTTATTTCCTGAAATGGATTTCAAATGAAAGGTACTAATGGTGTTTTGAGATTCAGAAATGGAAACCATGCTGGGAAATGGAACTGAGTATGTGTAACTGCTTGTTGTTTTTCAGGCACTCTACAGACTCAAATAAATAATGCAGCTCTTTTCTTCACCAATAAGACAATAGAAGGGTGGTTGAGGAGGAAGATGAGGAAGGAAAAGAAAAAGATATTTTAGCACCAATTCATCATAATATATTTCATGATTAGGTGAAATGACTGCCAAAAGAGAGTTCTGCAACAAGGAGAAAAAAGAATGAAACATCTGAATCCGTGGATTAAACATCTTATATTTCCTTTTTTGGGATAGTTGAACTATAGTAGCTGATATGCCCAATGTATGGTTATTTAGCATTTCATATGGTAGCTTATCTTATGAGACAAATCACAGCTGAACAAGAGCTGAACTTCTTTTCAGAAGCACAGAAGGATTAAAATAGTCCTCCCTAGGCTCTGTGGTCTCAGTCAGAATTCCCAGCTGTCAAAAAGGACAAAACTTATATAACACAAATGCTTCCAGGAATATCATTTTAGTGGCTCCTAACATCATAAACATTCTAGGCCTGGTCATCTCAATAAGTGTGTGTGTGTGTGTGTGTGTGTGTATTGGGCTTGTTTGATCAAAAAAATTGGTTCAAAATTCGTTTGGGATGTAGAGGGCGCTGGTGGTTCAGATCTAAAGTAAATTCCGATTTTCACAGAGAAAAAAGTTCCAAACTTTTCAAATTTTCCGAGACTTTGTTAATGGTTTTAAAGTGTTATTTCCTGTTTCATTGGGTGGTATTTACTTTAAAAGTAGTAGTTTTACTCCAGAAGTGGGGGAGGGAAGCAAAGGGAAGAAATCCATCCACTCTGGTTAAAACTGCTGGGAAAGGAAAGGAATCCAACCACACTGGTTTAAATTGACATGGATCCATCCCATCCACACTGATTTAAACTGACACGGATCCAGCCCATCCACACTGGTTTAAACTGATGCGGGAGAGAATGAAAAAGAAATGAATCCATCCACACTGGTTTAAACTGACATAGATCTATCCCATCCACACTGGTTTAAACTGATGCGGGAGATAAAGGAAAGGAATCCATCCACACTGATTTAAACTGACTCTGATCCATCCCATCCACACTGGTTTAAACTGACATGGATCCATCCCATCCACACAGGGTTAAACTGACACGGGAGAGAAAGGAAAGGAATTCATCCACACTGGTTTAAACTGACATTTCCTGCTGTTTTTCTCCCTTCCCTTCTCCTCTTTCCTTATCTCTCTTCCTTTCCCCTTTCCATTTCTCCTCCAAATCCCAGCCCGTTCAGGAAAACATGGGTGGGGGGGATTTTACTAGGTGCCCTGGGTGTGTTGTTCCCTTGCAAAGCGGTGGCATGGCACCTTTCCCACCCAAGCTGCCTAGTCCCTTCCCATTTTTGTCCCTGGCTAAGGATCTCTTCAAATGCGTGGAGGACGGGCCATCCCTTTCAGTGGAAATGGCCATTTCCACTGAAAGGGATGGCCCATCCTCCACGCATTTGAAGAGGCTCCTGATGATTAAACACTGGTGAGGACGTCACATTTGGATAAACCGCTGCCTCTGAGGAAGTCCTACAACCCCAAAGGACGAAACGGCTTGTTGCCGGCTGTACACAGAGCTCTTCGCCGTTGTGGCTTTGCCCCCCACACCACTCGCCCCCAGGGACGCTCTGGCTGTGGGGCCCGAGTTCTCCCCCCGCGACATTCGCAACTATCGAGCCCGGGCGTCTGCTGCCATTGTGTGGACTACCACTCCCGCCATCCTTTGCTGACTCCGCATAGGCGGGGCCGGCATACCATATGGTATTGTATTGACTCATATGTCCTGTGGCTTGTTGAACTGTATGCTTTATTGCTCTTATGCATTCTGTTGTTTGTATAACTGTATGATTGTGATGCACATGTATTACCTATGTAATTCTATATCACATGTATGTGCTACATTGCTTTTTCTCACATTGTGAGTTATTGATTGAGATTTAAAGCTATTTTGATTATATCACTGCCTTAGTAGTTTTTACTTGTACCAGACAGTGCTGCCCCCTGTATACAGTTTACTGTGCTGAAACCCCGGTTTCCCCTCATTGGCTGGAGGCAAGCATCCCAGCATGCAAGCTGCTGCTTGCCTCCAAACGCTGTCTTTTCCAAATCACTTAATGAGTCAGAACAAAAATGGCAACAGTGGCTTCAAAAGGGCAAGGATACTTGGAATTTGATCTGAATTTAATCCGAATTATGAAGATTCTGACTGGACCTAACCATTGAAATACAACAATAGTATAACTACTCCCCACTCCGTAACTAAAATACAAAAGGGGAAGAACCTATAAGACTCACTTCATATATTGGAGAAAGAGAACATAGTCTTTCCCTTGAGTTTGTATATCTCAATATTAATCTGTAATTTTCACAATAATATCATGTGATGCAATAAACATACACAAAGTGTGGGGAGAAGATTCTCTCAAGGTAAATACAAATACAGCAATATAGTTGCTTACTCACCTAACCATGCCCCATATATATATATATATATAATTTGGTTGGTGATAAATCATTACATGTGAGTACTTAATGTAAATTATTTTATGTATTAATAAACAACAACAACAATTTGTCTTCAGGCCAGTTTTTGCTTTTGTCATAACATGCTTTGTATACAGAAGGAAATGTGTGTGTGTGTTTTCTGTGCAGAAATAAGCATGGATTTTTTCTAAAGAAAACATATTTATAAGTAGAAAAAACTACATATATGTCTGTACAGACCATACAACACCTACAGTTCACAGGCCAAACTGTATATAATCCACATACACCTCCTATATATATTGTGGCCTTCTGCTCATATTCAAATGCAGAAATTCATGCATTATCAATGCATTTTTGTAGTCACAAATCATGTTCATGAAAATGTTAAAATGTTTTCCTCCAAACTTTATCTATAAATTCTAGAATTGGAGACTTGTAGATCTAAAATATGAGATTTGCATGCATTCTAAACATCAGCAGACAACAATTTGCTCTTCCCTTTCATTTTAGTTGCACAAAAATATCTATTGCATATTTTTGTAATACACTGTGAAAAGCAACTCCTTACACTGAACTACCATATGTAGATGGATCTTATAATATAGTTAAGAAATGTATGCTCTACTTCTCAAATCTAACACAGGATTCACTCAAACCAACTTTTAACAGGAAAAGTTTGTGCTGATCTGTGACCGTAATAAAGTTTTGATTAATTGAACAGGAAAAGTATTTTAAAAATCAGTCAATCAAACACATACAGTTTATAACACAACTCTAAAGAGAGAAAAAAACCTCACCCAAACTAGCAGTTAGGAAATAAAATTGCATGTTTGTTTAAAAAAGAGTGCCTTGAATTAGTAATGGAACATAATGATATAAATTATGCCTTTAACAATGATCTTTCCTGTTAAATTATTTAAAGGTCAAAACTGTTACATTATAGACCATCTTGAGATCCTGAAATATAGATTCTGAAATAATTATTTTATAAATCAAACAAGGAAGGGAGATGGGCTCTTTGCAGTAGGGGAACCACATTATGGGGATAAAGATCTTGCATTTTGCCACCAACCTTGCTTCTAAAGGCCATGCTAAACACAAGATGTGTGCAGCACAGTAATCTTTACAATGTAACACTTAATTTATGGGGTTTAATGCCATAAAATGGAGTAGTGATTAGCTTTCATAATGTTTGTAGGAAACAGCCTAGGCATCTTTTGCCATCACTACATATTCTCTTTTACACTTTATGAATGCCATTTTTTCAATGTACGAAACAATACAGATGAATGATTTAAACTTCAATATAAGCAAACAAGTAGGGAATAAAGGTGTCCTCAGAATATTTATAAATGGTATTATGCCCCAGTGCAGGATTTCACATGGATGAAATTCAAAATGCTGGAGATATCAGGAAAGCCTTCGATCTTACCTATATGGTGGACTTATCCCTTAATTCAACAATTTAAACAATTTAAGCAGTATTTAAATAAATAAATGCCATTACTAACCAGAACTTGAAGCTGGTCCAGCAATAGGTCCCACAGCATTGTTTCTGTAAGAAAGACTACCCTGCATAAAGATCTAATTGGCCTTTTCTGCTCAGCCGCAAGATCAGAAACAGCATGCTACTTGAAAGATGCAATGAATCTATTCTTTATTGTTGGAAAGATATACTTGGATCATTTGTAATGAAAAGGCTGAGCATATATGCTTGAAAAAAATAAAGGCTAATCACACAACTCATTCTACATATCATTTTAAGTCACTTTAACTGTACTAATGGTCTTTATGGTTTACCTGTTCCACATCCTAACGTACTAAAACGTATTTACTAATGGTGAAATACTTTATTAATTAGGGTGACGATGGAGGATGTTGAGGTTTTGATGTTTCCTGCTGTGTTGAGTGTCTCTTGCATTTCTTGAAGTTTTTTTTTAACTTCTTGAATGTAACTATGATAAAATAATGAGGAAGTCAACAGATGAATATGAATTATGCCAACTTTCCCACTGTGGCATCCTTAGTCTCCTTTCTGCTTCCAGCCAATCCATCTTTAATTTGCAGTGTGGATAGCTTTTGAACATGTTTTATTTTACAGCAACATCAAATCAGAAGAACATTCAGAATCAAGAAAGAAACATTTGCCAAAGCAATATTCTACAAAGTTGGAGTGAGGAGGAAGCTTTAAGTACCATGCATAATGACTGCTACCCTCTTTCAGAGCATCTTTAAAGATGGGAAATAACAGTTTATTCTTTTTTGATCTTCCACAAGATTAGTGATATTTCATTGTAAATTCTGGCAGTACAGAGATTAAACTTGAATTAAGCATTCATTCATTCAGATCACACTACAGTACAGTCTAATTAAAAAGAGAATTGCCCCAAGCGAAATAACTAGAAAATCATTAGCAACTGAAGGCTATTTCCAGATATATAGAATATAATGATCTGTATCACTTTAGACCCACTGATTTAGCCAAATATCAACATGATATTTAGTCCCAGTAGGAGAATGTGTACTCAGTTCTGGTAAAGTTGTGATTATTTCACATGCGTTAGTAAACTACAGAGAGCTCATATAAGATTTCAATATTCAAGAGGCACTGGTATGTATGTAGTACTTCTGGATCAAAGCCAGAATTAAAATACAATCAAAATTTGAAAATTCATCTTTTGTGGGATAGTAATTTTGGGGGACCATTTTACAGAATTCATGTCAGAAAATATATATTACCTGCAACCAGAAAATACAGTCCTACAGTATTATGGTATTAACAGGAAGTTCTTAATAAGTGAAAACAGTTCTTGGACAGCTCATACTCATAGGATTATAAAGTTGGAAGAGACCACACGGGCCATTCTGTTCAACCCCCTATCATGCAAGAATACATAATCAAAATACAGGTGCTCATCCAACTTGTGTTTTAAAACTTCAAGAGAAGGAGATTCCACCATATTCTACTGCCAAATAGCTCTTACTGTCAGGAAGTTCTTCCTAAGGTTTAGGTGGAATCTCTTTTCTTGAAGTTTAAATCAGTTGCGCCATACCTTCGTCTTTGGAGGAAACAAGCTTGTTCCTGCAAATGTTGAGCAGATCCTAGAGATAAAAAGCCTGACTCACATAGAAAATGTGAAGTGATTTAAAAAATAACCTCAAATCCCCCATGGTAATTAATCTACAGATACTGCAGATCATGAACTATGTCAGAGCTGACTTCTCCAATGAATGCAAATAACATCCAGGTTTTCATGTGGTTTCAGAACTATACATGTGATCAAGTGCATGTTCAAAAGACTTCAGCTTCTGCCAATTTCATCCCAACTTATGTTTTTAGTGTAAATGTGTCCTGAATTGCTGAATTTCGAGGAAATAAGGAGCATTGGAAAATGCAGTAATTATTGCTTTGTAGTAAAAGTAGTAGTGCTGAATGGACTATATGTGTCTTCGATATCAAGCAGCATGCCCTACTGTACTTTTTGCATGTTTGTGTTTAGCTTCTGAAGTTGAAAAGATTGCAAAGAGACAGAAAGTAGTAATTGGTAGCTTCCTGTTAATCGTTTCTAAGTTTTAGTTTGAACTGTGGAAGAAGCATCTAAAGTGCTGAATTGTATTTCACACCTCCCTGTCCTAAAAAAAATATCCCTAGTGCCTGCCTTGAAATCTTCTTTCAGAGTTTCCAGCAAAATTTTGAGTGGATTTACTATCCCACTGACATTGAGTGGGGCGGAGGGCACAAGCCACCACTACAGACAGAAATGTTGTATAAGTCTACAACATTTTGCTCAAATTACAGAAACTGCAGTGGTGTCTCTAGGATTGTGCAGGAAGTGTGAACCACACTGGGTCACACTATCAGAGGGTATGACACCAAAAATGACTGTCTATAATCCTTTTGTGCAATGTCTCATTGTAAATCTGTTATTTTGTATTAAAATATCCATGTAGTTAGTTATAATGGTAAAAAAATTCTGCCTACAAGGCAAAAGATCTATGCTAATTTATTTTGGACCTTCTAATACACATGTACTGCTGCTACAATTCTGGTCACCGCACCTCAAAAAGGATATAACGGAACTGGAAAAGGTACAAAGAAGGGCAACAAATATGATCCAAGGGATGGAGCAGCTCCCTTATGAAATCAGGTTGCAACGCCTTGGTCTTTTCAGCCTTGAAAGACGGCGTTTAAGAGGTGACTTGATCGAAGTGTATAAAATCATGCATGGGATAGAAAAGGTGAACAAAGAAAAAATATTTTCTCTGTCACACAACACTAGGACTAGGGGGCACTCCCTAAAGCTCCAAGGTAGGAAAGTCAGGACAAATAAAGGGAAATATTTCTTCACCCAGAGGGTCATTGGGTTATGGAACTCACTTCCAGAGGAGGTTGTGACAGCTGTCAGCCTGGACAGCTTCAAGGCAGGATTAGACAGATTCATGGATACCAAGGGAATCAGTAGCTACTGAAATGGACATCCAAGTGCCACCTCTGTGTTGATGGAGGCAGGCAGGATTTTCCCCGGGTACTGGTTGTGGGGGGTCGGGAGCAGGTGAGGGTTTTGCCCTCCTTTCTGCTAGAGATCCCTGTGTACAACTAGTGGGCCACTGTGTGACACAGAATGCTGGACTAGATGGGCTGAGGCCCGATTCAGCAGGGCTCTTCTTATGTTCTTATGTTCTTATCTTCCATTATTACACAGTTACAAAGATGCTTCAAATCATGTGGTTTCATCTGCATGTACTACAAACACATACTGTTGTTTTTGTTGTGATTGGGTTTATATTGTCTTTGATTTTATCAGATTTAGTGGTATCATCCAGCATGGAAGGAGGCCCATGGAAGTCACACCATGAATTACCACACCGAGTAACACCACTCAGATTGGGTGACATCAGCTCAGTCTCACACAGGAGATAAAATCTTTCAATGTGTCTGGAGAATCTAAGATGCAATTTTACTCTGCTAATAAAGCTGATATATCACTTGCCCAGTAGGTCCCAGTACCAAGCAGGGAATCAAATCCTGATCTCCAGAGTTATAGTTCAATATTTAAACCACTACACCACATTGATTCTCATTCTGCTTTTACACCTGTAAAATAAAGTAAATTTTCAGATATATTAATGCTGTCCACATTCAACTGATACTATGCCTTATAGTGCTGCACCTGGAATATCTAATTGAGTGCTTAGAAAACAGAATAGCAAAATGAACAAGGCTCACTTTAGAACAACATGTAATCAACATTTACTTCTATTGCCATTGGAACGGATAGCTTATGTAGGGCCTTGTCAGAACTTTGACATCTTACAAGATCTTATTCATATCAGTTTTCTATCTATGGATGGTACCTCTATGATTTGCCCTCAAATCTTTAGCTTGGGGATGCTTTGGGAGGAGGGGAGGGTGTATATTTTTCTATGCAAGTGGAAGGCAAGGCAACAAATTATAGAATCTTTGTAAATTACTGCTTATCTGACAGAGTACAGGTTTCAAAAGGTAGTGTTATTCTTCTGCAAGAGAGAAGTATAGTATTCATATAATCAGAGTGCATTGTGGTTATATAGATAAGATTGTTTGGTGGGAGCACATTTGTCTATCAGGTCAAAACAGTACATACCTTAGAAATACATATTATGCAGAGCTAGCTGTACAGTGAGAAAGTATCTCTGTGTTTCATGTCAGAGGTTTTGAGTGAGGAAAATTGATATCTTTGTAGTTTCAAAATGTTTAAAATTAATGTGGACATTATCTCAAAACATACAAGGAAACAAATGTACAAACATATCCCATATGATGTGTCACTCTGAGATCTTAATTGCATTAAGCAAAGCTGCCCATATGTGGGAAACCAGTGCATTTGTATCAAGATTCCTAAAGGGTTCTAAAACCAGGAATGGACAACTATTTTTATTTTTACAACATTCACATCATTTCATGTCTAAATTAATTCCATCTGCTCCACCTCATTTGGCACATGTTTAAGTCCATAGGAAACTTCATACATATGTAATCCGTCCCCCCTAAATATACGCCTTTCCCCCACTTTCCCTTAATGCATGCATTGTTTATTCAATTTGGTCTAATGTATGCAATTTTTTTGTTAAATATTTTTTATTGAGGTTTCCACAGATACTGGGTCTGAGGGGTTGAGGGGTGGGGGAGGGGGTAAGGTAAAGTCAGGTGTCTGGGGAGGAGTGCTGGGGGAGAGAGGGGGGGTAGGGAGGGGGGCATCAGGGTGAGGCAGGGAGAGTTGCAACCGGGGAAGCGTAGGTGGGGGGGAGGCAGTCTCTGGGGACTGTCCCTTCTCCGCGGAAGCTGTCCAAGTGTAACTGCATGAGTGGTCATTCTTCCCGGTTACTGGTTCCTCCTGGGATCTTGTTGGGCCCCACTTTGTTTTGCATTGTAGAGCCCCCCCCCCCGGTCATTTTGCCCGCAAGCGCTGTCCCAAGTTTTTAAATAGTCCTTCAGAAGAGTCCAGTCCGTTCTTTTGGGTGGGTTTCCCTCTGCTTCGTTTAGGTAGTAAGTAAGCTTATCCATGTCCATGATTTCTCTTATCTTACTCAGCCATTCCTCGATGTTGGGGGTCTTATTATTTTTCCACCACCTTGCATAGACTATTCTAGCCGCTGTGGATAAGTATATGAAGAGTCTCTCTATGTTGTCCTCTGGGAATTCTTCCTCCGTCGTCAGGCCAAGCAGGTATGATTCAGGTCTTAGTTCTAAGGTGGAGCAAAGGATTTTCTGGGTGGCAATATGGATTTTTTTCCCAGTAGTTCACCGCGTTTTGACAGGACCACCACATATGGTAGAAAGTGCCCGTTTGAGTGCCACAATTCCAACATTTGTTTTGTGTGTCTTTGTGCATGAGGCCTAGCTTGTGTGGCATCATGTACCAATGGTTGAACATTTTAAACCAATTTTCTTTGAGCTCCATCGTGCATGTGTAGCGTATCTTCCTTCTCCAGACTTTTTCCCATTCATGGAGTGTAATAGGTCGCCCGATATTTTGGGCCCATTTGATCATACACTCCTTCACCACTTCCGTCTCCGTGGACCAATCCAGCAGTCTATTGTATAGTTTTGTTATTTGCTTCTTGCGGCTTTTAAAGAGGGCCTTCCAGAAGCCGTCCTTCTCATCAAATCCCCTTCATCCTTCTTGAAGCATTCCTTGATGTGCCGGAATTGGAGCCATGTCAGGTTTTTGAAGGTAGTTTGAATTTGCTCTTTCGACTTCAAGCATCTTTCCCCTCCTGTCTTTATGGCCAACTCCTCGTATGTGGGCCACGTTTTCCAACCCAATAGTCCTGTTTGATTAGCTTCTAGTGGTGAGATCCAGAGAGGGGTGCATCTGAAGAACCTCCCTCTGTAGATCTTCCAGATTCTTATTCAAGCAGCTCTCAGCAGATGCTTCTTGAGGCTCTTTCCCTCCTTTGACTTGTCGTACCACAGGAAGTTGTGCCAGCCTGTCTGTAGGTCAAAGCCTTCCAGAGCAAGTAGCCCTTCTTTCCTTAGGTCCATCCAGTCTGTCAGGAAGGCTAGACCACAGGCCTCGAAGTACAACTTCAGGTCTGGTAGGCCCAATCCCCCTCTTTCTTTTTTGTCAGTTAATATTGTGTATTTGATCCTTGCCTTTTTCCCGTTCCACACGAATTTCAAGATGTCCTTCTTCCAGCCATCAAAAGTGTGGTTTGATCTTATGATCGGGATATTTTGGAACAGGTAGAGTAGCCTTGGCAGGATATTCATTTTGATGGCCGCTATTTTTCCCATGAAGGAGAGTCCCGCATGATTCCAGTTCTCCAGGTCTTTCTGCACCTTTTTCCATAGAGGCTCATAGTTGTTTTTCAACAGCTGAGAATTCTGAGCTGTCAAATGGATTCCAAGGTATTTGATTGATTTCGCGACCTGGATACCTGTCAGCTCTTCCAGCTGGTCCTGTCGGCTTTTGGACATGTTTTTCGTTAAGATCTTTGTCTTAGTCTTATTTATTTTTAGCCCTGCTAGTCTGCCGAACTCTTCAATATCTGTTATCCACGACTGTATGTTGGCCATGGGCTCTTCGATGAAGCATATTAAGTCGTCAGCAAAGGCTCTCACTTTGAACTCATGTTTTCCAACCTCCGGGCTCTTCAACTGTTGATTTGCCCTGAGTTTCCTCAGCAAGATTTCTATTGAGAAAATAAAGCTCAAGGGGGAGAGGGGGCATCCCTGTCTTGTTCTTTTTTGGATGGGGAACCTCTCTGTAGGCTGGCCGTTTATCCATATGTTTGCTGATTGCGCTTTGTAGATAGCCCCAATAGCATTCAGGAAATGGTCGCCCAGTCCCATTTCTTTCATTAGGAGTTGAAAGAAGTGCCAGTTCAGGTTATTGAAGGCCTTCTCCGCGTCCAGGGCGAGGAAGGCCACTTCCTTTCTGGGGTGTGCCTCGTAGTACTCTATGAGGTCCAAGACTGTCCTAACGTTGTCTTTGGTTTGTCTATTAGGCAGGAAGCCATTCTGGTCCGGACCTACCCAATCGCTGAGCCACATCTTCAACCTCTCGGCCAAGATGTTGGCTAGGATTTTGTAGTCATTGTTGAGTAGGGATATGGGCCTGTAATTGGCTACATTGGTTTCGTCAGACCCTTCCTTGTGGATTAAGGTGATGTTGGCTTCCTTCCAGGAGTCGGGGATCACTCCCTCTGTTAGGACTCTATTGAATATTTTCTTGAGGAAGGCGATTAGCTCGTTGGTTAGTGTCTTGTAGTACCTTGCAGTCAGGCCGTCCGGCCCTAGAGCTTTGTTCAAGCTTAGGTTCTTGATCGCCTTCCTAATTTCTTCTTCCGAGACTTCTTTATTTAGGATGGCCCCTAGTTTCTGTTCTCTTAAGTATTGCAGGATATCCTCTCTTCCAATTTGCTCTTCTGTGTATAGATTGGCGAATAACTCCTGGAATTCTTTCTTGATGTCGTCTTCCCTTGAGGACAACTTGTCACCGCATCGGATTTTGGTGATGAATTCTGCTTGCCTTTTCTTCCGAATTCTCCTTGCCAGCCATCTGCCTGGTTTATTGGCATATTGGAAGTGCCTTACGAATTTCAGCTCTTTGGACATTTGTTCCAACTCGAGGTGGTGTTTCTGTTGCCTCAATGTGGTTAAATTGTGGACCGCCTCTCTGCATTTGGGGTCTGCCTTCAGTTTCATTTCCTCTAGTCTGATTCTCCCCTGTATCTCTTGCATCTTCTCCCTGTGGCTTTTATTCTTGGCTGCATTGTGTTGGATGAAATGACCTCTTAGCACCGCTTTGCAAGCGTCCCAAATTGTCTCTGGTGTCGCTTCTAAGTTGTCGTTATGTTCAAAGTATTCTTTTGTTATTGACTTGTATTTTCGTATGTCTTCCTCTTTTTTCAGGAGATTGTTGTTCAGTCTCCATCTTCGTATAGGGAGCTTGTAGTTCATTGTCATCTCTATTGGGCAGTGGTCAGATAGGTCTCTTGGCAATATGTTTATCCGTGAGATCTTCGTGACCAGGGAGTTGGAAGCCCAGATCATGTCAATTCTTGACCAGCTCTGATGTCTGTGTGAGTAGAATGTGTAATCTCTCTCGTTTGGATTGTGCGAACACCAGGCATCCTGGAGTCCTAGGTTGTCCCTGAGCTGTAGGGAGCATGCCATTTGGATCTGGGTTCAATCTTTTTCTTTTTCTCTCCTCAAGAGATCTGTCCAGACGTGAGTCCATTACCCCATTGAAGTCTCCCATCATTATAAGGCTATCAAAGCTTTGTTCCTCAATGTGGTTCAGGAGCTCTTGTGAGAATTTAGATTTGGGACCGTTTGGGGCGTATATGTTGCAAACCAGTAGTTTCTGGAGGCCGACCCTGACCATTACCCCTACTATTCTGCCCTCCTGGTCGTTAAAGACCAGGTCAGCCGGGTGCTTCTCACTCACGTATACGGCCACTCCGTTTCTTTTCCCTTCAGCCAGTGAGTGGAACAGGTTGCCGATACCTTTGTTCTCCAGGTGATTGGAGTGGGCCTTTTTGATATGGACTTCCTGGAGTGCTACTATGTCGAACCTTTTTTTCGTAGGGAGTTGAACAGCCTTTTTCTTTTGGGTGCCGAGTATAGACCATTGATGTTATTCGAGATGCATGATATTTGAGTTTGTAGGTCATTCATCTCGCATTTCAACTGTGTGGTCCAGTTCGCCATGTTCATTGTCCGCTTCTCGTGCGCCTGTGGTTTTGTCTTTGTTAGGAGGGTCTCGCCTAGGTGAGGTCATTTCATGTTCCGGAGAACTGAAACGCCTTTTCTTCGAGGTATCACTTTGTCCTGTCTGTATGGATGACCTTTGTTTGTGGTCTGCTCTTAGTTTTTCGTAGAAGTCCTTTGCTTTTTCGACCGTCGTCAGCCAGTGTCTTTGGTCTTTGTATGTGACCATAACTCCTTCCGTCTTTCCCCACCTGAATTGGATTCTCCTGTTCTTTAGTTTGTCCATTAGGAAGAAGTAGCTCTTTCTTTTATTGATGGCTGATGCGGTGAATTCTTTCAAGATGGTCACCCTGTCTCCTTTGTATGACGGTTCCACCTCTTTTTTCTTGCGGAGGATCTCGTCTCTAGTTCTCCTTCTCTCAAAGCATACCACTACGTCCCGTGGAACTTTGTTCTTTTTAGTGTAGGCCGTGGAAACTCGATGCACCCTGTCGATCTCCTGGTCTATCTCATTCTCTTCTCTCTGGAGGATGGTGGCTCTTAGATTATGGACTATCTTTCTTAGATCCTCTTTAGGCTCTTCCACGATGTTTCTAAAGTGAAGCAAAGACTCTAGTTCATTCTGCTTGAGCCTTTCCTGGACCTGCTCGAGCCTCGCACGCTTGGCATCGATTCTTTCTAGTCTTGCCTGCATCTTCCCCTGTGAGATCACAATTTTCTCCCTGTCTTGCTTTACCTCCCTGATTTCCTCGTGAATGTGGGACAGTTCTCTCGTCAGATCTGATTTTATGCTCTGCAATTGGTCCTGAACTGTTTTGAGTTGGGATTCTTGCCTGTTCGCTACCAATTCCACCTTTTTCTGTGTTTGTTCCTGCTGTTCTGCTAGTTTTTGTATTTCTCTCAGGATATCCTTGAGCGATGTTTCTTCAGAGGGTGGTTGCCTTTTTTGGGTTCCTTTGAAGTCTTTGAAAATCCTCGGAGTAGACATGGTTGTGTTCTGGTTACTCCCCGCCGCAGTCGGTACCTGTCTGGGGGGGGGGGGTTAGGGCATTCACTGGTGGCAAGGCTGAGTTCGACCCCGTGTGTGGTGGGGCAGGGCTTTGAAGCTTCATTGATGTTAATTTTATGCATGTTTTCTTCTTTTCAGGGGGACGCCGGCTGGAGCAGGGTGCGGGTGGGAGTCAGTTTTATTTAGTCTTGGATGACCTAGGTGGGGTCCTCCTGGTTTTGATCAGGTGGGGGGGGGGTTGTTTCCCTTGCTTTGTTGGTTATCTGTTGTCCCTCTTTGCCCTGTCTTGCTTTACCTCAATGTTTGGATCCTTTCGTCAACTTTTATTTTAAACCCCGTCCTGCCTGACCTTCCCCGTTGCTGTATTGGTTGCCTTGTGCGCCCCCTTTCCCCCCTTTTTTTCTTTATTAAATTTTTTTAATATAGGCCTGTGTGCTCTGCTGTGGCCGTATCTGATTTTTTTGATAGCTCCTCTGCCTCAGGGCCCCTCGCTCCCTGCCTTCTCTTGGTTCTTCCTCCCCTCTTGAACTCTTTTCTTTTTCCCTCAACTCTGTTCTCCCTTTGATCTGTGCCTTGATCTAGTTCTTGTGTTGTCCTTCTCTTCCCTGATGTCTATTTTGTATCTAATGTATGCATTTTTTAAAAAAAATCAGAGCTGCATTGGGAAATTTGGAAAAATGTGAATATTTACCAGTAAGGAGGGCATCTGTGTTCTGTTTTGTATGTTAGTTTGAGAAGCTGAATGCTGTCGGATAGCAGCCAGATGAGAGGGGGGCGGAAAATCACATTTCTTCCCCCATCCTTGTTTAAAACATAATAAGAAGTAGAAGGAAGAAAATTAGTCAATATCAGTAAATAAATAATGAGCAGAAAGTGAAAAAAGAATATTGGAAATGACTAAAATAAATAATAAAATAAAGTAGGAAAGACTGAAAAACTGACAACTGGAATTCCAAATCAATGAAGAGAGAAGAACAATGCTTTCTATAAACTGGCAGGCATAAAATTCAAAAAGATGGAAATACCATTGGTAACAACTCTGTAACCAATAAGGTAAATGATAAGTCCTTTTTGCAGCTTTTGCAGAATTGCTTACACAACCAGAGATTATGTCAGCATAAATCACTAGTAAATCAATCAATTAAACTTTATTTACAGTATATCCCACCCTATCTCCCCATGGGGATTCAGGGCGGCTCACAACATAAAAAAACAACCATTCAGTGACACAGAAATAAACAATAAATTAAACAATATAGGTAAATAGTATAAACATTCAATCATAAAACAAATCATAATAAAAGATTAATAAAATACATTTCACAACAACAATAAAAACAATGTTAAAACCCATACCTGTAGTTTATAAGTTATATTGATACAGTACCATCTTATGCTGGCAAAACATTGGTGCATCTAGTTAGCCTAAGTGTTGCCTGCATTGCAGAAGCTTTCCAGATAGATGTCCTTTCTAACCACAGATAGTAATCCCACAAATTGAATCCGAAGCCCTCTGTTTGCAAAAAGGAAAATAAAACACTTTTCCAAATTTGACCTTTTAAAGAGGCATGCAAAGCATAAAAAGATATAAAATAACATCAACTTTAATATTTCCAATAATATAAGAGAAATAGAATTTCTGCAGGAATTTCCATTCCAACCTAGAACCTCATTTATTTATTTTTTTGAATCATTGAGCTACAAGCCTTTCCTTATTTATTGTAGCTGATTTTTATGTGAAGATACATAGAAAGCAACCCCATAGTACAATTTGATAAGGGTAAATTCTGATCCTATTTATTCACCTCCAAGTATTAGAAGAAATACTGATCTAGAAGTGTTTAAAAATCTCCCATGTTTGCATCCAGCAGGGAATATAGTGGGGGAATCACTTGTTTTGTTGAAGGATGAGGAAAACCCCAAGATTTATACCCCAAGAACTGAGTTTTGCTTTTGTCAGAAGCAGTGGGAGCTCCAGAAAAAAATTTCCCTGACATTTTGTTCTGTGAAAGTCTTGTTAAAATTCATTTTTCCAATTCAGGGAAATTGAGAATGACTTTTTCTTTTGCCACTTTCTGAGAATTGTCATTATATAGTGATTATATATTATATAGTGCATAGCAGTTGAATATCTGTAGGGAAAAGTCTCACTTTTTAAAACAGAATGCATAGGTCTTTTCTTTGGCAACTCATTTCTAGAAGACACACCATGACACAAAAAAAATCTTCCAGAGAAAGGGCAAGCTTGTTAAAAAATAAAGTGGCAGTATGTAGTTCCACACAAGCCTATTTTTAAACCTGAATAACAAGGAATTTGTCATGTTAGGATTTATCTTATTTTTAAAATGTAGGCAGAGATGCATCAGAAAATGGAGCTATGCTGAAGCTTCATCACTGGGGTTACTTCTGTTGATGTATATCTCTTAAGCCTATCCATTAAGTTAGACAGTGCCCAAAGTAATTACCTATCTGAACGCATCTTTCTTTATGGGCTAGTTAGAGCATTAAGATCAGGTGGGAATGTATTGCTCTTGGTCCTGCCACTGTTGCAGGTGTGATTGGTGGGGAGAAGAGACAGGTCCTTTTTGGTGGTGGCCCTTCTGCTGTGGTACTTCCTCCTCGGTTAGATTAGATTGGCCCCCTCCTTCCTGGTGTCTAGAAAACAACTAAAAACTTGGTTGTGTAAACAAGCATTTGGTGAGTGACAATAATAGTGTAGCACAGGGCTGTCCAACTGCCGGCCCGGGGGCCGTACACGACCCCCCAGCCTGTTGGACACGGCCCCCGCTATGCCCCCAGCCGCCATTTTTATTTTTTTAAAAAAATCTATTTTTTTTAAAAAAATGGCGGCCGGGGGGGGGGGGAGGCGGGGCAGGGAGGAGGAAGTGAGCTGGCTCCTCCTCCTTCGCCCTTCCTCCTTCCCCTCCCTGCACCGCGGCTCGCGATTGGAGCCGCGGCGTGTCCGCGGGGGAGGAGGAGGGGCGGAGGAGGAAGTCAGCTGGCTGCCTTCTTCCTCCTTCGTCCCTCATCAGCTGACTGCCTTCTCCGTTCTCTCTCTTTCCCCGCGCGCGCGGGGATCCTGGGCGCCGGCGCGCGCGTGGGGAAAGAGGAGGGAGAATGACAGCTTAGGAGGGGGCTGGGGGTGGGGTGGGGGCGGGGCTGGGGGAGGGGCCTGGGGGCGGGGCCGATTGGCCCCCCAGGTCATAAGTGACCTCAAGTCCGGCCCTTGGCCGGTTAGAAGTTGGACAGCACTGGTGTAGCAGATGGATGACAGCCTCAGGATCGGTGCAATGTCAAAATGTTTCATGCTCATGTTTTACGTTTTTATTGTTTTAATGGTGTCATTTATAGTTATATGTTATTGTTTTAGATGTTTGATGTACTATTTTATTGAGCATGTGAGGCACTGAATTTTTGCCATTTATTTGATCATCACCACTTTGAGTCCCCCCAGGGGTGAGAAAAGCACTATATAAATGCAATAATAAATGTATTTATTTTATGTCCTGTATGCAGCTGAAATGTCTTGTATGCTGCTTCAGAAATATACTTTGTAAATACTGAACAGGATACCAGTTACAGGATCTTACTCTTTTATTTCAAAATAGACCCAATCACAAAAGTGTGTCTTCTTCTTTGACTCAAATTTAGTATTGCAGTTTGGTAGAACTGTCTTCTAGTAATCTTCAGAGAAGATCATATATTCTAAGTTACATACAGTGTATATATAATATGGGTAATTATATAATACAACATGATAACACAGTGATTCATATATTTATCCCTTGGGTCTTACTCCTGCTCCCTTGATGTGTGAAAAGAGCCCCTTTCAA
The DNA here is from genome assembly GCA_030556195.1 of Anolis apletophallus. Classification (NCBI taxonomy): domain Eukaryota; kingdom Metazoa; phylum Chordata; class Lepidosauria; order Squamata; family Anolidae; genus Anolis; species Anolis apletophallus. The sequence goes on from JARBWK010000007.1 coordinate 86,784,799, forward strand.
ACTCCAATGGGACACAGAAGTTTGAGGGGCAAAGACAGTAATTGTGACCTAGTTCCACCTGTACATTTTCAATGTATTTGTGGCTGAAACTATGACAGCAGCAACATATGTTATTTCTATTATGCTTTCAATTATATTACATGCTGTAATAATTGTGGATATCAAAAACAGTATCCTGCAATATGCTGAAGAATCCCTAGGATTCTCTGTCAAGAAAAACCAAGACTGGTTTGAAGAAAACAACCAAGAGATCCAGGAGCTGTTGGCAAAGAAAAGAACTGCTCACCAGGCACACCTCGCCCAGCCATATTACCATGTAAGAAAAGCAGCCTTCCGCCTCGCATGTAGTAAACTCCAACAAAAACTCCGAGACATTCAGAACAAGTGGTGGATCAATTTAGCAGAAAAGACACAACGTTGTTCAGATCTGGGTGATCACAGAGGATTTTACGAAGCTCTGAAAGCAGTGTTTGGACCTACTTATCAGGCCCAAAGCCCTTTATACAGTATAGATGGTCAAACACTAATTACAGCTAAAGCCTCCATCCTGAACCGATGGGCTGAACATTTTCAGAGTCTCTTCAATGCCAACTGAGTAGTCCAAGGTTCAGCTATCCAACACATGATACGACAGCCAATGAGAAATGAACTGGACACAGCCCCCACTCTGGAAGAGACCTTTAAGGCCATATAGCAGATGAAAAATGGCTAGGCAGCCGGAATCGATGGAATCCCACCTGAAGCTTGGAAACAAGGAGATCATGAACTACCATCAGATCTCCAAGATGCAGTTATCATCACCCTGTATAAGAAAAAAGGAACAAAGTCCGATTGCTCAAACTATCGAGGTATAACACTGCTCTCCATTGCTGGAAAAATCCTTGCAAGGATATTCCTGAACCGATTAGTTCCTGCTATTGCAGAAGAACTTCTCCCAGAAAGCCAAGGCAGCTTCAGAGCTAATAGGAGCACCACAGAGACGGTTTTTGCCCTTAGACAACTGCAAGAGAAATGTAGAGAGCAGAACAAAGGACTCTACGTAACATTTGTCGACCTCACCAAAGCCTTCGACACTGTGAGCAGAAAAGGTATGTGGCAGATCCTGAAATGACTAGGATGTCCCCCCCAAATTCCTCAAAATGATTATCCTGCTACATGAGGGCCAGCACGGTCAAGCCAGATACGGTAATGGTCTCTCAGAGCCCTTTCTAATAACTAACGGAGTGAATCAAGATTGTGTCCTTGCACCAACCCTACTTACAATCTTCTTCAGCATGATGCTCCAAAGGGCTAGGGCAGATCTCAAAGAGGAAGACTGCATTTATATACACTATCGTACTGATGGCAGCTTGTTCAACTTAAGCTGTCTGAGGGCTCACACTAAGAGTCTAAACTGTCTAGTCCATGAGCTGTTTTTTTGCTGACAATGGTGACCTTGTCATGCATACAGAAGCAGCTCTGCAGTGCCTAACATCCTGCTTTGCAATAGCTACAGAGCTGTTTGAGTTGGAAGTCAGCCTGAAGAAAATGGAAGTTCTCTACCAGCCCGCACCACAGGAAGAATACCATCATCCCCACATCAGCATAGGCAAATCTGTGCTTCAGTCCATTCAGCAGTTCGCCTACCTGGGAAGCATCATCTCTTCAGACGCCAAGATTGATAAAAGAGATAGATCACAGATTAGCAAAAGCATATAGTGCATTCGGAAGGCTTCACAAAAGAGTCTGGAGTAACAAACACCTGAGGCAAAGCACCAAAATCAGTGTGTACAGAGCTATTGTACTTTCTATTCTCCTATATGGGTCTGAAACATGGGTCACCTATCACCAACACCTACGACTCCTTGAACACTTTCATCAGTGCTGTCTTTGCACAATCCTAGATATACACTAGACTGACTATGTGACGAATGTTGCTGTCCTTGAGCAAGCAGGGATTATCAGCATTAAGGCCATGCTATTAAGAACACAGCTGCGCTGGGCAGAGCACGTCTCTAGGATGGAGGACCACCACCTCCCAAAGATACTACTCTATGGTGAACTCAATAGGGGTCAGTGCAAGAGAGGCACCCCAAAAAAGATATATAAGTGTCCCTGAAACAACAGCCCGGTATATGGCCAGATTGATTGCCAACAATGGTCCACCCTGGCCTCACATCAGGAGGCATGGAGATGCACTATCCACAATGCAGCAGCCTCTTTTGAGAAGTCACGTTGAACGAGTCTCAAAAAGAAACGTCAACACAGAAAGAATTGCAACTTGGAAATAATATCACCCTAGGAGACTTTCTGCTGTGCTTTCTGCAACTGGACTTTTCTATCTCTGATTGGCCTTTTTAGTCATCAACACGCTTGTAGAAAGTGTGGGATGAGTCCTTCCTGAATTTTCGTTCACGAAGAAAAGCCAAGAAGAGAAGAAGGGTTGTGAGTAACGTCCATGTCTATGGGTCATTGAGTCTTTTCTGGGTTTTAGTTAGAATTTTTACAAAGGTTATCAAGATACTGAATGCTATCCCCACTATCTCTTCAGCACCTTGGATAGCTCTTTTATACTTCAAAATGTAAATCTGAATAGATTTACTGGCCCAACAACATGAAAGCTTCAGACTAAACTCACACTCTCTATATGATAAATATTTAAAAGATTTCTCTCCAGTTAACTGATTGTATTGTGATTGAACTTGATTTCTACATTATTTCATTTTCATTTCATTTCACTTTATTTCTTGGTTAGTCGCTCTTCACCGGAGTGCTCCAAGTGACTAACAATTTAAAATAAACATTACACAATATAAACATTAAACCATAACAGTGGCATTTGACAGTTAGAACTGATTACAAATTGAAAGCACAGCCAAAAAGCCAGATCTTGAGCGCTTTTGCAAAGGATCTCAAATCCAGCCTGGCTCTAACATATGGCGGCAATGCGTTCCACAAAATTGGAGCAAGAGTCGAAAAAGCTCCGCGCCTTGTGGCTTGAAGGTGCACCTCCCTATGGCCTGGTACAAACAGAAGATTTTCGTGAGCAGGTCGAGGTGACCGCTGATTTAAAAAAGTAATGAGTCGATCCCCAAGATATGAAGGTCCTTGACAGTTTTGAGCTTTAAATGTCAGAATCAGTATTTTATAAGAGATCCGTTGTTCTATTGGTAACCAATGCAAATGCTGCAAAATCGGTATAATATGGGACCTCATAGATGATCTTGAAAGGAGCCTGGCAGCCGCATTTGGGACAACCAAATCTTCTAGGTCATTGACTTTTGGAGGCCGACGAATAAGGCATTGCAATAGTCCAAACTTGTGGTGACCGTTGCATGGTCCACCATTGCCAGTGCCTCTACCGAGAGGTAGGATGCCAATTTCCTTGCCTATGAAATAGAGATCCAACCCAAAGACATCACAAATTGTACAAAGTTGTTCAGATTAGTGCAAAAGGTTTGTGCATATATTTAAACTTTGTTTTTCATCAAAATAAAACATAAAAACTCAAGCCAATCCCCATTGAGATCCGATCAGCATATTACGTACCAACTTGCAGAAACTACATTCACAAGAAGATCTGTTTATTTCTTTGGTTTTCTGTTTTGTGGCAAGAATGGTAGAACAAACAATCAATATTATATCTAGAAATCTGATTCTGACTAGCTCATTGTCCTTTGTGACCAATGCAGACCAATTTAGAGATATGCCCAGGGAAGTTGAGGCAACTAAGTGAGAACAAATATTTCTGAGTGCTTTAAAGTTGAAAAATGACAGTAATATATCTTTATCAGGCTTCAACAACAGTAATAGTATCTGAAGAGAGGCTTGGGATGTTACAGGACTATAAACTGATTTACTATTGCATTTGATTGGGTTTCAACAGGAGAGGAAGCTTATTTTTTTCTATTTTTTTTTAAAAAAAATTCCCTTTGAAACATAAACAAATTATAGAACATGTTTTCAACAGTATTCTGATCCCAGCAGCTTGTCCTCACAGTAATGGGAACTGCTTGTTGTTAAATGCTTTGGAAAGCTACGCGTTCAATTTAGGTTCCTGAGAGGGAAACAGGTTCTCTGCCCTTTTGAAAAATTGGCCCTCGGCATACTGGCTAGCAAACTGAAGCTGGTTTCATCTAATGATGGCAATCCTTGACATGGTTAATCATTTCAATTCATTCAAGCAAGGCTTGGCAAGCTGTGAACTTTATCCTCAGCCTCCTTGTGAAATGCAGAACTAAAGCGTAAATCTCCAAAATGGCACATTCCTTGCTTATGTTGGTTTAGCTGGAGCCTAGTCCTGGCCAGGGATTATAAAAAGCAAAAAGGTTAAAAAATAAAGCTTTGAGGGACAGAGAGAAAAATGAAACCACGGCATTTTTATTGCTTTATAGACATCTAGTTTTGAGAACGGAAATTGCTGAGGTAAGCAAAGGAATATTGATGCTGGCTTCTTACAAGCCTGTGTACTTCATATCAATAGCTAAAAAAATGTTTAATACAATGTGAAACAAATCAAACTGATGCCATTTTAGTGAATTGTTTTTTCAAGCCTCATCAAATAAATATGTCAAATATTTAAAATTTGGTATGTCTAACCAAGAGTTAAATGAGCAACAGACTTCAAACTGTAAGTTTAATTATGTGCAGCCCAGAAGTAAATTCATGTTGTTGGTGACTATAATAGCAATCCGTGTTGCAAACCAAAGAAAATTAACCAAACCCTTTATCTAATAAAAATATATTGGACAGAAGGGAGTAGAAACATAGCTGGTCCGATGTAGGGAAAGAAAATACCATGTCCGTATTTTTATGACAACATAGAGGTGAGGACAAAGAAAGAACTGTAGAACAAAGACTTGTTGAAATATATATGATGACATGAAAAGAACTGAAAGCTATACTGATTCCAAATGAAGCAAAGATGTAAGTAAATACTGTATTCAAGAAAAGTAGGTGTGCATGTTATTTCCAATTAATTATTTATAATTCATTCTCAAAATATAACCCATTTTCTTCTCCCACTAGGCCATAGGAATGATTAGTGTAATTATTTTGCATCTCAGGAATGTCTGTGTGCAAATTATTGGGATGGACCAGGTTCTACTTCCAACACAACAAGACTGCCAGCCTCCTCTAGCTTAAGCTAGGAATCAATATCCTGACAATCCCATCGTCATCTTCAGAGGCCTCCTCAGGTGAAACATGACATCTCATATTTTCATCAGCAGTGTGCTCTGCCCTGCTCAATGTCTAATAACTAACTTTGATGGCTGTAGTGTATTTATCTCATATAAATGTTTGAAGCCATGTTAATATACATTTATAAAGTTGTTTTAACTCTATATAACCCTTTCCTTCCATGAATGCTTTAGAATGTTATCCTGACAAAAGCTTTCTAAGACAAGTCATGGTGTTAAGGTAGTCCATTCATGTCATGGCAGTGAGGATTGCCATGATCACTTGATGCAACATGATTCACCCCTCTATCATATTCCCATTACAGTGAACCCTTGGTGTTGGCTGGGGTTTGGTCTCAACCTCCCCATTCACACAATCATCAATCATATGAGGGAGATTCTTAAATGGTACTTTGTGGCTGTATCATCTACAAGCTTTGGAGTGGGTAATTCCCTTTTGATATATAAAACAATAGATTTATCATCTTCTGCCATGCTGTGTGAAATCCAATGTGTGTGCAGTAAGCTGACTATTTTTTTAAAAAGTTTTAATTACATTATGTAACATGATTTTTGTCCCTAGGCTATAAATGCCATTTCCTAATTGGTTTTATCATTTTAAAAAAAATGTTTTTGCGGGACATCCTACAGCACAATTTGCTATAGTCTCATCAAATTTAGCATAGTTTGTGGAAGCCACAAAAATGAAGTTTCTGGAGTATAACAACTAGTTTCAAAGTGAATACTGCACAATTAAACAGGAAACAACACTTTCAAAGCAGGATCAGGTTTTTTTCTTCAAAATTTTCATCTTTAAAACTTTGTAATCATTTGGCCTAATCATCCTTTATGAACCCCAGCATAAAGATGGCTAAGCGAATTGCAGGAAGCAATCATTCCGGAAAAACTGCTCCACCATTTTTCATCAAGGAGTTATAATGATCTATGCTTTCCTCTTGGTTTATCTCTGTTCTTTAGCAATTTTTGTGATGCAGTGATCAATTCAAGGCAATCAGTTTATAGAAAGGTAGGGAATGGAAATAGAAAGATTTCTATTATCTCTTCCATGCAATTATTTAAAACATAGGCATTCAGCCTTATTAGCTCTCATATCCTTGGATAAATCATTCAAAAGTCAGGCTCTGTTCTATCAAATTCAAAACTTGAAATTTAATTTGCAATGATTATTTTCGCAGCACAGTCATTCTGTTATGCAAAATGGCCATTTCTTGTGCTGCAGCTGAAAGTTTTGCTGTTGCTATATGCCTTCAAGTTGCTGAAAGTATGTTCTAAAAAATCCCATTAACCTGTTCTTTGTGTAAGCTGCTTGGTAAGCCACTAGTGCCAAACCCGTCAACATGGCAAGGATTAGTTTCTTGTCTTTTTTTCCTTTTAAAACTGAGGATGGGCAGGATTTTTAAATTATGTTGTTGTTTGTGATTGTTGCTCAGATTTATTTGGTTGGAGAGGCTTGAGCTTCACTCATTCAAAGTATGAGATAGAAGTACAGTGTATGTTCAGTTGTAACCATTTACTCCATGTATTATTGCCCTTATAACATTCCCTTGGTATCTCCTTGTGGGCTCTGGCGATTCACAAAATTTACTAATTTTGTCTAAAAGCTACCCTTAAATCTCCTGCTACTTAGGACTACTGACATAGGAAAAAGCATGACATGAGAAAGGAAAAATAGGCCATACTGTCAATTTCAAGATTCTATTTCAATATTATAGGGAAGAGAGAAAAAATATAACAAATGAAAAATGACAAGCCATAAAATATTTAGAAACCTATTGTGGATTTTAATAAATATAGTCCTATTTTCTAAGATACATATGCATTGGCAAATTCAGAAGTGTAATCTTCCCTCGGGGTATAATGAACAAAAGATGGTTTCCCTATTAATAATGTATTAATGTCTTCTATAACTCCACAATATAGTGTACATGTGTGGTGGGTTTGTGGGTGTTTTTTTAAAAAAGGAAATCTAATGTTGATTATGGTAATGAATGTCAGAGTATAATCTAGGTTGTTTTCTCCTCCTCTACTTTGTCTTCCTCGTTCCCGTCCCCCCTCTTTTAAAGGGAGGGGGATGCATCAAAGAAACTCTGCACAGTGTGCCAGCATTTCTTTGTGCATCTAAAGAACAAAAGAATAATTAACTGCAGTCTGGATTTTTCAATTAAGTGAGGCTTTCTCATTCCGGTTGGAAACGTGGCCCTCCTTGATATAGAAAGAGAGCAGAAGGCTAATTTTCTATGGGTGCAATGTGCAATTTTATTTGTCATGTTGATGATGAATGCATTTATTTATACCCCTTTTGCAGAAAAAAAGCACTTAATTAAATCTAATAAATGTTCCTGGCTTTGGTACATGAATAGTTGCATACATCTCTTTTTTAAAAAAAGAAGTAATGATAGTAGGTTTTGTTAAAAAAAATAAACATGAAGAAATAATTGGCAAGAGGGAGAAGAATGTTTGGACTAATACTTGACACTGATCTATTATTTAACATTTCCATAGCACTTTTAATATGCTTTATCATTCAGATCTCGTTTATCTCCATGCTAATACTCATGGATAATTCATTAATATTCCCTGTTTTATAGGTAAAGAGGTGATGCTTAGAAATAATTACTTATCAGTGTGGGATACTGAATGGCACTCAAGCAGTGCACCATTAAGGTCTGTGTCTAGTAACATCTGCATATAGGCCTATGCAAACAAGGAAAGCCATGTACCATTAATTGGGAATATCTTCTATGCAAAGTTCCTCAAGTGAGATTTTCAAGGCAGACTGCATTTCAAAAGGGGAAAGTTACTAGCATTTTTAGACAACACCAAAGAGGGACAAAAACCTGATTTTGTAATGATATGATGTTCCTAGTATTCAAAATACTAATATTCATCTTTAAAAAAAAAGATACCAAGATCCAATGGGAGCATTCGAAATGAACTACAGCAAACTCTCAAGCAACTGGAACGCAAGCAACCAGAGCTCTCAAGCAACTAGCTAAAAAAACAAAGAACTGATACATACTGCATTAACACAGCTATTTTTATAATGCAATAAAATTATGTAACACTACGTTAGACCTGTCTTTATTTGCTTTTAACAGTACAGTAGAGTCCTGCTTATCTAACATAAATGAGTTGGCAAAATGTTGGATAAGCAAAAGTGTTGGATAATAAGGAGGGATTTTTAAAAGCCTAATAAACATCAAAATAAATTATGATTTTACAAATTAAGCACCAATACATCATGTTTTACAACAAATCAACAGAAAAAGAAGTTCGAAACACAGTAAAGTTATGTAGTTACTACTTTATTTACAAATTTAGCACCAAAACATCACAATGTATTGAAACAGCTGTGGATCTGGGTGGGAGGCAGACTGCATTGGATAATACAGAACATTGGATGTGAAGGTTGGATGAGTGAGACTCTACTGTATTTCAGTATTAATATCAAGCCAATACAGAGTTTATGGTATAGCATGTGAATGAGGTATTTGTTTATAAACTATGACTTCCCAATGCATGCACAGTTATTTTTAAAGTGCAATGCTGCCATGCCAAAAACCCTGTACTTCCCCACATGTTACCCCTCATTGGCGGGAGGCAAGCATCCCAGCATGCAAGCTGCTATTTGCCTCCAAACGCTGAGTCATTTCCGAATCACTTCCTGAGTCGGAACAAAGATGGTGACAGTGGCTTTGGATAAGCAAGAATACTTCCGGTTTCAGAAAAAAAATTCAAAATCAATTCAAAAAGGTATTTAATCTGAATTTAATCTGATTAACGAAAGCTGTGAAGCTGGACCTAACCATGCCTACTAGTTATTAGGCTTGTTTGATTTTTTTAAAAGGTTCAAAACTCATTTTGGATGTAGGGGGCGTTGGTGTCTTCAGATCTAAAGTCAGTTCCAATTTTCACAGAAAAAAAAGTTCAAAACTTTTCAAAATATCTGAGGCTTCCAAATCCTTCATTAATGGTTTCAAAGTGTTTTTTTCTGCTTCATTGGGTGGTCTTTACTTTGAAAGTAGTTGTTTTACTCCAGAAAGGGGTGGGGGGAGCAAAGGGAAGAAATCCATCCACTCTGGTTAAAACCGCTTGGAAAGGAAAGGAATCCATCCACACTGGTTTAAACTGACATGAATCTATCCCATCTACACTGGTTTAAACTGATGCAAGAAAGGAAAGGAATCAATCCACACTGGTTTGAACTGATCCATCCCATCCACACTGGTTTAAACTGACGCAGGAGAGAAAGGAAAGGAATCCATCCACACTAGTTTAAACTGACATGGATCCATCCCATCCACACTGGTTTAAATTGACGCAAAAGAGAAAGGAAAAGAAAGGAATCCATCCACACTGGTTTAAACTGACATGGATCCATCTCATCCACACTGGTGTAAACTGACGCGGGAGAGAAAGGAAAGCAATCCATCTACACTGGTTTAAACTGACATTTTCCTGCTGTTTTTCTCCCTTCCCTTCTCCTCTTTCCTTATCTCTCTTCCTTTCCCCTTTCCTTTTCTCCTCCAAATCCCAGCCCATTCAGGAAAACCTTGGGGGGGGGGGGAGTTTACTAGGTTCCCCAGGAATGTTGTTCCCTTGCAAAGTGGTGGCATGGCACCTTTCCCACCCAAGCTGCCTAGTCCCTTCCTGTTCGTGTCCCTGGCTGCTGTGCTGAAAACCCGCCCCTCCCGAGGTGGTTTCCCCTCATTGTCTGGAGGCAAGCATCCCAGTATGCAAGCTACTGCTTGCCTCCAAATGCTGGATCTTTTCCGAATCACTTCCTGAGTCAGCACAAATATGGCGACAGTGGCTTCAAAAGGGCAAGGATACTTCCAGGTATCCAAATCGCTTCTAAATTGCTTCAAAAAGGAATTTGATCCAAATTTAATCCGAATTACGAAGATTCCGACTGGACCTAACCATGCCTACTAGTTATCTATGTTGAACATACTCTGGTAGTAGCTCAGTTAACTATCTGCAGTCATTTCTACTGCAGGGTGTCATATCGTCATTCAATACCTCCAAGAGCTATACTGAGGTTTTCAAAACACATGAATACTTTGCCTACTAAATGTGTTTGAAAAGGATAAAAATAGCTAAAGCATGGTTCCAAGTTTCACAGCTGCAAATCCAATTGCATTTGTTCTGTTGTGACCATTTATCCTCCTTCAAAAGAACCATCTGTGGGGATTCAGAGTATAAACCTGTAAACAAGCTAGCATTACAAACTATTTCATTGCAGATATATTATATTAAATAAATTTTAACTTTTTAACTCCTATCAGAGATGTGTGAAGAATCAGTGGTTGTTTTTGTTAACATCACCCACTCTCCACTTCTTGGTTTGTCTGCAAGCCAGGTGCAATTTCTGTTTCATAATTCACACACTGATAGATAGTTGCAGATGAAATTTTTATATAAAAAATAAAACCATGTAAATATTTTGAAATAATGAATACAAAAAATGTATGTATTTTAAATGTGCACAAAAACTGCTTACATCTAGCTTGGTCATACTTAAAAATGATGTTATTCTTTCAAGCAACTTCAAAATATATGTACTATTACGGGGGAAAGAAAAAGAAAAGAAGCATTTCCATCATGGGAAGCATGCTCTATCTTATGAAATAGCACACACATTGAATAGATAGCAAAGCGGGGAAGTCCACAGGACCAAACTTATCGACATAGACAGCTAAAAACTCTGTAGTGATCCATCTATACACTAATAGGTAACATGTTGGTATGATTTCCAGCAACCTTTGATTTTTAGGCAAGGCACTGCAGCATGTGGTGGAATTTCAAAATCCAGGGGTGACCAAAAGTGCTATTACACAGTTAAAGCTAGTATAATTGTACTCACTCCTGAGTAAGTCAGATCTAGCCACAGCCTTGGTTACGCCCGGTTTAGAATACTGTAATATGCCCTAAGTCAGGCTGCCTTTGAAAAGTGTTCATAAATTTCAGTTGGTTGAAAGAGTAGCAGCCAAGTTCTTAACTGGGGCTGGCTTAAAGGAGCATACCACACCCTTGTTGCAACATCTCCACTGGCTGCCAGCTCATTTCAGGGCACAATTTAAATTGCTGGTTTTGGCCTATAAAGCCTTATATGTCTTGGGTCCAGATTATTTGAAGGATTGTACCTCTTTTTATGACCCTATCAGAATGCACTGCACATCTGGAGGGCTTTCTCTCTTTTTCACTACCCTCTCAAGCTCATTTTGTGAGAACAAGGGAGAGGGTCCTACCTATGAAAGATAACAAAGATAAGTCCATCCTGGGGTGCTTCCAGACTGCACAAAAATGTTTATTTTATATGGAGGACAAAAAAAACCCCCGGGGACCTGAAAACATGCCCCCAAACAGACCTGTAGGTCCTGGGATTTCGTCCCCTGTCATCTTCTCAGGCTTCCCCTGTTATCAGAACAAGTCAAAGAGTTTTAAAAAACCATCAGGAGGAAGTTTTTTTTAAAAAAAATCACTCAGTTATGCACTCGACTGTATATGCACACATGCAGAATATTTTAATATACCATATTTTCTGGGATACAAGATGACTGGGCGTATAAGACTATCCCCAACTTTTCAAGTTAAAATATAGAGTTAGGGATATATTTACCTTATAAGACCCCTCTCCCAACACAATTCTATTGATTCGATAACTACGACTCCTTAAAATATGAAAATACAAGCAGTCCCCATTTTTCTTCGTGGGCTCTGTGAATGCACACTTATTAAGTCTGCGCGCCAAGCAGGCTTCCAATGGAAACTTCTCAAATATATATTTTTCTTCATGGGTTCTGTGAATGCACACTTATGAAGGCGCGCAGACTTATGAAGGTGCGCAGACTTCATTAGTGTGGATTCACAGAGCTCCACTTGAAGAAAGATGGTCACAGGTATGTAACCTATGATTTTTCTTCGTGGGCTCTGGGAATGCACACTTATGAAGTCTGCGCGCCTTCATAAGTCTGCGCGCCTTCATAAGTGTGCATTCACAGAACCCATGAAGAAAATATATATTTGAGAAGTTTCCGTTGGAAGCCTGCTTGGCGCGCAGACTTAATAAGTGTGCATTCACAGAGCCCACGAAGAAAAATGGGGACGGATTGTATTTTCATATTTTAATGTTTAAGGGTTTAATACCATAAATAGTTTTTAATATGTATATACCCACATTTTAAAAGAAATATTGTTTTATATTTAATATTAGGTGTTTTAAGTCTATGCTGGGAGAAAGGCTTGTAAAACTTAAAGTAAATAAAATATGCAATAAGTGTGCCTTGAAAAATACTCAAGCTTGTCTGATTGTTTTTGCTTTCCTACATGGCTCCGGTGAGCACTTTGGAATGTATGCAATATTTATGTATGCTCAAAATATTCTTCTGTGGTGTCTCCTTGTCCCTTCTGCATATCCATGCTGTCAGAAGCATAAAACCTATGGCTAGTCCCAACTAGAGTAGATTCACTGAATCAATGGTATTTAAATGTTGACTTATCAAGTTCCCATTGATTATGTGTCTGCTCTGTTTGGGGCTAGCAATTCAATTCAGATTGCATATCGTTAGATGGGCCTTGGCAAAAAATCAAGATAGCAGAATGGACTGCCTCTGGCTAGCTACTATATATAGATATACAATTTCAGTCCTTCCACTAGATGCTGTCTTAAATGTCACACACATGCCATGCACACAAAGTACTCAAAATATCATAGAAACTGGAAACAGAACCATTAAAATTACAAGGAAGAATGGCCAAGATCCTACACTGGAGCTTCATAGTGTAAATCCTCATATATATATAACTGTTAATTTTTTGGTGTGCCGTCCCAGTTCTGCCACCCAACAAAGTTTATAAGGAGAGTGTCTTAATCTTGATGAGAACAGATTAACATGGCACAGATGAATGTTTAGCAAGAATTTAATAACAACAAAGTTCCAAATCCTCACACCTCCCAGGACTAATAAAATGTATTTATTTATTTACATCATTTATATATCTCTTTTCTCACCCCATAGGGGGACTCAAAGCAGTTTACACAGAAATAATGGCAAAATTCAATGCCTTACATACATAAACCAAATCAAAACTCAGCAACATATAACTAAGCATAAAATCAGTAAGATAATTCACTATAAGATAAGAAAAAGGACAGTTTAAACATGAAATATAAGAATTAAAACACCTAATATTTATTTATTTATTTATTATTTTTGGTATTTATATCCTGTCCTTCTCTACCCCAAAAGGGGGACTCAGGATGGCTTACATAGGCAGTAATTCGATGCCGTTTCATAAAGTTAAAACAGTAATCATAAACATAACCATTAAACATTAAAATGCATGAAATACATAATACAAAAACATTAGTTAAAACAGTATAAAATCTTAATTATCAATAAAACCATATCCTTGTATAAAACATCCTTATCAGCCCATTTTTGCCAAAGTACTGCTTTATGTCTGTTAACTGAAGGCCTAGTCCCACAACCATGATTTTACTTTCTTCCTGAAAGCCAGGAAGGATGGGGTCAATCATAAAACACCTAACAAAAATATAAAAAGTCTTTGTAAGAAAAGGTAGAAGTTTTGATGGCTTCTATTTACTTCACTTTGTGTTCTTCCTTCTTTTCCTTTAGTTCATCTGTCTCTTGCACAAACACACAAAAAGCCCTCCAAAGTTATTGTGCTCAATGGTCCTTTCTCCAGACTCCTTCAACCCTCTTTGAACAAAGTGACTAACATCAGGGGTGCAGCTAGCTGGGTCTGGCTGAGAGGCTCTGCCTCTTGGCAGGGTTCTGAAAAGGAATGACTTAAAGGAAAAGAGTAACTAAGTTCCTTCCCATAATTATTATATACAGAGAATTAATTTTTTTCCTATCTAATAGAGGCCCAAACTCAGGGAAAATGATAGGGGCTTCTGTGGGGGCATGACAGTCCCTGTGATGAATGGCAATATTGTACAACCAAATGATGAAAGAGTACTGTACTAAGTTTCAGATGAGAATGTGCAATGGCACTGCACGTGCAACTCCACTATTACATCTATGAACTGAATGCAAGTTTTTAAAAAATAGAAAATAATTTGGAGAAAAATGTAGCTGTTGAGCAATGGGAAAATGACTTACTGCTTATGTAGGGGAACATAATAATAAGAATAATAATCCCCCCAATGGGTGCCACCTTGTCATGATGGGGGGCTTAACTGTTCCAAAGATGCTGAGAGCTGTGCTGGCGGTACTGTAACTACCAGCAGGTTCAACCAAATCAGAGAGGTCTCAGCTGAGGAGTAGAACTAAGAGCACATAACCAATTAGCATTATGGAGAAACAAACCAAAACAAAGTCTATACTGGCTGGGTCGATGCTGCTGATTCTGGACATCCATTGACAAGTGGGCTACAGAATCGAAATACAAATGTACAATCACAGAAGCGGCAGAAATATACAATGCCAGAAAAACGCACAGTTATGAAAAGCTATTACAAATCAGAACCTCAAAAGCATGGTTACCCCAAAAAAAGAATGTATCAATTGTAGAAACAAGAGTATCCTGACTCTCAGATAACTGAAGCCTGACTGGCTGATCAATGAAGATTCATAATCAGAAACGAAGTATTCAGTGAAGTTGAAGTTGAAGAAATTCAGAAAATCTGCAAAGCAAATGACCGTCAGGTCACAGTATAGACAGTAGCAGAGACTCCAGCAACACTCTAGAATGGACTGAACCAGAAGAAAATGTAGAGCTTTTGCAAGAATTTGAAGCACTTGTTGAACTACCAGGAACATTGACAGCAAGACAACAAGAGCTCAAGGATAAAATCATGGCCCATGTTGCATCAAATGCAATAAAAAAGTGACTCCCAACTTTAAATACAGTGCCTAAGAGACACCTGGCACCTCTCATAAAGGATGTGAATACATTACTTTCTACTGTCCAAATAACATCAATTGAACAAACAAACCAGTTTGTCTACAGTATAGCAGTGATTGTAACAGAAGAGCTTGCGCTCCTACAACCAATGCAGCCTCCAAGAAAATCGACTAGAAAACCAAAATGGAAGGTCTGGTTGGAGCTGAAAATCAAAAATCTACAATCAGATGCAAGTAATCTGAAAAATATGAAGGAGAAGAAATTGAAGAATGACAAAATCAAGAAATATATGATCAGAAACTACTGGCTGAACACCAGAAAAATTGAAGAAGCCTTGGAAATCGTGAAAGAACAAATTATAGCAACAGCCAGAAAAATTGAAAAATATGATGCCAGAATCATCCAGTATAGGCAAAATCAACTGTTTCAATCAGACCAAAGATGGTTCTACCAGAGTCTGAACTAAACAACAAACACAGTAGTCATTAAGCCTGAGAAAACAGCAACAACTAAGTTTTGGAAAGAACTCTTGGAACATAATAAGAACTATAACAAAACACTGGATGGATAAAGGAGTTTGAAGAAAAATGCTCACAGAACAAAATGGAACAGATGGAAATAACAACTGAAATAATCAGCAAACGAGTGCAAAAAGTCAAGAACTGGATATCACCTAGCAGTGATCAACTACATGGATTTTTGCTAAAATATCTTACTAGTCTTCATGGAAAAATCGCCCAACAATTCAATGAGATGCTGCAAAAAGGAAGTATCAGTGAATGGTCAACAACAGGGAGAACATATTTGATACAAAAGGATCCAGCAAAAGGAGCAGCACTAGGAAACTACAGGCCAATAACATGTCTGCCCACTATGTTTTTAAACTATTAACCGGCATCATAGCTGACAGAATTCAAGATTATTTTGAAGAAAATAACATATTGCCAGATGAACAGAAAGGCAACAAACAGAAAAGCAGGGGAACAAAAGACCAGTTATTAATTGACAAAATGATTCTGGAGAACTGCAAGAGTCGAAAAACCAATCTTCACATGACATGGATTGACTACAAAAAAAGCCTTTGACTCACTCCCACACAGTTGGATCATCTAGTGCCTAAACACCATTGGGATTTGTAAAAATATTGACACTTTTATTGATAATATGATGAAGCACTGGAAAACTGAACTGTTTGATGGAAATGAAAACTACGGACTTGTAAACATCAGGAAAGGTATTTTTCCAGGGAGACTTATTGTCCCCACTGCTTTTCATCATTGCCATGCTCCCTTTGTCAACGATCTTACAAAAAACAAACCTCGGCTATCAAACGTTTAAGAAATCTCACAAAATTTCACATCTGCTGTACATGGACAACCTGAAGCTCATTGGAAAAACTGAACTGAAATCCAGTCTCTGACTAACACTGTCTGAATCTTTAGCACTGATATCCATATGGAGTTTGGTTTGGAAAAATGTTCCACAGTGGCATTGAGGAAGGGGAAAATCATTGAAAGTGAGGGCATAAATATGCCTAATGGCCAAGCGATAAAATGTCACCAGCCAGAGGCCTATAAATATCTGGGCATACTACAACTGGACAACATCAAACATGAACATGTGAACATGTGAGCATGTGAAAACTGTGGTCAGCAAAGAATACATTCAGAAAAATTCTCAAAAGCAAGCTCAATTGAAGCAAGGCCATAAACACCTGGGCCATACCTGTCATAAGATACACTGCTGGCATCATAAACTGGACGCAGGCAGAACTGGACAATTTGGACAGAAAAACAAGAAAACTCGTAACCATTCATAATTCACTGCATCCTCGCAGTGATGTTGACCGGCTCTATCTGCCTAGAAGGACTGGTGGCAGAGGACTCCTACAAGTCAAACAAGCAGTTGAAGAAGAAAAACATGCCCTAGCGGAATATGTCAAGGAAAACCAAGAACCTGCTTTAATTGAAGTCAGAAATTGGAAACTTCTCAAAGCAGAGCAGACAAAGAGACAGTACAAGAAAACTGCACTCTAAACCATAGCTGACAGCTGGCACCACAAAGCATTACATGGGCAGTTCCTTGACAAAATTGAAGTAAAAGCTAACAAGGGGAAGACCTAGTTATGGCTCACGAATGGAACACTGAAGAAGGAGTCAGAAGGCCTGATTCTTGCAGCCCAGGAGCAAGCCATAAGAATAAATGCAATTAAGGCCAAGATCGAAAAATCAGCTGATGACCCATAATGCAGACTGTACAAGGAAGCTGATGAAACCATGAACCATATCCTCAGCTGTTGCAAGAAAATTGCAGACAGACTACAAACAAAGACACAACTCTGTGGCCCAAATGATTCACTGGAACTTATGCCACAAGTACCACCTGCCAGCAGTAATGAATTGGTGGGATCATAAACCCGCAGAGGTCATGGAAAATAAACATGCAAAAATACTGTGGGACTTTCGAATCCAGACTGACAAAGTTTTGGAACACAATACACCAGACATCACAATTGTGGGAAAGAAAAAAGTCTGGACTATTGATGTCACCATACTGGGTGAGAGTTGCATTGAGAAAAAACAACAGGAAAAACTCAGCCATATTCAAGACCTCAAAATCAAACTGCAAAGGCTCTGGCATAAACCAGTACAGGTGGTCCCAGTGGTCATTGGCCAAAAGATTTCAGCCAGCATTTGGAAACAATAAACATTGACAAAATCATGATATGTCAACTGCAAAAGGCCACCTTACTTGGATCTGCGCTCATCATTCGGAAATACATCACACTGTCCTAGACGCTTGGGAAGTGTTCGACTTGTGATTTTTTGATACGAAATCCAGCATATAGATCTTGTTTTTTGTTGTGACATACTATGGTTTTTGTGTCAGTATAGTAATAATAATAATAATAATCCTTTATTTGTATTCCACCCTCTCACCCTAAAGAGACTCAGAAACCAACAGCATTGTGGCCATGAATTTTTAAAATTGCCTTTGAATAGTCTTGATTGACAGCATACATTTAGCTGAGCATTTTTCTAATCATGCCAGGGACCAGCAGCAGCCTTGCTCATGGATCTTTCCTGCTTCTAGAGAGCTTCTAAGGAAGGGGTGGGCAAAGTGATATATATTCTTAAAATAGATGTTGAGTTTGTATTTGAGAGGTAGAAAGAAAGCAGGAGGTTTTTGGAAATTGGACAGTCAAACTTTCAGATGAAGGTGGTGCCTTCATTTTTTTATGCCACATAGTTTTGAAGTTTTGTCTTTGACTTTAGAAGTGACTTGTGATACGTATGTATTGCTAGATGGGGATTAATTCACCTTTTAATCATCTGTGTGTTGCTTTGGTCTTGACATTCTCTGAATTCCTTCCACTCATAGGAATTTTATGACTCAGAACTCACTGGCCCAGAACAAGCTTTTCCTTCCCATGATGGTATTAGAACAGGTTGAGGCATTCATTTACAATCCTTGCTGTCTTTGGTTTTTCATTTTCCTTCTGCCTCTTTTCCCAATGCACCCTGCATACAAAAACCTTTATATTTATATGTAGTTGACACAATACACAGACAGACAGCAAGAATATCTCAAGCTTTCTCTCAGCCTTTTTGGTGGCTACACATTCCTCTTTTCACAATTCACAGCATCATTTTCACTATCTTTCTTTCCAAAACTAAAGAGCTAAATGTAAGTAGGATGAATTTAGCCTGGATAACCTTTAGCTATCTTAAAGGATGTAAGATTTTCATTTTAACAAGACACATTTTCCAACGCCCCTTCTACACTTCCATATAATTAAGATTATCAAAGCAGATAATCCACATTATCTGCTTTGAACGGGATTATATGAGTCTACACTGCCATATAATCCATATGATGATATTAAGAACAGCATAGTAGGCATCTGTTAGCAAAAACCATAGCTACAAAAGTGAAAGCGGTTTTTGACTTGCTTTTATACTTTCTCAGGGTCTGTCCAGACAGGGCAATAAAGGAGGGGCTGTCCAGACAACATTCTGGGCAGTGCCGCATTAATTTTCTACAAACCAGGGTTGTTAGTAGATTTATTCAGTGCCTTCAGAGCCATAATCTAAGGTTCAAACCAGACTACTGTAATGGGCACTATATGAAACTGTCCCTGAAAAGTGCCAAGAACATCAACTGTCCAAAGTACACAGGTTCTGGACCCAGGGAGCATACTACCATTTGTTACAACACCTGCACTGGCTGCTAGTATGTTTTTGGGCCTGATACAATGTGCTGGTCAACTTACCAATTTGACTGCAACTCCTCATACAAATCCGCCCAAACATTGAGACCTTTCAGAGAGACCTTTCTGTCATTGCTGCCATTGTCACAAATTATTATTATTATTTGTTTCTCTCTCCCACCATCCTTCCTGGAGGTGGGTGGCAGGGGCAGGTGATAGTGGTGGAGGTGAGAGGTAGTAGCAGTGAGAGATGGTGGTAGGTGGCAGGGTGTGGCGAGGGTGATGGAGGGGTAAGCAGCAAAGGTGGAAGTGGCTCTCTGCAGACCACAGCATGGCTTTTGCAAGCCACATGCAGCTCAGGGGCCATATGTTCTGCATGTTTGATCTAAGTAAAACCCAATCAAAAGTGTATGACATCATTTGACTCAACTCAGTGGAGACTGCTGGGTGGATTCTTTCATTTGCAGGAAATGCATAGATGCAAGAAGAAGGGTTTGGGAGTTCCATATCAAAAACCAAGAACTGGCTTATCAAGAGGAAACTCTTATCAGAGATAAAAGTTTTCAAAATTAGAATATTAAATGATTTCAAATGTTAAGGCCACTAAGTCTAGTTTATAATAAGTTTCTATTTTCTTTGTGTTACTGCTTGGATCCTAAAGGAACATCATTATTACCATCAGACCCAATTTCAGAAATAGGGCATTTTTCTGGTTTCAGATCAGAAAAATCAACATATCAGCGATCTCAAAACAATTTTTTTCCAAAATTAGTTTCCAGTTCTTTGTGCAGTCAGTTGAAACATTTGTCTTTGATTATCAAGCAAAGAAAAATATCTGAAAATTAAGTCCACATCTAGAAAGAGGAACTTTTAACAAAGGAGTCAAGAAACACAACCTAAAATAATTATTCCCTCTCTCACTTTCTCTAAACTTGTGGTATCCAGTTTGTTTTTAAGGTTTGGCCACATAGATGTCAACAAGATAAAATAATTTGAGAGACAAAGCCAAGTTTAGGAGCTTATCAGCCTTCACAAAATAATGATTCTTCAGTTCATAAAGAATGAAAATACAAGTGTAGGTTACAGGTCAAAGTCATTTTCACTGCGGGCCACATCAGCCTTATGGTTACCTTCAAAGGGCCAGTTGTAATTATAAGACTATAGGAATGTAACTATGTTGTCCTGGCATTGAAAACGTCAAGGGCCACAATAAAAGGCAACATTCAGTCCGTGGGCTTTACATTTGACTTTCAGGTGAACATGAAATGTGTCTATGGGTAATGATAAACTTTACCCTTGGACGCACTTTCATGAGGATCTCAAAGAAAAGGGTGAGACTATCCAATGGACAAAATATTTGTACCCCAAAGAAAAGTGAGTGAAATTTCTGATTAAAAGGCTTCACGAAATATGAACAGTTAGCATTCTCCATCAGATGATTCAGCTTTCTGTTATGCTTGTCAATATGTTTGATCAAATATGTCTTTATGAGTACTTGAATATTTCAAATACTGAGAAGAAAGCACTTAAAAGAGAAAGGGTTTCACAAACCTGTCTTTATAGTCCATATTTCAGCAATGTCTATGTGGCATGAAAAAGAATGGCAACTCTCACTTGGAATCTCTGTGGAGAATGTTATTGATGTTGAAAGCAAGACTTATGCCAGTTGTTCATGTTATTCTATGAACGAGTTCTTCAGGAATATACACCAGTAAAGAGAAAGAAGAGCACAGCTTATGTAGAATTTATTTGAATATATTCTCAAAAAAGTTGAACAACTGCCAGAAATAAACAGGTTACAAGAAATGTACCAAATACACAGAAAAACATAGTGAAAAAGTAGTTATCACAGCATGACTGGTAAAATAGAACACAGTGCTATTTTATGAGAGATTTCAAAATGTGAAAACTGTTTCAGGAATCCAATATGTGAATAAAGATAAGGTTTATGAACCTTTATTCCATATAAAATAAGGGGTTGGGTTTTTTTGGGGTTTTTTGTTGTTGAAGAAAACAGTCTGTATCCATCCAAATTCTTCAGCCAATGTTATGATGAAGCAAATGTTATCTGTGAAAGAAAAGTTAGAGTGCAAGCCCTAATTCAACAAAAGCTTCAAAGAAAAATCTCACAGGGCCATTGAAGTAACCACCGTCTCCATCCAGCTGTTTTAAAAGCTGTGGATGACACAAAACCTGTCAAACAATGTTTTCACAAATGTGCTGCTCTTCATACATTTTTAAAGCATTGAACCTTTTTGTGTGTTTGTTTGAAGGTCAAAGCCTGTCTTATTTGAACATCATAGAGTAAACCATTTGAAATGTACCAGAACTGATTGTGTTAATCACATTTTTTAAATAAAAAAATCCATATTTGAGACTTTCAAAAGAGGGAAGGGACATTTTAAGATGCTGCTACCCAGAAAGAGCTGCTTATGTAATGGCCATGGATGAGGGAGATTCCCCAGTTCAACTGTGAAAAAATATTTTAAATGAAATTCTTCATAAAGCTAAAAATTGTAGGGGCTCAGCAATGACCAATGTGAGCCCAAAAAGTCTTAAGAAAAACCACTCTAAAAGAGCGTGTTTTGCCAGAAAATATTGCTGAAAACAGTGAGACAGAAAGTGAGCAAGTGAAAATAATATATTTTGAAAACAGAGATAGTCTTCATATTGAAATGAACAGATTTACAGGAAAGTATGAAATAATAACTGTAGTGGCATCTGTTGATGATTTCAGTTTTGTCCAACAATCCACTTGACTTCCAAAGAATCACATTGCTGAGAAAAGAAGTGCTTCCTAGCCAAATATTTTATAGAAAATCAGAGGAAACAATTTTTAACAAAACTGACCAGCAATGAATCCTCTTTGAAGATAAATATCGACTTCTATCTGCTTCAAAAATGTTTTACCTGGAGTACAGCTATCTGTGAGTCAACATTTTGAGTTCTCACATGAATCACTTATCTGAGGTGTCTTTTAGTGACTAACACTTAGTAAATTTAGAGGACTCTTTGAATTTGGCCAGTTAACCAATTACAAATCCACCTAACAGTAGCATTTCTGCATCAAGATGCAAGATCAAAATTGAAGTTCAGAGGGGAAAAAACCCCTCAATCCTATGTTCTTCTTGGGTATAGTATAAACTGCTTGGTTTGCTTATACCCTTAAGCACTTTCTTTCTGTAACAATTTATTGGACAATGTTAGTTTTTGTCACAAACAGAGCAAGCAGAATGTGAACAATAACTAATTCCACATTACTACCACACATACAACCTTATCACATTGAGAAATTTCCCAGTCATGGGACACTACAGCCTCTATTCAAACATGGAAAGGCACTGAGCTCATCATATGAGTTAATCTACTTCTATCAATCTTTCAGACCCCTCCATGGTTGAAAAGAGGCAGAAGTGTTCTGAAAGGAGGGAACTCTGGCAATCAACCACGTCACATTGAGAAATTTTCCCCTCATAGGACACTTAAGCCTCTTTTCAAGCAGGGAGAGGCACAGAGCTCATCACAAATTCCAGGGGAGAAAAGAGGCTGAAATTCCTTGAAAGGAGGAAACTCTGAACATGGGCCAGCATTTGTGTTTAGAGCTCTTACCTCTTAACAGACTTCACTCACATATTTAAAATTGAATAACAGGTGTAACAGGAACCACCAAAGTGTCCTGTCCTGTTTCATTGCTCAACTTTCAGCAGTCTCTTGTATCCTATGGAGTTTGATGCAGAACAATAAGATTCCATGGAAAGCAATGGTTTTAACCTGGATCACTGTCTCTTGTATCCCAATGGTTTTGATGCAGAACCATAGGGGTGTGCCGCAAACTAAGCCCGTAAGGTCTATCATGGACTCAGTAGAAGCCCCCATTGCAGTGATCTCTGGGATGGGGAAGTACAGCATTAGGCGCAGGCCAAAAGCGAGAGGTACGCTGAGTCAGCGTGAGACTCGACATACCTCTGACCTGCGTCCTATCCCGAAGTGCACTGGTGACAGGCTTCCAATTTCCTCCCCATCCTCTCTGGTGTTAGTAAACACGCGCTCAGTTAGGAACAAAACTGCAACTCTTAAGGATTTCTTTTTGGAACAGCGAGTTGATCTCTGCTGCATAACCAAAACCTGGGTCAACGATGGCGATGAAACCTGCCTGCACGAGTTAGCATTTCCTGATTATGTCGTTAGTCACCAGAATAGGAATGGGAGGCGGGGGGGGGGGAGTGGCTATTCTCTCCCATGACCTGTTACATCTTAGAGCGGTCCCTGCACTGGAAACAGATGGGATCGAAAGTGTCAGCCTGATGTGGGGAGCCCCGGAGAGTGTAGCCTTCTTGCTGGTGTACCGAGCACCTAGCGCACCAGCGAGGAGTCTCTCCCTACTGCTGGAGACTGTGGCTGAGTGGGCATTGAGGTTCCCCAGACTTGTGGTGCTGGGGGACTTCAATGTCCACGCTGACACAGCCTCCCTTCCATCTGCAGCGGGGAACCTAGTGTTGACCATGGCGACACTAGGCCTCTCCCTCACAAACTCGGGCCCCATGCATCGGGCTGGACAAACCCTCGATCTGATTTTCTCTGCAGGTGTCCAAGTGTCCGTCACCTCCGTAATCGAGGTGCCATGGTCGGATCACTGCGCTCTAAGAGTCCGGGTTGAGACGCCGCCACCCCCCAGCAAGGGTGCCGAACCAATTTGGGTTCGCCCGACGGGACTTATGGAACCGACCAGGTTCCTGAATGCCCTGAGGGACTTGGAGCCTGTCAGTGTCTCGCTCGAGGAGCTAGTCACCACCTGAAACTATAAGTTGTCCGCTGCTCTCAACGAGATTGCCCCTAAACGCCCTCTCCAAACGCCCTCTCCAGAACCATGAAGCAGGAGAAGAGATGGCTAGAGTGCATGTGGAGGAAGCTCCGTGACGGACCTTCGGAATCAGCTTATAAGCTCTTTATGGAGGCTTATGAGCATGCTACCAAGGAGGTGAAAAAATCTCACTATGCCTCCTTGATAGCGTCTGCAGATTCAGACAAGGAGCTTTTCCAGAGGAGTTAAAAGAGGCGGTGGTTAGTCCACTGCTGAAGAAGCCCGGGTTAGACCCCGCAGCTCCCTCCAATTACCGCCTGGTGTCCAATTTGCCATACCTGGGCAAGGTAATTGAGAGGGCAGCAATGGACCAGCTGCAGACTTTCCTGGATGATGCAACCTGGCTAGACCCCTTCCAGTCCAGCTTTCATTTGGGCCATGGGACAGAGACTGTCCTGGTCTCCATCACAGACCTACTCCGTTGCTACTTGGACCAAGGCAGATCGGCGCTGCTCGTGTTATTGGACCTCACGGCAGCATTTGATACTGTCGATTACCAACTTTTGACACACTGCCTGGCGGCAGTGGGGGTAAGGGGAGCAGCTCTCAACTGGCTGTCCTCCTTCCTCAAAAACCGCCTGCAGTGAGTGAAGTGGGGAGGGGTGGTCTCTGACGGCTCCCCACTACACTGTGGAGTTTCTCAGGGGGCCATCCTCTCCCCGCTGTTATTTAACATCTACATGCGACCACTCGCCCAATTGGTGCGGAGTTTTGGGCTGGAATGCCATCAGTACGCTGAGGATGGACGCCAGGGTGGAATCTGTACCTGATAATTTCCATCTCTGCCTAGAAGCCGTAACTGGATGGCTGCGAGCCAGTAAGTTGAAGGTGAACCTGTTACACTCCAGCAGCTTCAGGCAGCGTTTTGGCTTAAGCGGCGACAGTCTCAGACAGCATCTGGGCCTGCGTGACATTCCAGCCTAGGAAATCGAAACTTACATCCTGCAACAGCTTGCCCTGCTCATGAACTGTGTGCAAGCCTTTCGGGCTTGGCCTGTGTGAACCTAAGGAAAGATAATCATAACAGGGCCTCCAAGGCCGGGTTGCTCCGGCGGCTGATAGTGAAAGCGTCTGAGAGAATGCCTCCCTTGAGCCAGGTGGGCCCCGGTAATAAGACCCGCATTCCAAGAGGCCTGAGATCATGTCAACATGCTGAGAAACATCCATCATGGGTTTTGACGTCCGACGCACTCTCAGAATGCTATAATTGCTCAGTGCACCCTTCAGTCTTTGTCTCTTACCAACATCGCATTCAAGATGGACTAAGGGAACGGCCGTTGGGGCCTTCCCTCCCAGGGAATGCCAGCCAGCCAACCCCGAGCTGGTTCGTCTCTGCTCCACCGCGCCAGGACCCTGCTTCATCTACGGCTTGGCCGTGCCTAGACTGCACTCCAGGTCACCGTTGGAACCGGAGAGGGAAGCCTGAGGTCATCCCTGCGGTTGGACTCTCTGCTGCTAAAACCTCGTACCTGCTCCTGTGTCCCAGCCAGGAATCCCTCGAGGTTCGTGGACTCGAAGCTATGGAAACACTGCTCCTGCCTTCCTGCCTTGGCAGGGATTCTTTCAAGGTTTAAGGACTCTTGCTACAGTAAGCACTGCTTCCTGCTTCCTTGCCCCGGCAGGGATTCTTCAGGACCTGCAGTGAGTTGCTACAGCTGTCCCTGCCACCCGCTACGGCGAGGATTCCCTTGAGAGACCTGTCCCATTAGAGGGGCCAACGCAGCCACATTGCACCGGCTGCAACTTCTCAGAGACTCTTTGTTTGCTACTTCCTGCATCCCCGGCAGCTAACGGCAGTTGGGACTCCTTGGGGAAAAGACTCATGCATGATAGCCAGTTATCCCAGTCTCCTTGCTTCGGCTGGGGTAATCGCTAGGGGCTTGGCAGTGACCAGCGAGAAGTCCCGTTTGCCAGCCTCTCCTCACCAGGCTGCGGTGAACAGCGGTCTAAGGGTACTTGGCTCTGCTACAACTCCTGAGAGACTATACTGCCTTTGAACTCTGTGCTTTCCGAGCTGCAACGTTTGCTGAACCGGAGAGGGCTTGGCTAAAGACTCCCTCTCTTGCTGCTAGCATCCGGCTTGTGGTCCAAGCTACAGGATTATAACCATCTGTAGATCTTGCCTGCTACTTTAAAGGCACTATAAATGCCTCCAAGCTTTCTAATGTTTCCTGCACAATAAAACCCGGTTGCACCCTTGCCCTTGTGTGGTTTATCAGGGAGGTCAAGGGCCATGGCCCACAGGGGGGTGACAGAACCCAGCAAAGACGGAGATCTTGTGGCTGGGCCGCCCGGGGGGGTAGAGACCCAGTTGCCGACGTTCGACGGTGTGGCACTTCGCCCGCAACCATCAGTAAAGAGCCTGGGGGTCCAGCTGGACTCCCAGCTGTCTATGGAGGTGCAGATTGCCTGCGTCTGCAAGACAGCGTTTTACCACCTGCGACAGGCAAAACGTCTGGCTCCTTACCTCTCCCGCTGCGACCTGGCCACAGTGATCCAAGCCACGGTCATCTCGAGGCTCAACTACTGTAATGCGCTGTACATTGGCCTACCCTTGTCGGCGATCCGGAAACTCAAGCTGGTGCAGAACGCAGCAGCATGCCTGCTCTCAGGAGCATCAAGATCTGCTCACGTAACTCCACTCTTGCGCTGGCTCCCAATTGAATTCCGGGTCGCCTTCAAGGTGTTAGTTCTAACTTTCAAGGCCTTATATGGTTTGGGGCCAGTGTACCTGAGGGAGCGGCTTACCCCTTATGTGCCCAGGAGATCGCTGCGTTCTGAGGGGCTCAACTTACTGGAGGTGCCTGGCATTAAGATCTACAGGCTCTCTAGTACGCGGCAGAGGGCGTTTGCCGTGGCCGCGCCGACTCTGTGGAACTCCCTTCCTGAGGAGATACGAGTCATCTGGGACTTGATGCCATTTCGCAGAGCTGTTAAGACCTGGCTATTTAGACAGGCATTTGGTTCATAACCAGTGCCCGCCATAATCAGCACTTTGCCGCGTCACTGCCATTGCATTGCGCTGTCTTATTTCAATTTTATTGTTGGGATGGGGTTTTAACTTGGTTTTACTATGTTTTATGTGTTATTCGCTATTTTAGTGCTGTAAACCGCTCTGAGCCCCAAAGAGAGCGGTATATCAAGCTGAACTAATAAATAAATAAATAAAAATAGCATACTGACCAAAATACTGAAATTGTTTTGAAAAGTTTTGGTGCAAACTGCTTTAGAATAACCACAGCATGAGTTCTTGGAACATTTGTAGAGATATTCCAAAATGTGTCCATTTACTATCACTTACTGTTGAATGCTATGGGATGATATCTGATGAATGTTTTGCTTGGATTCCACTGGAAATAGGCATAATATAAATACTCCTAATCAGACTTGTAGACCTGATTGTTATAGTATGAAACCACATGCAGATATAGAACTAAGCTTTGGCAAATGCATCAATACTGTGCAATAGTGAAATATGACTACTGTCCTAAATAAACTTCAGAAGGATAATAAATTAACAAAGCATAATCAAAACTTTCAGCATTGGCTTATTACATAAAAGCCTCATAGTTAATTAATATATCAAGGCAGATGTTGTATTTCAGTTGCAAATTAAATGTAAAAACAACCAAGGACTACATATACTAGGGAGATTGCATGCCAAGAAACTTGTACAGTAAAGCTGTGGGATGATATCAGGTTAATTAGGAATGGAAGATGGTTCCTGTGGCTGTTGTTATTATTTCACTCTTTATAATTGCTCATTTTAAACTGATCAATATGCATTCCCTGCATACAGCTTCTAAATCTACTTGAATGTTCTTAAAATACAAGAGTTTAAAACATAAGTGCAAAATTGAACAATGTATCAATTGAATTGAAATGAGAGGATTACTGAAGCAGGTAAGACCTTACTTTCTATTTCAGTGAAAAGTGAAAATTAAACAGTTTTTCTCACTTCTCAAAACTGGTTATGTCAAGGGAAATTCTCGGAGTACAGTGATGCCTTTAGTTAGAAATTTAATTACATGGTCAGTGTAAATGGGGCCAGAGAAAACAACTTGCGCTTGCTGCAGGTTAGCTATCCACAACCTCTGGCAATAACATAAACATACTGCAGCTTTTGCAGGTAACTTCAACAGCTTTTGCAACATCCATATCCAGTAGTCTATACCGTGATATAAAGTCCATATTATTAGTTTTGAATTGGGTTATATGGCTGTGTAGACTAATATAATCCAGTTCAAAGCAGAGAATCTGGACATTATATGGTGGCGTAGATGGGGCCTTAGGTATGCACTAGAACAGAACTATGGGATTCAGCTGCTTTACGACTTTGTTACCAGAGCTCCACAAGCTCTCCTCAATGGCCTTCAGGGACTGAGTTCAAAAGACTGAGGCCACAGTTTTGTAGAGTTCATGGCTTATAACACCACCCCAAGTACCTCACAACTTAGCAGAAGCCCTAACCTCTTAGACCAGTGGTTCTCAACCTGTGGGTCCCTAGATGTTTTGGCCTTCAACTCACAGAAATTCTAACAGCTGGTAAACTGGCTGGGATTTTTGGGAGTTGTAGGCCAAAACATCCGGGGACCCACAATTTGAGAACCACTGTCTTAGAACATGTGTTCAGGGGGAGCATGCACCAAAAACTAACAAATTCCCGAACAGAAGCCTTAAAATAGTCAAGGAGCCAAAGCACAAGTCTGCTTTTTTTCTCTCCTCAGAGACTGATCTTGAAAGAATGAGGAAACAATTATATAGACCTAGTAAATACTAGCTTCATTCTCATACAAGTAAAAAGCTTAGCAGAGGTCTCACATAAGCCTTAAAAAAGAGTCAAGGATGACCCTAAAACACAATTCACCTTCTGTATTGTGGAAGGTTTTCATGACCAAAATAACTGGTTTGTTGTGAGTTTTTCGGGCTGTTTGGCCATGTTCCAGTAGCATCCTTTCCTAACTTTTCACCTGCATCTGTGGCAAGCATCCTCAGAGGTTTATGCAGAGGTCTGTTGGAAATGAGGCAAGTGGAGTGTATATCTGTGGACTGTCCAGGTTGGGGCCCAGAAAGAGCACTTGCCTGTTTGAAGCAAGTGTAAATGTTGCAATTGGCAAGCTCAATTAGCATTGAGAAGTCTTGCAGCAGCACTAATTGAGGCCTGACCTTTGTTCTGAACTGTAGAACCTGAAGACAAATGAGTAATGCATGCAGCTGCAAGGCTACTTAATGCAGAAAAAACATCAGGAAAGAATGCTACTGGAACATGGCCATATAGCCCAAAAAACTCACAGCAACCCAATTCACCTTCTGTTTTCTCCTATGAGACAGGCCATGGAAGTACGTATTTTCTCCTGACGTTTCACCTGCATCTATGGCAGGCATCCTCAGAGGTTGTGAGTGTTGAGAGAGAATACTTCCAGAACATGGCCATACAACCCGAAAAAACTACAACTATCCAGTGACTCCGGCCATGAACACCATTACAAGTCTGATCATATCAGGAACAGCAATATCTTACTTGAAGTTAATTTTCTGTATTCCCAAGTTCACATTTTCAGTCTTAAAGAGCATAAGTCAAAGTTCATTCATTCTTATTTAATCACATTTGGCTGAAAACTACTGGTATAATATGATTAACTTCACTGGATCTGCAGTAAACTGTGAAAAACCAGTCTGTCCAGAGAATTAAAAAATATATATAAGCCCTGAAAGTGTACAGATTTGGGATTTCTTCAGAAGGTATTGGATCATTGCAGTGCCTTTTGGATAACATTTATTCATTCATTCATTCATTCATTCATTCATTCATTCATTTACAGTATTAATGTTCCGCCCTTCTCACCCCACAGGTGACTCAGGGCGGATTACAATGTGCATATACATGGCAAACATTCAATGCCATAGACACACAACATATATAGACAGACACTCAGAGGTTATTTAACATTCCAGCTTCTAACCACTAGAAGAGCTGTCACTTCTTCATTCTTTGCATACTTCCTGGAGATTTGTATGGCCTCATAAATCAGTTAAATTAGCCTCCCCACAAAGTAGTACCTAAATTTCCTACTTGACAGATGCAACTGTCTTTCGGGCTGCAAAGGTCGACAACAAGCTACACAATTTTGGTCGGGAGCTCACTCCGACCCGGGCTGGCTTCAAACTCATGACCTTTTGGTCAGTAGCGATCTTAATGCAGCTGACTCCCAGCCAGCTGCCTCACATTAATAATTCCTATATATGTTCCTGACCTCTTTTGGCTTTTATGTTTACATTCTATATTTTGACAAATTACTTTCATAGTAAGGTTCCCTTTTTCCTCTGTTTTCATATTTTGCAACAGTTGGAGGACTGTCACACCCCAGCCAGGTGCTAGGAACAATTCAGACCAACGCCATGTTAAAACCAAAGATTCAGAGAGACTTGGAAGCAAGCCTCTGCAGCAACCGCTAAGTGAACCCCAAGCACCCAAGGCCAAGCGCAGCCCTATTGTTTCACAGGCCGATAAGAAAGCCTAGTACCATGAAGCAGCAGATCCCCCCGAGAGGCCAGGTGTTTGCACTAACAAGCTTACATTCCAATAGGACCGAGATGCGGTGGGAACGAAAAGCTTCCCAGCCGTTCCTGTGAGAGAGCTCCGACGTAGTCAGCATATTCTAGATCAAAGCAACCGGGGCCTATAAAGATTCAGCCCGGAATGAACTTGGGATCTCGTGCCAACGTTTTAGCTACCTTGCCAAGCTTCATGGAACTTTGTCTGGGCCAGGAGAGCCTTCTTGTTTTTGGACTCTAACTCTTACCAAGCTTTGTATCAAGAAACTTCTGGATTTAGCCAATTGCATCACCAAGATTAGTGCTCATTTATTGGACTCTTAAAGACTATTGCTTTGCTACAACTGGATGCTGGGAGCATCACTGAACTATTCTATCTTTGCCTTCTCTACCTATTTTTACTTATTCTAAATAAAGCATTTAACCGCAGTTAGTGTGATGGTTTACTAAGGGTCCGTACAAGTTTAGGTCGCAACAAGGACTAGCCTTTGATCTGAACCATAAGCTTCCTTGATTCTCCTGAAGATAAATGAGCAATGCATGCCAGTTTGTTTGGATCTATTCCTCTAGCAAACTCAGATTTCTGAGGCAATTTATAAATATTTATATTCAGTCATAAGCCCAAATGCATTTCCTCTGAAAAATCAGTGATTTCCCACTAGTGAATGCCACACAGCTCTTCTGTGAAGGTTACTGATATGAAAAAAGAATAATAATTAAATGCAGGGATCAAATTCAGTACAGTGTAATGATGGAAACAACATTAGTGATTCCAACAGCAATATTTTCCTGATTATAATAATGTGCTATTCTCCACTGGGTAGTAAACCAGGTTACACTGAAGATGTATACTACAAGTTACCTTGTGTAGAAAGTGCAAAGGAAGCTGTGCATGATTCCAAATGCTATCAGAGATGGTGTAAAAAATCTTAAAATGGGTCTATAGAACTTTATTTCAAGACTTCATATTGGATGGCAGAGCAGATTTTCCTGGAGGCAGAAAATTATCAAATACTAACACTTGGAGGAGTAAGACTATTAACAACACAAGCAGTGGCTTCAGGTAAGTGTCTAGCCTTTGATAATGTGTCTGTTTACAATCATGGTGGTGTAAAGACAGGAATAGAAATTCACTCACTATAAGGAATCATTATAAAATATTCTAAAGTTCAACAATTAGTCCATTTCATTCATTTATTTTATATTCCACCTTTCTCCAGCCAAGGAATGGCTGTGCCTCGCCAGGTAAGATTGAGGTGTGCCTCTGTTCAGCTTTTGAACTGCCTGTTCTGCTGTTCTATAGGGTTGTAACCCAATACATTGATTCAAACCACAAGCAAGAATGTTTTGCTTAAATATTGGAAAGAATTTCCTGATGGAAAGAGCTAATCAGTAGTGGCATGAAATACCTCAAAATTGTTGGGTTTCCCTTATGAAAGATTTATAAGCAAAGGTTGAGTGCTGATTGGTTAGGGATGCTTTAGTTGTGGATTAATGGATTGGTTGGGGATTAAGTTAGATGACCCTTGCAGTCCTTTCCGGTTGTACAGTTCTATGATTCTAAGTTTCTGATTAAAAATTAAATCACATTCCTTCCAGTTTAAACTTTTTTGTTTTGGCATCTCAGCCACCTAGCCAACCTAAAGTGATTTGTTTGAGTCAAAAGGCCATGACATGGCAACATATCTTTCTGACTCTTAGCTTGATCATTTGCTTTATATTTAAACCAAGTAACACACTTGTTCCTAGTCAACTGCATTGCATCATCTGTGCAGCTGAAGAAAGACAAGAGAACTTCAAGAACAAATTCCTTATTTCCAAAATAAGTTTCCAGAAATTTTTCAATTCTTTTCTTCTGCCTGGCAATAGACACTTCTATCCCTCCATTTCGTATCTGTAAAATTCTCCTACACTGTCTGGCTCCTTTGCTAATTAGTGAGGTTTAATACTGGTTATAATACAGTTATCTCTATCTTCATTTGATCACATTTCAGTTGTCTCTCCATTATCCATGCCATTACTGATTCAGTATGAGATTTCACTTTACAATGAACTTTGCCCTTTAGAACACTACCTATGATATCCAGATTTCAAAATAGAAAGCATGGGTCAACTTGGTTACAAATAGCTGTCATCCATGATGTTCTTCATCGTGTTTGCAGTCATACTGTGGAACTGGAAATTAAGTAACAAAGGGATTTAATCTGCATGAGAAGAAATAAATGTACCTAGAAATGTTGCTTCTCACTTAGATTACAGTTCTCCAAAGACTATTGGCTAAGAAATATTCAGTACAAACTTATCCTGGTTAGGTTTTACATTAAAAACTAGGAAAAATATTACAGAAGCATCCAAGCCTTTTCCAGGCAGTATAAGCAGTACCCTCAATGTAACTACTCTTGGCAATTCTTGTTTCCAATGCCATTCCTGTGCTCACAACGGACAGTTTTTCCTATTATTTATTTATTTTATCTCACTTTTCTCCCATGGGTGGGATTCAAAGCAGTGTACATTGGTTAAAAACTGCAGAAATTATATGACACAAAAAGCACAGCATCATAAACCAGATAAACAAATTGCACATTACATAAACCACTTACTACAAGCTTAATAAATATGACATATATGATTAAAAATTCCCTGGGCCTCAGGCCACTGATGTTATCCATAAAACATTATACTAAGAGCCTAAAAGCTCCACATCTTTAAGCCGTGTAAACATTGCCAAGTCCAAAATAGCAATCAGTGATATACCTTACCAATAGCTGTCTAGTCAATGCTAATTATAAGTTATCAGGAAAGGCCTGATTCTTCCGAAAAGTTTTAACTTGTGAGCGCAAGGCTAGTAAGAAGGGGCCAATAACACATCCATAGAAAGGAGTTCAAGAGCCACTGGGCCACTACCGAGAAGGCCCTCTCTTGTTCCCACCAATCACACTTATGATGACAGTGGAACTGAGAGAAGGCCATCTCTTGATGATCTCAGAGCTTGTGTGTTCTGATAGGAGGAGATGCAGTCTCTCAAGTAGGCTGGCAGTTTTTCCTATCCTGAATGAATTCAAGTCTTCAGAATCAGGTGAACTATATCCAAGAGTATTGAAGGAACTAACAGAAGTCATTGCAGAACCATTGGCAATAATCTTTGAGAATTCTTGGAGAACAGGAAAAGTCCCAGCAGACTGGAGGATGGTAAATGTTGTTGCTATCTTCAAAAAGGGAAAAAGAGGACCCAAACAATTACTGCTCAGTCAGCCTGATAGCAATACCAGGAAGGATTCTGAAGCAAATCACTAAGAAGGCAGTCTGTAATCACTTAGAAAAGAATGCCATGATCACTAAAAGTCAACATGGATTTCTCAAAGACAAGTCATACCATACTAATATTTTCTCTTTTTGATAGAGTGGTAAGATTGGTAGATGCAGGGAATGCTGGGGATATAGCATATCTTGATTTTGGTAAGGCCTGTTCTTAAGATGCTTGTCTGTTTTTAAGATGAAAAGCACATGTCTATGTTTTAGATGGGTTAGGAATCAGCTGGTTTTCCCTGTAATAGGCGGTAAAATCACCTAGAGCTTAAGAGAGCTTCTGTTCAATCATCTCAAAGCTCCCTGCTTGAGCGGTAATGGCACGATCATCAGCATAGATGAAACTCTCTGTCCCTTCTGGCAATGGCTGGTCATTTGTGTAAATGTTGAACATTGATGGAGCAAGCACATTCCCCCGAGGCAGGCCATTCTTCTGTTTTCACCATCTGTTTCTTTGGCCCTGGAACTCAACAAAAAAGCTCCTGTTTTGTAGCAGATTTCCTATGAGGCGGGTGAGGTGGTAATCCTTTGTGATATTATACATTTTTCTCAGGAAGAGGAGGTGGTTTACAGTATCATAAGCCACTGACAGGTCTATGAAAACAGCTCCTGCGAACAAAGCCATCTTCTATGTGCTAAGTCATGTTCAGCACTTGCGATGTGCAGCTTTTGCCTTTCCTGAAGCCAGCTTGCTGTAGAATCAGAAATGGGTCTATTTTTATTTTACTTTTTTAGACCTATAGACTAAAGGTAAAAAAGGTAAAGGTTGTCCCCTGACATTAAGTCCAGTCATGTCTGACTCTGGGGTGTGGTGCTAATCTCCATTTCCATGTCCGTAGACTCCTCCAAGATCATGTGGCCGGCATGACTGCATGGAACACTGGAGCGGTACCTATTGATCTACTCACATTTGCATGTTTTTGAACTGCTAGGTTGGCAGAAGCTGGGGCTGACAGTGGCAACTCATGCCACTCCCCGGAATCAAACCTGTGACCTTTCAGTCAGCAAGCTCAGCAGCTCAGTGCTTTAACCCACTGCACCACCGGGGGCTCCTGACTAAAGGTAAAATCTAATTTGTACATATTTTGTTGTGATTCATTCAGAACCCATTTTCATTTCACTTTCTCCACTTTACATTCACTTCTTCATTAAATCCATTTTCAAGAATCAAAATCATGTTAGGATGCCCTGAACATTAAGACTACAAACCAAAGCTCTATTGGAGTTCTTTTCAATGTGCACTGATTTTTTATGATAAAAGAAAAATATTTTTTTCCTTTAGACATACAACATAGATATAATATGATAATAATTTTCCTTTACTGTCAAAAGGATAGACACTATTGTAGAATAAACAATAAATGGAGACTGCTGGATTGACTTCTGAAACTAAGGTTGTCATGGGGATATAGGCAAGGCTACTTGAAAGTCATTTGTGTCATTCAGTAAAATTTATTGTGTTGAAGATACAGTCAGGCTGAGGTCTTGAGGGTATTTCTGTTGTATTTGTGTGTGTGTTTCACTTTTTTATTTGTTGCCATCCATCTTGTTGATGCAGATGTCATGTCAGTCACCACAAAAAAAACTCTTGTCACCATTCTCAAGAAATTATCAGCACCAATTTTAAGAAATGAAACAATAATATGTTTTTACCACAGACAGCCAGCTAGCTATTTTAATAGTTGTTATTGCTGGAGATTTATCATCAGACATGAGTTTTTGTTCTTAGAGATGGGGGATGTTGGAGAGAAAAAAGAAGCAATTTTTCATGCATTTCACAATGATTCTTTTCTGCTTTTGCTTTTTTTTTGAACTGAAAGAAAAGTGAACCCCATGCCCATTTAAGTAGCTTAGAATTTCTGTATGAAAATGCTTAAGGACTTCTTATTTGTCTTTATTCAAAGTAGGCTTTATTTTGAAGTTTAATATAAAGCTGTCCATTTAATGTTAATATTCCGATGAGAGGAAATGACCTCTAAAATCCTCCAAAGACATCATGCAAATAAGCTGAGACCCAAAATATATAGGTAACAAAAGAGAGAACCTATCTTCTTTGCTCACCTTTGCTTGTTCTAATTCAAAAGATTAAGGGCTTAGTTTTACAAGTTCAGCTTCTTATTTTGTTGACTCTCTAGAGTGTTGCGGCACACGCACAGCCTCTGAATAGCGTATTGAAATTGCTTGTGCTCTGTTTACACACATAGCACCGTATATTTTACAGTCTGTTGTTGTCACTCTGACAAAGATCATGAAGAGTAATGAATATCATTATTTTGAGATGACTTAGATAAAGTCTCCATTGGAATGACCTAGAGTGAACAATACCTTACCTACACCAATAACTATTCATATCACTACTAGCACTGGATGAGGAACTTCTGCTTCTTGGTGTTATTAATAAGAGAAGGAGATGATGCTATCTTCTTGATAGTGTAGTAGGTTTATAGCACCATAAGTCTCCACGGGGAATAAAAATTCATAAGAAGGGCTGGCTTTTGTTCCTATCTGTGGGTTACTGGGAATTATTTTTAGAGATGAAGGGGGAGAAATGGAACTGGGGTAATCCTTAAGGGCTTGTGCCAGTTTGCTCTGTATTTAAACAGCTACAGATAAACTCATTCTTTTTAGTTCAATTCTTTTTAGTGCAGTTGGAAATTTTGGCTCAGAAATATTAAAACAGTCTATGCAGTTAGATTTCTAAGAGTTGAGAAAGTAGATCAGAAACTGAGGGGTGAAATGAATATGGAAAAGGGAACTCTGGAAGTTTGAATTAAAAGGCCTAGAGAAGACAAAAAAGTAAGAGGAAGGTGAAAAAATAAGTGCCAGAGTGGTTTGGTTTCAAAGGAAGTTTTTTGATGGGGTTTTAGTCAAGCCTTTCTAATATGTGAGTGTGTATCTGTGATTATATATGTGTGCAATGCATTAATTATTGAAATGTAAGAGCGGGTCTATGAAAAGTGTGCCATTAAGAAGCTTAACATTCCAAGATTCTTCATCAGTGTAAAGGCTGTTCATTGGTAGCTTTGAGGCCTCTTTCTTCTTAACCTTAGGACAAAGAAAGGGGTTGTTTTGACATACAGTATGATCCTTGTATTCACAGGACCAGTACTCACAGTTTCCTTTATCCACGTCTGGCATTTTTCAGATTCTCCAGTGTGATTCTGTGACATTCTTGGGTCAGAAGTCCCATCAGGTTAACTATTATTCAGTTTTACATATTCACCTGCACAGATACATGTGTTGTATTATTTGTTTGTGTGTATGCATGTGTATATCTATACAAAAATATCCATACTGTGGGATACTAGCAGCTGCTTTGGACTCCTCAAGATCACTGAAAGACCAGCTTCTATACTTCCCTCTCACTTTCTTAAACTTAAAGGACTCAGCAGGTTAGAGTAGTCAGTGAAGGAAAATATTACTTGATGCTGTAATCACTTTCTCAAGAACCACCAGATATGTCTTACAGGATAGCTGCTTCATGTGTTTCTTAGTTCCCTAAACACACCATGAATGGATGAAGCCAGGGTACATTACCATTGCTATAAACCGTGGCAAAAAGCCAGGGTCTACACTCTTCTCTTCAACTGATGAAGAACACATCATGGAATGAATGAAGACAAGACTATAAGGAGAAACATCGAATGACTTAGGTTCCAGTCCTTTTTTTTTTTTGAATAGTTTTTATTGAGTTGTTTTTATCATATTTTAAGACAAGGGGTGGGTTAGGGCAGGGGGGAGTGGGGATGGGAAGAAAGATACAACAAATACATAGTGTACACATATATTCTGTCTTCCAGTTCGGGTCTTCGTAGACTTCACGCCCTTGATACTTTAACTATTAACTCGTGTATTAGTTCACCTAGGAGTTCAGTTTTTCCAAGTACAGTCGCACGGGTTGCCAATCCGCCTTAGCCTTTTCACTCCTGTCATATGTCTTACTATACAGTTCATCGGATTCCATCAGCTCCCTTAGTTTATTGCACCACTCTTCCATTTGTGGTGTTTCCTCATTTTTCCATTTTTTAGCAAATACAAGCCTGGCCACTGCTGTTATAAAATAAAATAGTTTGACCTTATTTGAATCCCACCCTTCCTCCATAAGATTTAACAAATAAATTTCGGCTTTTAAATCAAACTTGTCTTGCAGGATTTTTTGAGTATGTCTATGTATCTCCTTCCAAAACCGTTGTGCTTTACTGCACGACCACCAGCAATGGATATAAGTTCCCACATGGGATTTACATCGCCAGCAGGTGCTATTGACCTTTGGATAGAACTTGGCTATTTTCCATGGGGTCATGTGCCACCTAAAAAACATTTTATACCAGCTCTCCGCTGGTGCCGTTGATCCCAAAATCCTATTGGTCCTCCTCCATGCCTTTTCCCATTCTTGCAGCAGGATGCTATGTCCCACATCTTGTGCCCATTCTATCATTACATTTTTAATCAGCTCCGTTTCTGTGTCCCACTCCAATAGTTTACTGTATATA
This sequence comes from Anolis apletophallus, assembly GCA_030556195.1. Classification (NCBI taxonomy): domain Eukaryota; kingdom Metazoa; phylum Chordata; class Lepidosauria; order Squamata; family Anolidae; genus Anolis; species Anolis apletophallus. Next base: position 86,823,280 of record JARBWK010000007.1, read on the forward strand.
CTTTTTATATATTTTTTCTTTTGTTTGAGTACCCTGTCCCACATGTTCTCCTCCCAATTAAAATCTTTTTTGCAGTCCTCTCTGAAGTAATCCTTCAGCTGAGTATATTGGTACCAGGATATCTCAACTCCCGTTGTTCTTAAATCTTCCAAGTCTTTCAATTCCCACTTTGAGTTATGCTTTCGAATCAGTGATTTATAAGTATACCACTTTGCCATGGGTATCTCTCTTTTATGTTGCGCTTCCATAGGGGAGATCCATAATGGGTTCCAGTCCTATATGTACTTACATGGAAGTATTCCCCTCTGAACTCAAATGAGTTTTTCTTCAGAGCAGATGTGGTCAGGATTACATTGTTTCTCTATCAAGATACTTTGACTCACAATTACTTACCAAGGTATCAAGCAAAAGTGTTTCACACAGTGGTTTTTCTCTTCCCCCATCTCCCCTCTTTAAAAAAGGTCTAATTTGGGAACTTTTGCTTATAGTCTACCACTGAATCACAGTCCTTGACAACATGAAATTAATACTGGGGATAGTCATTAGATACATTACTTTTAAATATGAACTTATATTGCAATCCAGGAAAATATTTGGAAGAATTTAATAGATTTTGAATATTTACAACGGATATGCTGTGTCAGATATGACATCGGTTTTGAAAACATTTCAGAAAGGAAACTCATACCTTAATATTTTTTACACTTTCAGCATAAAATCACATGTATGCAAAATAAAGAATAAATTTTATATTACATTGCTCCCATTATTTCTAAAGCAACAAAAGATAGAAAGTAGTCATTTTTTGTTTCATTGCTATATGATCTAGAAGAAGAAATTGGAGACATTCAGTGAAACCTGATGTTAAGAAAAGATGTATAGAAAGTTACATGTAAGCATATTTAAACTACAAAATATTTATTATGAGCTTCTTGTGAAGAAAACAATCTCAAAATTGTCACTTGAAATACAAGTTTTGAAGACAAACTTTTCTTAAATCCTTGCAGATATGAAATTGCTTTATCCCAAAAGCCCATACAAATCTTCTCCTGAACCATACTCAGATGGAGTCTCTTTTCTTCTCTTAGGTGATTCTTCCTGTCTGAATATGATTGCCTTCCAAGAGTAGGATCTTGGCAGTGGGTCTGTAGGTGCTGTAGGGAGTAGATACCTACTATTGATCTGTATGCTCTTTCGCAGTGAGGGCATCAATTTCCAGATGCAAGGTGGTCCCAGCCAGGGTTGGCTTGACATGCCTTCCTCTTGACGCATTTCTCCTTTTCGCCCTCCATTCGTGCCTCTTCGAATTCTACACCACTGTTGGTCACAGTTGACCTCCAGTTAGAACACTCAAGGGAGAAAGCTTCTCAGTTCTCTGTGTCTATGCCACATTTTTTAAGGTTAGCTTCAAGACCATCTTTAAATTTCTTTTTTTCCTGTCCACCAACATTTTCAGTTCTTGAGTTGAGAGTACAGTAACTTCTCTGGGAAATAGTGATTGGACATTTGGATAACATGGCCAGTCCAGTGAAGATGATTGCGAAGAATCATTACTTCAATTCTGGCGATCTTTGCTTCTTCCAGCACACTGACATGTGTCCCCCTGTCCTCCCAAGAGATTTGCAGGATTTTTAGGAGGTAACACTAATGGAATCATTCCAGAAGTTGAGTGTGATGTCTATAGACAGTTCATGTTTCGTGTATAACAGGGTTGGAGGATTACACACGCCTAATATCCACACATTTCATATCCATGGATTTGACCACCCATAGCTTATATTTTTAAAGAGAAATTCACACTTTGATTTTGCCATTTTATATAAGGCACACTATTTTACTATGCCATTGTATATAATGGAACTTGAACATTAACAGAACCAGGACTTGGTGGATTTCTTTTTATTTTATAGTGCTTCAATAATTAAATTATTTTTAAATGTGGTCCACAATTTTACCGGCCTCATAAGAGGTGAGAGTGGTCGATGAAAATCATTTAGATGGTCAGGTTTGTTCACAAAGACTAATTCTAACCCATATCCCCAGGATCCCACAGAAGCCCTATTGAAATATGGAAGCCGAGTCTTAGCCTGCTTGTCTTGGCACTCAGAGTTTGTAGATTAGCTTTGGAAGTTTCAAACATATGGCTATTTGCATTCATGCAGGTGTTTCTGCCTGCAAGGTAAATCGGACTTTGAAAATGGAACATGGCAGGTGGTTATTGTGATTATATAATATCAGTAAGTATCCTGATTCTGCATTCCCTCCTTTTTGTGATTTATTTTGCATAGAAAAATAGACCCTTTCACCTAAAATCATGATTAGTGATCATAAGAACAAGATAACAAAGGTTAGAGTTGTGCAAAGGTATTGCAGTTGAAACATTTTTTACAGTCTAAAAACAGCTTTTAGTTTCTTGATCTATTTACACACACTTGATGTTTGTAATGCCATATTAGGAAGAATTTTTTTCTCTTTCTTGGTTATACTGGTAACAGCTGGTATTTACCCTTTCACCTGAAAAGTCAGAGTTTAATAGGCACCTTGACATAGTAAACACAAGCTGTCAATAAATAAAGGTTTATTCAGAAGAACCATTTTTCTTGTTAAATCGTTAAACTGAAGTCATCAGACAATCACACCATCAACTAAAATAATCCATTTGATCTAAACATATATATTTTTATCAATAATTAATAGTTTTCTTGAAATGATATTATCATTACTTATTATTATGTTTATTATGTTTATTTATAACCTACTTTATCTCTCCCGAAAGAGACTCAAAGTATGAGCACACATTTAAAAATATAAAAATATGCAAATGTTAAAACAGATCTCAAAATAAGATTCCTTTCTAAGCTGGTGGGTGGGGCAGCATTCTGCATTACTTAGACATAGCCATCCATTTCAGATGTCCAGATCCACTGGTGCTTCAATTTCTTTAAAAAAACTTTTTTTGCCATGAATTTGATTTTCACAAAAAAGTGCCAAATTGCTAGCTCTGATTATGTCGCACTCCAGGAAACGTGGACCCTCTACACAACACTAGCACTTGAAATATAATCATTTATTAAAAACAGGAAATATCCAGCAATGCAATAAAGAATAAAAAGGGTAAAAGGAAAAATACATCTACAATCCAAGCAGAAATGTTCCAGGGGCCAAAAGCAGCACAGATGATATTAATCCAATAGAGTCCAAGAGAATCAAAGTTCTAAAAACTCAAACTAGAATTTCCAAAGGCAAAGCAGAATCTTAAGTCTATGACTATGTGCTGGTCTGTGACTGTATTAAAGTTTTGATTGATTGAAGTCTATGACCATGAATGCAAACCCAATTGCAAAGGACCTTCCAAAAACCGACATTGCCAGAATCTGAGGCTTTCCAAAGCCAGCTGAACTAAAGTACCCCAAAACCAAACCACTTTCGATATCCCCTAATTGGCATTTTCCTCCACCGCCTGAAAGCAAAGGCCTTGGAGTTGCCAATTAAAATTCCTTCTCTGCTAGCTGTAACTGTATCAGCCCAGGTGTTATTTCACTCTGCTTCAAACAGGCTAATTCCCAGGGAAACTCAGCTCTTGTACATTCCCATCCCTCGTATCTGCTTGCACTTCAGATCCCACAATCATGGTAGTCTCTCATACCAGAAGCAACTTGCAGTTTCTCAAGTCGCTCCTGACATAGAAAAAAACCCCAGGTTTCTTAGTGCTGAAACAATATTTATTTGCTCACCTAAAAGGCAAAGTTTTTCCTCTGTTTTTTTAAAAGGAAAATGGAAATGGAAAACAGCACTTAGCTGGATGTGGGAAGGCTATAATTCTATTCAGAATACTATACTTTAAATCATCTCCTCAAACAAACATAAGGCTAGAGAAAAAATTGAATTAAGAGATGAAAAAAACCCATGTAAACTGCCAAATTTCCTGATGCATATTTGCTCTTCTTTCTTGAGAAATGAATGCTCATTGTCCACAAACCCAGTATCTCAGGAGAGGGGCAAGTTTAGCAATTTTCCTGGATGTGATTCCACTATGAGTTAAATATATATTTGAACCTTGTGTGGGTTATCTCAGATGAAACCAGAGGTTTTATAAAGTGTTTTTGCCTTAGTCCATCATTTTCTCAAATGACATAGTTGTGGCGCCCCATGACAGTATAGATAAAACAAATCACTTCAGGAACACTGACGATTATGAGGAATTGGTGACCTGATTGACCAAGGTATCTGGGTTATTCTGCATCCTATGCTATGATTTTATGACAAAGGATGGTCATATTGCAAACCAGATGGGGAAAGAAGGGATCCTATCCTAAATAAACCAAATTTTTGAGCCTTGCCTCTTTATTACTGGTAAATGAACAACATTTCAGTTCAAAATTTCAGTATGACCCTCTTATTCACAGATTCAATTTCCACAGTTCACTTCTACACTCCAAAAATATCCCCCTTTCGGAAATGTTTTTCGGCCTCTCTCAGTGTTAATCTATTATATGCCTTTAGCCCAAGCATAATCAGAATATAGGTTTTGGTATTATCCATGGTTTTAGGAATCAATGAGGGGTCTTGTGATAAGGAGGTTGCATTTTATTTACTTGTCCTTTTCAGAAAGCACAATTCAAAACATGTTTATTCAGGAGAAAATGGTTCCAGGTCGAATGGGATGAGAAGTACAATTATATGCACTGACTTGGAAGTGAGTCCCATTGTGTTAATTGACAAATAATTGTGAATTGTACTTGAGCCAAGAGGATTGCTGTATAGCATCCATTGTTTCTGTCTTTGCACCTTGATCTTAGTGTAGACTTAGCTAAGCCAGCTGTCTAAACAAGAGATTGCAACCTGATGTATCATGTAATGCTTTCAATTTTACTTCTCCTGCCTCACTCTGGGAACTGCATGTAGTTGGTGATGTATTTAATTATTTAGATTATTCATTTCTGCGGGGGGGACGACGACGACACAAAAACGTGATCATTTTTTCTCTTCACTGTGGCAATGTCTTCAAAATGGCAGTTTTCAATGATGATCTCATGTTGGGCAGTCTCACACTTCCCCAATTATATTTTTCCTCCTGTCCCAAAACATGAGTATGGAATGCGAAGGTGGAATGACAATTGTCAAGAATTTTGCATTATTATTTGGTGTGCAATAATGATAATTATAATGTCATCCTGCAGTAGAGATGGAAAATAAATATTTCAGAAATAGTTTAAAAACATGTTTGCAGATACTGAGAAACACTGATGAGAAGAATCCTGGAATAACAATAAACATTTCAATTTAAGTCTTATTCTGCTAACAATACACTCATGGTTGTCTTGAATAGAAAGCATTCTGTGGAGAAAATAGGCATTTTGCTCTTTTGAACTGGCTTTTTTATTTGACATGTCCAAAGGATTAGCACAGTATTTTTAAGCAGACCCTTTTCATTTTCTTATTCTGTTATATTTCAAGGGGCAGAAATATGGCATCAATGAATTTTACAGCACCATAGTATAAATTGTAAAATTCTCAGTTGCTGACAAACTAATTCTCCTGACTTTCTGCAGTGACCTATTTTTTTCTTCCTTTCATTTTTCTATTATTATGTCTGGAGTTTGCCTTGTAGTTAGGCTCTTTAATATTGATGTCCATTTTAATCTCCTTTAAAATGAGGCTTGTCTACCTCAATCAACACATTGTTGTGACATGCCTCAGACCTACAAAAAAGCAGCTGGAAATCAGACAGATAGGTGGAGCAGGCAATTCTTCCCATCAGCCTTATATCAAAATGTAATTTTTAATGAGGATTAAAAACACCCTTGAGAATATTGATAGAGAAGGGTATTGCTTGTTCACAGCATCACCTGCTATAATGAAGGGATTTTGATAACCAAGTTTCCCATAAGGTTACTGAATTGATCAAAACACTGACACAGATTGAAAGCCACATTACCCAGAACTTTCCATAGTACAGAAAACATGAATAATTACTGACAAGAAGTAATGATCTTGTTTTGCGATCAAATTACATTTGGCCAAGTCCCATCAAAATAGTATTTACAAGGAGAGCACCCTTTATTTTAAGTTACAGCTATCACAATGCTCAGAAGGAAGACTTTACAAGTAATGGCTATGGCCATAACATTTTATCTTAAGGGGTAATGAGAGAATAATGATCTTACTTTTGAAAATAACTTAATGAGATAGATGGTACTTTGTACCATCTAAACTGTACTATGTTACTGTAATTTTAAAGGGTGATTTGGCAAGATTTTGAAGTAACTGCCCACACCCATTAAAATAATTTTAGCTGTTTTGAATATATCTCTTCTTTTAAAGCAGGGCTGTCCAACTGTCGGCCCTGGGGCCGGATCCGGCCCCCCAGCCTGTTGGACACAGCCCCTGCTATGCCCCCAGCCGCCATTTTTAAATTTTAAAAAAAATTCTAATTTTTTTTTAAAAAATGGCGGCCGGGGGGGGGAGGGGGAGGCGGGGCAGGGAGGAGGAAGAGAGCTAGCTCCTCCTCCCTGCACCGCCCCCTCCGTCCCTCTCTCCGCGCCAAAAAGGAGGAGTAGGCGGCGCCAAGGGCAGCGCGTCACAGGCCTGGCGTGACGCGCTGCCCTTGGCGCCGCCTACTCCTCCTTTTTGGCGGCTCCCCCGCCCTTCCTAGGGAGGGGGAGCCGCCACAAAGGAGGAGTAGGCGGTAGCAAGGGCAGTGCGTCATGCCAGGCCTGTGACGCGCTGCCCTTGGCGCCGCCTTCTGCTCTCCCTCCTCCTCCTCTTTCCCGGGCGCCGTGCCTTTCTCGGGTGCCGCGGCGCTCGGGACAGCCGCGGTGCCCGGGAAAGAGGAGGAGGAGGAGGGAGAATGACAGCTTTAGGAGGGGGCGGGGCCTGGGCTGAGGGCGGGGTTCGGGGGCGGGGCCCGGGGGCGGGGCCTGGGGGCGGGGCTGAGTGGCCCCCAAGGTCATCAGTGACCTCTATTCCGGCCCTGGGCCCGGTAGAAGTTGGACAGCCCTGTTTTAAAGGATGTAAAAGTAATGAAACAATAATATAAATGTTGCCAAAAAATGTGCCACTTAATGGAGAGAAGAATGAAAAGAACATTTGTAAATATTTAAAATGGTCAAAATACAGTTTCTTCTGATGAGGAGCATGCTAGGTGTGTGAGAATCCACATAGTTTGACACATTCGGTGTGAAAAATATCTGCAATGTTTTTCTAAGAAAATAATATTTCTGCACAGAAAACAAGTGTCCTGTGCAGGAAACAGCATTTGAAATTCTATTTTCCCATAGCAATATTGTTTTCTGTGCAGAAATCCACATTTATGACACAAAAATCCCAATGTAAAGAGCCTTTAAAACAATTTTAGACATATTTCTTGTAGGAAGGATAAAAATGTAAGGATCAAAATGTAGTAAGGATCAAAATGTAGTAAGAATCAAAATGTTAAAATGTTCTTTTCTTCCCCCAAAAAAAACAACTTACAAAGATCCCCATTCCTAATAGAGCAAGTTGGATTATATATAGCGTTAGAAGAACCCTCCTGGCTCTCCATACCATAAACTGTTTCTTTGCCATCAATTTGAACTTTTGAAAGGAAGCTGTGAAAAGGGAATATCTATGTAGCCAGCTATCAGATCAAGTTGCTTATCTGAGCTATTGGCTGGAAGTAGGCAATGGGTTCCTGGGGACTGTTAGCATTGACAAGTTCAAGCAAGGGGTAAAACAAGAGACCCATAATATTATCTTTGAAAACCAACTCATGTTGATTTGTCATTTGGTACTGTTCACTGTACACACACTCTGATTATTACAGTCACTCTTGCTCTCTCTCTCTCTCTCTCTCTCTCTCCCTCTCTCTCTATATATATATATATTAGGCATGAGAAAAAAGTTATGAAAATGATTCGTTTCGTATGAAATTCGTAAGAAATGCTACTTTCGAGTATTTCCGCACCTGGAACGCCAACCAGGAAGTGGACTTCCTTTTTCGAACTTCGGGGCCAGGATTTTCTTAAGTGTCGTTATTAGGTCGTAAGGGGGCACCCTCCTTCTCTCTCACCACCCTCCCGCCTCCCTTGCCAATAAGTATTATGACAAGGCAAGCCCTAAACTCGCTCCTTCTTTCGGCTGGAAGCCTGGAAAAAATGTAAACAGAGAGGTTTACTCAGAAGTAAATCCACAAAGGAGGGCACTTTGGATGAAGAGCCCTCCTTTGTGGATTTACTTCTGAGTAAACCTCTCTTTACATTTTTACAGGCTTCCTGCCTCTCCTGCCCTGCCAGGATCTAAAGCATCAAAGAGTATTGGAGTGAGAAACCAACCTAATGTATAATAGAATGAATGCTACTGTAAGTGCCTAATATTATAAGTAATCCAACTGGTCATACCTACATTCCATGCACATGCAATAATACAGCAGTAATAACAATAACAAGAGGTAAAATTCAAACCGAAGTATTCTGACTGGTCTCTCCTCATGCGGTGCAAACGGGCTCTTCTCTTATTAGCCCGGGAAATTAGCCCGGGAAAAGCCAGCGTTTGCTGCTTGGGAGCACACACATACATATTCTTGGGGGGGGGGGGGTATTTGCTGCAGAATCCAGAGCTCATAGAGAAGATTCTGCAGCAAATCCCCCCAAAGAATATGTATGTGTGTGCACCCAGGAAGCAAATGCTGTGCCCGGGGTTTTGCCTTTTCCCGGGCTCAGAGAAGAGCCTTTTGCAGTTTGAGGAGGAGCACAGTCAGAATACTTCGGTTTGAATTTTACCCTTCTTATACCCATTGTTATTACTGCTGTATTATTGCATGTGCATGGAATGTAGGTATATGACCAGCCTGGGCAAACTTGGGCCCTCGCTCCCTCGGGATCAGGGTGAGAGAGAGGCAGCGAGGAGCCAGGGGGGGGGGGCTCCTCCTCCTTTTCTTTTGCTGCTTCCAAGAATAGAAAACCCCCTCCCTCCCTCCCTCTTTTCTATTTGGAGAGTCCCATCTAGAATTCAGTGTGATTTATTCAAGTTTTGGCCTACAACTCCCAGAAATCCCAGCCAATTTACCAGCTGTTAGGATTTCTGGGAGTTGTAGGCCAAAACCATCTGGAATGCGCATGCACTGGCATACGAAATACTAACGAATTTCGTTAGTAATTAAGTTACATTTTAGAAATTTTTGGAAAACTTTTTGTAAGTCTTCCTATTACTAATAAAAAAAATCCCCCATTTGATTTTAGTATCGCCGTTTTTGGGTTCTAAAACATGCCTACTATATATATATATATATATATATATATATATATATATATATGGCACAATGTCCTTTAGCAGAGGAGTCAAATTCACTCTTAAGGAACTAGGATGCACTTAAACCCACTTTGCTCCTTTCCAACCCTGAAATTTTATAATCTGATCTGTGAAATATAAATGAATTAAGTTGACATATTTTCCCTTCCTCTCTATTCTTATATTACTTCAGATTGCTCCTCTAAAGAATAGTAATTTAAGTAGTTAGAAACAGAAGTAATAATAAACTGACCATAATTAATACAGATTAGAACATCACCATTATATGCACCATTACAGAATATTTGTTATACAGTAGCCTAGCCACCTGGTGATGTCCAGATTACGTCTTTTGTAATGCTATTTATTAGAAATAATCATTGTTTGCTTTTGTTATTATGAATGTTCCCATTAGAAAATGCATAAGGATGTGGTTGAATCACAACTCCCAACATTGTGGGTCAATTTTCCCCAAACCACACCAGTATTCAAAGTTGGGTATGTGTGCCATGTTTTGTCCAGATCCATTGTCAGTTGGGTTCACAGTGCTCTTTGATTGTTGATGAACTACAACTCCAAACATTGTGGGTGAAATTCATCCCAAACCCAGCCAGCATTCAAAGTTGGTCATGTTGGGTCTGTGTGCCAAGTTTGGTTCAGATCCATCATCAGTTGGGTTCATATTGCTTTCTGGGTGTGGGTGAACTATTATCACCAACATCCAAAGTCTATTTCCTCCAAAACCCTTACAGTTTTATAAATTGTTCATCTTAGGTCTGTGTGCCAAGTTCACTTCCAATCCATTGTCTAATGGGTTCACTGTGCTCTCTGGATGTGGATGAACTATAACTACTAGGGGTGTTTGATCCATAAAAAATTTGATTCTAAACTACAAATGGGGGGGATTTTTTATTAGTAACAGAAATACTTACATTTTTTAAAAAAAAAACTTCTTAATTGAAACGTATTTAATAACGAAATTCTTAATTAGTACTAAATTGGGCAAAGCAATTTACGCTATCTCTTTCTGTCCTTGCCTTCTTCTCTCCTTCCTTCTACCTTTCCTTCCTGTCAGTTCTCCCCTAACTTCATTCTATGTGTGTATTTAATCCTTTTTTGGTTTATGTCAGCTCACCTCTATTTGTAAGCCAAAGAGCCAGCGCTGCCCATAGTCACCCAGAAGGCCATTTGGCCTGTTTGCCTGCACAGCTCACCTCTATTCGTAAGCCAAAGAGCCAGACACCTCCAAGGCCATTCGTAAGCTGAATTTATTTATTTATGGCATTTTACCCCGCTCTTCTCAACCCCCGAGGGGGGGACTCAGAGCGGCTTCCAAAAGGCATAATTTGATGCCTACATCACAATTGCAGTATAAAACACAATATAAAACCCTCCAGCATTCAACACTAAAATACATTAAAATACAATTATATTCACACATCCTATGCATTCACCTATGTTAAAAACAGTGTTCCATCCATAAAAGCATTGAGCCCTATTCACCAACTTTCCATTAAAATACTAAAGTGCTGTCCTGTGCTACTATGCGAACGGCTGGTCCCACATCCAGGCTTTCACTTTTTCCTAAATGTCAGGAGGGATGGAATTGATCGTATGTCACTAGGGAGTGCATTCCACAGACAGGGAGCCACCACCGAGAAGGCCCTCTCCCTCGTCCCCACCAGCCGCACCTGGGAAGCCGGTGGGAGCGAGAGCAGGGCCTCCCCGGATGATCTTAAAGTACGAGGTGGGACGTAGCGGCCGATGCGTTTGGACAAGTAAGCTGGGCCAGAACCGTATAGAGCTTTAAAGGTCAACACCAGCACTTTGAATTGAGCCCGGAATTGGACTGGCAGCCAGTGGAGCTGACACAACGGGGGGTGGTATGCTCCCTGTATGTAGCTCCAGTTAGTAGTCTGGCTGCCGCCCGTTGGACTAGTTGTAATTTCTGAACTGTCTTCAAAGGCAGCCCCACGTAGAGCGCGTTGCAGTAATCTATTCGGGATGTGACCAGAGCGTGGACGACCGTAGCCAGATCAGACTTCCCAAGGTACGGGCACAACTGGCGCACGAGTCTTAACTGTGCAAAAGCTCCCCCGGCCACCGCTGAGACCTGGCGCTCCAGGCTCAGCGATGAATCCAGGATCACTCCCAAGCTGCGAACCTGCGTCTTAAGAGTGTAACCCCGTCCAACACAGGCTGTAACCCTATGCCCTGTTCGGCCTTTCGACTGACCAGGAGGACCTCTGTCTTGTCTGGATTAAGTTTCAATTTGCTAGCCCTCATCCAGTCCGACACAGCAGCCAAGCACCGGTTCAAAGTCTGGACAGCCTCCTTGGTGACAGGTGGGAAGGAGTGACAGATCTGGACGTCATCTGCGTACAGATAACACCTTACTCCGAAACTCCGAATGATCTCTCCCAGCAGTTTCATGTAGATGTTAAATAACATCGGGGACAGAATTGAACCCTGAGGGACTCCACAAGACAAAGGTTGCGGAGCCGAACAGGTGTCACCCAATAACACCTTCTGGGTGCGACCTTCCAGAAAGGATTGGAGCCACTGCAATGCAGTACCCCCAAGCCCCAAGCCCCATATCTGCAAGGCGACCCAGAAGGATACTGTGGTCTACGGTATCGAAAGCCGCTGAGAGGTCCAGCAGAACCAACAGGGACACACTCCCCCTGTCGAGTTCCCGGCGTAGATCATCTACCAAGGCGACCAAGGCTGTTTCAGTACCATGTCCCGGCCTAAAGCCAGACTGTGCCAGATCAAGATAATCAGTGTCTACCAAGAATCCCTGGAGTTGCGAAGCCACCACACGTTCCATGACTTTGCCCAAATAGGGGAGATTGGAAACTGGCCGATAGTTCACTAATTGAGTGGGATCCAGTGATGGTTTTTTCAACAACGGTTTTATCACAGCTTGCTTTAAGCTGCCTGGAATTTTGCCCTCCTGTAAGGAGGCATTAACCACCACCTTCACCCACTCTGCCAAACCCCCTCTGGCTTCCTTGATCAGCCAGGATGGGCAGGGGTCTAGGATGCATGTGGTAGGCCTCGCTTCTCCAAGGATCTTGTCCACATCCTCGAGCTGAACCAATTGAAACAAATCCATTAAAACCAGACAAGCAGATGCTCGTGTCACATCCCCAGAGACCGCTGTTAAAGTGGTATCGAAATCGGAACGGATCAGCGCCACTTTGTCTGCGAAGGCCTGAGCAAACTCCTCGCAGCATACCGCCGAGCCGTCAGGGATCTCGCACTGTGGCGGATTTAGTAGTCCTCTGACGACTCGGAACAGTTCCGCTGGACGGTTTTTAGCAGCGGCCACCTTGGCCGCAATGGATGTTTTTTGTGCAGCCTTCGTTGCTGTGTCATACATCCTCAAATAAGAGACCAGACGCGCATGGGCTGATCCGCTCCGCTTCCGACGCCACACGCACTCTAGCCTCCTCTTTTTTCGCTTCATCGCTGCCAGCTCCTCAGTAAACCAAGGAGCTGGTTTAGCTCGGTTACTCGAGAGGGGGCGTTCTGGAGCGATCGTGTCAATAGCCCTCGTCAACTCCCTATCCCAGAGAGAAACGAGAGCCTCAACAGGGTCACTTACCGAGGAGGCAGGAAAATCCCCAAGAGCTGTCAGGAATCCATTCGGATCCATAAGTCTCCTGGGGTGGACCGTTCTAATGGGTCCAACACCCCTGAGGAGGTGGAAAGGCACAGTGAGTCTAAACCTGACCAGGTGGTGGTCAGTCCATGGCAAAGGAATGGTGGTCAATTCCTCCACTCCGCCACCTTCTTCCCATCCCTGACAGAAAACCAGATCTAGCGTGTGTCCTGCACTATGGGTGGGACCCAATATTAGTTGAGACAGGCCCATGGTTGCCATGGCGGCCATGAAGTCCTGAGCCGCACCAGATAGAGTGGTCTCGGCATGGATGTTGAAGTCCCCCAGCACAATGAGCCGTTGGGGCTCCACCGCCAGGCCCGAGACCACTCCGGCTAGCTCTGGTAGGGAGACTGTAGTGCAGCGGGGTGGTCGGTACACTAGCAGAATCCCTATCCTGTCCCGGTCACCAACCCTTAGGCCGACACATTCGAACATGGTTGACTGCGGGATGGGGCACCTGGTCAAGGGGATGGAATCCTTATAGACCACTGCAACTCCCCCTCCCCGCCCTCCCAGTCTCGATTGGTGCTGTACGGAGTAGCCCGGTGGACAAAGCTGAGAGAGATTAACCCCCCCAGCCTCGTCCAACCAGGTCTCCGTTATACAAGCCAGGTCAGCCTGTTCTTCAAGAATTAGATCTTGAATTATTGCTGTTTTACCATTAACTGACCTGGCATTAAACAGCACCACTTTCAACCGGGAGGGGCCGCCTTCCTGGGTACTCAGCTTAACTCTGTCAGGAGCCTGATTCAAATTTATTAGAGTTCTCGCACAAATTTTTGGTCGAATTGAAAATTTAGAGCGCTCGCTTTTAGGTCGAATTGACGATTTCGATCCATCACGAATTCTAGGCTGAATTGATGATGTGGGTCTCCCTTTCCCGCATCTTCTCCTACCTGTCACCACCCCAATGGGAGCTCCAGGCCCGGGGTCGATCCCTCCTGCCTGTTCCCTCCACATATCACTTGATTGAGCATCTGATAACAGATCTTGATGTAGGGCATCCATGTACAATATCGATATCTCTCTCACAACTCCCTCCACCCTGCAACTTTCGCTTCCCTCCAAGTTGCTCTGAGTTATAAACAGTGCACAAAGTGCAATTGCAGATCTAAAGTGCAGATCTAAAGTGCAATAATTACAATAAAGTGCAAGTGGTTTCTAGTGTCCAAAGTGCGGAAAGATAAAGTGCAGGAACACAGGGAGCTCAATTTAGGGATCAGGTCTAGCACAGATTTGATTACCACAGCAGAACAGTAGCAGCAGCTAGATGACAGATTGTGCAAAAAATGTGTCCGTAGGAAGCATATCCACTGTCTTGGGACTTCGGCGACTGCCCCCCAAGCGGCCCGTGGAGGTCCAACCGGCACCTCCTGGAATTACCGCCACCCAGTCCTGTTCCAGAAGAGACCGCCTCTAGGAGGACTACAGGTGACCCTCTTTGCAAGATATTGTCTGGTCAACTCGATGAAATGGAGGACTCAATGGAAGAGTTCGGCTTTCGAAGACCTCCTAGAATGGCGGGAGCGTCTTTCAATTTACCACTGTTGGATAAGTTGGCTTAAAAGTGGTAGCAGTGCGTATTCAAGGGACAGAAACCTCACAAACCCACATACATAACCAAACATACAACACAACTCATTCACACCCCATACACAACATTATCTCATTCAGTCCATCACTACCAGACAATAACACACATAACCAGACATCTCTCACCGGTGTGGGGGTGAGGCAACCAGGACTCCTTCCTTCCCCTGTTCTGGCAGGCAGGGATGGTAACAATGGAGCAGCTGGAGGCAGAAGTTTTAAAGGCTCCTGCTCTGTTTGCTCCTCTCTCACTGGTGTGGGGTGAGGCAACCAGGACTCCTTCCTTCCCCTGATCTGGCAGGCAGGGATGGTCACAATGGAGCAGCTGGAGGCAGAAGTTTTAAAGGCTCCTGCTCTGTTTGCTCCTTCTCTCACCAGTGTGGGGGTGAGGCAACCAGGACTCCTTCCTTCCCCTGTTCTGGCAGGCAGGGATGGTCACAATGGAGCAGCTGGAGGCAGAAGTTTTAAAGGCTCCTGCTCTGTTTGCTCCTTCTCTCACCGGTGTGGGGGTGAGGCAACCAGGACTCCTTCCTTCCCCTGTTCTGGCAGGCAGGGATGGTAACAGTGGAGCAGCTGGAGGCAGAAGTTTTAAAGGCTCCTGCTCTGTTTGCTCCTTCTCTCACCGGTGTGGGGGTGAGGCAACCAGGACTCCTTCCTTCCCCTGTTCTGGCAGGCAGGGATGGTAACAGTGGAGCAGCTGGAGGCAGAAGTTTTAAAGGCTCCTGCTCTGTTTGCTCCTTCTCTCTCTCACTGGTGTGGGGTGAGGCAACCAGGACTCCTTCCTTCCCCTGTTCTGGCAGGCAGGGATGGTAACAGTGGAGCAGCTGGAGGCAGAAGTTTTAAAGGCTCCTGCTCTGTTTGCTCCTTCTCTCACCGGTGTGGGGGTGAGGCAACCAGGACTCCTTCCTTCCCCTGTTCTGGCAGGCAGGGATGGTAACAGTGGAGCAGCTGGAGGCAGAAGTTTTAAAGGCTCCTGCTCTGTTTGCTCCTTCTCTCACCGGTGTGGGGGTGAGGCAACCAGGACTCCTTCCTTCCCTGTTCTGGCAGGCAGGGATGGTAACAATGGAGCAGCTGGAGGCAGAAGTTTTAAAGGCTCCTGCTCTGTTTGTTCCTTCTCTCACCAGTGTGGGGGTGAGGCAACCAGGACTCCTTCCTCCCCTGTTCTGGCAGGCAGGGATGGTAACAATGGAGCAGCTGGAGGCAGAAGTTTTAAAGGCTCCTGCTCTGTTTGCTCCTTCTCTCACCGGTGTGGGGGTGAGGCAACCAGGACTCCTTCCTTCCCCTGTTCTGGCAGGCAGGGATGGTCACAATGGAGCAGCTGGAGGCAGAAGTTTTAAAGGCTCCTGCTCTGTTTGCTCCTTCTCTCACTGGTGTGGAGGTGAGGCAACCAGGACTCCTTCCTTCCCCTGTTCTGGCAGGCAGGGATGGTAACAATGGAGCAGCTGGAGGCAGAAGTTTTAAAGGCTCCTCCTGCTCCTCTCTGTTTGCTCCTTCTCTCACCGGTGTGGGGTGAGGCAACCAGGACTCCTTCCTTCCCCTGTTCTGGCAGGCAGGGATGGTAACAGTGGAGCAGCTGGAGGCAGAAGTTTTAAAGGCTCCTGCTCTGTTTGCTCCTTCTCTCACCGGTGTGGGGTGAGGCAACCAGGACTCCTTCCTTCCCCTGTTCTGGCAGGCAGGGATGGGTAACAGTGGAGCAGCTGGAGGCAGAAGTTTTAAAGGCTCCTGCTCTGTTTGCTCCTTCTCTCACCGGTGTGGAGGTGAGGCAACCAGGACTCCTTCCTTCCCCTGTTCTGGCAGGCAGGGATGGTAACAATGGAGCAGCTGGAGGCAGAAGTTTTAAAGGCTCCTGCTCTGTTTGCTCCTTCTCTCACTGGTGTGGAGGTGAGGCAACCAGGACTCCTTCCTTCCCCTGTTCTGGCAGGCAGGGATGGACACAATGGAGCAGCTGGAGGCAGAAGTTTTAAAGGCTCCTGCTCTGTTTGCTCCTTCTCTCACCGGTGTGGAGGTGAGGCAACCAGGACTCCTTCCTTCCCTGTTCTGGCAGGCAGGGATGGAAACAATGGAGCAGCTGGAGGCAGAAGTTTTAAAGGCTCCTGCCCTGTTTCGGTGTGGGGGTGAGGCAACCAGGACTCCTTCCTTCCCCTGTTCTGGCAGGCAGGGATGGTAACAATGGAGCAGCTGGAGGCAGAAGTTTTAAAGGCTCCTGCTCTGTTTGCTCCTTCTCTCACTGGTGTGGAGGTGAGGCAACCAGGACTCCTTCCTTCCCCTGTTCTGGCAGGCAGGGATGGTAACAATGGAGCAGCTGGAGGCAGAAGTTTTAAAGGCTCCTGCTCTGTTTGCTCCTCCTCTCACTGGTGTGGAGGTGAGGCAATCAGGACTCCTTCCTTCCCCTGTTCTGGCAGGCAGGGATGGTAACAATGGAGCAGCTGGAGGCAGAAGTTTTAAAGGCTCCTGCTCTGTTTGCTCCTTCTCTCACTGGTGTGGAGGTGAGGCAACCAGGACTCCTTCCTTCCCCTGTTCTGGCAGGCAGGGATGGACACAATGGAGCAGCTGGAGGCAGAAGTTTTAAAGGCTCCTGCTCTGTTTGCTCCTTCTCTCACCGGTGTGGGGGTGAGGCAACCAGGACTCCTTCCTTCCCCTGTTCTGGCAGGCAGGGATGGTAACAATGGAGCAGCTGGAGGCAGAAGTTTTAAAGGCTCCTGCTCTGTTTGCTCCTTCTCTCACCGGTGTGGAGGTGAGGCAACCAGGACTCCTTCCTTCCCCTGTTCTGGCAGGCAGGGATGGACACAATGGAGCAGTTGGAGGCAGAAGTTTTAAAGGCTCCTGCTCTGTTTGCTCCTTCTCTCACCGGTGTGGGGTGAGGCAACCAGGACTCCTTCCTTCCCCTGTTCTGGCAGGCAGGGATGGTCACAATGGAGCAGCTGGAGGCAGAAGTTTTAAAGGCTCCTGCTCTGTTTGCTCCTGTTCTCTCACTGGTGTGTGGGGTGAGGCAACCAGGACTCCTTCCTTCCCTGTTCTGGCAGGCAGGGATGGTAACAATGGAGCAGCTGGAGGCAGAAGTTTTAAAGGCTCCTGCTCTGTTTGCTCCTTCTCTCACTGGTGTGGGGGTGAGGCAACCAGGACTCCTTCCTTCCCTGTTCTGGCAGGCAGGGATGGTAACAATGGAGCAGCTGGAGGCAGAAGTTTTAAAGGCTCCTGCTCTGTTTGCTCCTTCTCTCACCGGTGTGGGGGTGAGGCAACCAGGACTCCTTCCTTCCCCTGTTCTGGCAGGCAGGGATGGTAACAGTGGAGCAGCTGGAGGCAGAAGTTTTAAAGGCTCCTGCTCTGTTTGCTCCTTCTCTCACCGGTGTGGGGGTGAGGCAACCAGGACTCCTTCCTTCCCCTGTTCTGGCAGGCAGGGATGGTCACAATGGAGCAGCTGGAGGCAGAAGTTTTAAAGGCTCCTGCTCTGTTTGCTCCTTCTCTCACCGGTGTGGGGGTGAGGCAACCAGGACTCCTTCCTTCCCCTGTTCTGGCAGGCAGGGATGGTAACAATGGAGCAGCTGGAGGCAGAAGTTTTAAAGGCTCCTGCTCTGTTTGCTCCTTCTCTCACCGGTGTGGGGTGAGGCAACCAGGACTCCTTCCTTCCCCTGTTCTGGCAGGCAGGGATGGTAACAGTGGAGCAGCTGGAGGCAGAAGTTTTAAAGGCTCCTGCTCTGTTTGCTCCTTCTCTCAGCACCGGCGCTGCCCATAGACACGTCCAAGGCCATGTGGGCAGCATGACTGCATTGAGTGCTGTTACCTTCCCGCCGGTGCAGTACCTATTGATCTACTCACATTGGCATGTTTTCAAACTGCTAGGTTGGTAGGAGCTATGGCTAACAGCAGGAGCTCTCCCCGCTGCCCAGATTCAAACCACCGACCTTTCAGTCAGCAAGTTCAGCAGTTCAGCAGTTTAACCCACTGTGTCACTGGGTAATCCATTATATTATATAGCCAGCACTAATATTAATTATATTATAAATTATAATATATAAATACATATTATATTTTATAAAGATTATACTATACCTGGTATTAATATAAATTGTTATTAAATAATAATAACTCTCTGTCTCTATACACACACACACACACACTACTATTAAATAGGAATAAATAATATTGAATATTACTTAATACCTAATATTAGATAAGTATTATATAATATTATAACTTTCTCTCTCTCTCTCTCTCTCTCTCTCTCTATATATATATATATATATAATATGATATTATATATCTTGTACTAACATTAAATAACTATAAAATATTATAAATAAAAATAATATATATTATATATTTTATACACCTGGTATGGATATTAAATAATACATATTGTTGTTGTTATTATTATAAATAATACAACATAAATATTATATTCCTAGTACTAATGTACTAGGCAAATCATGTCTTACTAACTTGTTAGAATTCTTTGAGGGTGTAAATAAACACATAGATAAAGGGGACCCAGTCGATATAGTTTACCTTGACTTTCAAAAGGCTTTTGACAAAGTCCCTCACCAAAGGCTCCTAAATAAGCTCTTCAGCCATGGAATCAGAGGACAGGTCTTGTCCTGGATTGGAACCTGGCTAAACCGTAGGAAACAAAGGGTGGTAATAAATGGACATTTCTCTGGGTGGAAAGAGGTGAGAAGTGGCATACCCCAAGGTTCAGTTTTGGGTCCGTTACTTTTTAATTTATTCATTAATGATCTGGATGTACGAGTGAATTCTGAGGTAGCAAAGTTTGCAGACGACACTAAATTGTTCAGGGTAGTTAAAAATGAAACTGATTGTAAAGAGCTCCAGAAAGATCTCTCGAAATTGAGTGAATGGGCAACAAAGTGGCAAATGCATTTTAACCTTAAGTGTAAAGTCATGCACATCGGGGCAAAGAACCCCAACTACTATTTGACCAATTGATGGGGTCAAAGCTTTCCGAGACAAACCAGGAAAGGGATCTTGGGGTTTTGGTGGACAGCTCAATGAAGATGTCAACCCAGTGTGCAGCAGCAGTGAAAAAAGCAAATTCTATGCTAGGCATGATCAGAAAGGGAATCGAAAATAGGTCAGCAAATGTTGTATTACCTCTCTACAAATCGATGGTAAGGCCACATTTGGAGTACTGTGTACAATTCTGGTCTCCACACCTTAAGAAGGATATAACGGAACTGGAAAAGGTACAGAAAAGGGCAACAAGAATGATCCAAGGGATGGAGCGGCTCCCTTATGAAATCAGGTTGCAACGCCTTGGTCTTTTCAGCCTTGAAAGACGGCGTCTAAGAGGTGACTTGATCGAAGTGTATAAAATCATGCATGGGATAGAAAAGGTGAATAAAGAAAAAATATTTTCTTTGTCACAAAACACTAGGACTAGAGGGCACTCCCTGAAGCTCCAAGGTAGGAAAATTAGGACTAATAAAGGGAAATATTTCTTCACCCAGAGGGTCATTGGGTTATGGAACTCACTTCCAGAAGAGGTTGTGACAGCTGTCAGCCTGAACAACTTCAAGGCAGGATTAGTCAGATTCATGGATACCAAGTGTATCGGTAGTTACTGAAAAGGACATTCAAGTGCCACCTCGGAGTTGGTTGAGGTAGGCAGGATTTCCCTGGGTATTGGTTGTGGGGGGTCGGGAGCAGGTCAGGGTTTTGCCCTCCCTTCTGCTCGAGATCCCCGTGTACAACTGGTGGGCCACTGTGTCATACAGAATGCTGGACTAGATGGGCTGAGGTCCGATTCAGCATGGCTCTTCTTATGTTCTTATGTTCTAATGTAAAAATAGATATTAAATAGTATTATCAGCATATTATAAATAATATCATATCAGCTTCTTATAAAAGGAATATAAATCTCCTCAGAAATTGCTTGTGAGGCTTCCTTACTTACACACACACACATATCACAGCCCTGCATTCTGGCTGCTCGGAGAAAGGAGGGAAAGCGAGCTAAAGCTTGCCCCAAACAGAAGCAGCAGAGGCCAGATAGAATGGATCCGATCACGGATCCATTCTATCTGGCATTCATTCCTCAGGTCTACGGCTGTTTTCTGGCTGCAGGAGCTGGCTGCGTCTGAGTAAGTGGGCCTCAGAAGCCCTTATTTGGGGAGATTTATATTCCTTTTGTAAGAAGCTCTCTTCTGGCGAGAGGAGAAGGGAACTGAGGGGGCACAATACGAACTCATACAAAAAATTAAGAAAATCCTGGCCTAAAAGTTCGGTGAAGATATTCCACTTCCTGGTTGTGCATCTTGGGTCAAAAAACATAGAAATTAAAAAATAATAACGAAAAAAATGATATCAAATAATTTATTTCAAGAGATAAACACCCCTAATAACTACCAACATTTAAGGTTAATTCCCATCAGAAGCCTCAAACTGAATTACCAGCAGGGGGTAAACCAACAGAATAGCTGAGTGTTCAATATTTTCTTTTGTGACCAGGATGTTTTTGGTCTATGTGGTTCGTCCAAAAGTGAGTATCACTTTATCAACCATAGCTCTTATATAGCATACTTGAAGTTTTGGTATAGTTTTGATTCTGCATTATTACATAAATACATAGTTACAAATTGCCTGCAATCAACAGGTTATAAAATCATAAACATTTCACTTTCTAATCTTTTTGTAAAGAATGCATGCTTGAGGGGAGAAAAAACACTAAGAAGGTTGGACTTGGTTCACTGTGCCAAGTGCAATGTGTTGCTGCATTGTCAAAGTGTCACACGAATGTGAATGTTCATTCAATGCCTTATAAAACCAACAACAGCCAGGAACTGCCAGTGCACTCTTTCATTCAGTGACTCTTTGCTGGAAAACCTCTTAGTCAGCTCATTGGAAATGACACAGTTCATCGAGGTCTGACAATAATCATACCCTATGAAGCCCCAAATCGAAACATTCCCTCTCTCTCTTTTCCCTCTATTTTATTCTGCACCCTTCTCTCTGGCTAGTTAAGACAGCTTCTAAAACTGAGATCTGCAGAGAAGGAACCTTTGTTAACAATTGAAGCAGACATCAAACATTTGTGTCAGAATAAAAAATGCCATTTTCAGTTTTATTACAAGGAAGAACGAGGGTAAGAAAAATAGTCAAGCAGTCATCCCAAAGGACTCTGGTTTTTTCTTCTGTTTCAGCACTCCAAGAAAATCATTCCTAGGCCAATTAAGCATGTCTAATGTCTGTAGGAAATGGGCAATTAACGGGCTGCCTTTTCTGAGGAATGCAAAGCACCAAGTAAGTGGGCAGAGTAAACAGATTGTTCCAGCAGTTGTCCTCAATCTACCTGCTGGCCTCTCTTTGTTTTCTTTTCCAGCCTTGGTTGATAGTCCAAGGAAGGGAACAGCTGATTTTTAAAAAAGTAACTGTCAAAGAGGAATAACTGCTTCTCTGCTATTGTGATAGAAGAGGGTTTTTTTAAAAAAAAAAACTTAAATACATAAAATATAGAACTCTCAGTGAATAGGACCCTAATAGAAGGATAGAGAAGGACATAACCCAGGGTGCACATCAGTTTTGGTTCCCTAGGCTCTCCTGCTTGGTACATGAGTTGAAAAGGAGGGCCTTTCCAGGCCCAAAACCTGTGATGGGTTCCAGATTAACCTGAGACATCCAAAATGGCACTTCAGGTTAATCTAAATTAATCCAGAGTAAACTGAGATTTTTCAGCATGGTTACTGTGAAATCCACACCTGTGGTATTTCCTGTGTCCACACAGCTGATTCGGATACTTATTGAAAAGCTTTCGCCAAATCAGGGACTCCAGACCCACCCATCCACTTCAGTAATAAAGCCAGACAGCAGGGCTTGAGGCCTTAGTTCCTCTTGTCCATGAAAGCAGCAACAACTCAGTGTTCTCTACTCTTCTAAAACAACTATTGGTTTGACTCAAGGACTCCAGTTTGACTACTCTAATAGACTGCAATTCCAACTTGTGTTCTGGGACCTTTGTTTATCCTACTGAGGCCAGTATGGCATTTTTTTCAACTTTGAAATGTATGGTCTATGGGGGGAAGTTGCTGCAGGGTGAATCCCACCCACTTTGTCTTTCTTGCCAGTGAGAGGACAAACCCACTCCCTCCCTCCAAGGTGCTGCATTCTTTGAGGCACAGGCTTCTTTGCCCTTGGTAAGGGGGCAGTAACTTACCTTCTTTTTCTTCTGTTCCCCTCACTCAGAAAGTGGGAGGGAAGAAAACTTTTAAACAGCCTACCACCCATTTGCAGAACCAAGAAGTGGCAGAGCTTGTGCCAGGGAAATGCCATTGCAATGAGATGCCACTGCAGCAAAATGCCACAGCGGCTTGGTGCTAGTAGCTCTTTTTTAGGCTGCAGCCTAGCCTCTCATCTGTTTTTATCTATGGAGGATAGCTTGCTCATACTGCCCATGCTTTCCCTGCCCCATTTAGCCCAGCAGCCAATGGACGCTGCAGCGATCCCTGCCATGCTTTTGCCCCCTCAGGAGAAGGGAGGCTCAAGGCAGCCACGTTGCCTGTGCGAGTGATGGCTAGCCAAGGCTTTGGCCCTCAGTCAATGGAGTATAAATCCTTGGAGGGGCCTTCGGGCTACTATCCTCCCTCTGCATCTTGCCACCTGGGAGCTTCAGTGACGGCTCGAAATGTAAGTACTGTGTCTTTTGGGCCCCACCTGCCATTTGGCCCATGTCTCAACAGATAGATTGGTACTATTTTGAATAGGCACCATCTGCGCCCTCCTTTCTTTCTCAAGGATTTGGAGTCCCTTCTTTTGGTTTTCAGGGGTTTAATAAGATTTTTCCCCAAGCTCTTTCTGGTGCTTCCTCTCAGCTGCAACCAGTCAATGAGTCTGATGTAGATTCTGACTCCTATGAGGAGCACATTTTGCCTACTCTCAAGGAGGACTTTTCCATCCCAGCTTCCATAGGGGATTAGTCATCTTATTTTTCCTCCTTGATTGCTCATCTGGTTCATTCCCTTCAGTTGCCTTCCATATCTTCTTTTGATACACCAGTAGAGCATCTGCTTTTCTTGGATGAACAACTGCAGAAACAAGCTCCAAGTTGAGTTCTCCCAGTACTTCCATACTTGCAAAAAATGAACAACAACAACAACTCAAAAAGCCTGTCCTGCTTCTGTACCTGGGATTTCTAAGTCTGTAAATGCACTTTACTGCATAGGCACCTCTTCAGCAGAGTGCTTAGTTATTGTTGTCAAAGTCGTTCAATCCAAGAAAGCTAAGAAACCTCAAGCCAGTCCACTGTGGTAAGAAGATCCACACCACTGCTGGCCTGCTCACTTGCATGATTGATTACCATGCTTGTATGGCAGGCTATCAGATTCTCTTATGGGATAACTTAACACCTTATTTGGATCTCCTTCTCCTACAATATCAACAGATCTCAAGGGCTTTCTGTCAGGAAGCTCTCACTTTAGCTTCTCACCACAAAGATATGGCTAAGCACAGCACCATATCAAGATGTTTGCTGCCGCAACTGCCATCTGCCACCATGATTGACTAAGATCCTCTACCTTCTCCAAAGAAGGCAGAGCAATGGCAGAGGAACTACCCATGACAGAACATAGTCTGTTTCATCCTGATACAGACTCTCAGTATGCACAAGATTTGACATACTGCTTCTAAGTTTGGCTTTTCAACACAATCTTTTTCCAGCCTAGATTTTGGTGGCTAGCCCCCCAGCTTAATTATTATCAACCTTCATGACCTGTTTTCTTCAGGCCTCAGCAGGGTCAGAAGTCTAGGACCTCTGTACCTGGGAGACTTATTTTTTCCACCAAGGGCAACAACAAACTAAACGGAAAAAAACAAGATCAGGGCCACAGCGTTTTTAGCATGCATTTTTTCTCTTCCTTAATAGCCTCTGATTCATTGAGGTTGTATTGGATTCCTGGCAAACGAGAGCCTACTTGCTAGAAGACAGGTTTCAGAATCTGCATGCATTAGCTCTTTGAGTCTGG
Source organism: Anolis apletophallus (assembly GCA_030556195.1). Classification (NCBI taxonomy): domain Eukaryota; kingdom Metazoa; phylum Chordata; class Lepidosauria; order Squamata; family Anolidae; genus Anolis; species Anolis apletophallus. The sequence continues at coordinate 86,847,778 of JARBWK010000007.1, forward strand.
CAGAAGCCATCCATCTGTGCCAGGGATGTCTAGTGCCTCTTGAGACACATAGCATTCACCACAGCTGCCACTCCTTTTTCCTGTTTGCACCTTTGTCCTCTTCAGAATTGGTTTCTTCAGGCATTCCATCTCATGCAGGATGACCCCAACAAATGTCTTGTTGTCCCTTTAGCCATCCGCAAGTCTCTCAACTAGTGGACTCATCACTCTAATCTCTGTGTGAGTGTATTCTTTCGTTTTCCGAGACACTCGATAATGTTAGCAACAGACACTTTCCTCTCAGGATGGGGAGCTCACCTCAAGGGTTACACCACCCATTGGGCAGCCATAGAGGGCACACAGCACATCAACTATTTAGAGTTACTCGCAATAGAAAGGACACTGCACTTCTTTTGTCATGTGCTCATGGACAGTATTGTCCAGCTTACCATCAACAATATGATTGTGACGTTCTATATCAACAAATAGGATGGGATGCACTTTCACACTTTGCTTGCCCTCATCATCAGAATCTGGGACTGGTATTGTCACAACACAGCCTTAAAGAGCCAGGCCAAGTAGTAAAAGAACAGAGTTTATTCAAACAGCACAGTCAACTAAAAAAAAGGTCAAAACAGAGCCAAAAACACTTAAACTTCAGTGTAAATATCAAACTGAAGCAAAACAATGACAAAACAGTCAAAAAGAGTACATTTAAACAAAACCTGGATTATATCTCTCAATAACCCACATTAAATCCCAAAACTAAACACTACACAAGGGGAAAACACTCATTGTCATCCGCGCCGATGTCATCAAATGGGAGGAGAAACTGAAGAGCGAAGAAGCATCAATGTAGGCCAATAGTCGGACTTCCGGTTTGGTGTTCGAAGGAGGTGGAAGCCTGGAAGGCTAGCTCCGTCAGAGAGCCAAATTCCCACTGCAGAAGCCGGGGTAAGATACCTGCAAACCCGACAACCCTTGGAGTAAGGAGGGTTGCCCAAGTCCTGCAGGGTGTGCCAAGCGGTAAGGGGCGAGAAGCCCCCAAACCCACCCCCGCGGAGACCTAGGGCGGGCAGCGAGAAGAGGCGTCTGCATCCACAAGGAGAAGCGCCACAACACCCCATTGAACCAAACACCCAGAAGAACAGGAGGGAAGAGCTGGGAACAATTAGAAAAATTAAATCTTCTAAACAAACGGAGGCAGCTCTGCGGAGTTGGAGGCAGGGAAGATCCGCCAACGCGGCGGTCAGAGTATAAACGGGTCAAAGGAAGGAAAAAAACTGTACCCAGAGCCCGGCGACGAGAGGGAGAAGAAGACCAATATAGAGAATACCCCTACTCACTTAAAGCTTTCAAAGCAACCATAATTTAAAGTAATTATACAGTTTCCAAAATAAGCAAGTAATACTTACTCTTGAGGAGGCGAGACAAGGAGAGAAGACACGCCTACTTCCGGAACAAGGGGAGGAAGGCAGAGCCTGAGGGAATCAAACAAACCGCGAAAGTGCGGAGGAAGAGTCCCTGAGAGACGTCACACAACAGCAGAAGAAGACGGCAGACTGCAGATCGCACCCACACAAACCACCCAGGAAGAACAAGGAAAGAAACAAGAGGAAGAGGGGAAACTGTCCCGCCACAGAAGAGAAAGTCCTAAGTCGAGCACTCCAAGACCGGAAAAAAAACGGAGAAGATCTGATGGGAAGGTAAGGGAGAAACGGCGGTGAGGAAGATTGACAACGTGGAGGGGCGGCCCAACTTGAGGAAAAGACGGAAGATAAGGGGAGTACAGGATTAGAAGGCCAACCAGATAGGAAAGGAAGAAGGAAGAAACAAGCCAAGCTATTGGCAAAAGAATGATGGCCACCAGAAAAAAGTCCGAGAAAGAACCCAAAAGCATTATAGAGAGGAGGAACTCATTCCAAGAGGACATGCAAATAAAGGAACAATTGAGAGAAATAATCTTTGAAATGAAAAGAATGAACGAGATGATAGGCAAAGGAGCGGAGGAAAGGAAACAAATTAAAGAAGGTCTATATGAATTGAAAAGGGAGATGAAGAAAGATGTGGTAACGATAAGGAAGGAGATGTCTGCACTTAATCAGAAAGTGGAAGTAATACAAAGACAGGGGGAGGTTACCAGAGAAACACAAGAAGAAGACCAAAAAAAATTTAAAGAAGTAACAAGAATGCAACATGAGCTTCAAAGGAAGAGCTCCCAACTCGAAATATTTCAGAAAGAGTTTCAGATTAGAGTACGAGGTTTTCCAGAACAGGAAAAGGAGGGGCCGGAAGAGGTTATGATGCAAATGATAAAAATGACCGCAGCCTTGACGCAAAAAGAGGAACAATCCATGGAAGACAAGGTGGATAAAGCCTACCGAATAAGTACAGCCTTTTCGAGAAGAAACAAATCGGAAAGAGACATCATAGTCTAGTTTAATTCAATAAAAATAAGAGAAGAAATTATTAAGAACCACCAGATAAAACCCTATACAGTGAATGACAAACAGATACGAATAATGAAGGAAATACCGACATCAATCCTGGAAAATAGGAAAAAATATTACTTCCTAACAGATATCCTAAAGGACAAAGAAATAAGGTTCAAATGGGACAGAGTGGACGGCCTGCAATTCTCCTTCCGTGCAGTAAAGTACTGGATTAATTCGGTGGAGGCAGCGGAGGAATTCCTCAAAAAATGGAGCCACATTCTAGATCCAAGCCCTAGAAGGTACAACGCCGACGGAAATAGAAGCCCAAAAGATAGAAGACCCAGTAGGAAGCAAGGACATGGGCAAGAAGGAAGGCAAAAAGCAAATATAGAGGAAAGAGACTTAACCCCCAACAGTGAGAGAGCGCTAGAACAGAATAAGGAAGAGACATTCAACCAGGACCAGAGACAGACCCAAGAGAGCGAGTCGGAGGAATCGGAGGAGGGAGAGGAGAACTCCGAAGAAGAAACCCAGTAAAAACAGATGGAGGTAAAATGTTTCTCACTTAACTGCAACGGTTTAAACATACCGGAAAAGAGATCTCAGACATTTCATTATCTCCTGGAAAGGAAAAAGTTAGGAATTCTTTTCACCTCATCTATAGAAAAAAAACAGAGGGGTGTAGCCCTTTTTGTTAATTCAAAATTGGACCCAGAATTGCATTATCAAGATGAGGAGGGCAGAATCATCGCGGTTAAGGGGAAACTAAGGGAAAAGAGCATATTATTTGTTTGTATCTACGCTCCAAATGAGGCAAAAGCGGCTTTCTTTGAGAAGCTGAATCAAAAACTAAGTATAATGGACTGGGAGGAATGTGTTATACTGGGAGATTTTAATGGTGTAATTGATCCGGCCATGGATAAAAATTATAATTTACCAAAAAAAGGAAAGTTAAGTAAATGCAAACTCCCAAATTCGTTCTTTACAATGATGAAAGAGAATGCACTCATTGATATTTGGAGGGAACAAAATGGGAAAATCAGAGATTATACTTTTTTTTCTGGAAGAATGCGATCATGGTCAAGAATTGATTTAATTTTAATTTCAAAAGGGTTAACCCCCAACATAACACAATCAAAAATACACCCCAGGTATATAGCAGATCATGGCCCAACGGAAATTACTATAGAAAGGGGCATAAGGCATTATAAATGGAGGCTACAAGATTCGTTACTGAAATCGGAAATGGGTATTCAAAAGAATAAAGATCTACTAAAGGAATATTTTCGAATAAACAACCAACCAGAAACAGACACACTAATAGTATGGGAGGCTAGTAAAGCTGTCATGAGGGGGAACTTTATAGCCCAGGCCAGCTACATGAGGAAAAAAAGAAAGAAAGAGCAGGAAAACTTAGAAAATGAATTAAATAGACTAGAAAAGAGATTAAAAATTAACCCCAAGAGTAAAGAGATAGAAGAAAAAATTAAATTCACTAAAAGCCAAATAAATTTAATCACAATGGAAGAAATAGAAAAGAAACTAAAATATTTAAAACAAAAAAACTTTGAAAATGCAAATAAAACCGGCAAATGGCTTTCTTACCAATTAAAAAAGAAAAAGCAGAATAATATCGTCACAAAAATCAGTAATGAGGGAAAATCATATACAAAAGATGACCAGATAACAAAACAATTCGCAGAATATTATCAAAAATTGTATAGTGATGATAATATAAACATGGAAAAAATCCAAGAATATTTAAACAAACAAAAGCTGCCAAAAATCTCAGATATAGACAGGGAAGCATTAAACGCGGAAGTCACAGAAGAAGAGATCAGACGAGCCATCACCAATTTAAAATCAGGGAAGGCCCTGGGCCCAGATGGCCTCACGGACTGCTATTATAAAATACTAAGGGAAGAATTATTACCCCAATTAAAAAAAGTAATTGACTATGTCATCAATAAACAAAGAATTCCGGATTCATGGAAGGAAGCCGAAATAATAGTAATTCATAAGGAGGGGAAAGATCCAGAAAAAGTCCAAAGTTATAGACTAATTTCATTGCTCAATCTGGACTATAAAATCTTTACCAATATCCTCGCCACAAGATTTAGAACCTTTTTAAATGGGTGGATATCAGAGGTTCAAACAGGATTCCTGCCCAAAAGAAAGATGAAGAGAAATATTAGAATAATTATAGATTTAATAGAACACCTAGACAAAAACATTGGAACAAAGACAGCCTTCACTTTTCTGGACGCCGAAAAGGCATTTGATCAAGTTAGTTGGAACCTAATAGAAAGACTTTTGATGGAATTGGATATGGGCCATAACTTCACCGCGGCAGTTTTGGCATTATATAAGACCCAAGAGGCACATATCATAGTAAATGGGCAAAGGTCGGAAAAAATTAATATTAAAAAAGGAACGAGACAGGGGTGTCCTTTATCGCCCCTGATATTCAACTTTATCTTAGAACTTCTAATAAAGGATATCATGTCGGACGAAGAAATAAAAGGCCTAAAAGTAAAAAATGTTATATATAAGATACTAGCCTTTGCAGACGACATGGTCTCGCAATACAACACCATGATACCAGAGCAGTGCCTTCAGTCAGGGTCTCGCAATACAACACCATGATACCAGAGCAGTGCCTTGGTCGGACCACCTGACCGTGAGGGTAGAGGTCAACATCCCCCTCGCAACACCACCAGAGCCTAGGCCTATCCTAGCCTCGCCAAAAGAGCGCGATGACCCCAAAGGCTTTTGCAGCGGCGCTGGAACCCTTGGAAGTCCCCGGAGGATCTCTGTCAGATCTGGTCGCCAGATGGGATAGTGTGCTCTCTAGGGCCATTGATCAGATCGCCCCAAGGCGCCCCTTCGCCCAAGGAAAACTCTCCATGGTTTACAACACACCTGAAGCAGATAAAACATCGGAGGAAGCAACTCGCGTGTTCCTGGCGACGAAAGCCGAGCGTGGAAACCAGAGCCGCCTATAGAGCCCAGCACAGGCTATATGAACTCGAGATCAAAAGGCGAAGAGATCCCATAACGCAGCCCAGATTTCTGCCGCGGGCTCCCACCGGGCGCAGATTTTCAAAGTTGTCCGGAGTCTCCTCGCCCCCACAAAGGGAACCTAACAACTCGGCGCAACAGCTGACGACTTCCAAAGACACTTCATTGGAAAAATCGCGGCCCTTCGGAAGGACTTACCATCGATCCCCGAGGAAGACGGCCTGAGGTCCCAGCTCCCCATCCGGCAACCGGACAGCGTCTCTCAGAGTTCAGCCCCTAACAACGGAGGAGGTGAGAAAGCTGGTGACCGGGCGAGAGCGACGACCTGCCCAACGGATCCCTGCCCATCACATCTAATCAAGTCCAATACTGACATCTTGTCCGGTGCTCTGAGGGACCTGGTGAATCTCTCTCTTGAAACAAGTGCCTTTCCGGACTCCCTGAAAGAGGCGAGAGTCACCCCCCTCTTGAAAAAGACATCGCTTGACCCCGAGGTTCCTGCTAACTACCGCCCGGTTGCCAACTTACCCTTCCTGGGCAAGCTCCTTGAACGAGCAGTAGAAAGCCAAATTCGGGTCTTCTTGGATCAATCCGGGGCTTGACCCGTCCCAGTCGGGCTTCCGCGCGGGCCACGGAGTGGAGTCCGTTCGTGGCAATCACTGATGACATCCGTCGACAACTGGATCGGGAGGCTCGGCAATCCTAGTCCTCTTGACCTTACGGGCCTTTGATACCGTCGACCACGACCTGCTTCTCCATCGCCTGGCGGCCTCCGGGATCCAAGACAGAGCTCTGGCCTGGCTGGAATCGTTCCTGCGAGGCCGCTCGCAGCGGGTCGAGTGGCAGGGTCAAGTCTCTTTGAAAAACGAATTGGAGTGTGGAGTCCCTCAGGGTGCCATTCTATCTCCCACCCTCTTTAATATCTACATCCAGCCCCTGGCTAATATTGCTAGGAGCCATGGGTTCTCCTGCTACCAATACGCAGACGACACGCAGCTGCTCTTGAAGCTTGACCCAGGGTCATCATCAGTACCGGACAGTTTCAGCCTAGGATTGAGGGCGGTGACGAGCTGGCTCAGGGCATATAGACTCAAGATCAACCCGGCTAAAAACGGAGATCCTCTGGCCGGGTCGTCCCGACCCCCGCCCCACCACTTCCACTCTTCGAGGGCGAGTCCCTGGCTCCAGCCCCGGCGGTGAAAAAGCCTGGGAGTGATCCTAGACGAAAATCTCACGATGGAGGCCCAGATCCAGGCTGCAGCTAAGGGCGCCTTTTTCCATCTCCGTAGGGCCCGTTGGCTGGCTCCTACCTTCCACCAGAGGCCTTGAGAACAGTGGTCCATGCCACTGTCGTCTCACGCCTCGACTACTGCAACGCCCTATATGTGGGCCTCCCCAGACAACAACTAAGAGGCTGAAACGTATCCATAACGCCGCAGCCAGACTCATTACTGGGTCATCAGTGAGGGATCACATTTCCCCCATTCTTAAAGAACTTCACTGGCTGCCCCTAGAGTTCAGAGCCCTTTACAAACTCCTGGTGCTCACCTTTAAAGCCCGGCACAACATTGGGCCTTCCTATCTGAGTGACCGGCTGACGGCCCAATGCAGCGAGAGGCCAGCACGCTCCATCAACGGTGACCGCCTGACTACCCCTGGAGTGCGGGAGGCTAGACTGGCGGAAACTCGGCGGAGAGCCTTCTCCGTCGCGGCCCCTTCGACTTGGAACTCACTGCCGCCCACCCTCAGAGCCTCTCCGACTCTATCTGGATTCCGGCCAGCCTTGAAGACCTGGCTCTTCCGCTTAGCGTTCGGGACTGGCTCGGTACCTGGACTACCTGAGCCACCCCTCCTGTTCATATTCCATGTTTATACACTGTTGTACATTGTTCACCCTAGGGTTTTAACTGTTGTAAGTCGCCCGGAGCACCGCCGGTGGAGGGCGACTCACAAATATTAAAGTATTATTATTATTATTATTATGGTATGTGTTATTGATAACCCCACAGAAAACATGGAACTCTGGATTAAAAAATTAGAAGAATATGGAATGATATCTGGATTCAGATTGAATAAAACAAAATCACAAATTCTAATAAAAAATATTGATAAAAAAGAAAGCGAAGAAATAGAAAAAAGATTTAATATCCCGATCTCAAAAAAAAGTTAGATATCTAGGAATCCAATTAACATCAAAAAATTGGCAATTAGTTAAAAACAATTATGAGGAAACCTGGAACCAAATAAAAGATGATCTAAAAGCCTGGAGGAATATAAATCTCTCATTACTAGGAAAGATTTCAACTATTAAAATGAAGGTATTCCCGAAGATAAATTTTTTATTTCAATCACTTCCCATACTAAAAAACTACGCCATCCTAAAAAGGTGGCAATCGGAGATTAGTAAATTTATATGGAACGGGAAAAAGGCAAGAATAAAACGAAAGTTTATGCAAGATCTCCCATCAAATGGAGGACTGGGACTCCCGGACCTAGTAGCTTACTATGACGCGAACTGTCTGGAAAACCTGAGCACCTGGCTAGATCTAAAAGATAGAAAATTGCTAAATATAGAAAGTTGTGGAATGAGATACGGCTGGCATGGATATTTATTTTATAATAAATACCATCAGGACAAAAACTTCAAAAATCACATAATAAGAGCACCCCTATTTAAAACCTGGGAAAAATATAAGGAGAAAATCTTACCCAAAATCCCTCTATGGCTATCACCAGTCGAGGCGATGCACATGATGAAGGTAGGGAAAGAAGGATGGCCAACATATAAGCAAATATTAAAGAAGGAAGATAACAAGATGATAATAAAAGAGAGAGAAGACCTGTGTGAAGGAAAGTTAAACTGGTTTCAGTACACCCAAATGGGAAAGATATATCAAACAGACTCCAAAGTGGGATGGTCGGAGACAATGTCCCTAGGAGAAAAGATCTTGTTGTGCTCAGAAAATAAAAGAGTAAGTAAGTTATATAAATATATCTTAGCGGAGAGATACGATAAGGCCCCTATGAGGGAATACATGGAAAAATGGCATAAAAATATAGGACACAACATTCCCAGGGAAAACTGGGAAAAGATGTGGAAAATAACACCAAAATACATGTACGCCTATACATTAAGGGAAAATCAGTTAAAACTCATGTACAGATGGTACCTGACCCCAGCACAAATATCAAAAATTTATAGAAACACCAGCGATAGATGCTGGAAGTGCCAAAAGAACAGGGGTACCTTCTATCATCAATGGTGGTCGTGTGAAGTTACAAAACAGTACTGGTGCAGAATACATAAGTTAGTGCAAGAAATATTGAGAGAGAAAATTGAAAAAACACCCGAGTTATTTCTTTTGAATATTATAGAACAACAAACAATGGGCAGACATATGGAAAAACTACTATGCTACATCCTCACGGCGGCCAGAATTGTGCTAGCACGGTATTGGAAGAACACCGAAATGCCAGAAGAAAAAGAACTATTAATTAAAATCATGGAATTTGCAGAACTAGACAAACTAACGAACCTTGTGAGAGGTAACTCAAGTATAGACTTTGAGGAAACGTGGAAACCATTTTTATGTTATATAAAGAATAAGGAGAAATTAGAGTTGCAAGGCTTCTGGATATAAGTTCTAAGTTAATCTTGATTGTTTTGACCAATAATAACGTAACCCCCTCTGAATCCAGGTGAAGTCAACCTGTTTTTAGATGTTATATGTTCATGGTCCAACCTAATGTATCCTTTCCCCAACCCCTTTTCCCTTACCCATCCATTACGTTGTAGTTACGTGTAAGTCTGGGTAGATGTACCACAGAATAATATGTGTTGTGATTCCCATGTAAATGTCTATTTTTAACCAATAAATCTTGTTTATAAAAAATAAAAATAAAAAAAATGTAGGCCAATAGTCAGGAATGAAGAAGCAGCAAACACAAGCCAAACTACGTCATCATCAGAAAGAGAAAAGCAGCAATGATACAGCAATACAGGGCACAACGAGGGAGAAGATGTCAGCAACAATACAGCAATCCAGGTCAAATGAGGGAGAAGACAGCAACAGCGATCTGAATAAACACAAAGCAGCCAGAAGCAACTAGCACATAGGAAGCAATACAAAGTGTAGCCAAAAAGGGAAACATGTAGAATGATATCCATACAAGCTCCTGCTAAAATATAAATCACCTTTTCTCCAAAGCACTGCCAACCCCCCCCCCCCCCCACTTTCTCCTATCTCCTTCCTTTGCATTTGCCCACAGTTGTAAATAATTTCTCTTCTTTGGCACCTTTTCTTCTTTGTAGAATGGGGAGTCCAGTGTAGATTTTCTGGAAGGGTATAGTAAGATTTCAATATGATAAGATTAAATTTTAAATTCTATGCCTGGCATCTGATACCTACTAAGATCATTAATCAGTCCAGATTTTATTTTACAAGGTAAAACCTTTAGTCTATCTAGAAACAGAGACAGACAGCAGAAAATGAGAATTCTTAAGTCTTGGGAAGGAAGAGCTTGTTTTGCTGAAGCTTGCTTTATTTTACAGAGTTATATTTATATGAGAATGCAGTGCAAAGACAGTGCAACGTTACAGAGTTTCCAGAAAAATGTAAAGAAAACTGTATTTCCCCCAACCTTCTTGAGAACAGAACTGGATGCTCCCAGGTGAAAAGAAAATGAGAAAGAGCCAGTTAGAAGATCGAGATATGCTCATTGATGAAGAGTGGATCTTTACTGTAGGTTTTCAATTTCTTGTATGTAGTTACAAATGAGGAATAGCATTCTTTGGCAAGGGCTAAGTCTACATTTCCTTGTCTTTGGTGTATAGTAATAGTCAGTTGAACTCTTTACTCAGACACATAAACTCCAAAGTTAGATAGGTTGTTAAATTAAATGTGAGTTATATATTTTACTTATCAGGATTCCTTTATCAACTGCAATGTATTTCATAACACAGAAATAAATCATAAGGTAAAAGGTGAAAGTGGTGTAGGATTGGAGAAATTTATTTTAAAAGTGGAAATAAAATGCTGGATATTGGTGTCAATGGGAAAAAGTGTTCCATATCAATTACTTGCTTTGAACATTTGTCTGGTTTTGTGCACAAAGGACAATATTGTTAAGGACTTTGTTGCATTAATCTTTTGTAGGAAAAATGACAAAAGGGACTTGTGGTAGCTTAAAGATTAAGAAATTTATTTTACATAATTTATTTTACATATTTTACATAATTGGTGTCATTACCTCCAGCTGTCCCTTGCCCAGTAAATTAGCAAGATTTAGTGATTCCACAAGCCACAATGTTTCCACAGAAACCACCCTTTTCAACCCATTCCAGGCAAATCCTCCCCCCCTCCCAAATGGCCAGAGATTTCAACTTTTTAGGAAGCCAAGGACATGAGATACAGAATATTTGATGCCACAAATCAAAGAATCTGCTTAAGAATAATTTTCTAACCACTCCAAGCAAAACATCTTGTTCTGAAAATAGCCCATAATACTAATATCAGAAATGCTAATATTTCAGATAGCCATGCTTACCAAATGCACCAGTTGAAGACATGGGATTGAGGAAACGAGCAGGAACAAAAGATTTGCAGGAATCAGTCAAATCTCTGTATTCTAGGGCCCAAAATGCCAACTTTCCAGGAAATTACATAGAGGGCATCTAAAAATGCATTTTCGGAATGTAATTGATCTGAATATATTTCATTCATTCATTTTGATTGGGGTGTTTTCCAGGTATGAAGAATCAGTTGTATCACCTGGAAATGAATAATGGAAAATATATCATTTCTATTCCTATAAGGAAGCTATAAGCACAGAATTGGATCAAAAAGTACATTGCTCTTACAGTGGTAATGGTACCCCATGTAAAACTGGCTGCCTATCCAGGTACAAACTAAATAACTGTCCAACCACAGGAGCATCACTAATGTGATCAAGTAGCATTGCTGAAGATGGAAGGTAATTAATTTCTATGTTCATAATACCAAACCTATTTGCTATGAGTTTCTTGTGCTATTGTGGAATGGTTTCAAATGTCCTGTTAACCTATATTCAGGGAACATTTCCTACCCACACGGCCATTTTTCTCACATGATTGCCAGGTATTGTGCACACAGGGACTTCAAGAGCTACAAAAGTTCCTTTGTGGGCTACCTTTCTACAATGCCCCAACCCATCTGAGAGTTGTCATCCAAAAATGAAATATCCACTCTCCTTCTGGTATAGGAAGCTGCATATGGCAACTCCATCTTGTCTCCCTTCATTAGTGTGATATTTTGAATATTATTATATTTGTATTCATGACTTATAACATTTTAGGTTTTTTTTTAAAAAAAACTAAGAATTTTTGTTTCTGGGCACTGGATTAATATTTTACAGCTTGCTACAGATGTTTTCAAGGTTTATAAAGTGTATTGTCTGGAGGGATTTTATTAATAACTGCAGAATAGCTAGTTTACTCCAGTAATTTCATTGGCAAAAACATGGATGAGCATGAGAATTGAAAATATGCTCAAATTGTATTAAAAACTCTATACAGTGTCCTTGCTTATTATTTTATTTATTCAAGTTATAGGAGCAAAACCACCAGTGTGACCTTTCAGGCTGATATAAATACAAGATTTATTAGTGGTTATTGAAAATTTCAGACATTATTCAGCACTGAAGGAAAAGTGAAGTAAATAATCTTCTAGAAGCAGTAGACATACCAAATGATTTTTTCATTATATTCCCAACAAAAGAAGTGTTGTAAAGATTCCATTTTTGTCTGAGATGTAAATGGAAAATAAACTATTAAACTAAAGCCAGTGCTATTTGTAATCTGGAATCATCAGTGTATTATCTTACGTTTATGAACCTATGTTAACAGTACATTATTTGTTATATACATTAACAGTAGGGACCTCATCAGATGTGTCTTCTCCCCGCTTCTCTCTACTGCTGGAATGGAGTTTCACAGAGTCCATCACATGATGCTGGGTAACTTCTGGCAGGACTCCTTGTGCTTCCATTCCAGCAGTGGAGAGAAGCAGAGCCCAGAGTGCCCCTGTAGGAGTCCTCATTGAACAAGAAGTGGAAGTGGGTGAAGGCAGATTTGAAGGGGAGAATGACTTGGAAAGGCAGAGGCTTGTTGCCTCCTCAGAGTGACTGCCTTTCAAATATTTAAACATCACTATTGTATCTTCTCTCAGCCTTCTCTTTTTCAAGTTAAACCTGTCCAGCTCTCTAAGTCAGTGTTTCCTAACCTTTTTTGAGCCGCGGCACACTATTTACATTTGCAAAATCCTGGGGCACACCACCAACCAAAATGACACTCTAGCACACTAATACATATAGTTAATATGTTTTTAAAATGTATTTATACACTCAGTGTGAAACCTGGGCCTGTTTCAATGAACTCAACATAGATACCCTGGCAGGAATGGCAGAAAGACACAAACTTCCCACACAGAACTCCCATAACCAAGAGAAAATGCTATAAGAGTTTGGTGGGCATTGACCTTGAGTTTTGGAGTTGTAGTTCACCTATATCCAGAGAGCACTGTGGACTCAAACAATGATGGATCAGGACCAAACTTGGCATGAATACTCAATATGCCCAAATATGAATGCAGATGGAGTTCAGGGGAAATAGACCTTGACATTTGGGAGTTGTCGTTGCTGGGATTTATAGTTCCCCTACAATCAAAGAGCATTCTGAACCCCAACAATGATAGAACTGGGCCAAACTTCCCACACAGAAACCCCAGGAGGCAAGAGGAAGTCTCTACTTGGGGAAAGGGAGGGGGGCCTTCCCAATGCATGGAGAGGAGAGACCAAGTAGACAACGGGTGGGGTGGGGGGGTGTTTGTAATTTTGTGCCTTTATCGAGGTAGGTTTCTTATGGTTTTTATAGTTCAACACACTAGACTCTTCCCGCCCCCTCTCCTGGAGGTTCCAATTTCCCACGGCACACCTGATGATTGCTCACGGCACACTAGTGTGCCCCGGCACACTGGTTGAGAAACACTGCTCTAAGTCATTCTGCATAGGGCTTGGTTTCCAAACCTTTGAGACAGATTAAAATAGATATTTAGATAGATGCATAGAGATAGATAAGAGGGGTTTGTAAGACATCTCTTCTAAAAAAAACCCCATGCTATGTCCATTCTAAATCATAAGGGTTACCAAGCCTTCTAGAACAGCATGAGGAAGGTAGGAGGGAAAATTAGAGTAGACCTATCTATTCAATTATTGAATTCAATTATTGAATTGAGTCAACATGTAAATAACCCTCATCTACTCAATATGTTTATTCTAGTAAGGTCTATTTTTTTTTGCAAATTTCCTTGTCTTTGATGAGAAATAGTGTTTTATCAAAATAGTTTGACATTGCATGCCAGGGTTTTCAACATTTTCTAATGTTTTAAAAATATTTTTAGAACCACCTCCCTCTCATGCCCATGCGTTTTCTCAGGCCTCCTCCCCTCCCTCCCTCCTGGCACTGAGGAGCTCACCAAGCCACACCCTTTGTGGGGAGCTCTGAAAGGAGGGAGGCAGGGAGGGAGGCCTTTGTAGTTCTTTCTAGCCCTGGTCAGCTTCAGCAGAATGAAAGGACTTTTGTGGCATCGGTAGCAGCTCCTGGGGCTCTTGAGTGGCGCGCACACTCCCATCACTCAGTCTCCCTAGCAGCCCCAGCAGCTCTTGCGTCTCCCTCCCATCTGCCAGGGCAGGAAGCGAGTAAGCTCCACAGGAAGAGGAGGACGGAGCCAGGAGGGGCTTTTCCTCTCTCCCTCCGAGGGAATGGGGGTGGGACTGGGCACAACCCTGCCCATACTCCCCACTGTTTGTCGTGCCTCAGTTTTTTCAGCTGTCATTTGGTGGCTAAAGGGCTGAGGCTACATCCCCCCCCCCCCCAAGCTTATATTAATCCTGGGAGTGGTGGGGGTGGGGCTATAGCTTTTGAAAGCTTTTCAGATGATTATGAGCTACTGCGCAAGCACAAGAAGCACCAGATATACAAATTTCACAGGTGGCCCCTCGAAGAAACATGGTTACAGGTAAGCAACTACTCCTTTTGCCAAAACTCACAGCAAAGTGTTGCCACCTGGAGGGCCTGTCACAAACTCAAAAACGTATGGATTTTCTGTAGAACAGTGAAGTAGAATAGTGAGGTAAAAGTGGGTTTAAACCCCAAAGAGTTGCATTGCAAATGAATCATCAACACAGTTGTGTGCCAGGATTGCAATGCCAAAGAGATGAGTACATTTTTTTCTACAGTGCAGACAAGTCCTGAATCACTGTAGTATGCTCTACATGATCATAAACAGAAGTTACAGCAGAACCCAGTACTCAGGTTACTGAATGGGGGAGGACAGAAACTAGATCCACTCAACCTCTTGATTTAAGTGGTCAGTAATTGGCTGCATTGGTGTGCCAAGAGTACTCCGTCATGCAGTTTTTTGGTGACTGAAGTTATTTTTTGAATCTCAAAATATCAAGGATCTTGTCCTTAGACTTTTCAGTGTGGGATGCATTTTTTAAGAAAATGGAGACATCTTTATTTTTATATCCTTTTCTGTATATGAGGACTTCAGCATAATGTAAATTAATACTATTTTTTAAAAAACTTTAAAAATGTATATCACTTTAAACCAAGCATTTTAGAGCCAGTTGAAAATATGTACAATGCACCAAAGCACATGCGCAAACAGAATTAAACCACTTAAGACAATAAAAGTTTTAATCATCAGTTTATTATTTGTTAATCGTGCTCCACCCAAGATGCTCCAGGCGATTTACATAAAAGGATAAAAACATTGAAACATACAAGTATTAAAATCAGAAATTATAGATCAAAGGCTCTGCTAAAAAAGCCAGGTCTTAAGTGCCTGTGTAAAAGGTCATAAATCACGCATGGCTCTCAAGTATGGAAGCAAAGAGTTCCATAGGACAGGGGCAAAGACAGAAAAGGCCTTGGGTCTCGTTCTTTCAAGATGCACTTCTCTGGGACCTGGAACATACAGGGGCACATGAACATGAAAAAAAATGTACATGAAAAAAAACACATAGCTCAACTTGGCGCTGCAAATGACTGGTGTCAACCAAGTCTCCAAGGGAAAGCTATTCCATAACTGGAGTGCTATAACAGAAAAGGTTTTCTCTTTGTAATCAAATGCCTAACCAATACCATGTATAGTGTAAAAACCATTATGCTATACATAGTTCATACATAGTTGATCTACAGCATATTGATGATATTAAATATTTTGCTTAAGATGCATCTTCTTTTAGAGGAGACTACTCCACATTTGCAGAGAGTTGGGTTGAGAGTGGATGAAATGCTCATCCAGGCATATCAATATTGCATTGAAGTGGCATTAAAATCCATCTGCCTTTTTTCTGTGATCTATTTGCCCAAAGGAAAACTAACAGCAAACTGGCAGGTTGTTTTGTTCCAAGAACTAAGGAATGATTTCGTTTCCTTGGTGTATGTTCCTGCAGCTTGTTTTAAAATAGCTCTAAGCATCATAGCCAGCAAAGTCATTTCTTGTTATTTAGATAATAGAAGAAAGCTTTTCAAAATAAAACTGAAATTGTCAACCTGTAGAAGAAATATACCCTTTCCAAGTGAGTGAGCAGCCATATGACGAAATGATAATATAATAATATAATTAGTAAAAAGTGTTTCACAAAAAAATGAAAAATTATGTTCTTGTGCTCATCATTATCCATTTCCTCTCAGTGTGCCAAGCAAACTAATGACAATTCAGGCCCTTTGCTCACTAAAATGATACATATATTTGGTTAAAAATAACATATTTATTATATAAGGTGATATAAAGGCAAGAAAACACATCAAGCATCTGCTTTGTTAAGCTTTCAGGAAATGCCTGGGGCACTCAACATAAGGAGTCAACATGGAATTGTTCCCGTCTCTTTATTAATGTGAGACCATGCTTCCTTCAAACATTCATGGATTTAGGCCAATAGAAAAGTCACTAGAACTGATAATTTCTTAGTCAATGTATTCTAATTATCATTTCCAACTAGAGTATACCCATTGAATCAACTGCTAAATGATAAATCTATACATAAGGAAGTGCATTGATTCAGTGAATTTTATTTTGATTTAGGTAAAAATATATTTCATACTCCATCAGAAAGCTGATTTAAAATTATGAATAAGGACCTTATCACATTAAGCCCCTAATTCACCATGCATCATGGTGAATCTGATTAAACTCGATAGTGGGCATGGGAAACCCGTTGCCCCACACACCACATTACTCACCTTCCCTTTCACATCATCCCATGGAGGGTATCACCATCTGACTTCCCCCTGTTTTCAATACAACACAGGAAACCTCTCGTGTTTTTGCCGCCACCGCTGCCTACATCGATTTCACCCCTCTTCCACAAATTTCATCCATATTTGGACACAGAGCCCCTTCAGAAATAGATCGATGTCATAGGATGGGAGCTGGCCGGCTCTGTGCCTGAAGAGGGGTGAAATCGGCGTAGGATTGGCCATTTCCCCCCATCTGATGAGGTGGTGGATCATGTGCTATAGTACCAAAGGAAATGAATAATTTCAAAACATAAATATAGAATTGCATTTTGAAGACAAAAAAACCATAATAGAAAAAAATTCAAAACAAAAATGAAAAGCTATTAAATAAATACCTCTTCTTGCAGGGTGCTTTCAAACATGAAAAGTAAATAATTTGTATAACTCCTTCAGTCCAAGTTCTTCACAACTAAATTTTGTATTTCTCAGGTGACCCAGAGTCACAGACAGAAGCTGAATTAGAAGTTTGGTGTAAAGATAAACAAATCCCCCTACAAGTACAGATTCAATTATTCAGCTTGCTCTGCTCTACGTCAGCTGTTTCAACCAGCATATTTCGCCAGAGAAGCTAAAAATTTATACCCTGGATTAAGTTTGCTCTGAAACCAGTGGAGTTTTGTAGACTCCATAGCAGCTTTGAAAAGGGCCCTCATCATACTGGTAGGCCCCCTAGTTCTGTTTCATTGGGAAACAGAATGCACACATGGCACCTTGTGGTGATCGGCACACCCTCCCTCCTTCCCCGTCACATGGGGGCGTTGGGACAAGAAGGGGTGGCACCCTGTTTCTGTCTTTATCAGATGGGGGGAAAGGGTGGCAACACACATTACCGCATTGCCCTTTCCCCCCATCAGACAGGGGGAAAGGGCAAAAACCATGGGTATCTCCATTGGCACATCATGCCCATTCTACGGCAATTGCACTGGCTTCCAATTGAGTACCGAATTGTCTTCAAGGTGTTGGTTCTGACCTTCAAGGCCTTACATGGTCTGGGGCCGGTGTATCTGAGGGACCGCCTCACCCCGTATGTTCCCCTGAGATCACTGCGCTCGGAAGAGTGCAACCTTTTAACGGTACCATCTGTCCGCTCCTACCATCTCTCCAGCACGAGGCAACGAGCCTTTTCAGTCGCTGCCCCAATGCTCTGGAATGTATTGCCAGATGATGTCCGGGCTATGGCGGAGCTTATCCCATTCCGGAGGGCTTGTAAAACTGTATTGTTCAGAATTGCCTTTGATTGATGCCCCTGGAGATTGTAACTGTCTGCTTTTACTGTTGTTGCATCATTTGCAACTTTTATTCGTGTCGTTTTTATGATGTATCACTGTTTTGCAGTGCATTTTAACATGTGTGTGAACCGCCACGAGCCGGCCGAGAAAGGCGGAATATAAGATTGAACAAATAAATAAATAAATAGGCAACCTACCTAGCATTGTTGACAAGGAAGCTTTTTTTTTAAAAAAAACCACCAAGTTTAATTAAGTTTCAAAATTTAAAACAACACATCTATCAACACTTAACAATATACTCACACAACATATATTAAAACAAAAACAAACAAGAGTACTTCCATCCCTATTCAGTTCCAAAACTCATTACTTTACTTCATATTTCCAATACCGAACTTCCTTGTATGTCAAGCCACCCTTCTAGATTATTCTATTGTTATTATCCATTCAACATTTTCTTTCTTTAAATAATCTCTAATTGGAATCCAATCTGTGTATTTAATTTTTGCATTTTTTGCTAGAGCCCTGGTAAGGCATTTTGTGATGCTTCCTCATCACTTTGGCCATCAATGAGTTGGGGCCATGGCCTGTGTTATGTGATGGTACTCAGTAGGCTCCGCATCTGCAGAAGAGCAAGGAGCCAATTTCCCCTTTTGTGATGAGGTGACAGGTTCAAGGAATGCCTCTGTGTGCACTCCAAAGTGAACTGGATTTCTTAAATTCAAGTACTGTCCCAGATTACATGGCTGTATGGAAGGGCTCTCAAGCCCCATCTACACTGCCATATTATCCAGTTTCTGATCTCTGATTATCTGCTTTGAATTTGATTATATGGCAGTGTAATATAATTCAGTTCAAAGCAGATAATCTGGAAGGTGGCAGTGTAGATCCTCATTTTGCATAATCACTCTGGATTGGCTATACTGGCTTGAGCTAATGAGAGCTGAAAGCCAAAACATCCTGATAGCCATAGCTTAACTACCAAACCCTGCCTTAAACTCTTGTAAATGCACAAGTACATATTGTTGTGGAATCTTGTACAGTTATCCCCAAATATAACCCTCAGTTTGGGAAATTTGATCAAAATATAACAGAGTGCTAGAACATAATTTCATAATCAGCAGAAACTCACCGTGTGGTGTGCAAAAATATGCTTTAGTCAGGATGGCTAAAGATTTCAGATTCCAATCTTATGGTTTCAAAATTTATTGAAATAAAAAGAAATACATTCTTGATAGGAAAAAGGTTTGGAGCTAAATAACTTACTAAGCTTCATCTTCTAAAAAAACAAAACAAAAGGTAAATAATATCCAACAGCTATGTTTTTCAGACAGGGGCAAAAGCATGCTTTCAGAAAGAGACAGAAAGTGATGATGATGTCCAAGATCACATGGCCTTCTTGCCAGGGGACAGTATTTTACAAAAGCAAGTTCCCTCACAGAATTACATTGCTATGGCATCAAAAGAGAGAAGACAGGAATGTGTGGGAAGGGTTTCCCTAAATGTATCCCAGTCTCTGACTAGCTATCTTTTTGAAGATTAGGAATTTGGTATCATCAAAAGCTTGAGCAGGGGTGAACCCAACAGATAGAACTAGATTGTGTTGTACAAGAAGCTGTCTATGAATACAGCCTGATGACTTCTATGCTGGTGATTGCAACTGTGAGAGAAATTTGCTGCAAACTGACAATATGCAACAATCAAATGTGATCCTCTAGGGCAGGGCTGTCCAACTTCTACCGGACCTGTGGCCGGAATTCCAGTTACTGATGACCTGGGGGGCCGAAGGGTCTGCCTCCGCCCCCGGCTCCGCCCCCTTCCCGGCTCCACCCCAGCTCTGCCCCTCCCCGGCTCCGCCCAGGCTCCGCCCCTCCCTGGCTCCACCCCTGCCCCGCCCCCCCCGGCTCCGCCTCTCCCCCGCCTTGAGGTGTCTGTGGAGGACACCGGGGCTTTGACTTGGAGATAGAGATGAACACCAAAATCCCAGTCTCAAGTCCCAGTCCCTGCTTTGAACTGGATTATATTGCAGTGTGGATTCAGGGCCCTTCACACAGCCATATAACTCAGAATATCCAGGCAGGAAACCCCACAAAACCTGCTTTGAACTGGATTATATTGCAGTGTGGACTCAGGGCCCTTCACACAGCCATATAACGCAGAATATCCAGGCAGGAAACCCCACAAAACCTGCTTTGAACTGGATTATATTGCAATGTGGACTCAGGGCCCTTCACACAGCCATATAACGCAGAATATCCAGGCAGGAAACCCCACAAAACCTGCTTTGAACTGGATTATATTGCAGTGTGGATTCAGGGCCCTTCCACACAGTGATATAACCCAGAATACCTGCTTTGAACTGGATTATTGGAGTCCACACTTATATAATCTGGTTTAAAGCAAATAACATGGGATTTTATTCAGATGTGTGGAAAGGAAGTCAAATAAGAAGCCAGGGCCCTTCCACACAGGCCTATAACCCTGAATGATAAGGCATAATATTCATTCTGCCTCTGCTAATAATAATAATAACAACAACAGGTTCCTGGAGTAGGAGACCTCCAAGGGCCATCCAGGGCCATCCAGTCCAATCTCCTTCTGCCATAAGGGGAAAATACAATCAAAGCATTCTTCACAGATGGCCATTCAGCCTCTGATGATAATAATAATAATAATAATAATTACAATGGGTTCCTAGAATAGGAGACCTCCAAGGGCCATCCAGTCCTACCTCCTTCTGCCATAAGGGGAAAACACAATCAAAGCATTCCTCAGCCATGTTGAATCAAACCTAAACTCTCATGAGAGCAACAGAAAGTACTGAACCTTGAATTTGGGAGTTGTAGTTCTCCTCCATCCAGAGAGCACTGTGGACTCAAATAATGATGGATCAGGACCAAACTTGGCACGGAGCCTCAGGAGAGGAGGAAGCCGGAAAGGGAATGAATGAGCACCCCCCCTGCTCTGAACTCGGCCCCGCCCCTTTTTCGCTCTGGCCACGCCCCCTCTCACTCGTGCACTCTCTCTCTCTCCTTCCCTCTTTCCTTCAGGTGGTGGAAGGGGGAAGGAATGAAAGGGGAAAGAGAGAAAGAAGGAGGGAGGGAGAGAGAGGGGAGAGGAAGTAGGAGGAGGAGGAAGAGAGCCTGCTCCTCCTCCCTGCCCCGCCCTCCCCCCCCAAAAAAAAAATAAATAAAAATATTCCAAAAAAAAATTCCAAAAAAATTCCAAAAAATATTTTTTAAAAAAATTTTTTTAATCTTAAAAGGCTGATATCTTGCAGGAGGGTAGGGGGCCGTGGGGAAGGGGCTGGGGGGGCATATACGGCCCGGGGGCCGCCAGTTGGACAGCCCTGCTCTAGGGCTGCATTAAGTGACCAAGCACAATGTTCTGTTGTTCTTAAATTTTTTTAAATTGTGTTTATGTATATTCTTTCTGGTAGTTTTGTAAACTGCTCTGAACCTTCGGGGAGTGGCGGTATACAAGTTGAAATAATAAATAAATAATAGTACACTTGGATTCTTTACCACGAATCTAAGCTTTCTGTAAATGTAATAAATTTGTACTTGAAACCTTATCAGACTGCCCATATTTGTGAAACTTAGATGGTTCAGAAAGGCAGACTATTACTGTCAAAGAAAACAGACGACAGCACTTCTTGAGTAAACAAGAACATAAAAGTTCTGTTTTTGAGCTTTCTCTAGGACCTCTGCCCAGTGGTGGAAGCATGATGTTGGGTCATATAAACCTTTAGTTTGATGCATATTTTCTGTACTCATATTTTCTGTGCTCACCAAGAACTATAAATTTAATGCAGTTGCCATATAAAGAGATTGCTAGAGTTTTACCAGTTTGAAACAGCATTCCTTCCATTTAAGAATGGGCAGATATATGGCTTTCTTTAGCATAAGGGCCATTTTTATTACCCAAACTGCACAATATATCACAGATATTTTTGACATCTGTGTCTAGTCTCTCCTATGGTGGACTTTTTTTCAAAGAAGCTTGTTAAGCATCTGGCTTTCCCTACAGAATTTAAATATTGCTACTCAGAATTTAATGTAAGTGTTCTTAATTGCAAGACTGCTCTGCTTTCCTTATGAAATAAGCACTGCATCGTTCTGCCTCTTAACACAAGAGATGTCACTTCTGCTTTTCCACATGAAAAATATCTTGTATCATATTCTGCTTTTAATGTTGTATTCATTAGGTTACATGTTGCTTCTGGGCTACAAGGTACTCCAGGCTTACGGTAATAGTGAATAATTAGTGTTAATTCTTCAAGAATGCCGGCTGTCACTATAATAGCTAATCAGGAGCTAAATGCATAGGAAACAATGTCATTTTTCTCCTGGAAGTTTTGTCCCCTCTTCATTTCTTGAGTCACTTTACCTACTCTGTCCTTTGTTATCTGTGCAGTGGTCAAGAAGACTGCAACAGCCTCAAATAGCTGCATTATTTTTCAAAATGCCAGGGGAAGAATGCTCCTAATTGCAGTTGTGCTGAATGCAGCTTAGTTTGCTTACAACAGGGCCGATGATGAGGTCAAATGTAAAATAAGGACTGTACATATGGAGGGTTCTGTCTGGTGAACATTACACGAAACCTAATTTTCCCAATCAAAAGCACACTCACTAAGACTGAAAGTAGCAACAGAGGTTTATTCGCAATCTGGCCAAAAGGGATACGTGTAAGGCTAGCGCCAAAAATACACACATATCATGGATACAGAGATGCAAGACTTTATACATTTGATAGCCATTCAGACTTTCTGTTCTGCCTGCTCCCTTCCCTGGTTGGCCAGAAGGAGGGAATACTTGGTTCTGTGCCCCCATTGGCTTCTGTCTTTTTATTAAAAAACACACACACACACACATATATAAAAGAAAGAAAAAGGATTTGGGGAAGGAAAGGCTCAGGTATCTAGGGCGGAGTATAATGGTAATGGGAAGGGGAGAAAAAGTGGGTGTTTCAGGTTAGGGATTGTTAGGGAATCTTGGAAGGTAAATAAGGGGATAGGGTAGTGAGAAAAGATAGAAAAGGGGCTTTTGTTGACTTCCATCTTCTTTCTTTGCTGGTTAATTTTATTAATTGTTTTAGTCAATTTGTAATATTAACTTCCATAGTTACTTCTCTCTTTCAAGTCCTACTTTTTATATTCTTGCTCTTTTTACTGTTCCATATAATTCTTAGGGATTCTGTCAGGTCTTCCTACAGTATATTCCTTGAATAATGTCCAATCTGTTCCCATTAGCGCTTTACCCTCTGAATCTTTCAGATAAAAGGTAAGCATATCCATGTCCATTATTTCCCATACTTTATTTTCCCATTCTTCTTTTGTTGATCTTCCTTTGCATTTCCATTTTATTGTGTAGACTATTATTGCTGCTGTAATCATATATGTAAATAATTTGTCCATATTCTTATCTGGTATTAAATCTTCATCTTTTATTCCTAATAAAAATATTATGGTTTTAATTATATAGCAATATGGAGAATACTTTGGATACTATCCTGTATTGATTTCCAATACTTCCTCGCTTTTTGACATGTCCACAACATATGAAAAAAAGTTCCGGTTTGTGCTTCACACTTCCAACATTTGTTCTGTGTTTCTTTATACATTAGACCTATTTTCTGTGGTATCATATACCATCAGAAGAACATCTTGTACCAATTTTCTTTTAAGTCAGTTGCATAAGTATACTTTTGTTTCACCTTCCATATTTGTTCCC
This sequence comes from Anolis apletophallus, assembly GCA_030556195.1. Taxonomy (NCBI): domain Eukaryota; kingdom Metazoa; phylum Chordata; class Lepidosauria; order Squamata; family Anolidae; genus Anolis; species Anolis apletophallus. Next base: position 86,871,518 of record JARBWK010000007.1, read on the forward strand.
ATTCTCTTAGATTTATTGATCTTCCAATATTTCTGGCCCACTTGATCATACACTGTTTTACTAACTCCGTCTCAGTGGACCATTGGCTTCTGTCTTGATGATGTGCCACCTCCGGGCGGGGATTTTCTGATGGAGGGGAGGAGATGGAGGGGACTGGCCTGGGAAGGGTCAATCAGTTGTTGAGGGGTGGCTCTCCTGGGATGAGGCAAGCCCCAGAAAAGTCTACGTCTGCCTCAGGGAATGTAAAATAAGATTTTGATTGTTTTAATTGTTCTAATGTTAGGTGAGGAGGAAGATTCCTGGGAAAGTGGAAGATGAGGTGTCCTGAGACGAAAGGTGATGATCCTCTTCAATCAAGCCTTGGGTGCCAAACAAAGAGATCCAATAGGTGTATACACTTGGAGTTCCTGTTTTCCACAGTCCACTCAATAAAATCAATTAGTTGGTGGGCACTGGCCAGTGGTTGTCAGATTATGCAGACAAAACTGCCTGTTGTCCATCTTGATTGTCACCATTGTCTCAGGATTCATAAATTTCATAAACTAGGAACCCCTGGTGGCACAATGGGTTAAATAATTTTGCTATTCAATAGTTCTAACACAATTATTTAATCATACAAGAATATATAAAGCATCATATAATACACCAAATAAACATCACACATTACAATATAACCGCATTGGTACCGTGTCCGAAGGATGGCTGAGTCATAATGTTCATCAATATGTACATAGTTCAGTCCATATAGAACTCAGAGTCAGTGTCCGTAGGCTCTAATGAAGAGCGGTGGGCACGGCAACCGAAGGTGCGGTGAGGAAATCCTTGCAACATAGACCAAAGTAAACCTGAACCATGCAATCCAGGCTCTCGGAAATGAAATAAGCAAGCCGACGGAGGTATATTCCTTCAAATCTGGGCCGCTGAGATCCGTTTCGGAATCTTTTTCAAAGGCAAATATCCATTGTGCAGGTTTAGGTCCTACAGGATTACATATTATACATAATACAACTCATAAAGCATGTTGAACATCACATAACCATTGAAAATATATATCATTGCGAAGTCGCAGTACATACCAGGATTAGGGAGAGAAACCACACGCAGCACTCGAAGCGCGGTGACCGGTTAAGGTGAATTACCACCCATGAACATACACATTAAATACATTATCCTAAATTAGGAGAGAATGTAAATTGACCGGCTCATTAAGGCCAAAAGGTAATTCGCTTTTTAATTTTATTGTCCAAGATACTTCAAGCTTACGGAGCACCTGTGAAAGGTTTCCGTGTGGGGGAACAAGAGGTTTTTCCAAAACCATTACTCTTAAAGACGCAGGGGAATGCCTTTTTTCAATACAATGTTGGTAGAAAGGGATTTCTGTGCTATTATTATTAATTTTACTCCTGTGTTCAATAAATCTCTGTTTTAATTTCCTCGAAGACATACCTACATAAATTTTTTGACACTCACAAAAAACCGCGTATATGATTGCGGAGGAGGCGCATGTTGCGAAAGATTTAACAGGGAAATGTTTATTTAGTTGGGGACTGTAGATAGTCCTATCAGTACATATGTTTGAACAAATGGAGCAATTCCCACAAGGTCTCGTGCCAGCTGTAAAATTAGATTTAGGTGGTTTAATATGGTTGGCATGGGTCAGGATTTGTCTCAAGTTCCTAGTCCGCTTGTGTGCAATAATTGGAGGGCATTCCAAGCCTTTAATATTAGAAATGAGCGGCCAAATTTTTTTTACTATAGATGTGTATGTTCTGTTTTGAGGAGTCAGGGTGAAGGGCCAGACTACTCTTTCTGGAGACTGTTTAGTAACTGGGTGCAAAAGAGAGAGGCGATCTTTACTATCAGCTTTGCTTCTAGCGTTTTCTACAATATGGTGGGGATATCCCCTTTGGATGAAATCCTTCATCATGTTGTTTGCCTGCGCATTGTAATCAGATAAAGAGGAGCAATTCCGTTTTATCCTGAGGAATTGAGTGTAAGGAAGGTTATATTTTAATTTGTATGAATGGTGGCTTTTAAAGTGTAAGTATGAATTAGTACTTACAGGTTTTTTATAATTTTTGCATTTTAGAACGTTGTTAGCTTTAGAGACCGTGAGGTCTAGGAAATTAACACTGTGTTCGCTGGACACAAACGTAAATGAAATATTGGGGTGCCAGCTATTCATCCATTGTACAAATTCCAACTGTGGGAGGTCCTTATTGGCCACTAGGAAGATATCATCAATAAACCGATGATAGATATTAATATGAGATGTAAAGCGTGTATGGTAAGGCCCAAAAATATATTCCTTTTCCAGAAAGGCCATAAATATGTTGGCCAAGGACGGGGCGGCGGCCTGGCCCATTGAAATTCCATTTTTTTGGACATAGAAATCATATTCAAATTGAAAATAATTATAATCACACAGAATGTCATAAATTTCCATAAGAAAGCTAGTAGGGGTTAATTTTTCTTGCCTATCATCCAGAACGTCCATAAGCATCATACGCAAGTCTATTAAAGGAACATGTGTATATAATGAAACCACATCTATAGTGTATAAGATGTCATTGGGTTGGACTGTCTTATTCTCAACTTTCCTCAAAAATCAGAAGTATCTTTTAAATATGCGGGTGTAGTCTTTACAAATGGTTGTATATGAAAATCGAGGAACTTAGAAAGCGGTTCGAGGAGCCCTCCGCAGCACGCGAGAATGGGTCTCCCGGGAGGAGGATAAATTTGCTTATGCGTCTTGGGCAAAATATAGAAATGCGGGGTAGTAGGATTACTGACATATAGGTATTCTCCCACTTGGTTGGTAATGTGTCCAAGAGCAACCGCTTCCTCGATAGTGTTGCGAATTATAGTGGCAAATCTTTGGGTTGGATCACATGGAATTTTTTCATAGAAATTAACATCACTTAATTGTCTCTGGCACTCCTGGACATAAACATCTCTGTCGAGAATAACTACGGATCCACATTTATCTGCTTTTTTAATTACAATCGAAGGATTATTACCTAATTTATTTAGTATTTCCATATCGGTAGCAGATAAATTACCATAAGATGGTTTTCTAGAGGCATTAGCCTTCTCTATTTCTCTCAAAACAGTATTTTCGAAGGTGCGCACAGCATGAGAAACATTAGATGGGATAAAGGAGCTTTTAGGCTTGAATTTAGCCAGGGGATTTTGGTCGACATTATAGGGAAGAGCGGAAAAGTGTTCCTTAAGCCTAATCGTTCTGAATAGAGTGGCCAGGTCTTTGCGAATATCTAAATCATAATTCATAGGAGTATTAACAAAAGAAAAGCCATGATTTAATAATTGGATTTCTTTTTGCGATAAAGAATATTTAGATAAATTTACTACTATGTTTGATTCTGTGGTGGTTTGGCCTTGCGAAAATTCTTTTTCTTATAGTATTGCTTTTTCCCTTGATTCCTAAGGTTGTAGGGCTGTGCTTTAGATCCATCAGAATCAGATGAACGGGGGCCACCTGTTGAATCATCTGATTCTTGAGAGAAGGTGAGGCGCTTGTAGGATTGGCCTGATCTATTAGGAGGTTTAGGAATACGTCCTTCTCTTTTATCTTTTTCATCCCTTTTAATTTTGCCAATTTTTAAGTCTCTGATCTCTTTGTAGAGAGCTTGGCATTGTTGCTGGATTTTGTCTAAATCCGCTTGGGGAGTCGGATCTGGAAGGTTTTGTCTTATATTAGCTATTTCGCATTTTAATTCATCAGCCTCACGTGCCGCTCTTTGAACTATCAAGGTCATAAGGTCACGACTACATTTCTCAGTTATTAATCTCCAGTTATTCAAAAACACATCGTCATCCAAATATACGCCCGAAGGCAAATATACTCTCATGCCTCTTGGAATCAGGCTCTTCCGAATGTATTCGGAAAGAGCCGAGGCATTGAGTTCCACTCTGACTAAGCGCAATTCTTTCTCTTCGAGGTCTTTGAGAGAAGGGGTGGCCGTGGAAGGGCCGGCCTCATTACCCGTGTCCTCATTAAGGTTTAATGACCATGCGTTAGTAATAGAATCAGTTTCTTGTTGGTCAAAGGATTCGATCCCATTGGTATTCATTTTAGACTACCGAGTCAAGCTCGTGTACAATCTTATTCTAGAGTCTGGTTAGATATCACTATTCAATAGGTTCTAACACAATTATTTAATCATACAAGAATATATAAAGCATCATATAATACACCAAATAAACATCACACATTACAATATAACCGCATTGGTACCGTGTCCGAAGGATGGCTGAGTCATAATGTTCATCAATATGTACATAGTTCAGTCCATATAGAACTCAGAGTCATCCAACCCAAAGAATTGCCACTATGTCCGTAGGCTCTAATGAAGAGCGGTGGGCACGGCAACCGAAGGTGCGGTGAGGAAATCCTTGCAACATAGACCAAAGTAAACCTGAGCCATGCAATCCAGGGCTCGGAAATGAAATAAGCAAGCCGACGGAGGTATATTCCTTCAAATCTGGGCCGCTGAGATCCGTTTCAATGAATCTTTTTCAAAGGCAAATATCCATTGTGCAGGTTTAGGTCCTACAGGATTACATATTATACATAATACAACTCATAAAGCATGTTGAACATCACATAACCATTGAAAAATATATATCATTGCCAGGAAGTCGCAGTACATACCAGGATTCTGGGAGAGAAACCAAAAACCTGTAAGTACTAATTCATACTTACACTTTAAAAGCCACCATTCATACAAATTAAAATATAACCTTCCTTACACTCAATTCCTCAGGATAAAACGGAATTGCTCCTCTTTATCTGATTACAATGCGCAGGCAAACAACATGATGAAGGATTTCATCCAAAGGGGATATCCCCACCATATTGTAGAAAACGCTAGAAGCAAAGCTGATAGTAAAGATCGCTCTCTCTTGCACCCAGTTACTAAACAGTCTCCAGAAAGAGTAGTCTGGCCCCTCACCCTGACTCCTCAAAACAGAACATACACATCTATAGTAAAAAAAAATTTGGCCGCTCATTTCTAATATTAAAGGCTTGGAATGCCCTCCAATTATTGCACACAAGCGGACTAGGAACTTGAGACAAATCCTGACCCATGCCAACCATATTAAACCACCTAAATCTAATTTTACAGCTGGCACGAGACCTTGTGGGAATTGCTCCATTTGTTCAAACATATGTACTGATAGGACTATCTACAGTCCCCAACTAAATAAACATTTCCCTGTTAAATCTTTCGCAACATGCGCCTCCTCCGCAATCATATACGCGGTTTTTGTGAGTGTCAAAAATTTATGTAGGTATGTCTTCGAGGAAATTAAAACAGAGATTTATTGAACATAGGAGTAAAATTAATAATAATAGCACAGAAATCCCTTTCTACCAACATTGTATTGAAAAAAAGCATTCCCCTGCGTCTTTAAGAGTAATGGTTTTGGAAAAACCTCTTGTTCCCCCACACGGAAACCTTTCACAGGTGCTCCGTAAGCTTGAAGTATCTTGGACAATAAAATTAAAAAGCGAATTACCTTTTGGCCTTAATGAGCCGGTCAATTTACATTCTCTCCTAATTTAGGATAATGTATTTAATGTGTATGTTCATGGGTGGTAATTCACCTTAACCGGTCACCGCGCTCGAGTGCTGCGTGTGGTTTTTCTCTCCTAATCCTGGTATGTACTGCGACTTCGCAATGATATATATTTTCAATGGTTATGTGATGTTCAACATGCTTTATGAGTTGTATTATGTATAATATGTAATCCTGTAGGACCTAAACCTGCACAATGGATATTTGCCTTTGAAAAAGATTCCGAAACGGATCTCAGCGGCCCAGATTTGAAGGAATATACCTCCGTCGGCTTGCTTATTTCATTTCCGAGAGCCTGGATTGCATGGCTCAGGTTTACTTTGGTCTATGTTGCAAGGATTTCCTCACCGCACCTTCGGTTGCCGTGCCCACCGCTCTTCATTAGAGCCTACGGACACTGACTCTGAGTTCTATATGGACTGAACTATGTACATATTGATGAACATTATGACTCAGCCATCCTTCGGACACGGTACCAATGCGGTTATATTGTAATGTGTGATGTTTATTTGGTGTATTATATGATGCTTTATATATTCTTGTATGATTAAATAATTGTGTTAGAACTATTGAATAGTGATATCTAACCAGACTCTAGAATTAAATAATTTTGCTGACAGGACTGCTGACTGAAAGGTTAGTGGTTCAAATCTAGGGAGAGGGGTGAGATCCTGTCTCAGCTCTAGCTTCTTATTAAACCTATAGTTTTCTGTCAACAGGCATAAGGATATATAGATAGGGAACAACCTTTAGAGATGACACATTTATCCCATCTAACTTCATCATAATACAGAATAAATAAACTTAAAACATCCAGTTTCGGCCTCCTATAGAATTCTGGGGTTTGTCGTTTAGTGAGGCTGTTAAAGATTGATCAGCCAGAATTAGTGGAAACAATCCAGTCAAATGTACCTGTATTCAAAGCAGATGAACATACTGTGGCATTTGAATTGAAGTTGAAGTTGCCCAGCAAAGAGTGATAGGAGGAGGACTTCCCAGATGTTATCTTAAGTTCTTAGGATGCCCAAACTGGAGGCTGAAATTAATGTTGTCAATTATGTTCTACTTATTGCAGAGTTGAACAAATTCAACATCATTCTTTATTCCACATGGTCACTCACATCTTCATTGGAAAAGGTGTAGACAGAATGATTCTTGTTATTTACATATATGGTTACAGCTGAGGGGCAGCACTGGATTCAGTCAAATCCTAAATCACCTTGTCCTGTTTTTTCTGAAACTTGTCACCTCTCAAAAAGTGCTTCTGAACTTGTTGAAATGTCACCCAATTCTGTCAAACAGCATAAAAAAGAAGGCATGAGCATTAACATTTTAAAAATGAGATATGATACCCCCCCCCTTGAATCAAACAAGCCAACTTCTGTGTAAGTCTGAGGCATACACAGTACTCTTCACTTTTGACTTCCCCTAATTTCAGCCCATTATTTCATCGTGAAATGGAGAACAATGCAATACCTTTTTGTTCACTGTATATAAAAAATGAAATATCCCTTCTAGCTTAGCATAATGTAGCCTCTGGGTAAGGAATTTAGAGATTCATTTTACCATTTTGATGGACATATTTAGATCTCCAGCACTCCCAGCTGCAATGATTTTGGTCTTATCCCTGAGCTAAAATTATTAATATACATTTTTGAAATGTTGTCATTAGAAATGGATGCAAGTAAGCCATGCTGCTAGGCAGCTGTTCCAGTACAATAGTTAAACCATAAAATATAAATTCACCTGGAGTGTTTTCTAACATAAAGGAACAAGGCAACCTACATGCCTTATTTTCACTCTCACAATGATATAAGTGAATATACTCCGAAACAGAGTTGTATATCAAAGATATTAGTCTTATATTTAAAGGAAATTATTCTTCCTTCTGTAGCAATCCAACACACAATGTTCCACACACAGAGTTTTATGCAATACGTTCTACACAATTCATTCACTACTTAGCGTTCTACACAATACGTTCTACACAATTCATAGGTTCATAGCATTCAACACAGTTCGTTCAGCACATAAGAGTTCTGCACAAGCCGTTGCTCATATGGAGCAATATACTCACTCAACCTGCGGAAGCATGAATAAGTTCCAATAAAGGCAGTCTGAGTATGTCCCAGTCTGTGAGAGGGCCCTCAAATGAGGCACTTGTAGAATCCACGGGTGCGTTATGCACCTATTAAGCGGTAAAAGTTTGTTGGGACAAACGGCTCTCCACACGGTGCTGGTAAACAAAGCCAATAGTGCGTGTTGCTGGAGACCGCTGGAAAGGAGGAACGTCGCAAAAGCCTGTTGCTAAGGATAAGCGTAAGTAGAGAGGAAAAGGCTCCATGTCGCCCATATGGCGATGGTAAATAAAGAGAACGCCGAGCAGGCCTTCGATAAGGGTGAACGTGGGTAGGATGCGAAGGACAACAAAAGGAGAAAGCTCCGTACCGCCTACGGGAAGAAATGGATGGACCCAATCCCGTTTCGTTCAAAGGAACTTTATCAGGGCGGCTTTCAGGCAATAACCAAGCTTCTCTTCAGTAATCCAAGTCAGTAATTCATATAATATGCAATACAATATTATAAAGTCAGTACATACATATAGAAGGCAAAAACACTTGGGTAGAGGATAGGGAAGGAATGGCTTAGTAACTTACCACAATAAATTCAACTAGGGGCATCACAAGGTAGTATAGACCGTGTATACGGTGTCATATAATGGGAGGTAACTCAATAAATAGTATCTTCAATTACATCACAGTAAGGGGTGAGGTGAAAAGCACCTGAGGTAATTAGATCAAAATGTGACTTATGCTTAGAGAATCATTTAAACCTATAGGGTACTCGCAGGCAAGTAGAGAAATCCATTTGACTTCACAGCGCAAGATGGCTGGTTTTAAAATGTCTGTAAAGGGCCGAATCCTTGCTTCCCATTGAGACGCAAGAGCGATGCTCCCCCATTCTCAGCCTCAGAGTTCGTTTTGTCTGCCCCACATAACATTTAGAACATGAGGAGGAAATCAAATATGTGCACATTTTAGACCCGCATGTAAAGAAGTGTTTGGGCTTAAATACCTTGTGTTTGTGTGTAACTGGTATTTCTTTCACAGATGATACAAAATTGCAAACTGAGCAATTTCCACATCTTTGTGTTCCCACACTAAGGCTGCTGGACTTATGAGCAACAGCCTGTGCAGAACTCTTATGTGCTGAACGGACTGTGTTGAACGCTATGAACCTATGAATTGTGTAGAACGTATTGTGTAGAATGCTAAGTAGTGAATGAATTGTGTAGAATGTATTGCATAAAACTCTGTGTGTAAAACGTTGTGTGTTGGATTGCTACAGAAGGAAGGATAATTTCCTTTAAATATTAGACTAATATATTTGATATACAACTCTATTTCTGAGTATATTCACTTATATCATTGTGGCTTGTTGTATTAGTTACACGGTAACACTGAGTAGATCTATTAGCTGTAATTCTCCTTATTTTCACTCTTCACAAGCATTGGTTTCTCCCAGTGGTCATTTGGAGTCTGTATCCTTGAAAGATGGTGAATTGTCCCACTCATCTCCTAGTTGCGCTTTCTGGGGATGTGAAGACGTGGGAGTGGCCTTCTTGGAAGCCGGGGAACATATTTCAGATGCAGGGCAGTGTGACATGGGTGGCATTCTAGTGAGGTCATTAATGGTTGTGAGTTTAGACCAAAAACACTTGCTGCATGGCACATCTTGTCAAGGGGCCACCTGCAGTCAGCTGAGTACCAGCTTGCTAGTCAGGACTTTTTCAGAAGAGCATGTTGAAGCTATTACTGAAAACTCCCCTTTAGCTTCTGCCTGTTATGATGTCCTAATAACTGAAGTAAAGCAAATTTTACATCTTCTATGTCTAGGCCTAATGAAAATTCTATTTCTGTTGGACTTTTGAACAACAACACAGATCTCGGTAGTGACTTTAAAGGTGCACAAATGAAAACCGAGGACTCACAACAAAGACAAGGTGTCTGTCTTGGACAGGCCAATCAATGGCATTGTTTTGCTCTTTGACAGTGTATGAGTTTTGTATTGATGTGTTGTTATATACAGTATGCAAAGGGGTTTGCCTATTTTTGTTTGGTAAATTTCCATATCCTGGAAATTTAAGCGGGGAGTGTTCCATCGCCAGACAGGTTTCAGGATAAAGCATCCCTTGCAATCTTTCCAGGGCCAATGCAAGCTCAGTAGCACCCTGGTGGCTGATGTTTGCAAGGTTTTTGCAGCCTGTTTGATAAGACTTTGCAGTTATTAGCTGCAAAAGTATCCCTCCGAGTTGAAAACCCCGCCTTTTTTTCCTAGGCACCATCCTCCATTTTGAGATCTCTCTTCAGTCTTGTCTAGGCTAGGGAACGACTCAGATGTGCCTTGGTCAAGCTAGGTCAGCTTAGAAAGGCCATTGTAAGTACTATAGTGTCTTCTAAGTATAGAGTCTTCTAACTATAAAGTCTTCTAAGTATAGGGTCTTCTAACTACCTTAACTTTGTGTTGTAGTAGTGTGGATAGCTAGCCAATTTACCTTGCTATAGTCCTGTGCTATCCTGCTGTATTTTTGGGGCTATCTGGCTGCAACCTTCACTAGGTTTGCCTATAAAACTGACCTTGTGCTTAGATAGGGGAAGATCTGTTCTTCCTAAATAGCCAGCCAGAGTCAGGATAGGGAATATCTCCGGATTTCCTTATCCTAGGTGGTAGAAAAAAGGGGATTTTTCAATCTGTATCCCAACAACCAAGTCTGTTTTTTGTAACCATTAAGAACTGAACCAAGTCTGCCAAGGACTTTGCTTGAATAAAGTTTGTGAATGCTATTCAACTTTAACCTGAAGTGGTTTTTGGCTTTTTGGGACCCCTGAGCATCGAAAAGAAGACATCTGCAGTCCCCCAGGTTATAGAGAAAGCACATCTTTAGTTTTAGCCCTTTAAGTGCCTGGGCGTGACGGCACAAGCATCCTGTTCATATTATATTATTAATCAGGAGAATGGTGCATAAATTAATGCTGTAATTCCCATGCTAACTGACTATACAGAGAACCTCCTTAAATAATTTCTTCATCAATTTCAGTTTTGAGCCATTGTGGTGTAGTGGTTTAAGGCTTGGACTATGACTTGAGACCAGGATTTCAATCCCTCTTGGCTATGAAACCCATTGGGTGTCATCGTCGTCTCACCACCACCTCCGTTCTTTTTTTACTATCCAGCAAAGATCGATTATTGCAAGGAATCTTTCCTATGGAGTGTGTGCATGTGTGTTGTATTTTTATCCTTATGGGCTTGAATGAACATAAAGGAATTTGAATATGATAGATTGTTATACTGTTAAATCACAGCAGAAGTTGATTTGGATGATCTCTGTGATCACTTCCAACCCAAATATTATTTTTTTTAATAAAATTTTTATTGTTTAAAATAGACAATAGACAAGTATACATACATTCAAGATACTTACATCTCACCTCTGTCTAACAGGAGTGAGGGGAGGGTAGGGGTATGGGTAGGTGGGTGTGTTCGACATCAGGGAAGGGCCTAAACATCTTCTCATTCCCACTCTACCAATACAGATACAGCACATACATATACATCACATACAAAACTAACAGGTACATGTAGACATGGGTTGACTTCACCCACGGCTTCGGATTAGGCTTCCTTGAGCTCACTCAGTTTGATCACTTCTCACTTTATAAAAGGGGAAGGAAGGAGAGAGGCAGTCTTGTACACTATTGTACCTTTCAAATCCAATATCCTCTCAAGGTCTCCTTCCTCTTCTCTTGGATATAGGAGATAAAGGGTGTCCATGTTCCTTTGAAGCACTCCGTGGACCCTTGTCTCATTAAGTATGTCAATTTATCATTTTCAGCTACGTCTAGGAGCTTCACTATAACTTCCTCCTTGTCTGGACATTCTTTTTCCCTCCAGTGTTTTGCCCAAGTTATTCTAGCTGCCGTTATGATGTGAATGAGTAGTCTTTCCGCTTGCTTGTTGATCTTTTTTGGATCTATAATATTTAATAAAAATATCTCCGGTTTGAAATCAAATTTCATTTGTAAAATTTCCTCTATCATTTCATGAACCTCTTTCCAAAATTCCTGGGCTTTATCACAGGACCACCACTGGTGGAAGAAGGTACCCTTAATTTTTTCACATTTCCAGCACTTCGGATTGCCGGTTTTGTATATTCTATTAATTTGGGCCGGGGTTAAATACCACCTATATATGATTTTTAATAGATTTTCCCTCAATGCGTATGAGGAGGTGAAGGTTAAGTTATTCCTCCAAGTCCTTTCCCAGCTCTCTTTTGCTATCTTGTATCCCAAATTTTTTTCCCATTTATCCATGAATTCTTTTACTGGAGTTTTTTCATGCTTATTTGTTAATATGTGTTCATATAATTTGGAGACCTTTTTTCTTTCCACGCACAATATTATTCTTGCGGCAGTTGTTAGTCTATCCTCCCATCCTATCTCTTTATCCTGTATGTATTTTGCCTTTAATTGCTTATATTGGAACCAGTTTACTTTGTCATTACTCAGTTCATCATGACTTTTTAGTATATGGTCCCTGCCTTCCTTTTTAAGTATTTCCTTATATGTTGGCCATTTCTCTTTGTCTATTTTGTAGATTGTGAAGGCTTCCACAGGGGAGGCCCAAAGTGGTCGTTTTCCGCATATCATGTATTTATATTTCTCCCAGATTTTCATTAGGGGAGCTTTTATGATATGGTTCATAAAATTTTTATCCTGTTTGATTTTATTATAGAACAAATAGGCATGCCATCCATATTTGTTATCCCATCCTTCCACTTTTAATACTTGGTCGTCTTTTATCTCTAGCCATTCTTTTAGGTTCACCAGACAGTTGGCGTCATAATATGATAGCAGATCAGGTAATCCGAATCCTCCATGTTTTGGGAGTTCTTGCAGGTATTTTAACTTAATTCTGGGCTTTTTGCCACACCACACAAATTTAGCCAATTCTGATTGCCACCTTTTAATTAGGGTCTGATTTTTCAAGATGGGAAGCATCTGGAACAAGAAGTTTATTCTGGGGAAGATCTTCATTTTTACCACCGAGATTCTGCCCATCAATGTCAAATTCAGTTTTTGCCAGCTCTTCATATCTTCTTTTACGTCCTTCCAGACTTTCTCGTAATTATTTTTTGTTAGTTGACAGTTTTTGGATGTAATGTTGATCCCCAAATACCTTATTTGCTTTTGAATCGGTATTCCATATTTAGTTTCTAGATCCTGGGCCTCTTTATTATCCATATTTTTTATTAATAATGCCGATTTTTTAAAATTAATTTTGAAGCCAGCTACTTCTCCAAATTCTTCTATGTTTTAAGCCAATTTGCCATATTGACTTGGGGATCTACAATTACACATGCCAAATCGTCTGCGAATGCAGATATCTTATATTCCTGTTTTTTGATTGTCAGTCCTTTTACGCCTTTGTCTTCCATTATATCCTTTAATAATACATCTAATACAAAATTAAATATTAGGGGGGAGAGAGGGCAGCCTTGCCTGGTGCCCCTTTGGATCTGGAATTTTTGCGATCTCTGTCCGTTAACCACTACCTGGGCATATTGGGTATTGTATATTGCGTTTACTGCTCTTGAGAGACTGTAGCCAATGTCGATCTCTGAAAGGAGGCAATTTATGATCTTCCAATTAACCTGGTCGAACGCCTTTTCGGCGTCTAAGAAGGCTAATGCTGTCTTTGTATTAATATTTTTATCTAAATATTCTATGATATCTATAATGTTTCGAATATTCTTTTTCATAAATCTCCTAGGTAGGAATCCTGTTTGGGTTTCTGTTATCCAATTACTAAGAAAACCTTTAAATCTAGTTGCTAAAATATTGGCATATATTTTGTAGTCTAAGTTTAGCAGAGCTATTGGTCTATAGTTCTGTACCAAATTTGGATCTTTCCCTTCCTTGTGTATTACTGTTATTTCAGCTTCTTTCCAGCTATTTGGAATTACCCCTTTCTTTATGATGTCATTCATTAATCTTTTTAGGTAAGGTGTTACTTCTTCTTTCATCTTTTTATAATATGAGTCCGTGAATCCGTCCGGACCTGGGGATTTCCCGGGTTTTAGATTATCTATAGCTGTCTGTATTTCTTTATCAGTAATCTCCTGGTTTAACCTTTCTCTGTCGGCCTCAGTTATCTTTGGCAATTTCCTCTTATTGATGTATTCCTGATTTTTTTCTCTATCTATCTTATCTTCACTGTAAAGCCCCTGATAGAATCTCACGAATTCATTTCTTATCTCCTCCTCCTTTGTAAATGTCTTATCCTCCCTTTTAATCTTTAGTATCGTATTTCTCTGTTGTTTTTGCTTACATTGGTGTGCAATCCATTTACCGGCTTTATTTGCACATTCAAAATTTTGCTGTTTCAAGAACTTCAACTTTTTTTCAATTTCTTTTGTCGTTAACATTCTAATCTGGTTCTGGATCAATTTTATTTTACTCACTATCTCATTTGCTTTGGGGTTGTCCTTTAATTTTTTTTCGGCTAGCATTAATTTTTTTTGTAGAGTATCCATTTCCATTGACCATTGTTTTTTCTTGCGGCTGGCCTGCTCTATGAGGTTCCCCCTCATTACCGCCTTGCTAGCCTCCCATAAAATAAAAATGTCTGTTTCATCTTGATCATTTATAGAAAAGTAATCCTTCAGTAAGCTTTTGTTTTTTTGTATGTCGGCTTCTGTTCTTAAAAGTGTGTCATTGAGCCTCCACTTATAGGGCCTTAATCCCCATCGCAAAGTTATTCCCACCGGTGCGTGGTCTGAGTAGATTCTGTCAAAAATTTTTGTTTTGGCTGTATAGTTGGCCAGATTTTTTGTCACTAGTATCATGTCTATACGTGTCCAGTTTTTTCTTCTTGCTGAATAAAATGTATAATCCCTGTCTTGCTCATTATGTTCCCTCCATATATCCTTCATCCCGTTCTCCCTTATCATCTTAAAAAAAGAGTTTGGGAGCTTATTTTTACCATTCCTTGTTTTCGGGTTTTGTATCTTCTTATCTAGTTTAGGGTTACAAATCCCATTGAAGTCCCCCATGATCACGCACTCGTCCCATTCTGCTGCGGTAATTTTTTCGTTCAATTTTTCAAAGAAACTGACCTTTGAGTTATTGGGTGCATAAATAGATACAAATAATATTTTTTTGCCATTCATGTTTCCTTTCGCGGCAATCATTCTACCCTCCCCGTCTTTAAACTGTAGCTCTGGTTTTAAACTTTCATTTATATACAAGGCTACCCCCCTTTGTTTTTTCTCCGTGGCTGATGTAAATAATATGCCCAGTCTTTTTCTCTCTAGTAGGTCTCTCCTTGTCTCCTTCACATGTGTCTCTTGCAGTGCATAGACTTGTGCCTTTTGCTTTTGTAAATAATAAAAAACTTGTTTTCTTTTCTCCGGGATGTTAAGCCCGTTAATATTAACTGAAAAACAGGTTACCTCCATTGTGTCTAGATTTCTCTCCCCTCCTCTGACAATTGTCCTTCTTCCTCTACTTCCGATTGTGATTCTGAGCCTTGATCTGAGTCTGGGTCGTTATTTTCTTCTTCCTCCAGTTCACTAATTGGAGATCTCTTATCCTTTATCGAATCAGTATTGGCTCCTCTCTGTCTTTCCTTTGGGTCTCTTATAGGCTTCACTCTTTGCTCTTTTGGTCTGGGGCTAAATTTCCCCTTGCTCTTTTCATATCTTCCTTTCTTTTCTAGATTGCTTGTCTCATCCAATATATGGCTCCATTTATTGTAAAATTCTTTTGCCGCTTCTTCTGAGTCGATCCAGTATTTAACTGTTCTAAATGTGAACTGGAGGCCTTCAAATTTGTTCCATTTGAACCTTATATCATTGTCCTTTAATATATCCGTTAGGAAATAGTATTTTTTCCTGTTGTCCAATATCGCCGTCGGTATTTCTCTCAGAATCTTAATTGATTTCCCGTTGTGGATATATGGAGATGTATAGTGATTTTTTATAATTTTTTCCTTCATCTTGCACGAGCTGTATTGTACAATAATGTCTCTCTCAGACTTATTCTTTCTCGAATATACCGTGCTTGTCCGGTATGCTTTTTCAATTAGTTGTTCCACAATCTCTTCTCCCATTTGTGCCAGGTGTGCTGACATTTTGACAATTGCTTTCATCGTGTCTTCCGGGTTTTCCCTCTCCATCTCCGGCATCCCTCTTACCCTTAGAACAAAATCTTTTTGAAAAATCTCTAATTGGGTAGTCTTTTTTACCAGCTCTAGCTGGATCATTTGAATCTCATCAGTCTTCTTTTGTTCCATTTGGATTTTTGTTTTCGTCTCCTCCTCTTGTCTTTGTATGGTTTCCACCTTTTCGTAGAGGCCGGCCATCTCTCTTCTTATAGTTGTTACATCCTTCTTCATTTCCTTTCTTAGTTCTTGAATCCCATCTTTGATTTGTTTCCTCTCTTCTATACCTTTCCCGACCATCTCGCTCACCTTTTTCATTTCGAATAGCATCTCCCTCTTCATCTCTGATATCTCTTTAACTTGGTCTCTCATATTAAGTTCTTCTTGGTATGAGTCTCTTCTTTCTGTTAGATTTTTTAGCTCTCTATTATTTTTACCTCTGGTTCCCATTCTTCCACTTTATGGTCTATATTGTATTATATTATATTATATTATTTATTTATTTTTCTCACTTTATTTACTCCTTGTTTTATTTAGTGTTTGCTCTTCACCTTCCTCGATAAAGATCCAATGAGGTCACTGGGTGCTTCTTCTGTAGTATTCCAGGCTTTTTTCCTCTTTCCACTACTGCTCTGGGCCTCCTGGGCGCCTTTTCTTATTCTATGTCGTTTCTTTCCGTGGTGTTGGACTCCTTGTCCCTCTCCGCTTTTCCTCCGCTTCTATATAGGTGGGGGGGGGGAGTTTGCGAGTCTCTTTTAGGCCTGCGTGTCTTTCGTAGCTTACGTCTTCTCCTCCGTCTTTATTACGCAGTCTTCGCGGCGGATTCTTATTCCTCTATCTTTACCCGCAATTCCCCAATCCCCCTCGAGTTTGAGTTCTCTAGCGTTTGGTTGTTCTATGGTCCATTCCTCTCGGAAGTGTCCCACTCGCTCTTTTCACCCTCCCGGATGTCTCCTGGAATGCCGTCCGGGTCTCCCGCCTCACGAGTAGGTATTTTGAATTCTTTCTTTTTCTTTTCTTCCCCTCCTGGCGGGCTACCCTTTATTAATTTACTTTAAACTGGGCTCCACGTCACTTCTTGCTCTCTAGTTTAGCCTTTCCGCTTCTTGCTTTATCCCCTTCCCGTTTTCTCGTTCAAACCTGTTAAGTTGGGCTCGCGGTTTTCTGTGTCCGCCTCCTTGGCGTTTCTTGTCCGTCGCTCGTGGTCCGGAGGGTACTATCTTTATTTCTTTTTTCCTTCCTTTCACTCTTCCCCTCTCCTTGATGTCCCTCTCGATCTTACTAGCGCATCTGGTGCATGGGGTGTTGTGGCTCCTCTCCTATGCGGATGCGGAGACCGCTCTCAGCTGCCGGCCCTAGGCCCTGGGCGTCCGAGGGGGGGTTTCCTCTGCCCACTTCCAACCCAAATATTGTACTCTCAGATTTTTAGCTTTTTCTTTCTTTACTCATGTTGTAAGATGCCTTGGTTTCCATTCTGAGGAAAAGGAAGAATAGAGTTAAAAAAAATACAATAAAATAAAGTGTTGCCCAAATGAAAAATGCAATTCATCAATTCATCAATGTTTGTAGAGAAAGAAAAGAGGCTGGGATAGGTAATTATCAATATCCTTTTATCTAGATGAGTCACTCACCACATACAGTACATATGTGATTACACACTCTCTCTCACACACACTCGCACGCACACACACGCGTCAGTGAAAACGAACAGTGAGCTTTGATTTCATAATTAATTAGAAAATTAATGGGCATTGCATATTGTTGAATGTTAAGCTGTCCTGAAATCTAATTCCTTCCTTCTGGTGTAGAGGAGGGATTTTTTAAAATGTCACGTAAAACTGACCGAGTAAGTTTATTGAATACCTAATGCGAAAACACTACATCATTCTCGACACACAGCACAAGCAAACAGTTTTATTCTTGTTTGTGCAGCTTAACCTTCTGCAAAAGTAATTAGGTCTATAATTAAAAAGCTATTTGGAATGATTAAAACCCTGTTATCTGGTGGCATTTAAAGACAAATGCAAATGTCAGAAAGGATAAATTCATTAAAATTGTTATTGAAAAGCAAGAAAATATCAGTCTAGTGGCTTCAGGATGTTATTTGTAAAATGCAACAATATCAGTTAAGTGTCCAAAGAAGACGATGAAGGTCAGAGCCAATGTTCTGGTCTTTCCATCAATGTATCATTCATCATTCAACAATATACCTTCTACATGTGAATTTGTATTTCTTCAATAGAAGAGGAACACATCATGTGAACCATAGTACAAGGGGAACAAAAAGACCATGAACATCCTTATGAGATGGTGATGTGCCTTTTCTGAAGTTGAGACTTCTGTAAGATATCAGATTCTGCCAAACTAGGAGCATTCAAATTTGACAAATGTTGACAAATGCAGAAATAAATCACTGTCATTCAATGAAACAGATAAAGTGAGCTTTGGTCCATGACAACTTAAGACATAGTTCATTTCTTTCTCTCTTTTGTTTTAATCAGCTAACTATAATTGTCAGCATTCGGCAAATAAATATACAAGAAGGGGAAAGATTTAATTACAGTTGAACAAACTCAAGGTATTCTGCAGAAGCAAATGCTTTTACCATATTTCCCTATAGCAGGAATGAGCAAAATGTGGTCCTGGGACCACATACAACTCTCAAGAGTTATTTTGGCAACCTTCGACACCTCCAGACCTCACAGATCGCCCTTCCCTACTTCAAAGAGGATGCATAGTTTCTCCTTCAATCAAATCATTTTAATTTAAGTTCTTGAGTCTTTAGTTACGCCTCAGATGAGACTCCTGCTTTGCTATTTGGTTCTACTTCTGTCCTAGCTTGTCTTCCAGTGATTACTTATTATTTGATTTGGCCACATATATTCAAACTCTACTGAGAATTCTATCCCATTGTTTTTCTCTTGAGTATTATTTATTATTATTTATTTATGACATTTCTACCCTGCCTTTCTCCAACTCAGAGGCAACTCAAGGCAGCTTTACAGCCAGGCAGCT
Organism: Anolis apletophallus; assembly: GCA_030556195.1. Classification (NCBI taxonomy): domain Eukaryota; kingdom Metazoa; phylum Chordata; class Lepidosauria; order Squamata; family Anolidae; genus Anolis; species Anolis apletophallus. Next base: position 86,890,358 of record JARBWK010000007.1, read on the forward strand.
ATTCAATGCCTTCCATTATGTGTAACTAAAAACAACATTTAAAACAGAATTATAAAATACATACATACCTTTAAAAACATATATTGCCTTCTCACATGCCTCCTTGTTCCTATGTATCCCTCATAAATGGGTAAACACAGTAATTTTATCAATTAAACAATTCAGGAATTCAATGCTTTTAAAACTTGCAGTATCCTTATGGTTCTCAAAATAAGACCTGGAATTTCAGGCACTTCCACTTGGAAAAAATTGTGATGATGAGGGAATCTTGGTAAGTAATAATGTGAAATTTACACAGAAAGGAAGAGGTATGTTAGAAAATGCATGTGGGGAGGAGTTATCTCAGGACACTCAACCAGTGCGTTTCCATTATAGAACATTAGCCTTAGTTTAATGTAAATCCTGATGAGTCATGGTCCTGCTTCCACCACTAATAAGATTTTTCCATGCTAGAAGATAGGAGCAGAGATTATTGTGATTCCAGTTACATTACAATTTCACAATTTCAATTTGAGGAAGCCTTCTTTTCTGGAGTAACAGAAGTGGCATAGAAGTCTTACATATCTGAGTTGTCATTGAAAAGGCTTATGGGCTGAATTACTCCTGTATATATAATTCCAAGCTCTCTTACAACATATGGATGTTTAGGCTATAAAACCATTCCCTCCAGCTTATACTTGATATGTTTCATTTTGATACTAGAAAAAAACCCATAAAATTAATGTAAATGAGCAAGCACAACAGATGATATGCCATTATCCATATTTGCCGAATACCCACATTAGTCTAAATACAGTACAGCTTCAATACAATACCTTCTTAATGATCTGTGTTATATCTCTAATTTTCACTCCGTTAGATTCTTAATAGCCAAGTGTTTCAGTTAACTTTGTGATGCTGTTGTAGCTTTGAAGGAAGGCAAATGCAAAGTAGGAAAACATAAACTCTTTCTGGTTGTTATAGTGCAAACAAGCTTCTCTCTTATATTAGGTGACTTTTGGGAATAGATAGTAAGGAAGTAACTGATTGTTTTTCCTAATATTAATGACAAAATGCTAACAGGGAAAAAAGAACAAGCAGAACTACTCAACACCCCCTTTTTGTCTCAGTTTTCTTTCAACAGGTTAACAGTGCTCAACTTGGGAAGGATGGAGCAAAGGGTGCAGTAGGGAAAATACAACACGGAATACCTAAAGAGGTAGGGAAGGAATTGCTGGCTAATCTAAAGGAATTCAAGTATCTAAAACCAGATTAACTACAACCAAGAATATTTTTTAAAAACTGGCAACAGTAATTTCAGAACCACTGACAATCATCTTTGAGAATTTCTGAAGGAGATAGAATTTTCAGCAGACTGGAAGAAGGCACATGTCATATTCAAAGAGAGGGGTAAAGAGGACCCAAACAATTACCACCCAGTCAGCCTGACATCAATACCAGAAAATATTCTGGAGCAGCTCATTACAGAGACAATTTGTAAATACCTAGAAAGGAATGTCATACTCACAAAAGTCAACACCGGTTTCTGAAAAAAAGTAATGCCAGATAAACTTCTTTTTATTATATAGAGTTACGAGATTGGTAGATGGAGGGAATGCTGAGTATATAGGGTTGGTCTGTATGGCCTTAAAGTTAGAAGATTGGTAGATGGAGGGAATGCTGAGGATATAGGGTTGGTCTGTATGGCCTTAAAGTTACAAGACTGGTAGATGGAGGGAATGCTGAGGATATAGTAGCGGTGGGCAATTATTTTTTCCAAGGGGCCACACGAGAGCCAAAAATATTATGGAGGACCGTACCTAAAGGCTGAAAAACATTCTAATCTACATGATTTATTGCCCTGCTATGGAGTGCCTGCCATCCCTGGAGGTGATCTGGGCCTGCAGGGAGAGCAGTTGGCGATCTGAGGCGGCTGATTGCCCTGGCAACCCGGAAGACGATCAAGTCGCCAAGTGCTCCCACTGCAGGCCCGGATAGCTTCCAGAGATGGCAGGCACTCCAAAGCCACCGCTCCTCTAGCCTGTCTGCTGACACAGGCCCCATAGAGCCCGCAATGGGATGGCGGCAGCAGCACCCCTTCCTTTTGGCCCCACCCCCGATGCCCTTCTCCCCGGGCCGGACAGAATCGGCTGCCGGGCCGCATCTGGCCTGCGGGCCATAAGTTGCCCACCCCTGGCATATAGGGTTGGTCCGGATGGCCTTAGTAGTCTTTTCAAATTCAATGATTCTATCATGAAACAGAAAAAGGAATATATGTTGGCAGAAACATCTTGATGGTGTTTTTCTGAGAATCTGAATAGTGGTTTTGCTACTATAATTGCTAGTCTGCAGTGATGATTTCCTTGTGTATTTCTAATGAAGCAAAAACTCTATAGTCTCCACTACTGTCTCATTCAAAAGATGAGTACTGATGTTGAGCATGCTGGAGGAAGATAATGAATTTCAGGGTCTCTACCCTCTGCCTTCTCCCATGCCCTAGAATGACACTTCTGCGATAATAGAACTTGCATTCAGACTTATAATTGAGCAAGTGTATTAATTTTGGAAACTGTCAAGAACTCTCATCTGTCAGGAAAAATCATGATGAATAGCCACATATTGTGATGAATTCTGATGCTGTTAAAGTCATAGGAAATATTCATTTAAAGGAATGTTTAATCTGTGAACATATTTTTAAAAATTTAGTATTCTCTGCTTCACATCTTGTCATATGACATTTCTTTGCTATTTTGTAATGAAGAAAAAATAATTGATGCAGAATAAAATCAATTACTCATTGATATATTTATTTGTAATCCTCATTTTGGTAACACAGATGAACTTCTTTTTCATAGTTAAATTTATCCTTACTCATGGTAACGAAATCTTGTGAGATTACACCATTTTAAATTGTGGTTTAAGAAGCATTTTTGTAGGTTTGAAATAGTATATATAGGGAAAATAATCTAGATTTAAACAATTTATCAATCAACATCATAGGCGATATCTCTTGGCTGAGTATGATTGTCTTCCAAGGATAGATCTTTCCAATGGGTTCATAGGTGACTGAGGAGACCTATTCTGGGTCCACATGGTCTTTCAACATGGTCTTTCACAATTTCTAAATGGAACAGTCCTGACAAGAGTTTGCTTGATGCACTTTCCTCCTGGCACATTTCTCCCTTTTGCTCTCTATTCCTGCCTCTTCAAAATCCATAGTTCTGTTAATAAGAACTGATCTCCAGCTAGAACACTTGAAGGCCAGGGTTTCCCAGTTCTCAATGTTTATTCTAAATTTTACAGGTTAGTTATAAGCCCACCTTTAAATTTATTTTGCCATCCACCAACGTTCTGTTTTCTGTTCTTTAACTGAGAGAAAAGTGATTTATCTAGTGATTTACCTAGTCTACTGATGACAATTACAGGTTAATTATACTAGTGTCTCTCTATTACATGTGAATGATGTATCAGATCCTTTATACATCTTTTTTAAAAGCCACATGTTTAATGCTTATGTAAGAGTCGGAAATCCATTCTGACAGATTATTACTCTGTGTTTCTACTGTGTGTGTGTGTGATATTCACCAGATTTGCATTGCCCTTATAACCTGCAGGCTGAGTGCAATTTGCAATCAAATATGCATACATCACCATTTGTTTATTAATTGATGGTCTTATCCACAAAATCCAACACCACATACACTTATCAAAGGCATGCATAGAGGAATATATTTCATATGTGTAAAACATTGCTTTACCAGATGTTAGGCAATGTAGTAAAATAAACACAATTTAAAATATGCACCCAAAATAAAGAAATAGGATCTGGGAGGATGCCCATGTATGGAGACAGTTGCAACGTGTACAAACCTACACAACCTTGTATGAATAGGATATCTATGATGAAAAAAGGAATATAGCTGTACATTTCCCCATCTCCAAATTCACTTCATCATTTCCACCCTGCTGCCATTGGCACCACATTAAGCATAACAACAGGGAATCTTTGATACGCATGGAAATTATTTTCAAATATAGAGCTCTAAAAATAGCAAGAATCACCAAGAGTATGGCAAGCCCTGGTCCGTATGTCTAACAAGTATGGAAAACATTGTGACAACATTGATGATAGTGGTGGCATGCAATTTCAAATCCATTATCTTGATTTATATCCTTGTTCCACAAGTAAGAATTGTATAATGCTATCCACACACAGTAATATGATAGTTACTACCCCATTAATGCATTACACCCAATAAACCCAAACTACGAGGGCGGGTCAGTGACTTTTTGAATTTCCCGCCTCTTAACTGAAAGGGCAACACGGCTCCTGTCAACAGGCATCTGTCAGTTGACTCCTGTCAAAATTTGAACAAGCTGCATCACTTAGTTTGTGTTTGACAGCCATTGATAGCAGACTACTGCGTGATTTGAGGAGAACATGGAAAAAAGTGAATTTCATGTGCTCAGTAAGCACTCAAACCAAAGCTACGCTTTTAAATACTATTGGGACTCTGCACCATCAATTTCAATGGTAAAAATGTGGTTTACTGGATTTTGTTGTGGCCGTAGAAGCACGGAAGACGCTGAACGTTCTGGACGCCCAGTTGAGGTCTCTCCACCCAAAACAATTGAAAAAAAATCATGATATGGTGTTGACCAATCAGAGATTGAAAGTGCAAGAGATTGTGGAAGCCATAGGCATCTCACATGGCTCAGTGGTTTCAATTTTAAATTATCACTTGGGTATGAGAAAGCTTTCCGCAAGATGGGTGCCGTGTTTGCTCACAATCGACCACAAATGCAATCGTGTGACAATTTCGCAGGAGTGTTTGGCGTTGTTCAACCACAATATGGACAGGTTTTTGTGCCATTTTGTAACTGTGGATGAAACGTGGATCCACCACAACACACCAGAGACTGAGCAGCAGTCAAAACAGTGGGTTTCTCGGGGTGAATCAGCACCAAAGAAGGCCAAGGTGGGTTTGTCAGCCAATGAAGTCATGGTAACCATTTTTGGGGATGCACGCGATATAATCCACTTTTACTACTTTCAAAAGTTTAAAACAATCAATGGCAAATATTATGTCAATTTATTGGGTCAATTTAATGAGGATTTGGGGGGAAAATCCGACTGTATTTGGCCAAGAAAAAAACGTTCTTTTGCACCAGGACAATCCATGGCAACAATCCATGAATAGCTCCCTCATCCACTCTATTCTCCAGATTTAGCCCCGAGTGACTATTTCTTGTTTCCAAACCTGAAGAAAAGGCTCAGCGGAAAGAGATTTGACTCCAACAATGAAATAATCTTACAAATACCCATTTTGATGACCTTGACCAATCTTATTTTTTGGAAGGGATAAAAAAATTGGAGAAATGTTGGACAAAGTGTATAGAACTCAAAGGGGACTACATTGAAAAATAAAATGATTTTTTATCCACAAACCTGTGTTTCATTCAAAAAGTCACGGAGTTATTGGCCCACCCTCGTAGATTAAACATTAAGGGTGTGCAATTTTTTTGCAAGTCCTCGTAAGTCATATCAAATTTATTAAATTTATACTTATGAGGTAATATCTGACATGTGGGTATGACCCACACCAAAGACTTAAGAATCAAAGCTTACCGAATACTTTTTGTTGCCATTTTGTGAATCTCAGTAGCATCCCAAAGTCTGTTTCATTTTCATGGCAAGCAGCCAAAAATGCTCCCATTCCTCTTTAAATTAATGGCCTCTTGCCATTTTGAGAAAGAAAGCAGGGTGCAGAGTTTGCTGGGGGGAAGATTGAGAAAGCACAGAACTCTGGGAAATGTAGTTTGGGAAGGTGAAGAGCCCTAAGCCAGATAATTCAAAAGGTCCTACCTTAAACTACATTTCCCAGAATTCTGCTTGCATTAGAAAGCCCAATCAAGATAGGGGAGAGATTTGTCCCTCTATAGCAGCAGTCAGCCAGAGTTCCAATAAATTGTTGCATTTGCAAAGAGGAGGACTGACTCATACTTCTCGTAACTAAATCCCTGTGCTGGTCTGGGAAAACTTCCTAAATGGATGGCCCTTAGAAGTCCCATCCAACTCAATAGGGGACACATATTAATTAGTTTAGAGGCTAGATGGCCATTTATCAGGAGAGTTTTCTTCTTGGCTTTTTTTTGCCAAAACTTTTTTAAAATCCTAAAATCAGTAAATGTATGAATATTTCTGAAAGTTGGAAATGACCCCCTGTTATCTTGAGTCATTGTATAGAAAACTTAAGGAAATAGTGCTTGTCATTTTTTTAAAAAGTTTATAGATGCTTAAAAATGTTTATTAAAAAATGAAAATTCCCCAAAAACCCATGGATAAGTGAAACGTTCTGAAACATGACAGGCTAACAGTGGTAAATGTGTTCACCCCAATCACTGTAAAAATGATGGAGAAAGGGCCCCCTGAATTTTCTCCAATTATAGTAATTATTAGACTTGTTCATAGATTCATTTTGGCAGTTTGCCTTCAGCTTCATCGGATGACTGTAACAGCAAGGGCTGTGCCACCATGTTTTTTTTCTGACAGAGTCAGACCATGCTGATTGTGGCTCCTTGTGCTCTGTTTGGGATTATGTGATGCATGGAGAAGCTGCTGCATACTCACACAGGATTTCCCTGTGAACCCTGCCTGTTTGGCCAATCAGAATAGTTGTGACATGCTTTATGCAAGCTGTGTCTATTTAACAGGGCGAGTGCCTCCATTGCTCAGTTGAATCCTGATTCTAGAGAGAGGTGCTTTGGTCCAATTGCCTTGCTGCCACTTGCTCTCAGCTTTAGCTTTTGGCTTGGCCTCTCTCTAGCATTGTATCTTTTTGATTTTCCTTTATTTTCCTTTATTCTTTATTTAGTGAAACTGAGAGCTAGGAAGTGTGGGTGTGGCTTTGGGGGACTTGTGGGAGGGTGTGTTTTTCTTTTAGGATGGTCCTGAGCTTTGAGACACCCAAGAGCCTCTACTAAAGCCTTTAGCTTCTCTTATCCCTCCCCCCGCCTCCCTGTTGTGAGAATAAGAAATGCAAATGGAAAAAATGGAAGAAGTTCCTGTTATTTCTTATTAGTAAAGGAAGTGCAATAGTGGGATGTGTTATGTGGAAGTGCATATTTTACATTTGGCAGGAAGGAATTGTGCCCTGCTCCTCCTGAAGAAGTTGCACGGCGGGTCCAGTGAGGATACCTTTTAAGGATTTTTTAAAAGGAGATTTTATTTCTAGAAAGAAAAATAAATTCCTCAAAATCAGTGGATGACCCAAACGTTATGAAATTTGGTTGGCAAGCAGTGGTAGATGTGTCCTCCAAGTGTGCCCATTTTAATCCTAATAGCCTTAAAATGATGGGAAAGGGAGCACATAAATCCCTCCCCCCCCATTGCCATCAATGGGCCGGGTCTAGCCACATTTTCTGGCTGCAGGCCAAAAACACCCATTCAGGCATCTGTTCCTTTTTGGAAGGCGTGTGAAAACAGTTATCAGAAACTGCTTGAGTTTCAGCCAAAATGCACAATGTGCAATTACTATAATGATAAAGGAACTATATATCATTATTCTCATTATAATAACAAAAATTTCACTAACTATGCTTTAGAAACACTTTAGAAATGAGACGCTAGCGCCCCCTAATTTTATAATGATTTTTGGAAAAAATATAGATCACACATGCCTAGCATATTGAAATTAGTAGGTAAGTTGCCACTTTTCTTGGTGTCAGGAGCAACTTGAGAAACTGCAAGTCTCTTCTGGTGTAAGAGAATTGACCATCTACAAGGGTGTTGCCCAGGGGACACCCAGATATTTTACCATCCTAAGGGAGACTTCTTTCATGTCCCACATTAGAAGCTGGAGTTGACAGACAGGAGCTCACCCCACTCCCAAGATTTCAGCCACTGACCTTTCAGTCAGCAGTCCTGCCGGCACAAGGCTTTAACCCATTGTGCCACTGTGGGCTCCTGGTAAGTTGCCACTCATCTAAGTCTTATTGATTCCAGTGGTTTTATTGTAGACAGGACTAAAATTACATTTAACCAAAATGATTTGATGTTGCTATGTAGCATGCCATTTTCTGGGTTATTACATGTTTAGCCTACTTCTACTTTATATATTATGTATGTATACTATCCACAGAACAAGAACATCAATATACATGAATTAAGCCTTGACAAAGACCCCAAAACAGATTTTTCAGTGGCCCCGATGTTAGAGGATTACCTTCCCGTCGGCTTGCTAATAATTCGGATTTTCGTGGAGCCTGGAATTGTGCGCTCCTGTTCTTGCTTCTTTGTTACCTGGATGGACTTTTTCAATCAACACACCTATCCTTTGGATTACAAATATTTCCATTGATGGATTATATACCATAAACCATTGGGTCTCTTCGATGCAGAGGACCTTATTATTGAACTCTATTGGAACTTTACGTTTAGAGACTGGTCTCTCTCAGCTTCATTTGGATACGGTATTGTGTACGATTGCATCCTTTATATGTTTCTACGCTATATATTTACTTTTTGCTAACCTGTGTCGTGTTGGAACCTTTTCCTAAACCTGACTCCACTTGTCTAGATGGCACAAGGCTTTAACCCATTGTGCCGCTGTGGGCTCATGGTAAGTTGCCACTCATCTAACTCTTATTGATTCCAATTTTAGTCCTATTATAGACAGGACTAAAATTGCATTTAACCAAAATGATTTGATGTTGCTATGTAGCGTGCCATTTTCTAGGGATGTAAATCTTCATATTGGTTCAAGTTAGAATGTAAAAAGTTACCATTTTCTCAATGCTGCAAGCAAGTAATAGAATGCCACACAGTTTTTAAAGACTACTTACAATTCAGTATTATTACTTCTTAAAAATATACAAGGCAGCATTAATATGGTCCATTCCTTGTCATCTTCACCCCTTCTCATGAGCTGTGTCTAGTGCAACAAACAGAAAGAGGACTTCTGCTGAAATTCACTCTCATGCTAGAATTCGCTTGCAGAAGGGCACGGGGAGTGCTAGATGGGACCACTTCTCGTTGGTGCCTGTGGCTACTGGTAAATGGGAATTGGGGGACATAGCTCCTAAACCAGGTGGTACTAAACACATAATAGTCATGCATGTGTAACTCCTAGGCTATGGATTTATCACTTCCATGCAAAATTCTGGCCAATGTATCTGTAAAGAAAACACATTTCCTACACAGAAAATAGTATTTTCTGGGCAGACATTTTATGTACCTCCTTAATGTTCAATCTGGGTCATAAATCTCATCAGCACTCTTCAGTTAACAGTGCTTGTAATTAAGACAGAGGTTTATGTGAGGTTAATGAAGTTAAAAAGAGGGTTCTTCACAATCCTACATCTGTGTTAGCAGCATATGGGAAAGAGTTGAAGTGAGGTGTAGTGTGTAATTTTTAAGCTTGTTCTATTTTTCTTTAATTTCCTTTTAGCTTCTTAAATTTTAAAGATTTTCTTTTAAAAAATCACACATTTTATTAGCATTCAAAAGTAATCTTATCACATATGATAATGTTCCAGTATAACAGACACAGGAATAAAAAACATAAGAGGAAAAATAATCCCATAAGTCATCAGTTTTATCAATGCTGACCTAATACCTGTATATCCATTTGTAAATTTCATTTATACATCATTCTTTTAAATGGTTCAAATGTTGTTAGATATTCTATCCAGTGCATCACAGATTATGTTTAGGTGATGAAATATAACAGTTCTTTAGCAGTCAAAAGGGCAAGCAAAATCAATTTCCATTGACCATGTGTTAATTGCCAAAAACAGGTAAAAAATTCAAAAGAACAGTCATATCTCTGAATATCAAGGAATTTCCATAACCAGATTTACTCTTGTTGTTGTTGTTGTTGATAATGATGATGATGATGATGATACCCCTCTTTATCTCTCCCACAGGAGACTCAAAGTGGCTTAACATAAAAATATCAGCATACAATTTAAAATATACAAATATTAAAAAAGAATTAAATATCATTTGTATTAAAACAATTCAGATTAAATCCATAAAAACATATAAAACCACAGCAGCCACAGACATGACCTTAAAAGCCTTCTTCTTTAAAAAGCCTGCCTGAATAAAAAGGCTTTAGCCTGCCACCAGAAAAAAACAGCAGGGAGGGAGCCATTCTGACTTCCCTGGGCAGGGAGTTCCAAAGTTGAGGGGCAACCACCAAGAAGGCCCACTCTCTCATTCCCACCAACTGTTCTTTTTTTTAAAAAAAAAACATCTTTATTGTGTGGGGTTTTTTCCTTTTTTTTACAAAAGAAGAAAAAGGGGGAGGGGGGAAAGGGGGGGAAAAGATGGGGTTAAAGGGGAGATACAGGTATTCATGTGGTGGTAGGGGTAAAGATTGACTTCCAGTCCAGTCCACAGGGATAAATAAAAAGCCTTGTTTCTTTGTATTTTATTTGTTGTAATGGTCACTTTCCTTCTTTTTCCTCCTTTCCCCCCTTTACTCCATCTGTATTAATTTCTTTTCCTTAAGATATCTTCTCAATGGTTGCCAATCAGTCTTATTCTTTATATTTTGGTCATACAGCATGTTCGCTAGAGAGTCTATGTCCATGTACTCCCTTATTTTAGCAATCCAAGTTTTGAAGGTCAGAAGTTCTTTGTTTTTCCACCTGCTTGCCAGAATAGTTCTTGCAGCTGTCATAAAGTATAGTAGCTTGTCATTGTTTTCCCCTAAGTCAAAGTTTATTAAATTTAATAAATAGTATTCAGGTTTTAAGTCAAATTTGATCTGCAATATTTTTTGTATGTGAACATGTATATCTTTCCAGAAATTCTTTACTTTTTGCATGTCCACCAGATGTGGTAGTAAGAGCCTATTTGATCACATTTCCAACAACTGTTACTTAAGATTTTATTATATTTAGTTAGTTTCCCATAGTTTTCCCAAAGTTTTCAACCTTCTGTGTCCATTTTTGAATTGTTTCTAGCAGATTTTCTTTATACAAACAATATTGTCTGCAAATGTCTGTAATTTAAATTCATCCTTTCTTATTTTAGTGCCTTTTAGATTTTCATATTTTCTTATCCCCTCTAGTAATATTTCCAAAACCATAATAAACAGTAAAGAAGACAAGGGATATCCCTGTCTTGTGCCTTTTTGTATATTTATATTTTCTGTCTTCTGTCCATTAATTAAGATATTTGACTTTTGTTTTGAGTAAATTGATTTTATTGGGTTAGTGAAGTAAAAACCCATATCCCTTTCTTTTATAGTCTGAAACAAAAAATCCCAATTAGTGTTGTTAAACGTTTTCTCTGCATCCAGAAATAATAATCACATTTCCTTTTGTGTGTTACTTTTGTAATATTCTATTATATTTAACATTGTTCTTATATTACCTCTCATCTGCCTGTTCAGTAGGAAGCCAGTTTGGTCCTCATTAATAGTATTACTTAGGAATGTTTTAAATCTGTTTGTGATTATACTCGTGAAGATTTTATAATCATTATTTTACAAGGAAATTGGTCTATAGTTTTTGACATTGGTTTCATCTGTTTTTTCCCCTTATGTAGTAAGGTAATATTTGTGTCTTGCCAGGATTCTGGTATTCTCAAAAGAGATAAGGTATTATTTATTGTTTCTTTTAAAGTGTGGAATTAATTCTTCCTGGAGGAATTGCAGTATATAGCTGTTATCCCGTCAGGGCCTGGTGCTTTATTGTTAGGGAGGTTCTTTATTGCTCCCCTAATCTCCTCATCATTCACTTGTTTATTGAGCAGTTCCCTTTGCTCGTCACTTATTTTGTCCAATTTCTATTCTGCTATGAATGTTACTATATGCTCCTTTTATATCTTCTTTTTTGTATAGTTCTTTATAGAATTCTCTAAATCGTCTTGCTATCTCTTCTTCTTTATTCCATCCTTTGTTATCTGAGTTATGCATTGACGTTGCCTTCTTTTCGAAAGATTTCCCAGGTTTGTTAGCATTGGCAAAGTAATTAAATTTTAGATATTTTAAATGTTTTGCCATTTGTTGCAAGTTCTAACTTTAAATGAATTTTCTTGTCACCTGGTTTTGATTTTTAAAGTGCTTCCTTTTCTTCTAATTTATTCTGTAAATTAAGTTGTTCCTCTTGTCTTCTTCTGTTTCTGATAGTTCCTTGTTGGATAAGGTACCCTCTCATTACTGCCATCCCATAACAGTTCTATTTTTTTAATTTAATTCAAAAAATTATTTAAGTAGCTTCCTATTATTTTCAATATCTTTATCTGATTTTAAGAGGTTCTCGTTTAGTTTCCATCTCCTAGTTCTTCGTCCCTCTTGAAGTACCATTATGTTTGGTGGGAATGAGAAACAGGGCCTTCTCTGTGGTGGCCCCTCAGCTGCGGAACTCCCTGTCTAGGGATATTCGATCGGCCCCCTCCCTCCTAACCTTTCAAAAAAGAGTGAAAACTTGGCTCTTTGAGCAAGCATTCAGAACCTCAGCATAATCTAGACAAGTTGAATCGGAAAATGACCCAGGAATGGCAAAGACGATGGAATGGATATGGACTTGAATATGAACACATAGTTTTAAAAATTTTTACTGCCCTCTGTTTTTATGGTTTTAAATGTACTGTAACTGTTTCTTTTTGGCTTTTATCAATGTATGTATTTTATATATGGCATCGAATTATGCCGACTTTGTACACCGCCCTGAGTCGCCTTCAGACTGATATGGGCAGGATAGAAATAATGTAAATAAATAAATAAATAAATTGGGCAATGATCTGTGCTTGCTCTAGGTAGGATTTTGACCTTGTTTATTTTAGTTATGAGTGTATTTGTGGCCCAAGTAATATTGATTCGGGACCACGTTGAGTGTTGGTCAGAATAAAAAGTATAATCTTTTACCATTGGGTTTCATACTCTCCAAATTTCCTGTAAAAATAGTTCTTTTTCAATTGTAAGAAGTTGAGTAATAGTTCCCTCCATTTAAATCTTTCCTTCTTTTCCTTTTCTTTGTTTTGTCTTGGTCACAATCTAACACCCCATTAAAATCTAGAATTATTAAGGTTTTGTAAGTCTGCTCTTGAATTTTCTTCTTTAATAAACTTTGATTTGCCTCCTGTTGGAGCATATATATTACAAATGAGGGTTTCTTAATCATTTAGTATCACAGAAGCAGATATTTAACAAATTTTATTCATCATAATTTCCCTTTTTTTAATAAGCTGAAGGTTATTTTCTTTTTATTTGGTGTGTTTAGACCATTTACATTATTAAAAAATATTGTCACCATCTTTGTCAGATTCTTCTTAGAGTTTGTCCTGTTTTTCATTGGCCGTATCATGCAGTTCTTCGTAGTCTTCCGAGAAGTCGGCTTTGAGTCTTTTATTTTCTTTCTTTCTCATTTCCTTTCCATTCCAGTTATCTTTTCTTATTTCTGATTTATTACTGTGATCTCTCTATTCTTTCCCATACTTTGGGTTCATTTCAATATCCTTCTTAATTTTTTTATATAAAATTCTCCTAGAAGTATTTGATGTTTCTTAAGTTTATCTGTGAGGAAATATTATTTCTTTCTTTTGCTCATTGATGTTGTAGTGAACTCTTTTAAGATTATTACTTTCCTCTTTTTGTACCGTATTTGTTCTTTTGATTTTTAAAAATATCTCAACACGAACTATTCTTCTTTCAAAACGTACAATAATATCTCTGGGTAACTTATTCCTTCTAGAATAGTTCGTATTAATTAATTGTAAGAAGTCTATATTTTGATCCGCTTCCTCCATAGTGATATTTAGGATTTTGCTGGTGATCTCGGAGATTATACTTCTCATGTCCTCCTCCTTCTTTTTCTTCAATATTTCTAAACCTGAGCTGAAATTCTGTTTCTTTTATGACCAATAACTCTTGCTGTCTTTCTAGTTTTTCACTTGTCTCTTCCAGTTTCTTCATTTTAGCTTCTGCTTTACCTTGGGTGTTCTCCAAGACTGCATTATCTTTTTAAATTTCTTTTATTTCCCGCTGCACCCTATCAACCTCTTTTTTATTTATTAGCATTTCATCTTTAAGTTCCTTTTTCATCTTTCCTATCTCTTCCTGGAACATCTTTTGCATATTTTGTTGCATTTTTTTTCTTAAAGGAAACTGTTAGACAGATACGACAAATAAAGGAACAAGGCAAGTCTCAGGTTCTTAAATTATGGAGGAAAAATTATATTTCATTATATAAAAAGTTACTTCATTTTCAGATAACATTACATAACACGATATTTGTTCCTGGGATATAAATGTCATTTCCTAATTGGTTCTATCATTAAAAACATGGAAAGAAATTAAACTGCAAAAACTTTGTTTTTGTGGGACATTCAGCAGGTCAATGGCCAAGTGTTCGAACAGGAGTCCTGCGGCACCACCATCTGGCTACAGTACTCCAGGAAGGGCCAGAGCCACTGTAAGACAGTGCCTTCCAGTCCTGTCCCACCAAGACAAAACAGAAGGATACTATGGTCAATTGTATCAAAAGCCAAGTCTCAGTGATACAAACCAGGTCAGCATGATCATCCAGAATCAAGGTCTGGGGGGAAGTTGTTTTTCCCATTTACTGTCCTGATGTTCAAACAGCAGCACTTTCAACCAAGAGGGGTTACCACCCTGGTTATCTAGGCTATTAGATATAGGATACAGTCCATCCCCACTCTGCATCTCCTCCTGCCCTGTATGACTCCGATGGCTACTCCACTAATCCAAAAACTCCCTTGCTCCTTAGAAAAACACATCCTTCATGTATTGGGCAGGCTAACAGATGGCAAAAAATGTATATAAAACCAGGTAGGCAAATGTTAAAAGCAAGGTAATAGGTTTGAAGTCTGCTCAGCCTCTGTAGGCAAGTTGGTCTGTCCTCCTTTTATGCCCCAGCCTCTGGAGGCAAGCTGGTGTTGCCTGCTGGGCCTTCCTTTAGGCAGGCAGTCAGGGCCTGAGTCTCAAGAAGCCAGACACCAGGAGCTGAGGTCAAATGCAGCCTAGAGAAAACAAATGCTGCCTCTCCCCCAAGATCCCTGCTGCTGATATTCCCTTGGTTCTCTTGGATGGTGTTGTGTGACTGGGCCTCTGCTGTCATCCTCCTTTTATGCCCTCTGGGGGCATGCAAGTGTTTCTGCTGGGCCTTGCTTCAGCCAGGCATTCAGGGCCTGAGTTTACAAAGAGCCAGTCACCAGGAACTGATGTCAAAAGCAGCTTGCAACAAATAAACTTTGCATCTTCCTGCTGATGTTCGCTTGGCTGTCTTTTCTTCCCAAAATGCAGCTGCTTTGGGAAACTTCGAAACATGTACAGTCAGTAAACATTAGAAAGCCTGCTTTTGTGTGCATCTGAACTTGCCTCCTTGCCTTGGAATAAAAGTGTGTGTGTGGCGGGGAATGAAGGTAAGCAGCCCCAGAGCTCAGCTGCTGGCCTGCCTGCCTGCCTGCACACCCCACCACACATGCACTCTCCGAGAGGGTGGCGGAGTGTGTATGGTGAGGCATACTGGCAAGCAGGCCTGTGGCTGAGTGCCTCTTACACTATTAAGATGTACTAGGCTGCAAGTACTTGCAACCACGCATGCTTTCTGGGCCTGTCTGCAAGCTGCACCACACACAAACTCTCTTTCCAGAGAGAATGAGTGTGTGGCAGGGCGTACAGGCAGGCCGAGAAAGCATGCACACCTGCCAGTGCCTACAGGCAAGCACCTTTTGCTCTATGTGTAAAAAGAGCAGATGCCAGGTAAGAAGAACACATGCCGGGAAGGGGAGCCAGAAAGTGGGAAGACCCCCCCATAATGGTCCAATTTTTAGGCCCCGAAACAAAAGAACTGAAAATAACCCTCCCAATTTCAGGAAGCTTACAAAAATAGATCAGGGCCCCCAACGAAAGTTGGGAAATGAAATGGTACAGGTTTCCCCAAATGCACATGTCTAGTACAGAGTCCTAATTTAATATTCATATAACAATTTTATGACTTTGGTAGAAAGCTCAGTTCTTTTTAAAGAACATTTTTCCTGCCTTTAAAACACATTTCATTGTGAATTATTGTGTCTTTCTGTTATTCCTTTACTGTTCTTTTGGCTTTTGTCCAAAATAAACCCATTAAAATGTTATCATTTTAATGTTCAAACTGCTTTCCTCACTTCTACAATCGATTTAGGGAGCCAACATTTATCGACAGTAAAATCTACATTTGCCTCTAGCCAAACAGATGGAAAAATCAAGGCACACATGGTGAGTGTTACTTAGGCAATCACACACAATCGCCTCTTGTCAGCTTGGCTTATCTCACCACTATTTTTGGCTAACTAAGCAATGCTGAGATACCATGCTTTAAAAAAACCCCTCCTTTAACAAGTTACAGCCACAACTAGCATTTTCTACATTTGATAAAGAATGTGATAATTGGACAGCAACCCAGTGCCAGTGCCAATAGAACCTTGGAGTGGGACTTTATTCCAAATTCTTTTTTAAAAGAAAGCTTTTGATTCAAACAGACAATCTTTCTTCTGCCTGAGGAAGCAGAAACGACAAATACGTTACCAGAGATACAAAGTATGTGTCAGAAACATATCATTCTAGAGGAGAAGAAATAACAGAAAACAGAGAAAAGGAAGAAACACTTAACTTGAATTAGGTAAACATATAATCTACACTTTCCAACTGCATCATTGTGTGTTGAAGAGAAAAATATAAAGTTAAATTTCTTATAATTTGAGCCCTTTCCACTTATGGAGCTATGATCTTGTGAACACATAAAAATGGAGAATGTGTTAGTTCTGCCCACTCCTCAGGTTTTTTTTTCATATGCAGAACAATTATATGCAGAACTTTCAGAGTCCATATTGGGAGAGTACCTTTATCAAGTGAATCAAAGAGTACAAAGATAATTCTTTACGCAGACTTTTAAAACTGACATTGATTCATCAAATATATTTTAAAAAAATATATATCTAGGGACCTCTGCATTCTTGGCCATGGTAGTCCACGTTCTGCTTACATCCTGTATAGACTACAATGCGCACTACATGGGGTTGCCTTCGAAGACTGTTCAGAAGCTGCAAATGTTCCAATGGGCAGCAGCCCGGTTGCTAACAGGAGTGGCGCTCACAGAGCACACAACTCCTCTGCTGTGCCAGCTCCACTGGCTGCCAGTTTGCTTCCGGGCACAATTCAAAGTGCTGGCTTTAGCCCAGTGTTTCTCAACCAGTGTGCCGTGGCACACTAGTGTGCCGTGAGTGATCATCAGGTGTGCCGCGAGAAAAGCTCTCTGCCCCCCTTCCTTCCCCCCTCCTCCAACCGAACTCCTGCTGCTTGGGAGAGGAGGAGGATCTTCGGCGTCGAGTATTTATGCACAGCGGAATAGGCAACAGAAATATAGAATGTTAATTCCTCATCGGCCCAAAAAACCTCCAGTCTCTGTTCGTGTGAATAATGACACTCTCATTCAATTCACAAGGTAAAAATATAACTTTGTATTGAATTGAATTTAACAATAACAAGCTAAGCATGGAAAAACAACAGCAATCAGAGCTACCTCTCTAAAACATCCTTTCCTCACAGATATTTAATCCCAACTGACACCAACTGTCAGATCCCAACTGTCATTTCTCAAGATTTAAATTAGTCAATGATTTTGTGAACATATCAGCCATATTCTCATCTGACTGGACATACACAGGATTAATAAAACCATCCTGTACTAACTTTCTAACATTTTGGTACCTTACCCCAATATATTTTGTTCTCTGCTTTAATCCTTCAGCATTTGATATTGCTATACAAGATTGAGAATCAGTAAATAAAGATATCTTATCTTCAAAACTTTGGAACTCGTTTACTAGAGCCTTTATCCACTCTAGTTCTGTACAACAGTCAGACAAAGCAGAAAATTCGGCTTCTGCCGTGGATAAACAAACGTGTGACTGTTTACGAGATTTCCATGTCACTTGTATCCCATTAAAACTAATTAGATACCGGAACATGACAAACATCCGCCGGAAGGTATTCTCCATTGCCTCCATCTTACACTTCAACACCTCCATCTCCGTCGGAGATTCCGGTTCGGTAGTTTCACTACCACTTGGAAGCAACTTTGCCTTGCTTTGTCGTTGAGCCGCTACCGGGTCCACCTGAGCAGTCGCACCCCATGCCGCTTCTCTGGTCCCTCCGTCTCCACGAAAATCCACCTGAACAGACTGCACGCCTGTTTCTCTGGATTCACCAATTCTTCTAGAGCCCACCTGAGTGGGAAACGTCCTCCAGCCTCCCGCTTCTCTGGGCTCGTCCCAAAGAATACCTCTGTCCACCTGAGCCGACACACGGCAGGATGCCGCCGCCGCTTCTCTGGACTCATCAGGAAATCCTACTTGATCAATCGTGGTCCAATCCCACTCCATCGTCCTACGGATCTCCTCCGGAGCAAGATTCCAGGTATCCAAATAATCTTCCTCCTCCAACGCCAACCTCTCCATTGCTGGGAAAGTTGAAACTGGCTTTGGCTTCTGTGAGGCCGCTCCAAAATTCTGTAAAGATCACGCTTAGTCTGCAGTTCGATCCAACGAGATTTATTGAAGGTACAACACCTGTAAAGCCAAAGCATTGGCTCATCACCCAAACACACCTTATATACACAACCCCCCTCCACCCATCACCTGCAATGTCCGGCAAAGGTTGCATCATCCCCCTCTGACTCAGCAGTCCTACTGTCCAATGGATATTGCATCATATCCCTGCTGAGTCAGTCCCATGCAAGTCAGTGTCCACTGTCCGGAAGAAGTTGCGTCACATCCGTCCTGACTCAGCACTGCTCCCAGTAGATTACATCATCCCCGGGATTTCCCCCAGGTCCTGCATGCCAGGCTTTCCCCTGTTAAGGCAGACTGGGAGTTCTCGAGCCTTCCCCAAGGCTCAGAACCTCCAGCTCTGACAATTAGGTTGATCAACAAGATGTAGTGGAAGTGTAACAGTTAATTACGAGGGCTGGTCAATAAGTCTATGACTTTTTGAATTTCCCGCCTCTTAACTGAAAGGGCAACACTGCTCCTGTCAACAGGCACCTGTCAGTTGACTCTTGTCAAAATTTGAACAAGCTGCATCATTTAGTTTGTGTTTGACAGCCATTGATAGCAGACTACTGCGTGATTTGAGGAGAAAATGGAAAAAAGTGAATTTCATGTGCTCATTAAGCATTATTATTGTGGGGAAAAACCATCACTCAAAGCAAGGCTAAGCTTGATAAATACGATGGGGACTCTGCACCATCAATTGCAATGGTGAAAAAGTGGTTTACTGAATTTCATTGTGGCCGTACAAGCACAGATGATGCTGAACCTTCTGGATGCCCAGTTGAGGTCTCTACACCCAAAACAATTGAAAAAAATCACAATGTGGTGTTGGCCGATTGGAGATTGAAAGTGCGAGAAATTGTGTAAGCTATAGGCATCTCACATGGCTCAGTGGTTTCAATAGTAAATGATCACTTGGGTATGAGAAAGCTTTTCGCAAGACGGATGCTGTGTTTGCTCACAATCGACCACAAGTGCAATCATGTGACAATTTCGCAGGAGTGCCTGGCATTGTTCAACTGCAATATGGATGGGTTTTTGCGCCATTTCATAACCGTGGATGAAACTTGGATCCACCACAACACACCAGAGACCAAACAGCAGTCAAAACAGTGGGTTTCTCGGGGTGAATCGGTACCAAAGAAAGCCATGGAGGGGTTTGTCAGCCAATAAAGTAATGGCAACCGTTTTTTGGGATGCACGCGGTATAATCCACATTGACTACCTTCAAAAGGGTAAAACAATCAATGGTGAATATTATGCCAACTTATTGGGTCAATTTAATGGCGATTTGGAAAAAAAGGACCGCATTTGGCCAAGAAAAAAGTTCTTTTGCACCAGGACAATGCAAGGGTGCACACATGTGCAGTTGCCATGGCAACAATCCATGAATTGGGATACGAATTGATCCCTCATCTGCTCTATTCTCCGGATTTAGCCCCGAGTGACTATTTCTTGTTTCCAAACCTGAAAAAATGGCTCGGCAGAAAGAGATTTAATTCCAACGATGAAATCATCTCACAAACAAATACCTATTTTGATGACCTCCACAAATCTTATTTTTTGGAAGAAATAAAAAAATTGGAGAAATGTTGGACAAAGTGTATAGAGCTCAAAGGAGACTACGTTGAAAAATAAAATGATTTTTTAATCCAAAAACCTGTGTTTAATTCAAAAAGTCACAGACTTATTGACCCACCCTCGTACATTTATAGTTAAAAGAGACTGAACTCTCTAAATGAAAGAAGATAAATGGCACATGGTTCAACTGTTGGGTTGAAGCTATCATTATGCTGCTGCATTGTTGAGGTGCTGAGGTAATCAACCACTGTAGCAACCCAGCCTCCAGCCCAGCCCGGGGGGGGGGGGTCAGGGAATGCCCCGGGGGTCCCAATTGCTTTGGACCTGATTGATGGGGATTCAGGTGAACTGGATGATGGGGCCGCTGGGCCTGCATCTCCTACAGAGAGCTTGCAATGGGAAGATGATTGGCCCGAGGCCTACGAGGACGAGGAAGGTCAGTCTGACCCAGATTCAGATAACTCGTATGAGAAACCAGGTGGACGAGGTTCCCAAGAAAGAATCTGGGAACCCGCGGGGGATGAGTTGATGGAAACAGAAAGGGAGGATGTTTCTCATGAAGATAGTGAAACAGCTGCGGCTCGGGAGGGAAGGAGCTTTGACCGCAGGAGAAGCATCGAGGCCAATAGAAAAGAATGGCGCCGAAGCCTAGAGTGGCGCTGGTCTCACAAAGGAGGGGATTAAATATACGTTCTGTGGGAACAGATCTTCAGTTGAACAGCCACTTCTGATCTGAAGGAAGTGTAGCGTTCCTGATCCTTGAAGCCAGCGTTGGCTGCCTTGCCTTGCCCTGCCCTGCCCTGCCCTGCCTTGCCTTGCCTTGCCAAGAAGATACCTTGGACCGTGTACCTTGCCTTGCTTTGACCAACAGAGACCTTGTTATTCCTTTGATTCACTTTGTTTTTATGGACTTTGCTTTGGAGAGATTCTTGGTTTTACTTGGACAATTATCGCTTACCATTTTGGACTAATTGCTTTTTACTTGGACATTCTACTTTTTTACCTGTTCTTTATTATTCAATAAATAGTTAATTGATCATTGTCTCTGTGTGTGTGATTAAGGGGCCAGGCCAGGACCCAGCATCGTGACAACCACTAATATAAAGATATAAAATTATTGGTATTTTTAAACAATATTCACTTTTGTAACTTTTGAGAAATGGGATATTATAAATTTGTTTTGGAACTGTTACTAGAATAGTAACTATCTATTGTGGTGGCCTTGATAAAAAAAACTTTTCAAGCTCTTTTTATATACATAACTTACAGTTATCATACTCATTTATTTAGATGAACAACTAGTCAGATTTGTCAAAAAATGTTGTGTTGATTTATGAGGTCGAACATACAGCTTGATTCACTTGTCTGATTGAGAAGGGAAGGGAGAAAGAAAAGGCAGAGAGAGGAACAGATAGAAAGTACAAGAAGGAAGGAGGAGAAAGAGACCTTGAGTGTGTATGTGTGTGTGTATGTGGGAGGGGGAGAGGCTGGTAAGACAGAGCGAAGAAGACCGCCTTCTCCTCCTCTGCTTCGAAGCAAGCAGCAGGCAGCTGGAGAGGTAACCAGTTCTGGAGAGGGAAGGCCCTGGCAAACTGAGGAGGAAGATGTCATCTGTTTGCTCAGATGGCTTCAGGCACCTTTGCTGGCTGCTCACCACTATCACCACAGGGCCCAGGAACCAAGGAAGCCACTCCTCCACTGGCACAGCCACCTTCACCACCTCCTCCTTGGGTCCTAGGGCTAGCTGGAAGCCCTGCCCCCTTCACACACAGGCATCTAAAGGGCCACGACTACAGAAGAGAAGGTCAGGGCAGGCAGAGCGATGTGGAATGCAATGCCTCAATACCCTCCCAAACATGTCTCCACCCCACGAGACCCTGCAGGTTGCATGCACACTTCCGCTCCTTCCCCCTCCCTTGGTGACCATGCCGGTGGAGGAGTGAGAGCGGAGAGAATGGCAGACAGATGGCAAAGGCACCTGGAAACTGCGTGTCCCGACAAAAAGGAGTAACTTGAGCTTGGTGTGCTGGTGGTTCACAAAATCTGAGCATTTATTTATTTCTGGCATTTTACCCTGCTCTTCTCAACCCGGGGGGGGGGGGGACGACGACGACTCAGAGCGGCTTCCAAAAAGGCACGAGGGAGGAGTGGAGCATTTGGATTTAAAGCAATGCTGGAGCGGGGGCAGGTTTAGGTGTGATTCTAATGTACCATTGAATGTAATATGCACTTCAATTTTGGCTAAGCAATTCAGCCAAAAAAAGGTGTGTATTATATTCAAGTAAGTACGATAATCTGGGAAAAGCAGCTAATCTAGAATCAGATCCTGGAATATAAAGACAGTGTAGAAAGGGTCTAAAATTATTAAGAGCAATATCCCATTCATAGATATGGGTTTACAATTGCAGCATAAATGAAACATAAACATAATTGAAATGTGTGTTTCTTTCCTATGTATATTGTGGTTTGTTATTTTATTTGTGTAAAGTGTTCATATGCCATTTTTCATAGCTACATATCCCAAAGCAGATTACAGTGCAATTTAAAGCCCAGAATAACAACAGTAGAACAGACAACGAAAGAATTAAAAATCAATGAAACATTAGAGCTGGAGACTGAAGTTACTAGTGCTTAAAAGCAAACTCATTAAAATTGCTGGGACAAAAACACACAAAACTTAAATCAAAAGAGTCTTAAATTTGGACCTTGGAAAAATTATCAGGATGTTCTCAGTCAGTTTGAACACTGACTAGGGGATAACTTTTATAACTTCGCCTAAAAGATTAATGTGGCCTGTCAAACAACTAAGAGAACACCACAATTTTAATGGTGCAAATTTAGAATTTAGTTATGTAGCGATGGATTAATATCTAAGAGACTGTTTCAGATTAGGTAATCAAAGTCTATATGTGTGTACTGTGTATGTCTTCAAGTCACCTATTGATTTATGGTGATCCTGTGACTTTTAGAAAGTTTTCTTAGACAAGGAATACTCAGGGGTGGTTTTACTAATTCCTTCCTGTGAAGTACATGCTACAGCACCTGATATTCATTAATAGCCTCCAACCCAAGACCTAGCCAAACTGACTCAGCTTAACTTCAAGATCAAATGAGAGCTGGTGCCTTTTCATACTAACATGAAGATACAGTCCAATATTTAGGAAATGCCATTAGCAACTAAAAAAAATAGCATGCTGCTTGCAAATTTGGTCCCTCCAATCATGAATTGAGACCTTAGAGAATTGCTAAGGAGCTGCTAAAATATTAAATATTGTAAGAACAATGTAGTATGTATGGTTCTCTTTGTGTGTTATCTGATTTCATACACTGCTCTTAGCTCTTATAGTGCATAAAGAATACAAAGCATGACTCAAGCACTACTTAATATTTTAACTGATAATATATCCCATATCACTGTGATACAGCATACAACAAAACATTAATTTCTAGTTTGTTATGTTTGTGACTTGTTACATCTGTTTGCTGTTCTGAATTAGATCTTCATTTTGTTGCATAACAAAGCCCATATCATTTGCATCCTTTCGCATTTTCCATCTACTTTCTGCTTCCTGGATGACTATAGTTCAAATGATTAAGTTTTGAAAAGATGCATTTGGAGATAAGTGATGGAAATTGATTTTTTAAAAGTTACTCTTAACAATCTTACAGAAGACTAAATTAATACAGAAAGTAGCAGACTTTCACATAAGTGATTTTGAAAAAAGAGGGGGGAATACATGTTTACCTGATCAGAGAAAATACTGGTTGCAATTTGAATG
Source organism: Anolis apletophallus (assembly GCA_030556195.1). Classification (NCBI taxonomy): domain Eukaryota; kingdom Metazoa; phylum Chordata; class Lepidosauria; order Squamata; family Anolidae; genus Anolis; species Anolis apletophallus. The sequence continues at coordinate 86,914,262 of JARBWK010000007.1, forward strand.
TTGGACTTCAATTTTGGAGACCAGGATCTGAATCCCCACATGACCATGAAAACCCATTGAGTGACCTTGGGCACGTTATACTTTCTCAGTCTCAGAAGACAGGTCCAAGAAAGTTCACTAGAGGAATTAAAAACCTTTAAAGGAAAACTGCAAAAACAATTTAAAGCAAGATTATTTTAAAATGATTGTAAGGCTACTGGAAAAAAAACACATTGGGGATGACATCAAATGAGGCAATATGTGGCCAGCAAGCTGCATGTTGCACACCTTAGCTTTAAGTCTTGTACAGCCTATAACCAGTGGACATTACAGATTCTATGTCCTTCCAGAAAGCCCCATGACACTTCAGATCTTTAAGTTCATCAGTTGTAGTTAAGAGCTTCTGTGAAACTGTAAATTGACCTCACTAGCCATGCATGCACAACACTGGACGATGACAATTCCAGATAGATCACCATCAAAGAATGGGCAAGAAATGTTTAAATATTGTTCTGAGTGGCTGTCTAGACCAGGGCTGTCCAACTGGCGGCCCGGGGGCCCGTACACGGCCCCCCAGCCTGTTGGGCACGGCCCCCGCTATGCCCCCGGCCGCCATTTTTATTTTTTTTTAAAAAATCTATTTTTTTAAAATGGCGGCCGGGGGGGAGGGGGAGGCGGGGCAGGGAGGAGGAAGTGAGCTGGCTCCTCCTCCTTCGCCCTTCTTCCCCACCCTGCACCGCGGCTCACGATTGGAGCGCGCGCGTCCGCGCGGGGGAGGAGGAGGGGTGAAGGAGGAGGAAGTCAGCTGGCTGCCTTCTTCCTCCTTTGCCCCTCCTCCTCCCTCCCCGCCGGCGCCGGGATCGGGGCAAGGGCGCGCGGGAAAGATGAGGATTTGAAGGAGAAGCCAGTCAGCTGACTGGCTTCTCCTTTCTCTCTCTTTCCCCCGTGCGCGGGGCGCACGCGCGTGGGGACAGAGGGAGAAAAAGAAGCCAGTCAGCTGACTGGCTTCTCCTTTCTCTCTTTCCCCCGTCTTGCGGGGGATCCTAGGCGCCGGCGCGCGCGCGGGGAAAGAGGGAGAAAGGAGAAGCCAGTCAGCTGACTGGCTTCTCCTTTCTCTCTCTTTCCCCCCGTGCGCGGGGATCCCAGGCGCCGGCGCGCGCGCGGGGAAAGAGGGAGAAAAGAGAAGCCAGTCAGCTGACTGGCTTCTCCTTTCACTCTCTTTCCCCCCGTGCGCGGGGATCCCAGGCGCCCGGCGCGCGGGGAAAGACGAGGAAGAATGACAGCTTAGGAGGGGGCTGGGGGCGGGGCTGGGGGAGGGGCCTGGGGAGGGGCCTGGGGGCGGGGCCGAACGGCCCCCCAGGTCATCAGTGACCTCAAGTCCGGCGCTTGGCCGGTTAGAAGTTGGACAGCACTGGTCTAGACCACTTGCTTCAGAGATGTAGCTGTTTTAAGCATTGGACAAAACAATACCAGCAAGCTTTTAATTTCAGATAACCATAAGCACTGTTTGACTGGAATATTTGCCACTTGGAACTTTCCTGCCAGGTGATCAAAGGTCCTTTACAGAACCCTAAATATACTCTGAAGGCTAAAGCTCTGTTCCAGCAAGTAACATTTCATCAAGTTAAATCCTGTGTCTCTTTGTGAATTGCTTTCATGCCTTCTCTCCCTCAGATAAACATATTCTCCAAGAATACCACAGGTTGTACTACTCTTACACTATTCTCTTTTTCCCCTAGAATATTTCACAATAGTTTTTTTAAGAAGCCTGTTCATTGGATTTGGGAAAGTAAATCTATTGTGTTGATGAAACCCTTTTACTATTTCAACAAAGGGGATGAAAACTTTGAGCATTATGTGTTACTGTGTGCAAGAACAAAATTTTAAAACACTATACATTTACATTAAGAAAACATCAAAAATATCTGCATACAAATGAAACAATAGTCGCAATGATGTCATTCCTATTTCAAAATGCTATCTCTACCATCCTCTCTCTATAATTCAACTTAAGGTGAATTTTCAAATATAAGCTCTTCTTTTTCTCCAAATATGATGCACACACATACACACACGCAAGTATGAACTGATTTCATTTTCTTTAATGACCAAGGTTTATTACACAGAAACTGATGAAGTTGACCTGTTGAGTCTGTGATGGTTGCGTGAAGGTCAAAGCACAACATGACTATTGATGTTCAAAAGATGCACCATTGGTTCTGAGAGTTACAGATGTAGTAAATGGCTTAGAAGAAATAAAATGAGATTACTCAGGCCCTATAGGAAAAGTGGATCTTCTGGTTATCGTTTGCAAATTTCCACCATGTCACATCATTTAATGTCACATTTTCCCAGATTGTGTTAAGTCATGTCAAGTCATATTAAAGAAAGAATGCTTTAACATGAAAAGACACAGGATCGGTTTGTGAAAACTGGCAGAATAAAATTGTGCTATATTTGTTAGTCACTTTTGCATTAACTGCTTGGAAAAAGTAGTGATCAATCAAATAAGGTTTAGTTGAAAAATTGGTCTATTTTCCATTTAATGTCTGAGCTACTGACTTTGTGAAAATCAAGAATTTCAGTGATAGTCTGCTGCACCAGAAAATAAAACTGCTCTAAAGGACTGGAAATGTACAGTAAATATACTGTGCCACATAGAAGTAGAACACATCAATGCTATAAAAATACCAATTTGGCATTGAAAGTCTAAACTCAAGGTTCCCTATTTTAAGTTTGAAGATCTCAAACCCTTGTTTCAAATAAGCACAAAGATTAATTCCTAAATATGATAATGGTCTGGGTTTACTTTCCTCTCATAAGCACATTCCAAGTCTTTGAAATATAGTCATTTCTGAAGGAAGATGTGCTCCATTCTGTCCTCAGAAAAAACTGATATTTTTATTGAAAATTGTGAACTCACAGCAATTCTTTTCTACTTCTTTCAGGAGCATAATTTTAAAAATAGAGTTCAAGTGTGTACATATTAAAAGTGATGTAACCTATTAAAGTCCATATACACATTAACTGAGATCCTGCATGGGGAGATGAAGAGTAAAGGTAAAATGTCCTCATGGGTAGAAATTCAAATGGAAACATTTTCATATGTACAGATTCCTCCCATCATCACTCTGCCATTCTACAGAACTCATTTGTCTCCTGCAACTCAACCAACATGTGACATCCTCCTCTGAGAATCTCAAATTTCAGGGGGGCTTATATTGAGAGCCTCATAAAAGATCTTATTTCTTATCCCAACATCTAATCAAGTTAGGCTGGCATGTACATCTCTTTCTCCCATGGGTGGGATTCAGAGTGGTGAACAATGGTTAAAACTACAGAAATTACATGACACAAAAAGCACAACAGCACATCCCCAAATAAAACAGATAAACAGATTACATAAACCGTATACAACCAGCTTAATAAATAAGAAATGTACCATTAAAATTCCCGGGGTTTCAGGCCACTGAGATTATTCATAAAAGCATTATACTAAAGATCCTAGAAGCGCTGCTTCTTTAGGCCATGTTAAACACTGCCAAGTCAATGATGGCCTTCAGTGATTTGACTAACCAATAGCTGCCTCGTCATTGCCTATTATAGGTTATCAGGAAACGCCTGATTCTACAAAAAGGTTTTAACTTGTGAAAAGGCCAGTAGAGAGGGGACTGAGTGTACCTCTTTGGGAAGGTAGTTCCAGAGCCGCAGGGCCACCACAAAGAAGACCCTCTCTCTCATTCCCACCAACCTTACTTGTGATGGTGATGGGACTGAGAGAAGGACCTCTCCTGATAATCTTAGGGCTTGTGTGGGCTGGTAAGAGGAAATGCGGTCCCTCAAGTAGTAACTTCAGAAAGTTGCAGGGAAGCATTAGGTCACTATAACCAGATACACAACAACAAAATCATGCCCCAGAATCTCCCAGGGATCCTCTGGAGGTCACAGAAAATGTTCGTTTCTCTGTGCATCTTGCTCTCTGGATGTAACTGGATATTTCATGCTGAAGCTTAACCTCTCTGGGCCTCTACATGGCTGTGTCCGAAAAATATTTGGAGAAGTTAAGTGAGTTTTCAGGATATGTGGCCCATATCCCCACACAAGAGGTATTGAAATCCAAAATGATCATTACAGAGATATACACTTACTTTACATTTATATATTGGCATGGTTTGTGTGTTGGATTTTGATTCTGGAGAATCCCTGTTCAGTTATGAAAACTCATTAAATGTCCTGGACAAGTCACAAAATCTTAGATCCAGAAAATCCTATAGTAGGTTTATATGGCAATCCTATGGCACCTTAGAATTGCCATAAGTCTGAAATGATATGAAGGCATACAACAACAACAATGCCACTGAAAAGTTACCTGTCTTCAGAAAATAGTATAGAAAAAATGGGGAAAAACTCACAAACTGTACATACATGTGAGAAGAAACAAATCACCACCTAATAAAGGATGAAGAGAGACTGTGGCAGGATTCTTAGAATGAAATATTATTCCCCTCCCTATATTGTTGAAGGCTTTCATGGCCGGAGTCACTAGGTTGTTGTAGGTTTCTTGGGTTGTATGGCCATGTTCTAGAAGCATTCTCTCCTGACGTTTCACCTGCATCCGTGGCAAGCATCCTCAGAGGTTGTAAGATATACCTCACACCCTCTGAGGATGTTTGCCACAGATGCAGGTGAAAGATCAGGAGAGAATGCTTCTAGAACATGGCCATACAACCCAAAAAAACCTACAACAACCCTATCTCCTCCCTGCTCCTGAGGTTACATGCTTAAAATAGCACTTCAGATCATATAAGAATGTAGCATTCCATCTCAAAGTCATCCATAGTATTAGTAAAATCGGAAAGATGAAAAGCTAAGAGGAAAATGCTGTTGACAATTCCCATTCAGATTATTTTTGTTATCTACAGAGTGACCAGTGAACCTGGGGAATACGGAAACATGGGTTTAATGTTAAAATGGAAGCTGGTGAGTCTTTGTTGAAGAAAGCAGTTTCCCCTTCTGTACCATTTAATAAATAATGCAACTTGAGCTGGGATTACTGGAGGATGAGCAAATAGCTTTTTAACACTGTGAAGTCCACTGGGCTTGAAGGTAACCCTTTTGAAAATCAATAAGTCATTTTTGTAAAGGAAAACAGGAATAATGCAGCATTAGAGAAAAGCTTATCAGTTGGGCTGGCAGAGGTTTTTTTTAGCACATCTGGCAGAGTTGTTAACTTTGAGAGCAAAAGCAAGAATGGATGAGCTCCAGTAAAAGCAATACTTCCCATTAGCTCCTTGAGCCAAGAGAGAGCTTGCCAAGTCCATTGGTCTCATTAAGCCTGACAGAATCTCATGGGAGTTCTTTTTAAAGAAAAAAAAAATCCAACAACAAGTTTTATAGACAAAATAGCTCCTGGCTGTAAAGAAAAAAACTACTACATGAGATTATTATTATTTGTTTTCAGGCAGTTCACCTCTGTTCAAAATGCAGTGCGCATACCGGGAAAAGCCTCATAGGATTTTTCATATCAAAAGAGAAAGAAAATATTCGGCAAAAATTTGATCTTCTTTCTTTAAAAAGCAAAGAGGAAAAGATATGCCTCTTGGGGATGGAAAGACTTGCCATTCCAACCATTAGGCAGAAGGAGATGTAAATAACCCTTATAAAATTTCTTTCAGTTCATACAGGATGGTCAGAGATACAGGAGTAGAGTGGTATGCATGTTCCCTTACATTTTACCCATCCACTTATACATATCCTTATATGCCTGAATAATACTAAATTTATCATGAAATATTTATTAATTTTTTTTATTTTATTTGCGGTATTTCTATACCGGGCTGTAGGAGGTATTTCTATATCACCCTTCTCAATCCCAAAGGGGACTCAGGGCAGTTCACAGTGGTGGCAACAATTCAATGCCATCGATAAAAAACAGTATAAAACATCAAAATTGACCCTCCCCTGATAAAAAAATTAAACATTATTAAACACGTCACATAAATAACACATATCACACAAAGACATAGCTATTGTCCATAAATGGTGCTGGGTCGTTGCACTTTCAACTCTCACTTTAAATATTCCTATGATAGGCCAAATTATTTTTTCAGTATCTGAACAAGCTAACTAAATGCATACTACAGGGATATTTTGCAATGACGTTGTAACTTATGAAAACATAGATGTCGTCCTTAGATGCACAATTCAGCAGTAAGCAATGGAATTCATGCTGGTGCTTTCATCCCTTCTCGCTCCGTTGTGTTTCAGAAAATCAGAGTGAAGGACATAGTGCTAGCTTATTTCAATCTAAACTGGCAGTCCTTTTACTGTGCTGAATTTGTCAAGAGTCACAGCCTAACTTTAATTCTTCATTTTGGAGTTGAGCAGTCATATGAGTGCACACGATCAAATGCAGTTTCATCAACAGGAGTGTCTTTCTGCTTGAAAGTGGAAAAAACGGTATTTGAGCAAAAATGAAAGCATTTGCTCTGACATAGAGAGTTTGACAATAGTTAGGTCAAACGCAAAGGACGGTGAGTGAAATGAAAGGAAACCTTCTTTCCTTTATCCCCCTGGAGTTTCTGAGTACATGAGACATTGTGTTTCACATAAAAAGAGATAGAGAGGGGGGAGAGAGAGTTCACACGAATTATGCACATGCAAAGAAAAGCAGTACCGCCAACCTATTTGAAAATGAAATAAGGTTGGCACATACAACCAAATCTCTCTCTCTCTCTCTCTCTCTCTCTCTCTCTCTCTCTCTCTCTCTCTCTCTGCTTATGCCAGGACATTAGAAAACAAACACAGATAAAAAAACTGCTTCACTCAGGGAACAAAATGGGGTATTTATGCATATTGTATTTTAGGGCCCTTCATATTTACTGGTATAGAAGACAGAAAGGTCAGCTAAGAAACACTCTGTGTTAGCCAAAATGAAGCTTTACAGCAAGCCTGCCATATCCATGGGGTTTTGATGCCAGGGCAGATATGGGGAGAAAAAACATGGATTATCATGCCACATATTATTAAGTGGCAACAATGTGAACACACATGCTTCAGCCACCATATATTAATGTGCAGAGCAATAAACCACAGTCACTGAAAATTGCAGATCCAAATCTGAGAGTACACTGTAATTAATATTTCCCATGCAATTGCCATGCATATGTTGATTATTGTGTTTGTTCCCCTCTGCATGGATGTGTTCTCTGCATCAGTGATACTAGTATCAAGTTCAAAGAATTCCCTACAGATTGATTGACTTAGAATTTGTTTTATTAAAAGGTTTTTATTGAGTTTAAAAAAGAAGTACAATACAAGAGTTCAAAGGCATTACAATAAGCCTTGGACAAGACTAGTAGAGACGTAGGGTAAAGGTAGAAAAGTAGGGAATATGGTCCTGTGGCTCGAGGGCCAGAGCGAACCGTGGCAGACTAGCGAAAAGGGGTGAGGCAAAGGAAAGGGAGAGAAGGGAAGTATGGGAGAGGGGGAGAGGTTTGGGATAGAGTAGTGAGGGGGGCTTGGTAGCTAGAAAGAGAGGCGAGAGAGAAATCCCCTGCCCAAAGCAGGCGAAGAATAAAGATGATTAGGGACAGAGAAAGATTTTAAAAAAGGAAAATTGTTGACTTCACATCTCTAAATTTGAATTTCAAAACAAAACAGGAAGAGATATTTCAAGTTTTCTTTGGTTGTTGTGGCCGTAGTTAGAGTCTTAGTCCTTTCAGGGTTATGTTTTCTTTCTCTTTGATGAAGTCTATAAATGGCTTCCAGGTTTCCTCAAAAGGTTTGCTGGAATTATTTCTTAATAGGCACGTTAGCTTGTCCATTTCAGCAATATCAATTGACTTTTGGATCCATTCTTCCTCTTTAGGGGTTTCAGTTGTTTTCCAGCATCTGGCGTATACGAGCCTGGCTGCAATGATAAGATAAGTCAGTAGTTTGTCAGTTGTTTTACTTTTTAGTTGACCAGTGATATTTAACAGGTAGAGTTCGGGTTTTTTCTCCCAATTACTTTTGAATATTTTCAGTATGTTGGTATGTATCAAGTTCCAATAAGAGGTGGCGACTTTACATGTCCACCATTGGTGGAAAAAAGTCCCCCTTTCTTCTTGACATTTCCAACATATGTCGTTGTCATTTTTGTATATTTGGGCTAGTTGATGAGGCGTTATATACCACCTATACATCATTTTGTAGATGTTTTCTTTTAGGCAGTAGGCATAATTATATCTCTGTTTCACCCTCCATACATTCTCCCAGTCCTCCCTAGATATATTAAAACCCAAATTGGCTGCCCATTTTACCATATAATCCTTGTTTGCACACTTTTCATTGTCTACTTCGAGCAGAAAATTATATATTTTGCTAACCGTTTTCTTTTCCGATTTTAACCAGATTTTTCCCCCTTTAACGGGAGTGTGGTCCAACCTACTTTTTTGTCTTCCTTATATCTTTTTAAAATTTGGTTGTACTGGAACCAATTTAGTTTCCATTGTGTCAATTCCTCTTGCTTTTTTAAGGTAAATGAGAGCCCATCTTTGTTTAGTAGCTCGGCGTAGGTTGGCCAAATATCGGTGTCAATTATCTTTATCTGGAATGCTTCTAGGGGCGAGGTCCAGAGGGGTATTTTTGGGTAGAGTATCTTTTTAAATTTATTGATTGACTTAGAATTTGTATGAGTTCCTGTATGCAGTTTGAAGGCATACAGTACTTGCTAGCAGAACTGCATTCGGAGTTTCAGTTCAACTGGCATAGGATACCAAAGAAGAGTGTTTAATCTTAGCCAGGGTATACTTTGAATGCATATTCTTAGAAATATAGAGATGAAGGGATCACAAAAACCAGTTTTTTAATCCGCTATATAGAAATACACAGCCAAAACGCTTTCAAAAGATGACCATGTAATATCTACTTGAAAACCACCAAAAGAAGAGAGCCTATCATTCTCAAAGGCAGTCTATTTCACAGCTGAGCTGCTCTTATCATGAAGATGTACTTCCCTATAAGCAGGTGATTTTTCCCTTGTAATTTGAATCAATTGGCTTGTGTCATAGTCAGTAGCAGCACAAAACGAGGTTGCTCCATTTCCACATGGCGTTCCTTCAAATACTGAAAGATGAGCATCATATTATCTTCTCATCTACAAAATAAACATACCTTGATCCTTAAGCCATCCTGTATTAAGCTTGAGTTCCAGACCTTTCACAATCTCTGTCCAATGTTGAAGGGTTGAGAGTCAAGTGTAGACAATTCAGTCCCTCTGATATAGATAACAATATAGACAATTCTGATAAATTTAGACATCATAATACTTCTGTTCCTCTATTTGAATGCAAGAAAAAAATCATGTATGTGAGATGTTAATGTCCCTTTATGCCTACTAGTGCTGTTCCCCATTACTGGTGAGATGTATGTGAATCTTTTTAGCTATGTCTTCATCTACACAGTATTGTTTACAACAATTAGATAATGATAAGCTTCCCCCAGTACCAGGTCTTACGTCAGTCATATATCATTTATATAGTGTTCTTCTTTCTAAATTCAATGAGTTACTCTTGAAGCATTTATTTTATTCCAAATAGATTGAAATAGTTTTGTTCTTAAAAGGAATATTGTCATAGTTTTCCTCATTAAATCATGTGACGTTTTTCAAAACTTTAAAAGAACCACAAATGTAACTTGCAATTATCCCATTTTTAAAATTATTTTATACACAATAAGAAGTTAGTGAAGTAATGTTTGTATTTTAGTCATTTCTCTGAATTCCTTGTATTGGGCACATGAAAGAGTTGATTATTATTCTGCTTTCTCTGACATTCTCTCTAGGAAGAGAATGACGATCAGCTTTTTAGCTGCTTCTACAGAATGGAACAATGACACTGTGAATGTACATCAGCTACAGCTATTTATTTATTTTATTTATTTAAAACTTTTGTCCCCTGACCTTCTCACCTCTATCGAGGGATTCAAACCGGCAAAACAGCAAAAATTCAATGCTATAAATTTAAAAACAACAACAACATATTAAAATATATAAAAACTCAACATAAAACCACATCGCCATTAAAACAATTCCACTCAATCTGTAAACGTGGTCATACATTCAGACAATAGCCAATCTCAGCCTATTCTGGGAAAGCTTGGTTCCACATCCAGGTCTTCACCAGCCTCCTAAAGAACAACAGAGAAGGGCAGATCTAGCATCACTTGGTAGAGAGTTCCACAGCCGAGGGGCGACCACAGAGAAGGCCCTGTCTCTCGTCCCCACCAGCTGCGCTTGCGAAGCCAGCGGGACAGAGAGCAAGGCCTCTCCGGAGGATCTTAATGTTCTTGATGGTTTGTAGGGGAAAATCCGTTCGGACAGGTAAACTGGTTTTGTAGGTTAAAACCAGCACTTTGAATGGTGCTCAGAAGCTAATTGGCAGCCAGTGGAACTGGCGCAGCAAGGGAGTTGTATGCTCCCTGTGCCCCACTCCTGTTAGTAACCTGGCTGCTGAACGTTGGACTAATTGCAGTTTCCGAGCAGTCTTCAGAGGCAACCCCATGTAGAGAGCGTTGCAGTAGTCTATTCGGGATGTACCCAGAGCATGGACCACCGTGGCCAAGTCAGATTTCCCAAGGTATGCCCCCGTCATTTCATGTGGCTTTTGCAGATACTTGATCGTGAAATCAAAAATCTGAAAATCAGTTGTTTTCAAGCTTTCACAGATTTCTTTAGAAATGAGAAAGTGGTTTAAAATGATTTTTTAAAGAATACAGGAGGAACTGTGAAATTAATTCTAATTGAGAAGTCAGTCAATGTGAATCTTGTAATGATGGCTACATGGTGTCTCACAGTAGCACAGTTCAATGTGTGGCTTTTCTGTGATGAAGGGTTTCATGGAAACCTACTCTGTTCTTGCAAAAGGGAGATTCAGGGGTTCGGGGGGGGGGGGTCAAAAAAGTACCTTTCTGTGAGACATATGGCTTTTGTAAGACATGTGGTGAATATAATATCCCATGTATTGCCATAGACGTGGAAGCATGTAAACCAGTTTGCTTTGATAATGAGGACATGGTCCTGACAAGTGAGGCATTTATAGTAAAAACAAAGTTATCACACAGGCATAATCACATAGCCAAATCTGACTGACTATTGTTACAGTGCCATCATATGCAAGACGTAACTGATTAGTATTATGCTTTGAAGGAAAAATATATTTGATCTAAAAATAATAATGCACCAAATGTATTTCAAGATCTTTGATGATCTTTGAAATATCTGTGGTTGAAAATTTGGCAAAGCAGTAGCTAATGTGTATCAAAGTCTTTGTTTCTATGAAGTTCTTTTGGTTAAGAAACAAGTTTCTGAACACCAACATGTCTCTTTGGTTGTCTCTCCCTGCTTCAAATAGGATCTGTTTACCTGTGGCTTACATTTAATGAGAATTCTTATGCACATGTTTTAATAACAACTTCTCCAAATAAGAAAATAGCTTGACTTCCTGTCTTCCAGTTTCAGATGTGATGAGTATCATTATTTCACTTGCAGCTGAAAGTGAAATCTATTACTGTGAGCTACAAAACTTGAGGCCTGTTTGAACTTCCATTTACAAAGTACAGAAGAATTTAATTAAACTAAGATATTTAATAGTTTGCTACTTTGCAAACATTACTATTTGTTTCCTTTGAGAATGAAATTAGTAAAGAAATTTATTCTTAGTATCTGTTTAGTTTGGACTTCAGGTCCTAACTGGATATGGACAGCTAGAAGGCTAGAATGGTCTATTTTTAAGGGGCTTTGGCAGCCCATCAAAAATAGAACCTTTCACATGGGGAAACTTCCTCTGAAATGTAGGACACATAGTGATCCTACCCTTAGCACTGAATCCTCCTCTCATTAGGTGTAGTGCTTAGATTCATTATCTATAGCAGGTTCTTTTCAAGATTTGTCTCCTTGAAAACCTATTGTATTACATTGTGCTAATGTCTTCATGATGCTATGAAGTGCTGGTGCCTTTTCCCATGGCTAAAAGGCTTAAGAACTATCCATGTGATTCATTAATGAGATTTTATTTAAAGCATAAATCTATTTCCAAAACTCTTAAAATAACTGCAGGTGCTTCTCTTTTGGACACACCAAAGGTCAGATCTCTCTAATTCTCTCAGTCTGCTCAGAGAATTACATTCAAAACTCCACTGAGCAAAAAGGCAGAGGACCAAATAAGTGGGTGATTTTTTTTATTAGAATCATATTTTGATATGATTTCTCTCCTTCTCTTGGTTTGTTCTTTATTTTATCTTTTTGCTGCATTGTAAAATGGTATGCAGAGATGGGAACATAACAAATCTAAGTTAGATTTTTATTTAAGTCTCTATCAACCAAGGATTAAATTAGATGTTACCCATAGAAGTGACACACATTTTAAATTTGTTTTCAAATATTTTACTTATTTCTTTCTTTTTCATTTGCAACCATACTAACTGCATTGGACAATGGCATTGGAGGCAACAAGAACCATGGCATTTGAGAGAAAATAATGAAAAACTATCTCTGGGAAACAACAACACCTGAAGAGCGTGGAAGAAATATGTATGAGCCAACACTGTGCATCTTCCGAAATTGTGTTGCTTTTTCAAAAGAATATGCACTGTCAGACACAAGACTAATCTCTCTGGATACAAAGGCCAAATAAAAAAATCTCGTATAGTGAAAAGCATTTATGGAATATGCACGCTTCCCATGTGAAAATATAGTCTACCCAAGCCCTTACAATGACTGATTTAATTAAAAATCTGGAACAATATGGGTAACTGTTCGTGTGAAATGGACGTTTGGCTTTTGTTCAAGACAAACAAGAAGAGAAAACACAGTATTAATTTTGTTAATTTTACTGTTTTATTTCTAAAACATAAATTGTACACAAATTCTCAGTGCTACAGTTGCAAAAAGAAAAGAAAAAAGCATTGGTGTAAAATATTTGGCCAAATGTGAATGGCTTAAAAAGATCAAATGGGAAATAACTGGCTATTCATTAAACTTTAAAAACTCAACTCTAACAAATCTTAACTAATTTTAAAAGCAACGTTATAACTGCAGAGGATTCTGACTGCACAGATGCTTGAAAGAAAATTTGAGCAGCTGAGAATAAATAAATAATTTCACTAACTGTATACATGCAAATTTAAGGGTTAGTATCCTTGAATGCCTCTAAAGAAGATAAATGTAGAAAGTAGGAGAGATTTAAATGGAAATTAGTAAGGTGAAACATGGCATACAATTTCAGGGCATGATATAACCTTGTTCACTTTTCAAAAATATGGATGTTGATATGGTGACATGATATACAGTAAACGAAATGCCCCTTTGTTAGCCTCCAAAGCCAGATCCTCTGAACTGAACCTGCTATATACAAAAGATTGGGAGTCATGAAACCTGAATCAAGAAACTGAAAGATTTGAAACTTAAATATTAACAGGCGACATTACTTTTTTTTTTAGATCTTTAGCTGTCATTTTTTTAAGTATTCGTTTTGTTTTTAAAAATTAAATTAATGCAGGCTTTCCCAAAGTTTTCCCTGACACTCTCTGTATGAAGTGCTATTTCTTTATGGAAATTCTCTAGATAGTCATGCTTGAAAGATAGAAACTTATTTTTGCATATGAAATGTGGGCAAAATGGAGGACTCAGAAAGTATCCGACCAAGCATGGGTTAGAGAACCTGTTGGTTCTGCTGGACCTCTCAGCGACCTTCAATACTGTAGATCATGGTATCCTTTTGGGACTCCTGGTGGAATTGAGTCTTGGAGGTACTGTTCTGCAGTGGCTCTGGTCCTTTCTGGAGGACTGTTCACAGAAGGTGGTGTTGGGGGACACCTACCCATCCTCACAGCCATTGTCCTGTGGGGTCCTGCAGGGTTCAGTACTGGCTCCTACATGAAGCCGTTGGGAGAGATCATCCAGAGTTTTGGAGTTCGATGTCATCTGTATGCAGATGATGTTCAATGCTATCACTCCTTTCCACCTGCTACTAAGGAAGCTGTTCAGGTCCACCCCAGGAGGAGTTGGCCTTGGCTGCTTTCTTGACTTCTCTCCTCGCTCTCGCCTTTCACAACTCCCTGATCAGATCTCTCCTCAACAGAGTCTGTCTGTCTGTCTGTCTGTCTGTCTCTCTCTCCTTTTGTTATTCTTTTTCTCTTCCTCCAAGATTTTTTTCTATCCCTCCCCCCCCCCCCATTCTCTCCCTCTGATTCTTAAGGAACCAGTGGATCAAGACCCACCCACCCCCACCCCCCCAACCTGCTTTAATCGCATTGCTGGAGCTTTGGCTGACATCTTTCTCCCTTTTTTGTGGTGTGTGTGTGTGCTTCATCTTTTCATGAAAGGATGTGCCATTCCCAAGCAGACCATCCTGAAAGCCCTGGAGTAGTGGGAATTGGAGGAAGTTTTATGAAGTGTCCGTTATTTTTGTGAAAAATCCCTTATTTTTAGGTAAATGTCCCTTATTTCTTATATCAAAAAGTGACAATCCTAATTACAAGTGGTCTTTTCCCCCCTCCCGCACAAAATCCACTTCTGCGCCAGGAGAAATAATGGAGAACCCAATGAGCACATCATCTCCCCCTTCCCATTTTCCAGAAGTATGCAACATTGGTATTACCTTTTTATTCTAAGTTCAATAAACAGTTTCACAATTTCAAACTTAAATGTTTCTAATATACACCTTTCTTTATTATATTTTACAAAAAAGGTAGAAATATTTATACATATATCTTTCTGTTTAATTGCTATTAATTTTTTAAAAAAAAAATAATTTGGGGGGGGGGCGCTGAGTAAAAAAAATTTCTGGAAAGGGGGCAGTAGGCCAAAAAGGTTTGGGAACCACTGCCGTAGCTATAAAGCCCTAAACAGTTCCAGTCCAGTTTACCTGTTTGAATGGATCTCCCCTAGGAATGATCTCAGAGTTTAAGATAATCTGGGGAGGCCCTGCCCTTGGTCCTGCCTCTTTAGCTGGTGTGACTGGCAGGGACAAGGGCCTTCTCAGTGGTGGCCCCTTGCTGTGGAATTCCCTCCCCAAGAATATTAGATCAACCCCCTCCCTTCTGGCCTTCTGTAAATGAGTGAAAATGTAGCTTTGTGATCAAGTCTTTGGAGAACCTGTGTAATCGATAAATATGGAATTATCTGCAATGATTATTGGAACGGCCTTGTAGGTAATGTGGTTAATGGTGAAGGTATTTTAAAAGTTCTTATATGTTTTAATGTATTATATAATTCTATCTTAAAATGTTTATTTTAATTGTACATTGTTTTAAGGCATCAAATAGTTCCTATGTGTAAAGCCACATTGAGTCTCCTCTAGTGTTGAGGAAGTTAGGATAGAAACGTTGTAAATAAATAAATAGTAATAATAATAATAGAGACTCGCTTAAGGTCTACTCCGTGGCAATTAAGGCAGCCGAGAAATCTTTCTCGACTGCCCGCATTGCATCTACATTAACTAGACCTGCAGAGTTGTTTCAGGTGGTCAGGGAAATACTTCATCCTAGTGACCAAGAAAAGTCTTCTGACCACTCATCAACTCAATAAAGTGAGTTTGCCCATCACTTAGCACATTTTTTTTGTATTTTAGGTTGATTTTATGAAAAATATATTTTTGTCAAAAAAATACAATATGGAGTTTAACTACGGGTTTTTGTTTATTTTGCAAAAAGCACAGAAAGCAGTGGGTTTTGCACATAATACATAGGATGTTCTTTCAATATACAAACCAATGCGTTCCTGTAAATTAAATTGTCTTAAGAAAAATTGCAAGAATTGTTGGAAAAACATTCAAAAATTCCTATAATCTCAATAAGCAGGGGGAAAACTTTTGAAAAGTATTCATTCAAGAAGGGAATATGCAAAGATTTACATCCTTGAACACCGTGCTTGGAAAATAATTTTATGAAGATGAAAGTTCTGAAAAATCAGGACCAAAATCATCGCAAATATAGACATAAATACTTGTATTCCATCAAGTTAGTAAGTGGCTCTTGGAAATAATCTATCCTAGAGTTACACGCTTTGTGGATGATGGGGATATTACATATTAGTAATATTAGCACCTGTGAGAAATTCAGATTTCCATTTGCCGTACTCATTTGCCATTTCTATATTTTTCAAAGTTCTCATTTCATATTCAATTTCTGCTTCCCCTCATTTTTCAAAGATCTATCTCCAAAGCCTTCTTTATACAAAATATAGAATGAAGCTAAAAACATGTCCAATTTTGTCTGCCAAACACTGGCATATTTCCATGGCATATTAGCTGTGAATGATGGCCCAAGTAGACATGCCACTGACCTCCTAATATTCCGTGAAAATGGGCAAACATGTGTGGTAATTGTGTTAAATCCAATGGGAATGTAAAGATTATGTATATTTTTTTGATGAGACTAACTTACCATATAAAGAAAGATAAGTGGTGGAGGAGTTATTTTAGCAGCAATAAAAAAGTAAATAAGAAAAAATGGGGGAGAGGTCATATATCTTTTTAAACATCAAAATGCTTTCTTGGATAAGTCATGAAGTGCAAATAAAAATTCAGGTATTTGAAGGAAAACAACAACCACTTCTCTCACAATTTCATGCAGTGGGAAGAAATTTTCAAAATAGAGTCAACTGAAGAGCAGGACCAGATAAAAAGACTAAATATCCAAGTTTTCTCATCTATAAACAGGGAGAGAATGCAGCTTTTTAATCTAAGGCTATGATTCCTGGGGTCTTTTTATGCTTCGGCTTCACTGCAACATTGTTGAACTGATAGCAGGAAATGCCCTGAGGGTTCTCAGAAACAGGAGTGTTCTAAAGGGAAAGTTGTTCATTCCATTTTCATGGAATAAAAGACTAAGATGAAAACAAGTTCTGTACAAAAGTAATATTTTCTCCTTATAAAAAAACAACACTTTGGGGTATCATCCTACGTGGAGTTTGGAAGGGGGAAAAGAATTTGGAAGCATAGGAAGAAATCTCTGAAATGAAAGACGCAAAAGTCTGGGGAAGCTATCTAAGTAATAGAAGTGCCCATTTGGACACCAACTTTGTTATGCTATTGAATGGATAATATGTGTTCTGTACATTAAAATCTACATTACATAAAACCGATCTGGAAAGTATCAAGAATAGTTTCTTGAAATCAAGGCTACCAGGCTAAGTACAAGATAGTGTTACCATATATGTAATATTGACACGGTCCTGAATAAGATAACCTAGTGTAAAGTTTCTCTGGGTAGCGCTGCCCTTAGAGGGAGATAAAAAATATGTAAAAAATTACCTTCAGGCTATGTATATAAGGTGTATATGGGACATAAATGAATTTCATGCTTAGATTTCAGTTCCATCTTGAATATAACTCATTATGTATGCACATGCAAATACAGGTATTGCAATATCTAAGAAAAATGCAAAATCCAAAGCACTTCTGGTCCCAAGTGGTATGAATAAGTGATGTTCAACCTGTGTAAACAATGATAATAATAGCAAGAATATCCTCCCTCAGCTTATAAATCTATCTTTTATAATGCCACATTCCCCTCACCAATAGGACTGTTTACAGTCCAAAGAATGAGGATGAACAATATTTATTTATTTTGTGTCAAAAGCATTGCAGAAATAAATAAGTATAAAACTGATAAAATAGAGGGAACACAAGTGGCTAAATATTTTTAGACCAAAAATAGCCAAGAGCAACCACATTGTCTGTAGCTTTAAAGAGTTTTTCCTCTGTGCAGGAGGCAGGGCATTGTGGGCAAGCTTACAGATGCTGAGTTGTTTGTTCTGCTACACAGTTGCACAAGGTTTTGTTATATTCATTTAGTTGGATGCCTATCATTGATATTTGAATGCTTCTCCACTATCTCCTCCACTCTCCACCAGTCGGTAAATGACCATGTGGATGCAATAGATAATGGTGAAGGCATTGTAGAATGCCATCTGACAGAACTTAATACTACATCTGCTTGCCCTGGGAACTGTTAACATTACATAAACAGGATATTTGTCCTATATTCAACCTGGCTTGAAATTGGTTGGGATTCCTTGCTCTTGGAGAACCATTTGCTAATATTATATCAAGAGTGAAATACTCAAGGTGCAATTGCAACCAGTGCCAACAAAGAGAAAAAATAGGACAAGTGCAAAGACGCCAGAATGGATGTGTAAAGAACTTCTAACTGTGCTAAGATTCAAAAGAGACATGCACAAAAAGTGGAAAAAGAGAGAAATCACCAAAGAAGTATTCAAACAAATAGCCAACTCATGCAGGGGAAAGTCCGCAAGGCTAAAGCACAAAATGAGCTCAGGCTTGCCAGAGACATTAAAAACAATTTAAAAAGGCATATTTTCTTATGTCAGTAGAAAAAGGAAGAACAAGGAGGCGATAGGGCCTCTTCGAGAAGAAGATGGGGCAATGCTGACAGGGGATAGAGAAAAGGCAGAACTACTTAATGCCTTCTTTGCCTCGGTCTCACAAAAAGAAAGTCATCTTCAACCTCAGCAAGATGGAGTGGATGAAGGATTAAAGGACATCCAACCCCAAATTGGGAGACAAGTCATCCAGGAATACCTGGCCACTCTAAATGAGTTTATGTCCCCAGGGCCAGATCAACTATACCCAAGAGTATTGAAGGAACTAGCAGTAGTCATCTCAGAACCATTGGCAATCATCTTTAAGAGTTCTTGGAGAACAGGAGAAGTTCCAGAAAATTGGAGGAGGGCCAATGTGGTCCCAATCTTCAAAAAGGGAAAAAAGGATGACCCAAACAATTACCGTCCGGTCAGCCTCACGTCAATACCAGTTTTTTAAGGAAGTGGTCTGCAAACACTTAGAAACAAATGCAGTCATCACTGATAGTCAACACAGATTTATCAAAAGCAAGTCATGCCAGACTAATCTGATCTCTTTTTTTATAGAGTTGTAAACTGGGTAGATGCAGGAAATGCCGTGGATGTAGTGAACCCTGGATTTCAGTAAGGCCTTCGACAAGGTACCCCATGACCTTCTGGCAAACAAACTAGTCCAATGTGGGCTAGGCAAAACTACCGTTAGGTAGATCTATAATTGGTTAAGTGGACGAACCCAGAGGGTGCTCACCAATGCTTCCTCTTCAGCCTGGAAAGAACGGACAAGTGGAATGCCGCAGGGTTCCATCCTGGGCCCGGTTCTGTTCAACCTCCTTATTAATGACTTAGATGAAGGGTTAGAATAAATGATCATCAAGTTTGCAGATGACACCAAATTGGGAGGGATAGCCAATACTGCAGAAGACAGGAGCAAAATGTCACACCTCAAGGACCACAGGCCTCAGTTTTGCAAGAACAAGACCGCAACCATGCTGGCTGCAGAGAACATTCCAAGCCAGCTTGTTTCACTCCAGAGATTCCCTCTGGGCCCCTTTGCCTTTCCCGTGAGAAGCAGGTGCCAAATGCACAACATGGACAGGCCAAGTTTACTCAAACAGGCCTCCCCTGATAAGTGGAGTGCCTCGGAGATGCTTCAAATCCAGCTCCCTTCACCAGCTGCGAGTTCCTAACGAGTTGTGCATTCCGGAGAAGCGGAGGTAGCTAAACATACAGACAGTCATCCATCATGGCATTTTGACACTCGACGTACCCAGATCAAAGCCACTGGATAGTATAACTATATGGAGATGCCCCATTGAAGGCATCTTGTACCAACTCCGCATTCAAGGATGTTCCTGTGAGAGAGGCTGCTTTCAGGCCTTCCAGAAGCCTGTGCCAGCCAGCTTTGGGCTGCCTTATTCCTGCTCCAGTGCTACGTTCCTGTATTGTTCCTGCAAAGACTTTCTAAGCTACTGAACTTTATTGCTTCCAAGAATCCCTGCCTTGCCATCTTAAACTGGCTGGGAACCTTTAAGAGACTTTCCTTTGCATCCGGTTTGTTCCTGAATCCATCCGCTTGGACCCTGTTGCCACAGGATTATTTATCCACTGCTGATTCCTGTTGTTTGCTGCTATTTGGAGGCACTATAGAATTGCCTCCAAACTCTTTCCTATACCTTTTATTCACAATAAACCTGTTGTACCTCAATTGCTGTGTGGTTTATCCAGGGAGGTCAAGTCCCAAGGCCTTCAAAACAATCTTAACAGATTAGAGAGATGGGCTAAAACTAACAAAATGAAGTTCGACAGTGACAAATGCAAGATACTCCACTTAGGCAGAAAAAATGAAATGCGTGGCTCGAGAGCAGTATGTGTGAAAAAAATCTTGGGGTCCTTCTGGACAACAAGTTAAACATGAGCCAACAATGTGATGTGGCGGCAAAAGGGGGGGAGGATTTTGGCCTGCATCAATAGGAGTATAGTGTCTAGATCAAAGGAAGTCATGCTAGCCCCTCTATTCTGCCTTGGTTAGACAACACCTGAAATATTGTGTCCAATTCTGGGCACCACAATTGAAGAGTGAGATGACAAGCTGGAATGCCTCCAGAAGAGGGCAACTAAAATGATCAAGGGTCTGGAGAACAAGTCCTATGAGGAGCAGCTTAAAGTGCTGGGCATGTTTAGCTTGAAGAAGAGATGGCTGAGAGGAGACATGATAGCTATGTATAAATATGTGAGAGGAAGTCATAGAAAGGAGGGAACAAGCTTGATTCCTGCTGCCCTGGAGACTAGGACAAGGAACAATGGCTTCAACCTACAGGAAAGGAGATTCCACCTGAACATTAGGAAGAACTTCCTGACTGTGAGAGCTGTTCAACTGTGGAACTCTGCCCCAGAGTGTGGTGGAGGCTCCTTCTTTGGAAGCTTTTAAACAGAGGCTGGATGGCCATCTGTCGGGCGTGCTTTGAATGCAATTTTTCTGCTTCTTGGCTGGGGGTTGGACTGAATGGCCCATGAGGTCTCTTCCAATTTTATTTTTCTATGATTCTATATGCATGCATGTTCAACGACTTTGTAGAACATATAGAGATTTGTTTCCACCCTTTTCCTATCATGGAAACCGATAGTATTTCTTGAACAAATACAATTGGCTGGATGAAGTTTTGTAAAGTTATTGAATTACAAACAGGATGATGACTAACTAAAAGGTATGGTCTCACTTTACTCAACCAATTAAAAAGACTACTGCTGACATGAAATGCATGTTTTGAGAACAACATGCTCCCACAACTAGAGAAAGAAAATCAATAATGTAGCAAAATAGGATTGAGTAAAATCACAAGTGCCAAACTTTGATTAATTGGAACCACAGAAAAAGTATGTCCTTTCCTGATGTCCCTGATGGATAGAAAGATGGATAAAGGAGCTACAATGTATGCTATATTATCTTTGAACCGCAGAATAAATGTAATGTTCTTCAACTTTTTTTTGTTACTGCTGTGCCTGTCATTCACTTATCTTTGAAACAATAAACTACTTCACTGGTGGGCAGAAGTATATTCATTAACATGTCTATCTCTCTATTGCTTTGGGATGTGAACATTCAAAGGAGTAAGGTATTGATTTTCTGATTTAGTCCTTGTTTTTTAGCCTGTTTTCACAAGAAACACCAAGAACAATAGGCTTCAAATGTATTTCTCAAGAATATTTCTAATGTGGGTTCTAAAAGAAAAGAGGTGATATTCTAACTGTTGCAGAATTTGGAATATCTATCTTCTAGACAACATAGAATTTTCCCAATCAGTAGCAATATAGGGTGGGGATTTGGGGAATTTTCATTCTAAATGTAACTTTTTCAAACTTCGGTCTATCCATCCATCATTTATTCATCAGCCAATATTATTTAGATGCAACCTGGCAGGGCCAAGCCAGGGTCTTGGACAATGAAACTAATGAACAATACAAAACAAATCATGTTGATATTAATGGATAAAAAGGAATCAGTCCCCAAGACTAGAAGGAAATATGAGCTTTTAAATGGCCATGTATTAGAAAACCTGGCTCTGATAACTGACAAACGCAAATTATGATAATAGGTTGGGATTTTCAAGTATTATGTCACTATACCACATTATATAATCAATCGTTTAGTTAATTCTAGGTTAGGGTTCCCCAAACTAAGTCCTGCGGGCCGGATGTACCCCCTAAGGTCATTTACACAACCCCTGCCCTAAATCTTAAATTTAGGGTTGCTCTAAATTTGAATCGATTTCAAAGCACGCAACAATAACAGTTCTAATTAACCTGACTATCTCATCAGTCAACAGAAGGCCCACACTTCTCATTGAAATACTGGAAAGTTTATGTTGGTTAAAATTGTTCTTCATTTTAAATATTGTATTGTCATTTCATGCTTTTTTCCACTACAAATAAGATATGTGCATAGTAATTTGTTGATGTTTTTTTCAAAGTATAGTCTGACTCCCTCCCCCCCCCCAAACAGTCTGAAGGACAATGAATTAGCCTTCTGCATATAAAGTTTGAGGACCCCTGTTGTGCCTTGCTAGTTTGCTTCAATGGTCTTCTCTCATGCAACCAGGATTGATTGGACCAGTGTGAAAAGATTCAAATACTCTAACTACCATGAGAGGAAAATAAAAACCTTAGCAGGATGATAGAGAAGGGGAAGAGAACAATTGCAAAGTAATAACTCTGGCATCCACCCTGGGGCACCAAGCTCATGAGCATTTCGCAGTTACTGCATGGTGGGTAGTATAATCTGACTGAATAGTACATACTCAAGGTTTCTCCTGCAAGTGTGTGTCTTTTGGCTAGATTTAACTAATAGGAGCAGGTGTCGGCAGCTTATCTTCCCATCATGCATTTGCACTATATTGTTTCTGATCTATTCTTATGCTCTTTAGTGAAGTTGTATTTGAACTGACTTGAGTATATTTCTAAGGACTCAGGCATGGCAATTTTGATTATGGGGAGAGCCTCACTTTGAAAGGGGTTTCATTTACCCCCTCTTTTCTATACCTTTTTGTACCTGCTTGTACCACTTGTCTCCAAATTTGTGTTTTGTTTTTTTTTTTTAAAAAAAAGTTGAGATTGTAAATCTGTTTTGATTCCTCAATGCAAATAATGAGCTACTAAAAGAGGGTTTTACAGAGTCCAAATCAGACTAAATCAAATTTTCCTCTCCATTAAGCTCCAAGTAAAAGTTCTGGACTGTTACAACACTGTACTTCTAATGCTTTCTGGAACAAACTAAAGACCATCTCCACTTTAACAGTACCTCTACATATTTTATCTTTTATATGTAATGAAAGATCCCACTGTGATAAGTGATATATAAATTCCTTCCCCCTTTTCTACCTCTGCTTCTTGCACTTACCAGCTAAAGACTTCATCACATTAGGCAGGGAAGTGAGTGACAGAGAAGAGCTCAGTCTTACTCAGTTTTTAAAAATGAAACAGGTGTTTTCCCTACCTTCTACCACACTGTTAAATGTCTCTCAGTTTCCTTTCAGTCTTCTTTCACACTGCAGATTTGGCCCCACCCATCATCCCCCTCTCTGCTCATTGTTGTAAACCAGGAGGGAGGGAGAGAAAGCAGCAATGCTCTCTCTCTCCCCCTCTCTCCCTCCTCTCCCCCCGGCTGCCCCACAGAGAAAAGGATGGACCTTGGAAAACTATAACTCCCAGGACTGCATAGTATGGAGCTATGGTATTTAAAGTGGGCACCAAGAGCATTTATTCCATAGTGTAAATGCCCCAAGAGAAGAGTACGGACCTTGGAAAACTATAACTCCCAGGACTGCACAGCATGGAGACATGTCATAATAATAATAATACTTCTCCCCCAAGTTTCCCATGCAACACAAGGCACAGACACATCACGGAAGGAAAGGGAAGGAAACGAAAGGACCCAGAAAGGCTATTTTTTAAAAAAGAAATTGTTCTAGCAAAGTAAAAACTTGGTGAGTAAATGCTTTCCCTAACAAGGGTACTTTTGTCTCCTACAATTTCCCCTCCCATAAATTGGGGAAACGTTTCATTGTAAACCTGGGAGCAACTAGTGCCATCACATTTCCAAAATGGCCAAACATCCAGATGATTTTAAAAAATCCACTTTCTCACCACCTCCTGAAACGTTTTAAAAGAATGCTGGCCCTCATGCTTAAAATACGCAAAGAATGCTCTATCTTATACTTGAAGCCAAACTAATGTGATAACAAGTGTAGCACTCAGTGGCATTTAGTAAATGTGATGAAGTGGTAAATCTTAGCAATGCCCATTTATGAACCTTTCATTTTATTTTACTCTCATTACCCAACTCATGTTTCTTTTAACAGTAGCAAAATGGTGAAGACTGGACACACTGTGTGGAGTTTGGCTTATTCCAGTTACAGCTTGTGCTTTTGTCTTCAACCTAAATGGTCTTCCCTGGCCCTAAATAACCTCTCCAATGTCACCAGCCAATGGGTTTGGCGAGAAAGGAGGGAGGTAAAGAAAGGAATACAGCTGTGAGTGATTTGGTTTGTGGTCCTGGGTGCATTTAGTCTTAGTTTGATTTACAATCATGATGCCAGTGGCTCAAAATGGCTATGGCACCTGAATTGTGGTTTGTCCCCCTCTCTCACCAAAGAACCAGATGAAAAAATGAGTTAGTTAAATAAGACATCAGGACAGTGAGTCTGAACTGCCATGTTGAATTTTGCTTTTCTGGCTGGAATATAAAATAAGTTATCATTAATTGTAGCATATTAATAAAACAAGTAATTGAGCAAATGAGCTAGCAAAAAGGGGAAAAAAGAAAGAAAGGAAACCATTGATTGGTGAACTACATGTTATAACCCATGGGTCAATTCATGTTTTTCCAGTTCAAGATGTGAGAATGACGAAACAAAGCATTCTGCTAAAATGAGAGGTTTGAGACCTAGGTAGTAAATTGCATGAACAAGGTCATCCAAAAGCCAGACATGATTCATTGTACAGTATCCTGAGGTATGGGGAGGGAAGTAACGATTAAAAGTGTTGGATTTGAGTTATGTTTTAAAGTGTAGAGGTATGTTTGTGTGGGTGATGTGTGTGTCTCAGTCAGAGTGGAAGGCCACTGTCACAGTTAATAACGTGCTCAATAACTTTTTGGATTTATGATGTATTGATAAATTTACATATATATATATATATATATATATATAGAGAGAGAGAGAGAGAGAGAGAGAGAGAGAGAGAGAGAGAGAGCGCTAAAATACAGAAAATAATAAAAATTAATACATATCAGTTAAGTCATCCACATTACGCACCAGGGTTAGGTATCCAAGTTAGAAAGTACCTACAAACATCTGGATCTTCAAGGAAGATCCGGAACTTCACAGATATAGAGTCTGTGGAGGCAGACACCTGGGGATGTCATCAGTGATCCCAGGTGTCTGTCTCCACTGCCTATCGATGCCCTCCAGCCTCAGGCAATTTGGGGGGGGGGGGAGAGAATAGTGCCACTTTTCCTTCCATGCTTCCTGTTTTGCCTCAAAACCAAAAAAGTAGCCTTTTACTGTTCCTGGAGGCTTATGTTAGTCCCATCACCCAGCATGATGGAGCTAAGAGAAGCCTCCAGGAATAGTAAAGAGCCTGTTTAATTGTTTTGAGGGAAAATTGGCATTCAAGGAAGGGAGAATGGCACATGGTGTCAACAGAACATCAGCATGGCAGGTATGTCTGGCCAATCCCACCAATGAGGTGGGTTATGCTCTTCCTGCTATGAGGCTGCAAAATGTGGCACTAACCAAAATTATTATTACTGGTTCATGTCACATTTTGGCCAGTGTGGAAGGGCCCATAGTTACAATCAATAATTTTAAAACTGCAACATCATCACACCACATTTCTGAACACTTAAGAAACAGCCCATCAGACAACGACTCACAGTTGTCCCATGGGTTTCAAGTCAATCCCCATTTTGAAGTGTTCATTAAACCAATGATTTAGAACTAAAATATCAAGTGACTTCATTTTTGTTTCCCCATGTAGAAAAGCAAAAGTGAATGGTTTATATGCATTTTATCTGATATGTACTTTTAATGGATTGTTACTGTATGATGTTTTATAATGTTTTTAATGTTGCATTGAATTTTTGCTGTTAGCCGGTCTGAGTCCCTCTATGGAGGTGGAGAAGATCGGGATATAAAAGTTTTAAATCAATAAATAAATGGGCAAAACTGTCAAATATCTGCTTGCAATCAATATGATGAAGCCATGTGGGTGGAGCACAGTTGTCCAGTAATGCTCCCTTTCTTTCACCATTACCGTTTGGGAAACACAGAAGACAGATCAGTAATTTATTGTGTTCTTTCCATTTCTTCAACTGAGCAATATTGCATATATGCTAATTTGCTCTTCTTACATTTCTGTTTTTCACAGGAAAGTTATTCCAATGTAACTTGGGGGGAGGTTACATTTTTAATTTTATTTATTTATTTATTTAAACTTATTTGTCGCCACTCCCAGCCGGCTCGGGGCGACTTACGTTTTTGACATTTTAGTACTGTTCTTAATATTGAAAGTTTACCAGTGTTCCCTTAAATCTTTTCAGACTTCTGTATTTTTATATACAATAGGTGGGAATGAAAATATGCTGCAAAATTATTTACGAACAATTTAATAAAACTTTATTGTTACTGCTGTCAATGATTATTGCCAAACTTATCCTGTAATATGTTATCTGCTCTTTTTCTGTATACATTTCATGTTCTGGTTCTGATACTGGTTTTGTATGTTGTGGTTTTTGTTCTCTTTTAATTCAATTTTATTACAACACATTTGTAATAAGTATTACAATATTAAGCTGTTTTACTCCATTACTTGGTATTGCATTAAAATAATTTTACTACAGTGCTGTGACCTGCGGAAATGTGTGTGTGACTAATGTGTTAGATTCCCTAAACAGTTAAATATTCCTCTCCTACACTTTTTCCTGAAGAACCATAATAATATAGGTACATGTTAATATTTTTATTTAACTTCTAGAAAGGATGAGCAGTTCCTCTTGCCATTGATATGGGCCAAAACATGTTTCATATAAAAAGTTTATTAACTTCGCAGGTGTTTTGGACTCCAGCTCCCACAATTTCTAAAAGCTGGTAAGGTGGCTGGGATTTCTGCAGCTGAAGTCAGAAACACGAGGAGGATCGGAGTTTGAGAAACAACATCATCAAAAGCAACCCTTTAAAAATAGTCCATTACACATTTTTCAAAAACAAAACATTTCATCTTTAATGGTCATTCAAATAGCAGCATAACTTTTAAAAATTAAATTGCAATTTTTAAAATTCTTTTTCATGCTTTTTTCATGTCTTACACCTGTGCGTAATTCAAAACACTACTATGAGGTGTTAAACACATCACAAATGCTTATGGTAAGCATTGCAAACAACTTCTGTTGTACAAGTGACAATGAATCAATGTCAAAAACTCACTCACAAATTCAAATTACACAACTGTAATTGACCATCAGATTTCAACTTAGCTATGCATACGTATAAGGAAGTCATGACTAGGCTTGTTTGATTTAAAAAAATCTTCTAAACTCATTTTGCATGTAGGGGGCGCTACTGGTTTGATTCTAAAGTCACTTCCAATTTTCACAGAAAAAAATGTTCAAAACTTTTTGAAACTTCCAAGACTTTTGAATCTTTTTGTTAATGGTTTTAAAGTGTTATTTCCTGTTTCATTGGGTGGTCTTTACTTTGAAAGTAGTTCTTTTACTTCAGGAGCAGTGGAAAGCAAGTGGAGGAAATTCTTTCCTTATCTGGTTTTAAACTGGCTTCTCTGGCTTGAGCCAGAAGAGAGAAAAGCAGAGGGAGGAAATTCATTCTTCTCTGGTTTAAAACTGGCTTCTCTAGCTTGAGCTGAATAATTTCTGACTCACTTCCTGATTTGTAGCAAAAATGGAGGAAAAAGCTTCAGAAGGGCAAAGGGACTTCCGGTTTCCTTAAAAACTTCAAAATCACTTCAAAAAAGGTAATTTTTCCAACTTTATTCCGATTAACGAAGATTCCTACTGGAACTAACCATGCCTAGTAATTACACAGTTAAACTGGTTATGTTGCACAGCACATCATAGATGCCATTATAAAAACAAAACATACAAAATAAAACGGAGGTTACGGCGGTCTGCCTGGGCTTGGATGGAGTGACCATGTAAGTTGCTATAAACATCCTATGCCCAGGGGATGTGGATTGCCTTCCTCTGAGGGAGAGAGAGGGCCCAAAGACTTCACAGAACCAAGCTTCATGAAAAAAGTAACTGGGTTTATTTAACAAGACACAAAGCTGCAAGTGTCTGGCTCCAAAAAACCTTTACAAAGTTCACGGGCTCGAAGAATCCAAACTGTCTTCCTTAGTTGTCTTCTTCAGTCTGTGAGGGGTAGATGGTGAATGCCTCTCCTTCTCTCTCTCTGGTCAGCCGCCACAGATGGTGGACAGACCCCAGCCACTGAACTCCTTTAAATTGAAGGGCGAGCATCCTTCCTATGCTGAGTCCAGGGCTGGTTGAAAGCAGTATTGATTCATTAAAAGGTCACAGGCCAGAGCTGGCAGCCCCGTGGCTCAGTCACATGTCCCTGGTAGTCACTGAGGTAAACTCAGAGAGGTTTCCCCCTTTTATAATGTTTAGAATTGGAGGGAAATCCTGAGACCCTGATTGGCTGGGACTCTGAGGTGACTTTTTGGAGGAAAATACTGGGTGATGATTGGAGGAAGGAAACAGAGAGAACGAGCCTCTCCCAACCAGGGAAAAAACAACAACCCAGCCCCAAAAACTGCAAATAGGCCTTTACAACAAATTGAGGCCTGTTAATCTAGCACAAGCACATAAAAGTAAGCATAGACATTCAATATAAACAGGCCAAGCTTAGCGCAGGCCGCAACAAAGGTCTTGTCTTGTCTTGACTGTTACTACATTTTCTTTTACTGCACAGTCTGTAATTTTAAGTAATAATAATAAAAAAATGAAATGTTCTGTTGTGAAATAGGTCCCCCACCTTGCCATTGTCATGTCAGATCCAGATCTGGAAAAATAAAATTATTATTATCATTGCATTCTACTTTCCCTTTGCTGCAAGAGCTGTAATAGTTTATTATTCCTTTTGTTCCAGGACTTCTGATCTTGCCTGTATTTATTCAAGGGAACTTCTTACTGTATGTAAAAAAAATTGCAGCTCATTAAACATCTTATGTACTTCAGTAATACAGCATTGGGATAATATTCTAAATACTAATAAAGCACCTTCCTCGTTCAGGGTCTGTTGCATTGTCAGTAGCTCCTCTTTAAGATTTTTTAAAAAACCCTGTTGTTTCATTACTGGTCGATGATCCGTGCTATAATCTACAAAAGTAAAGCTTTAATTACTGTGGAAGAGTAATAAGACTTTGAAATAAGAAAATATTTCTGGGTTTCTGTTGTCTACAAATCAGTGCATCTTTACAGTATATGTTTAGAGGCTATCACATGGGAAATCTATCCACTGCAATGGAAGGTCACAATCTGATTAAAATCTGATTAAACACATCTATAT
This sequence comes from Anolis apletophallus, assembly GCA_030556195.1. NCBI lineage: Eukaryota > Metazoa > Chordata > Lepidosauria > Squamata > Anolidae > Anolis > Anolis apletophallus. Next base: position 86,943,683 of record JARBWK010000007.1, read on the forward strand.
GTATTTTAACAAAATGATTGTTTCTCCTTTTCCGTATGTATGTATCTCTGTTGTAGCATATATTTCATATTAATACTCCATTGAGACAGTGAACCTCTGGAAAATACATATCTTCCATGTAGATTTTTAAATAGATTTTTAAAATAACTAATGGATATTATGGAGATCTACTAGTGTTATAGAAAATTAAAGATCACACACGGTCAATTAGCAATGTCATTCCTCCTGGCATTTGAATAAAATAATATGTTATCATATTACAAGTCATTTTAAAGAAAAAAATAGATTCTTTGGGATGCTGCACCTTTCAAAGGCTGATTAGAAGTCTACATGCATGTAGGAAACACAGTGAAACAATATGACCCTGCTTCTGAACCAAAGCAGTCTTATAGACATTACATAGCATTTTGCATTTACTTCCACTCTTTTGCTGAAAATTAGGTTATGGTTATCTTTTAAAAAAAGAAGAAGAAAGAATGTCACTTTTTTGGGATGGGTAGAAGGTTTGATAAACATTAATTACATTTGATTTTTTAAAAAAATAAATAAATTAAGAATGTTTAAAAGGGACTTTCTATCCCTAGCAAGGCTTGAGGGAGAGAACAATTTGCCTCCCCCCCCCCAAGTAGAGAATGGATGGTTCCAAATGGAACCATCCAGAAGAAAGGGCTGGCCAGCCTCTAGGTCAGGGGTGGGCAATTGCCGGCCCTCCAGGTGTTTTGGACTTCAACTCCCAGAAATCCTAAGAACTGGTAAACTGGTTAGGATTTCTGGGAGTTGAAGTCCAAAACACCTGGAGGGCTGGTAATTGCCCACCCCTGCTCTAGGTCCTCACTCAGAACCCCAGAGTTCTTAAGGAACTCAAGTGTGAAATTGCTGAAATTCTAGCCAAAATATATAACCTTTCTCTAACATCAGGCATTGTACCCGAGGACTGGAGGGAGGCAAATGTAACTCCGATCTTCAAGAAAGGATCCAGGGGTGATCCAGGAAATTATAGGCCAGTTAGTCTAACCTCAGTTCCAGGCAAAGTGATGGAAACCATTATTAAAGAAAAAAATACTAAGCACATAGAAGAACAGGCATTGGTGAAGGAAAATCAACATGGTTTCTGCAAAGGCAAATCATGTCTTACTAACTTGTTTGAATTCTTTGAGGGTGTAAATAAACACATAGATAAAGGGGACCCAATTGATATTGTTTACCTTGACTTTCAAAAGGCTTTTGACAAAGTCCCTCACCAAAGGCTCCTAAATAAGCTCTACAGCCATGGAATCAGGGGACAGGTCTTGTCCTGGATTGGAACCTGGCTAAACTGTAGGAAACAATGGGTGGTAATAAACAGACATTTCTCTGGGTGGAAAGAGGTGAGAAGTGGCGTACCCCAAGGTTCAGTTTTGGGTCCGTTACTTTTTAATTTATTCATTAATGATCTGGATGTAGGAGTGAATTCTGAGGTAGCAAAGTTTGCAGACGACACTAAATTGTTCAGGGTAGTTAAAAATGAAACTGATTGTAAAGAGCTCCAGAAAGATCTCTCGAAATTGAGTGAATGGGCAACAAAGTGGCAAATGCATTTTAACCTAAACAAGTGTAAAGTCATGCACATCGGGGCAAAGAACCCCAACTGCACCTACAAATTGATGGGGTCAAAGCTTTCCGAGACAAACCAGGAAAGGGATCTTGGGGTCTTGGTGGACAGCTCAATGAAGATGTCAACCCAGTGTGCAGCAGCAGTGAAAAAAGCAAATTCTATGCTAGGCATGATCAGAAAGGGAATCGAAAATAGGTCAGCAAATGTTGTATTACCTCTCTACAAATCGATGGTAAGGCCACATTTGGAGTACTGTGTACAATTCTGGTCTCCGCACCTTAAGAAGGATATAACAGAACTGGAAAAGGTACAGAAAAGGGCAACAAGAATGATCCAAGGGATGGAGCGGCTCCCTTATGAAATCAGGTTGCAATGCCTTGGTCTTTTCAGCCTTGAAAGACGGCGTTTAAGAGGTGACTTGATCGAAGTGTATAAAATCATGCATGGGATAGAAAAGGTGAATAAAGAAAAATTATTTTCTTTGTCACAAAACACTAGGACTAGAGGGCACTCCCTGAAGCTCCAAGGTAGGAAAATTAGGACTAATAAAGGGAAATATTTCTTCACCCAGAGGGTCATTGGGTTATGGAACTCACTTCCAGAAGAGGTTGTGACAGCTGTCAGCCTGAACAACTTCAAGGCAGGATTAGACAGATTCATGGATACCAAGTGTATCGGTAGTTACTGAAAAGAACATTCAAGTGCCACCTCGGAGTTGGTTGAGGTAGGCAGGATTTCCCTGGGTACTGGTTGTGGGGGGTCGGGAGCAGGTCAGGGTTTTGCCCTCCCTTCTGCTCGAGATCCCCGTGTACAACTGGTGGGCCACTGTGTGATACAGAATGCTGGACTAGATGGGCTGAGGTCCGATTCAGTATGGCTCTTCTTATGTTCTTATGTTCTTAACATCGACCCGCCACACCCGCCCATTAACAGTATAATTATTGGTTGCCTTTCAGGACCGGGTAGAACATTTTCCCCTCCCATATTCTGGGAGGGGTTTTTGCCTACCCTATACTGTTTAGGGCAGGGGTGCTCACACTTTTCAACATGGGAGCTACTGATTAAAAAACCAAGTCCCAAAGATCACCTACCCAGAAATATAAAACGTATAACTATTTTCTTATTTATTTATTTATTTATATTTCTTATTCAATTTTTTGTACCGCTCCTTCCAGCAGGCTCGGGGCAGTTTACATAAAATGAAGTTATAAAACATCAACATTTCAACTTAATAACAACAATATAAAACAGAACATAAAAATACATCCAACCACCCCATTTCTCCCACACTGCCATATTACCACACATATTATCAGCCAGAAAGTAAGAAGAGAGGCTGTTGAACTGCAAGGCTATTTAATACTCAGCAAGGTAAACAAAGGGGCATACAAAAATACATCCAACCACCCCATTTCTCCCACACTGCTATATTACCACACATATTATCAGCCAGAAAGTAAGAAGAGAGTAAGAAGAGAGGCTGTTGAACTGCAAGGCTATTTGGAGCTAAAAGGCCATTTTTAAACATTAAAAATAAACAAAGAGACATGCCACAGTACAATCAAGCACCCACCCCATTTCTCCCACATTTCCATATCCCCCAACATATATTTCTCAAGGAACCAAGCAAGCAGAGAGGCTTTGGACCTAAAAGGCCATTTTTAAACATTAAAAATAAACAAAGAGACATGCCACAGAACAATCAAGCACCCACCCCAAAGTAAAAGGACCGACCTTTGAGATGCGGTAAGGAAATGACCTCAAAGCGTCCTTCTCCTCCTCCTCCGTCGTTGCTCCTATTTCCACACTGCCAGCATGCGTGCCGCCTCCAAGAGCTCACGAGAAGTCCGAGAGGCAAAATGGGCGCTTCTGCGCATGCACGCGGGGCCAGCCATGCATCGCATCATCCAGGCCTGCCCCCTTTGGTCTCCTACGACTCTGAGTGGCTGGAGAAGGACAGAGGGAGGAGGAGAAATCCAAAAGAAGGGGCCCATTCTGCCTCTTGGTCTTTTTTTTTTTTTAAGATATTTTTATTAAAAGTTTCCATTTTATCAAACATACATAAACACAATAGGAAAAAGGGGGGGGAAGGGTAACAGGAATGTTGACTTCCATTCTAATTCCACACTATTACATATGTTCTTCACTTTTTCTTTATACATGAGGTTCCTCTATGCTCTTACTCTAAAATTGAATATATGACAGTAGTACTCTACTCATTCTTGTAGCTTATTTCATATTCTCGATAGTGTTCATTAATCAAAGTACAATCTGTCATTTATAATACCTTTACCCATAATCTATCATAATTAATCTAGTAATTTATTGGTCTTTTCCTCTTGCCTTTATTCTTTTATAAGTATAAAATTTTATCTTTCGAGCTTCATCGAGACCCTCCTTGCCATGGTTTTGGGGAGCACATACACAGAAAAAAAAACATAAAAAAGGAAGGAAAGTTTCTTGACCTTATTGTTCAACATTATTTCATTCTCTAACCTCGCATAACTAACCCTGTTATTCTCTGTTTAATCTTCCATACCGGGATCAGCAATTCTATTCTCTTATATTTCATACTCCTCTGGTGGGTTCAATGGACCAATTCATGAAGCAGTCGCTTCTCAGGATTCAGGAGTAGTTACATATTCCCTTTTTTCGCGCATTTTATAGGTGCTGAGTGGGATTCTAATCCTTCTTTCCTTCTCTACTCTCCTGTAAAGGCCTTGTAGTTTTATTTTGAGGTAAATCAAATTTTCTCATCCTTATAAGTTAGCCCATCTCCTTCATTTCTTTCCCTTCCGGATCTGATATTCAAATGTTTACCGTATTTTTCGCACCATAAGACGCAGTTTTTTTTCTCCCAAAGTGGGATGAAAAATCAGCCGCGTCTTATGGTGCGAATATGCAGGCGGGGGGGGGGAGGCGCTGGAGCAGAGGGAGGGCAGCAATATACTTACCCTGTCGCCGCCTCTCCTCTTCTCTGGTCCGTTTGCGGCGCGGAGGGACGCTGGTTTGCTCTCCCTCGCCTCTTTTCCCCCTCCGCCTCAAGGAAAGGGCGGAGGGAAGGAAAAGGAGGCAGAGGGCGGAGGAACCGCGTCGCGTCAGAGCTGGCGCGACGCGGTTCGCTCTCCTCGCCTCCTTTTCCTTCCCCTCCGCCCTCAAGGAAAGGGAGGAGGGAAGGAAAGGAGAGGCAGAGGGCACCGCGTCGTCAGCTCTGGCTCTGGCGCACGCGGTTCGCTCTGCCCTCTGACTCCTTCCTTCCCCCCACCTTTTCTTCCTTCAAGGAAAGGGTGGGGGAAGGAAAAGGAGGCAGAGGGCGAGCGAACCAGCGAGCCCTCTGAGAAGAGCGCACCTGCTGATAAGACTTACCTAGATTTTAGAGGGGAGCGAAAATATTTTTTTTCCTATTTTCCTCCTCTAAAATCTAGGTGCGTCTTATCAGCAGGTGCGTCTTATGGTGCGAAAAATACGGTATATTTATTAGTAAGAGATTTATTTAGTACCTTTAGTAGAGAATTTCCATAGATCTGTTATTCTTACATCTCTAAAGCTTTAAGAGTTAGAATTATTTTTCCACTTAACCATCTAACGCATTTCTTTATTTGAAATTTACTTTTGTGTCCCAAGGGACCTTATTCTTGTTGCGTAGGTGGTCTGGATTCTGAAAAGTTCAACCCCTTCTCTATCGACTTCTCATTATCAATAAAATTAATCTTTCTCTACTATTATCTCCTTGTTTCCGCACATTTGAAGTTTAAAAATCTAGATTAGTATTTCATCGCACTAAGTTCAAACCTTTCCTGCATTCCTATATTCTTACCACTCTATTACCCCCATTTTAAGGAGGTATTATTCAGTATTCAATTAGTCAATTAGTCAATATCTAGTATCCCATTACATTGAATTGAGTTGACAATTTTACTCTGTGGTTCAATATATTAATTATCTAATTAGTCAAACCCTGGCAAAACCTCAAATACATAAAATATTGATTTGAATTTCCCTATCCCAAAGCTCAATTATTCCCTCAAAACCGATCATAATTATGTTTCATTTTCCATTTCCCCCCTGATTTCCAATACATCAAATTTCAAAGTTCCAAAGCTCTTCACTCCTGCCATCTAGTGGTTTCTTTAGGTTGTCTCCCCTCAGTCCTTTCCGCTTCTCAACTTTAATTTGCCTCTCTTTTATCGTCTGCTTCTGCTTCTACTCCTGGTCCTGTTGCATCCCACCTCTTCTTGTACACCATATGTCTCCTCCGGAGGTTTTCATATCTCTAGTATATTTCTTTGTCTAGACTCCTTCCTGCTGTTCCTCTGTAGTCACCTTTCTTCAGTCCTCCTTCCTCTTCTGGGTGTTCCTTTCAGTCCCCCAGGCTGCTCTCTATGATGTGTGTTACACCTCAATCTTCCCTTCCTTCCTTCCTTCCTTCCGGCCTCGTGCTTGGAAGGACTCCAGGCTCCGCATTCCTTACCATACATTGTTTATGAAGACGGAGGTGCCGTAGACATAACAAAAACAGCAACTTTGAGGTCGGTGCCATGTTTCTCCCATTTTCTCACTGCCGTTCCCTCTAAGTGGAGATTATCCATTTGCTCTTAGATATGCCTTTGTCTCTTTTAAATGTTCTTTGCAGTTTGCCCCCCTCCCCGGTCTCGGATTCTCTCCACAGAAGCTCTTTTCCAATCTCTTCGATGGTTTCTTATTTCATTTCATTTAGCATTTAGCAGTTTTTTTCTCTAGTCCTTAGATAATATAATGATACCATATTTAAGGTAAAGGTATAAGTCCACCAATTCTTTGTCTTTTCATTTATTTTGGGTTTCCATGTTCTTCATCCAACCCTTTCTCTTAAGGAAGTCCTCTATAGTGTGGAATTTCAAATTTCTAAATAAAAAAGCAGAGGCGAGACTTACATGTCTTTGCCCTTCATTCTTGTCGATTTTCTTTATGCTGGAAATGAGCGTGGGGTAGTTGGTGAAGGGGTTTCCCCCTGCTTCCCGTCTCCAGGTCCGCACGCCACGGTTCTGCCTTCTTGCCTCCCGGCCCCCCATCCTTGAGGGGTGGGGGTTTTGGGGGCAGCAAAAGGAACCTGCTGGCTTTCGCGCCTCTTGCCCGCTCAATCCGGGGCCCGAGGGGGGCCATAAGGTCCTCCATACCTATGAGATCGGGTGGTTGCCGGAGAGCCTCAGCAAACCGTGCCTACCTCCTTGAAACGCTCACCGGAAGTCCCCCTGCCTCTTGGTCTCTGCAGCTTTTGGAGCCGGCGCACGAGCAGGGAGCAGGGAGGAGCAACAACGGAGGACTTCTTTGCAGCTTGCAGGGGCGCGTGAAGAGGACCAACAGCAAAAAACCTGGTCAGGGGCCTGAAGATCACCAGGATGAGGCCCGAAGATCACTCTGGTGATCGCGATCACCGTTCTGAGCACCCCTGGTTTAGGGGCTAGATAGTATGGTGGGTTTTTACATAAATAGGCTTAGCGGAAAAATAGCTAGGGAAATACAAAGTTTGGGTTCACTCGAGGCACCCACCTCTTAGGGATGTGGGTCATTTGCGAAAAACACTCACTTGGAAGCTAAGTTAATCAGTGAGGTGAAATTGGATAGCCCAAAAATGGGAGAATCTGATCTTGACATGTTTGAGAAAGACTTCCTTCACATTTCCCTTAGCGGTTGTCCGGGTTTTGATTCCAGGGAACCTAGGTTTTCGCCCCAGTTAGCCGAGAGGGTATACCCAGCTGGGATACTTCCTCGGCTCTGTACACCAAATTCATGACACCCGTTAGTTTAGGTTAAGGCATAAAATTAAATAGGTAACATTAAATAAAGTTGCCCACAATTTAACCCAAGTTATTGTGTGTGATCTCGTTATTTCGGGGATGGACAGGCAAACATTTTTCTATGTATGGTAGTTATATTTGTGGCAAACATGGCATGTATTATTGGGGTTACAAAGAGAAATTACACATAACAATTGATGATTTTTAGTGTAGTCACATACAGACTGCATTAAAATAGCTAAAACTTATAGACCAATACCGAAATTCTGACATATACAGACAGTGTATAAGTTGTTCTGGAAAAGTTCTTTGGGAAGGTTATAATGAATTAGGGGGTATGTTATGTTGAAATAGTGTGTGTCTGTGCATGTGTGTATATATATATATATATATATATATATATATATATATATATATATAATATCAATGGGATTTATCAGATTATTGTTTTAAAGCAGACAAGCCCACAATATCAGTGTCTACTTCCTCCTGAATTCAGTGAAATTTAATTTTGGTTGTGACAATTATAGAGTTACTCGCCTTGAGAGCTGAGAGTTACTCACCTTAAAATATATATTTCATATAGTTCTACAGGATAGACAAGATGCTAAGATTGTGGGGGGCATGTCTTTGTTGAAATACATTTTCAAAAAAAATATTTTCATAAGCCTATGACATTAAAGTCATAGTTGTGTTTCTGTTGTGATTGGTACAGGCAGTCCCTGAGTAAAAAAATCTGACTTGCAGAAGAGTCATAGTTAAAAATGGGGATTAGACAACAGGAAATGAGAGAAATCTCCTCAGAAGGGAATTCTCTCCTGAAAGGGTTATTATGAGAAAATGGTGTCTCCACTGAAGCTGTATCACCGGTTTTTGTTTCCACAACAAGCCACATTGATCAAAATCAAATTATCACAAGGAAAGGAAGTGAGGTGACATTTTCTGAACAGGGGCACTAACAACAAAACAAATTCCACAGAGGTGTTAACCCTTCTCCATGCTATCCAAAGCTAATATATGTATAAATGTTTTTGGGTCATGTTACACTTTAAAAATGTACATGTTACAAATGCTGGAGCCTCTCTGCAATGTTAGTTAATGCTTTAAAATAAGTTTTCAAATATTTCAAGTATCACCATGTATTGTATTGGAAATCAATCCTATATCCCAATGTCTTACTGAAGGGATTATAGCTTTGCTCTACATAGTGGAAGTAAAACTAAAGCCCAATAGTCATTGATGTATCAATTTAAATAGTACGTGTAGTTCAGAAACATGTTTTGTTCTATATTCAGGGAAAATAGTAAGTTGATGCCATTGCTGAAAAAATTGCACAACAGAAAGTCCATTGTGCCACTTATGTACAGCTTCTTTTAAGGCGGCATTTCTCAACCTGGGGGTTGGGACCCCTGCGGGGTCACGAGAGGGTTTCAGAGGAGTCACCAAAGACTATCAGAAAACTTCTGATATTTCTGATGGTCCTTAGACCAGTTCTCCCTGCCTGTCCTTTTCTTCCTTTTTGGAAATAGGCGGCGAATCCTCCCACCAAAAGCCCTCCTGCTGTGATGGGTCAACCTCTCAGCTGGCCTCTCAACCAAGGGGAGGTTTTTTTCTGAGACTCCAAGCAGGGAGGGAAGGCCAGGCATGCTCAGTGCATGTCAGTGTGGTGCACAAGTGCAGGCGAGGGAGAGCGTGCAAAGCTGGAGGAAGGCTTGCACCAATGAATCCCTTCAAGGCATGGGGGTTCTGTGTGGGAAGTTTGCCCAATACTATCATTGGTGGGGTTCAGAATGCTCTTTGATTGTAGATGAACTATAAATCCCAGCAACTAAAACTTCCAAATGTCAAAATCTATTTTCCCCAAACTCCACCCGTGTTCACATTTGGGCACATTGAGTATTTGTGCCAAGTTTGGTCCAGATCCATCATTGTTTGAGACCACAGTTCTGTAGTGGTTCAACCTGTGGTTGTTCCATTGCCTGAGATTTCAGAGAACAGTGAGCAAGATTCTGCAGACCCACAATGGTCTGGAAATGGGGATTTTGAACAGGAGAGTGTTTTTAGTCATGTCAAAACTGAGGATTCTGGGATGGTCAAGGCTGCATTAGATGTTCCAGTACAGACAGAGAAAGAAGCTGACAGGCTTGTGTTAGCTCTCCCAAGGGAGTCAAGGTCGGAATGTGAAAATAATGTTTTAATTGGAGATCCAGGGAAGGATGCCTCCTTCGATAGAAGGGGTCAGATTTGTCAGCAGAAACATCTAACCCGGGAGAGGCGCCGCTCCCAAAGACAAGAAGAATCCTCCCAAATCTTCTCAAGGAAAAAGGCATGAGTTTTTGAGTATATATGAGGGCAACTGAGATTGATTCCTCACAGGAATAAACATTTGGTTAAGACAGCAATTCCTTTCTTGTATTCAAGTTTCTTGTGCCTTGAATTTCATATTCATGTTTATATATTCCTGTAACTTCTCATGCCTTGGATTTATGTTTCAAGTTTTTGTTCCTGCTTCTTTGTGTGTCTTGGTTTGCTGTTTCCTGAATTATTTTGGAATTGCAGACTCTTGTAACTTTTGGATCTTGGTTAAGGTTTTATGCATTCCTATTTCCTGAACTTGATGTTTGGATTCCTGTTCTCCAAGTTTAAATGAATCTTATTATGGACAATATCCTATACTACTTTTGATAATTTTTTATCCTTTTGCTGAAACTATTTTTCTTCTTCGAGGGCTCTGTGAATGCACACTTATGAAGTTTGCGCGCCAGCGCGGGCTTCCAACGGAAACTTTCCCAGTTTGAAAAGTTTTGGCGGTAGCTCCGCCCAGCTGGCCCGGAGGGCATAAAAGGCGCCTCCCTGCGCGCCCACCCCATTCCTTTGTTTTCCGCCACTTGGGCAACATCGGAAATTCAGCTGGTTGTGTGAGCATAGTATGTCCACAACCAGCTTCAAAAAGTGTTTATCCTGCGGTGGCAAGATCCCGGACTGCGACGGTCACTCGAAGTGCCTTCAGTGTCTCGGAGAGGGACACGTTGTTCCTGTCTGCCGACACTGCTAGGCCTTCTCGTCGCAGACCAGAAAAACGAGAGCCCGGAGGCTTCAGGCCTACTTGACGGAGCGTGCTCTCGACCCTCCAGAGATGGCGACGGCTGTCCCATCTACCTCCTTGGGGACCGGGGCGGCTGCTCCGGCCCCCACCGTGTCGACCGCTCACCCGGCTGGGAGGAGGCGTCCACGGAAGGAGAAGGGCACGAAGTCTGTCTCATCAAAGACTTCGGCGCCAAAGAGGCCCTGCACTGTGACGACAGAGACAGTTCAGCTGCCTCCACCCCGCCGGTCGTCGGCGAGCTCAATGGCGTTGGGCCTCTCCCAGAGGTCGGCCATTTCGAGAACTCCCTCCAACAGAGCTATGGAAATAGCGTTCATGAGGTCGAGTGAAGACGCCTGTAGAGCCCAGACCAGAGGCCTGGTTCCTGTGACTCCGGGCAAGTCTCTGGAGGCCGCAGCCTCGAGACCCCCATCTCCAAAGAGACGCAGGACTCTGACTTCATCTTCATCGGCGTCGTGTCCTGATTCCCCGCCTGCCCCTGTTCTCACTGTGGAGAAAGGGGTAGAGCAGCAGACCATCTCACCAGGAGACTCAGTACAGACAGTCGTCAGAGTTCCCCCGGCTCAACCCTCGGTTCGTCAACTTTTTGTGACGTCTCCCGAGAAGGGCAGGCAGACAACACGGCTCGCCATGGCCCCAGCTTCAAAAAAGCCTCCCCCTGCATCGACGGGGGTGACCGCAGTTCCATCCACGTCGAGAACAACACCGGCGGCGCCACTTCCGGCGGGACCGGAAGTGGTTAGACCACTATCGGAAGAGGAGGTTGAGGAGGGCGAAGCCCCGCGATCGGTGATGTCGGGGTCCATCTTGTCGGTCGCCATGGACCGGACACCCTCGCACAGAGACTGTGAGCTGGAACCATCCTCGTCACCGACAGACTCCACAAGAGCCTTCGGTGAACAAGTTGGTCGGATGGCAAGATCTTTGGGCATACAAACTTATGTGCCCAGAAGATCCAGTGCCTGCCCCGTCTTCAGCAGGGTACAGGTCGAGGACTCTGCCCAGCCACATCTTCCCATGCTAGAACCCTTGGAAGAGGTGGTGAAGGCATCGTGGAAGACCCCATCGTCCATTCCACCCACGTCAGGGCGTATCGAGGTGTGGTACAAGATCGACGAGAGGGAGAAGGAGTGGCTTCACGATCATCCGACACCCAACTCGATGATCGTCACCTCCTCCCAGTCTTCAGGCAGAGAGTCCACAGCCCCCTCTGACCAGGAGGGAAAGAGATTCGACGCGGTCGGCAGAAAAATATACCGAGCTGGACTTCTTCTGATGAAGATGGCCAACTACGGGGCGTGCATGGGAGCCTACCACCAGATCCTCTGGGAAAGGGCCCAACCCTTTTTCCAGGATCTCTCCCAAGAACAACAGGCTGCACTGACCTCCATCTCCCAAGAGGCTCAGGCGCTAGCACACCACCAGATCCTGATGTCCCGACACACTGGGGACACCTCGGGAAAGCTGCTGGCCCACGGTGTCGCCATCAGGAGACACGCGTGGCTGAAGTCGTCGGGGTTGTCCTCCAATTCCCGAAAGGTCATCGAGGATCTGCCGTTCGATGCCCAGGGACTCTTCTATGCGGGCACGGACGACAAGCTGAAGGCCAACCATGACTTCAAGGTCCTGACGGCCAAGTTGGACCGACCACCGGCGCAACCCAGGGCCCGGTACTACCAGCGGGCGAAGTACCAGCCCAGGTCACAATACCGCCAGTCCCCACAACCATACTCGGCCCCTCAGCAGCAGCAGCCGAGATAGCAGCAACAGAACAACCGCCCTCGCCACGGCAACAAGTCGAGGCCACGTCAGAACACAGGGAACGGTCAGTCAAAACGCCGTGTTTGACAGGGCGAAGGACGACACCGCCTCCTTGCTAGGTACCGCTGCCACCATCATGCCTCCTCCCATCCTTCGACCTCTACCATCCCATCCGCCGTTTGGAGACCGCCTGACCCACTTCATCGGTGCTTGGCGACGCATCACCTCAGATGCATGGGTTCTCCGGATTGTCGAAGACGGCTATGCCTTGGAATTCGACGAGCTCCCACCAACGGGGTTCATCGTCGAGACGGAGCAGTCCGAGGTGATCTTGAGGGAGGTCGACAGCTTGCTTCAAAAGGGAGCAATATCACCGCTTCCGCAGGGCAAGGAGGGGGAGGCATTCTTCTCACGATACTTCACCGTGCCGAAGCCAGACGGTACCCTGCGACCCATCCTGGACCTCAGAGACTTAAACGCGTACATTTTGCCGAGGAAATTCAGGATGGTGTCAGTGTCGTCCATTCTTCGACTTCTACAGGCAGGCGACCACTTCGCCTCGATCGACCTCCGGGACACGTACTTCCATGTCTCGATCAGACGTGCCAATCGGCGCTTCCTGAGCTTCAAGGTGGCCGGAAGGGCATACCATTTCAATGTCCTTCCCTTTGGTCTCGGGACGGCTCCTCGAACATTCTCCAAGTGCATGTCGGTCGTGGCTGCGCACTTGAGAAGGGAGAAAATCCGGATTTTCCCTTACCTAGACGACTGGCTGCTGGCGGCTCAGTCCCCGGGACTGCTGCAACAACAAGTCACAGCGACACTTCGACTACTCTCGTCGTTAGGCCTACGCCTCAACGAGGAGAAGTCACAGCTTGTCCCATCTACGAGCATCAAGTTCATCGGGACAATGTTCGACTCCGTCGATCAACTCGCCTATTTGCCAGAGGTCAGATTTCAGGCGCTTCGACACGAGCTGAACAGCTGCACCCGGCCTTCCATTACGGCGAAGCAGGTTCAGGTCACACTGGGCCATATGGCATCCATGGTGGCCGTCACTCCGCTAGCGAGACTGCGCTTCAGGCCTCTACAACGTTGGTTTCTGGACCACTTCGACCCAGTCAGGGAGCATCACTCAAAGAGGCTCTCCCAACCGGAGAAGGTCAAGGACTCCCTCCAGTGGTGGACTTCCAGCGCCAACGTTTGCGTAGGGGTACCATTCCACATGGTGACCCCATCCATCACGATAACGACGGATGCGTCACTACTTGCCTGGGGAGGCCACTCGGAACACCTGTCGATCAACTGCCAATGGTCGGCGGTGGAGAGGCTCCACCACATCAATTACCTCGAGCTACTGGCCATAGTCAAGACTCTTCGGGCATTCGCCCTTCTAGTCCGGGGACACGTAGTACTGGTCAGGACAGACAACATAGTGGCCATGTACTACGTCAACAAACAGGGCGGGACGGGCTCGAGAAGACTCCTCGCCCTAGCCCAGAGCCTATGGGAGTGGTGTGTTCGCCACCAGGTGATCCCCAGGGCCATCCATCTCCCGGGGGTCGAGAACTTGGAGGCGGACTCGCTCAGCAGAACCAGCTGGTCGTCCCACGAATGGATGCTGCCTCCGGAGGAACTCCACCGTGTCTTTCAGAAATGGGGATTCCCAGACGCAGATCTCTTCGCATCTCCGGAAAACAGCCAACTGCCAGTTTTCGGTGCCCGGCTTGCCCCAGATGCTCACCGGGGATGCCTCAGGGACGCACTCCTGCTCGATTGAACGACGGGATTCTTTTACCTCTTCCCGCCGTTCCCGCTGCTTCTCCGCATCATCGAGAAGATCCAGCTCTCGGGGAGCGACTGCATCCTCATCGCTCGCTACTGGCCGAGGCAGGTCTGGTTCCCAACCTTACTACACTTGGCCGAGGGGAATTGTGTGCATTTCCCTCGCCGACCAGATCTTCTGACTCGGGAGAAGGGGTTACTTCTACACCCAGACCTCCCGTCCCTGCACTTGACGGCATGGAGAATCTTCCGGCGCCGGACGTCTCACCGGCCGTAGCGGCAATCTTGGCTGCGGCGCACAGACCAGCAACGTCGAAGGCTTACTCGGCTTGCCTCGCCCGCTTCGCCAAGTTCCAGACCGCCCGTTCCAGCGCCGTCTTCCCGCTCTCAGTCCCGGCGGTCCTTGACTTCTTGGCCGGGCTGGTCGACAGGGGGCTGTCCATGTCCTCAGTGAAGACACACCTGGCGGCGCTCACCTGGCAGAGTCAGCAGAGGGGTGGCCCTTCGCTGTTCCAGTACCCGATGGTCAAGAGATTCCTGAGAGGGGTAAACAACACCCGCCCTCCCGTACATCCACCGACGCCCAGCTGGAGCCTTGACCTGGTGCTGTCCTGCCTTGCGGCCCCACCGTTCGAGCCGTTGTCGTCCATCGACCGACGCCTCCTTTCTTGGAAGGTGGCTTTCCTGGTCGCCATTGCTTCAGCGCGTCGACCTTCCGAGCTGGCGGCGCTGCGTGTGGACGAACCCTACCTGCTATTCCTAGCGGACAGGGCCATCTTGCGGACGGACATCACCTTCCTCCCTAAGGTGGTGTCCCCGTTCCATGTGAATACGGACATTGTACTTCCAGACCTGGTTCCCTCTCCGACTGCGGGGAACGAGTCAACCCTCAGAGCCCTCGATGTGAGAAGAGCCCTCTGGGTCTACAAGGGCAGGTCTGCAGACTATCAACGGTCGACCAGACTCTTTGTCTCTTACGCCACCGACAAGCTGGGCTTGCCGGTGTCGTCTCAGAGGCTGTCAAATTGGGTGGCTTCCCTGGTTGAGTTGTGCTATCAGATAGCCCGTCAACCGTGTCCC
This sequence comes from Anolis apletophallus, assembly GCA_030556195.1. Lineage (NCBI taxonomy): Eukaryota > Metazoa > Chordata > Lepidosauria > Squamata > Anolidae > Anolis > Anolis apletophallus. The sequence continues at coordinate 86,958,786 of JARBWK010000007.1, forward strand.
CCTAGAGTTAAGGGCCGCTCAACTAGAGCAGTGGCCACGTCGATGGCCTTCCTCCAGGGGATTCCCCTGGACTCTATATGTAGGGCGGCCATCTGTGCCAACCCCTCCACCTTTACTTCTCATTACCAGGTAGACACCCTCTTTGGAAGGGAAGCGGCCTTTGGTCGAGCAATCCTCACTCCCAAGGGCCTTCAGGGATAGTTTCTACCATACTAGACCCATATATTTTTCCCTCTATGTTACCGTCTAGATCGACAGTTCCGGAGTCGATCAGACCTCTCTGCTTCTTATAGAGGCTAAGTGTTTACCGTGCCCCGACTCCCGGGGTCACAGTCTACCTGTTAAAGCGCGCTTTACCTAAAAGTTATTATGGTTATATATTGCACCCCTTTGTGCACTAATACCGTGAGGCCTGCGTGCCTGACATGAATGGTGCTTGTTGCACTTAATGCTGTGAGGCCTGTGTGCCTGACATGAATGGTGCTCGTTGCACTTTATACTGTGAGGCCTGTGTGCCTGACATGAATGGTGCTTGTTGCACTATGTTTACAAGTGGGAGCATGTCTTCCACTCTTACTTATTACGCTGTTGATTATGTTATTCTATGCATATTGCTGGTTGCAATAAACCTGTTCAGTTTTTCAAAATTGGCTGGTTTGTTCCCACCTCCGTTACCTTAGCTCGGTAAGTCTTCATAAGTGTGCATTCACAGAGCCCTCGAAGAAGAATGGTAGGTTACATACCTGCGACCATCTTTCTTCGAGTGGAGCCTTTCCTAGTTGCTTTGGTGGCGTAGGAATGGGGTGGGCGCGCATGGAGGCGCCTTTTATGCCCTTCGGGCCAGCTGGGCAGAGCTACCACCAAAACTTTTCAAACTGGGAAAGTTTCCGTTGGAAGCCCGCGCTGGCACGCAAACTTCATAAGTGTGGATTCACAGAGCTCCACTCGAAGAAAGATGGTCACAGGTATGTAACCTACCATTATTCTTCAATAAACTGCTTTGGTTATACTGAACTCTGGAGTCTGAGATTGGTTCAGAGTTGCCTTTCCAGCCCTTGTGAGCAACAAGTGCTCTCTGGATGTAGGTAAACTACAACTCCAAAACTCAAGGCCAATGCCTACCAAACCCTTCCAGTATTTTCTATTGTTCATGGGAGTTCTGTGTGCCAAGTGGGGTTCAATTCCATCATTGGTGAAGTTCAGAATGCTCTTTGATTTTAAGTTAACTATAAATCCTGGCAACTACAACTCTCAAATGACAAAATCAATCCCCCACACCCCACCGGTATTCTCTTTTGGGAATATTGGGTTTTTGGTATACAATTCTATAGATACTTCTCACATAAAATAATAAAATAGCACAATTAGGTGAGATAGTTCTCAAATGGCAGGTAGAATTTTGTCAGTACTCTTTACCTATGCAAACAATCTGAGGGGCTTTGCCTCCAGCTATTATCTTGTGCTCATTCACTAGAGACAGATAGATTATTTTTAGAAAGCCAATTATGAATATTTAGCATAATTCAAACTCAGGAGACAACTAACCCATGGAAAAACTAAAACCTTAAATTAAATGCTGGGGAAAGTATTTATATACAAGCTGTTAAAGTCATATTTTATGGTGGACTTTTAATTTTCATCAATACTGTATAATCTTGTCAAACATTTTTCTCTTATGATTTACTGATTGCTTATGCTCATGTCATATACTTTAAGGAAGATATTTACTTTGCTTGATGTTTCAGCATTTGAGAACTGAAAATGCATAAAGATGAAAAAGAGCTTTGGTGCCAAAATTACCTAGGCTGTAGGTGATATGTGTAATATTAATAGCATAGCTTTTGTCGTAATATTTTACACTGAACAGTGTAATAAAAAGTAGCTAGCATCATCAAGTCTGAGAATTATTGTGAGCATAAAGTGAGTTTTGAAACCTCAAGATAGAGGGTAACCACAATTCCATTAAATTGGGGAATTGAGTCAAAGATGTTCCTGTTACAACTGCACTGATAGAACAAAATGAAATATAGCCCTATTTCCACACATCACTCCCATGATGAATGACAATATAAACTAACATTCACCCTGGGGAAAAAATAAAATAAATTTTAGTTTTTGCTATATGGGACTTGCAAGCAAGCACTGTGAACCTCTAGCACAATTTTTTAAAATAAAGGGAAATATATACTAGCTGTCCGAAATTCATTTACATTTAAATGAGCATCAATCTTACAACACACTGACTTAAAAGTCTTCCTGAAATCAGTGGAATTTACTTCTGACTAAACATGGTTAAGAATCAATTGAATTGTGAAGGAGATTCAAATCAAGCGCATTTGCAAATGTAGACATAATACAAATGGAAGACATAAATAAGTTGAATTTTGTTCGAACATATAGCCATTCCTATTCCTAATTCTGCTTCTCTTCTCAAAAAATTTTCAGATAGAGAAATAAAATTGAGATATATTGTCTTTTCTAGTATCACCCAGCCAATCTATTGTGGGGGTTGAACTCTTAGCGAATATAATACTTTACATTCCAGGAGTCAAATAGTGTGCGGGCCAGTGTTTCATCTGTTGCCATAGCATGGTAGGATGGAAGTAAGCACAAAGATACATATAGCATCCATAAGAAAATTGGCAAAAGGGGAAAATATTATCATTGCCTACATTCTCCCCAAAATAAGATGCAGTTTTTGTCCACCACGATATTCGCTTGGCCCCAAGTTATAGTTTGGGGGTTTATTGGGAATTGCTTCCAGGCTAGAGCAATTCAAGATTTTTGTTGTGTGTGTGTGTGTGTGTGTGTGTGTGTGTATCTGCCTTCTTATCCCAGCAGAATTCAGGAATATGTAGAAGTGGTACCCTAAAATTAACTGGGTTCATGACAATAGCAAAGCAGTAGGGGGTAAAGAAACAGATTACGAAGTGGATGATGGATGAGTGCCTTGAGGAATCATCTACAAATTTGATAAATATGCATGCTATTCCATTGCCCAAGTCATTTGTGGAATAGTGCTAAGCCAGAACCCTATGGTATCCTCTGGGATGAAGAAGAGCATTGATTAGCACCCTTGGGGTTCAGCCAGTCAACCAATTACAAATCCATCTAACAGTAGCATTTCCTAGCTTCCATTGTATTAGCTTGTTTGTTTACAAGGAAAGATACACTACAGCCGCAGCATCCCCTTCATCTACCAAGCTTGTAACTCTATTAAAAGAGAGATGTAAGATTTGTCTGGCATGACTTGTTTTTGAGAAAAACATGTTGACGTTTAGTTATAGCATTCATTTCTGTTCATTTAACAAACTGCTTTAGAATCTTTCCTTGTACTGATGTCAGGCTGGTGAGGCAATAATTGTTAGGATCTTCCTTCCCACATCTTTTCAAAGGTAGGGACAGCATTTGTCTTCCTTTATTGTAGAAAGATAGTGGATAATATTTTAATCTTAGACATATTAAACTTCGGATGAAGAAAAATGTTTTTATTTGATGAAATATAATGACGATATTATTTGGAAAGATCTAAGCAATTGGTATTTTATTGTGAAAGACTTTTAAAAAACTACAATGTCATACATAAGAAATATGTGTGGGGGGAGGGAATCTTTCATAATGAGCCAGTGTGAGCAGATGAGCATAATTCCTTCCCCACCTCTCATTCAAATCTGTTTAGTCCTATTTTCATTTTGTCTCTTCAGCTGAATGACAATTACATTGACTACTGGAGAGGCTGTTGTATCAAATCTGAGATTTCTCAGGCTGCCACTGAAACTGAGAACATCCTACCTAAAACAGTAATGTTATTTGCTCCTTTTGTTATTTTCTTAAAATACTAACATAGAAGAAAGAAATATCTGATAATTTCCCATGGCAGTTAAACTGCAGCTTGAAAGCTAGTTGAATTGCAGTCTCTTTAACTCTGAACCAAAGTTCTTTTCTATCTAACTTATGGATATATGTTCTCATTCATTCTCTCTGAAACCATTTGATGAGAAATTATTGCTACCATGTTATCATGTTAAAAAATAAGACAAAGTCATATAAAAAGAGGTTCTTTCATATGAAAAAGAGGTTCTATTTGAAGCCCTTGAATAAAACATCATATTCTTTCTTTTACCTCTAAGTGTTTTCATCATGACCCACATGAATACAAATTTTCCAAGAAGAAAAGCAACTGTATGTGTTTTCATATAGTCTTCTATGCCTTTGTGGCCTTCAATGAACAACAGTGTATTTCAGATAGATTATTAGTTACCAGCATGATGAAGACATCATTTATAATTAAGAAAGGCAACACTTATCAAGACAAGAGGAATAGTTTTGCTTTGGGAGCCAAAGTGGGATCTAAATATCATTTATTAATGGTTCAATAAATCAGTGCAAAAATGTTAATAATTCCAATGTATTTTGCTGTGAAAAGCAGAACATTATCTTTTCCACTAGCCCAGCTCATTCAGTATGATAGAAAAGTCCCATATATCCCTATTGAAAAATAAATTGCATTGAGTTGAATGGGACTTGCTCTCAGACTATTGGATTGTCTCTGGTTTAAATGGCTGTCTTCTAGTCAAATGGGGACATCAGTGAAAAAATATTGCAGCTCATAGCAGCAAAGAGTAGGTCTACTGGTCATTTCACCCTTTCTTCCCACTATTAATTGTAGGTAATGCAAAACACTTCAGCTTCCATAATTGTAATTCTTTTGGGACAGAGCTTAAACATTCACATTTTAAAAGAATGAATTATATGCTGAAATAATTCATTACCCTGGTCATTGCTAAAATGTTGGGTCTTGGTGGAAGATATGTTAGATAGCAGTGGATCTTTTATACAACCTTATCAGAAAGCCCAGGTGAAGTGTACCACTTCACCTGGTTTCCACGAGGAAGAGGGAGCAGCGGGGTGAATCTATCGCCCACAAACAGCTCCCTTTCAGCAACACTTTCCCCATCACATGCCCACAAACAGCTCCCTTTCAGCAACACTTTCCCCATCACATGGGAAAGCATAGGCCACATGGAGAGGCCCTTTGCTGACTACATTAGAGCCAGCACAACACGGGAAGTCTTTCGGGTTGGGGTGAAAGTGCCTGGCAGCACTTTCACTCCGGTTAGGGTCGAGGCCTAAACTATGTGGCATGGGGTCTGACATGGGCCTCCATCCTCCAGATGGGGGGAAACAACCTAGGACCCTGATTTTTCCCCTGTCTGATGAGGTTGACACAGAGTACTTGGCAACACAGAAGTTAAATAACATCCAGAAGCTATACAAATATCAGCCCTATATGTATGTACACTCATGCCCAGGACCTAACGGATACAAAAACAGGCAGTATTCCTTGAAAACATATAAAAACAGCACTATTTTCAAATACACAGGTGTATTTTCATGAGAAAGGATGAGCATGACATGATATCAGAAAAAGATTTTGTATCCTCTCACAGAGGAAACCCTGCAAATAACATATTCTTATGGAGGAGAGAGAAAGAAGATGGCTGGAGATCACATAATGCAGGAAAACAGGGTGCGGGGGATGGAGGGAGCAACAAAAAAGAAACCACCATAAATACATACTGCATCAAGACTTCTATAGGGAGCTAGACAAAATAGCAATAAATAGCAATGAACGAATACTGACAAGCAAAGGTTTTTAAACCTTAACAGACCTAGAGCATTATCCTATCCTTACAGCTGGCATAAACATATACGGTATTCATTTTATTTAATAGTATCTAAGAGTACATCTATTCTAGACTATAGAATTAATGCAGTTTGACATCACTCTATATCATGGCTCATTGCTGTGGAAAAGGTTTTTGTATCTTCTCATGGATTTGTAGTTTGTTGATGCACCAACCCTTTTTGGCAAAGAAGGCTAAAGACTTTGTAAAACTACAGCTCCCATAATTCCATAGCATTGATCCATGGCAGGTAATGTGGTGCCAAACATCATTAATTCCGCAGCAGGGCTCACCAGCACAGACTTATACTAGATCTTCATATTCTGTAAAACTGACTCCCTCATTGCCTTCAGAGAAGACTCCCCAAAGTCCCTCTAAATCTAACTGTGGTTTTGTATAGTTTGTATGGTTCCTAAATTCTGGATTTGTAAAGGTGATGCCACTGATGTCATTTTGCAACAACTTTGATGGGTTGTGCATGAGGGTGGATAAAAATGTGGGGAATTGATATTATCTATTGCTAATAGAGATCTGCTTGGGTCGAGAATAAAGATTGTGGCCTTTTTATCCCAAGTGAATGTGTTGATGCCATTATTAGTATGCTCCGCACTACCTTGCTGCCAAAGACTGCAATACACAGCTGGTTTATATTTTAAAGTTAGGAAAGTAGTTTTGTCTCTTTTCCAGAGCTCAGGTATGAACACAATATGGATATTTCTAAGTTTATTGCTCTACAAAGATTGCATGCATTTTTGCTATAAATTTGCCAACAACATATATGTGCTGGGAAAAAAAGAGTTGTATCACAACCCCCCAAATGAACAAACATCCCTTTAACCAGAAAACTGGAATACATCTCCAACATCTATCTATATTCATTTGATAGTGTTATTTTGCTTTATTATGTACTAGCTTGGGGACCCGGCGCTGCCCGGGTTATTTGAGAAAGGCATTGTGTGCCAAGGTTGGTCTGTATCAGTTGTTCATTTGGCTCGCAGTGGTTTCGGGAAGTGAGTGAAGGTACTTCAAGTCCCATAATCCATGGTCCATCCTCCTCCAAATTGCACCAGGATATAGGGGGTTCTGTGTGCCAAATTTGGTCTTGATCAGTCATTGGATGAGGGTCGCAGCAGTCTCGGGAAGTGAGTGGAGGTACTTCAAGTCCCATCATCCGTGGTCCATCCTCCTGAAAACTGCACCAGGGTGTAGAGTGGGTCATGGAGGCTCTATGTGCCAAGTTTGGTCTTGATCAGTCATTGGATGAGAGTCGCAGTGGTCTCAGGACATGAGTAAAGGTACTGCAAGTCCCATCATCCATAATCCGTCCTCCCCCAAATTGCACCAGAATGTTGAGTTGGCCATGGGGGCAATCTTTGCCAAGTTTTGTCTTTATTGGTAATTGGATGAGTGTCGCTGTGGTCTCAAAGAGTGGAGGTACTTCAAGTACCATCAGCCATGATCCACCCTCCTCCAAACTGCACCAGGGTGTAGAGTGGGTCATGGGGGCTCTCTGTGCCAAGTTTGGTCTTTATCAGTCTTTGTTGGGGGCCACAGTGGTCTCTGGGAACAGAAGGTTGGAAAGTACTCCAAGTCCCATCATCCATGTCCATGCGCCCCCAAACCTTACCATGATGCGAAGGCAGTCGTGGGGGTTATGTGTGCCAAGTTTGGTCTTGATCAGCCATTGGATGAGGGCCGCAGCAGTCTCGGGAAGTGAGTGGGGGTACTTCAAGCCCCATCATCCATGCTCTGCTCTTCTCCAAACTGCACCAGGACATAGAGTGGGTCATGGCGGCTCTGTGTGCCAAGTTTGATATTTATCGGTCTTTTTGGGGGGCCACAGTGGTCTCTGGGAAGCAAAGCGTTTGGAAGTACTACAAATCCCATAATCTGTGGTCCATCTTTCCCAAACTGCACCAGGATGTAAAGGGAATCATGGGGGTTATCTGTGCCAAGTTTGGTCGAGGTCCATCACTCGTGCTGGTCAGAGTAAGTGAGTGAAGGTAATGCAAGTCCCATCCTCCGTGGTCCACACTCCTTCAAACTGCACCAAGATGTAGAGTGGGTCTTGGGGGGGGGGGGGATCTGTGTGCCAACTGTAGTCTTGTTCTGTCATTGTTGGGGGCCTAGTCAGGAAAATCAAGTTAAGTAATTCTTACTGTCAATTCAGGCTAAGGCCTAATCAGGAGAATCAAGTTGAGAAAGCCTTACTGTGCATTCAGGCTGAGGCCTAGTCTCGAAAATCAAGTTGAGGAAGCCTTACTGTCAATTCAAGCTGAGGCCTAGTCAGGAGAATCAAGTTGAGGAAGCCTTACTGTCAATTCAGGCTGAGGCCTAGTCAGGAGAATCAAGTTGAGGAAGACTTACTGTCAATTCAGGCTGAGGCCTAGTCAGGAGAATCAAGTTAAGGAAGCTTTAATGTCAATTCAGGCTGAGGCCTAGTCTCGAAAATCAAGTTGAGGAAGCCTTACTGTCAATTCAGGCTGAGGCCTAGTCAGGAGAATCAAGTTGTGGAAGCCTTACTGTCAATTCAGGCTGAGGCCTAGTTTGTAAAATCAGCTAAAGGAAGCCTTTTTGTAAAGAACTCTGTCTGGCACCTCTGAGATTTGGGATGTTGGAATGCTGGCCAACCCATGGTTCATCCTCCCTCAAACTGCACCAAGACATAAAGTGGGTCTTGGGGGTTCTGTGTGCCAAGTTTGGTTTTGTTGTCTCATTGTTAGGGGCTGCAAAGTGTTTTGGACTTAAACTCCCACCATGCCTGACTGCCTCAGGCCTTTTCCTTACCCCCCTCTGGCACTTTAGAGTGTCGAAATGTTCGTGTTGGCTGGCCAATGGGAGTCCTTTATGCAAATTATCCCACAGTGGGAGCCAATCAGAAAGCTGCCACATATCCTTCCACCCTCCGGACACATACAAACATACATACAAACATTCCGCTTTATTAAGGTATACAGATACACAGATACAGATATGGTCACATGAGAGCCTTAGATTGCTGCTTCAGAAGAAAGCTTCTCACTGTTTTGAACCAGAGCTTTTCCCTGAACAGGGTGGAGCTAGGTGTACTTATTTGAGTTCTGATAACAGAATTCATCAATAGATCAACAAATATGTTAGATTACAGCAAGCCACTAGTATAAAATAAGATTTTATTCAACATATTGGTTCCTAATGGATGCTGGTGGGAGATTATAGCAAGGAAAACTTCCATTCTCTATGAGAGCATTCAAACCCATATTTAAATACTGGTGGAAATTTTTGGCACAATATTTTACAAAATGTTGTTGATGAAACAAAGTATCAGCAAAGGTGTCACTATCTCAGCTACCAATGTGAACTTAAATGTTAAAATATTTTAGATGGCAGAATTCCGGGTAATGAATACTCAACCTATATTAGCCAAACAAGAGAACAAGGACTAGACTTACTTCTTTCCACCCCACCCCCAACAAAACCACAATAAAACAATGGAGGAAGAAAACATTTATAAACAATCTCACAGGCTGGATCTAAACTGTCAGATAATGCAGTGTAGACCCATATATGCAGTTTGAGCTGCATTGTATTATGTTATATGGGTCTACACTGAACATATTATGCAGTACAAACTGCACTCTTTGGCAGTGTAGATCCAGTCACAGGAAAATTAAATTCTCAGACTTTTTGATGAAAACTCTCATATCTCTGGAATGCTTAGCTACAGGTGAAGAGTTTGGCTCTAATTGCGCTAAAGGAAGTAATATAACCCTTTCCCAGCCCTGATAAGCCATTATGATATCCTGTGAATCTTTTATATAGTTGAGTTTTAATGTACATTTTTCCCATGTGTGCAATTGCCGCAGTAGGAAATGGCCTCTTCTGGAATATGGTACTTACAGGTACCGCTTCATGTTGTTTCATAGTAAGCGTGACCCTCGGAGGAAAAGCAGGATATTGTTTCAAACAAAACTCTTTCACTGTTTGAAACTACCATTGTATCAGTTGCATTTTATCATTTGGAAATCAAATTTGGAGTGGAGCAAGGGGAAGTTTTGATTTCTTCTTTTATATAATAGAAATCAGGATTTTTGAAGTGCAGGGTGGACAACACTGATAAACGAATATCAATGTTTAACTAGCCAGATTCTCAAGATTTACCAAAAAAAAACCCTTTATGTTACTAAATTACTTTTCTATCCCTTTGGTAGAAGTTTACTTCAGAAGTATTATAATTTTGCATATATGTATACCTACAGCTTTTCAGTGTTTCATTTTGCACTACTTATTAAAAACACACAGCAGATCTTAGTACCCTGGTATATATTGTGAACCATAAGATTACAGAAGATGTCAGTCCCAGTATTCCAAAGTATCTTAATGTTTAGTGTTGATAATAAATTAGAAAGCTATTTTTAACCTAGAAAGCATATTTTCCTATATCTTGGGGGTGGGGGTGGGGTGAGCGATGGGGACTCCAATGGATAGAATCCATAACATTTTGCTGTAGGTAAACATCTACAGTTTCTTTTGAACAGGGAAAAATTTGTCCATTTATATATTTTAAATATTATGGAAAAAAATCATCATCATCATCTTCAGTTTCTCACTTGTTTTTTTTTAAAAGAATTTTTATTAAAGGTTTCATATTTTATACAAGCAACATATAGACATAGGATAATAACATACATGGGGAAAGGGAAAATATAAACAAAAGGGGGGTAAAAATGACTTCCGCTCTCGTTCCACACCATTAACAATAGCTATTTTAAAAAGTCTATTAACCTGGAACATCCCAGATGCTCTTATTTTTACATCGTGACAATCCCTTTTATCACCTTATTCATTTCAATCTATAATTCAATCTATAGTCTTAATATACTCAGCAACCTGTATCCAGTCTGTTCTAATGTTTCCCTTACCATTATTCTGCCTCAACCAAAATGTAAGTTCGTCCATATCTTTAATCTCAAGTATTTTCTCTTGCCATTGGTCCTCTGTTGGTAAGAGGTTTGTCTTCCAAATTTTTGCAAATATAATCCTTGCCTCCGTCGACAGGAAGATAAAAAGTTTTTCTGTATTCTCGTTATTAAAAGTTCCATTATCTATGATGCCTAATAAGTATAGCTCTGGTTTCATTTGGAACTAAACCTTTAAAATTTCTTTACATTCTTTATGAATTAGTTTCCAATATTCATTAGTTTTAGGACAGGTCCACCACATGTGAAAGAAGGAACCTTCTTGCTTATTACATTTCCAACAATTATTATCCACATTTTTATACATTATATTTAATTTCTTTGGTGTGATATACCATCGATGTATCATTTTGAGCCAATTTTCTTTTAGATCAGTTGCATATGTAATTTTGAGCTGTTTTGTCCATAGCCTTTCCCATTCCTTTAATTGAATGCGTCTCCCAATGTTTCGTGCCCACTTTAACATAGATTGCTTGATTACTTCCTCCTCTGTTACCCAATTCAAGAGCATGGAATATGTTTTGGATATGGTTTTTTTTTTCATTTTTAAGAATTTTGTCCCATGGTCCTTCCGCAGCACTAAATCCTTTAACCTTATCTTTATTAAAACTTTCCCTCATTTGGAAGTAGTGTAACCATAACACATTACGATGTATTTCGACAATTTCTTCATGTGTTTTCATCACTGATACACCTTCCTTTTGTGTCAAAATGTCCTTATATTTTGGCCACTCTGTCCAACCTAATAACCTTCTTTGATTAGCTTATAGAGGTGACAGCCATAATGGTGTCTTGGTATACATATGGTCTTTGTATTTCAACCAGATTTTCAGTAAGGCGGATCGAATAAAATGATTCCCAATTTTTTTTTCGATTTTGGCCCCTCCATACCAAAGGTATGAGTGCCATCCTTTTCGCAAATCAAAACCCTCAAGTATTAGAGTTGAACTTTTTGATAATAGCACCCAATCCTTCACCCATGCCAGAGCACATGCTTCATAATACAATTTTAAGTCAGGCAGGCCAAAGCCTCCTTTTTCTTTTTGCATAATCATTATATTATACTTTATTCTTGGTTTTTTACTTTTCCATATGAAATTTGTTAAGTCCTTTTTCCACTTATTGAAAATCTCCATATTTCTTAGTATAGGCAAATTCTGAAATAGATAAAGCATCTTTGGCAGCAGATTCATCTTTATAGCAGCAATCCTTCCCAGTAGAGAAAGATTAAATCTTTTCCATTGTTCTAATTCTTCTTTCATTTTTTCCATTGTTCCATATAATTATCTTTCAATAGATGGAGGTTCCTTGCAGTAATCCAAATTCCTATATATTTGACCTTGTTAACCACCTGAATACCCGTCAATTCTTGTAATTGCATTTGATCTGATTTAGAGATGTTTTTGGTTATGATCTTTGTCTTTTTCTTATTTAACTTAAATCCTGCCAATTTTCCATAATCTTCAAGAGTCGACAACCATTTTAATATATTATCTCTTGGGTTTTCCACAATACATATCACGTCGTCGGCAAATGCTCTTGTTTTGTATTCTTTCTTTTGTACATTTAGGCCTTTTAACTCTTTATTCTGCCTTATCTTCATTAGAAGTGTCTCTAATGCAAAAATAAAGATCAGCGGGGATAATGGGCATCCCTGCCTCATTCCTTTTTCTATCATAAATTCCTTAGTTGCACTCCCATTTACCCAAATCTTTGCCTTCTGATGTTGGTAAATTGCCGCGACAGCGTTTTGAAATTGAAGTGTGATATCAATTTCCTTCAAGAGTAATTTGAAATACTTCCAATTAAGGTTGTCAAACGCCTTCTCTGCGTCTATTGACAATAGGGCAAGCTCTTTCTGGTGTGTAGCAACCCAGTTCCCTTTCGTGCCTGGGGGGCAGGGGGCAGCTCCGGGGGTCCCACTTGCATTAGGGCCAATTGCAACTGATGAGGACATGGAGGAAGGGGATGACGAGGCAGCTGGGCCTTCCTCTCCTACAGAAAGCTTAGCATGGGATGATGGCTGGTCGGATGGCTATGATAGCTGGGAAAGTCAGGCCGACACTGAAAGTGCTGATTCAGATAATCTGTATGAGAAACCAGGTGGTTTTGGGTCGCAGGAAAGGGTCAGGGAGATAGCGGAGGATGAGTCCATGGAAGCTGAAAGGGAGTCTGGCTCTCATGAAGATAGCGGCCCAGGTGCTGGGAGGCAAGGACGGAGCTTTGATAGGAGACAGAGCATCAAGTCCAGCAGGAGGGAATGGCACCGGAGCCTAGAGCGCCAGAGGAGCGCTAGATCCCGTATCACAGATTGGCGCCATAGCCTAGAGCGTCGGGGGTCTCACCAAGGTAATTAAGTATAGGATCCGTGGGAACGGATCCTCAGTAGCTCGGCCACTTCTGATCTGAAGGGAGTGAAGCGAGTGAAGATCCACGGAGCCAGGTTATCGGCTCGTGCCTTGCCAAGGAGTTTCTTGGGCCTTGTATTGAACTTTGCCTTGTTCCTTTGCCACGGACCAAGTCCTTGATCCGCATTGTTTTTGCGGAGCCTTTGCCACGTTTTGCCTTTGGATTATACTTACGGACTCTTTACCTTTTTGATTGAACTTTTGATACTTCTATGGACAATTTACCTTTTCACCTGTTTCTTATTATTCAATAAATAGTTAGCTGATTACTAGGCATGGTTTAGATCCCAAAAATGGCGATTCTAAAATCAAATTGGGGGGGGGGGGATTTTTTTTGATTAGTAAAAGAAAGACTTACAAAAAATTTTCCAAAAAGTTCTAAAATGTAACGTAATTATTAACGAAATTCTTAATTAGTTCTAAAGTAGGAAAAGCAGGGAAACAGTTAAAAATCAAGGGGGGAACATTCCCCTTCACCTCTGCAGTGCAATTCACTGGATCTGTAGATGTATAACATAAATATAAGAGCTAGCTACTAGCTCTCAGTACAATTGTGACCTTCTCTACCCTCTTCTTTCATTCCTTCCTTTGCTCTTTGGTTCCACACCCTTTCTTTTCTCTTTCCTTCCTTCCTCCCCCATTCTCTACTTTTCCTTTGTCTCCTTCCTTCCTTCCTTCCTTTCTTTGTTCACTTTTTTATTTCCTTTCTTTCCTTCCTTCCTTCCTTCCTTCCTTCCTTCCCTTGCTACGCTATCTCTTTCTGTCCTTACCGTCTTCTCTCCTTCCTCCTCAGTTCTCCCTAACTTTATTCTATGTGTGTCTTTAATTTGTTATGGGTTTATGTCAGCTCCCTTCTATTCTTAAGCCAAAGAGCCGGCGCTGCCCATAGACACCTCCCAGGCCATTTGGCCTGCTAGCCTGCACAGCTCACCTCTCTTCTTAAGCCCAAGAATGCCAATAATGCCTGTAATGCCTTCTCCACCTTTAAAATCTCCGCTGGCCTTGCTGAAAGTGTTACTGGCGGCGGTGGACCACTCGCAGCCAAACACCCCTCCCCAGGAACAATATGAAGTGAGGAGGCTTCAAGAGTCCAAGATTAGCCAGGAGGCATCAATGAGAGTTCACAGCATGAAAATGAACTGCAGGGTTACCGGCGGACCAATCACAGCCAAACACTCCTCCTCAAGACCAATTTCCACCAACAATGCCAATAATGCCCCCGGGATAACTTCACCTGTTGGCCTGCCATTGGAAGGCCCGTTGGAACTCCCACGCTTATCTGCCTTTGAATTCTCCGCTGCCCTTGCTCCAAGGGTTCACGGAGGACCAAAAGCAGCCAAACACCCCTCCCCGTGAACAATCTCCACCAAGAATGCCCCAGGGGGGAACAAGTTAACCCCCAGGATCAACCAGCCTGTTGGCCTGCCATTGAAAGCTCCGGCGGAACTCCAAGGACTCCTCGAACTCAAGAAACTCTACTGCCATGGTTCCAAGGATTCCTGTAAGAGCAATCACAGCAAAACGCTCCTCCCCGAGAGGCTTGTGTTGCTGCAGAGCAGAACTACTAGAAATGGGTTACCAACAGCACTTTGTGAAGGTAGCAGTGGAGATCCTGAAGAAGATTGAGCATCACTGAAACCAGAACCCACTACCTCTCTGGCAGCCAAGTAGAACTGGAAACTTTATATCAAGAAGGGCTTCCCTAAGTAAGAGATGGTCTCATTCATTTCCCTTCCTTAGAGGGTTTACATAGCTTTATAATGGCATGCATCCTGTCGTGATAACCATACCATTCTTAGCTTTTAACCACTCAGTTCTAGACATAGGAATACTATAGCTCAGACAGGTACTGTCAAAGCCCAAGTGGGAAGTCTTTGTTCCATAGTAAGCTGCACCTTTCAAAGCCTTACTTGGAGTGCTTCTGCCGCCTTAACAGCGCAGGCCAGCATACAATCCTCAGGTATCAGCCTGCTGCTTTCAGCAAAGGAACGTGAACAACGAACGCCTTAAAACCGTCTCCACCTCAATGACAAAATTATCTTCAACTACTTATTGAACATAAATATCTGCCAGTGCCCACATAAAGAGGAAAGAGAAAGAACATCTAAATGCACT